>OY759249.1:14795561-17300600 GCA_963662185.1 Eilema griseolum | reverse complement strand
TAATAAAAGTACATACATACATACATACATAAAATCACGCCTGTCTCCCATAGGGGTAGGCAGAGATCACGGATCTCCATTTGCTACGATCCTGACATACTACTCTCGCTTCATTCACTCTCATTACATTCTTCATGCATGCTCGTCGGTTTAGAGTACTCCTGACCTGCCCCTTTTCTAAAGCTTCCCCGATTTGGTCCAGGTATGTGCGCCTAGGTCTTCCCCTTCCGACGTTACCATCCACACTCGCCTCATACACCTGTTTTGTTAGTCTTCTTTCATTCATTCTCTCAACATGACCAAACCATCTCAACATTCCTCTCTCAATTCTCATCACTACATCTTCTATCACTCCACATCGTTCTCTTATCACGCTATTTCTCACTCTATCTCTCAAGGTCAAGCCACACATACTTCGCAACGCACGCATTTCTACTGCATTCACTCTACTCTGATGCTTTTTCTGCCACACCCAACTTTCACTACCATACATAAGAGTCGGCACCAATACTCCTCCATGTACAGCCAGTCGTGCCTTTTCGGACACTTTCCGGCTGCGCATAAAGTTGTGTAGTGCCCCATTCACTCTATTTCCAGCCATCACTCTCCTTTCAACATCTTCTTCATGCTTTCCATCTCTCGTAAACAATGTTCCCAAATATATGAACTCATTCACTTGTTCCACTTTTTCTCCATCTATACAAATCCTACACTCTGTCACGCATTTATCTCTTTCAAAAACCATAACTTTTGTCTTACTAACATTCACTTCCATTCCTTTCCTCTCAAAAGCTTCATGCATAGTTGTTACCATCTCCTGCAACTCATCTGCCGATGACGCCAGTAAAACCTGATCATCAGCATAAAGAAGACATTTGACGAGTAAATTCTTCATTCTTAAACCACATTCTTTATCTTTCAAATCTTGCAAACAACTGTCCATGAATAAGTTAAACAGCCATGGTGACGCTACACATCCCTGTCTAACCCCCTTTTGGATACTAAACCATTCAGTGTATGACCCATGTATCCTCACGCAAGCTCTGGAGTCCTCATAGAGAGACTTCACACCTCGAATAAGGTTGCTGCTCACCCCATACATAGACAGTACCGACCAAAGTTCATTCCTCAACACTTTGTCATAGGCCTTTTCCAAATCCACAAATGCGCAATACACCTTTTGACTCTTGGCCAAAAATTTCTCGGCTATGCTTCGCAATGAAAAGACCTGATCCGTACATCCCATTCCCTTTCTAAAACCCGCTTGTGCATCCCATATTTTGTCATCGGTTTCTTTCATAACTCTCTCAATCAACATTTTCGCATACAGTTTGCCGACGACGCTGAGTAGGCTAATGCCCCTGTAGTTTTTGCAGTCTTGATGCGAGCCCTTTCCTTTGTAAAGTGGAACTATAACGGCCTTACACCAATCACTTGGTACACGACCGCTAACCCAACATATGTTGAAAAGGCGGCACAACTGACTTGCTACAAGGCCCTGTCCAGCCTTCAGCACGACTGTCACCTTATCATATCCCGCTGCTTTACCAGCTTTCATACTTTTTAATGCACTCACAACTTCATTCATACTAATACCACTTTTATCAGCATCAACATAGTCATCCATCACCGAGGTTAGTACATGTACACCATCTTCTCTTTCAAACAAGCTTTCAAAATAGTCCTGCCATCTTTTTAACACACATTTCTCACCTTTTACAATACTTCCATTCTGGTCTCTAATAGCGTTCAGCTCGGAGCTCTGTGTTTCTCCTCTGGCTAAACGAATGGACTTCCAAAAGAACTTAATGTTCGTCTGGAAATCCTCAGATAGCCTTTCATCAAACACGTCCTTTTGTTCCTTTTTCTTTCTAGCAATCACTCCTTTCACTATCCCTTTCAGTCTTCTATATTTATCTTTCGCTTTATCCACATTCTCAATTGTAGCTTGCTGCATTCTCTCATTAGCTCTGACTGAGAGCCAGTCAAGCCACGCTTTCTTTTTCTCACATACCAACTTTTGCACTTCTTTATCCCACCATGCATGCTTCACGTTTTGCACTTTACTTCTTTTACTTATACCACATACTTGGGAAGCCACACTCACAATCTCATCTTTGAATACCTTCCATAACTCCTCAATCTCACAAATACTATCAAGATCATGAAACCTTTCAGTCAATTTGCTTCCATACTCCTCTCCCACTATATCTTCTTGCAAATTTTCTACTTTTATTCTTTCTAGAACACTTATGGGCTCACGCCTTCTACGTCTCCATCCTTTAAAGAGATCACTTATAAGGCACATAACCAAAAAGTGGTCTGTATGGATACCCACACCGCGATATACCCTAGCGTCTAGAATTTTTTTTTCTCAATCTTTCATCCACTATTACAAAATCAATCATACTTTTACTGACATTCTTCGCTTCTCTTGTATACATATGAATCCTTTTGTGTCGAAACATCGTGTTTGACACACAAAGGTTTCATTCCAAACATACTTCAAGCAAACCTTTACCGTTTTCGTTCACTCTTTCATCTCCGTACTTGCCAAGAACCCTTTCAAATCCATCTCGTTTCAGTCCTACCCATCCATTAAAATCACCTAGCATTATTATTCTTTCATTATCCTTACATTCTCTTAATACATCTCTTAAACTATATATATGTATAATAAAAGTAGCATAAATAAAATAGAAGGTATTGTTAAAAGTGACTGAATGAATTTTATGACATGTTGACATGCCTTGATCACGCTAACCTAAGGACTGTATTCCCTACCAAGGTTTTAGTCTTGGACTCCACTGTCACTGACCATTTTGCAATTATTATAGAAATCTCAATGCAGAAAACCAAAGCAAGTCGCTCGTTTAAATCTAAAATATATGAAAAAAAGTTGGCTAGTGACTTGTCTGCAATTAGTTTTGACCCTGTATATTCTGCAAGAGATCCCAATATATCAACCCAATTCCTTATCCAGTCTCACAGTGGGAGGCACTCTCATCGGCATCAAGCCCCTGATGAAATATCTGGGGCTCGTGCTCGATGGCGGGTGGGACTTCGGGAAGCACTTCCGAAGTCTGGGCCCTAAATTGGTGGGCACAGCCAACGTTCGGGCGCGGCTACTGCCCAACCTGAGGGGCCCGGAGGACTCCTGCAGGAGTATCTACGCGGGTGTCGTGCGGTCCATGGCCCTGTAAGGGTGTCCCGTGTGGGCGGACACCCTGAATGATCGGCACATGCCCCTGCTGCAGCGTCCGCAGCAGAAGTTGGCTTGCCGCATCATAACGGGGTACCGCACGATATCATTCAACGTGGCGAGTCTCCTCCACCATGGATCCTGGAAGCGAGATCCCTCTCGCCGCTATACCGGTTCCGAAAGGGGGCGCGGGAGCGGGGTCACGATCCCGAGCCCGAAGAAATTCGGGCCATGAGATCCCGGCTCCACAGGGAAATGGTGGCGGAATGGGAGCTACGACTTGGGCGACCAGGTGCAGGGTGCGCCGTAGTAGCGGCGGTAAGACCCATCATGGGGGAGTGGCTAGAGAGCCCACACGACAGCCTCTCGTACCGTCTGACGCAGATGATCACCGAGCACGGGTATCTGCGTCGGATGGAGAAAGAGCCAACGTCCGAGTGCCATCACTGCGACGCGAGCGAGGACTCAGGGCCGCACACGCTCACCGAGTGTCCGGCGTGTGAGACGCCGAGACGGGAGCTTGTGGCGGCTCTGGGAGTTGTGTTCACTTCAAGCACATGGGCTGATACATTTCGCTTTGCTCAAGAACGTTTTGACACAATCAGAGATTGGTTTTATGATATATTTAGAGTCAGTAGATTAACTAACTCTAAATATCCGTTAACACCAAAATGGTCGCTTTTAGTATGCGCAATTGCTCCGCGTTTATGGACAACACCTTACGAGAAACTGTGGAAGAATGCTCTGACTTAACCCACCACGGCTCGCCATCAAGTAACCCCGTGTGTATTGAGAAGGTATCATTTATAAAATACCTTGGTGTTGTGATCGACAGTAATCTCACCTTCAAGGAACACGTCGTCCAACTATCCAAGAGAGTTCGTAAACTCATTTACATCTTCAAGCAATTACGCTATTCGGCTGACGCGGAGGTTATGAAGATGGCGTATCTAGCACTCTGCCAGTCCATATTGGCATATTGTATTGACTCGTGGGGAGCGGCCGCACAAAGTCACCTTATGTTAGCCGAGCGTGCGCAAAGGGCCATACTCAAGGTTTCTTATTTCAAACCCCGTCTCTTTCCATCCACGCAATTCTATGAACTCTGTCACGGTAAGAACACACACACACACACCACACACATATATATACACACACACACACACACACACACACACACACATACACACATACAACACACACACACACGTAAACATACCCTTACACATCCTTTCTAACGTTATTCACAAAGTTTGTTTCTCCTATGGATTTATTGGCAAAACAAGAAATGTATAAGTGTCTGTATCTAAGTTTTGAATTGTATCAGTTCGTGGGTACCTGGTGACCTGTAATTCAGGTTTTTATTATCTACCACAGGCACCAGCGATCCACAACCCAATGTGCGTACAGTAATCCTTTTGTGTCATATTTTGAATTTATTGGTTATTGGTGAGAAATAAACTAGGTTAGTAGGTTTAGGTTAGGTTAGGACATGAAAGACAACGCTCGAGCCGAGCGAGCGAAGCAAGCGTGATGCGGCTCATGCCATTTAAAATTATAATGATCGTTATTTATTAAAAAAAACTAAATATTTGAAATATATTTTTTTTATAAATACATAATCATTTAAAATTCATAATATCACAAATTATACACTTAGTTCTTACTAATATTTGTTTTAATGTGTTCGTTTTATACTAATGATCGAAATTCCTAATCATTCGAATAAATAACCAAAACCAAAACCAAATAAAAATGGACATGTTAGCTAAACATCACCTAAATAAAGATTTTAGTAAATTCTGGAAATCAACTAATAGGCTGTGTCCCGGGCCGGGCCTGCCGGTGAGCGTTGAGGGTGTGTGCAATCCGTGCGGGATAGCGAACCTGTTCCGCCAACATTTTGAAATAAAGTCACCTTTAAATTCTCAGCCATTTCCTGTGCCTGATTCTGAGGCCGACTGTGCCGAGCGCGACGTAACTTTTACGACAAAACAAGTCAGGACCATAATAAAGAGCATGGTGAGGTGTAAGTCACCCGGACACGACGGTCTCAGCATCGAGCACCTACAGCATGCGGGGATGCACTTGCCTCGCGTTCTCTCAATGTTTTTTAATTTATGTGTGGGTCATTCATACATACCCGGTGAATTAATGCGAACAGTTGTGGTACCGATAGTCAAAAATAAAACTGGTGACTCTTCTAGATTAGCCAATTATAGGCCTATTTCGTTGGCAACAGTGATTGCTAAGGTGCTGGACAGTCTGCTTGAAGGACAGCTAGAACAACATTTATTATTTAATGATGCTCAATTCGGGTTTCGGCCCGGATTGTCAACAGAGAGCGCAATCCTTTGTCTCAAGCAGACTGTGCAGTACTATACAGCAAGAAATACGCCTGTTTACGCGTGTTACCTGGACCTATCAAAGGCGTTTGATCTGGTGTCATATAGAGTGCTATGGGGAAAAATGGAACGAGATACAAGTGTGCCGTCGGAAATAATTAATCTGTTCAAATATTGGTATGACAACCAACAAAACCGTGTAAGGTGGGCTGAATTCTATTCGGCAGAATACAGGTTGGAGTGTGGCGTTAGGCAGGGAGGGTTAACCTCGCCCACACTTTTTAACCTGTATATGAATGGTCTGATCGATGAGCTCAGCGGGACCGGAATCGGGTGTCATATTGATGGTATTTGTATTAATAATATAAGCTATGCTGATGATATGGTTCTGTTGAGCCCATCGATCAGAGGCCTCAGGACACTTATTAAAATTTGTGAATCCTACGCCGGGGCGCACGGGCTCAAATATAACGCACTCAAGAGCGAGTTCATGCTTTTCAAAGCAGGTAAGAAAGATTTTCACAGAATACCACCAGTCATGTTGTGTGGTACACCGCTAAAAAGAGTTGCTAATTTTAAGTATTTGGGCCACTGGGTCTCGGAGGATTTAAGAGATAACGCTGACATTGAGAGGGAGCGCAGATCGCTGGCTGTCCGATGTGGCATGCTGGCCCACAGGTTTGCACACTGTAACAGGCAGGTAAAGCTGACGCTTTTCAAAGCGTTTTGCCAGTGTTTTTATACGTGCAGCCTGTGGACGGGCTTTACGCAGAGGGCATACAGCGATCTGCGTATTCAATACAACAACGCGTTCCGGGTGCTGATGGGACTGCCGCGTTTTTGTAGCGCATCTGCCATGTTTGCCGAGGCAAACGTAGACAGTTTTTCGGCGATCATGCGCAAAAGAAGCGCCTCACTCTTACGCCGTACCCGCGGCAGTCCCAATACCATCCTTAGAGCGTTGGTTGATCGGTGGGACTCCCCGATCCTGGGGCGGTGCATAAAACTACATGCAATAAAGTCTGACACAGTCCCCGGATCGGGGTGGCGCACCCAAACTATTTAATTGTATTTTTACCTACTAACATTAGTTGTAAGTTTAACTAACAAATATGGAAGAATTTCTGAAATAAACGTTATATTATTATATTATAATATTCAAAAATGTGTTTTATTCTTATGCATGTTATTTAATGCGTCATTCTTCAATTTGTTTATTGTGCTGTGTACCTGCACAATAAACAAATTGAAGTTAAACCCAGTGAAACTCAAATGGCTACCAGAAACGAGATGCTACCAGACAAGTAGGTTAGGTTAGAACTGTGCCCACAACGCGCGAGCCGAGCGAGCGAAGCGAGAGCGTGCCGCGACAGCGGCCGGCGAAGCGCCAGAAATTAATTTATGTTCGAAAGTAGACAGATTTTTTTTTTATTTTTTTTTTAATAAAAAAAAACCGGCGCCTCCTTCTGCGAGCAAGTAATGCTCGTAAAGGAGGAGGCGGGGCGGGCGCGGCAGCGGGAGCAACGAAGGATCGCAAGCCAAGCTACCCGCGTACGTAGTCGGTGGTCGATGAACAACCGCCACCCCCTATGAGCGCAGGCCTGGGGGTGACAGGTGGAGCCGCCTGTCACCCTGGCAGAAGCAGGCCGAGGCGGCGGCGCGCCACGCGCGCCTCCCCGTTTCCGGGGTCGAGTTGGGGACTCTGTAGTCCCCACACCCGTGAAGAGGGCCAGATCATAAGAGATGACCCTGGGTCTGCCGGGGTGCGAAGGATATGCCTGTCAACCTCACCTTCGGCAACCAAAAACGACCCATAGGCGGCGTGCGTTTTAATCGGTTCGAGTCCGACATAACCTCTTCCACCGGCTCCGGTGGGGGGTACCCGTGGGGATCTTGCGCACGTAAAAATAAAAAAGAGTATGTCGACAGTTTCTAACGCGAAATCTTCAGTTACTGCACGGCTCCATCACAACAATCTTGGAAAATCAATACAGAGATTTCCTCAGATGCCAGTGACACAGACCCTGAAAGAAAATAATGTTAAGATTATGGATATAGTTTCTGATTGGTTTATAAAAAAAATCGACGGAAACAGGAGTAGTAAGAAGGAATGTAATTCAAATAATAATTAGATAACGTTGTGAATTGGTATATTGGAAATCAAAAATAAATATTTGTATATATTATGACATACAATTGATTTTTCTTTAATAGAAAATAAAGTTATATACTTATACTTATTTCTGTTTACCCATTTGCTGTAGGATCTTGGAACATCAATACAGATGTTTCCCCAGATGCCAGCGGCACATACCCCTAAAGGAAATAATCTTAAGATTATAGATATGGTTTCCGATTGGTTTTTTAATAAAAGTCGGCGGTAACATGAATAGCAAAAAGGAATGTAACTCAAATAATAATTAGATAACGTTGTGAATTGGTATACTGGAAATCAAAAATAAATATTTGTAGATATTATGAAATAAAATTGATGTGTCTTTAAAAGACAATAAACTTATATTAACCTACATAATTCTGTTTACCGTTTTGCTGTAGGAATTTGACTTAGACGTGAAATATATAAAAATTGGTTTCGTGCGATCAGACTTATATACTAAACCGAATTGAGGTACTTATGCTACTATATAAACGGCAATATCTTTTTATAACCCTTTTTTTGACTTCACAGAAACTCTTGTGCTTACAGGGTTAGCAGCGCCATTGTGACTCTTTTGGAGTTGCACACGTCCACGGTAACCACTTTCCATCAGGTGGGCCGTGTGCTTGTCTGCCAACCAAGTGGTATAAAAATACCTCTTATGCGGTTAAAATTATCGCTATCGAACAAAGTGAGCGGTCCATCATACTGTGTCTCCGCATCTTCTTTATAATTTTAATCGCATCACCGCCTTGCCTTTATCGCTTCTTCACGCTTAAAGAATTCACCATTGCTTAAGTATCTATGAAAAATGTCCAACTAAGGAGCCATTATGGATTATCGAGCTATGATTGGTGAAAAAGAGCTGGTGTGTACCTTGGATTCACTACTATTTTAGTGTTTACACATACAGCAATAGCAGTGCTGGCTGCATTTACTGTATGTAATTGTAGCACTGCCATTGCTTTATTTGCTATTGCAGGAGTTAATTCTAGTGTTTGGAAATTGACACCACTAATTCAAAAAAAAAACAAAAATTCAAAATTCAAATTTTATTTGCTTAAAACATGGTGTACATAAATGTTATAAAAGGTTTACAAAACTGAGCATGCATGTTTTGCCAGTGGTGTACTAGCGCACAAATATTTATTCCCTATTAAATTGATCAAGAAATTCGTCAATGCTATAGAAGCTATGTTCATTTAGCCATTTATATAATTCTATTTTAAATTTTTTAGTGCTTAGTCCTTTAAGATACATTGGTATTTTATTGTAAATTCGTACACACATAGCAAGGCAACTATTATTGTATTTGGTGGACTTCGGGATATCACTCAGCACAAGCCTATTAGGGATCTCTCCGGCTACGTGAGTTTACACTTTTTGCTACTTTAAATAGATCACTATGTTGCCACACAAACAGACATATCTCATAAATATATAACGATGGCAACGGTAACAGATTGAGTTTTTTAAATAACGGTCGACATGACTCGTCTGGTTTAATTCCACATATAGCCCTAATGCACTTCTTTTGAGCAATAAATGCTTTATTGCAATCTGTACTATTACCCCACACTATAAGGCCATATCGTAATACAGATTCTACGTAAGCACGGTACGATATTATGGAAGTTTTACGGTTAGTGATCAGTTTTATTTGCCTTAAAGCGTATACGTATTTATTATTTTTTTTTGTTACGCTTTCAATTTCAGTCTTCCAGCTCATATGTTGATCCAACATTATTCCTAAAAATTTTGTCTCCTTGACTTCTTTTATTTTTGGTATATTCAAATTAAAATTAAACTTTTCATTGTAACATTGGTTAAATTGTACGTATACTGATTTGTTAAGATTAATTTTTAAATTATTTATATTTAGGTATTCGATTAGCATGTCAATAGTATTATTTATTTCATCTTCGTGATATTTAATTGCATTTCCTGTTTTTTTTGATGTCACAATATCGAGATGTCATCAGCATATAAGATGCATTTGTGATTTAAAATACTGGTAATGTCATTGATATATATCGGAAACAATATAGGGCCTAACACACTCCCTTGAGGAACGCCACATACGTTGTATCGATAGTCCACAACATTACAGTTTTTGTCGATTTTAGTGGTTACAACACGTTGTTGTCTGTTTCTCAGGTATGTTGATAGCCATAGAAGTGCAGGTCCCCGTATACCAATAGTGTCAAGTTTATCTATCAAAATGTCGTGTGAAACGTAGTGAAAGGCCTTAGATAAGTCAAAAAATAAACCCGTAGTCAAATTATTATTATTAGTATGAGTCAGCGTTATGTTTATCAAAGAATATATTGCTAGAGTCGTAGATTTTTGCTTTTGAAACCCGTGCTGCTCGATGCCTATTAATCGAAATTTATTACAATAACTTATTAGCATTTCAATATTAAGTCACCACTGGGTCCCGTCTCTCAGGTGCTCGATACGGAGACTGTCATCTCAGACCGAAATGTAACTTTTTCAACAAAAGAAGTGAAAACTGTTATTGAGAATATGGTGAGAGGAAAATCTCCAGGGTTAGACGGCCTTAGTATTGAGCACTTGAAGTATGCCGGAATACATCTACCCAGGGTGCTCGCTATGTTCTTTAACCTATGCATGGGACACTCCTATTTACCTGATAAGCTCATGCAGACAGTGGTTGTACCTGTAATAAAAGATAAAACCGGCGATCCATCTGACCTGTCTAACTATAGACCGATTTCCTTGGCTTGTGTCATTGCCAAGGTGCAGGACAGTCTGCTTGGCTGGCAATTAGACAAACACATAGAACTTAATGACTCGCAATTTGGCTTTCGTTCTGTGTTATCCACAGAAAGTGCTATTTATTGCCTCAAGGAGACTGTACAGTATTATACTGCTAGAAAGACTCCAGTATTTGCATGTTTCCTGGATCTTTCAAAGGCCTTCGACCTGGTATCTTATGGGCTACTCTGGGAAAAATTGAGAACGGAGACAACCTTGCCTTCTGAGGTTGTATCTTTGTTTACATACTGGTACAATAACCAAAACAATAAGGTAAGATGGAGGAGAGCTGCTCTGAGCAGTATAAGCTAGAATGTGGAGTGAGACAGGGGGGCCTGACCTCACCTAAGTTGTTTTGTGTTTATTTAAATAAACTGATAGAGGAACTCAGCAGCGCCAAAATTGGTTGCCATGTTGACGGTGTTTGTATAAACAACATCAGCTATGCTGACGATATGGTGTTGCTGAGTCCGTCGATTGGTGCCTTGAGAAGGCTGCTGAATATGTGTGAAGGGTACGCCAGGACCCACGGCCTCAAATACAATGCACAAAAGAGTGAGTTTATGGTGTTCAGAGCGGGTCCTAAGACCTACACTGATCTGCCTAAAGTCTCACTATGTGGCTTGCCTTTAAATCGCGTCGATAGGTTTAAGTATCTGGGGCATTGGGTTTCGGTTGACCTCAAAGATAACTTGGACATTGAGAGGGAGCGCAGGTCCTTGACTGTCCGGTGTAACATGCTCGCCCGCAGGTTTGCGCTTTGTACGAAGGAAGTGAAGGTGACGCTGTTCAAAGCATACTGTCAATCCTTTTACACGTGCGGCCTGTGGGCGGGCTTCACGCATCGGGCATACGATGACCTGCGAGTCCAATATAATAACGCATTCAGGATGCTGATGGGTCTGCCGAGGCATTACAGCGCCTCAGGGATGTTTGCGGAGAAGCGTGTCGACGACCTCGCAACTATAATAAGAAAGCGCTGTGCTTCCTTATTGAATCGCACCAAGAGCAGCGCCAACAGCATCCTGGCTGCGTTATCAAACCGGTGGGACTCCCCCCTATTTAAAAGGTGGATGGTGGTTCACACCGCTAAAAACACAAACATAAAAATATATATACCTTACTAATATAATACTTAATACTTATATACTATTATAAGTGAAAAATGTACGTACTAACCATCTATGGGCTTGTCCCGAAATAAACTTTATTTAATTTAATTTAATTAGCCTCTTGTACATACATTTTTCGAAAATTTTCGAAAGTATTGGAATTAATATAATTGGGCAATAGTTATTGATGTCGGATTTTTCTCCTTTCTTAAAAATAGGCTTAACTATTGATATCTTTAACGCATCAGGGAACACTCCAGATAAAAAGGATTGGTTTATTAGATGTGTCAAAACCGTCACTATTTCATCTACAGACGCTTTTATAATTTTGGTGCTAATTTCGTCGTAGCCTTTCGCCCTAGTGTTTTTTAATGCCATTATTTCCTTTTTTACTTCACTTTCAGTCATTGGCATTAGATACATAGAATTAGCTTGCGTATGTCATTTTGTAACATATTTGTAAGTAAATTCATTTATTGCACGAAACATTATTGAATGAATTTATTATTGAAAGCGGTTGCTATCTCAGCTGGATCTGTTATTGTTTTATTGCCTATTTTAATTGTGTCTATGTCATCCTTACGTTTAATGTTGAGTGCTTCATTTTTGATAACCCTCCAGGTTGCGATACATTTATTGTCATGTTTATTTATAAATGTCATATTTTCGTTCTTCTTTGAATTAAAAATACATTTTTTTAATAAATTAGAATATGTAACATATTTAGTTTTATTAACAATTGTTTTATTTCTGTAGTAATTGTAACGCAACATTCTTTTCGTTTTACAGCTTTTTTTCAAGCCTTTGGTAATCCAGTTTTGTCTTTTAGCGGTATTATACATTTTTATACGGATTTTGGGAAAACATAGGCTGTTAAAGAGACGCAGCAATTCGTGAAATTCATTGAATGCTTTATTAACGTCATTTTCTTTGTAGATATCAGTCCAGCTTAGACATTGCAGGCATTCTTTAAATCTCTGAATATAGTCGGGGCTATAATCTCTTTTTAATATCGAGTATGTCGTAGGTTTTTGTTCTTTGTATATGACGGGAAAGCTCAGCATTTGTGCTGTGTCGTGGTCAGACAAGTTCAGTGGTAACACAGTGGCCGTTGCATCTGAAATGTTACTTATTATATGGTCTAGGCAGGAACTCTTACGAGTTGGAACATCAATGTGTATTTCTAATTTATAATTATATGACAAATCCCTTAAATCGTCACTAATTTTGGTCTTTTTAAGCGTTTTTATATTTATATCCCCGACCAATACTATTCGCGATTTAAATTTGTACTTGTTATTAATTACATGTAACAGATTATGTAATTTATTTAGAAATAGGTTTGGATCTGGTGCTGGTGTGCGATAGAGGCATATTATGATTAATTTATAAACGAGGATTTCTACGCCACAAACCTCAAACACTTTTTGTGCAGCATACTGTTGCAGGAATTGCAATTTGTTGAAATGAAGGTTATTTTTTATGAGAATGCAGGACCCTCCTCTTTGCTTTTCTCTGCAGTAGCTATCACCTAACTCATAATTACGAATTTGTAAATAGTGTACAAAGTTTTTTTGTAAAAACGTTTCTGTTAAACATATTACATCAGGTTCCCTATTTTTTTCTCGTAGCTCCTCCAGCGTTAACTCGAATATTTTTTTCTTTGATAGGATACTAGCGATATTTTGGTGAAAAATTTTAAAATCATACTTAGATGGATGTGTTTTTGCCTCGAAAAAATGTTACATCTTTTTTAATTACCGGATAATAATCTGTTTACAAAACTTTCTTTTTAACCACTGTTTTGTTTAATGTATTGTCAGCGAGATTTTTGGACATCCGTTCAAAATAGTAAGGGATCGTACCTCTTGTCATTTTGTGAAATAGCATTTTGTTTAGTTTATTAGATGCCATATGTTTCCTTACCTCGCTAAAGTTTGAAATATATTTTTGGTCAATCTTTCTGGTATCTTTTTGGTAATCAATCTGGAGTTTCGATGTGGCAGTGTAGATTCAGCGTCATATAGTTAAAACTAGGCATGTTAAATAAAATATAACTTCTTCATATATAACAGTAGGTGTTTGAAGGTGAGGTTGCCTTATTACATTATACAAATAAACGTACAATAGAAAATTCATTGGTAATTAAAATGTTTTGAAATTGATATTCGATAAAATTCAAATTTTAAAGTTCGTCATTGTATATAAATTTTATCGACGAACAAGTTTCAATAATAATGTCGGCTTTATGTATATATTTATTTAGTACATGTATATGTATTTGTATGTCAGTATTTATGTTGATATTTTTTTGTGTAAAGCCGTATTTTAATTTTATTTTACTTACTTTTCTCTCTTTCTTTTGTTTTAATACACTATCTATTTAAGTTTAGTCGGTAACTACACCATTTCTTTTGTTTTTATAACAGTACTGTCCATCCCAAGGTTGCCTGGAAAAAATCGCTTCAGCGATAAGGCCGCCTATTGTATATTGAACTGGATGCATGCTACCTACTTGTCCTACTGTAAATCTGTTGGTGTACAATAAAGAATTATCTATCTATCTATATATCTATCTGTCTATCTTATAAAATATAATAAATTGATACAACATTTAATTTCCAAGCATTCCAAACTGTTTCATAATCGTGTTATGCATTATGAGCACAGTCAAAGACAAAAACGTCGTCATTTAAGACGAGGGAAACATTATCACAATAAAGGTTTGCAATTGCATTCTATCATTAGAACACCAGAAATTGAGACCCACAGAAGCTCTATACTGAACCTTCTGCTGACTACGCGCCCGGATGAATACTCCGTAAGAGTGGAAGCACCTCTCGGTAATTCGGACCACAGCCTCGTCCGGGCACAAGTAACACTCGCGCGGTCTGAACCACCATGGCTACCTCAGCGACGGCATGTGTGGCACTACAAGTCGGCAGACTGAGACGGACTGCGAGAATTCTTCGCGTCGTACCCGTGGAGGCAGCTTTGCTTCTCTTCTGATGACCCAAGCTCCTGTGCAACAGCAGTCGCTGATGCGATTCTAGTGGGTATGGAATGCTAAATCCCCAAACGCTGAGTCGCGACAGGAGCGAGCAAACGCCTGTGGTTTAATAGGCCTCGCAGGGAAGCTAGATACCACAAGCAATCTGCATACAAGGCTTGGACCACGACTCTTGCCAATAAGGATCTGAACATCGCTGAAGTGAAGCGGAAGTTGAATGCTGCTTCGAGGTCCAGTAAAAAGGCAACGTCTAAGGCAAAGTTTGAGTTCATTGGCAGAATTGGTGAAAGGCTTGCGCGCTACCCATCTGGCAGTTGTGCATTTTGGTCGCTCGCCAAAGCTGCCGAAGGAAACTTTTGCCAGTCTTGCCTTCCGCCGCTGCAAAAATCCGACGGTAGTCTGGCCCATGCCGCTAAGGAGAAGGCTGATCTTTTGGGTAATCTCTTTGCCTCAAACTCGACTATGAACGACGGGAACACTGAACCACCCATCCTCTCCAGCTGTGGTGCTTCCATGACCGAAGTAAAATCAACCATTGTATAGGCGGTAGAACACACACAGCGTAGCAAAGTCCCTCATAAGGCTAAGAGGTTCCACACTACCTGTGAGTATAGGTTTGTCAACCAACCTCAACGCCCCTCTTTGCACCGAGTCGAAGGGGTCTAGCTGGTATGCAGGCGTTCCAGCAAAAAGATGACAGCAGTACTCCATGTGGGGCCGGACCTGTGCCTTATATAGAAGGAGTTACTGCCCCGCATTAAAGTACCGCTTCGCCCTGTTAAGTACTCCAAGTTTCCTTGATCCCAACTTAACCTTGTCCTCTAAATGACTCCGGTACTGGGCGTCACTGGATATATCGACACCAAGGATCCCGATACTCAAGGAGATGGTAAGTGGTATTCCCAGGAATTGCGGCGCTACAATGAATGGGCTTTTCGTATCGGTGAATACTTGTGTCTTAGTGGGGTTGAATTGGACTACGGATACTCTAGAGAGAGAGTAGTCTCGATTTCAGATACAATTTGTTCGCGACTCTTCACCACCTCGCACTGAGGTATATTTGCACGGCCCGTGTAACACGTGTCCCCGGTACTGTCGTCCGCATAGCAATGAATGGAGACATCAGACAGCATGTCATTGATATGCAGCAGAAACAGGGTCGGAGACAACACGGTGCCTTGTGGGACACCAGCGTTTATGTTCATGCGGGCCGAGCAGCTGCCGTCGACGACAGCTTGGATGCTTCTGTTGGACAAAAAGCTGGCGATCCATTCGCATAGTCTCTCAGGGAGTCCATAGTACGGCAACTGCGTAAGAAGACCTTTGTGCCAGACGCGATCGAAGGCCCTTGCTATATCGAGATATTAGGAGGTAGGACACGGCGATATTTCCGCCCTATGGAGCAGTCCGACTGGGGAAGTACCTCCGCCCTACAGAATACCACGGTTATAATAACTTCGTGTTGTGTTCCTAGCGGTGAGTTGGGTAGTCAGAGCTCACTGGAGAATTTGTGCTGTCAGTGGGACGACTAAAGGCTTGTCCTGCTTTGTCCTCTACACTGATGGCAAACTCTGGAACTCTGTGCTTACCGGGTCGGCAGCGCTTCTCTGGTGTTACACACGTCCATAGGCCACGGTAACCACTTTCCATTAATTATAGTAAAAAAATATATAATTATGGTATAAAAAAAAATCGAGGCCGACCGCTAGTACCTCACCCCGATTCTTGATGGCTTGCGCCCACCAGTTTGTGAGATACACAAGAAGGTCACCGGTAGAGCGACACTGGCGAAAGCCGTACCGTCAGTCGCTCAGTAGATTGTTTCCCTCAAGGTATTTCAGGAGCTGTGTATTAATAACAAGCTCCATAACCTTCGAGAGAAGGGAGGTTATAGCGATAGGCCTGTAATTAGTTGGATCTGTCCTGTCACCTTTCTTAGGCACATGGTGCACGAATGCGGTCTTTCACGAGGCCGGAACCTACCTCGCGGAGTATGAGAGTGCGAAACGGCGTGTAAGTACAGTGCACAGCTTGGAGACACAGTGCTTTAGCACCATCGCTGGTGTACCGTCCGTCCCACTCGACTTCTATCTAGGGATTTAAGCTCGCGCCGGACCACCCGTTGCGTGATTTTAATTTAGGTCATGAAAGCACCACAGCTGGGGATGATGGGTGGTTCGGCGTTCCCGTCGTTTATAATCGAGTTTGACGCAAAAAGATTACCCAAAAAATAGGCCTTCTCCTTTGTGCGATGGGCCAGACTACCGTTAGATTTTTGCAGCGGTGGAAGACAAGACTGGCAGAAGGATTGTACAGCATTAGAACATGCGTTACAGAACTCGACCTCGTGGTCTGAGAAATTAGATGTGTGCATACGCACTCTTCTCAGCCGCGTGTCGCTCATCTAGGTTTAAGTACAGCTACTGAGGCTCATGACCCGCCACCAAGTTCGAACTCCTCCTTGAAAGAAAATCAACACATTCCTGATCAACGCATTGAGATAAATCTATGCACCTCGAGTAAAACTATACCATTTGCACAAGCAACTATCTCAAAAGACAACCAGGCTAAACTAAGTGCAACAATGTCACTAGCCCGGACCGCACGTGAGTGTCCGCGTACTGTTGCTAAACGCAGGATAATCACAACCACCGATGATAAAGGACGTCAATTACAATGTGCATTGCAATATCTGGTGGGCGAGAGATTTCAAGTGACATGCTACTGGAAATCGGGAGCACCACTGCAAGATGTGCTGACTTCGGAACGTTGTTGTATCAACACACTAACCGATAGGGATTTTGTTGTTATTTTAGATGGTATGAATGATAAGCCTATCTGTAATTTTAAAATTAATGTTAGAAACTTTTTATGTTTATCTAGAAATACGAACGTATTATTTTGTGAAGTTCCTCACAACAAATACCTTAATGAGTGTAACACCCCTGGTATCGCATACGTCCATAGGCCACGTTAACCACTTTCCATCAGGTGGGCCGCGTGCTCGTCTGCCACCCTAAGTGGTATAAAAAAAATGAAAAAATAAATTACTTATGAATTGAAACATTGATATGGAATTTAGTGTAAAGATACCATACCGCGGCTTCTATGCCCGAGTTGTGTCAGAGCATTTGCTTAAAGAAATCTTAAGAATAGAATATTCATATAGGTTCGCCGACTATCTACGTAGTAAACAAAGACGTGTGAGTAATTGTAAGTCTACCCTTAACATTAAGAAATCATACAGTTCAGTAAGTACACAGACATGTATCGAATATTTGCACGGCCAATCGGATTATGATCAGAGTGAGAATATTGTGAATGTTTTGTCTAGTCAGCCTACTGATTTTTTCGTGAACACTAAATTAAACTTGTTGCTACAGAATATTGATGGCCTAATGATTAAATCTAACTTAGCTTAGTCCTTGATAAACTTTAAGTTGATAAAAAGCAAGTTGGGGTACTATATGGTACCAAGTATAATCTTTTGAGGGAGGATATATGGTTGCTTAATATTCTCAACTACATGCTTGGTTCTATTTTCTGTGAAAAACCGTAGAGGTGGTTCATGTGTCCTTGTTCACAACTCGCTGTTATTTAACCCGTTACAAGAAATCAGTGAATTTGGCATGGAAGGTATTATGGAATGCTCAGGTTTTGAACTCAAGAATCATGGACTCATAGTAATATGTGTATATAAGTATAGACCACTGACAACAAATGCTAAGGACTTTGAAAAATTCTTCACTAAATTTAATTCTTTAACCAGTCGTTACGTATATGGTAGAAAGAAATTAATAGTATAGTGATTATAATATTAATACACTTGTTAAAAGTTATGAATCTAACGTGTTCACACATACATCACACTCGCATAACCTAAGAATAGTTTTCTATTATATTCTATTATATACTATATTCTAATGAACCTACACGACTGGACAGTGGCAGATTTATTGATAAATTTTTATCTAATAGACGAGGTAGTCATCATAAGGTCTTTGAATTTGCATTGTCTGATCATACTGCTCAATTTTAAATTCCAGTAAAATCAAAGCATATTAATCTTAGGTATTGGTACACTGAAACACGTGATTTTCGCAACTAAAACATTAATAAATTCATAGAATGCAATAATGCCCTTAGTTCTCAAGAAGTCTTCGAAAGCGATGATTCAAGTGCTGCCTTTACAGAATTCTACCAACTATTCAGATAATTTTATGATTTTTGGTTTCCACTTACACATAAAGAAAAAAATACATGCAAAAACCAAGCCTAAATGATTTTTATGAAATTACCAGCGGAATAAAATTATGCTGCAAAAGAAAAATACATCTTTTGTGGTAATATCGTAGGAATCGCACTGAACATAATAAAAAAAAGGTGTTACAGACCTCAAATCCAGATTAAATAGAATCACACACTGCTAACACAGAAAGCCCAAAATAACGATTTCATAAATAAATCAAGCAATAAATGCAAAGTCACTTGGACTATTATAAATATCAATAAATGTAACGTACCTGTTGCCGCGCTACGCCACGCGCCATCTAGCGTCGGTTGCGAGACCTATAGGTGCGAGCGGCGGGGAGAGGGGGTCGACCATCGGCGCCTGCGTGGAGGGTGTCGGCCGGCACAATCAATCTAATATACCTTACGTACACCCGTTTTTAAAAAGGGTCATATTATATTTATAAAATTGTAACAAACGTACAAATTAAAAACCTCAATCAGTCAAACTCTGCGTTATAATTGAATTCTCCCGAACATATTTGGACCTTCGGCCGAATTGAAATCATCAGACCACGCCACGTTCTGAAGAATATAGAAGAATTCCGTCGCCACCTGAATCTACGTTGCGGGTGATATCAGCCACGTAAGTAGCTTTCGATTCTTGCAAGCTGCTAGGATGAGTGAAGAGGAGTATAGTGAAGCTGGAAATGTCTTAAGTTTAATTGAATTAAAGAAACAAAGGGCATCTTTAAAAGGTAGACTAACTTTGTTCGAAAAATATGTCGGTAAGTTTGAAAATAAATCCCTATCTGAAACGCAGCAAGCTGATTTAAGCATGCGTATTGAGTCGAATTTGATTTTATTTGATACATTTAATAATGTTCAGAGCAAAATAGAAAGTGTTCTGGACGAAACTGAAATGATAAAACAGCTCGACTATAGGGAAGCTGTAGAAAATCAATATTATAGCGCAATGTCTATTGCAAAATTTCTTATCGATGTAGGTAAAGGCAAAAGTGACGATTCTCAGTGTTCAAATCCGCATTATAAAACGAAAGCTTCAATAAAATTACCCGAAATTAAGTTACCCTCATTCGATGGCACGTTTGATAAATGGCTCGAATATAGGAATTCGTATTTGTCTATGATTCATAAGCGAAGTGATCTAGATGCAATAGAAAAATTTCATTATTTAAAACGTTCCCTCACTGGTTTAGCTCTCCAGGTTATCGGCGAGTTAGATTTCACGGCCTCTAATTACGTCCACGCGTGGGCGCTGTTAGAAGAAAGATTTAATAATAATAGGTTACTCATTCAAAATCATGTCCGTTCTGTTTTCACTGCACAATCCATTAAAAAGGCTTCAGCTGAAGAAATACGAAATTTAATTGATATTATATTGCGAAATTTACGAGCACTTAAATCCTTGGATGAGCCAACGGAATCGTGGGATACCCTTATTATATATATAATTGTGTCAAAACTAGACTCATCCACAGAACTCGAATGGGAAAATTATATCGGGTTATTTCCATCTGAATTGAAAAATGAGAAATTGCAATTAGATAACTTATTGAATTTTCTAAGAAACCGTGCTAATTCGCTAGATATGATTCATAGAAACAAAGCTGAACCTAAAAATAATACAATGGATAAAAGGCACAAAACTACCTCCCACCCACAAAAATCACATAGTTTTGTTTCAATGCGTAATAATGAGGCTAAATCTAACAAGTTGGTTCACCAATGCATTATGTGCGGTGATAATCACTTATTATATTCTTGTATTCGTTTCCTAAATTTGTCTGTGTCAGAGAGAATTAACTTTACTGATAACAAGAACATATGTAAAAACTGTTTACGTGCGGGACACCCACTTTCTGAGTGTAGGTTCGGTCCATGCAGGCAGTGTCAAAGGAAACATAATAGTTTATTACACAGCGATAATTATTTAAATGCGTCTAAGTGCGAGCCATCAGTGTCAAGCTCAGTTAACTCGCAATCAGCCGAAAAATCGGTTTCAATCGTATCACATACATTAAATTCCGTAAATCATGCGAATACGGTATCGAGCGTGAACGCATCGGCGTCATCGGTACCGTCACAAGTGTTACTGTGCACTGCCTTAATCGAAGTCATGGATAGTAACAATCATTATCAGACAGCCCGATCGCTGTTGGATAGTGGTAGCCAAAATAGTTTCATTTCTGAAAAATTATGTAATCGTTTAAACGTACCGGTAATACAGTCCACTATACATATATCTGGTGTGGGACAATCCGTCTCACAGTCGAATAAGGTATGCGATGTAAATATGCGTTCTATAATTAATGAATACAGCACACAATTACGGTGTTTCGTTTTACCGCGTATTACGTCCAATCTACCCTCAGCAACCATAGATGTAAATTTATTTCGCATTCCGAAAGATGTTTGCCTTGCAGACCCCACATTTAACGTCTCATCAGAAATCGATTTATTGATTGGGGCTGATATATTTTGGGATTTGTTGAACAAAGATACGATCCGTCTCTCTAATGGACCATACCTACGAAAATCAAAGATAGGGTGGTTAGTTTCGGGTCCCGTTTTCTATCATAACTCGCGTATAAATAATATCTATTGTCATGTTGCTCAAACATCAATTATTGATGATCAACTTCGCAAATTTTGGGAATTAGAGGAAGTAGGGGTGACTTCCACTTTAACGAAAGAAGAATGTTCATGCGAGAAGTCATTCGTCAAAACTACTGTACGGGACAGTAGTGGTAGATTTTCGGTACGTATACCACTCAAGGAGTCGGCCGAAACACTCGGTGACTCATACGATATGGCAAAATCGCGTTTTCTTTCATTGGAACGTAAATTAGAACGATCACCATCTTATAAAAAGATGTATTGTAATTTTATGCGTGAATACATTGAGTTGGGACACATGTCCCAAATAAAAGATTATAAAAAGCCGTATTATTTTCTCCCTCATCATGGGGTGTTACGAGAGCATAGTACAACAACAAAATTGCGCGTAGTATTTGACGCGAGTGCCAGTACTACGTCCAATAAGTCATTAAATGACATTCAATTAATAGGCCCGCCACTTCAAAACGATATATTCTCCATATTACTTCGTTTTCGACAGTATAAATATGTGGCCTGCGCTGACGTGGAGAAAATGTACCGACAAATACTGGTACACCACGATCAGCGCAATTTGCAATTAATACTTTGGCGAGAAAACCCATCTGATGAGTTGTGTATTTATCAATTAAATACAGTTACGTATGGTACAGCGTCGGCGCCATACCTAAGTATACGTTGCTTACGACAGCTCGCACACGAAACAGATGATAAGGTAATAGCTAGGGTTATCAACGACGACTTTTACGTTGATGATTTAATAACCGGTCATGACTGTTTAAATAATTTAATAGAAATATGCGAAAAAACCACCGAGGTTTTAAGGTCAGCCTGTTTCCCATTGCGTAAATGGACATTTAATCATGATGTAAAAGGTGATTTTTTCAAACAATTAGCAATCGGAGACCATTGTCAAAATAAAACACTCGGATTAGGTTGGCAAGCTACGAGTGATGAATTGCATTTTACGACACAATTAAAATTTAGTCCCAAGGTTACTAAACGTACTATTATGTCTGTAATATCTCAAATCTATGATCCCTTAGGATTATTGTCTCCGGTCATAATTACGGCAAAAATTATGCTTCAAAAATTGTGGTTACAAAAGCTCGACTGGGATGACGCAATCCCATATGACTTGCAAGTTACTTGGAATAAATTACTTAATGATTTTTCAAATATAGATAGTGTTCGTGTCCCTCGTTACGTCATGAGCGACTGTACTCACAATTTAGAATTGCATATTTTCACCGATGCATCTCAGGATGCATATGGTGCTTGTGCATACATACGGACTTATAATAATGATTCATGCGTTTATACAAAATTATTATGTGCTAAAAGTAAAGTTGCACCAGTTAAGAACGTGTGTACCATCCCTAGACTCGAGTTATGCGGAGCGTTGTTAGGCGCAAGATTATACAATAAAATAATAAGCTCGCTCAGAATGACATTTCCTAATGTTTACTTTTGGACTGATTCCACTATAGTCATAGGGTGGATTCGAATGTCACCACATCGTCTTAAAACTTTTGTTCAAAATCGTGTATCTCAGATAAATCAATTGACTGGTGATGCGCCATGGTTTCATATAAATGGTACAGAGAACCCGGCAGATATGTTATCTAGAGGTTTAAAAATAGCCGATCTTAATAACAATAACATGTGGTGGCACGGTCCCGCGTTCTTGAAAGACGTAACTTTAACCAATTCTAGTGATACATCGGTAGATGAACAATCATTACCGGAATTAAAGTCAGTGAATGTATGTATGATCTCCAATAATGTTACATATAAAAGTGACTTTATTGATTATAATAAATTTTCATCATTCAATCGGTTACGGCGATCGACTGCATACGTACTGCGTTTTATACATAACGCGCGCTCGAGTAAACAACTCCGTAAAACCGGTTTGTTATCAGTTGACGAGTTAGATGCTTCGATCATTGTGCTCGCGCGCTTTGCACAATTAGAATCCTTTTGTAATGAATACAAAAGTTTACTTAAAAATAATGTAGTACGTTCAAAGCGCATACTTAGTCTTAATGTTTTTCTTGATGAAAATAAATTAATCCGCGTTGGCGGGAGACTAAAAAACTCACCTTATTTTGATTACAATAAAAAACATCCCGTGTTATTGTGCAGTAAACACAGATTTACAACATTGTTATTTAAATACGAACATGAGCAGTTGTTGCATGGTGGACCACAAGCGTTGTTAGCGTCTATTCGTGAGGCTTGGTGGCCACTCGGAGGACGAAACTTGGCCAGGAAAACTGTGCACAACTGTGTCAACTGCGTGCGTATGAAAGGGAAAACAATACAACCACTCATGGGTAATCTACCATCAGAGCGCCTTGAACTTGGGTTCCCTTTCATGCGCTGCGGTGTAGACTACGCAGGGCCTGTGATGATCTTAAACCGGAGAGGGAGAGGATCTACTCTTCTTAAAGGATATATATGTTTATTTATTTGTATGAGTACGCGCGCTATACACTTAGAATTAGTCACAAGCCTTACCACAAGCGATTATTTACTTGCCTTAAAACGATTTATATCTCGCCGAGGTAAACCGGTCGAGATTATCTCAGATAATGCTAAGAATTTTGTAGGAGCTGAAAAAGAAATAGTATCAGGCCTTAGGCGTAGTAGTAACGACATTATTAATTTTACAACAAATAATAGTATAAAATTCAGCTTCATTCCTCCTCATTCACCTCATTTTGGCGGTTTGTGGGAGTCGGGGGTGAAATCGTGCAAGCATCACTTGCGACGTGCAGTAGGGTGCACGAAGCTTACCTACGAGGAGTTCAGCACTGTCCTGTCGCAAATTGAAGCCATCCTGAACTCGCGACCACTGACCGCCATGTCTACAGACCCAAATGATCTACAACCGCTTACTCCTGCTCATTTTCTCATCGGGCGGCCTATGACTGCTCCAGCCTGCAAGGACATGACTGCCACACCGAGTCATCGTCTACTGCGATACGATATCATTGAACAAATGAGACAGCATTATTGGAAACGTTGGGCAACCGAGTACGTAACGGAACTGCAAACGCGTACCAAGTGGAAGACTCACCAAGCTGAAGTTCAACTGAACGGTCTCGTTCTCATCAAGGAAGACAATCTTCCACCTTTAAAATGGAAGTTGGGTAGAATCATACGCATCTACCCGGGTACCGACGGCATTACCCGAGTAGCTGATCTGCGCACCGCTTCGGGTATCATACGAAGATCCTTCTCCAAAATCTGCCCATTACCCGTTCTACCTGCGAGTGATCTGATGACATCGTGACATCGTGTTCATCCCTTCGAAACCTGCTGTTTTCAAAGCCGGGGCCATGTTGCCGCGCTACGCCACGCGCCATCTAGCGTCGGTTGCGAGACCTATAGGTGCGAGCGGCGGGGAGAGGGGGTCGACCATCGGCGCCTGCGTGGAGGGTGTCGGCCGGCACAATCAATCTAATATACCTTACGTACACCCGTTTTTAAAAAGGGTCATATTATATTTATAAAATTGTAACAAACGTACAAATTAAAAACCTCAATCAGTCAAACTCTGCGTTATAATTGAATTCTCCCGAACAGTACCTAAAGATCAAATTGAGCACATTGTAGTTAGTGATAACATTATAATAAATATAACACTAACGTACATGTCATCCTGATCTCTGAGAGTATGCTCAAACCTGAATTACCATCCACTTCGTACTCTCTTCCTGGTTTCATTATTATACGTAATGACCGTATTAATAAAGGAGGTGGCGGTGTTGCCATCTACCTCCGTAGTTATCTAGCCTATAAAATTGTAGCCTCCTCGTGTCCAGACTACAGTGCTGATGCTGTATTTCTATTTCTCGAAGTTAATGTCAGTGGAACCAAACTGGTTCTTGGAGTTGTTTACTGTCCTCCTTCTATCAACTACTTCTCCAGTCTGGAAACAGTTCTGGACTCTTTAGGGTCACCTTATATATATCACATCATCATGGGTGATATTAACACGAATCTATTAAACTTCGTCACATTGTCGATTCAGCTAGCCTCCATATTTTGCCTTTACAAGTTACTCATCACAACACCCTGGTCGAGGACACCTGGCTTGACCTTATATTAACCTCATCCACTGCTCATGTTTATAGGCACGGCCAAATGCCTGCACCAGGCTTTTCTATTGCCATGACCTTATTTACATCACCTATAACATAAAACCTCCCAAACCTCGGCCTAAGGTAGTGCTTATGCGTAGTTTTGGACGCATGGACATGGATAAGTTACACCGGGATGCTTCATTGTTAACTCTGTCACAAAGATATGCATTAGAGGCTGCAACCACTGTCGATGAGAAAGTTACAGTTCGACGATGTTGTGCTAAATCTCTATGATGTTCATGCTCCTGTCCGTGGAGTAAAACTTAAACGTCCACTAGCACCTTGGATGACGCCGGAGGTTCGACTGGCAATGGGGCGTAGGGATCGGGCCTTTCAGAAATTCCGGAAAAACCGCATTGATGAGAACTGGAACCGCTTTAAGGCAGCAAGGAATCGCTGCAACCAGATGATACGCAACGCTAAACGCCGACATATTCACGATAATATTAGTTCGTCATCACCTGCTAATATATGGAGGTTTCTTGGTGCTTTGGGTATTGGCAAACAACATGCGGAATATCAGTTGACAGATGGTTTGGATGATCTGAATCAACATTTCTCCTCTACTACTCCTATTGATCACCAAACCAAATGTCAAACCTTAACTTACGTCGCTGGCCTTATTATATTAGTCCTGATATAGAAACTTTCAAGTTTTCTCCAGTTGCAGCCGATGATTTATTTATTTATTTATTTATTTAGATTTACCAACATTTGTTAACACTGTTACAAGCTACAGAAATTACATTAAGTTAGATATGAATCGAGTGTGACAAATAATTATAGGTAAATACTACATGCTATATAAAACTAGGTACTGACATATACTTATATATTACTGTTTCCTTTCCCTTTCTGTCACAAAGATATGTAGACCACACAGAAGATTTTTAAAAGAGGTAAAATGGAGCGTCACGTACATAAAACAATCTAACAATCTTTATTATTATAATGTTCTAATAATGTGGATCGAAACTTGAGTAGCGAGTCTGCATAAATATCCACAATATCACTACTTTCATTTGCTGACCTAGAGAACCTCGGGATCGGCGAGTTAGCGCCATAAGCTGTTCTACGTAGTGGTGGGTAGAAGGGAGTGATACAATTACGAGGGTATCTGGCGGGCACTCGAAAATTAATCTTGCTTAGCAATTCTGGGCAACTAAGGTGGTTATGCAGGACCTTAAACATAAAAACGTTATCATTAAAATCTCTACGATCTGACAATGAAATCATTCCAGACTGTATGAGTCTTGCGTGGTAGCTAATCCTTTTATTAGTGAAGTTACGGTATGATAAATGCCATAAAAATCTTTTTTGAATGCGTTCTAAACGCATTGAGTGAACGGCAAAATGTGGTCTCCAAACCACGCTGCAATATTCCAGAATACTGCGGACTAAACTGTTATACAATAATATTTTAGGCTTAATACTCCGGAAGATTTTTGTATTACGTATCACAAAGCCCAGCATTTTAGATGCCTTTTTTATTATACTTTCCACATGAGGAATAAATGTTAACTTCCTGTCAATGATTACACCAAGGTCTTTTATTTGATCAGTTTCTTGAATCTTCTCGCTGTTTATATAGTAGTCAAAGTCTAGTAGGATAACCTTACGAGAAAATTTGATTTGAAAACATTTTTTAATATTAAGTTGCATGTCATTTTGATCACACCATTCATATAGTCTATTTAGATCATTTTGGAGAAGAGAGGCATCTTTTAGGGATTCCACTATTCTGCCGAATTTTAAGTCATCAGCGTACATATAGCTCTCAGAAAAATGGAAGCATGTTGGCAGATCATTCACAAAGAGATTAAACAGTATCGGACCAATATGGGAACCCTGGGGTACGCCGGATGTTACAGCCCGGGCAACGGATTCAAAGTCGTTAATGACCACGGAGAAAGTACGATCGTGAAGATATGACTGCAGCCACTTTAGTAAGGTGCCTGTAATGCCATACATGGAGAGCTTATGAAGGAGAATCTTATGAGAGACACGGTCGAAGGCCTTACTAAAATCCGTATATATTACGTGAAATTGTTTGCCAGAATCCAACGCTTCGGTCACAGTCTCTGTGAACGTAGCCAAATTTGTGCTAGTAGATCTAGAACCAACAAAACCGTGTTGACTGTTGTTAACATATAGATTAAAATGTTTATTTATGAATGGACACACTTGAGATTCGAAAACTTTTGCAAATGTTGAAAGTATTGAGATAGGTCGGTAGTTAGTGACAAGATCGTCTTTGTCTGATTTATGGATAGGAACTATCTTGGCCTTTTTCCACTCTGCTGGAAAGATTCCAGTTGTTAAGGATTGATTGAAAATTATAAGCAGGGGAGTAACAAGATATTTAGCACAAGATGCGATAAAGATGGGTGGTATACCGTCTGGACCGGCTCCCTTACTACAATCCAAATTTTTCAATTTTGACAATAAGTGGTCATGTCATGCATTAAATTTAAACTTAAGTTATACATATTTCTTAAGTAGCTAGATGAGTTAACTACTTTATGATATCAAAAAGATAACGCTGTCGATTAGATCTAATGCAGTTGGCTATAATAAAATTAGTCGTCGTATGATAGTAATAATAATCGACCACTTGCTTCCTGCCATCTCTCATATTATTAACTTTTGTCTCTACTTTAGAATGTTCCTCCCTTTGGCGTAAAGCCTACGTTATCCCTTTACCTAAAGTATCCAATGCTACTCTTCCCAATCACTTCCGCCTCATTTCTATTCTCCATTTTATGTCTAAAGTGCTCGAGGCCTGTGTACAAAAACAACTATCTTCGTGTATTTATCAGAACAGCCTGTTAAGCCCGCTACAGTCAGGTTTCAAACCTGGTCATAGCACTACTACTGCTCTTCTAAAAGTAACGGGTGATATTAGGTCTGGCATGGAAGCTACTAAGGTAACAGTGCTTGTCTTGGTGGACTTTTCCAATGCCTTTAATACAGTCAATCACGATATCTTGTTAGCTATACTTTCCCATCTTAAGATCTCATCGGATGCACTGGAATTTTTCTCAAATTATCTTCAGGGGCGCCAGCAGTGTGTACGCATTGATGAATCCACATCGAGCTGGTGCAATCTCGACACTGGTGTCCCTCAAGGCGGTATCTCTCCCTTGTTATTCTCTATTTTTATTAATCTTGCTACTTATAACCTTCGATGTGCCTATCATCTGTATGCAGATGACTTGCAGTTATACGCTCAAGCACCTGCTGATGACGTTTCACGTGACATTCGCGACGTGAATGGGGATCTGGAAGCTTTGAGAAACTGGTCCACTAAATTTGGTTTAACTGTAAACCCATCTAAGTGCCAGGCCATTATAGTCGGCAGCGGCAGGTTGATGAATGGAGTCAATATTACAAAATTGCCACCAATTACCTACAACGGAACAACAATTCCTTTCAGTTCTTCAGTTAAGGACCTAGGACTCTACCTCGATTCCAACATGGACTGGCGTGTGCAGGTAACGAACATGAGCCAGAAAATTACAGGTAGGCTCAGATTTTTATACCGCCTGAAGAACTTTCTACCAACAAGGACCAAAGTTATGTTGGCCCAAAGCTTAATTTTTCCTCTGATGGACTATGGTGATGTGTGCTATCTTGACCTGAATGCAGACCTTCTCGATAAATTAGACCGTCTTCTCAATAACTGCATTCGATTCGTCTTCAACCTTCGTAAATACGACCACGTGTCTACATTCCGTTCGCAGCTTAATTGGTTAACCATCCGTCCTCGCCGTAAGTTGCGTGCACTTACTACTCTTTACAATATCCTCAACTCTCCCACTGTCCCAACTTACTTAACTACTTTCAGCTATTATGTTCCAACAATGATAGAAATCTTCGTTTTACTGACAACCGGATCCTCGCATTTCCTTCTCATAGAACTAACTTTTTAGGCTCCTCTCTCTTTGTTGAGACTGTTCGCCTATGGAACGCAATTCCTCTGGAGATCAGGAAGAGCACGAGCCGCAATGTGTTTAAGTCAAGGGTACGGCAATTGATCACCACAGAATAGGCAGAATCATCGTCTCAACGATAATGATATTTCTACTCATATTGATATGGGTATCTATATTTATTTATTATATTTATGTTATGTATGTGTACACAGGGTGTATTTTTGAAACGGGGCAGTAAGGGCAAGTACCTTAACCGTTGCAGTTACAGCAAAACGTTCTTAAAAGACCTTCCCTAACTTTTTGGGACATTTTAAACTGCATTCACAGATTTTGTAAAAAACTTAGTTAGCAAAAAAAATGCAAAAAGTTCAAATTTTTTTTTTTATGCCCCTCGATTCTATTTCATGTGGGGATCAAAAAACTCTATGGGACCATTTTAGCTTTCAGTACTAGAAAAGACAGAAATCGCCAAAAACGTTTCCCATACATTTCGTACGGAAATATGATAAATCAACTCGAAACTCATAGGTCAGGTAAAATTTTGAACTTTTTTAAATAAAAAAAATCATTTAAATATTTAAGAAATTGGTTTATGAAATAAATTGCTCAAAATGATTTCCATTTTCACGAATACTATCCTTTTTTGCACTGAACGAATGGCGGCTAATAATGTTCTGGGATGAATATTACGTAAAATGGTCATTCATGCATCCTTGAGCTCTTGAACACTGGCGTACGTCGTCTTATACAGCTCGTTTTTCACGAAGCCCCATAAAAAAAAATCAAGTGGTGTTAAATCGGGGCTACGAGGTGGCCACTGTGTTGGACCATGTGTACCTATCCACTGAGTACCGAATAGGCGGCTCAAATTGGAACGTGAAAGGTGACTGTTATGTGGCGGAGCACCATCTTGTTGAAAATGAACTTTTCGCAATTCCGACAGGGGCCATTCGTCCATCTCGTTTTCAAGATGGTGTAAAATGACTTCATTATACATGGCAGAATTCAGTTTCCCTTCATAAAATTCCACCATTATGACTCGATTGGACATTATACCACACCAACAGTTGAATGAGAAGCGAACCTGATTATGACTTGCCGTAACTCTTAGTGGATTTTCTTTGGACCAATAGTGGTGATTTTTTCTGTTGTACATACCGTTATTGGAAAAATTCGTTTCGTCTGACCACAGTATGTAATTTAAAAATTCATGATCTCTGCTTATTTTTCCTCTTAGCCATCTGCAAAAAGTAAGCCTTCGAACATCATCACCCGGATGTAACACTTGAACTATGCGCCCATATCGATAGCACTAAACTTGTAGCCGTATTTCTTCCATATCTTTATCATAAGGGAGTGGGATACACCTACTTGAAGGGCGACTTGCCTGGACGATATCTCTGGATATGCTTCGACATAAGTCAGAACCGCAATCTCCGTGTCCATGTCCACACGAGGCTGCCGCTTTCTTTTGAAAGAACCCTGCAATTCCAGGTTTTTCAAAAGATTTGTAATAACCTTTCTTGTTGGCACATGCCGCAACGGATACTTATTGCGGTACCACACTAATGCAGCTCCCGCATTTCGATTATTGACAAAATACGCTTCTAATAAGTCAATTTTTTCACGATTAGAAGACATTTTAGCGAAAATCCTTAATTAATAACTCATACGAAGTTTCTCAGCTGAAACTAAGTATAACACACAGATTTTCGAATCAAATTCGAAATTTGAGGGTAAAAATTCTTTTTATTTACTTTACAGTCAATTCTACCCACTTCCTGGCCATAACAAAAAGTTAGACCATCGTAGAAATTTGTTTCTGTTGCCGAAATGTATGGGAAACGTTTTTGCCGATTTCTGTCTTTCCTGGTACTGAAAGCTAAAATGGTCTCACAGAGTTTTTTGATCCCCACATGAAATAGAATCGATTGGCATAAAAAAAAATTCTTCGGCATTAAAATGAATAAATGAATAAATGAATAAATGAATAAATGAATAAATGAATAAATGAATAAATGAATAAATGAATAAATGAATAAATGAATAAATGAATAAATGAATAAATGAATAAATGAATAAATGAATAAATGAATAAATGAATAAATGAATAAATGAATAAATGAATAAATGAATAAATGAATAAATGAATAAATGAATAAATGAATAAATGAATAAATGAATAAATGAATAAATGAATAAATGAATAAATGAATAAATGAATAAATGAATAAATGAATAAATGAATAAATGAATAAATGAATAAATGAATAAATGAATAAATGAATAAATGAATAAATGAATAAATGAATAAATGAATAAATGAATAAATGAATAAATGAATAAATGAATAAATGAATAAATGAATAAATGAATAAATGAATAAATGAATAAATGAATAAATGAATAAATGAATAAATGAATAAATGAATAAATGAATAAATGAATAAATGAATAAATGAATAAATGAATAAATGAATAAATGAATAAATGAATAAATGAATAAATGAATAAATGAATAAATGAATAAATGAATAAATGAATAAATGAATAAATGAATAAATGAATAAATGAATAAATGAATAAATGAATAAATGAATAAATGAATAAATGAATAAATGAATAAATGAATAAATGAATAAATGAATAAATGAATAAATGAATAAATGAATAAATGAATAAATGAATAAATGAATAAATGAATAAATGAATAAATGAATAAATGAATAAATGAATAAATGAATAAATGAATAAATGAATAAATGAATAAATGAATAAATGAATAAATGAATAAATGAATAAATGAATAAATGAATAAATGAATAAATGAATAAATGAATAAATGAATAAATGAATAAATGAATAAATGAATAAATGAATAAATGAATAAATGAATAAATGAATAAATGAATAAATGAATAAATGAATAAATGAATAAATGAATAAATTATAAACGAATAAACGAATAAACGAATAAACGAATAAACGAATAAACGAATAAACGAATAAACGAATAAACGAATAAACGAATAAACGAATAAACGAATAAACGAATAAACGAATAAACGAATAAACGAATAAACGAATAAACGAATAAACGAATAAACGAATAAACGAATAAACGAATAAACGAATAAACGAATAAACGAATAAACGAATAAACGAATAAACGAATAAACGAATAAACGAATAAACGAATAAACGAATAAACGAATAAACGAATAAACGAATAAACGAATAAACGAATAAACGAATAAACGAATAAACGAATAAACGAATAAACGAATAAACGAATAAACGAATAAACGAATAAACGAATAAACGAATAAACGAATAAACGAATAAACGAATAAACGAATAAACGAATAAACGAATAAACGAATAAACGAATAAACGAATAAACGAATAAACGAATAAACGAATAAACGAATAAACGAATAAACGAATAAACGAATAAACGAATAAACGAATAAACGAATAAACGAATAAACGAATAAACGAATAAACGAATAAACGAATAAACGAATAAACGAATAAACGAATAAACGAATAAACGAATAAACGAATAAACGAATAAACGAATAAACGAATAAACGAATAAACGAATAAACGAATAAACGAATAAACGAATAAACGAATAAACGAATAAACGAATAAACGAATAAACGAATAAACGAATAAACGAATAAACGAATAAACGAATAAATGAATTAATAAATAAAGAAAAGTGACCCTCATTCATCGGTTACACTTCTGACAAATGAGACGTATATGAAATTGTAATAAAATAAACCGGTTCTTTTGTTTACGAGCTAGCGGTGACCGATCGTTATCAGTGCCGAGATTTTGCTACCTGCCCGGGTGGGGCGACCTTTTTCCATAAACAATTATGAACGGTAAATGTTATGAGTGAGAGTGCCATTTCTAGTGAAGTTGAAAAGAATGCGGAATGCGAAGATGATATTTTATTACTTGAGAATACGATGCAAATAGACACTAAGAATAACACAACTAGCTGTGAAGAGAGAAGAGGTAATAGTAAGAGAGGTCGGGAGATGGATCAGAACCACGGGCATAAATCTTCTAAGAAAAAAACTTGCCTGTATGTCTATGGTGCAAGATTAGATTTTGACAGCTACCTCCCTCCCTGCCCTCTTCAAATCCCCCGGAAAACCATAGATCAAAGCAAAAATCCGTTGGTTTTTTAAACTGTCTGGTTGCGCCGGTAGTAGAATTTGTATTTTTTCGCTCAATAGTAGTAAATTCAAATCGTCTCAAAATTGTTTGACACAACACACGCCTCCTATACCCATCTCCCTCCCGCACTGCCTTTAAAGTGAGATAGCAATAGTTTTCGCCCCGCTCAATTGTCAAAATAGACGCATCTTCACTTCCGCTTTGAGCTAGCAAGCATCAATGGCGGCGGCGCACGCGACTCTTAGAAATTAATAATGTTTGTTGGATTTTAACCGCTTTCATAGACCTTTACCGATCGGATTGTGCCTCTCGTGTGTCCCTCAAGTGATTTAGTGATGTGGGCAGCAGCTCCTGAGCCAGGAAGAGAAGACCGGTGCACCGGCCCCGATAGCACGTGGCGTCATAAAGGTTAGTGCATCCTCTCCTAATTTCTTGGGTTGCATTCAATGCCTAAACCACCTCCGCGGCAACCCGATCACCTATCTTGTTTGTTGTGTAAAGTGTCATATGAAACATGTTAGCTTCACACCCCGCAAAATACAGTCCACTAGCTCACGTGGCGTCAGAATCGCGCCACCATTCTTTTTGGTCCTTATCGTACCGGATCCTTAGTCGTAGCTCGCATTTTGTTATTTATTCTATTGGGAATAAACGCACCGCACCTAAATACCTAGTTATTTTAGTAGAAAACCCCGCATCTAGGCATTTAGGTTTAGATCTTAGGTATCCTAGACACCCTAGTGCATAGGCACAGTGTAATACCTAACACATTTGGCTTTTGTTTTTATTTGTTTCAATTTCTAAGTTGTCCGTTCGCCGTTAGCTCGCATCGTATTTACCTAATACCTACGTGGGTAGGTACGCGGTTATACCTCGCTCGCATTTCATTCAAATTCATACGAAAGTATTTTAATTTGAATAGATATTACGCAATACTTAATCCCTGAAATAATAGTTGAACCTAGACAGCGATCTAGCTCGCGTAGGTACGATCTGGTTGTTGCTATGCGCGTTTGTTCAAGCTTGCACTCGCAGTCATAAGTACCTACCTACCTACGGATATCGCTCGCGCCGCGTCGCTGTACTATACCGCTAAGATTAAGTCATTTCATTTGTTGTTTACCGCACTTTAGTTTGATATTTAGTTGTAAAAATGCCCCCAAAGGTTGGTAGTACCGATAGTAAAGTTCAATTGAAACTTTTATACGCTAAAAGAGAAATGATTTACTCTCGCGTACAATCGATTTGTGATAATGCACTTAAAACCTCTGATTTGGCTATTAGAGATTCGTTCTTGTGTTCTATAGAAAACTTGGATAGTTTACGCGCGGATTTCGAATCCTTAGTACATGACATCAACGTTTTAGAGTTAAATTTAAATCCCGATTACTCAGTGAGTTATCAGGCCTTGTCGTCGTTTGACGATTTGTATTGTCGTATCAAACGCGTCGCTAGGAGTTTGGAGAAACCGTCTGACCGACCCAATCCCACTCGCGACCGACCTAAGTTGCCACCAATTCAGATACCCGAATTTGATGGTAACATCCGCAATTGGTGTTTATTTATAGATAGTTTTGAGAATACAATAGATAAGAACGATTCGTTGACAGATCACGAAAAATTGCATTATCTCGTTGAAAAATTAACTGGTAAAGCTATAACCGTTTGCGCTGGAATTACGTTTAGTGCCGAAAATTATAATTTAATTTTAAATACTTTGAAAGCTAAGTATGAGGATAAAAGATCGGTAGCTAATGCATATTTGGATCAGATGTTTGATTTGAAAGCCATTACGGCATGTAACGATCAAAACTTAGAGAAGTTTCTAGATACTTTCGCATCATCTGTTCGCGCCGTAAAGAACCTAAAGATCGATGACCTCTGCGACTTCTTATTTTTGTATATGGGTTTAAAGAAATTAGATTCCGAAACCATTCGTTTATTTGAGTCGGATCATCGCGGCAATAAAATTCCTAAGTTCGAAGACTTAGAAAGTTTTGTTCGCGAGCATATAAAAATATTGCAACGCTCTTCATCGAAACATGAAGGCGCGAAGAAAGTTGTTAGTTCCGAACGTAAAATAGATGCGTCATCGAAGTCACTGAATTCAACTCATACTTATGTTAATACCGCACCAGCACGTGTACAATCACCTGTTTGCTCTTTGTGTAATACTCATCATTCGCAATTGTACAAGTGTCCGGGTTTCCTAAAATTATCGCCTAATGATCGTTATAAATTTGTTCGCGCTAGTAATTTTTGTTTTAATTGTCTCGGTACTAAACACCGCGTTGTTTTATGTAATAGTAGCAATAGTTGTCGCAAGTGTCAAGCGAGACACCACACTTTACTTCATTTTGAAAATAGTAACGCCGCATCCAATGTGAGCACAGTTGGTTCGTCGAGCGGTGGCACACGGCGGCCTGCGCCACAGCCGCAGCCCGCGCTCGCGCGCGCTCCGGCCCGCCCGGAGACTGCTGCGAATGAAGTCACCTTGTGTTCGTTGTCCGCTAATGCTGCGCTCACTACTGTTGTCCTCGCGACTGCTCGCGTCATTATTGTTGATGCATTAGGTAAACCGCACATTGTTCGAGCGCTATTAGATGGCGCTTCGCAAAGTAATTTTATTACTCAAGATTGTTGTCAACGTCTTCGTTTCAATGTTAATAAGCGTTCAACCCGCTCAGTGGTGAAGGGTTTTGGAGGTTTACAGTCAGCTGTTCATGGCACCGTTAAAACAAGGTTTGGATCTCGTTTTAATAATAATATTTGGTTTGACATGAATTCGCTCGTTATAGATAAAATAACTGAACAGTTGCCTACCGTCCCGGTTGACACGTCTTTATTAACGAAATTTAAAGACTTGCCTTTAGCAGATGAGACTTACGCTGTTCCTGGAGTCGTCGATATATTGATCGGCGCTTCGATTCTCCCGCACCTCCAGTTATCACGTAAGGTTCAAGGGGGACCGACGTACCCCGCTCCGCACGCACTGGAAACAGTTCTTGGTTTTGTTATAATTGGTTCCGCACCCGCTTCTATAGATAGTTTTAGTCACTCGACTGCTTCGTTCTGTTGCACCGTCGAGCCGCCACTGGAGTCTACCATCCGCAAGTTTTGGGAAATTGAAGAGGTCAATGTCCCACCTATCCTAAGCCCTGATGACAAGATGGCTGAGGAGATTTGTTGTCGCACGAGTACTCGTGATGAGCAGGGTCGTTATGTTGTCGCGCTCCCTTTCAAGGGAGATATTTTTTCGCTCGGTGACTCCCGTGTATCCGCTGTAAAACGCTTTCTTTGTTTAGAACGAAAGATGCAGGCGTCTCCAAAGTTAAAGCAAGCCTATGATGAGGTTGTTAACGAATATTTAGATAAAGGTTACATCTCACCTGCGCCTGCGGACACTGACGAGACCCAGCCTTCGTACATTATCCCGCACCACGGAGTTATTAGAGAAGATAAGCTTACTACTAAACTCCGCGTAGTTTTGGATGGCAGTGCTAAGACTAGCACTTCCGTGTCGCATTAATATTAGTAGAATTTTAGCTTTTTCGGACTCAACAGTCGCTTTGTGTTGGGCCCACTCTTCGCCCCATCGTTGGGACACATTCTTCGCTAATAGAGTGGCAAAAATTCAATCTGAATTAGCGCCACAAAATCTCTTTCACGTTGCTGGCACCGACAACCCAGCCGATTGTCTCTCTCGTGGATTGCTTCCTTCGCAAATTTTAGATCACCCGTTATGGTTTAGTGGACCGTCCTGGATTCATGCCGCGTTAGATAAGTGGCCAGTTAGTCAATTCAATCCCACTACGGTTTCCGAACCACCCGAGGAGAAGAAGCACTCGCTTGTTGTATCGGTCCCGCGTGAAGAGTCCCTTATTTTGTTGTTGGCTAATCGCGTCTCGTCTTGGTCGAGACTGTTGCGTTGTGTTGTTTATGTAGGCCGATTTTTGAGAATTTTATCTACGCGCGGTCATATAACCGCCGCTGATTTAGATAAAGCTGAATTGGTCATACTTCGCGAGTTGCAGAAATGTTATTTTGCTTCTGAATTTAAAAATTTAGAATTTAACAAACCTTGTAGTCGTTCTTTCCGACACTTGAAACCATTTTGGAAGATGGACTCATTCGAGTAGGTGGTCGTTTGAGAAATTCAAGTTTAGGATTTGAACAAAGGCATCCAGTAGTTCTCCCGCGTAAGGACCACGTATTAGATTTGTTAGTAGATTATCATCATAAGGTGAATTGTCACGCTGGTCCCGATTTGTTAATGTCTATTTTGAGACAGAAATACTGGATAATTTCCGCTCGTAATTTGATTCGCGCTAGAGTACACAGATGTGTACCTTGTTTTAAACTCCGCCCGCGTTTTATCGCGCCTAAAACGGCCGATCATCGCTCTTGTCGTGTTGTTCAGTCCGCAAAACCTTTCGTATACACCGGCACAGACTTTGCTGGGCCTTTCAAAGTCACTATTGTTCGTGGTCGTGGTATTCGCTCCACGAAAGCTTATGTTTGATATTTAGTTGTAAAAATGCCCCCAAAGGTTGGTAGTACCGATAGTAAAGTTCAATTGAAACTTTTATACGCTAAAAGAGAAATGATTTACTCTCGCGTACAATCGATTTGTGATAATGCACTTAAAACCTCTGATTTGGCTATTAGAGATTCGTTCTTGTGTTCTATAGAAAACTTGGATAGTTTACGCGCGGATTTCGAATCCTTAGTACATGACATCAACGTTTTAGAGTTAAATTTAAATCCCGATTACTCAGTGAGTTATCAGGCCTTGTCGTCGTTTGACGATTTGTATTGTCGTATCAAACGCGTCGCTAGGAGTTTGGAGAAACCGTCTGACCGACCCAATCCCACTCGCGACCGACCTAAGTTGCCACCAATTCAGATACCCGAATTTGATGGTAACATCCGCAATTGGTGTTTATTTATAGATAGTTTTGAGAATACAATAGATAAGAACGATTCGTTGACAGATCACGAAAAATTGCATTATCTCGTTGAAAAATTAACTGGTAAAGCTATAACCGTTTGCGCTGGAATTACGTTTAGTGCCGAAAATTATAATTTAATTTTAAATACTTTGAAAGCTAAGTATGAGGATAAAAGATCGGTAGCTAATGCATATTTGGATCAGATGTTTGATTTGAAAGCCATTACGGCATGTAACGATCAAAACTTAGAGAAGTTTCTAGATACTTTCGCATCATCTGTTCGCGCCGTAAAGAACCTAAAGATCGATGACCTCTGCGACTTCTTATTTTTGTATATGGGTTTAAAGAAATTAGATTCCGAAACCATTCGTTTATTTGAGTCGGATCATCGCGGCAATAAAATTCCTAAGTTCGAAGACTTAGAAAGTTTTGTTCGCGAGCATATAAAAATATTGCAACGCTCTTCATCGAAACATGAAGGCGCGAAGAAAGTTGTTAGTTCCGAACGTAAAATAGATGCGTCATCGAAGTCACTGAATTCAACTCATACTTATGTTAATACCGCACCAGCACGTGTACAATCACCTGTTTGCTCTTTGTGTAATACTCATCATTCGCAATTGTACAAGTGTCCGGGTTTCCTAAAATTATCGCCTAATGATCGTTATAAATTTGTTCGCGCTAGTAATTTTTGTTTTAATTGTCTCGGTACTAAACACCGCGTTGTTTTATGTAATAGTAGCAATAGTTGTCGCAAGTGTCAAGCGAGACACCACACTTTACTTCATTTTGAAAATAGTAACGCCGCATCCAATGTGAGCACAGTTGGTTCGTCGAGCGGTGGCACACGGCGGCCTGCGCCACAGCCGCAGCCCGCGCTCGCGCGCGCTCCGGCCCGCCCGGAGACTGCTGCGAATGAAGTCACCTTGTGTTCGTTGTCCGCTAATGCTGCGCTCACTACTGTTGTCCTCGCGACTGCTCGCGTCATTATTGTTGATGCATTAGGTAAACCGCACATTGTTCGAGCGCTATTAGATGGCGCTTCGCAAAGTAATTTTATTACTCAAGATTGTTGTCAACGTCTTCGTTTCAATGTTAATAAGCGTTCAACCCGCTCAGTGGTGAAGGGTTTTGGAGGTTTACAGTCAGCTGTTCATGGCACCGTTAAAACAAGGTTTGGATCTCGTTTTAATAATAATATTTGGTTTGACATGAATTCGCTCGTTATAGATAAAATAACTGAACAGTTGCCTACCGTCCCGGTTGACACGTCTTTATTAACGAAATTTAAAGACTTGCCTTTAGCAGATGAGACTTACGCTGTTCCTGGAGTCGTCGATATATTGATCGGCGCTTCGATTCTCCCGCACCTCCAGTTATCACGTAAGGTTCAAGGGGGACCGACGTACCCCGCTCCGCACGCACTGGAAACAGTTCTTGGTTTTGTTATAATTGGTTCCGCACCCGCTTCTATAGATAGTTTTAGTCACTCGACTGCTTCGTTCTGTTGCACCGTCGAGCCGCCACTGGAGTCTACCATCCGCAAGTTTTGGGAAATTGAAGAGGTCAATGTCCCACCTATCCTAAGCCCTGATGACAAGATGGCTGAGGAGATTTGTTGTCGCACGAGTACTCGTGATGAGCAGGGTCGTTATGTTGTCGCGCTCCCTTTCAAGGGAGATATTTTTTCGCTCGGTGACTCCCGTGTATCCGCTGTAAAACGCTTTCTTTGTTTAGAACGAAAGATGCAGGCGTCTCCAAAGTTAAAGCAAGCCTATGATGAGGTTGTTAACGAATATTTAGATAAAGGTTACATCTCACCTGCGCCTGCGGACACTGACGAGACCCAGCCTTCGTACATTATCCCGCACCACGGAGTTATTAGAGAAGATAAGCTTACTACTAAACTCCGCGTAGTTTTGGATGGCAGTGCTAAGACTAGCACTTCCGTGTCGCATTAATATTAGTAGAATTTTAGCTTTTTCGGACTCAACAGTCGCTTTGTGTTGGGCCCACTCTTCGCCCCATCGTTGGGACACATTCTTCGCTAATAGAGTGGCAAAAATTCAATCTGAATTAGCGCCACAAAATCTCTTTCACGTTGCTGGCACCGACAACCCAGCCGATTGTCTCTCTCGTGGATTGCTTCCTTCGCAAATTTTAGATCACCCGTTATGGTTTAGTGGACCGTCCTGGATTCATGCCGCGTTAGATAAGTGGCCAGTTAGTCAATTCAATCCCACTACGGTTTCCGAACCACCCGAGGAGAAGAAGCACTCGCTTGTTGTATCGGTCCCGCGCGAAGAGTCCCTTATTTTGTTGTTGGCTAATCGCGTCTCGTCTTGGTCGAGACTGTTGCGTTGTGTTGTTTATGTAGGCCGATTTTTGAGAATTTTATCTACGCGCGGTCATATAACCGCCGCTGATTTAGATAAAGCTGAATTGGTCATACTTCGCGAGTTGCAGAAATGTTATTTTGCTTCTGAATTTAAAAATTTAGAATTTAACAAACCTTGTAGTCGTTCTTTCCGACACTTGAAACCATTTTGGAAGATGGACTCATTCGAGTAGGTGGTCGTTTGAGAAATTCAAGTTTAGGATTTGAACAAAGGCATCCAGTAGTTCTCCCGCGTAAGGACCACGTATTAGATTTGTTAGTAGATTATCATCATAAGGTGAATTGTCACGCTGGTCCCGATTTGTTAATGTCTATTTTGAGACAGAAATACTGGATAATTTCCGCTCGTAATTTGATTCGCGCTAGAGTACACAGATGTGTACCTTGTTTTAAACTCCGCCCGCGTTTTATCGCGCCTAAAACGGCCGATCATCGCTCTTGTCGTGTTGTTCAGTCCGCAAAACCTTTCGTATACACCGGCACAGACTTTGCTGGGCCTTTCAAAGTCACTATTGTTCGTGGTCGTGGTATTCGCTCCACGAAAGCTTATGTTTGTTTGTTCATTTGTATGACAACTCGCGCGGTTCATATAGAGTTGACCGGTGATTTAAGTACGCTAAAATATTTGCCCGCAATAGATGTTGATGACGATAGAATGCACCTTCTAACTCGTCACGCTCTTTTAGATAGATTAGTCCAATCGTTTTGGAATCGTTGGAGAACCGATTGTTTGCACACGCTGCAGTCGCGTCAAAAATGGAATACTCCATCTAACCCAATTACTGTAGGTACGGTGGTAGTCCTTATGACTGGGAATGCGCCTCCTTTGCATTGGCCTCTAGGAGTAGTAGAGGAAGTTTTTCCCGATTCCCGCGGGATAACTCGTGTTGTACGGGTTAAAACCGCAACCGGATCGTATCTGCGCCCGGTTGTTCGCCTCTGCCCTCTGCCTAACCAGCAGTAGGCACGAGTTCAAACCTAGTTTTATATTTTAGTTGTTATTTCCCAAACCTAGATTTAGATTAGACTTTAGATTTGTTCCGCATTTTTCGTTTTGAAGGTAACCCTTCAAGCCGGGGGGAATGGTTGCGCCGGTAGTAGAATTTGTATTTTTTCGCTCAATAGTAGTAAATTCAAATCGTCTCAAAATTGTTTGACACAACACACGCCTCCTATACCCATCTCCCTCCCGCACTGCCTTTAAAGTGAGATAGCAATAGTTTTCGCCCCGCTCAATTGTCAAAATAGACGCATCTTCACTTCCGCTTTGAGCTAGCAAGCATCAATGGCGGCGGCGCACGCGACTCTTAGAAATTAATAATGTTTGTTGGATTTTAACCGCTTTCATAGACCTTTACCGATCGGATTGTGCCTCTCGTGTGTCCCTCAAGTGATTTAGTGATGTGGGCAGCAGCTCCTGAGCCAGGAAGAGAAGACCGGTGCACCGGCCCCGACAGCACGTGGCGTCATAAAGGTTAGTGCATCCTCTCCTAATTTCTTGGGTTGCATTCAATGCCTAAACCACCTCCGCGGCAACCCGATCACCTATCTTGTTTGTTGTGTAAAGTGTCATATGAAACATGTTAGCTTCACACCCCGCAAAATACAGTCCACTAGCTCACGTAGCGTCAGAATCGCGCCACCACTGTCAAAACTCTAACTACCTTCAGCCATTTTGCATACTGCTTTTGATGTTCGTCTGAGATTGCAAGTATACAGTTAATTACAGTTTATTGTGCATCGTACATTATTATTGTGTGCAAACTTCGTGAATTGCATTATGTTCAACAAGTGCTGTGTTGTAAATTGTAACAGTAGACGTAATATCGTCAAACTGCATCAATTTCCAAAGACTGAGATAGGACTCAAAAAATGGTTAAAGTGTGTAGCTACGGGGGAAAGAAGTTACAGTGAGCTTCGTAAACTCTATGTTTGCGAAAAGCATTTTGAGAAGCGATATATAACGCCTAAACGGAGACTACGTCATGGTGCTTATCCTACACTTTTTACGGCTGACGAGATTACTAGCGGAGTATCCCATACGCCGGTTATTGATATTGGTAAGTAAACTTTAAAATTTAAGTATCACCTGTTGTTGAATACATTATTTGCATCCGAATTTTCCCTATTTATGTACTATCAGTCCTTCAGTGTTACGATATTGCGACTATATTAAATAAAAAAACAGGTCAAGTGCTAGTTAGACTTAAACTCCGAGGATTTCGCACAAAATTGCATTCAGAGACGAACGCTAAATAGATCGCAATGATTGTGTTGATTTAGAAGTTTGCTTTTTGCACTGTTTCAAGACGATACTGATCGGAGTATATAGTATGAATTTCAACTTGATAATTCCTGAGAAAAAGGTCTTAACAGACACAGACAGATGGACAACCAAGTGATCCTATTATGTATCCGGTTTTTTTCCCATTGAGGTATGGAACCCTAATAAGATTGGTATAAATAAATTCTAGTCGTTCCATACAATCTGTATAGGAAGTTATTTCTAGAAAGAGAGATCTCCTTGCATGCAATATTGTTAGGATTAGTGTCCATTTGGCTAATGGTTAACATTTTATCAATTGTACCTACTTTCAGAGAACATCAAGCCTATAGCTGACCATACATATTTCAAAACTAAACATGACCATAACTACTGTAAACAGAATTATAGTTCTGTCACTGGTAAGAATCATTTTACTCATTTATAATTCATATATTATGTAAGCTAAATCTAGACATGTGGCAGTGAGCCAAGCCAAATGTATTCATCAACTCATCAACTGGTCAACTAATTTGTAAGAGTATCATACACTACTATAAATCTTATTGGAATCTGACGTACAAGATATTAAATCTAAATAATATTTTAAAACTGTTTGTTTATAATATTTGTGCTAAGAAATTACCTACAGGTCCGTATTGAAATAAAATTTTTGTGTTTGATATCCTATTTAATGAGGAAAACTATTGGCTTAATATCATTACGCCACTAGTCAAGGGAGTGGAGTAGTTTCCATACATTAGCTTACCATCGGGCAATAAGACAAAGAACTTGTATTGTAGGCATGTGGGTGCAACAGGGGTAAAATTTACAATGAATGAAGCTGAGGGTCACAGCTAGTAAATTAGTAAATAATAATTCTAATATTTTTTACGTTTTAAAAACTTGGGGATTTAATTTTACTATAGATTACTTTCAACCTACAGTAATAGGTAGTTGTTCCACCAGCTACGATGAAGGAGTAACAAGTAAGGGAGCATCGCTGAGCGAGTGAATTATCTCTCGTCGCTGAGTAAACAAATAGCGATCAACTATTCATATATGCATTTCTTTTATTAAAATGGAATGTTATATCCCTTGCATGTTTCTTGAGCGAGAAAATTGCTGATACTTAGTCCTTTACTCGCCAACGGTGGAAAACCTACCTTATAATAGTATAACATAATATATATTATAGTCATGAATTGTGTCTTTAACTTTATTTTTAAGTTTTAGTTGCTAACCCTGTGGCATCTGCTTCCCAGTCAGTTGAAGAAACTGTTACATTTGTGACCAAAATGGTAAGAAAAAATAAGACACTTCTTCACAATTTCACAGTAAGGTATTATTTGGTAGTTGACTGTAGACCACAGTGCAGATGCAATGCATCCCATGATATTATAGATTTTCTATCAAAATCAGAAAAATATTTTTATTGTTATATTCTTCTTTTCTTTTTTAATAAAAATATTAGAACCGAAATTACTAAAAAATTCCCTCTATACCTTCCAGCTGTGTTAAATTGCTTGTGTTAGGAGTGGGTTCACGTCAGTAGTATAATGACCAGGATTCAAACCTAGGCTCTTTCGATCGTAAGGCTGACTCCTTAACCACTAAGCTACAGTCGCTTGTACCCCGATGGTTGAACACACTTATCCTACCAGTACAGTATTATAATAGTGTTATTATTGAGGAATATAACAGCCTCGTTGTTCCTGACAGAGTAGAATTTGGGCCACCCATCTCTACAAAGCGACTAAGGAATAGGGCTGTTTGACATCAGACAGATATTACGGCCCAGACTCAGCCACAGATGCATACTTCGAATCAACATTAGTGCCTGGAATACGGCAATAGGCTCACGCCCTATTACGTGGGAATAAAATGATTGGTGTAATGTGGGTGTTAAATTCACCTCTGTCTGAACTTCCTGGAATAAAGGCGTGATTATATGGATGTATGTATTATAGAGGAATGAATTCCTTTAGTCGCAGTAGTCCGGTCCGGTTGATCAGACTACTGCGACTATTTGGTTGCAGTAGTCCAGTCGTCAAACAGCTTCGAACTATTGCTACGTTTGTGTAGCAGAAGAAGTAGTAGTAGCAATAGCAGCAGTAATAGTAATAGTAATCAACTCGTCAGTTGCATTAGTTCGGTTGTCCAAAAAACTATTTTATTGCTCCCCACCTGATGGTACAGCAGTAATTTGCTGGGTAGTCGATAGTTTCAGTAGTCCGGTTGTCAAAAAAATACTGAATTAATTATATGCAATTCTTCAGTTGCATCAATTCGGTTGTCCAAAAAACCTCGTATTATTGCTCCCCACCTGATGGTACAGCAGTGATTTGGTGGGTAGTCGATAGTTGCAGTAGTCCGATTGTCAAAAAATCACCAAATTATATGCAATTCTTCAGTTGCATCAATTCGGTTGTCCAAAAAACCTCGTATTATTGCTCCCCACCTGATGGTACAGCAGTAATTTGCTGGGTAGTCGATAGTTTCAGTAGTCCGATTGTCAAAAAATCACCAAATTATATGCAACTCTTCAGTTGCATCAATTCGGTTGTCCAAAAAACCTCGTATTATTGCTCCCCACCTGATGGTACAGCAGTAATTTGCTGGGTAGTCGATAGTTTCAGTAGTCCGATTGTCAAAAAATCACCAAATTATATGCAATTCTTCAGTTGCATCAATTCGGTTGTCCAAAAAACCTCGTATTATTGCTCCCCACCTGATGGTACAGCAGTAATTTGCTGGGTAGTCGATAGTTTCAGTAGTCCGATTGTCAAAAAATCACCAAATTATATGCAATTCTTCAGTTGCATCAATTCGGTTGTCCAAAAAACCTCGTATTATTGCTCCCCACCTGATGGTACAGCAGTAATTTGCTGGGTAGTCGATAGTTTCAGTAGTCTGATTGTCATAAAAACACCGAATTATATGCAATTCTTCAGTTGCATCAATTCGGTTGTCCAAAAAACCTCGTATTATTGCTCCCCACCTGATGGTACAGCAGTAATTTGGTGGGTAGTCGATAGTTGCAGTAGTCCGATTGTCATAAAAACACCGAATTGTATGCAATTATTCAGTTGCATCAATTCGGTTGATCTAAAAACATTGCATTATTGCTCCCCACCTGATGGTACAGCAGTACGTTACATATGTAGACGTTTACAATTTTGGCAGAGTTGTCACATTACTTTTTATATTTTCTTTAATTTAGGCAATTGTTTTTTATACTACTTTGGTGGCAGACAAGCACATGTCCCACCTGATGAAAAGTGGTAACCGTGGCCTATGGATGTGTGCAACACCAAGGGAGTTACACTCGCGCTCTCAACCCTTTAAGGACAGATAGTTTTGCCTTCAGTGTAAAAGACAAAGCAGGGCAAGTTTGAGAACTTCCCACTGACAGCACACAAACTCTCCAGCGAGCTCTATCTACCCTACTCACCGTCACCGAGGTTATTATGGCCGCGGTATTCTGTAGGGTGGAGGTACTTCCCCAGTCGGACTACTCAATTGGACTAATTAGGAAGTCTTCGTAAATTCGCCATATTGCATTCCTGTTAACTCGAGGCCCACCAACTCATGCTATAAATAACTAGCTGACGCCCGTGGCATCTCTCGCGTGGGTGTCGGTTATCTCGACTTTTGGTCCTTTTTTGCTATTTGGGTTACTGGTCACGAATATTATGTTATTCATTTTTATATATTTAACGATAAAAGATGACGGACTCGACATTTTTAATTAAATCGATATAGATATCGTTTTGGGGGTTTTCTGGGTTGCTGATTACGAATTTATCATCCATTTAGCTATCAAAGATGGTGGACTCAATATTTTAGTGAAATCCCCTTCGAGGCTTATCTCGGGTACTTACTGATTTTGTTATGTAAGTTAATAATTTATGTATCGTCACCCATATTGATTTTATTGAAAATTTTAACGATACTCTCATTGATTTCATTGAAAATTTTGAGTCTGCAATCTTTTTTCCTTAATTGTATATATAATATATTCGTAATCAGCAATCCCAAAAACTCCAAAACGATACCCATGTCGAATTTATTGAAAATTTCGGGTCATTGATAAGTACCGAGTAAAATGGCATTGCCATGCTCTTCTGCCATTTCACTGGGCTGGGCTGGGCAGTCGCTTCAATAAAATATCGAAATTTAGTTAAAGCCAAGACTGGTAAAGCGGACCCCGGAGTCCGAGGTAAAAAGCTTCGTAACGCTAAGGGGAAGAGAGAGAGAGAGGAATAAGTTGTCTTTATATATTTTTTTGTTTTAGTTACAAACCCCGTGGCATCTGGTTCACAGTCAGTTCAAGAAACAGTTACATATGTAGCAAATGGTAAGAGAAAAGAAATTTCACTTTTAAAGATTAATACTTTAACAAAAAATATAACTTTACACTATTGAAAGTTACTTGTACAATGTAAGAAATTATTTCACTACTTCTCTATACAATTCTTAAATCTTAAAAGTATTAATATTTCAATCTTCACTGTATTTTGAAAATGGTTGCATTAACAACACAACTTTCAGTTATGTTTACTTAGTAGGCGGTTAATATTTTATTTAGTGTCTTTTTATCTGTAAATATGATCGTCAAATATCATGCCCCTGCCCTTCATTATTTTAGGTATCTCAGTCACCCTGTAGGTACATGTATAATATTTTATGTATTTCAAAGTGTAAACGATTTACAATCTATGTTTCAGATGGTGTTACTATAGATACACCTAAAAAGTCACGACGCCGGATGCGTTTGATACACAGTACGGCATCGCTTACACCTAACTGTCGAAAACTGTATAAAGAGTACAGTAAGTCCAAGCGACAATTAGATATGTGCAAAAGAGCAAAAAGGGCACTTGCTTTTTCAAAAACCAAGTCTTTTGAAAAACTTACACAAAATGTAACACCGCTGGCGAAAAAAATATTGTGGATGCAAATAATGCAATCGAATAAAAAAATTCAAGGCAGAAGATTTACCAAAGAGGAAAAGTTAATTTCTCTTTGTATATTAAAACAAAGCCCAAAATGCTACAATTTTTTGAAAAAAATATTTATTCTCCCAAGCAAACAAACATTAAATAAATTTGTTGCAGAAATAAATGTCGATGCAGGAATTAACTTGCATATATTTGCAGCAATAAAACAAGAGGTGAGACTTAAAATATGCTTATTTTCAACACATTTCTGTTTTCTATTAACATTTAAGAAAATGTTTTAAATGAACTAAACTATTGAATTTTTTTTATATATATACAACTTAGGTGGCAGACAAGCACACAGTCCACTTGATGGAAAGTGGTTACCATGACCTATGAACGTGTGTGACACCAGTGGAGTCACATCCGTGCTGCCGACCCTGTAAGAACAGAGATTTTGTGCCGTCAGTGTAGAGGACAAAGCAGGACAAGCCTTTGGTCATCCCACTGACAGCACAAAAACTCTCCAGTGAGCTTTGGCTACCCTACTCACCGCCGGGAACACAACACGAAGTTATTATAACCGTAGGGCGGAGGTACTTCCCCAGTCGGACAGCTCAATTGGGCGGAAATACCGCCGTGTCCTACCTCCTTTAATTATTATTATAATATCCCTTCCTATAATATTTAATTAATTTTTAGGTGGAAACTTGGACCGAACACCGCAAATATTGCTCAATTTTATTTGATGAAGTTGCACTGGAACCTGCTCTGACCTATGATAAAAGCAAAGATAGAATTGATGGCTTTGTAGATCTAAATGAAAAAACTAATGAAATAGCTGACCATGCATTGGTTTTTATGCTGAGGGGTGCTATCTACAGGTGGCAACAGCCAGTTGCTTTTTACTTCTGTAAAGGAGCCACATCTGCCATCCAACTAAAGTCCATTATAAAAAATGTCACTGGTGCAGTCGTTGATACTGGCTTGAAACCTGTAGCACTTGTGTGTGATCAAGGCACATCATTTCAGTCTGCCCTCAAAAGCCTTCAAGGTCTTGGTATGTATATTAGTATATGAACCTGTCTTGTTCTAAATGTAGGTATGCATGGACTCCTTCAAGCAATTTAACTTGATAGACTACTTGACATGGTCTTCCGATTCTTCCCAATATTGCTTAACATGTTAGTTTGTTCTGAAAAAATATGCATCGTAAAATAAGATCTTGCCTAACCAAACTGAAACTATGACTCTAATCCCCACAGTAAGACAAAATTTAACAATCAAACGCAATCCCAATATTTAACTTTTTAGATTACTCATTAAATTTTAAATATATATTACTATTCTATTACTTTAATAACTTTATACGTGTAAACGCAACGTAGACCTAGATAAACGCGATATTCTCTTGCACTACGTACGACGGGCTTGTGACGTCACTCACAGGTACGATTTTGTATGTTGAGATTGAGATTAAAGCGGCGCGAAAAATTGAATTTTCAAAATCAAATATCTTTAAATCTACTTGTCTTAAGAATTTTTCATTTAAGCAGTTATTTACACATATATGGTATTTTTCAAGATCAAGGTATGGTCAAATTTTTCAAGAATAAAAAAGAATGAGTCAAATAGTCTATTGGAAAGATTAATTAGAATGGGAGCTACTGAAATGAATACACACTTTCAATTCACAAAGTTAATGTTATATCCAATGCTACAATTTTTCTTTTTCTTTTTACAGATGGTCTGGTAACTATTAATGATCATCACCTCAATATTATTTTTGACCCACCTCACCTGCTCAAAGGACTAAGGAATAATTTCCTAACGAAGGACATAAAATTGAATGGCAGAATAGCGAAATGGACCGACATTATCGAAATATATAAAACCGATTGCAGTCACGCCCAAATGCGGTTATTACCCAAATTAAACGATGAACATGTCATTCCTCATAAAATAAAAAAAATGAAGGTATACAATATGGTTTGGTTACAGTTTTTGTTGTAAAACATACAAGATGAATATCTCTGCCTAAAAATATTGATTTCTTTATACAAATTCAACTATGCATTTTTAATTTCATCAAAATCTAGCACGAAAGCCTTTGATCTATGTCCAGTTAAAAAAATCACCCTAAAGATTATTTTACATTTCAATGAATTGTTTCTATGTAAAGTATGTGTGTATTACAAAAGTTAAATTCTAAGTATGGCTAGCCGCATTCTAGATTCCATAACACAAGCTATTTAAGCTAGGCTTACCATGGGTAGAGCTATATAGCGTTTGTAGAATGTAGTATAATATATATGGAATATATATTCTACTACATTCTGTGTATAATATAATAATATAACTTAAAAATAATTTCGAAATCAGAATGACATTGTGTGGCTATGAGCTAGTGATACAATAAGTAATTTGGCATTAAGAAAATAAAATGTGTTTGTGGATTCTAAAGTCCATGGTAAATGCTATGCTTAAAGTGGATCTAGAAAATGTTATATATTAAATTCTAATTTTTATTTAATCTTTTTTGCAGGTGAAACATTGTGCACGTGTATTCAGCAAAACAGTGGCTGCAACTCTGTCTTACACTGCTCAATTCTCTAAGTGTCAATTTTAAGAATATATCCCTTTTCATTATACATCCTTACGACATTGGTACCATCTATGAGATGCATGTGGAGACATACAAACATATTGAGTTACAATCCCATTAATAGTGAAATTGTCGTCATGATATTGAAATGAAACACAAAATTAAATAATCTTTATCCACATGGCAGTGACTTCGGAGTGGTTCTAATAAAATTCTAACTATTTTGAGTTAGAAATTTCATAGCCTTTTTATCAATCTTTGTACAGGTAGACATAACCTTTAATCGATAAAAACTTGTAAATATTTTATAACGGAAATAAATCAGTTGTATGTAATAAAATAAATTATCATAATTTTCTTCATTCATCTGATAAATAATATTTTGAAATAGGAACATTTAATTTTTGTTTAAGCCACGCTAAGCATTCCCCTCAAATTACACAGTATCAGGTTATGATTACTTTTTTCCATGTGTTTTTAAACCTAATTTTATTTATTTCAGCTAACTACGCAGATGGAACACCCGTCAGCACCACCCTCAAAAACACTGCTAAGGTAACGTCGTTATTTGACGATTTGTTTGACTCTGTGAATGGAGCCAGTTATGGACAAGGAAGAGGCAAGCCATTAAGATCTGTTGTCACAGAAAACTCTCCACATTACATATTTTGGCGTGAGGCAGTGTGAGAAATTGAACGAAATGAAATATGTGGACAATGACGGAAAAGAGGTATTTGTGCCTTCCCAAAAAAATTGGGTTACAACTCTAAAGAGTTTTATCAGAATATGGCATTTTTTTAAAGATAGGGGTATTAAGATTATGCGCCCGCGATATTTTAACTCCGACCCTCTGGAGAATTTTTTCGGTCAAGTACGGGCGTATAATTTTAGGAATAATAACCCTGATTGCCACACTTTTAAATTCACCTTTAGATCATTGTTAATCACAAGGTTTATAAAATTTCATTCAGAAAGCTTTAATTGTGAAGAGGATTCAGCTAAACAATTGCTGAAATTAGAAAGTTTATTTGTTTCCGAAAACCCTTCTAAAATAGATAATGATAATATGCATCATACTACTTCTGAAAGGTTATTAGCTGAATCCTCTCGGGCAAGGAGTCTTAACCCAGAAAATTTTCTCATAGCAGCACGAAGAGAAAGGCTGAATGTGCACTCACAAGCTTATACAACTGGGTGGGTCATAAGAAAAATATTAAAGAATATTAAATGTTCCACTTGTGAATCAAATTTAATATCGGATCAATTGAGCACAATTCACAACTGGATATCTTTCCGTGAATTTAAATCATTAACGGAGAAAAAAAAATTAACCTACCCCTCAGAACAGATTGTTTTGTTGTTCAGAGATATAACAAAGGAAACCACTGAATATTTGGAAATCAATCCACATCAGGAGAACATTTTGAAAGAGTTAAAGAAAATTATAAAATACAAATATTCCATGGATTTCCTAGCTTGTGAGACACATAAAAATATAGGAGAAAATTTTCTGGATTGTACCTTGCGATTAACAATTTTCAATTGGTGCAATACTATAAATAAAATTTTGAAAGGTACAGATATCTCACGATTACCGTCGAATTTGCCACCAATGCAATTGAGAGCTTTAAATAGATACAAAGCAAAATTAAAAAATAAAAAGAAATAATTTCAACATGGTCTTTAATTTTATCCTTTTCCTATACTATTATTTTAAAAAGAGATGAAGATTGTTTTTGTGAATTGTGAGGTTGTAGGGACTGACTCCCCATTGATAACTTAACTATATGATTGCATCCTCTGACAAATGCAACCCCATAAGTAACTTCAATGGACTATTTTTGGAATCTAAATATCTAATAAAGTTAAAAAGTACTACCCATTAAATACTACGAAATGCTACACGGCTACGCTACACGTAGCACTGTAGCAGGATTAAAAGCCTCTTTATCAGGTTTTAAAAAGTACCGGTTACTTTTTAAAACCTGATATTGAGAGAGAGAGATTTATGTGATACTAGTTCGATACAGATTGTTTAAAACACATCTTACGTTTTAATCTGTATTTGTCATTTTCTATTCTTGAGGTTTCATAGTGACAAAATAAGTTCTATAGAGATTGTCGTCTGATACGTAGTATCTCTTAGTAGTCTGTGATCAGAACGAAGAATGGACACAGGTAGTCAGAAACAGGAAAATAGGTAGTTCAAGAAAGTGTGGATATACATATTACGAGTAAAGAGAATATGCCAAAGCAATTTGCCTTGGCAAAGTTATTCAATGCCAACAACATAACAAGTATCACGAGTGTTAGGTATTTGAATCCTCATAAAGTTTTGGTTCAATTTTACAAAGAGGAGTGCGCAAAGAAGCTTTTATCATGCGAAGCGTTATCAGACCTTGGTTGGAGATGTGAAAAAGCTTTAGAGATTGGAATATCTTATGGACTATTACGCAATATCGAGCTAGAAATGACTGAAAAAAATATTAAGGATACACTGGAAAGCTCAATAACACTAGTTAATGTAAGACAGCTTAAACGCAGGGGTAATGAGGATAGTGGGGAAAACAGCTGGACTGACAGCGAAGTCGTAAGGATAGGATTTGAGGGAGCATCCATACCTGATTTTGTATACATATATAGTATGAGAGTTAAAGTGGAACCATATGTATTTCCGGTTACCCAATGCGCGTGATAGATTATTTGAAATATTTCGCTAAATATATAATAAATACATGCCAAATAGGTATGTGTGTGTGTTCAATTTATAAGTAAGCAGCTAACCCGGCAGTTCTGCCGATAGCAAACTGTGTAATGAGTCTGATTAGATTTTAAATAATGTTTATAGGTTACCTACATTTCAGGTTAAATTACAAAATTAAGCCATTTGTTATTGTATTTACATGTTTAAACTACTGATTGTATTAATTATGATTTAGGTTGGATTACAATAATAAAGTCGATTGTTGTTGTAATGAATCGAACTTGATTTAGAATTATTGTTGTTTATACGTTACATTTTAGGTGGAATTACAATAAGATCTAATGTTGTTGTTTTTACATGTTTAAACATACATATAAAATAAATTATGATTTAATAATAATATTAGCGTATTTGAATTGGAATTGAATTCTATTGAAATTATTTTGTACTAAAGTTTGATTAATACTTACAAATTATTTGGTATTTATATTTATACACTGAACTAGGAATTAAAGAATAATAATGTCCACTCAAATATGTTTTCTTTTAATCATTTATCCTATAAATGAAGCAATATTGGGGTTAGGTTTTCTATCAATTCGTTAATGGCTTAGTGATGTATACACCTAGTGTATGTATGTGTATATGTATGTATGTATGTGTGTGTGTATATACATACATATATATATGTATATGTATGTATATATGTATATATATTAAAAACTATGAAATCATTTATTTTTGAATTGAATTTAAATGGATTATTTTATGCAATAAATGTACATATTCGAAGACAAATAAAGTATATAGTATTTTATTACGCGCGTTGTTGGAAGTTTGGGCACTCAACTTCTCGATGCTCATCTAAAAAAAATATATGACCAAAATGTGGACTTAGCCATGCTAATTGTGAAATAACTGAATTTAAATGCCCTAACTGCAGAGGTGGTCACATTGCTTTATCCAAAAACTGTCCTGTTTATGTTAAGGAAAAAAATATAAGGAATATTATGGCAGAATCAAACTGTTCTTTTAGAAATGCCTTAATGAAATACGTGTCACTACTTATGCCTTCAATCAGAGCATCAGTACCCATTAATGCGCATACTACATATACACCTGAGAGGCAAGGTATAGATATCGTGACCACTACTCTGTCGTATGCGGAAGCACTAACCCAACCTACGTCCCCTATAATACCTAGTACTACACAGAAAAAGAAGAAGAATAAAAAGAAAAAGAATTTTACAAGTTTACAAGAAGAGGAGTTTGAACAAACAGTATCAGAGACGGAAGAAGAGCCTACAAATGACACTAATAATAACGCAGATTGTACAAGAAAACGTACCAAGAAGAGGAAACGCGTTCCATTTGAAAAGTTAATTTTGAGATTTAAAGACTATGCTGGCAGAAAACACATGGGAAAACAAAATTACGGAAATCATAAAAATAATATTTAATTGGTCAATATCATGGCTAGTAAGTAATGGTACAGAAGTACCTTTTTTACAGAATTTTGTTAATGGATATACTTAGGCAGCTTAAAATTAATGCTATATGTTGGACCGCCAAAGTAACCTTTGGCTTAATGCCAAAGGTTATTCCATTCGAACTCTTTCTATCTCAAGAAAATATTCACATAGCTGCATTGTCAGAGACTTGGCTTGGTTCTGAAGATGTCTTTAGAATTAAAGATTATAATATTTTTCGTGAAGATAGGGGCGATTCGTATGGCGGTGTCACTATTTTGACTCATAGGTCTATTCAGGCTCAATTATGTGATGTACGTTGTCCCAATAGGGAAATTCAATTGATTCTTATCAAAATTAATAATTGTGAACATATAGAATATGTAGTATCCCTTTATTGTCCGTCCTCTGTACGCACCAGTCATTCTGACTGGGATTTCGTTTTCACCTTAGCGAGTAGAAAAACATTAATTTTGGGCGATTTTAATGGTCACCACACTAATTGGTCCTATTAAACCAATACCAGCGGTAATCAGATCTTTGACTCTTTGATGGATAACAGCTTTATTACCCTGAACGATGGGTCACCTACTCGAATTAAATTAGTTAACGGTGTACTCCAAGAGTCAGCCCCAGATATTACAGCTGTCTCGGTAGATATCTGGCTCATGGCGCTAAGGAGAAAGCCGATCTGTTGGGTAATCTCTTTGCGTCAAACTCGACTATGAACGACGGGAACGCCGAACCACCGATAATTCCTAGCTGTGGTGCTTCCATGACTGAATTAAAATCACGCAACGGGTGGTCCGGCGCGAGCTTAAGTCCCTAGATGTTCGCAAGTCGAGTGTGCCAGATGTTATACCGGCGATGGTGCTTATACACTGTGCCCCCGAGCTGTGCCCTGTACTTACACGTCTTTTCGCACTCTCATACTCCGCAAGGCGGGTCCCAACCTCGTGGAAGACCGCATTCGTGCACCCTGTACCTAAGAAAGGTGACAGGACCGAACCGACCAATTACAGGCCTATCGCTATCACCTTCCTACTCTCGAAGGTAATGGAGCGTGTTATTAATACACAGCTCCTGAGATACCTTAAGGGAAACAATCTACTGAGCGATCGACAGTACGGCTTTCGCCACCGTCGCTCTACCGGTGACCTTCTTGTGTATCTCACAAACCGGTGGGCGCAGGCCATCGAGAGTCGGGGTGAGGCACTAGCGGTCAGCCTCGATATAGCGAAGGCCTTCGATCGGGTCTGGCACAAAGGTCTTCTTGCGAAGTTGCCATATTATGGACTCCCCAAGGGACTGTGCGAATGGATCTCCAGCTTTTTGTCCAACAGAAGCATCCAAGCCGTCGTCGACGGCAGCTGCTCGGACCGCATGAACATAAACGCTGGTGTCCCACAAGGCTCCGTGTTGTCTCCGACGCTGTTTCTGCTGCATATCAATGACATCCTGTCTGATGGCTCCATTCATTGTTATGCGGACGACAGTACCGGAGACACGTGTTACACGGGCCGAGGTGGAGAAGAGTCGCGAACAACTTGTGTCTGAAATTGAGATTACTCTCTCTGGAGTATCCGATTGGGGACGACTAAACCTAATCCAATTCAACCCCACTAAGACACAAGTATGTGTATTCACCGCTAAGAAAACCCCATTCATTGTGGCGCTGCAATTCCTGGGCACACCGCTTACCATCTCCTCGAGTATAGGGATCCTTGGTGTCGATATCTCCAGCGACGTCCAATACCGAAGTCATTTGCGGGACAAGGTTAAGTTGGCATCAAGAAAGCTCGGAGTGCTCAACAGGGCGAAGCAGTACTTCACTGTGGGTCAGCAACTCCTTCTTTGTAAAGCACAGGTCCGGCCTCACATGGAGTACTGCTGTCACCTTTTTGCTGGAGCACCTGCATACCAGCTTGACCCTTTCGACTCAGTGCAAAGACGGGCATTGAGGCTGGTTGACAATCCCATACTCACAGGAAGTGTGGAACCTCTTAGCCTTAGGAGGGATTTTGCCTCACTGTGTGTGTTCTACCGCCTATACAATGGTTTATGCTCAGATGAATTGTTTGACATGATGCCCGTAGCTACATTCTATCATCGCACCTCTCGCCATAGGCAGGGAATTCATCCTCACACATTGCGACCCGAGACGGTGCGCACTGTGCGGTATGAAAGAAACTTCATCCCACGCACACTCAAGCTGTGGAATGACCTCCCTGCTGCGGTTTTCCCAAGCGCCTACAATATGGGGTTCTTCAAGAGGGGCATCAGAAGGTTTCTTCATGGTTGGCAGCGCGAGTGTGACACCCCTGGTGTTGCATACGTCCATAGGTCACGGTAACCGCTTCCCATCAGGTGGGCCGTGTGCTTGTCTGCCAACTAAGTGGTATAAAAAAAAAGATATATCTTTAAAGTTTACTTGGTCAGTAACTAATGAAAATCTTGATAGTGATCACTATATACTTTTAAAATATCGACATATTGTATAATCAATAGTAATAATTGAAAATTTTGTTAACAATATCAATCTACCTGAGACACCTCAACAGGCGTATGACACATTTATTGAAGCAATAAACCGGGGAGCAGAAATTAGTATTCCTTATAATGAACTTAATAAAAATCCTAGTTCAAAATTTAATGCAAAACCCTATTGGACACCTAACTTGTCTCGGACAGTAGCAGAACGACGATTAGCTCTCAAATTAGCTCTCAAATCCGACATCCAACAATTTTCCTTCCTTCCTCAAGGAAAAGACAAAAGACTCGAGAAGCTCAACGTCTTATCAGGAGAGCTAAATCCGAAGCATGGTTTCAATTTTGTTCAAAAATTGATCTAAGTACATCGGCGAGTGACATGTGCAAAAAATGAGATGGCTTAAGGGTAACAAATTCGCAACATCCTATGTAGATAAAAGCTCTGCTGAGGATCTGCTTCAAAGTCTGACACCGGACTCTGTGTGTAATAGCCAACCAAATTTCATGTCATATAATTCTGATTTAGATACCCCCATATCTATGCATGAACTAGAAAAATGTATTAAATTACCAAATAACGCTAAACTATTACTGTTAAAATTATATAATCAATTTCCATTCTTAGGTTTTGTTCCGAATCAATGGAGTAAAATTTGTATAGTCTGCTGTGTCATGACGATTTTTAACATAACGTAGATAACGTTATGTTAAAAATCGTAGTTTTGAGATATCTCATCCTAAAGATTTTTTCAAATATTTGCGTCATTATAGAAATTTAATGAAAAACTATGAGATTTTTTAATCATGTAACATATTTTAATGTAATGAATATCGGGATGTAGCAATTTTTTTAATAATAGCTATATTTATTTTAATAAACTCAATAACAGAGATAGGCATGACAAGCGTATCATACATTACCTAATACGCGACGCCCCGTATGTTGAGATATACGAGTTAGCTGTAATAAGTCCTTTCGGGGACGTTATGCCAAACACAGTTATTTATAAGTTACCTCAATTTGGTCTGACTACAGGTGTACTGTAAAACAGTAAATCACGTTGGTTAAATAAACACCTCAACAAAGTCTAGGGAACAAGATGACCCCAATTATTTTTTTTCGTTTAAATCTTGTTTTGCAAATAACTGGCAGCAAATAAATAAAAATAGAATAAAGAAGTTTACAGAGTTGTTCGAAATTTAAATAAGTAACGATTTTTGAATATGGAGGGAAAACTTTTAAAAGTGTTTGATTGTGCAGTTTCTCTGAGGCGAAATAAAAATTATTTTCTTTGATTGTAAATAACGTTTATTATCAATAATACGTTTTTTACTTATGGTTTGTGCATTTTTGTGACTAGTCATCATGTCACGTCGTCATTTAAGTCGCGAAGAGATGTTAAGGGCTGTTGGTATGCTGCAAGCTGGACGAACTCAACGCGACGTAGCGGATGCTGTCAACACCCAACCAAGCGTAATTTGCAGATTATGGGCACGCTACAGGTCTACAGGGGATGCTGACGAACGTCACAGGGGACGAAATAGGGTTACTACCCCGCGACAAGATCGTTTCTTGCAAAATTCCGCAAGGCGGCAACCCACGATTACTGCTCGTCAGTTGGTCGCAGGCCTCCAGTCTCAGCATCAAGTGGTTATTAGCGATCAAACTGTCAGAAGAAGACTACACGAAGCCAATCTTTATGCTCGCAGACCGCTTAGGGTTCCAGCTCTTCGACGTGGAAATCGAGGTCGTCGCTTATTGTGGGCTAACGCACATTTACAGTGGACCGACCATCAATGGGCACGGGTTCTGTTTTCCGACGAATCTTGCTTCGGTTTTCATCCTGATTCGAGAAGAGTGCGTATATGGCGAGTTCCTGGACGTCTGAGTCGTCTCCAGAATCCGCAAGAAGTTCATCCTTACCAAGGTGGAACAATCATGGTATGGGCTGGAATTCGCCTTGGTGGAAGGACCGACCTCGTTTGGATACGGGGCAATTTGAATGCAAACCAATACATTCAGGAGGTTATACACCCCATGGTAATCCCTCATCGACAGCAGTTCGGTCAAGATTTTATGTTCATGCAAGATAATGCACGGTCACATACCGCGAGGGTAGTGGTCAATGCGTTAAGCGAGCACAATATGACGACGTTGGAATGGCCTGCTCAGTCTGCCGACCTCAATCCCATAGAGCATGCCTGGGATTTGCTTGGGAGAAGAGCTTTCAGTGATTCTTTGGAAAATCTGAACACTGAAGAACAACTTTTTTTACACCTTCGCAGTGTATGGAGCCATATTCCACAGACGATGATTGACATTCTCATACTAAGTATGCCACGCCGTTGTCGAACTGTTGCTAATGCTTTAGGAGGTCCTACAGATTATTAAAAACGTTTAAAGTACGGTTAATTACTGTATTTCTTACTACCTCGTTATTTTTGTGCCTAATCATAGAAGGTGGTAATACTCAATATTGGCACTATTCAATTCTTTCTTAAAAAAAAAAAAATTGGATGAAAATGTTTTTCAATCAATCAATCAATCAATCAGCCCACTGCAGTCCACTGCTGGACATAGGCCTCTCCCAATGTGCGCCATTTTCTCCGATCCTCCGCCTTCCGCATCCAGTCTGTCCCAGCCACCTTTTTCAGGTCGTCAGTCCATCTGGCTAGGGGGCGTCCTACCTTTCGTTTACCTTCTCGCGGTCTCCACTCTAGGACTCGTTTGCTCCAACGGCCATCGGTCCTTCGGCAAACGTGGCCAGCCCACTGCCATTTTAACTTGCTTATTTTGTGGCCTATGTCGGTAACTTTGGTTCTCTGTCGAATAACCTCGTTCCGAATTTTATCCTTCAGAGAAACTCCAAGCATAGCTCGCTGCATAGCCCGCTGCGCGACTTTTAAGCTATGGACCAGCCCCACTGTAAGTGTCCACGTTTCGGCACCGTAAGTCATAACAGGTAGGACGCACTGTTCAAAGACCTTTGTTTTGAGGCATTGCGGTAGGGGTGAAGAGAAAACTCGACGTAGTTTGCGAAATGCTGCCCAACCCAGCTGGATTCTTCTGGCTAGTTCTTTCTCGAAGTTGTTTTTACCGAGCTGGATAACCTGCCCCAGGTAGACATATTTTTGAACAACTTCGAGTGTCGCCCCTTCGATGGCAATCGGTCTCGGTGCAACATGTTCGTTGAACATAATTTTGGTTTTATCCAAGTTTACACCAAGGCCGACGCGTCGAGAAGCTCCATCTAGGCTATGCAGCATTTCGCCCAGTTGTTCCAACGATTCCGCTACTATGACGATGTCGTCGGCGAACCGAAGATGTGAGATGTACTCACCGTTAATGTTTATACCCTGCCCAGTCCAATCCAGAGTTTTGAAGACGTCCTCCAACGCGTTGGTGAATAGTTTGGGGGATATAACATCTCCCTGTCTCACTCCACGTTGGAGGCTAATAGGTTTCGTCTTCTGGTCTTGGAGCTGGACGGACATTGTGGCAGTGTCATACAAGCATCTCAGCACCTCGATGTATCGCCAATCGACACGACACCGCTGTAGGGCATCCAGAACTGCCCAGGTTTCGATGGAGTCGAAGGCTTTTTCGTAGTCCACAAACGCCATACACAGCGGCTGATTGTATTCTTGGGCCTTTTCTACAATCTGCCGAACAGTATGGATGTGGTCCACGGTGCTATAACCTTTTCGAAACCCGGCTTGCTCCGGTGGTTGGAACTCGTCGAGCTTACCCGCAAGACGATTTGTGACGACTCTCGAGAACAGCTTGTAGACATGACTCAGGAGTGAGATGGGCCTGTAGTTCTTCAGCAAGGTCTTATCTCCTTTTTTGAAGAACAGTATCACCGCACCCCCGCTCCATGCCTTAGGTGTTAGACCTTGTAGGATGACGGAATTAAAGAGGCTTGCTAGCTCTTTCAGGATTGGAGTTCCGCCTGTGTTTTTATTAAAATTAAAATTAAAAACGGTATAAAAATACCCTTCTATTGATATAAAACACTCACTATTACAAGAAAGGGTTTTTAAATAAAAACTAGAAATGTCCTTGTTCCCTAGACTTTGTTGATGTGTGTATAATGTTAAAGTTTTATTAAACATAAAATCAGTCTTCATGATAACTAAAAAAATAAAATCTGTCTAAATCAAAGGCACTTTAAAAGTAGAAACGTAAATAAGAATTCTTTTATTTTCTCAAATGTCCATGTCTCTGTCCAAATCCAATACGTCACCCTCTTCTAAATCTTCAAAAAACTTGCGGAAGGTAATGGGCAAGGAATCACACAATTTCAACAAATCCTCTTTCTTTACCTTGCTTATACCCCTACTTTTTGCTTCACGTGGTATTTCACTCAAGAACTCTGACTGGTCCACATTCAATACATTTTTGCGAAACACGTCCAATTCTTTGAACTCATCCTCATCATATGCATTCTTCACAAACATGAGTTGAATCTCTCCTAAACTCTACTACTTTCAAAGACTGAATAAGGTAATTTTTTGGAAACACTGTCTTTTTCAACTGATCACTGAATACAATCATATCTTCATGATTCATTATCTCGATGACCATATTTTCACGTGAAGCTCTTATAGTGTTAACATAATCCTTAAGATCATACATGTTTTTTATTTTGCAAACTTGTTAGTAATGCATGCATGGACTGCGTCAGCTGCCATATAAGTATGGCCAGGCCCCAGATAAACAAATCTTATTGTTTTGGCGGTGATCAACGCCTTAGAATTTATCAGACGAACCATTGCAGTTAATAATATGCGGTTTTGGTTCTGGGCTGTGCAAATTATCACAATAAATTATGATTACCTGAATATCTTTAACATAATTAAGGATGAAGTGAACGTAAGACGAAGCGATATTGTAGGCTTTACAGCCACTTTCTCCTTCATGCCATACTATACAAAAAGCTGGCTCATTTTTTCCAGGAGATACAAAAGTCTCATTAAATAGTACCAACTTACGTGAAAAATAATTATCCTTAGTTACCTATTTCGGCATGCATATAGCTTTTTGCATATCTGCTGTAAATACTTTTTTTGTAATATCAGTGTGGTTAATGTCTGCTTCTAAGCATTGTCTTGATAAATTACGATTTTTTATGTGTTGGGGGGTAAATGTTACAAAAATGGCAATCACATCGCTCACATTGGTGGTCTGCTTCTTCTTTGTGTTTCTCCTTATGATTTTGGCATAGTGTGCAAATGTCTTATTTAGGAACACACGTGGACAAATTCATTTGTTTGATAATGCCATGAAAATATGCCCAGGAGCATTTTCTTATTTGGGTTTCATCGCAGAAAGCTATGTATGACCTATATAAATCCATGAAAGACACTCCACATGGCAAGTAACGTCTGTTTGGAGCATGAGTTAAATTATAGTGTGAAACTGTTGGACGAATCTTCTCTATATAGTCTTTAACGTCCTGCTTATATTGCTCAGGAAAGCAGTTCCATGGTCTAGCTCGACCACGCTGTTCAGGTGCTGCTGGTACTTCATTAATATTTTTAATTCTGTGCTTATAATTGGTTTTTAATACAGTCACTACAGTTTGATCATTTTTAAATCCAAGTGTATTTAAATAAAATGTTTTGTATACTATAGTTTTCCGGAGTGTCCATGTTAGAGTGTTGTTTCGTCTTGATATTTCTTTTGTTGTTATTGACTTCTTCGACTTCTTTACATGTCTGGATATAAAATTTCTTTGTTCTTGCTTATTGAGCGCTCTAAAATTTGACCAAATTTCTTCTTTCCTTTTCACTGAATTTTTCATAACATCTTTTACGACATTCTTTCTTGCATGATGGTTTTAAAGTATATATTTTTTTCTCTATTTCTAGTCTTTTAACCGGATCCCTTTCTCTTTTTTTCAGAACAATTTTTTCATTACTGCGTTGGTCATCATGCAAATTTGACACATTTTCGCTACTAAGTAGCTGTATTAGTTTGCGCTTTCTTCGGCGCTTTTTTCAAATGAAATTATTTGTGGCATCTGCTAATACGTTTGAATTTGGTGCATCTTTGGAGTGGTTTTGACTATGAAATGGTTGGTCTGAGTTATTATAAGATTGTAATGGAGTAGAAGCATTTCTCAAAATAAAAGGTTTTCCAGAAAAGGATTGCTCAGGTGTATTAACTAAACTAATTTCAGAAGGCATTGATAAATTAGTATCAAAATTAGGCAAATCGATAGTGTGTAAGCTGATGCTATCAGAGAATAGCACATCTTCGTTCAATTCAGCTAAATCGTCTTTGTTTAGCTCTGGTAAAGCAGTAGTAGGTTTTGGTACAACAGGCTGAAGTTCTGTGTATTGCTTAGGTGACAATGACTGTTCACAATGCATTTAAATATTATCTGATACTGACCTTGACCTCCCAAATTCTGATCTAGGTGGAGAGTCAACTGCAAATGGTGTCTTGAAATTTTGGTCTTGAAAATTTATTACATTTCCTCTGTTTTCTATGATTTTTTGTTTTTTTGCCATCTTCAACATTAATAAACGTCTATTTTCACTCATTTTTTAAGAAAACTAAGTGGAAGCGCAATTCTCGCCACGTGAGCTAGTGGACTGTATTTCGCAGGGGGCGAAGTTAACTGTTCCATTGACGCTTTACACAACAAACAAGACAGGTGATCGGGTTGCCGCGGATGTGGTCTAGGCAATGAATGCAACCCGAGAAATTAGGAGAGGATGCACTAACCTTCACGACGCCACGTGCTTTCGTCGCAGCCGGTGCACCGATCTTCTCTTCCTGGCTCAGGAGCTGCCGCCCACATCACTAAATCACTTGAGGGACACACGAGAGGCACAATCCGATCGGTAAAGGTCCATGAAAGCGGTTAAAATCCAACAAACATTATTAATTTCTAAGAGTCGCGCGCGCCGCCGCCATTGTATACTAGTTCAAAGTGCGAAGTGAATATGCGTCTATTTTGACAATTGAGCGGTGCGGAAACTATTGCTATCTCACTTTAAAAGGTAGCGCGGGAGGGAGATGGGTACAGGAAGCGTGTGTCCAGCGTCAACAATTTAAATTACTACCATTGAGCGAAAAAAAATACAAATTCTACTATCGGCGCAACCATTCCCCCCGGCTTGAAGGGTTACCTTCAAAACGAAAAATGCGGAACAAATCTAAAGTCTAATCTAAATCTAGGTTTGGGAAATAACAACTAAAATATAAACCTAGATTTGAACTCGTGCCTACTGCTGGCTAGGCAGAGGGCAGAGGCGAACAACCGGGCGCAGATACGATCCGGTTGCGGTTTTAACCCGTACAACACGAGTTATCCCGCGGGAATCGGGAAAAACTTCCTCTACTACTCCTAGAGGCCAATGCAAAGGAGGCGCATTCCCAGTCATAAGGACTACCACCGTACCTACAGTAATTGGGTTAGATGGAGTATTCCATTTTGACGCGACTGCAGCGTGTGCAAATAATCGGTTCTTCAACGATTCCAAAACGATTGGACTAATTTATCTAAAAGAGCGTGACGAGTTAGAAGGTGCATTCTATCGTCATTAACATCTATTGCGGGCAAATATTTTGCGTACTTAAATCACCGGTCAACTCTATATGACCGCGCGTAGATAAAATTCTCAAAAATCGGCCTACATAAACAACACAACGCAACAGTCTCGACCAAGACGAGACGCGATTAGCCAACAACAGAATAAGGGACTCTTCACGCGGGACCGACACAACAAGCGAGTGCTTCTTCTCCTCGGGTGGTTCGGAAACCGTAGTGGGATTGAATTGACTAACTGGCCACTTATCTAGCGCGGCATGAATCCAGGACGGTCCACTAAACCATAACGGGTGATCTAAAATTTGCGAAGGAAGCAATCCACGAGAGAGATAATCGGCTGTGCTGTCGGTGCCAGCAACGTGAAAGAGATTTTGTGGCGCTAATTCAGATTGAATTTTGCCACTCTATTAGCGAAGAATGTGTCCCAACGATGGGCGAAGAGTGGGCCCAACACAAAGCGACTGTTGAGTCCGAAAAAGCTAAAATTCTACTAATATTAATGCGAAAATTTACAATTATGTCAAATAAATTACCTTAAAGATTTTGACCACAATACAAAATGTCATTAAGCGACACGGAAGTGCTAGTCTTAGCACTGCCATCCAAAACTACGCGGAGTTTAGTAGTAAGCTTATCTTCTCTAATAACTCCGTGGTGCGGGATAATGTACGAAGGCTGGGTCTCGTCAGTGTCCGCAGGCGCAGGTGAGATGTAACCTTTATCTAAATATTCGTTAACAACCTCATCATAGGCTTGCTTTAACTTTGGAGACGCCTGCATCTTTCGTTCTAAACAAAGAAAGCGTCTTTCAGCGGATACACGGGAGTCACCGAGCGAAAAAATATCTCCCTTGAAAGGGAGCGCGACAACATAACGACCCTGCTCATCACGAGTAGTCGTGCGACAATAAATCTCCTCAGCCATCTTGTCATCAGGGCTTAGGATTGGTGGGACATTGACCTCTTCAATTTCCCAAAACTTGCGGATGGTAGACTCCAGTGGCGGCTCGACGGTGCAACAGAACGAGGCAGTCGAGTGACTAAAACTATCTATAGAAGCGGGTGCGGAACCAATTATAACAAAACCTAGAACTGTTTCCAGGGCGTGCGGAGCGGGGTACGTCGGTCCCCCTTGAACCTTACGTGATAACTGGAGGTGCGGGAGAATCGAAGCGCCCGATCAATATATCGACGACTCCAGGAACAGCGTAAGTCTCATCTGCTTAAGGCAAGTCTTTAAATTTCGTTAATAAAGACGTGTCAACCGGGACGGTAGGCAACTGTTCAGTTATTTTATCTATAACGAGCGAATCCATGTCAAACCAAATATTATTATTAAAACGAGATCCAAACCTTGTTCTAACGGTGCCATGAACAGCTGACTGTAAGCCTCCAAAACCCTTCACCACTGAGCGGGTTGAACGCTTATCAACATTGAAACCAAGACGTTGACAACAATCTTGAGTAATAAAATTACTTTGCGAAGCGCCATCTAATAGCGCTCGAACAATGTGCGGTTTACCTAATGCATCGACAACAATAACGCGAGCGGTCGCGAGGACCACAGTAGTGAGCGCATCACTAGCGGACAACGAACACAAGGCGACGCCATTCGCAGCGGTCCCCGCGCGGGCCGGAGCGCGCGCGAGCGCGGGCTGCGGCTGTGGCGCAGGCGCCACCGACACGGGCGACCTATGCGACGGTGTGCCACCGCTCGACGAACCAACCGTGCTCACATTGGATGCGGCGTTACTATTTTCAAAATGGAGCAAAGTGTGGTGTCTCGCTGAACATTTGCGACAACTATTTCTACTATTGCATAATACAACGCGGTGTTTAGTACCGAGACAATTAAAACAAAAATTATTAGCGCGAACAAATTTATAACGATCACTAGGCGATAATTTTAGGAAACCCGGACACTTGTACAATTGCGAATGATGAGTATTACACAAAGAGCAAACAGGTGATTGTACATGTGCTGGTGCGGTATTAACATAAGTATGAGTTGACCTCAGTGACCTCGATGAGGCATCTATTTTGCGTTCAGAACTAACAACTTTCTTCGCGCCTTCATGTTTCGATGAAGAGCGTTGCAATATTTTTATATGCTCGCGAACAAAACTTTCTAAGTCTTTCGAACTTAGGAATTTTATTGCCGCGATGATCCGACTCAAATAAACGAATGGTTTCGGAATCTAATTTCTTTAAACCCATATACAAAAATAAGAAGTCGCAGAGGTCATCGATCTTTAGGTTCTTTACGGCGCGAACAGATGATGCGAAAGTATCTAGAAACTTCTCTAAGTTTTGATCGTTACATGCCGTAATAGATTTCAAGTCAAACATCTGATCCAAATATGCGTTAGCTACCGATCTTTTATCCTCATACTTAGCTTTCAAAGTATTTAAAATTAAATTATAATTTTCGGCACTAAACGTAATTCCAGCGCAAACGGTTATAGCTTTACCAGTCAATTTTTCAACGAGATAATGCAATTTTTCGTGATCTGTCAACGAAACGTTCTTATCTATTGTATTCTCAAAACTATCTATAAATAAACCCCAATTGCGAATGTTACCATCAAATTCGGGTATTTGAATTGGTGGCAACTTAGGTCGGTCGCGAGTGGGATTGGGTCGGTCAGACGGTTTCTCCAAACTCCTAGCGACGCGTTTGATACGACAATACAAATCGTCAAACGACGACAAGGCCTGATAACTCACTGAGTAAGCGGGATTTAAATTTAACTCTAAAACGTTGATGTCATGTACTAAAGACTCGAAATCCGCGCGCAAACTATCCAAGTTTTCTATAGAACACAAGAACGAATCTCTAATAGCCAAATCAGAGGTTTTAAGTGCATTATCACAAATCAATTGTACACGAGAGTAAATCATTTCTCTTTTAGCGTATAAAAGTTTCAGCTGAACTTTACTATCGGTACTACCAACCTTTGGGGGCATGTTTACAATTAAATATCAAACTAAAGTGCGGTAAACAACAAAATATGAAATGACTTAATCTTAGCGGTACCTATAGAACAGCGACGCGGCGCGAGCGATATTCCGTAGGTAGGTAGGTACTTATAACTGCGAGTGCCGGCTTGAACAAACGCGCATAGCAACAGCCAGATCTTACCTACGCGATGGTCGCTGTCTAGGTTCAACTATTATTTCAGGGATTAAGTATTGCGTAATATCTATTCAAATTAAAATACTTTCGTATGAATTTGAATGAAATGCGAGCGAGGTACAACTGTGTACCTACCGTATTAGGTAAATACGATGCGAGCTAGCGGTGAACGGACAACTTAGAGATTGAAACAAATAAAAACAAAAGCCAAATGCGTTAGGTATTACACTGTGCCTATGCACTAGGGTGTCTAGGATACCTAAGATCTAAACCTAAATGCCTAGATGCGGGGTTTTCTACTAAAATAACTAGGTATTTAGGTGCGGTGCGTTTATTCCCAATAGAATAATAACAAACTACGAACTACGGCTAAGGATCCGGTTCGATCAGGACCAAAAAGAATGGAAGCGCAATTCTCGCCACGTGAGCTAGTGGACTGTATTTCGCGGGGGGTGAAGTTAACTGTTCCATTGACGCTTTACACAACAAACAAGACAGGTGATCGGGTTGCCGCGGATGTGGTTTAGGCAATGAATGCAACCCGAGAAATTAGGAGAGGATGCACTAACCTTCACGGGGCCACGTGCCGTCGCAGCCGGTGCACCGATCTTCTCTTCCTGGCTCAGGAGTTGCCGCCCACATCACTAAATCACTTGAGGGACACACGAGAGGCACAATCCGATCGGTAAAGGTCTATGAAAGCGGTTAAAATCCAACAAACATTATTAATTTCTGAGAGACGCGAGCGCCGCCGGCCATTGTTTTATTAGTTCAAAGTGCGAAGTGAATATGCGTCTATTTTGACAATTGAGCGGTGCGGAAACTATTGCTATCTCACTTTAAAAGGTAGCGCGGGAGGGAGATGGGTACAGGAAGCGTGTGTCCAGCGTCAACAATTTAAATTACTACCATTGAGCGAAAAAAAATACAAATTCTACTATCGGCGCAACCACTAAGCAATTCTCATAAATATAATTCACAATATTCATGTATTACACGCAACGCGTAATGACCGTGACCATCAATCGATATCAAATAAACAATCCGAAACTAATTACTAAGAGCCGCGCGCGACTGGCGCGGCGATCGGGAAAGGACTTGCATGCACTTGAACGATCCTGTCACGGCTATGTCATGTATTTAATAGATACCGAAGTTATGATTTCGCTCAAGTGTTTGTAAGTTGTCACGCATTTCACTGTATCTTAGTTTACCATTACTGCATGAGGTAAAATTATGATGTTACGTGAGTTTTATGATAGTGTCGTACTAGTAATTGGTAGAATATATTTGAAAAATTGTAAGCCCTATGTATGAAGGACGTTAAAATAATACAAATTACTATGCGTTTCAAATGAGAAGATAATCGCGATCGCGGCAACTTCATTCTGTACTCATCAAAATTGTACAGCTAACTACAAAATTTCCATGTCGGACAGGTTCATACGTGTATGGTAACAACGACTTAATATTTATTTTCTTTTCATTTTGTTTTTTTAATGCATATATATTTATGTATATATATTGGTCTATATGTATATAGATGACAGCACAGCATCAAGCGACTCTAATAATAGTAATGACGATGAAATAAGCGGCATCGAAGTGTTACCGCCCGATTAAAAAATAATAAATATTGTTACGACAGACGTCAATATCTCGAAAACTAATAATCGAATCTTCAAGAAATAAAAACGCATTGTTAGTGACGAGGTACTCTACCGATTGGCATAGAAAAAATCTAGAATCGTCAACACAAAGTAGCAACCTACCTAAGAGTACATACTCTCTTGAATAAAAACAAACAATAGGTAAATATCGAGAATGAACAGTCGGTTGTGATGCGCGGTCGGCGACGGTCGCGTCTCACTAATGCATAGCTTCGTAATTAATTAATAAAAATAATTAATTCGCGAAACGCGCCGCTCGGACGCCGCTGCCCTACATCGCCACGATGGCTACCAACAAGGCGATCATAGTGAACGAGTTACTGGCGTTCATCCAGAATGCAGTCGACACTATGGACGAGATCAGCATCCTGCAGATCTGCAAGTCCAATTTCAAGGAAGAGGAGGTCTGCAGCGGGAAGGCGCTGCTATACCAATCGGTTGGCAAAACTGCCCAGATGCCATCTCGCAGAAGGGATGGAGGGGAACGAAGTGTGCAGGACATCATCACCCTGCTGAAGCAAACCGACCCGGATGACGTGCCAGATTTCGTCGCAAGGGAGCTGCACAAGCTTCCGCCGGTGGGATTCGACCACGTAGATGTCACAAGACTTCTCAAGGACATCACGTTCTTGAAGTCCAGCCTTGCTGATGTGTTGGCAAAATTAGAGGCTTCTGATAAAACTATCAGTGGACTACAGGCGGAATTATTGCTACTCCGTAACAGTAGTACAACTAGTACGTCACATAATGTGGCCTCTAATAATGTCAACGTACGACGAGGCGCGCAGAATGCGTCATTTTACAGTTTCGAGTCAGCAAAATTTGATTCGCCTGAGTCGCCGATGGCCGAGGAGCGTGCCGCGAACACTATCGCGCGCCCCGCCGCCCCCGCTGCCCCTTCTTCACCCGTGAAGAGGCCGAATATCACGTTGCAAGTTCCTCATCCACGTGATTACGCAGCTGTTACGGCCAGCACCCCTACAGCCGTACCAACAAAGAGACGACAGTGTAGTGTCACTCAGTGCAACACTGCATCCGTCAAGGCGCCGGGGAAGGAGCCTTGTAATGTGGAGGACTTCAAAGTTGTTGAGAAGAAGAAGAAGTCCTCCCGCAAGAACCAGTGTGGTACTGCAGCGAGGAGCATTGAGCAGCAGTTCCGCGCAGAGGTCCCTTCGACGATGGTCTACGTATCTCGTGTACATCACAGCGTGAAGATCGTAGACGTCGCGAACTATCTCCAAAAGAAAACCGGGATGGGCTTAAGGGTGGAGAAGCTGGACTCTTGTCACAACGTGAGCTTCAACTCTTTTGTGGTGCGAGTTCCAAACAGCCACACCGCTACCATCCTGCGTCCTGACTTTTGGCCGACGGGGGTGAAGTTTCGGCGCTTCCGAGGACGCCTGCCGACACGCGACACCCCGCCCCGTGACACGTCGACGTCATTACGTGTGCTTTAGGTTAAGATATATTATATGTATTTTTAGTTTTAAGGTATATATTTATGGGCCGTAGAATAAGTTTTTTAACATCCTGTAACTTTTCTATTATTGCCTGAAATAAATGATTTATTATTATTATTATTATTATTATTATATTAATTGTCTAGTTTGTGGTGAGCTAATAAATCTCTTCGTTGAGTAAACGGCATTTGATTGTACCCCGTGCACGTAATACGTGCAATATAAAAAAGAACTGAGTTTAATTTCTTACTTATTGTGTATGTACTTACCTATCTTGAAACGGGAATTTGGTTCAACAATCATCTATTCAATCGGAAATATATTAGGTACTATTATTAGTGTCAAGCAATAATGAAGTATGAAAATGTATTTGCTGACCTTACTTTATGCAATGAAGTTGTCGCCGCATATCAAAATGTCAATATGACAGTTATCAACTCATTTGAAACTCATAGTACACCTGTTACTCGTAACTCATGTATCTTAAGATAACGTATGTTGGTCTGACACGGCAGTACTGTCTTAAAACGCTCCGTAACAAAAAATATTTTTTAACTGTGTAAAAGTGAACTTTTTGCAGTTTGAAGGTTATATAGACTGTGCAAAACATAGAAGCTGTAAATGAACAATAGTTATTGAGTGCAAATAGTGTATTATTCATATAAAACTACAAAAAAAAAATCTAACGAATACAATAAACACTAGGTGTGGGTACATTGTTTCTCGGCACCTGCCGACACCGCGCGAGCCATTTACAACGGGCAATAAGTTAAAAGTGAAAGTCGCGTGCAGTGCGTGTGGGGTGCCGGCATCGTGTTATTGCAATTCGTTCGTCATAGACTAAGTATCACAGAATAGCCACATGTGTAATTATAGAACTCATTGCCGCGGTGAAGCAAACAGAAAAACTATCATACAATATGAAGTGTGCTTTTTTTTTTTATATAGGACAAGTCAATTGGACTTCGCCTTGCCTGATGGTAAGCTGAAGGCAAAGTCCCAGAAAAGAGGGTCACCATTACTTACACATACCGTGTGACAATGGTGACACTCAGCTTGACGGCCTTATCATATGCTTTTTCACGCCCCGCTTAAAGGACCCGGGACTGTAGGAAGAAGGAAACACGTGAGCTGGTAATGAATTCCAGGCCTTAATGGTGCGACAGAGGAAAGAGTCTCCGAACCGCTTGGTTCTTGATCGGATGTTTTGCACCGTGTGCGGATGACATCTAAGACCTGCACGCGTTGTCCTGTGTAGGAAAGGGGAGGGTGGGACTAATTGGAAGAGCTCATCAGAACACTCCCCATGGTACAGACGGTAAAATACAGCCATGGACGCAACATCTCTACGGAGCTGTAAAGGTTCTAGGGTGTTCGTGATCTCGGGATTCCCAATGATGCGGACCGCACGTCGCTGCAACCTGTCGAGAGCATCTAGTAAGTACTTTGCTGACCCATCCCAGAGATGCGAGCAGTACTCCACACAGGAGCGAATTTGTGTCTTGTATAAAAGACACCGCTGCTCCGGCGTGAAAAATCGTCTCACTCTGTTCAGAACTCCGAGTTTTCGTGAGGCTGTTTTGATGATGCTTTCGATGTAGTTTTTGTTATTCAGGTTGCAGCGAACATCCATACCTAGGATATTGAGATTGTCCTGCAGTGGCAGTGGCGTGCTCTGAAGAGTGGGGAGGGGAAGGAAAGAAGATACTTTTGCTGTAAACGCACATGCCTGCGTCTTCTTGGCATTGAACTCAACCAGGTTCTCAGAGCCCCATTGAGAAATGTGATTCAGGATCCCGTCAAGCTCAGTGACAAGAAGCTGCCTTTTCTCTGCGATATCTGACTGCTTGGCCGCAGGATGTCCATGATAACTCCCATGTAAAGTGCTATCGTCTGCATAACAATGAATATTGCCGGTAGACAGCATGTCATTGATATGCAGAAGAAAGAGAGTGGGTGATAAGACGGACCCCTGGGGCACGCCAGCATTAACCTGCAGAAACTCCGAAGCTCGTTCGTCACAAAGGACGCGAATACGGCGCCCCTGCAGGAAGCTAGCAACCCAGTTGCACAGCCTAGAAGGCAGACCAAAGGCAGGTAGCTTGGAAAGAAGCGATTTGTGCCAGACTCTATCGAAAGCTTTGGCGATGTCAAGACTAATTGCCAGTGACTCACCGTGCTTGTCCATAGCCTCACCAGAAAGATGGGTAACGTATGCTAGAAGATCACCCGTTGACCGTTTCGGTCTGAAGCCATATTGCCGGTCATTAATTAAGGAGTGATCCTCTAGGTGCCGCATGAGCTGTTTGTTAATTATGTGCTCGAACACTTTGCACAGCACTGAGGTGACGGCTATGGGTCGATAGTTGGCTGGCTCCGAGCGATCCCCCTTCTTGGGAATCGGCTGAACATTCGCCTCTTTCCAACGCAAAGGCACTGTACTCGAACTGTAGGATAGCCGGTACAGGCGCGTAAGCATTGGAGACAACTCCGCTGCACATTTTTTCAAAACTACCGCTGGAATACCATCCGGACCACTGGCTTTCCGGACATCGAGTGATTGCAGCACTGCACGGACATCGCGTTGCCTGATATGGATATCAGGCATCGCGTGGTCACTGTCGGGTAGTGTTGGTGGCTGCGTACCACAATCATCGATTCGAGAGTTGGCCGCAAAGAGATTAGCCAGCAGATTTGCCTTTTCTTGCGGCTCATGGGCCAGGGATCCATCAGGGTTACGCAGCGGAGGCAGCGAAGGCTGACAGAAGTTGGCTTGCACGGCTTTAGCCAGTCGCCAGTAGCCACGGCTTCCCGTGGGATGCATCACTAGCTCTTGACCAAGCCGCGCTATGCGCAGGGCATCCGCTCTGACGTAGGCCCTTCTACAGACCTTTGTGGCTCTGTTGTACGCCGCCTTGAAGTGGCCCAGATTGGGATGGCGCGTGGCGCGCGCCCTTACCCAAGCGCTGTACGCAGACTGTTTTTGTTCAACAGCTTCCGCGCACTCGCGCTCGAACCAAGGGCGCACACCGCGGTCACCGGTGACATCGGTGTATGAGATATAGTATTCCATACCCAGACCGATCTCACCGGCGACAGCAGTAGCACAATCCGATGGGTTCTTACCTTCAAAGCAGCGCTCAACCCACGGGATGGACGCAAAATAGTCACGAAGTCCATCCCAGTCCGCTGACGAGTAGTGCCAGAGACGCCGCTTCCCCTGCACGGGTCGTGGGGGCGCTATAATAGGCACCGTGGAACAGACCAGGCAGTGGTCGGAGTTGCCTAAAGCGGCTCGCACCGATACACTGTACCGGTCCGAATCACTCGTCAGCAGAAGGTCTAGCAGAGAAGGTGCTAGGCCCGACCTTCTTGGTATCCTAGTGACCTCGTGCACCAATTGGGTCAGGCCGTGCGCCAGAGCAAATGCGTGGGCGGCTCTTCCCGCATGATCTGTTTTGGAGGAGCCCAACCAAATCTCGTGGTGGGCGTTAAAATCCCCCAAAAATACCATTTCGGCATTCGGAAATCGCTCCTGCGCATCATCTGCCGCCTGACTCAGATATTCAAAGAGTCGAGTTGTCTCAGCATCTCCTGTATGGGAACGGTAGAGGCACACATAGATCTGACTCGTAGGGCCATGGTCTACGTGTACCCAAAGGACGGAGAAGGATGGGTCCTCTAGGCAGAGCACACGGCGACAGCAAACATCCGCCCTAACAAACACGCACACCCCGGCTTTTGCACGAAAACTTTCCTCAAGAACATAAGTCAGGGTAGAGCAAGTAGGTCGTGTCGTCAGGGCGGTGCGTCTCCGTTAGAAAAAACATGGCAGGTTTCGCCGTCTCTAGGTGTTGGTGGACGGCGTTGAGGTTTGCATGGAGCCTACAGATGTTAGCGGACTCCACCTCAAATAGCAAGCTTTTGGGAGTGTGACGAGCCGCTGTGTTGCCTATTTCTCTGAATTGCGCTGCCATGAGTTTGGGTGGGAGAAGGCGTGAAAAAAGAGGTGATTGCCGCCGCAGCACCGTGTGACAAAGCGCGGGATATTGATTTTATCTATGAATGTGAGGCATGGCAAGAGCCGACGCGCCGAACGGAAGGGCCCCCGTACCCCCCCGAGTATGGTCGCCGGGCTCCCAAATCCGGTCACCAACCGGCACGACGAACCATATCGGGATTATGCGCGGCCTGGTGAGGCAGCCTCCCAAGGTGGTTAACCCCAGTTGGGCCCCTGTACTATACCGCGGGCGGCCAGCGGCACCACCGTTTCTACAGGTCTCCCTGTTCAGCGCATCGCCCCGCGCCATCCCCACTAGACTACGCCAAGACCCACTGGTCCCACTAGTGCTGCGACAACCACCACCTCTGCCCGGCTATGCACTTGCTGACCCCTGAACACAATCCAACCGAGATTGAATTGCTATGGAGGGTTTTTCGCAATAGTGCACGGTGGTACCTACCCGGTTGAAACTTGAGACAAATTTGTGCCACCAAGTTTCTACCACCAGTAAAAAAATGCTGGATGTACGAAGACTATTAAAGACACTCATGCAATCAGATGTACATCTACTGCTTGTGAAAAAAGCTTCTGTACGTTATGCATAAATGTTACATCTCTAACGGCTGACCGCAGGAAGCAATGGAAGTGCCCTGAGTGCTGTGCCTCGCAAAAGAAAGGTGGCGACAATAACCTTACCCCGGTGAGATCAGGCTCTGACAATGTCACGATCCGAAAAAAGTCGGAAGCAACCCCGAACTCCTCGGAACCAGACCTTGACAAGCTCACTGAACAACTGCGGCATCTGACTAATGCCTTTTCCGCCCTTAAGTTGCAACTGGAGGATGTGACTATGTCCCTATCAAGCGCCCATGAAATTATGAACGAACTTGCGCTAAAACTTGGAGTCGCCGATGGCTGGTTGAAATACCTAGAGAAACGAGATGAAGAGGTTATCACCTTGCAAACTACAGTTCTCCAACTACAAAACGAGCTGGGAGCACAAGCGCAATATAATCTGCGTAATGAAATTGAAATAGTTGAAGTGCCTGAGAATGCCAATGAAAATGTTCATCACATTGTACTTGTTGCAGCTAGAAAACTGGGAGTCGAGCTGGAGGATAACGATATTGATTGGGTAGCCCGTGCAGGACCACGTCGCCCTCCTATAACCACAGTCTTACCTGAAGATGGAGCTACAATGCCGCGACCAATCGTAGTCAGACTTCTTCGTCGATCAAAGCGTGATCATTTCCTCAAAGCAGCTAAGCCTAGAAAGAATATTAACAGCTCTGACCTGGAGGTGAGCGACATGCCAGCTCGAAGAGTTTTCTTTAATTAAAGATTAACTAAGGAAAACAGGGTATTATTTCGTGCTACTAGATTGCGGGCCAAGCAACTGGGTTACGCGTTCTGTTGGTGCAATCAAGGTACTATCTACATCAGGCGGAAAGAAGGCTTAAATCCTGTAGATCTATTGCATCCATGTCACTGTGTTGCATAAGACAAACATTTAATCCACCATTGGTATGTACTAACTCAAAGCTATACGTTGTAAATGCTAATACTCAGCGTTGTTGCTCTTACTACGCCTGTTCCACTAGTGTGTCCTATACTAATGCTATATCAATGCGTAACACAGTTTGTAATGTGCTTTACCGGAATTCTTCTCATCTCTGGAGCCACAAAAAGCAAATAGATCTAGTATTGTACCTAAACCTGTCACTTTTCGACTATAAAAATAGAAAGCAACATAAACACACCTCGTGTAGCTACTTTAGATGTTTATGTGAAGATGATGATTCAAACTGGACTTGGATAAATCTCTCAATGTTTAAATGATGTTCATAGATGACTTGTCATTAAAATTAGACTCAATAAAGATAAATTGTGAAACAGTCAAAGATCCATGTACATGTAAACAAATCTTCACATCAGAACATAACTTTAAAATACTCACAATCAATATTAGAAGTATACAAAAAAACTTTGATACCTTACTTGTGGCTTTGAAACGCTTGGATATTTCTATGGATGTCTTAGTGCTAACGGAATGTTGGCTACATGATTCATCAATTATACCTGAAATACGCGGCTATAACTTATTTAACACACATGAACAGACTAACCAAAACAGTGGTGTAGTGACATATGTAAAAGATATCTGGAACGCCACAGTTTCAGAACCTCCCTTAGACGAGGCAGACTGTTTGACCATAAATATACATAGAATTATTACTATCCTCGCAATTTATCGCTCACCGTCATTCAGGAATATAGACAACTTTCTATCTTCTCTCGAAAATTATCTCGATGAAATAGCTGATCTGCCACTAATAATTATCGGTGACATAAACGTTAATATAATGGATACTTTCAGCGATCCTCAAAGCTTGGAATATCAATGTTTTATGGCTGAAAATGGCCTTCTTCCAGCTATAACCCAGCCCACTAGAGGGTCATCATGTCTTGATCACATTTATGCCAAAAATGTGGGTAGCTGCGATACAATGGTTGGCATTGTATGTCAAACTAATATTACAGACCATTATCCAATCTTAATCGGTCTACGCGTTAACGGATCGAAACCTACCCGACCGAGCCGCTTTATCAAAAAAAGAGATTATGATGCCATTAAATCTGATCTCGCATCAATCGACTGGTCGACTGTTTGCAATAATACCGAAGTTGACCAAGCAAATGAAATTTTTACTAAGATCTTGCTAGGAATTGTCAGTAAACACACGAAAGACGTGAAATTAAGTCGATCAAAATATACACTGAAGCCTTGGATAACTCCGGGACTGATGCGATGTATGCGTCATCGTGATAGACTACACCTGCAAGCTAGAAATGACCCTGATAATTTAATCCTCAAAAAAATCTACACACGTTATCGGAATTTCTTTGTCAATTTATTAAGAAATCTAAAATTAGATTGCGAAAGCAAGCAACTAGAAGACAGCAAACATAATCCGAAAATATTTTGGCGGACAATAAGAAACATTTGCAACTTAACCATCTATCGATTCAACAAACAGCCATTTTTCCACAATAGGAAAAACATTGGCCGATCAGATACTGTCTAGGATCAACAAAAATGAAGACGAGCTTGCACAAAGTGTCTGTCTCAAACATTCCCCTGTCGACTCATTCTTCATTAGTCCTACCGACCACATGGAAATCGAAAGGATAATTATTAGCCTGCAAAATGATAAAGCCCCAGGCATTGACGGTCTCAGTAACTCTCTCATTAAACACATTAAGGAGGAAATCATACTTCCACTTACACACGTATTAAACCTCAGTCTCTCACAGGGAATCTTCCCACGGGAGTGGAAGACTGCATTGGTTTGTCCAATACATAAAAATGGATCGAGAGATATTCTCAACAACTTTAGACCAATTTCTCTTTTAGGAGGCTTTTCTAAAATACTTGAGAAAGTGGTAAACAAACGACTCTTAAGCTTTTTAGAACCCCGTAACTTGATCTCCCCTAAACAATTCGGTTTCCGAAAAAACAAGAGTAGGTACTGAGGATGCTGTTACGCAACTAACTACACTGGGGTCTTCGCACCTGGACAGGAGGCAGTGTTGTGTTGGTGTGTTCTTGGATATGGCGAAGGCCTTTGACACTATCTCCGTTTCTATACTCCTGAAAAAGTTGGAGGCCCTGGGAGTCAGAGGAGTTGCCCTGAATTGGTTTACGAGTTATTTAATGGAACGAAGACAGTGTGTAAGGATTGGCCAGATAATAAGTGGCCCACAATACATCCATTCTGGCGTGCCGCAAGGGAGCATACTCGGCCCAACACTGTTTCTCCTGTACATAAATGATATACATCATGTCCCAATCAACAGTGCTGACATGCTCTGTTATGCAGATGACACTGCTATAATTTTTCATGGACCCACGTGGCCAGCAGTGTGTTCGGCGGCTGAAAGGGGAATGTCTCAAATCTCACAGTGGTTGCAACAAAATCTTCTTACATTAAATACCAAGAAGACTATGTACTTATGTTTTCACAAGACCGCTGCCTCAGCTCCAAGCACTGAAATAAATATAAAAATTCACAATGGGTTCTGTGATGAGTCTTCTTGTACCTGTGAAATACTAACACGTATAAACGTAATTAAATATCTCGGCGTACATATAGATGAAAACCTATCGTTCAAGGTACACATTGGTACCCTCTCGGCCCGAATTCGTAAACTCATTAAAGTTGTGCGAAGTCTGCGTGACGTTACGTGTTTGGATACCCTAAGGTTAGTATATTATGCACTGTGCCAGTCGCTGATAGTCTATTGTATTACGTGCTGGGGTAGTGCAGCCAAAACTACTTTGATTCAGGCCGAGAGAGCTCAACGGTCATTGCTAAAGGTCATGCTGAAAAAACCTTTTAAATACCCTACTGTAGATGTTTATAAGGAGGCGAGAGTTCTCAGCGTGCGCCAACTGTATATACTTAAAACCTCACTATCTGTACATAAGACAGCTATTTCATCAAGCGATTTTGAATCTCTTACAAAACGAAGGGTTTACGGACTTGCCATCCCATCAGTAAATACTAAGTTTGCGCAACGTGTTGGTCGGTTTGTTTGTGTCCATGTATACAACAGAGTCGCCAGGCATTGCGATATTAAAAATAGGTCTGTAATTGAGGCTAAGAACATTATATATAAGTGGCTAAAGTCATTGAATTATAACGCTACAGAAGATCTTCTAAAAATAGCATGCTAGTATGTAAGCACATATACCAATCCTTCTGTTGAAATCTATTATTCGAATTATGCCTATCTATGTAGATAATAATCTATTAGAATTGATTGTTTGCTGAGGTGAGAGACAATTTATTAATAGTCATAAAGCGATTATATGTTTAAATAGGTTTCCTCGATACAGGCTTGCCTAGTGAGGAAACCACAGATAGATCTAGGTTAAGTTAAGTTGGTTTTCTGCAGAATGTTTCTCATTAGATCATAATATGTTTATTACACTAAACTTGGTCAGTTACTCAAAAAGACTATACTTGTTGTGTTATGAAACTGTGTACATATATAATAATCTATGCTGTGTACCTATGTAACATTTTGCATCAATCAATATTTTTTCATTTTCATTTTCATTTTCATAAGTACCTCAATTCGGTTTTGTATATGAGTCTGATCGCACGTGACCAATTTTTATATAATTCACGTCTAAGTCCTTCAGCAAAAGGCTAAACAGAATTAAGTAATAATAATAAAAATAATATATCTCTTTATTGTATGTACACAGAAAATGGATACAGAAAGACAAAATTTGGTACAGTTTTGTGGCATAACAAATGGCGGCCTTATTGAACAAGGCAATCTCTACCAGGCAACCATGGGATGGAGTGAGTTAGATAAATAGATTGATATATTGGGCAGCTTCCGGTGTACATATATTATTTATTTTATATTATTATTTATACTCTGATATATATTATATAGATATAATACATACAACTATACTTACATATATACTTACTACAAACATAATTTATAATGAAACGGGTAGGTAACTAGGCACATATTATACTTACACTTAACACACCCACACATAATATATTAAAAACAGCGTAGACATGAATAAAGAGGAAACACAAAGAGGAGAAGAAAGATTTTGGTTATCATCATTCCCGCAAATAGTACTCTGTACCAGTTTTTTGAAGACGGGCAGAGATTGCGCACGTCTAATGGTTACAGGTAAGGCATTCCATAGTCGGACAGCTTGGACAGTAAAGGACTTATCCATGAACCTCGTAGAATGCGCTGGCATTCTCAGCCTCAGATTCTCTGACGATCTCAAGGCTCTAGAGTGTGAGTCTCCAAGGAATTTTTTTTTTTTTTTTTTTTATTTAACTATCAGAATACATATATAACAAAAAATAGACTTAATGTGCCTCTAAAGCTACTGGAGCTTGTGTGCGACACATGCGATTCTCTCTTCAGTATAAAACATTACAATCTTACAAACAAAAAAGGAGAAACCATAATCGTCGTAAACAAAACGATACAATGAAAGTTTACAATGAAGCAGTCAAAGTCGTATCTACAATTCCGCTAAAAGATAAGACTTGAGCTTATATTTAATGTTCCTCACATTAATTTTCTCTCGCATGAGGGTAGGCAAAGAATTGATAAGACGCGGTACAAGGAATGTACTCGTCCGCTCGCCGTAGCAATTCCTCGCCCCCACAATAGCCAGTTTTTTTTGTGCGACTCGTCGTGTATATACAGGATGCTCCACTTTGTTCTGTAAATTTTTATTAAAGAATTGTTCTTTTAGAATATTAAGTTTTACTTTTTCGTGTATTGGAAGGCTTTTACAGAGTTTAAAGAGTTTGTGATCCTCAGTGCATTGGTTTCTAAGCTTAGGTGGCACAATTAATTTTAATATTCTGAGCTGCAGATTATAGATCGAGTCGAGGTAAGTTTTGTAGGTTCTTCCATAGCTTGATAGGCCATAGTTAATGACGCCGTCAATAAATGCATTGTATAGCAGAAGTCGAGTTTTAAAGGGCATGCGATTTTTTATTATATGCATTTTAGCCAGCATCGCACGTAGTTTGTCACAGACACGACTGATGTGAGGTCCCCAGTTAAATTTACTGTCGATTACCAGACCCAGATAAGTATGAGTGTCCACCTGTTCAATATTTGAGCACGACGTGTTATCACAGTTCGTTAAGTGATTATTACTGCAATTATGTAGGCAAATATGGGAATGAGCTACTAATTGTAATTCGGAGCGTTGGCATTTCAGGTGAGGTGATTTTATATGCATTAGTTTGGTTTTCTGAGCATTAAGCACGAGACCTGCATCGTGACACCACATATTGAGCCTATCAAAGTCGTGCTGTATGAGTGACATGATTCCTTCAAGATTTTTACCTGTAATAAGAAGGCAAGTGTCATCAGCAAACTGGTAGGACCTGCAGTGATCGAAGATCGAGTTCATATCATTGACATAGGCTAAAAAGTGCAGGGGACCACAGACGGAGCCTTGAGCTGTTCCATGAGTCACGCAGTGCGTGTCACTGAGTACGTCTGCGATTTGGACACGGTACCTCCTGTCCCTAAGATAGCTAGCACACCAGTTGTGTAAGGGCCCTCTTAGACCAGTGTCTGCTAGTTTCATTAGAAGTTTTTTATGATTTAGAGTATCGAAGGCACGGGAAAAATCAACAAATAAGGCGAGCACGTGATTTTGGTCATTGAGAGCTGAGTTGACATGGTCTGTGAAGTTAGTCAAAAGTGAGGTAGTGCTTTTGTTAGGTTGAAAACCGTACTGTGACTCATTTATGATTGAATTTTTTTTGTAAAAGTCATGAATTTGATTACAAATGAATTTCTCAACAATCTTGTCAATTGATGATAACAGTGTTATAGGTCGATAATTGTTTTCGTTGTGTCGTTCCCCCCTTTTATACACCGGCCTTACACAACCCATTTTCAGAACATCTGGATACCGACCAGTCTTGATACTAACATTTATTAAATTAGCAATAGTGGAAGCTATTTTGTTACTTATATTTTGAATATCTACTACTCTTATTTTATCAAGACCAGGGGCCTTTCTGCTATTTAAGGACTTTATAAGTTTTTGGATATTTTCTGGTGTTGCCATATGAAATCTCATGCTGAGATTGGAGCATGTTCTAGAATGATTGGTCAGGAGGAATGAATTACAATTTGGAATGATTGATTTCACGGCGCTGTCAAAACTATTAGCAAATTTATTAGCTATTTCAAATGGCGTTAAATTCTGAGAGCTGAATGCATCCAGGATGAATTTATCAATGGATTGCTGTACTCTACCACACATTGTATTAACTAAATTCCACAGTTTTTTTGGATTATGGTAATTTGCTATAATTTGATCTTTATTATATTTATTCCTGTACCATTCTAATGCTTTGTGTGTTTTATTTCTCAGCCTGTTGTATTCTAAATGTAGGATATTATTATGCGGATCTTTTCTCCAATTCCTGTAGCATTCATCTCTCATTTCGCAAAGTTTTATAAGATTTTTATTCATCCAAGGTAATTGTCTTCTGCCTTTAGTTTTTAAATTAATTACACGTTGCGACGTCTCTAGGGAATGTGTAAAAGCATTTTTAATGAATTCAACAATAGATTCCACAGTAGTATAACTAGATGTATCATCCCAACTGAAGCTATTTAGCTCGCTATATAATTTTTTTTTGTCATATATGCATTTTGTAACTGGCGCATCCTGTATCACACGCCGGCCACACGGCCTGCCACTGCCAGCGAGACAAATGCAAGTAGTACGGTGGTCTGCCAGAACAGTATCAAGTGCCCCCGTGTACGGTATTAACGCGTGCACTCGCGTAAATATGTGATCAATACATGACTTTGTTATTTTATCATTTCTTTTTTCTATTCGAGTGTAGTCAGTAATACCACACGTTAAACCGTACCCGGACAGCATGTCCATATACAATGTTTTAGCGGATGTGTGCAATCTAAGATCGATGTTCATGTCACCCATGATCACCATGCTTGTGCCAGTAGGGAGTGTACTCAGTGTGTTACGTAACTCTTTTATAAATAACAGTTTGTTTGAGGACGGTGGTCTGTATACAGCGCATATAGCTATGGTGTCATTATAAGATGTCTTTAGTATACCTCCAAGGAATTCGAAAGTATGAGTTCTTTGTATTTTCGGTGTAAATTTTAAGTTATTTTTAATATAAATTATTATACCACCCCCTTTTTTGTGCGTGCGGAGCTGTGAGTACATTCGATAATGAGAAACAGAGAATAACTGCGAGATTTTATCAGAGATTCCTACCTCCGTTAGTACAATGCAATCAATGGACTGAGTAGCGTAATTAATAATTTGCAATAATTTTGGATAGTTTTTGAGCATCGATCTTATATTCACATGAAGGCACGACAGATGAATGTTTTTCGTAGGTACACAATTAAAAAATGAGTTTATATTGACACAATTGAACAATTCCTGAGAAATAGGTAAATCTTTATCTAATGGATTGAATTTTACTGAGCAAAATTTGGACACAAAATTACTATGCTTTACAATTATTTACTATAATTTATTTTTTATACGTTTGATATGCGCGAGTTCAGAAGTTTATCTATGTCGTGGGTAGACCGGACTATTTCAAAATTTTTACTATCGTCGCCTTTTTTAGCGTATAACTTTCCCGCCTTACACCATACGTACTTGAATGGACCGGTTGGTAGCTTGAGTCGTTTTTTAGCTTGGTACAGCAGAGTTTTCATATTTCTGGTCAGGGATTCTCTTACGAAAATTTTTTCAGCTGCTTTTTCTATGGGTACTGAGTGCGACACATCACCTACTGTGAGGTCTTTTGACTTTGCAGCAGATAACCATTTTTCGCGAGCAGCTTTGGTACTGAGTTCAACTACGAGGTATCCGGATCTCTCCGTTCGTCCTGTGACCTGGCGCGCGTCGTGTATGGTATCGCTACTAACCTCCAGTTTGGCTGCTACTTTTTTCGTTGTAGTTAAAATGTCGGAGTTCGGAACGGGCGGCAGACCCGCAATCTCAACGTGGGTGTATAGATGTTTTTGTTCAGCTTCTTCTATTCGTTGTTCCATTGCAAATAGGCGCAACTCGAGATTCTTTTTGGCGTTTGTTAATTCAATATTTTTACTCTCAAGTTGTTTTATTTTGTTGTTTTGATTTCTTAGCATCTCTTCCATATTTGTTACCTGATCGCCGATAAATTCCAGGGATTGTTGAAATCCCTCAAGTTCGTCTCTGATCGTTTTTTTTATTTCAGCGGCTAGGTTCTTCATGAGCTTACTCACATCAGTTGGAGCAAGATCAGTGACTTCTTCAGCTTCTTCCGGGATGAAGAAAGAAGTGCGCCGGCTCGTGCTTTGCAGACAGTCATTACAACACCATTCTAATTCGTCCGATGCTCGAAGAGCTGTAAGCTGTTTCGACGATAGTTTGGCGCATTCAACTGTAGCATGAACGACCTTTTCACACCTACTACATTCTAGACCCGGACATTTTTTCGTGATATTAGTTCTACATTTAATACACTTTTTTAAAACCATGATAATAACGGTGATGATATAGAGGGTAGGTATTTGATAGCTTGACACTAGTGATCACTATGAGTACCGAAGATAGAGTGAAACGTTCTTTTATGTAGATAGGAGTAAGAGGATGAAATAAAATATTATACAATATATAAAGAAAGCGAGCATTCCGGTGAAGGCGTATGGGTAACCACTTGAGCTTTGCACGAAATTCTGAGATATGATCATATTTGCGAAGTCCAAATATAAATCGTATTATGTTAGTTTTTGTGGTCAAAAGAAACAATAATATTGAGTGTTAGGCAACTGGTGCCCAAACAAATATAATGCAAAGCTCTCGGTGACGTAAATAACAGTGGCAAGGGCAAATATTGTGCACTCACTATATGCATTGTGGGCGGATAAGATCGCAAAAAAGGAAATAAATGTAAATAGTTTTACTGTGTATACTGATGCAGACAAGTGTTCCGGTATCAAATATAGTGACTGGGGAGATTTCATGAACTAAATTTTTAAAGGGAAAATAGTTATAAATAAGCAAAGTGGGCAAGTGTGGGTGTACCTACATAGTTATTTCCCATATTACCTGTCTGTAAATAAAAATCAGCTGACCGTGCGAGGTATAAAGGCAGTGGTGACATCTGTTGGGAGCAGCATAATTATCTCATCTAGAATAGATTGCCTCTCCGTGCGGGCGGCGCCATCTATACGCTCTCGCGCGTACTTCCTGACTTACTATAAACATGAGCAAGTGCGGAGGTTGCGGCCGTTATATATCGCCGTCAGATGGCGTTAAATGCGGGAAGCGTCATGGAGTTTATCATAAGCCATGTGTAGGCATTCCGGCCAAAGAAAATGTGTCACCAGATTGGTGTTGCCCGGAGTGCAAACGCAAAGGCGTGACGAAAAAGAAAAATGGCGATACACCTGTACGACCAACTCAGTCGGAAGTCAAAAGAGACAGAGGTATATGTGCACTTGCGCCTTTCGATTATATCATCCTATTGGGTGATTTTAACGCCAACATGCTACGCTACGATGAGTATGAGGCGAAAAAGCTACAGGAGTTTTTAAATTATTTCAGTCTGGACCAGATAGTTTCTGTGCCTACTCATTTTGTGGCAGATAAGAGTACTCTTATCGATGTGATTTGCACTGACGCCCGCTAGCGTAACGTGACCGTGGACCATATATTGGAACTCGGACACCATGCATTTATTACATGTCAGCTGCTAATCAAGAAGGACAGGCCAGTCCGTAAGCAGGTTACTTATCGACCGATAAGAGATATACTGAGTGATTATTTTGAACATGACCTAGAGGCCATTCCCTGGGACACGATATGTAACCTTCAGAGTGTGGACGAAATGGTTTCCTTATTTAATATCTTCACCTTGCAGTTGCTTGACGCCCACGCCCCAGTTAGGACCATTTCTCTTAAGGCCAAACCAACACCATACATTACAGACACAATACAAACCAATTTTGTTCTGATTCGTGGGCTTCGTGGCTGCGTGTGTTGGCTGGGTCCATTGATTGCACTGTGTCCCATTTTTTTTTTTTTCATTTTTTCTTTGTGGTCTCACTATTTATTGTGTGTGTCATATAACCTTACGATGTATTTTTTACTTGCCACCCATATTTGTATTGAAACGCATAATTTGAGGCAAGATAATATGATGAAATACTTAATGTTTGTTGTGTTGTTGTTTTGGCTCGCGTAATGGCGGTTGCGTAACATTTTCTCAGCGTCATATGCACAGATTAGTATTATTATGTAGGTCAACATATGTATAGCGTAGTGTTGGTGCAGGCGTAATGGTTGCGCCGATGTGGAAACTGTATTTTTTGACATGGAAACACACTCCTTTTAGATCCGTCTCCCCCTCCGCACTAACCATAGAGTAGGGCTAGCTGTAGCTTCCGTCCGCCATTGTGTGAGATGTGGACGGCCACTCCCGCTTTGAACTAGCCAGCGTAGGGACGGATCGCGAGCGCGTCTCTCAGAAATGAATAATATTTGTTGTATTTTAACCGCCTCATAGACCTTTACCGATCGGATGGTGCCTCTCGTGTGTTCCTCAAGGGATCTAGTGACGCTGACGGCAGCTCCTGAGCAAGGAAGAGAAGATCCGTGTACCGGCTGCGATGAAAACACGTGGGTCGTGAAGGTTAGTGCATCCTCTCCTAATTTCTCGGGCTGCATTCACTGCCTGGATCGAATCCGCGGCAGCCCGGCCACCTGTCTTGTTTTGTGTGTAAAGTGTCAATAGAACAGTTATCTGCTTCTCCGCAATACAGTCCACTCGCACACGTTGGCCCAAGCGCCACCATTTTTTGGTCCGGATCGAGCCGGATTCTTAGCCGTAGTTCGTATTTTGTTATTATTCTAATGGGAATGAGCGCACCGCACCTAAGTGCCTGGTTATTTTAGTAGAAAACCCCGCATCCAGACACTTAGGCTTAGAATTTGTTGTCCGTTCGCCGCTGGCTCGCATTGTACCTACCTAATACATAAATAGGTTAGGTATCATATCAACACTTAATCGTAGTTCGCAATTTTCGCATCGCACCTAAGTGCCTGGTTATTTTAGTAGAAAACCCCGCATCCAGACATTTAGGCTTAGATCTTAGGTATACTCAGACACCCTAGTGCATAGGCACAGTGTAATACCTAACGCATTTGGCTTTGTTTTGTTTTTTTCAATTACGTTGTTCTCGGCTCACGTCGTATTTGCCTAGTACCTGCGTGGGTAGACACGTGGCTGTGCCTACCTCGCTCGCATCTCATCCCAATTCATACGAAAGTATTTTAATTTGAATAGATATTACGCAATACTTAATCTCGGAAATAATAGTTGAATCTAGACAGCGACCATCGCGTAGGTACGACCTTGTTGCTATGCGCGTTTGTTCAAGCGTGCATTCACAGTTGTAAGCACCTACCTACCTACATAGTTAACGCTCGCGCCGCCTCGCTGCTCTGTACCGCTAGGATTAAGTCATTTCATATTTATTGTTTACCGCACTTTAGTTTGAGATTTAATTGTAAACATGTCCCCAAAGGTTGATAAGACCGGTAAGGTTCAATTGAAACTTTTATACGCTAAAAAGGAAATGATTTACTCTCGCGTACAATCGATTTATGATAGTGCACTTAAAACCTCTGATTTGGTCATCAGAGATTCGTTCTTGTGTTCTATAGAAAACTTAGATAGTCTACGCGCGGATTTCGAAACCTTAGTGCATGACATCAACGTTTTAGAGTTGAATTTGGATCCCGATTACTCAGTGAGTTATCAAGCCTTGTCGTCGTTTGACGATTTGTATTGTCGTATCAAGCGCGTCGCGAGGAGTTTGGAGAAGCCGTCTGACCGACCCAACCCCACTCGCGACCGACCTAAGTTGCCACCAATTCAAATACCCGAATTTGATGGTAACATTCGCAATTGGTGTCGATTTATAGATAGTTTTGAGAATACAATAGATAAGAACGATTCGTTGACAGATCACGAAAAATTGCATTATCTTGTTGAAAAATTGACTGGTAAAGCTATAACCGTTTGCGCTGGAATTACGTTTAGTGCCGGGAATTATAATTTAATTTTAAATACTTTGAAAGCTAAGTATGAGGATAAAAGATCGGTAGCTAACGCCTATTTGGATCAGATGTTTGATTTGAAATCTATTACGGCATGTAACGATCAAAACTTAGAGAAATTTCTAGACACTTTCGCGTCAGCTGTTCGCGCTGTAAAGAACCTAAAGATTGATGACCTCTGCGACTTCGTATTTTTGTATATGGGTTTAAGGAAATTAGATTCCGAAACCATTCGTTTGTTTGAGTCGGATCATCGCGGCAATAAAATTCCTAAGTTCGAAGACTTAGAAGGTTTTGTTCGCGAGCATATAAAAATATTACAACGCTCTTCATCGAAACATGAAGGCGCGAAGACAGTTGTTAGTCCCGCGCGCAAAATAGATGCGTCATCGAGGTCACTGAGGTCAACCCATACTTATGTTAATACCGCACCAGCACGTGTACAATCACCTGTTTGCTCTTTGTGTAGTACTCATCACTCGCAACTGTACAAGTGTCCTGGTTTCCTAAAATTGTCGCCTAGTGATCGTTATAAATTTGTTCGCGCTAATAATCTTTGTTTTAATTGTCTCGGTACTAAACACCGCGTGGGTTTATGTAATAGTGGAAATGGTTGTCGCAAATGTCAAGCGAGACACCACACTTTGCTTCATTTTGAAAATAGTAATGCCGCATCCAAGGTGAGCACAGTTGGTTCGTCGAGCGGTGACGCGAGGCAGCCTGCGCCGCAGCCGCAGCCCGAGCTCGCACGCGCTCCGGCCTGCCCGGGGACCGCTACGAATGACGTCACCTTGTGTTCGTTCTCCGCTAGTGCTGCCCTCACTACGGTTTGTCTTGCGACCGCTCGCGTGGTTATTGTTGATGCATTAGGTAAACCGCACATTGTTCGAGCGCTATTAGATGGCGCTTCGCAAAGTAATTTTATTACTCAAGATTGTTGTCAACGTCTTGGTTTCAATGTTGATAGGCGTTCAACCTACTCAGTGGTGACGGGGTTTGGAGGTTTACGGTCAGCTGTTCATGGCACAGTTAAAACGAGGTTTGGATCTCGTTTTAATAATAAAATTTGGTTTGACATGGATTCGTTCGTTACGGATAAAATAACTGAACAGTTGCCTACCGTCCCAGTTGACACGTCTTTATTAACAAAATTTAAAGACTTGCCTTTAGCTGATGAGACTTACGCTGTTCCTGGAGTCGTCGATATATTGATCGGCGCTTCGATTCTCCCGCACCTCCAGTTATCACGTAAGGTCAAAGGGGGACCGACGTACCCCGCTCCGCACGCCCTGGAAACAGTTCTGGGTTTTGTTATAATTGGTTCCGCACCCGCTTCTATAGATAGTTTTAGTCACTCGACTGCCTCGTTCTGTTGCACCGTCGAGCCGCCACTGGAGTCTACCATCCGCAAGTTTTGGGAGATTGAAGAGGTCAATGTCCCACCAATCCTAAGCCCCGATGACAAGATGGCTGAGGAGATTTATTGTCGCACGACTACTCGCGATGAGCAGGGTCGTTATGTTGTCGCGCTCCCTTTCAAGGGAGATATTTTTTCGCTCGGCGACTCCCGTGCATCCGCTGAAAGACGCTTTCTTTGTTTAGAACGAAAGATGCAGGCGTCTCCAAAGTTAAAGCAAGCCTATGATGAGGTTGTCAACGAATATTTAGATAAAGGTTACATCTCACCTGCGCCTGCGGACACTGACGAGACCCAGCCTTCGTACGTTATCCCGCACCACGGAGTTATTAGAGAAGATAAGCTTACTACTAAACTCCGCGTAGTTCTAGATGGCAGTGCTAAGACTAGCACTTCCGTGTCGCTTAATGACATTTTGTATTGTGGTCAAAATCTTCAAGGTAATTTATTTGACATAATTGTAAATTTTCGCTTATTCGCTGTTGCACTCTCTGCAGATATTCGACAAATGTTTTTGTGCCTTGAAGTGCGCAAACCCGATCGTAGGTTTCAACGATTTTTGTATAGATTTTCACCGCAAGAACCTTTAATGGTTTACGAGTTTAATCGTGTTTGCTTCGGGCTTAAATCTAGCCCTTTTCACGCACTTCGCACCGTCAAGCAGTTGGCCGCTGACGAGGGCGATGCATTTCCTAAAGCGAGAGCCACCATTGAGACTGGCTTATACATGGACGACTTCGTGTATAGTGTAGATAGCGAGGCCGAGGCTGTCGAGACGGCCGCTCAAGTTATAAGTCTCATGAAGGCGGGTCAATTTGATCTCGTGAAATGGACGAGCAACTCGCAAACAGCGTTAGAGTCGATTCCACCGTCGCACCGATTGTCTTCGGTTAAGGAGTTCGATGAAAGTGATACGCACAAGGTGCTTGGTTTAAGCTGGTCGCCCGCATCTGATACGTTTAGTTTGAAAAGTAGTTCGACCCCGCAAACTTGTACTAAACGCATTATCCTGTCGTGTGTGGCACGGATATGGGACGTGATGGGATTCGTAGCTCCTGTCGTTCTGTACGCCAAACTACTTATAAAAGAGCTTTGGCTTTCGAATTGTGATTGGGACGACACCGCGCCCGACAACATTGCTAAGTTGTGGGCTCGCTTTAGAAAAGAACTCTCTGTGCTTGACCAAGTACAAATTCCGCGTCATGTAGGTATATCGCAACATAGTGTTGTTACGGTAGTAGGCTTCGCGGACGCTAGTGAGAGGGCGTATGGAGGAGTAGTCTATTTTCATGTCTCGAATGTAGGTAAGGTTTCAATTAGCCTTATAAGCGCGAAATCGAAGGTCTCTCCCCGTAAGGTCGTCTCTCTGGCACGCCTCGAGCTATGCGCTTTACTATTGTTGGTTAGATTGATCACCTCTATCGCCAATGCTTGTAGTAATCGCATTAATATTAATAGAATTTTAGCTTTTTCGGACTCAACAGTCGCTTTGTGTTGGGCCCACTCTTCGCCCCATCGTTGGGACACCTTCGTCGCTAATAGAGTGGCAAAAATTCAATCGGAATTAGCGCCAAAAAATCTCTTTCACGTTGCTGGCACCGACAACCCAGCCGATTGTCTCTCTCGTGGACTGCTTCCTTCGCAAATATTAGATCACCCGTTATGGTTTAGTGGACCGTCCTGGATTCATGCCGCGTTAGATAAGTGGCCAGTTAGTCAATTCAATCCCACTACGGTTTCCGAACCACCCGAGGAAAAGAAGCACTCGCTTGTGGTGTCGGTCCCGCGTGAAGAGTCCCTGGTTTTGTTGTTGGCTAATCGCGTCTCGTCTTGGTCGAGACTGTTGCGTTGTGTTGTTTATGTAGGCCGATTTTTGAGAATTTTATCTACACGCGGTCATATAACCGCCGCTGACTTAGATAAGGCTGAATTGATCATACTTCGCGAATTGCAGAAGTGTTATTTTGCTTCTGAATTTAAAAATTTAGAATTTAACAAACCTTGTAGTCGTTCTTTCCGACACTTGAAACCATTTTTGGAAGATGGACTCATTCGAGTAGGTGGTCGTTTGAGAAATTCAGGTTTAGGATTTGAACAAAGGCACCCAGTAATTCTCCCGCGTAAGGACCACGTATTAGATTTGTTAGTAGATTATCATCACAAGGTGAATTGTCACGCTGGTCCCGATTTGTTAATGTCTATTTTGAGACAGAAATACTGGATAATTTCCGCTCGTAATTTGATTCGCGCTAGAGTACACAGATGTGTACCTTGTTTTAAACTCCGCCCGCGTTTTATCGCGCCTGAAATGGCCGATCATCGCTCTTGTCGTGTTGTTCAATCCGCAAAACCTTTCGTACACACCGGCACAGACTTTGCTGGGCCTTTCAAGGTCACCATTGCTCGTGGTCGTGGCATTCGCTCCACGAAAGCTTATGTTTGTTTGTTCATTTGTATGACAACTCGCGCGGTTCATATAGAGTTGACCGGTGATTTAAGTACGCCAAATTTTATGTCCGCTTTTAAACGTTTTTTGTCGCGTCGGGGTCCGGTTAAGCGCATGTATTCGGACAACGGTACAAACTATGTAGGGGCCCGACGTAGTATTTCGGAATTGCACACATTCTTACGGTCTAAGTACTACCAAAGTGAATTCGCTCACATCTTAGCCGAAAATCGCATTGAATGGTACTTTAACACGCCTGCAGCTAGTCATTTTGGTGGTAATTGGGAAGCGAATATTAAAAGCCTTAAGTCGCATCTGTTTCGCGTCATAGGCGAACAGATTCTCTCGTTCGAGGAGTTGAGTACCGTACTCGCGCAAGTAGAGGCGGTGATGAACACGCGTCCGCTGTGTCGGACTCTATCTAGCGATCCGTCAGAGCCGTTAGCGCTGACGCCAGCTCACTTCTTAAATATGACTCCTTTAAAATATTTGCCCGCAATAGATGTTGATGACGATAGAATACACCTCCTAACTCGTCACGCTCTTTTAGATAAGATGGTCCAATCGTTTTGGAATCGTTGGAGAACCGATTATTTGCACACGCTGCAGTCACGTCAAAAATGGAATACTCCATCCAACCCAATTACTGTAGGTACGGTGGTAGTCCTTATGACTGAGAATGCGCCTCCTTTACATTGGCCTCTAGGAGTAGTAGAGGAAATTTTTCCCGATGCCCGCGGGATAACTCGTGTTGTACGGGTTAAAACTGCAACCGGATCGTATCTGCGCCCGGTTGTTCGCCTCTGCCCTCTGCCTAGCCAGCAGTAGGCACGAGTTCCAATCTATGTTTATATTTTAGTTGTTATTTCGCAAACCTAGATTTAGATTAGACATTAGTTTTGTTCCACATTTTTCGTTTCGAAGGTAACCCTTCAAGCCGGGGGGAATGGTTGCGCCGATGTGGAAACTGTATTTTTTGACATGGAAACACACTCCTTTTAGATCCGTCTCCCCCTCCGCACTAACCATAGAGTAGGGCTAGCTGTAGCTTCCGTCCGCCATTGTGTGAGATGTGGACGGCCACTCCCGCTTTGAACTAGCCAGCGTAGGGACGGATCGCGAGCGCGTCTCTCAGAAATGAATAATATTTGTTGTATTTTAACCGCCTCATAGACCTTTACCGATCGGATGGTGCCTCTCGTGTGTTCCTCAAGGGATCTAGTGACGCTGACGGCAGCTCCTGAGCAAGGAAGAGAAGATCCGTGTACCGGCTGCGATGAAAACACGTGGGTCGTGAAGGTTAGTGCATCCTCTCCTAATTTCTCGGGCTGCATTCACTGCCTGGATCGAATCCGCGGCAGCCCGGCCACCTGTCTTGTTTTGTGTGTAAAGTGTCAATAGAACAGTTATCTGCTTCTCCGCAATACAGTCCACTCGCGCACGTTGGCCCACGCGACACCACGTAATGTTGTGTTATCTAATCTGTGGTTCGGCACTCCTCTTGTCTATGAGGAATGCCGAACCACAGACTACAAATAATATAGTTATGGTTAGGCGTGGGCTAGGGCATGCACTGATGCACTGCGTTGTGCAGCCGATGCTGGCGCGGCCGGTCCGGGCCACAGACTGCCCCAACAAGGCCGTTGTTGTTTTTTTCTATTATTGTATTGTTATTTTATTCCATTTTTTATTTTTTGGTTTTGGGTTCCTTTCTCTTTTTATTTTTGTAAATTTAAGTTAATTATGTCACACGTCCTCCACATAGGAGCCAGTTGAAAACCAGCGTCAGGTACTTGTGCCCGGCACCATGCTGAACTAGCTCCTTTTTTGGTGCAACAGGACTAATTTGTTTTATTTGTTGTTTTTTAATGTGTTTAGTACCTAATGTATTTGTTAGTCGATGCTGTATCGAAATAAAAAGGTTTTTCTTTCTTCTTTACGTTTGGATTGGCTATGTTCCTCTACCGGAGTTTCAGTCAATCTTTTTTGAGGCCTCGTACCTGCTAGTGGACTAAGACGTTCCAATTCTAGCGATGCCTCGCGCCGTTTTGCGAGTTTCGGTTTCAACTCTCTTACGGTGTTCATGAAGGCATCATAGCATGGGAGGTGTATCTTCTCCATTAAATTGTGCGATGCATAAACAAGAGCTCTGCCCAGAGGCCATTTCAAGATAGTAGTCCTTATTGCCCTGTATGAATGTTCTGACAGCTTTATTGTCGATGGGTTGAAGGCACGTGCCAGATCCACTGTCGGGATGACTAATCTGGCTCTGGAGGACCATGTACGATCTCGTACTAAAATACCTTAATCACTTAGGCAAGCAGGAATCAAACACGTAGCGCGGCGCGCCCGCGACGGCCCGCAGCGCACGCAACAACAGCCAGCGATTGACACGTTAATAATCGATGACACGTTATATGAAGATCCCAAGGAACTATGTGACATGTTTAACAACTTTTACATTTCACAAACAAACACACACACACACGCAAACCACGAACGAAAATTGCACAGTTGGTATACCTCATAATACCAAGAGTGTATTCCTGACACCGGTGGATGAACTAGAAATACACAAAATAATTGTAAATCTAAAAGACACCTACTCCACAGGTTATGAAGATTTAAGCACTAAAGTAATAAAAAAGTCTGCCCCCAGTTTAGTTGTTCCACTCACGCACATTATCAACCTATCGCTATCAGAGGGAAAGTTTCCAGATCGCCTAAAAATGTCTGTGGTTAAGCCGTTGTATAAAAAAGGGGAAAGAACAAATGTCAGCAACTACAGACCTATAACTCTAGTCCCCATTTTGGCAAAGATTTTTGAAAAGGTGATCTGTTCTAAACTAAAGTCTAACTTTTTATTAGCTGCAGTAAAATGACGTTTCTAAATGTCATTCCGTAAAATAATGTTGACAGCTTAATCTCAATAGTGATGTGATTCAGTTCACAAAAGTTTACGGAATATCTAATCGTTCCATAATTTGCCTCATAATGATCATGCTAAATTCTATTTAATATTAATGTAAATAAAAGGCTGTATAAACGTTGATCCTTTTACGCATTAAGCAAGATAACACTCAAGCAACCGCTCTCTCAAGTTGGTAGTACTGATTTTTGGTTATGGTGCTACGATGACGCTTGGCCGCCATTTTGTTTCGGTTGTCATTCGCTCATTCGGCTTCTAACTTCTGTTTTGAGTACACGAATAATTTTGATTTGCCCACTGCGCGTTGTTTTTGTTATCATTATTGTTAAGTTTATGTTACGTTGTGTTTGTTTTTCATTGCCTGTTTTCGTTAATAGTTTTAGTTTTTTTTGTTTGATACATCAAAGACATGGATGCTCTGCCGGGCACATCGCAAGATGGAGACACGTTTTTATCTCCCAAGAAAAAGAGGCCACGTGTAGCTCTAAGTGCAACAGAAAAACTTTGGGTCAGAAACGTTTACAAATATGTGTTTGAAGTGAAATGTTCAGAACCAAACATTGAATTACCAAAAACAAGTGAATGCGTTGACAAGGTGGCTGAAGTCTTGGGAATATCCGTCCGCACTGTTTATTCTGTTTTAAAGGAGCACAAGGAGAACGACAGCGAATCACCAAAACCTCCCGAAAAAACTGGCCCAAAACTTACCTTTAAAGATAAACTTGATAATTTCACATTCACTGCAATTAGACGAATTGTACATCAGTTCTTTCATAGAAATGAAAAATCATCTTTTTATTATACGTTATGTATGTTTTCTCCTATCCCATGTGTAATATTAACTAATTAGGTAATAACTATATTATTTTTTAGGTGCTGCAAGTTGTAAATGATGAACCAGGATTGCCCAACTTCTCGAAAGAGACACTGAGAAAAATTATGAAACATCTCAATTTCGAATTCGTTACTCGATCACGCAAGAGTGTGCTTATTGATAGACAAGATATCATATCATGGCGCCAGCGCTACCTGCTAAATATACATATATTATCAAGACGAGACCTGGCTCAATGCTGGTTCGTGATTTTTTTATTTTTTTATTTATTTATTTACAAATAATGGTTACATAATAATATTACAAATAATATCTCGCCAAACTAAAAAGTTTAAGTGTCAACTCTTAGTTTCTTATATTTGTACCATTTTTGTTTTGCTATCGAAACTTATGATTTTTATTGTTCTTTTCAGGTCATACTACAAAAAAAGCCTGGATTGATGGAAGCATTACCTCTTCTCGACAGGCATTTTTAGACGGCCTGACTACGGGATTAAAAAATCCCACAGGAAAGGGAAAACGACTAATAATTAGTCACATAGGCGGAGAAGAAGGCTTCCTGGACGACGGACTTCTTATGTTTGAAGCAAAGAAAGGTACAGAAGACTACCATGACGAGATGAATGCAGAGTGTTTCGAGGATTGGTTCCGCGGTATTCTACCCAAACTCAAACCAAATGCAGTAGTCGTAATGGACAATGCGCACTATCACTCTAGGAAGATCCAAACAATCCCGAAGATGTCGTGGACAAAACCACGAATTCAAGAGTGGCTGACTAATAAAAATATTGTATTTGAACCAAATATGGTAAAGGCCACTCTAATAGATATTGTGATACAGCAAAATCTTACTGAGAAATATGCCATAGACGAGATGGCTGCACATAAAGGCATCACAGTTTTAAGATTGCCCCCTTATCACTGTGAGCTGAACCCCATTGAGTTGGTATGGGCGCAGGTAAAGGGTCACGTTGCAAATAATAATAAGACGTATAAAATGCAAGAAGTTAAAAATTTATTTCAAGAAGGTATAAACAAAGTGACACCGGCTAAGTGGAGTGACTGTGTGTCTCACACTATAAAAGTGGAAGACAAAATGTGCCACCTCGATCATATTATAGATGAAGTGACATTTATTATTAGTGTTACCGAAAGCGACAGTGACAGTAATTCCGAAAAAGATTTATTAAAGTACGTTATTATGGCATTTTTGTTTCATTTTAAATGTACCTCCCTATACTTCCAATAAAAAAGATCAATCCTCTAGTATAGTAACAATAATAGAATAAAAAAATACATTACAACTTAATATTAAATCTCAAACACAAAACCAAACTGTTCATTCATTTATGATTCACTCATTTAGCTACATCCCTATTTATTTTTCTTCAAAAACCGGCAACCCACAAAACGTCATTTTACTGCAGCTAATAAAAAGTTCGACTTTAAGTTTTATTTCTATTGCTGTTGGCACCTGGGATCTACATAAGATTCCGCTGCCAGGGCACCCATAGACGTTATTTCTGCCATAACTCGGCAAATAATTACGTAGATTCTTGTTAAAAGAGTAACTTTTAGCATGAGTAACGTAATAGTTTTAGTAATAAGGCTCAAGGTCATCGCCCCGGGCGACTGTCATTGAGACGTCAATAGTCGCCTGCGTCGCCACGTAGTGGTCGACGGTCATCTAATTTGTTGAGACTGTCATTTCAACTGAGGCGACAGACGTTACTTGAATTGAGGCGACGACGCTCAAGATCAGACGATGACAGTCGTGTCGACTGAAACGACTGTCGCATCGTCTCAATCCAGACGACCAAATGAGGGCGTCATCTCACCGGAGGTGTTACGACGTACTTTTCGACAGTTGTCGTTTGAGAAGCCGAGACGCTGTTCGCAGCTTCGGTCCCGATGGCAGTCCCCGACTGAAGCGACAGTCGTCTTGATCTTGACGACCAAGGGACACGAGTCGCAGAACGTACTAAAAGTATGTTCACGAGTGTTTGACTCGTTCGTCGCTGGGCCTAACGAGGCGCCGAGCGGTAATGGGGGCCGCTCTCCACGCCTGCTTTATTATAGAGGCACTGATGCCATCCAATCCCGGAGCAGTGTTTGGGAGCCGTCGTATGATCTGCCCCAACTCTCCAAGTGTTGGGGGAGACGCATCGATTCCAGTGGGGGTGATCGAGGCCAGGACACGGATCCGCTGGTGGTGCGCAGAATCCTGAGAGCTGTTGTCATCAGGACACAGCGCCCGCAGCAAGCCGTTCATAGCCTCGGCCACCGTCCCAGTGTGTCCTAACGTTAATTGAATCCCGCTGAGTATGTTGCTGGGTGGCCTGACCCTGCCGCTCGCGGCTCGGTATGCCAGCCCCCAGGGGTCTTGGTTGCCTGTCTCCGCTGTTGTGCGAAAGAAGGCGAGTTCTGCTTCTCCCATTCTTCTTCTATACCCGTTTTCGCGCGCAAAGGGACTGCAGTCCCTTTCTTTAATCCGAGTGCTGCGCGCCTCCGGGACCGCGGTCCCTATTCATGGCGCGACGCGACACACTCGTATAAATAAATCGATTTCTTTTTAATACTCGAAATAATATGGATATTCGTCTTTCTACTCGACTAAATATACATCCTGCTTACTAAAAAATATGATTTGCAGGCCGACACTAGCTATTTCGATTAAAAAAATAATGTGTGTCTGTGGTAGACGTAACGCATTGTCTTACGTAGTATTGTATTCTCTTTGCGCATTGTAAGATCTCATCAACAACTGTTTAGGTGAATTGCGAGATTTATTTTACAATCGCTGTTGTAAAATATACAGAACAATGTACAACAATTGTGATATATCATTAGAATGAGCGTTTCTTGTAGAAAATAGGTACATATGATTTATTTCCTATACTCAAACTTTACTGAACAAATAAAAACAATTAAGTCACATGTGTTGTTACGAAAGTAATAAAGTAAGTAAATACCTACATTGAATCTAATAGTTTTAAATATATATATTTTTAATATATTTTTAAAACGTATATGAATAATGTTGAAACTATCTGTTACAATATAAATAAAGCTTTCAGGTGGTATAAATAATTTTAGGTTACGTAGGACGATAAAATCAAGATATATTATTTAATTTTGCCTGAAAAATTGTTCGCCGCCAGCAAATTTTTCGTCCTAGTCATAGGCCTGTAAAACAATGTTTTTTTATTATTACATATGATTTTTTGATATACTCGTATGTAGTTAGAACCTGTAGACCATTTAAAATTATAAAATACATAGGTTATCGATTTACTTTTTAAAATAAATACACCTAAAGTAGACATAGTAACATTTTCAATGATCCTCAATGTTTACAGTCACATATAATAAATCAAACAATAAGTATCAACAATATTCTTATAAGAATTTAAAGAATGACTCATAACCATTACAAAAAATCACACTTCAGCGTCTTCGCCACTTACAAAGCGATAAAATTTTTTGTTTATCTGAACTCGACCCGGCCGGCGCCGAATGACGTCACACGCCGCCGCGCCGGCGCGTAGTATACTTCATTAGGTGCGAGATTCGCGCCAGAAGAATGACATGGATGTTTTCGAAAGAGACTGTATGACCTTGGCCATGGTAGCGAAAGTGTATGTTTCTGTGGTTTGGAAGATGAAAACCTACACCATGTGCTGTGGGTCTGCCCCCTGTATGATGACATCCGCGACAACATGATGGGAGGTGTGGTAAGATCGGAGGCTGGGCCTATGTATTACTCGGACCTTGTAGGTACACCCCAAAACTTCGGACGGCTGCGGAGCTTTGCGCGCGTTTGGCACGAGAGGCGCAAAGCTCGTGAGGTCTCTAACGGCGACGAAGCCTGTTAGTGTGGCGTGCTGCCCCAGAAAGGGGAGAGAGCGAAAATGGTGAGGCACATAAAATAATTTGTAGGGAGTCAAGAAATGCGCGCCTGAAAGAGAGCAGACGCCAGTAGGGTGCGCATCTCCCAAGATTCGGCCCGTTATAACCAAGATGGTTGGTAGGGCCATGGGAAGGAGGTGGGAATAGTGATTTGCATTGGTTGGGTGTTTCTATGTATAATATGTATGTATTTACAAAAAAAAAGTATCTAAGTATGTTTATCCGCATTCTAGATCCCATAACACAAGCTAGTTAAGCTATGCTTACCATGGGTCTGGATAGCGTTGTGTAGAATGTCGTGGAATATTTATTTATTTATTTATTTATATCCCGATAATATTAATAGTAAACTTTTGGTAAATTATTTCTTTCAGGTACCTTTTATCAGATTTAACTTATTATTTGAGAACATAGTTGTATTGTTGACAATTTGCCTGTATTTTTTTTAAATTATACAGTAGTAGTACTCTATAGTGTTCTCAAAATAATTGGACCCATACTTTCATTTAGATTTAAATTTTCAGGATTTCGGAAACAGAAAAAAAAAATTCGTCCTTCCCTTCGAAGAAATAAAAGGCTTGGTAAATTTCTTCCGTTATATTGATTCGGATGAACTTCTTGCGACCACCGAATTAGTATTCTTGCCAACACTTGTCAGTAGCATGTCCGTGGTATGTACTGCAGTTTTATTATTATTATTATTATGTAACAGCCATTGAGCTGATGTGTGTGTGTTTCTCTATAAGTTTCAGCATGTTTTAATAAAAAAAATATTTTAAGACATCTAAATTATTACAGAGAGACGATGAGTTTGAAGCAAATCAAAAATATCTATGCATAATACCGGGTATAGAGGGCCATCATGAGCGGTTCCGTGTTTTTTGCGAACGCCTTAAGATACCAGCTCTCGTACTGCAACCCGGACTCGACCATCCACACGAGACAGTTGTGGAAACAGCCCAGAGGTTTGCCGAGGTATGTGTACATGGGTTTCAACTACTGCCGCCTTATAATTATTATAAAAAAACCTCCTTCGCCTTATCTTCTAATTATTTTGAAATGTGAATTCTGAGACATTTATGGAAACGATCTTTATGACCTTTTAATCTGAATTTAACCGAAATCATTGTATCAAAATTTTTTCCCTCTCGCCTTACATCATTGTTACCTGTGCAGATTTTACTGAAAAAGATTGAAATGACTGACTCGTTTTACCTGTTGGGCTACGAGAGTGGCATTGTTGTTGCTCTGGAAATCGCTGCTATACTGGAAGATCAAGGTTAGAATATCTTATGTTTCATTGTAGTTGGGAAGGAATTACAATCATATATTTTTCTCAAGGTTTGCTTTCTATGAAAGACCTACGGCTTTATAATATATACAATATAGCCTGAATGTGAATGTGACTCATATTACTGTAATTTAGTTTTAACTTCACTGGCATTGGCACTCACTGCTCTACATGATACTAACTTCACTAAATGCACAATCATAACGAAGGTTATTAATATTTTAGGATTAACCGGCAAAGTTTTCTGTGTTGGTTGTACACCAGAGGAGTTTAAAGACGAGCTTGAAGAACAACTATCAAAATTTGAGGATGAGGAGCAACTACAAGACGGTGTGTTGCGGCACATATACTCACTAATGACTGGAGGGGATTGTACAGCATTGGAACATGCGTTACAAAACTCAACCACATGGTCTGAGAAACTAGATGTGTGCATACGCACTCTTCTCGGCCGCGTGTCGCACTCGGCGCAGTATACACGCTCGCTTATAGAATGTGCGCTTACACGCATCAACCAGAAAGAGCACTACCGCGTCACACCACGACCGTTACGCTCTCAGGTGATACTACTGCGCGCTGCGTTAGGGCAAGGACCACCACAACATACAGCTCTGCAAAACATCTCAGAACAACCCTTCGTCGTTCACCAGCTCAACTCACCAATAGCACATATCATGTTGGACTTGCGCTGTGCCGCGATCATTAACGAACACTTGGACCACACAATACTTGAAAGTTTTGCGTCCAGAAATACCTGCGATTCATACCTTTTGAATCCTAACTCGTATATGTGTGCAGAATAAGACATTACATTTAAAACTTACTACTTAATTTATGTCCTTCTTTTTTTGCCACTAACATGATATCAATACTATCCAAGACATGTATAGCCTCAATTAAAACAATTAGCTGAGGGGGCCCACCAAAGCTATGTACTTTGCGACCTAGACTTGAGCCCCGATAGCACTCTCAACCTAATGATGTTGTCAGAGAGGGGAACAGACTAACAAAAGACCTTGTTTTGACACCCAATTTTTAAAGGTATATCGCCGTTTGCCCGAATTTTATTTGCCATGATAGTCAACAGCCATAATATTATATGACGTAATATTCATTTGCTCTACTCTTATTTACCATATTAGTCACGTGCTAGAAGCTTTGTTTCCTATAAAGTCCACCCACACCACACCATAACATCATTTGTCATAATCATTGTAAGCCCTAATTATCTATATATATATAACATTGGGTGTGTAACGATTGTTATATCAGGAGAAACTAGATGCAATCGAGACTTTAGGGCACTCCGACTCGGATAGGTTACATTACACACCTATCGACATTGAGGTTTAGGTTAGGTTAGAACATGAATGAAAGACAACGCTCGAGCCGAGCGAGCGATGCGATCGTGACGCGGCAGCGGCTCATGCCATTTAAAATTATGATGATCGTTAGTCATAAAAAAAACTAAATATTAAAAAACATAATCACTTAAAATTCATAATATCACAAATTATACACTCATTTCTTACTAATATTTGTTTTAGTATATTCCTTTACACATACTAATGATCGAAATTCCTAATCATTCGAAAAAATAACTATTATATTCATAAATGTGTTTTTTTATACAACTTAGGTGGCAGACAAGCACACGGCCCACCTGATGGAAAGTGGTTACCATGACCTATGAACGTATGTAACACCAGTGGAGTCACATCCGTACTGCTGACCCTGTAAGAACAGAGATTTTGTGCCGTCAGTGTAGAGGACAAAGCAGGACAAGCCTTTGGTCGTCCCACTGACAGCACAAATTATTACCGCGATATTCTGTAGGGCGAAGGTACTTCCCCAGTCGGACTGCTCAATTGGGCGGAAATACTGCCGTGTCCTACCTCCTGTATTCTTATGCATGTTATTTAATGCGTCATTCTTCAATTTGTTCATTGTGCTGTGTACCTGCACTCGGAAAAAATAAAGGCATAATAAAAGTAGCATAAATAAAATAGAAGGTATAGTTAAAAATGACTGAATGAATTTTATGACATGTTGACATGCCTTGATCACGCTAACCTAAGGACTGTATTCCCTACCAAGGTTTTAGTCTTGGACTCCACTGTCACTGACCAATTTTGCAATTATTATAGAAATCTCAATGCAGAAAACCAAAGCAAGTCGCTCGTTTAAATCTAAAATATATGAAAAAAAGTTGGCTAGTGACTTGTCTGCAATTAGTTTTGACCCTGTATATTCTGCAAGAGATCCCAATATATCAACCCAATTCCTTATCCAGTCTCACAGTGGGAGGCACTCTCATCGGCATCAAGCCCCAGATGAAATATCTGGGGCTCGTGCTCAACGGCCGGTGGGACTTCGGGAAGCACTTCCGAAGTCTGGGCCCTAAATTGGTGGGCACAGCCAACGCTCTGGTGCGGCTACTGCCCAACCTGAGGGGCCCGGAGGACTCCTGCAGGAGTATCTACGCATCATAAGGGGGTACCGCACGATATCATTCAACGTGGCGAGTCTCCTCCACCATGGATCCTGGAAGCGAGATCCCTTTCGGCGCTATACCGGTTCGGAAAGGGGGCGCGGGAGCGGGGTCACGATCCCGAGCCCAAAGAAATTCGGGCCGTGAGATCCCGGCTCCACAGGGAAATGGTGGCGGAATGGGAGCTACGACTTGGGCGACCAGGCGCAGGGTGCGCCGTAGTAGCGGCGGTAAGACCCATCATGGGGGAGTGGCTAGAGAGGCCACACGGCAGCCTCTCGTACCGTCTGACGCAGATGATCACCGAGCACGGGTGCTTCGGGAAGTATCTGCGTCGGATGGAGAAAGAGCCAACGTCCGAGTGCCATCACTGCGACGCGAGCGAGGACTCAGGGCCGCACACGCTCACCGAGTGTCCGGCGTGTGAGAGCCGAGACGGGAGCTTGTGGCGGCCCTGGGAGTTGTGTTCACTTCAAGCACATGGGCTGATACATTTCGCTTTGCCCAAGAACGTTTTGACACAATCAGAGATTGGTTTTATGATATATTTAGAGTCAGTAGATTAACTAACTCTAAATATCCGTTAACACCAAAATGGTCGCTTTTAGTATGCGCAATTGCTCCGCGCTTATGGACAACACCTTACGAGTAACTGTGGAAGAATGCTCTGACTTAACCCACCACGGCTCGCCATCAAGTAACCCCGTGTGTATTGAGAAGGTATCATCTATAAAATACCTCGGTGTTGTGATCGACAGTAATCTCACCTTCAAGGAACACGGCGTCCAACTATCCAAGAGAGTTCGTAAACTAATTTACATCTTCAAGCAATTACGCTATTCGGCTGAGGCGGAGGTTATGAAGATGGCGTATCTAGCACTCTGCCAGTCCATATTGGCATATTGTATTGACTCGTGGGGAGCGGCCGCACAAAGTCACCTTATGTTAGCCGAGCGTGCGCAAAGGGCCATACTCAAGGTTTCTTATTTCAAACCCCGTCTCTTTCCATCCACGCAATTCTATGAACTCTGTCACGGTAAGAACACACACACACACACCACCACACACCACACACATACACACACATATATACACACACACACACACTTTCGCTTTGCCCAAGAACGTTTTGACACAATCAGAGATTGGTTTTATGATATATTTAGAGTCAGTAGATTAACTAACCCCGTTAACACCAAAATGGTCGCTTTTAGTATGCGCAATTGCTCCGCGCTTATGGACAACACCTTACGAGTAACTGTGGAAGAATGCTCTGACTTAACCCACCACGGCTCGCCATCAAGTAACCCCGTGTGTATTGAGAAGGTATCATCTATAAAATACCTCGGTGTTGTGATCGACAGTAATCTCACCTTCAAGGAACACGTCGTCCAACTATCCAAGAGAGTTCGTAAACTCATTTACATCTTCAAGCAATTACGCTATTCGGCTGACGCGGAGGTTATGAAGATGGCGTATCTAGCACTCTGCCAGTCCATATTGGCATACTATTGAACTTGAACTCGTAGCCAATAAAGCCTTTGAACTGTGGGCTGAATCTTTGCCTTGATGACCAGAAGCCTTGTCAGGTTCTATGAACTCTAATGCACGATAACGATTTTCTAGAAACAATGTGAATTCTTCAAGCGTTGGCAATTCGTTACCTTTGGTGGGACAAGCACTCAACTCCCATTGTTTTTGCGTTTCAAAATCTAATTTAGAAGCTACTATGTGAATTATAATCATATCCCCCGTGGGCACATTGGCAGACAAACTCTTCAGTGCATTTAAACAGTCATTAGTAGTATTGTACAGTTCCTTTAGACCTGCACCGGACTCTGAGACTAAGCGTTTTTGAGCGAATAAACGTTTAAGAATATTTTTTGCCAAATATTTTTTATTATTGTAATGTCTCTCCAACGTTTCCCAACATTGGGTATAGTTGGCATCGCTAACTGGGGTAACTGTTTCTTGGAATAACAATAGATAAGTATTTAAATTGGAAAGAACATGTTGGAAATGTATGTGCAAAAGTGGACAAGTTTGTATTCATCATCATCCTCCTGCCCTTATCCCAAGATTATTTGGGGTCGGCGCAACATGTGTTCCTTTTCCATTCATCTCTAGTTGCAGTCATTTCAACATTCACTCCCTTCTTAACCATGTCACCTTTCACACAGTCCATCCACCGCATTTTGGGCCTCCCTCTCCCCTTGTAGCCATCCACTTCCATAGTTAGTACCTTCCTTACGACATTACTTTCATCCCTACGCATTACATGCCCGAACCAGGACAAACGATTTCCTCGTAGCTTTTCTATGATTGGTGCTACTCTCAAACTTCCTCTAATATATTCATTCCTAATCTTATCCATTCTTGTCACACCACACATCCATCTTAACATTCGCATCTCGGCTACATGCAACCGTCTTTCATCCGTCACCTTTACTGGCCAACTCTCCGATCCATACAGGACGGCAGGCCGGATCATGCTCTTATAAATTTTGCCCTTCAATCGAAGGGGCATTCGAGAGTCACATGTAGTTGCTGTAACCTGCCGCCATTTCATCCAACCAACGTTAATCCGGTGCTTAACGGCTCGATCTAATTCTCCATCGCTTTGCAGTAGTGAACCGAGGTACCTAAAATCGGAGCAGATTGGTATAGGAGCACCATCAAGCGCTATGACTGTGGGACTAGAGAGACCACCGAAATCGCAGAACATGTATTCTGTTTTGGTTCTGCTAATTTTCAGGCCAACATTCTCTAGCCTTTGTTGCCACTTCACCAATCTACTCTGGACATCGGTTCCATCCTCACCAACAAGGACAATGTCGTCGGCAAAAAGCATACACCAGGGTGCCTCATCCTGTATATCCGATGTCAGAACATCCATTACTAACAGGAAGAGGTACGGGCTTAAAGCCGACTCTTGGTGTAAGCCAACAGCCACACTAAACTCATCGGTGTTACCCGCGGCCGACCGGACATGCGTATGAGATAGCCGGTACATAGCACGGATTAACTCTACATACTTCACTGGCACACCTTTCGCCTTCAGGGCCCACCACGAGATCTTTCGTGGTACTTTATCGTACGCCTTTTCGAGGTCCACAAACACCATGTGCAGATTTTTATGGGCACGTCTATATTTTTCACATAGTTGGCGTAATGCGAATACGGCATCTGTGGTACCCCGCCCTGGCATAAAACCGAACTGGTTTTAGGTGATCTCACTCTCCTCTCGCAGGCGTTTCTCTATTACTTTCTCCCACACTTTCATACTATGTGACATGAGCTTTATGCCTCGGTAGCTATTGCAGTCCTGTACATCACCTTTGGTACATCACCTTTGTTTTTGAAAATGGGCACTAGTTCACTACTGCACCATTCACTAGGGATCACCACTTCCTGCAACAACTTATTGAAGAATAAAGTCAGCCACCGACATCCATCTTCTCCCAATAACTTCCATATTTCCACTGGTATCCCATCTGGCCCTACAGCCATTCGAAAGAGTTCCTTTTGGCCGCCCGGTTCATCAAGCCGAATGTATATTTTATCTTGTGCGCTTGCCTTGGATATTGCTACTGCCTTTTTTGCTCTATTTTCACAAATCTTGTAAATCATCTTTTTTTCTTCTCTTATACTCACATTTTCAACGGCAACTTTTTGCCACTCTTTGAACGCCTTTTTCTTTTCTTTCAGCATCTTTTGGACCTCATCATTCCAACACCATGTATCCCTTTCTATCACACCCTTGCCTTTTGTTTCACCGAAGATATCTTTTGCTTTTGCCCTTATGCAATGCGCCATTTCTTCCCAACATTCATTTACTGTTTTATCTTCCATACATTTCATATCTATCATCTTATCAACCACTTCTTTCTTAAATCTACTTGCATACTCCTTATTTTCTATCATACGCCATCTGGTCCGAGGTGGGGGCCTTCGCTTGTTATTACTTCGCTCAATTTTGATTTTAATTTGCATTAATAGCAATCGGTGTTGGGTCACTGGGTCTTCCCCTGGCACTACTTTACAGTTTTTTACACTGCTAAGTTTATCCCTCCTAGTCAAGAAAAAGTCTATTTAAGTCGCGTGGGGGCCACTTTTATAGGTAATGAGATGTTCCTTTTTCTTTTTGAACCACGTGTTCACAATAGCTAAGTCAAAAGCAAAGGCAGCTTGAAGTAAAGCTTCCCCGTCTTTGTTTCGACTCCTGTGTGCCCAACCTCCATGGATCCTTTCATAATTCACTTTTTCTCCGACGTGTCCATTAAAATCACCTCCGACATATACTTCTTCACTATCCGGAAAATCCATCATCAATGCATCAAATTCCTCCCAAAACTTCTTTTTTACTTCGTCCTTCTGCCCTATTTGGGGTGCATACACACTAATCACATTCATTATTTGCTTCTCAAGTACAATTTTAACAGCTATTATCCTATCACTTAGTCGTTTTACATCCATCACGCATTTTTTCAATCCATCATCTAGCACAATTCCTACACCATTTGTTTTCCCATCTCCTCCACTATAATATAGCTTATAACCCTCTCCAATCTCTCTGGCTTTTGCTCCCTTCCACTTAGTTTCCTGTAAACACGCTACTCTAATTCGTCGCCTTTTCAAAACATCAGCTATCTGTCTTCCTCTTCCAGTCATTGAACCAATATTCCAACTTCCAAACCTAAGACACTCTTTCCTTGCTTCCTGGACTAGCTTCTTACGTTGCACCCGCCCGTGTTGGTGCAACAACCCTTGTCCATTTCTCACAGGGACCGGGTGCTGCCCCTGCGCGTCGCCTTGGGGGTACGCCCTAGTCCTGTTGCACTCACTATTACTCATAACATTCATGTTACTGCAAAAGATTTGGCTATATCTTTTTACTGACCGGCCGTCTGCCTGACGTCAACCCTCCTTGGGAATGCTATTGTTTGTGGTTTAACCGCCACCTACGGTCTGACACAGCAGATGTAAGCTATTTCGGGTGACCCAAAGCATGAGTCGCCTTGGTATGCCTCGTCATCTACTCATCTCCTCGTCTACTACTCGTTCTCGTACTATCTTTCAGTAATCCAACCACAAATCCACCCGTCAGGACCGATGTTACCCGCCAAAAGGATCTCTCTACTGTCCGGACTGTAACACAAGGACAAGTTTGTATTCGCTCTAAGGAAATTGAGACAGATAGCTTCCAGAGAGACAGCTCTGTCAGCGTATCATGGATACATCTCATCAGTGCTACGATATGGTATCGTTGTATGGGGTAACTCGGTAGAAGTAGAGAGTGTACTTCTGGCACAGAAGAAGTGTGTTAGAGCTCTGTATGGAGCCGGATACCGAGAACACTGCAAACCAATCTTCAAAAAACTAAGAATTCTGCCATTTCCTTGCCTTTATATTTATGAAATATGCCTATTTGTGAAGAAATATCCACAAATGTTTCCGCTACATGATGACATATTGAAAAAAACAAATAGTAGAGATCCTTATAAAATTTTAGTGCCCCAGCAAAGAATACATCTATATTCCTCAAATGCATATTGTATGGCTATAAAAATATACAATAAACTGCCAGTTGGTGTGCGAGCGCTACCTATGACTAAATTTAAATTCAGCATAATATGCTGATTATTTAATTTCTTAATAGATAAGTGTTTTTATTCAGTGAGGGAATATATGGATAGCAAATTTAATTTTAAGGACATTATATTGACTGATGTAAAACAAATAAATGACTGATTAAATAAATAATTATTGATTGCATGCGTGATATATTTGATATTATTATCGTAAAATTTAAATATTATTATTGTAAAACGTAATAGAAATAAATAATTAATTGATTGCATGAGTGACATATATTATTTGACATTACTATTGTAAATCTTAAATATTATTATTATAAAATTTAATATTTCTACACCAGGGTATGGTAGAATATGTTTGAACAAGTGAAATAACATAAAGACCTCAATGTACCATATTCTTAGAAATAAATTATTATTATTATTATGCCTGAGTAATTGCTCAGCTTCCCCAGTGAGATGAGTTTTTAGATAGTGGAGTTTTTGACAGTCCTCTAAAGCTGCGTTTTATGGACTAATGTTTTGAACAAATCATTGAACGTTGTCCATTCAGTATACTTGCCCGAAAATGTGGGGAGTGACATCTTTGGAAATTGAGCCAAAGAGTCCGATTTTTGGTCCGTTACAGCAGGTTTACCTTGAGTTGAAACTTTGGGAGACAATTTATTCAATATCGATTTCAATAAAGTTTTGTAATCAACATAAATAGTTTCAGTGGAATCATAAATTTCGTCTACTTCTTTATTTGTTTCTTGAGAAGTAGAACTGTACTTTTCATGATACTGACAATGAATTTTGTCAAATTTAGCCCAATTTTGTTCTAACAGTTCCTGTCTTGTTTAAATGTATTCCAAGGTAAGTCGCTCTTTCGGACTTTTCTTAAAATTAGTAAACCTCCTTTGAATGTTATCCTTTACTTTTTTGAAAACATTAATCAATCCCTCCATAATAAGCTAACCAAATTTAATGAAATGAAATCAAGTAAAAAAAGGGAAAAAAAAGTAAACAAGTTTAGCCAACAGAAGCAGCAGAAGCAACAAGGTATAATCTTAAAAATACATAAATGTGGCACACGTGTAAAGTGGATCTGAAACTTGCGAAACAAGCCTTAAAAGCACATATATGCAATATATAAATATCAAGCACAGCCTTCAAAACAATACCTAGAATAAATATAGTATGTTTTGCAATAAACGTCGGCGACAATAATCAAAATCAATATCCACTAATACCTTAAGCTGATAAATCTGAAGCTTCAGGCTTGTCTATTTATATTACGCACTAAATTATATCAATTTGTACTACATGTATATGCTACTGCTAAGTACAGTACAAAAGGCCAGACAACCATAAAATTCTAAGTCCCAACTGAGACTCCAAAAAATTACAAGTGTTTGAACTTAGTTCACTATCGGCGGCTGACCGCCATAGATTCGCGGCTCCCCCGTTTTCTATGAATTATTCTAAGTCCTAACAATACCATGCACAAATTTACAATCAGTAACTAAGTCCTTAACAATACCATACACAAGTTTACAATCAGTAACTAAAACTAAACTAAAATTCTATAAGTCCAAATTCTAGTGAAATCTTCTATTTCAAATACTCAATGGAAATAAGGCACTGATTTGCTTGACTTCTAAATTTGTTGCTTTCTAAAAGCACTGCTACTTATTGAAAAAATGTACTCACAGTTTTGCACTTCACTTATCCTTGCTTCGATTAAACCAACTCGTTCTCAAACCGTTGTTCTAAAAAAATGATACTTCCTTATCCGGCGCAGTAGGACCAATGATAAAATGGCAGGTTAGCTGACACTTTAAGTGGAACAATCGAACTATGAATACTAAGTTGGAGACAATAAAACACAACTTGTATTTGATCCATATAATTGTTCAAAAACTAACAGATAACAATACATACAGAAAGAATACATAAAAGTAATTCAGGAGTACATCGCATTGGGTCATATGAGGGCAGTAAAGAAAAATGATGAGAAAAGAGGAGAAACAGTTTATCTACCGCATCACGCCGTGATAAGGGAGGATAAAACCACAACAAAGGTCCGTGTAGTGTTCAACGCCTCTGAAAAAAATAATAAAGGTATATCATTAAATGATACCTTAATGGTTGGCCGGACGCTCCAAGCTGATTTGCGGCATATAATTTTGAGATGGCGTCGTCATCCAATTTGACTTATAGCCGATATTATAAAAATGTATCGGCAGGTCAATATAGCTGAAGAACATTCTATGTCTCAATACTATGGCGTGATCATTCTGATATGCCAATTCAAAATTTTGAATTATTAACAGTTACCTTTGGTACGGCATCGGCACCATACCAAGCCGTACGGACACTTCATCAGATTGTTTACGACCATGATAAAGAGTACCCATTGGCTGCCAATAGGGTTTTAAATGCATTTTATATGGATGATTTAATGACTGGGTGTGAAAATATCGCAGAAGGTACCGAAATAATGAAGCAAATTACTGAATTATTAAAGAAGGGTGGATTTGAACTTCAAATGTGGAGTAGCAATAATAGAGAGATACTAGCTATTATTCAGTCAATGGAGATACATAAAGAGAACAAAGAAACAATAAACAATGAGACTTACACTAGACTAAAAAAGGTAAATAACAATGAAAACATAGATGAAAACAAGATCCATATCAGATTAGATAATACAATAAAAATATTAGGACTTACCTGGAACCAGTGTGCAGACGTGTTTCAATATTCAGTTAATCTCCCCCCGAAGCTGACGTTGCCCGTAACAAAACGAGCTATACTTTCTGAAATTGCTAAACTTTTTGACCCGCTGGGTTGGTTGGCCCCTTGTGTAGTGATAGCGAAAATATTCATCCAGAAATTATGGCTCACAGGAGTTGGCTGAGACGAAGAACTAAACACTGAATTAGTAAAGGAATGGTGTACATACCGTGATGAGCTCCTGCATATCACCAAGATCCGGATTCCACGTTGGCTTGGTACTAAGTCGAATGATGATTTAGAACTACACGGGTTCAGTGATGCTTCGACAGTAGCTTATGCAGCCGTAGTATACCTACGGAGAATCGATCGTAGCGGCCAAATAAATATTACATTGCTTGTATCCAAGACTAGGGTAGCACCTATTAAACAAATAAGTATCCCGCGATTGGAATTATGTGGAGCAGTACTATTGGCACAATTATTGACGGAGACGGCGAAAGTTCTAGACATTTCGTCAGAGAAAATTATAGCTTGGACACATTCTACCGTAGTGCTCGCTTGGCTTAATAGCCACCCGAGCAGGTGGAACACCTTTGTTGCCAACCGTACAGCAGAAATTTTGTCCAGTACCAAACCAAGTCAGTGGTTCCATGTACCTACAAAGGACAACCCAGCAGACTGTGCCACCCGCGGGCTACTACCTAGTTTGTTTTTGGAATATAAACTATGGTTTTCGGGACCATCATTCCTTACCGATAAAAACATAAAATTTAATAAGCCCAAGGAGTTAAAGACTGATTTAGAGGAATCAATTAAGGCACATATAGCCGTTGTGCCGGACAGTACCATAATAGAAAGGTTCTCGTCATTGCCAAGGTTGCTCAGAGTAATATCATATTGTCGACGATTCCTCAACAGAGGCAAAAACGTTGCCAGTTATTTACAGAAGCAGAAAATAGAAAAGGTTCTAGAAATATGTATAAAAAAGGTACAAAGAGATGCATTTACAGAAGAATATACACACTTAAAAAATCAAGAATCCATACAACCTAAGAGTAAGCTAAAATCCTTGTGCCCTTATCTCGACCATAGCGGTATAATACGAGTTCGAGGCAGGATTGAACGCTCGCAATTAGACGAGCAAACCAAGCACCCAATAGTATTACCAGGTGGGACTCATTTTACTAAACTTATTGTAGCGGATGCCCACAGTAAAATTTTGCACGGAGGTACCCAACTTATGCTTAACTATTTAAGAACAGCCTATTGGGTTATCGGTGCCAAAAATATAGTAAAACAATACGTCCGTAAATGTATTAAATGCATCAGACACAGAGCCATCAAAAAGAACCAACTGATGGGTTCACTTCCAACAGTTCGCTGCACACCAGCTAGACCATTTTTACACAGCAGAGTGGATTACGCTGGCCCCATCAACATACGAACGACAAAAGGTCGCGGACATCATTCGTACAAGGGATATGTCTGCCTATTTGTATGTATGTGCACCCGTGCCCTTCATTTGGAGGTAGTTAGCGACATGAGCGCTCAAGTGTTCCTAGCTGCATTTAGACGTTTTGTGTCTCGCCGCGGACACTGTGCAAAGCTTTGGAGTGATAATGGAATGTTTATAACCTTTATCGGGCAGCTAAGGATTTGCAACAATTAGCAGCTTGTCAATCCGAAGTAGCAAAGTTACTTGAAATTAGTGGTACAGAATGGCATTTTATTCCCCCGCACGGACCCAATTTTGGTGGGTTGTGGGAGGCGGGGGTGAAATCCACTAAGTTCCATTTAAAACACGTTATTGGGGAGTCAACACTGACTTACGAGGAGTTAAGTACATTGTTGATTCAAATTGAGGCTTGTTTGAATTCTAGGCCAATAAACGTCATAGATACAACTGATCCCGATGGCTTTAACTCCGGGTCATTTTTTAATCGGCGAGCTTATAATAAATGTGCCTGAATATAAATTTGAAAATTCAAATGTAAATTGTTTGACGCGATGGCAATTTGTGCAAAGGATGTTGGAGTCATTCTGGAGGCGTTGGTCTTCAGAATACTTGACAAATCTCATGCACCGTTATAAGTGGTCAAAACAAATATCAGAACCTGAGGTCGGTGACATTGTTTTAGTCAAGGAGGATGATCTACCCCCTAGTCGTTGGCTGTTCGGTCGCATAGAACAAAAACATCCCGGTAATGATAATCTTACCCGTGTGGTCACATTGCGTACAAAATCTTCCACATTAAAGAGACCGACCTCAAAGTTGTGTGTATTACCTATTTCAACTGAATGAATTTGTTTTTTTTATATTTAAATGTGTGTATACTTAGTACGAATTTTACAATATTTTTGTGGTTTATTATGAACAGCACGTTTTTTGCCTGTTACCATTTCTATTTTTATATAGCCTTATTTGTGTAGTCCGTTTAGAAGAATGAATGCCCTTAGGGGGCGGTATGTTCAGTACGGATAAAAACAGCGACATAGAATGGATTTATTTTGTGAAGCTTCACTCTGAGCTCGATAGATGGCGTTGCCATCGAGTTACATCGCGATATGATTTCGTTACCGCTAAGAGTATAAAAGCTTAATGTTATCTATTAGTTTTTGAACAATTATATAGATCAACTACAAGTTGTGTTTTATTGTCTCCAACTTATTATTCATAGTTCGATTGGTCCACTTAAAGTGATAGCTAACTTGCCATTTAAACAGGTATACATATTAAAAAGTACCTTTATTGGTAAAGTTGAACATGTAGATGTACTGGGCATCATTGCATCAGATGTACTAGACATTGCATCAGACATACTGGGCATCATTGCATTAGATGTACTTGGCACAATAACCTCTTCATATTTTCTTTTTAATGGCCTGCTAGGGCTTGTACGTTGTAATAGTAACTTATTTAATTCTGACAAACTTTCACTTGCATCCTGGGCAATATTACGTAGTGAAGCTGAACGTTTCAGTTTAGGTTCTTGATTCATTAATTTGCACTGGTAATAATTAATCAAATCCTCAGTGGGCTACAATAAAACAAATTATTAAGTATGTTAGAGCTTAGATAAGTAGTAATAATCAAATCCAACAATCGTAATTAAAGTCAGATGAACAATAAACACCAATACAGATAAAAAAAAACTCAAAACCATTACCTCCAAATGATTTTCGCAACAATACATTGTGTACACCTTAAAATATTCCGCCTTTACTTGACGACACCACTTTTCTCGCAAGTCTTCTCGAACACGAACAAACATTTTGTTGGGACTATTGTTCGTGTCATTATTGCAAGTAGGAACAAAGCATTTCCTATAATATTCCATTGAAAAGCCGTTTTGATATTATTTCATTACGATAAAACAGAACGTATCAAATAATATTAAGAATTGATGAGGTTATGTTGTTTATTTACTATCGTATGTCAAATTAAATGTCATATCCGCCTTTTTAACGTTCGTGGCCCAGACGAAGGCATCGATACCATAATAATATCTATGATGACATCATTTGAAGGTTAAATAAAAGTCATTTACATTTCACCTAAAATCTAAATAAACCTTGATTATATGCCTTCGAAAATACAGCAAGGTAATAGAAGAAGTCATTCTTATGAATCTGTGAAAATACAAGAAAACCATCAATAAATCATAGACAAACCGAGAATACCGTCCATTTTTGTTCACCAGAGGGCGCTTACACGAGTGTTCGCGCCATATCCGTGTCGGAACGTCATTGCATTCTTGTGATTCTTACGAGAAACGTTAATATTTTCAATTTTTTTCGTATTACATGTTCTAAGTGTTCTAACGTGAAAGTTTAACGCTTGTTGTTAGCGTACTTAACTGTGTCTTGTGTCTTAGTTTAGTGTATTAACAACATTAAATTCAGTGGTGTGAACACAGCATTGTAAAACTTGTAAGTACCTACAACTATTATTTTAAAATGGAGGACAAAGGCAAAGAAGCCGATGCCGTTGCTTCGGAGGGAGAACGGTCATCGGTTAGGAGCCCCAGCTCATCCCCTTCCTCATCCTCGGAGTTTGAGGAAGGAACAGCATCCCCGTTGCCTAACAAGCGTCCTCGCTTGTCGCGGTCACGTAGGGACAGGATCGAACCTGTTCACGTTCACGATCCTCGTGTAGACACATTGATGTCCCAAGTTTCGTATATAGCGAGCTATTTAGGTCAATACCCTATACATGGCAGTTCAAACCTGCAAGCTAAAGAGGGTCCGAGTTGTAATATTCATACTGGGGAGGGTAACTCTCAATTTTTATCGTTAGATAGTTGGCAACACCGCCAATGTAAACACAGTGTGCGTATTTTTATTACTTTAAAATTATAAATTTAACAAAAAACTACCTAGCTAACGTATAATCAGTGCATAAGTGCGTGAGAAATAACATGTATTGCTCGCGAATGTCAAATTAATGTAAAAACTCGCAAACTATCATTCCTAAAAAAATTTCATAATACCAAATCAAAAGTGTTAAAGTACAGCGTTTGATGGTTATACGCCACAATAGTGCCTAAAACTACACTAAAGTGACCATTTTGTAATAGTGAAGTGATATAAAAACAAATCTTTATATTTTAAGATAAACAGACCGTTTTGAAAAATATTTCATTCAAATTTTACTAAATTTGAACTTTGTACCCGCCAAACCATAGCCAAAAAGATCATAACAAAGACAATAGTTTTATACCATAGACAATACGACAATGTTTTGACCGCTTTTATAATCCCGTAGTCGACTGCATTGACAACTGGTAGAAATCGTGTCGTGTCGCGTTGCGTCGTATAGGGTCTGCTGTTTATAAACAACAAAAGCGGCGAACTTATCGTGAACCTGACTAAGTTGACTTACAAAGCTGCAAAAAAAAGGTCATAGGAAATAATATTTAAATAGAAAGAATACTTCACAAAATGGATTTAGCTGACATAGAAAATGTTACTTTTCGACAACAAATATCACGAGTACTATCGTGCGACTCGCTATACGATGACGCTTCGCAAGATGCCATAGATTTAGATCAAAATTTGACGACTACAAGTTTGGATGAAAGTTCTAAGCGATTAATTACTACAACAGAAGAGATTGAAAAATTAAGGAAAGAATTAGAAGAAAAAGAAAAAATGTTGATTAGTGCACATGCGATAATCGACAAACTATCTCTTGAAAACTGTCAACTTCGTAAAGAATTGGCCGATGTGTCATACTCGAAGGACCCTTCGCAGTCTAGCTCAAACAAAACTAATAAAAATATAAAAACAGTAAAGCAGACATACGAATCTAAGAAAATAAGTAGTGAGTTTACGGGAGCGACTAATCCAAAACAAACTTTTAATGACCAGATAATTTCCTTGAACGATTCCACTAACGTAGTGGACAAAGGTACGAAACCAAAAATTTGTCTCCTAAGTAGCGAAACTTCAAACAGGATGTACAAATTAATGGAAGCTTCTACTCACTTAAGGAATTTTGACATATGCCATTTTCGAAAGCCAAAATCATCATTAGAAAACGTACTGGATAAAATAGAAGGCAAATTGCGTGACTTCACGAAATCAGATTACTGTATAATTAATATAGGCGAAGAAGATTTCAAGACAACGCAAAATTATATTGTTCTTGTTAGGTCTATTCGGAAAGCCTTATGCTCTCTAAAACATACCAACCTTATTATATGTTTACCGACTTATAAATTTAATAGTAATATTATGTATAATTGTAGAATAGATTCATTTAATGGCCTACTTTACATGGACAATGATGCACACAAATATGCTTACGTCTTAGACTCAAATCTTAATCTCTCATGCGACTACAGTATGTTTAGTTGGCGTACTGGACGTCTTAACTACAATGGTATGAAACGCATTATCTTGGATTTACAAGACCTTATATTAGATTTGGATAAATCAAATATCACTAACAAGGTACAACCTGAACAAAATAATTCCCAGTTTTTTCTTTAATACTCTCAGTATTCTGCACCAAAACGTGGCTGGACTTATAAATAAGTCAGATAGACTTGTAGTCAAGTTGGAACATCTTTACAATAATGGCACAATGATTGATGTTCTCTGTGTCACGGAACATTTTATAGAATTTGGACATGAGCATCTATTACACATACCAAACTTTTGTCCAGCCGCTTTCTTCTCTAGAAATAAAAAACGAGGTGGAGCATGTATACTTGTGAGAGCAGGAATCCAATATAAAGAACTACCTGACATAGCTAAGCTCTCAGTTTCGGGTGTTTTCGAGTGTTGTTGCGTGGAAATAATATCTCATCGTATTGTAATTGTCTGTATCTATAGAAACCCTTCAAGACACTATGCAATATTCTATGAGCAATTAGAAAAAGTTTTTGAAAGAATCAGTCCCTATTCAAAAAAGAATGTAATTTTATGCGGTGACTTCAATATTAACGTTTTGGAACGGAATAAAGAAACACTTGATTTTGAAAATTTTCTTTTGGGCTACAACCTTACATTAGCAATACACCAACCAACTAGATTACAAAGTCAGAGATGTATCGATAACTTTGCTCATAGTTACAATAAAGACTGCCAGACGAAAGTTGTCGATCTTGTGTTATCCGATCACACGTCTCAAATATTAACCGTTCCTATTGAAAAGACTTGTAAACTAAAATTTTGGAAATCAAAAATAAGAGTTATTTCCAATGAAAACTTAAATAAGTTTAAACACCATTTACAATGCTTATCATTCAAAGAAGTTTATGAAACAGACGATGTAAATCAAGCATATGATAGCTTCATGGAAGATTTTTCCTTACTGTATAAATTATGCTTTCCACAAAAAGCCATTACCATAAAAACTAATAAGAAATGTAAATGGATATCCCGAGGTATAAAAAAATGCAGTCAAAAACAGCGTCAATTACTATGGACCTTTAGACAAAATCCAAACAAACAAAATAAAATTGCTTTTAAAAATTACAGTACTCATTATAGAAAAATAATTAGACTAACACAAAAAGCGCAAAATAACCATTTTATAAATACATCACAGAATAAATCTAAAGCTACTTGGCAAGTAATTAATAAATCGAAATTTTGTTTGCCTAAGGAAACAATTATGACAATTAAAAATAATGACTTATTACTAACTAATCCTGAAGACATTGCAAATGAATTTAATAACCATTTTATAGATGACATCGAAAGTAAATGTGACATTGACTTATGTAATACTCACAATTTTGAAAGTTTGACATTGCACTCATTTTTTATGCAACCTATTCTAGAAAGTGATGTTATAAGAGCTACATATGAACTCAAGAATACCAGTACAGTTGGTTTTGACGGTATATCGACCAAGGTAGTTAAATATATAATAATTATAGTAGCTCCCCCACTGGCGCACATATTTAACTTAAGTGTTGCAAATGGAGTATACCCTGAGAGTCTGAAATGTGTTATAATTAAACCCATTCATAAGAAGGAAGATAAAACAGAATTAAAAAACTATAGACCTATTGCAAAAATTTTAATTTTTTCAAAAATCTTTGAAAAATTAATTTATCATTTTATTACTAAGTATTTTAACAAGTATAATTTATTCTGCCACGAACAAAAGGGTTTCCGAAAAAATTGTACTATTAATATGGCAATTTTTGATTTTTTAACTCAGGTCATGGACTCTGTTGACAAACGCATACCTGTCTGTGCCATATACACGGACATGACAAAAGCCTTTGACTATGTTGACCATAACATTCTACTGAAAAAACTGCATGGATATGGAGTCCGAGGAAATGTTCTGAAACTCCTGGAATCCTACTTAAGTGGCAGAATTCAATATACAGAAATTTCTAGAATATGTCCAAAAAACAATCTAGAAATCTTACACCTCTCGGAACCACGAGTGGTTAAATTTGGCGTGCCACAAGGCAGCGTTCTTGGACCGTTGTTATTTCTTATATACATAAATGATCTTCCAAAAACTACAGATAGTAACATGGTTCTTTTTGCTGATGATAGCACAGCGGTAGTAAGATGTGATGAACCTGATGAATATCAAAATAAAATAAATATATCTCTCTCTAATATTATCACTTGGTTGAACAAGAATAATTTACTAATAAATCTTAACAAGACTAAGGTAATGCATTTCCACCAAAGAAGTAGTATTCCGAATATAAATGTTACATTTGATAATTTTAAAATAGAGGAAACTACAAAAATCAAATTTTTTGGCGTAATAATTGATAACCAACTCACTTGGAAGCCGCAAGTAGAAGAGTTATGCAAGAGACTGAGCCAGGCCTCGTATGCACTTCTACAACTATCAAAGAAAGTGAGTCAAGATTCACTTCTAATGGCATATCACGGGCTAGTGGCATCCATCCTGAGATATGGCATTATATTCTGGGGGCATTCAACTAATATTGAATGTGTATTCAGAATGCAAAAAAGATGTATCAGGTCCATGTGGGGTTTGAGAATGACGGATAGCTGTGCACCTTACTTCAAAAACCACAAATTGCTTACTCTAACGGGACTGTATATATTGGAAACAGCAACATTTGTTAAAACCAATCCCAGACATTTTCAACTAGTATCGGAGGTTAGAAGGGGCCCACTACGCCGACAATATGTCGAAAAACTGTGCAATGTAAATTGTAAAACAGCCCTTATGGACAAAAGTATATTTGGTATGGCCCCAAAAATTTTTAATAAAATTCCTAAGGAAATAAAATCATTGCCTGTACTTAAGTTTAAAATCATGCTACAATCATTATTAATTGACAAATGCTACTATACACTAGATGAATTCCTAAATGACAATTCAATATAAACGATATTTTATTAATTATTGTTATTCTTTAATTTGTAATCATAATTTGACATTCTTTGACTATGTTAACTTTGATATTTTATTATTTTTTGTATGTATTTCATTTTATACTTTAATTTGTAATCGCAATTTGACATTTATTTACTTGACATTTTTTATTCCCAGAAATATTTTGAATTGTTAAATAGTATTGCATGTTTGGTATTATTGTTTTATACTACAACAATAGTGTAACAGTTGTGATATTATGACACTATGATAATTGGCCAAGTATTGCTTGCACTAAATCTAATTTGTATGCCCAAGTGGCAAAACATAGTGAGCCTAATACCTCTTAAGATCTCTGTGTACCTATGTTTCACAAATAAAGACATTTCATTCATTCATTCATTTCATTCATTCATACCTACTCAGCCAGAGCCTTTGTCTCTCAATTGGGGTCCCATCAATACGGAAGTAGATGATAAGAAGATTTTACCCCCTAGCGACAAGGACAGGTTGTTAGAATTAAATAGACTACAGCAATTCGATTCACAAGCTTGGAAAGTTATTAGATATAAAAGAACCCTTCAAGGCTGTCTAACTACCCCAGGTTTTTCAGGGTTACTAGTGAATGACGAACTATGTCATTTTAATAAAACAAAAGATTATTTAGCCTCAACGGAATCACTACTGGCAGGGTTGTCGAATAAAATTTTAGAACAGAAACAATTATTGAGGATAGGCTTACAGTCTCTAGTGGATTGGGCCAGTGCTAACCCTAGTGACCTAAACCCAAAATCTTTATTTGATAAGATTTCTGAGAACTTCGGTCTTTATGCCACAGAAATTCTGAAACCACTATGCAGGTTATCTGTGGGAAGCGCTCGGAGTGCATTGAGGTTAGGCGAGATCGTATTATAAAAGAGATTTCTAATGAGAACCTAAGGAATACACGACGAAATGTTCCGCCAAGCTCGGAACACTTATTTAGTAGAGAAGCCTTACTACCTATAATCCAATCCCTCGGAGGGTCTCAGGTCTGGTTAAATACTCCAACTTATATTAAGGAAAAGAAAGCTATAGATAGGACGGATAAAGCTGGCCCAAATAGGAAAAATTTTATTAACGAAATTTAAAGACTTGCCTTTAGCAGATGAGACTTACGCTGTTCCTGGAGTCGTCGATATATTGATCGGCGCTTCGATTCTCCCGCACCTCCAGTTATCACGTAAGGTTCAAGGGGGACCGACGTACCCCGCTCCGCACGCACTGGAAACAGTTCTTGGTTTTGTTATAATTGGTTTCGCACCCGCTTCTATAGATAGTTTTAGTCACTCGACTGCTTCGTTCTGTTGCACCGTCGAGCCGCCACTGGAGTCTACCATCCGCAAGTTTTGGGAAATTGAAGAGGTCAATGTCCCACCTATCCTAAGCCCTGATGACAAGATGGCTGAGGAGATTTATTGTCGCACGACTACTCGCGATGAGCAGGGTCGTTATGTTGTCGCGCTCCCTTTCAAGGGAGATATTTTTTCGCTCGGTGACTCCCGTGTATCCGCTGAAAAACGCTTTCTTTGTTTAGAACGAAAGATGCAGGCGTCTCCAAAGTTGAAGCGGGCCTGTGATGAGGTTGTTAACGAATATTTAGATAAAGGTTGCATCTCACCTGCGCCTGCGGACACTGGCGGGACCCAGCCTTCGTACATTATCCCGCACCACGGAGTTATTAGAGAAGATAAGCTTACTACTAAACTCCGCGTAGTTTTGGATGGCAGTGCTAAGACTAGCACTTCCGTGTCGCTTGATGACATTTTGTATTGTGGTCAAAATCTTTAAGGTAATTTATTTGACATAATTGTAAATTTTCGCATTAATATTAGTAGAATTTTAGCTTTTTCGGACTCAACAGTCGCTTTGTGTTGGGCCCACTCTTCGCCCCATCGTTGGGACACATTCGTCGCTAATAGAGTGGCAAAAATTCAATCTGAATTAGCGCCACAAAATCTCTTTCACGTTGCTGGCACCGACAACCCAGCCGATTGTCTCTCTCGTGGATTGCTTCCTTCGCAAATTTTAGATCACCCGTTATGGTTTGGTGGACCGTCCTGGATTCATGCCGCGTTAGATAAGTGGCCAGTTAGTCAATTCAATCCCACTACGGTTTCCGAACCACCCGAGGAGAAGAAGCACTCGCTTGTTGTATCGGTCCCGCGTGAAGAGTCCCTTATTTGTTGTTGGCTAATCGCGTCTCGTCTTGGTCGAGACTGTTGCGTTGTGTTGTTTATGTAGGCCGATTTTTGAGAATTTTATCTACGCGCGGTCATATAGAGTTGACCGGTGATTTAAGTACGCAAAAATATTTGCCCGCAATAGATGTTGATGACGATGGAATGCACCTTCTAACTCGTCACGCTCTTTTAGATAAATTAGTCCAATCGTTTTGGAATCGTTGGAGAACCGATTATTTGCACACGCTACAGTCGCGTCAAAAATGGAATACTCCATCCAACCCAATTACTGTAGGTACGGTGGTAGTCCTTATGACTGAGAATGCGCCTCCTTTACATTGGCCTCTAGGGGTAGTAGAGGAAGTTTTTCCCGATTCCCGCGGGATAACTCGTGTTGTACGGGTTAAAACCGCAACCGGATCGTATCTGCGCCCGGTTGTTCGCCTCTGCCCTCTGCCTAACCAGCAGTAGGCACGAGTTCAAACCTAGGTTTATATTTTAGTTGTTATTTCCCAAACCTAGATTTAGATTAGACTTTAGATTTGTTCCGCATTTTTCGTTTGAAGGTAACCCTTCAAGCCGGGGGGAATGGTTGCGCCGATGGTAGAATTTGTATTTTTTTGCTCAATAGTAGTAATTCAAGTCATTGACACTGAAACACACGCTTCCTGTACCCATCTCCCTCCCGCGCTACCTTTAAAGTGAGATAGCAATAGTTTTCGCCCCGCTCAATTGTCAAAATAGACGCATATTCACTTCCGCTTTGAACTAGCAAGCGCAATGGCGGCGGCGCGCGCGTCTCTCAGAAATTAATAATGTTTGTTGGATTTTAACCGCTTTCATAGACCTTTACCGATCGGATTGTGCCTCTCGTGTGTCCCTCAAGTGATTTAGTGATGTGGGCAGCAGCTTCTGAGCCAGGAAGAGAAGACCGGTGCACCGGCCCAGCCAGCACGTGGCGTAGTAAAGGTTAGTGCATCCTCTCCTAATTTCTCGGGTTGCATTCAATGCCTAAACCACCTCCGCGGCAACCCGATCACCTATCTTGTTTGTTGTGTAAAGTGTCATATGAAACATGTTAACTTCACCCCCCGCAAAATACAGTCCACTAGCTCAGGTGGCATGAGAATCGCGCCACCAAATACTATTGTGATGCAATACGAACGAGTGTGTACCTTATCCCCCACCATTAATACATCGTCCCGCTGACATCGCCCATTATTAACAGTCCCAGAGGTCACATGTAATATATTGAAGAGATACTCACTAGACAATAGTACGCTTGCACGTATGCCAGAGGTACAGTGGCAGCATCTTCGAGACTCCAGTGAGATGGTACAGGCCAAAGGAGTTCTGGCTGTGCTGACACCCGAGTACTTGCTGCACCACTGCGTATTAGACCCATTACGGGAGTGCCACTGTAAAGAAACGTAAAATCATTAAAGTTTCTCCTACGAGATGCATAGGTGCCGATTACGAGTATGATTTAATAAAATATCCTAACCGAAAACTTCGGGAACCTTTTCTCTCAGCCCCCTAGACAAGTACCAATTCGATGAGTGGCGTATTGTCGAATATTGTACGTTTATAGGATGACCAATGTATGGGATTGTCATATTTGACAGTCGTCAATGCATGTCATTATAAACGTCCAATCCTTTGGTCATTCTATTCTAGAATACGCAGGTCATCGACTTGCCACTTGTCTAGAGGGGCTATTGTCCAACATTGTTTTATCTTCAATTCTTCATCTATTGACGAGCTTTGGGTATCCATATAGAATCAGTAAATTTGAAAAAAAATCTGTTTACGTTTCTCTCAGTTTTTTAATGCTAAACAACTGTTACTATGGTTGAATAACAGACACTAGAGTAGTGAGTATGCAGTGCAAATGCACAAAAATATTATAGATAGATATTATGTAAATAGATATAAATTTACCTTTCTGTGATGCCACTAAAATCCATACCGTAGTTATTAATAGTGCTTTTCTTAAAGTTCAATGAACCATTCGCTTGATTCAGGTCATTTATATTGATTCCAGCATAATGAACCTACAACAGTAGGTACTGTTAGGATAATACAAAGAACATCAAACGCTTAAACCCCAAGAAGTGGCTCAAGACACTAGGGTAACTCCCCAAAATGATAATGTGTGGTGCCTCGAGAAAGCGTAACACTTAATTACGAAGTTTTGTCGGATGAGTGACTATGAGAGTATGAGAGATCTGTGAGTTTTCAGAGACTATGGCCTGTGAGTGAGTTAAAAAATGGCCTAAAATAATAGTGTAAAGGAAGATAGTAAAATTAAATCATACATACATTGACATTTACTCCAGACCCAGTCGCCGGAGAAACGTTTACCCAAGTCAACGATTCATAGTCCCCAAATTGAGCACCTTGCAATGTCATGTTCTGAGTCCCCGTTGTACTGTGCTTCACTGATAAGTAATATTCGCCTCCTAATTTACCCTACACAATAAAAAGTAATTTCTCAATCACCATTATAAAATAATAATATATACTTCAGTACTAATAATGTTTTTCCTTACATTTTTTATGTCGTTAAATGCCAAATCAATTTGACGAAGTTTTTCGTCAAGATCATCATTGCTGCTGTTATGTATTGTTACCAGGTGTATCTTATTTCGTAAAGTTTCCTTTCGCCAAGAAGTAACGAGCTCTTTAAGACCAGTTGGTAATGGATAGGTTGTGATTACAAGAAGACGGTGGCCTACGGTCAAATTACTGCGAACCGAGGCCAAGAAACCCAAGTCAGATTCTCTACGAACTGATACAGTTGTAGTGGCTGTGAGTACTTTGAATGGTCCCCAACGAATTAAGTGTAACTTTGTCTCATCATTGGTGTGAACAGCAAGCACTCGATATATTGAAGTGTGATTTGATGAGTTAGGAAGACCTACGTATTCTTCACTCACAACAAATTTATCTCATGGCAAAACTTCTTGTAAATGCTGAGAAACCTGTTGGTACATAAATAAATATATTAACATTTGGAAATATTTTAAAGTCAGCTATGAAATCTAACAAAGGGATAACTCACTTCTTTATCAGTAGACAAATTTGGTACAAGTATCAAGTCAACATTTTCATATTTGTAGTTTTTCAAAGACCTTTCTCGGGTAATTTCTTTATAGTTAATTTTTAGTCCAAAAACATTCTTAGCGACATAATTTATTTCCTTGAACATAGATTCTTCTTTTGATTGGTTCCGTACACCAACTACAGTTAATGTATTGGTATTTAAATTTTCAGCAACGATTTGGAAGTAAGCTTCAAGAGATGAAGAAATCTGTAAATTAAATGACGTTTAAATATCCAACAACCACTATTACTATTTTGTAATTGTAATTGGTAACTGAAAATTTTACTTACGTCCAGTTCAGAACTAAAGTGGGGAACGAAATTCAAAGATTTTAAGGCCATTTCGCTTTTATCGTACGGGGGCAACTGTTTGAATTTTATGTTCTCAATTGTAACTCCTCCAGACCTGAATGAAACAAATAACTACAGATTTTATGTTATCATTCATTTAAAGAAAACCTGTAAAAGATGCATCCTGAGAATCAAAATAAATATGGAATGGTAGATAGAGGATCAAAATATCTCAAATAATAGAACCATTGACATTATTATTAATAGGGCACATTGGAAGAGGCCTATGACCAGTAATGGACTGTAATAGGCTAATTGAATGATTGATTGATTGGTTTTATTTTAATTTCGAGCCACGTTGTTTGTCAGGCAGAGTGCAGGGCCATGTACAATTGACAAAAGGAATACTGTTGCACCTTTACATACAACTTTATATGATAAAGTGCAATCTTATTTGTCAACTGTACATAGGCTGAGATGTTCTCCTGTAGACTAATCTTTTGTTTTCAGGGGCAATTGCAGGTGAAGATTTTCTGTAAAGCAACAATGACTCTGATATACCTATTAAAGGCCGAAAAAAATTACCTTGTATTATCATATTTCTCCGAAACTTTAGCCTTCATCAAAGTTTTACTATCTGATGTCTTTGATTCTAGAATTGCTGCACTATGTGCCTCAACGTCGATTTTTATTTGCCGGATACTTATAGGTTGTGAGACTGCGTGGTGAGTGTGTCTTAGTACATTCAACTGCAGCATACCGTCGATGAACGTAACCCAATTATCACGCCACACGAGCTCAGCATCTTGGAAAGTCTCATCAACGCGTGCAATGCTTTGAAACTCGCCGCTATTTGAAGAACAAGAATATTATCGAATTTTTTTATCTTCGAAGAAACTGATCATCACATGTTAAATTTTACTGTATATTCAAAGTACCTGTAAAAATAATCTCTGTCTCGTAACAATCGGTAGACATCATCAGAATTGAAGGTTTTGCTTCTGTTCGGTTCTTCCACGATCTCAGATTTTAATTGTTTTCCTTGTTCGGGAATGATGAACCCTGCTGCGACTTTAGAATCATCAGCTAAAACCTTAAAAATATAACAGTTAACTGATTAATTTCATTCTAAAAAACCGATAGCGGTAGACTATAGAGCAATGTGAGTATATTTAATAATTATAGCCTTTAGATTCGTATTCTGTTATTTAACATCTTATTTCTAGTAAGGTGTTAGGTATTTAATAATTTATATCAAACCTGATATTGGATTTTAGATTAAGATAGGTGAGGGTGTTTTAGAAGGTCATGTCGACTGAATGAATTTTCATATGTACTGTACGATCTCGTACTAAAATACCTTAATCACTTAGGCAAGCAGGAATCAAACACAATCTTGAGTTGAGACATTTTATTTAAATCTTTCTAGCTATTTATACACTTCGGTGCAACGAAACCATACCGCGATTTAGGCGATCGTACAACGCCATCTATCGAGCGTGCATACAACTTTACAAATAAGTAATTCGTCTCAGTATGGTTAGAATCAAGACATTGAACATTTCGCCCACCAAAAGGACTATTATCCTTTTCGAATCGCCCACCATGCGAAGACATAAACGAGTAGAAATCAGTGGACTGTATGAATATAACAAAATAGGTACAATAGTGAACGGGTTAACTATGGTTACACAAATACAACATAGTTCAACTTGACGCTCTTAACATTTCGGTAACATAACAAAATTACACCTTCAATAACAGTTTCCCTTAAATTGGTACAAAGCTCAAGCTTCAACCACACAAAAAATAAGAAAATAACAACAAATTAACACAGACTAAGAACGACGTACATGGCAACTAAATGATAGGGTTAATACCCTCAGTAACTAGCCAAACAAAAATACACATGTATGATAATAGTTCGACAAAATTTTAACATAACAATTGACCTACTCGGTCACGGGAAGCAAACATAACTTTGAAGTGGGACGTTTAATAGTGGTACCCTTACAACGGATGGTAGCAACACGCGCCAAGCCGTCCATGCCTGGATGCAGTTGTGTGATTCTACTGTAAAGCCATTTAGAAGGAGGTAGGTTGTCCTCTGTAACTAAAACGACGTCATCTACCTTTAAATCTGGCGTCCGAGCAGCCCATTTATATCTCTGAAAGAAATGGGAAAGATACTCCCTTTGCCATCTACGCCAAAAGCCTTGTACCATTCTTTGTACTAATTGCCACCGGCGCAGTGTACTCAAAGTAGAACTCTCATAATTATAATCAGGTGGTGTAACTAGTGGATGTCCCACCAAAAAGTGACCGGGAGTTAAGGGTGTTGGGTCTTCTGGATCGCTGCTGTGCTGAGACAAAGGTCTTGAATTTAAACAAGCCTCTATTTGAGAAAGAATTGTAGTAATTTCTTCAAATGTGAGGGTGGAATCTCCTATGACGCGCTTCAGATGGTGCTTTACACTCTTTATTCCTGCCTCCCACAATCCACCAAAATTCGGAGCGTGGGGAGGGATAAAGTGCCATTCAGTCTGGGAGTTAGCAAGAGCTGTTCCAATTTCACTAAACATGGTACTTTCCTGTTTGAAAAGTACCTGCAGCTCTTTAGCAGCGCCGACAAAGTTAGTCGCATTGTCACTCCAGATATGTCGACAGTGACCACGCCTGGAGACGAAACGCTTAAACGCTGCTAAGAAACCCTCAGCCGTTAAATCTGATACGGCCTCGATATGTACAGCGCGCGTAGCCATGCATACAAATAGGCAGATGTACCCCTTGTAAGATCGCTGCCCACGTCCCTTAGATACACGCATGTTAAGGACCTGCAAAATCAACACCTGAACTCATAAAGACTTTACCAGGTGTCACTCTACACGCTGGTAGCTCACCCATCATTTGATGTCTGGTTGAGGCTGCGTATCGTATGCAACGAATGCATTTGTGTATATGCTCCCGAATCATACCCTTAACTCGGTTTATCCAATACCTGCTGCGAATAAAATGAAGCACTAATTGTTGTCCTCCATGCAACGTTCTTTCGTGAGCATCTGCCACAATCAACCTTGCCAAAGCCGAGTCGTGAGGAATTATCACTGGATGCTTTGCGTTATCAGGTAATTGAGAGTGTCGAATTCTACCCCCGACACGCAATATCTCATTTTTATCGAGAAAGGGATTCAACCTAAGTATTGAACTCTTGTTATTGAGAAGTTGTTTGCTTTTTAACATACTTATTTCATTATTAAATGAAAGTTGCTGAGCACTCAGTATGCAAATCAACAACGCCTTACGAAGCTCCTCAACTGACAAGTAGGATGTCACCTTCGTACCATTCTTACGCCATTTTGACATCATCATAAACCTTCTGCAGTAAGCCACAACTCTCATTAGGTTTCGCAATGATGAGAACCGAGACCAAAATGAGTCATCTAATTCAGAGTTCGGCCTAGCTAAATGAACTTTGAGTTGCTTCTTCTCCTCATTGGTGGAGATAGACGCAGGTCCTTGGTAATCTATTGAATCATACTTTAGCCAACAAGGACCCTGTCTCCAAAGTTCATTCTCTCGAAGCGCAGCCGGAGATGCACCTCGAGAGGCGATGTCTGCAGGGTTGTCGGTGGACTTGACATGCGCCCACTGAGTATTGTCAATGAAACCCAAGATTTCTGAAGTACGATTGGCGACAAACGTTTTCCATCGACTTGGGTGGTCACTCAACCAAGCCAACACAACTGACGAATCAGTCCAAGCGTGCAGATTAGATTTTGGAATATTCATCACCTCAGCCACCTCAGTTAGCAGTTTAGCAGTTAAAACAGCAGCACACAGCTCCAAACGGGGAATGGATATTTGCTTTATCGGCGCCACCTTAGTTTTTGCAGTTAAGAGATGCGAATGAACACTGCCTTCGGAGTCTATTACTCGGCAATACACAACCGCTGCATAAGCCAGATTTGACGCATCACCAAACCCATGCAATTCAACCACAATGTTATCGTCCATTGTGTTAATCCATCTTGGAATATGAAATTTGTTGAGCTGATCTAGCTCCGCTTTATATGATAACCATTCCTGCAGTAGATTTGGTGGTAGCTCATCATCCCACCCAATACCCGCTATCCATAGGCTTTGAATGAGTATCTTGGCGGTGATGATACAGGGCGCTATCCAACCTAGTGGATCATAGAGACGTGCAATGTCAGAAATGACAGTTCGTTTGGTAACAGGAACAGTCGCAGATAACACCTTCACGGAATAATCAAATTCATCAGTATTTTGGTTCCAGGTAAGCCCTAAGACCTTAGTTGCTTTATCTAATATTATTTCTAAATCCTTACCCGATTCCCCTCTGAATTCCTGCAACAGCCCAATCCTATTACTTGTCCATTTCTGTAGTTTAAAACCACCCTTTTGTAACAATTCATTCATTTCACTATATATTTTTATAGCTTCTGATTCAGATTGGCAGCCTGTCATCAGGTCATCTACATAGAAATCAGACAGTACTCTGGGGGCGGCCAGTGGGTAAAACCTGCCTTCATCAATAGCGACCTGTTGCAACGTCTTGACTGCAAGGTAAGGTGCACTCGAAGTACCGAACGTGACCGTCAACAGCCGGAAGTCCTGAAACTTCTGAGTGGGATCATCTCTCCAGACAATCCTCTGAAAATCTTGATCTTGATCTGCTACTTTGATTTGGCGGTACATTTTTATAATATCTGCCGCAAGACATATACGGTGTCGGCGCCATCTTAACACTATGTGACGTAAGTCAGACTGAAGAGTGGGCCCCACCATTAAAATGTCGTTTAAGGAAACACCGTTTGTTCCCTTACACGATGCATCAAACACCACTCTTACCTTTGTAGTCAACTTATCTTGGCGAACCACTGCATGGTGCGGCAGGTACACAGCGTCCTCTCGGTCCCTTTGTGCCACGTCTGTAATTCTTTCCATGTGACCAAGCAATAAATATTCCTTAATTATATCTGAGTACTGCCGTTTCAATTCAACATCCTTTGATAGTTTCCTTTCTAAACCATGTGCTCGTTTTATTGCTATAGCTTTAGAATTGCCTTGTTTGCATGGTGGATCTTCACATTTAAAGGGCAATCTCACCACATAGCGACCACTTTTGTCGCGCCGTGTTGTTGCGTTATAAAAATCTTCACAGGATTGTTCTTCCGGGGTGAACATTTTCCTAGTGTTGGATGGCTCGGAATCGAGTTCCCACAATTGCTTGAGAATATCATTGTCGCTCACCTTCGCATGCATAGAAACTATCAAGTTATGCTGTTTGTGTGAACTTGCTTCTTTGCTTACCTGTCCAGACACAATCCACCCTAGATGAGTGTCTTGTGCAACTGGTGAGCCTGTGGGACTCTTAATCAACCCTTCTTTTAAGATGTGAGCATAAATCTCAGCTCCTAACAAGATATCAATCCTGTTAGGGGAATTGAACTTAGGATCAGCGAGTTTAATTTTATGTATTTCGCGCCAATCCTGGATATCAAATTTTGTATTCGGCATCACAGAAGTCAGCGAACTCAAAACATGCGCGGTTACTTCAATGGTAAAGGATGGATCATGCAATGACTGTATTTCAACCTTAACTACATGTCTAGAGACAGTGTCATTGCGATCACCACCTATACCTGTAATTGTAGTTCTTGTACCTATTCTTTTCAAACGAAGTAACTGCGCTGCTGCCTCCGTTATAAACGACGCCTGCGAACCTTGATCTAACAAGGTGCGAAGGATTTGAGATGACCCATATCTTGACTTAGCTCTGATCAGCGCTGTGGCTAGCAGGACTTGTTCCTGTGCATTAACAAAATGGGTTGCAATTGTATTAGTGGTCTCTTGCTTTTGCGGTTCTAGATTGTGCTCATGACCATGAGCATTGTTTTTAGGTTCTGCGAATGCAGTTGCAGTTGTGCTCGCGCTATGTGATTTGGAATGCAATAACGTGTGATGCTTACGGTTACAAATACGGCATTTGGTTGGCATTCGACATTCATTTGAATGATGGTTAACACCTAAACAATTAAAACATACTCCTAAAGACTGGACAATATTACGACGCTTATCAACATCTTCTTTAGAGAACCTTTTGCATTGGAACAACTTATGACTATCTGAACAATGAGGGCATGACAACTTGGCAACGCTATGCATAACCTTTGTAGATGTGTTGGTATTCACATTTTTTGACTTTAACTTAGGCTCTATGCTTTCTAGAGCGTGAAATCGCGTCTCCAAAAAGGTACAAAACTGATGAAAAGACGGTAACTCACCAGATGTTTGATTAACATGCAGTTCCCACTGCTTCCGAGTTTCCACGTCCAACTTCAAACTTATGATATAAATAATAATTACATCCCATGTACTAACATCAATACCTAAATTAGCAAGCTCGTGTAAACAATCCGTTGTTACATCCCTAAGACTCTTCAAAGCACTTGATGACTCGACAGTCGCACTACGCTGGCTAAATAGGCGGTTTAAAATATTATTGGACATAAACCTTTTATTATTATATCTAAGTTCTAACATTTGCCAACATTTCATATAATTGTGTTCTGCGATAGGAACATGTCTTATTAGCTGCTCTGCTTCACCGGACAATTGAGTTTTTAAATAATGCAGACGTTGAACGTCGTCTAACTTTGTATTCTTGTGGACTAGCGATACGAACAAATCTCTAAATGATGACCACTGCGCGTAATCACCACTAAAAATTGGCAAAACAATTCTGGGCAATTTCACTAAACTATCAGGTGCATCAGAGCTAGCTGCTTTTACAGATGGAACAAGAACAGACTTTAATTTGGACAAAGAATCCTTAAGTATAACCTTATAAGTAAGATAAGTCTCGTAGAGCGTTTCATATACATCTTCTTCTTTAAAATACTTAGCAAGTTCTTCACTTCCATTTTCAGCTATAATACTCTCATGCTTCAATGTAAAACTTTTGAACTGCGTTTCTAAAGTATTTAGCCGCGCCTCAATGTAATGTTGGGAAATTCTATCTCTTGGAGACTTCTTAAAATTCGATAATCCTTTTTCTACCTGTCTTTTGAGTTCTCCTAACACTCTAATATCTTTTTCCATTCTTATGTTTTTCTTGCAAGAAGTAATAAGTTCTAAGTGTAGGGACGACAAATTTTTGAAAGTGTCGAAAAATCTAAATTTTTTCTAAGTTTCGTGTAGATGGAATTTTTCTAAGTGTTTGGCTAAACGTATGTCGATTTGAAATTGGGCATAGGTTCCCCGTCTTGTCGTTTTTCTTAAGATTATTCTAAGTCCCAATTCTTCGCAATTTATTCTATGTCCAAATCTTTTCCAATTCTTCTAAGTCCATGCATTTACTTTAACTTTGAAACTTTAAACAATAACACAGATAAAGTACTCACAGTTTGTCCAGTTATCACAGGTTAACACATAACTCGCGCACGCTAGGGGCCGTTTGCTCTGTCTGGTATTTCGCCTTACGCCATCCAACTCATTGGCTAACAGCTCCGGGATCCTTCCTTCCGTCGTGGTAGTGTTGTCAGGTGTTCAAATCCGAAAGCTAGCGATCAGCAATCTTCATACCACTAGCGCCGCAGCGGCGAATAGTATCAATGACGTAGTCGAGTTAAACCTAAAATGCCTCCGGCTCTGGAGGACCATGTACGATCTCGTACTAAAATACCTTAATCACTTAGGCAAGCAGGAATCAAACACAATCTTGAGTTGAGACATTTTATTTAAATCTTTCTAGCTATTTATACACTTCGGTGCAACGAAACCATACCGCGATTTAGGCGATCGTACAACGCCATCTATCGAGCGTGCATACAACTTTACAAATAAGTAATTCGTCTCAGTATGGTTAGAATCAAGACATTGAACATGTACCTCAAAGTAGCCTGTTCCTCTCTGTATTGTCACATTAAGTTGGAGTTGTCGTCGATCATGTAGTATCGGTTGCGAATATAATTTTAAGTTATTGAACTCCACGGATAGCTGCTTTTTTGGGAAATTCAGTAACATGGCGAGCACATCCCATACTAGCGTTAGACTAGCAGCAAATGGATACACCGTGTCCCCTAAAATAGAAATAAAAAGGTTTACTAAAAACACGCGAATAAAAAAAAACTGTTTATTTTCAAACTTTTTGTACTAAAAGTGAAGTGTACAAATGTGGACTTAATACCAATGATATTATCTGTCAGTCTACCTTTGGTGGTGCAGAGATAATGGTATTTTTGATTTCTAAGGAAACGCAAAAACTGAATTACTTCAATATAATTTAAGCTGCGTGGTTCCCGGCAGCGTAGAATTTGGAACACCCCATCTCTTCCCATGCAGTGTCGTACAAGGTGACTAAGGGATATGGCTGTTTAACATCAGACAAATATATACAGCCTATACTCAGCCTCATATGCATGGCTTGAGTCCAAAATAGTGCCCGGAAGATGGCAATAGGCTCACCCCTTACCTATTACGTGGGATCGAAATTAATGATCGGTGAAATATGGGTGTTAATTCACATCTGTCTAACCCTCCGAGGATAAAGGTGTGATTATATTTATGTATGTATAATTTATTATTTAATTATTGTAATTATTATAATGAGAAATATGGATATAAATATTTATTTACCTCGTATCAAATGGCCTCCTAGATAAGCATGTTCCTTATCATGTAAAGCTAAAGTTAGATTGCAATTGGCAGCGACCTTTCTACTTGCAGAGCGATACAGAGGTATTGGCCTAAAACAGAACATAACCACATATAAATCGAAAACTACAAAAAGAACATAGCAGTTTAAAAATACTCAAACCCGTTCCATTTTTCACCGTGAGCCCATTTGACAAAGTGGGATAGGAAAGGAGTTCCAGTAGATACTGGCATCTCAACTTTTGGATACAAAACCTGAACATCACAATTGTAGCCTTCCATGTACAATCTGAAACCACAATCGAATATAAAAATTCACTGCACATTTTAACCGAAAATTTAAAAAAAATAGGGGATGATATTCAAAAAATAATCAGGAGAATAGATTGCATTGTAATTGAATGCTAAATACTTTTGACAGGAATCAGACTCACTTGCCAATGGCTTCCAGCAATAAAACTGTATTATCTGGATGCTTTCTTCTGGTAAGCGGAATATTTTTACAGTTAGCTGGCATTGAGCGTTTGAGAATTGCTTGAAGCAACCCGTGCGGTGCAATTTCCACTAAGACAGCATCATTGGGCACCAGCCGAGAAGTCTCCTCAAACAGCACCGAATTCTGCAGACATATTAACATTACATACATTATACATGACGCATTACAGAATGAAGTATGAGAAAATAAGAAGCGTCTACAAAATTATGTATTTTTACCAATAAATTGTTAGTGAGATACTCTGCTGAACACAATTTCGCTATTGGCTCATTCCACCTTTCTTTCGGCACAGATGTTGAAAGCCATCGCTCACTTCGTTGTCTTGGAGTTTTTATTGCATTTTGTAAATACTTTAACAATCCGGGTCCTGTATTCACAAATTACAAATAAATTTTGAATTAAATTTTAGTAGTAGTACTTATTGGAATAAGCAGTAAATATAGTAGTTGTAGTAGTTAATAACTAAGGAAATTATTTCAATATTACAATAGATATGTGCCTTTTTCCTAAATGGGGAATGGACATCTACTTAGGTGTCTGCTCTAAGGCCTACGCGACGCCCGGAGTAGCTACAAGAGCATGCGCGCGAGTGTACTTTCGACCGTATAATATACGGTTTATATTAAATTATTGTCTTAAAATGTTATTCGCCACGCTTGCGGTGTGGGCTGGGCCTGACCTAGCATACCCCCCTGGAAGCGCGGCTATACCTGAGATATAAAATAACAAATACGTACTGCTTATACTGTGCCATGAGTATCACTTTAACTGAGGCATTAATCATCACAATCATTGTTATTGTATCTCACTTTTATAGTCTTATTTTTAACAAAATGTACATTTATAACAGTATCCATCTTACCAGCATCAGATAATATATCGCGAGTGGTAGGCGATGTTGGAGCATGGGACTTCTTTAGCAAAGATGCCTTTAGCTGTCAGCTCTGCAACAAACTCACGCATCACATTGGAGGGACCAGAAATGGTACTGGATTGAGGTCCATTGTGACACGCTACTTCAATCTCTGGAGGACATAAATTTTTCACCTAAAAATATAAAAACGCTTTATTAACTTTCTTTTTTATAACTGCAATGTATTTAGTCCTAATTTATAGCAACATTGGGTATTAAATTTATTGATATTATAGAAAAGAGTGTCAATTGATCGAAACAATCGTCGAAAATGTCTTTTCCCTGCTAACATTAATAGTTGCTAAAAAAGAAAGCAGAAATTGCATGAATAAATTCCTACCTCTTCGTAACCCACGCCAACGGCAGCCATGGACCCGTGTATAAACTTGGTCTCCACCGACACCAATCCGCGGTAGTATGCAGATAGTATCATTTCTTCTGCAGTCAAGCAACCGTCAGCATAAGCGCATCCTAGTTCACCCACACTATGCCCTGTAAGAATTGAGGTTCTTTAGAAGTTCCTAGTCTTTGCACATCAGTTCAACCTGTGCTAAATAAGTCATCTTCGTACCAATGATTCCATCTGGTTTCAATCCTAGCTCATGAAGAATGTCAGTGAGTCCAATTTGAATAGCAGCGATACCAACAAATGAGTTCAGTATATTGTTAAACATAGTTTCATCATTCGAAGTAATGATATTAACAATATCAAGTCCTTTGGGCTCCAAGGCTTGTCGGCATCTGTAATTAGAGATAGGAACTTAAATAAGATGTGTCGTTAATGTCATTAGATAGGTGAGTTTTGATTCCGTCCGCTCTTATTTCCCTTCAAAAGTTATTACGAAAATTTAAATTCTCTGTACTTCTTCATTAATTCAGTTTCCCCTGAATTAGAGTAAATGATTCTCGAACGAAAAAGACATCTGCATGTATAATTGTAAAACATTCATCCATCCATCTTCCCCCAAAACTATTGCACATGTAAGTGGTAATATTGTTAGAATTCGTTAAAATATTTTTTCTTCATCTTACCTTTCTATAGCAGCTGCAAAAATGGGAATACGCATGAGTTGCTTGCCCATGCCCGCCCACTGAGAGCCCATACCGCTGTACACGAACCACAGCGGCCGTCTTGCGTTGTCAAAGTAATCAGCCTTTTCAATTAAACTAACAGTTTTTTTTTCTTCATCTGTCTCTACAATAATAATAATAATAATAATGTTTAGTGTTTGAACTAATTCAAGGTTCATTCATATTCATGTCATTTTTGCAATACTAACAGTGTCAAATAAAAACGCCAAACATAAAATTGCAAGTATGGTGGTAGAAAAGATAAACTATTGTGTAATGCAAAACTCAAAAAGGATGTGCTATAACATTATAAATTATAGAAGTGGTTGTCAACTTTATATTAATCACAATAATGAGTAAAATAACTTACGGAGAATAATAAATCCTCTTCCCAAATGTCCCGATATGCTCATTCGATGAATGTTGTGTAATAGTGCCAGCTGCTCAGGATCTATCGGGTTAGATTTCAAAACTTGGAGCATATGCTTCACAGCTTCTTCATGTCTAGCAGACACAGTTACTAAGTGTGGTATACTAGAAATGTACCGATTAATAATCTGCAACATTAAACATTTATAGCTTACAACAAATTATTCGTCACGCGCATTTGGGTTTTAAAAATTGTAAACAAATAGACCTCATCACTTTCTTCGTACCTTAGGTTTATAACAGCCGTGCAACAACACATGGGAGTTCACTCCGGTAACTGACATGCCGTTCACAGCGACGTAAGTACGGTCAAATGGCTGATGTTCACTTACGACACGCATACGCCCATCGCGCAAAGCAGCAATATCTCTTCGTGGTTGCTCACAGTGCAAGTTAGCAGCTAACTGACCGTTGTGATAACCTAGCAACACCTACAAAGAACAACTTATTTATATCGTTTTTGGATGTGATTTTATAAGTAGCTGATTATAATAAGCAATTGTAATAACTACCATAGCATAGTGGTACTATAGCTTCTTGTTTACCATACCTTCGTTATGGCAGAAATTCCGGAAGCTGCTTCTCCATATCCAATATTGGACATAACACTGCCTATGAAAAGTGGATCATCCCTATTCTTACAAAATACTTTTTCGATAGCCTGTAGTTCTACCTTGTCTACATCAGATAAGCCTGTAACATACAAATTAATAAGTGATATAAATTCACACATAACTGACTTCGTCGATACTTTAAGTATTGAATTGAATACTGACCGGATCCAAAAGCTTCAACTTCAGCTTCAATTTGAATTACATTCCTTCTTGCAATTCATGTTTCCGTCGACTTTTTTTTAAAAACCAATGGGAAACTATATCTATAATCTTAAGATTATTTCCTTTAGGGGTCTGTGCCGTTGGCACCTGAGGAAACCTCTGTATTGATTTTCCAAGATTGTTGTGATGGAGCCGTACAGTAACTGAAGGTTTCGCGTTAGAAACTGTCGACATCCTTAGAAGGAGACTACTTTTATAATTATTATCAGTAAATTTTGATAATAATTCCTTTTCTTTATCAATTTGTTTATCAACTTGGCTTAATAATTCATTAACACGTTGTAATATCTGTGAATATTTTTGAGGACTCTGTATTTGGGCTGAAAATATTGTGTATTTTATTAACATAATGGTTTAAATAAAAATGTAATAATTATAAATGGTTACTTACTTCCTGTAACTAAATTGATATTCAGAATACAAAACATCCACATAACAAACATTTTGTATTTAAATTGGGAAGAGAAAACATCCAAAACTTTATTTTATGAATTACATAAATCTTAAAAACGTGTTCTTTCAACGAAATAAAATCAATAAGACATTATGATGTAGAAATCACATTGTTAGTTTCTTTATAAAGTAAAATATTTATTTATTTTGTGTAATAGCCGGTCGGTTTTAACATGAGAACGTGGTGCCCTAGTGCTGCTTGTGTATTATGTGTGCTATCTTGCCCTGTAGAGGAGATTGCCCTCAGGGTCTTTAACACGGGGACTTAGAAATATCCTATCCTTCAGACGCATCAGCTCAATAGCTACTAATGTGTTATTACTTATTAATAATTACTTAACTACTACAACTATTATATACATATTACTTATTAATAATTACTTAACTCATAAGTCAAAACTATTATATTAAGCGTACACTATGATTGGTGGGCAAGACGGATAAATTTTTAAATAAAAGTTAAACCAATTTCAAAAACAAATAAGAGTCACTGAAAAGTACACTAATAAATAACTGAATTTATTGTATTGCATCATTCCTTTAGGCCAAATACAGACCTCAAAAATATCTACAGATATTAAAGCAAGTCACCCGAAAAGGGGTTCTTGCAGACCAAATTGATGTAGGTATAACATCATAGTTTTCTTTAAACTTTTACGCTATTAAAACTTTACTAAACTTACATTTATATATACAAACTAGGTTAGGAATAGGATTAGTACTGATTTACTTATTGTAACTTGTTGCAAGAAATGTAAGGCTTTTTTATTTTATTTTCATTTTATATTAAAGCAAGTGGGCGAACAATTTGACAAAGAGAAGGAATTATTATCAAAGTCTACTGATGGTCATCAATAAAGTAAATTTATATGAATTCAGTTATTTTTCACATTACAGTGCTTATTTTTTGTATTAAAATTGTATCTACCTATTTTCGCAAATAAATTATTATTATTATTATTATTATTAAAAATACCATTAATATGCCAAATTGTGCTATTTCCAACTGTAGAATAAAAATAAAAAAGTGAATTTGAAAAAATAGAGGCATTATTTATTTCTCGTCAGTATTTACGTGAACACTACTTATAGCCGTTCTATCCCAATACATTTCTGATTCTCAACCTATAGTTAACTATTCTAGGAATAATAGGTCTCTAATATATTCTTGTAGGTACTTAATTTCAATTACATCCGTACAGTCGTCTGAGCATGATTGAATAAAAACCATCCACACATACAAACATCGAAACATCTTCATAAACTTTCGTGTTTATACTAAATAGTATACGCCTAGTCCAGTAGTACTAGTAGTACCGAGTAGACTAGAGGACTTACTAGACTATTCACACCTCACCACCAGTTCAGCTTCCGCCATCACCATCCACCATCAAACAAGTGTACATTCTACAATTCAATACTTAACTCTCTTGAACAAAAAGAATATTGCTCTGCAGTTTTTATTGACATCTAGGAGGCGTTCGATTAAGTAATAAAACCTCTCACTAACTTTTGCCCAATCCCTAGATCGTATCTGAAAGGTAGAATATTCCAAGTTGAGGAGGAGGACGCTCGATCGGACCTACGAGATCAAAGCAGGTGTCCCTCAGGGATCCGTTCTAGGTCTATCCATACTCTTTATATTGCACATCTACCCAAGACTAATGAGTTCACTACAACCACATACGCTGAAGACATTGTCATCCTAGCAAGTCACTTAAATCCTAATATCGCCTCGACTGGCATGCAAACTCAACTAATGAAATAGACACATGACTAAAAAGATGGAAAATAGCTGCAAGTACGACTACATCTGCTCATATAACTTTTACACTGTTGAGTACATGAAATACCTGAAGTTCTATCTGGTCTGGATCGACGGCTCACCTGGAGGTATCACCTCAAAGCGAAGAGAGATGTCATGAACCTCAAATTTTGACACTTAACCTGGCTACTGGGCAGGTAATCAAACTAATCTGTCGAAAATACTACGGTGCTATGCTAGCTAAGCTACGGTGTATAAAGCAGTCTGGATATATTGCATTCAACTGAGGGGAACTGCAAATAATTCAATTATTGAAATTCTTCAACGATCTCAGAGTTCAATTTTGTAAACTGTTCTCAAGGTACCAAGGTTCGTCACCATGTCGAAGTTCATGAATTCTCGAATCTGCCCACTGTAAGTTGAATCCGATGTGCAAGGTTTGCACAAGTTAGCAAAACAAAAACTACGCCTCAAAAACTAGTCAAACGAACTCGCCCAGAAGCTACTATGGAGTGACATACATGTACGTTTAAAACAGACAGATACCAACATAAATCATATATAAAGCGGCCACTCACTCCTAATGTAACAGTTTTAACTAATAAGATAAATTATTGTAGTAGTACTTTCATTGAAACTCGAGTTCGAGTTAAAAGAAGTAAAATACCATGAAGTAAATCCTAAAGGAAACACTGTGAAATAATTAAAAAAGAGCATAGTACGGTAATTAAGAAAATTGCAATTAAAAAACGACGACAGATGAAATAATAAGAGACAATATTATAAAAAATAATTATATTACTGCTATAGTAATAGAGGGAGATAAATTAAGTAGTAAGGTTTTAACAAAATATCTTATTCTAGAGACATAAACGAGTTAGCATTCAAGAGGTATGTATCGCATACTGGATGCAAAACTCTCGAGTATCGTGGGGTCCAAGTGTTCGTTGATGATCGCGGCACAGCGCAAGTCCGTCATGATATGTGCCATTGGTGAGTTGAGCTGGTGGACGACGAAGGGTTTTTCTGAGATGTTCTGTAGAACTGTACGTTGTACTGGTCCGTGCCCTAATGCAGCGCGTAGTAGTATCACCTGAGAGCGTAGCCGTCGTGGTGTGACGCGGTAGTGCTGTTTCTGGTTGATGCGTGTAAGCGCACATTCTATGAGCGAGCGCGCATACTGCGCCGAGTGCGACACGCGGCCGAGAAGAGTGCGTATGCACACATCTAATTTCTCAGACCACGTGGTCGAGTTTTGTAATGCATGTTCCAATGCTGTACAATCCCCTCCAGTCATTAGTGAGTACATATGCCGCAACACACCGTCTTGAAGTTGCTCCTCATCCTCAAATGCTGATAGTTGTTCTTCAACCTCGTTCACAAACTCCTCTGGTGTACATCCAACACAAAATACTTTGCCGGTTAGTCCTGAAAATATAAGCAAACTTTGTATTGATTGTGGATTCACTAAAGTTAGTGTCATGTAGAGCAGTGAGTGCCAGTCTTGACAAATACACACAGATATAAATGAAATATAAATTTAAATTACTGTCATACTGACAGCCTCTGTGGCGTGGTGGTAGTGAACGCGACTGCTACGCAGGAGGCGTGGGTTCGATCCCCGCTCAGTGCAAATATTTGTATGCATGAATATGGGTATTTGCATTGGTCTGGGTGTTTCTATGTATAATATGTATGTATTTACAAAAAAAAAGTATTTAAATATGTTTATCCGTATTCTAGATTCAATAACACAAGCTAGTTAAACTATGCTTATCATGGGTCTAGATAGCGTTGTGTAGAATGTTGTAGAATATATACCTCAAGGCTATATTGTAAATATCACATAGCCGTGGCATTTCGATAAAAGCAAGCCAAGGGAGAAATATGATGAAATTACCCAACTTATATGAAATACCGACCGTGATCTTCCAGAATAGCAGCAATTTCCAGAGCAACAACAATGCCACTCTCGTAGCCCAACAAGTAAAACGTATCATTCATTCCAGTCTTCTTCAGCAAAATCTGTTCAAAAATAATGATGTAAGGCAAGAGAGCAAATATTTTGATGAAATGAGTTTGGATAAATTCAGATTAAGGGGGTTACAAGGATCATCTCCATAAATTTCTCAGAATTCGTATTATTATATTTTAGAATAATGAAAAAGATATAGGGAACCACAATCTCATCTAAGGCAAAAGTAGTTTTCTTCTAAAAAAATTTAATAATTTTAATAATCTTGTTTTATGTTTTACGATGTAAATGAATTTAAATTAGATTTCATGACATTTGCGTACTGTATTTTATGTGTATTTATATTATAATAATGATAATACATAAAATATGAACTAGAACTTTATTTATCACATACAAAATAATTAAAACATAAATACACGACACAAAGTCGCGATCATGTCGCGTCAAACAACCCACTCCTCATCGTTCCCGGCGCAAAGGTGCCCATGATGCTGGCCGCGTTGCCCCGCTGAATCGCAATAGCCAACCTTTGCCCCAGGAACGAGCCGGATCGGAAGTCACCGCCATGGTCGTGGATGCGGCGGCCAATTTCCGCGATCAACCTCTTCGTGTCCGACCCCCAACTGCCCATAGTCTCCACCGCAATGGGCACAAAATAATATTGTGGCTCCATTGCGGCGTATTTCGCCCTTTTCAAATATGAACTTAAATATGTAATGAGTCTCTGATACTTGAAATATTTATAATTGTGTTTAATATTTATATATGATTTCTTGACATGACTGTAAAATTAATAAGTTTATTGGATATAATATATAACACAATTTCAAAAAAAAAAAAATATCATTTGATTTGATCATAGATATAAGGCGGCTGTAGTTAGTATCTATGTACACATACCTCAGCAAACCTCTGGGCTGTTTCCACCACTGTCTCGTGAGGATGATCGAGTCCGGGTTGCAGTACGACAGCTGGTAGCTTAAGCCGTTCGCAGAAAACGCGGAACCGCTCATGATGGCCCTCCATCCCCGGTATTATGCACAGATTTGTCTGGTTTACTTCGAATTCGTCGTCTCTCTGCAATAATTAAGATGTCTTAAATTGAAATTTTACTAAACTATGCTGAAACATTGACTGAAAATGAAGAACATACCATAGACGTACTACTGACAAGTGTTGGCAAAAATACTAATTCGGTGGTCGCTAGAAGTTCATCCGAATCAATAAAACTGAAGAAATTGGGCAAGCCTCTTATGTCTTCGAAGGGAAATCCTATTACTTTTTTTTCTGTTTCCAAAATCCTGGAAATTAGGTGTATATGATTATTATTATATTAGATATATTATTATGTATAAGAAATACAGGTAAATTGTCACCATAATAGCCGATTAGTTAAGTTTCAGAAAAAAGACAAGAAAAAATTTTTTAAGAACAGTTGTTTAGTCACCGTTCGTAAAAATTCCACTATTTAATGATAGCATCACTGCTAGTGTACTAAATACAACATTAGGACAATTTGTAAAATATTTAATTAAAACTTAGTAAAAGTCTAAATGATAAACAAGAACTTACGTGTCTATTGTAAATGATTGAACTTGCTCTTCGTCAAACGCCAGGTTGTACTGAACGCGTAAGAAAGTGCAAATTGACTGTAATTTATGATTTTGAATACCTAATTCTGCCAAAGTAAGACTCCTCGTGACGTCATCTGGTATGCTTATACCTGCAGATAAATAATATAAATTGCTAGAAATAAACTCTGTTATAATTACGTTGCTCTGTTATAAGTATGTTATATTGGTGTTAAACATTTTACCGGCCAATTTTGCAATTTGTTGGAGAAGGGGAATTTTATGTTTGTTCTCATGTGCAAGAGTTACACCATGAGCGTTCTCCAAAGCTCGTTCCGCAGCATCCACTGCACCTCGCCAGTTTATGAAACTGCTGTATAATTCCTGCAAGGAACAATATATACATTTTAAAATTTTCTTAGCACTGCTGACTCACAGTCTTTGTGGCATGGTGGTAGTGAATGTGACTGCTATGTCGCGTCGTATGGGGCGCAGATTCGATTCCTGCTCAGTACAAATATGACTATTTGGACTAATCTGGTCGTGTCTCGGAGAGCACGTTATGCCGTCGATTCCAGTTAGATGTCAAATGGTAGTCGCTTTACGAAAAATATCTAAGTTAAGCCAAACCCGCAGTTATACTGGAAAAGCCGGATTTTGAGGTGAAAGCTTCGGGTCCGACCGGGGAAAAAGAAGAAGGTTTCAAAAAAAGCAAATGTCATGTGGAATCAACTTCAATAAACTTCGTGGAGTGCTAAAGATAAAGGTTAAGCTGTTACGTTACATTCTTTACTTACTTCCTTAATTTCAGGTAACAGGAGTACTGTGGCGGGTAACTGCTCATTGAGTCGGTTCAAACACACATTCTTGCCAGTAGAATTGTCACCAAAATCGATAACGGCAAAATGGCTAAAATTTCAAAGAAAATTTATCCCTAGGTATAATAGGCAAAATACCAAGAAAGCGACATATCATTTAGGTATACGATCGTTTACGGATTTTAACTTGATCATCAACAAAATGTTTGTCAGTAAGTCTCTGATATCCTGTATCATGATTATGACAGTCATAGACCTGAGACTCGCAGTAAAACGTTCATAAGAACCATTTAGTAGATAGAAAGAATAGAGCTGTAAAGAAACCTGACCCTTAAAGATCTCACACCATATTTGAACGAACATTATTTTCGTTCAAATATATTGAAATAAAGACATAATCACAATTCATCTAATAATGAAATAAACGTGCACATACAAGTACATTGAGAGTCCACTTTATCATACGCGGTAAGATATATCTGCAACTAATTGTACTATACCAATAATACGTCAGACACAAGCTAACGTACCTTAAATCATAACACAATTTCCTTATTTCAGCATCCAAATTGCTGATCAAATTATGATCAGTTCCAGTTTCTTCAGCAACTATATAAATACCTTCCAGAGGTCCCAGCTGTAAACTGCTAGTTATTAAGGAACGTACTGATTTCTGATCATTTAGGGATTCCGAAGACACGATGACATTGATCCCCAATTTTTGCCATGACCTAAAACATATCATTTAAGAAAAATAAATGACAAAGTTCAAAATTTCAGATATTTCAATTTGTTAATTACGTAGATCCTATTCTAAGCTACAATTTAAGTATATTGAATTAAATTGACAAGTAAATACCGTATTTTGTGCTGTAAGTAAGAAGATTGTGTCGGGACATGCAGATACAGTTGTTTTGCACCTCTGGCCACCAGTCTATCAGCGAACTGTAGACCATACGATGTCTTGCCGCACAGTATGAGCTGAGAACGATTTGCGCTACATCTTATCCTGGAAGTCAATTTTTTTGTTTTGTTACCTCTACTTTGAAAATTATTTTTGATATTTTAAGACTGCAGTACTCTCAGTATGTTATTTACCTGTTCTGTGCATGAATAGTGTTTGCTTTTATGTGTAACAGCACACGGCCGCGGTGGGAACCGGAAGCTAGTAGCTGGAATGCACGCGCTGCTTCATATGGTCCATATGTTACACGCGACAGAGGACGAACGAAGCCGCGAGCAATGCCATCACTTATCATTCTATGAATATTCTGTGGATATCCCCAAAATTACTACTTTATTTACTATAGACCCACTACCAAGGCTTTCAAGAATATAATTTTAGGGTTAAATGTTACTTTCCAACTTCACTTAGAAAAGGCCGCTACAGCATTTGCTTCAGTGTATTGGCGTTATTAGAAACAAAATAGTTATACTTTAGCCTGCCTTATCGGACATACACAGACGTGGGAATAAATAAAATTATTACGGAAATTACGAAATCAAATAAATATTACTTTTACATTAGTAGGCATTTATACAAAGACATCGCGCAAACTTCGAAAGCATGTCCTACATACCTAATGCCAGTCATCTTGGTAGTAGTCAACGAAAAATGCGCAAAAGAGAGCACGCCAGATCAAGGGTTGAAATATTTTTGTTAATACTTACTCTAAGATCTTCTATATTTCCATCTTCAAATATTGAAGAGAAATCTACAGTAATATAATTTTTTTCCTTATTTAAATGGGCCATTCCAAAATTATATTCATCTCCATTTTGAAGTTGTGAAATGTCAAGAAACAGACCCCCAAAGATATTGCACTCGAAAGATATCTGCAAAAAAATTAGTCACATAGCACAATACAAGTTTAAATACATTTCAAATTCCTTCTCAAATACTCACATAAATAAAGTGTATTGTTAATCTTTATATGGTTGAACTATCAAAAAATAAAACATAAGTTTTCAGCTAATTAATATACTAACTTAATTAATTTTGTAACAATTAATGTAGGCAAATTTTCACGACACTTCAAATTGAACTCTGCAGTGTTGCGGATACTTTAAAGTGTCCGAAAGTGCAATAAACATCGCGTAAGCCGCTTATGAAATATGTAAACATTTTCGTAAAGTTTAATCAAAATTATTTGAATATTTAGATAACATTAAGGTACTTGAGTTTATGAATAAAGAAATGATCTTTATTGCATTTGATTTACAGTTGACGTATACAATTGTGCCAGTAGTTTGTTTATTTGTTAGTGTGTTTATGTATTGTATGTATTTTATTACATTCATAGGTTTCTGTAACAGTTAAAGATTTGACATAAAATTGAACGAAAATCTAAAGTAAAATAGTAGGTCGAGCTAACATGAGGCATCTAGAACACATTGTTACTATTATTCATACAGAAATTATTTGCAAACAAGAAAAACATCTTACTCACATCTTTGAGCCGTCCCTTAACACAGCTTATAACAACGTCACATTTCTTTCCTTTAGAGACTATTTCAACCATATCACTAAAAGTATTATCGCGGGAGCAACCAATATGATCAGCTGAAATGTTACATAGTTTTATTATGAACATACAAGATATATATAATAAGTTATAGATAGATAGATAGATAATTCTTTATTGTACACCAATAGATTATAGTAAAATTTGTAGTTAGCATGCATACAGTTTAATGTACAATGGGCGGCCTTATCGCTGGAAGCGATTTCTTCCAGGCAACCTTGGGATGGACAGTAGTGTAATAAAGCAAAAGATTTGGTGTAGGTAGCAAACAAACTAGAAACAAGGTGTATTAAAAAATACAAAAAGAAAGATAGATACGAAAGAAGTTCAAATAAAGTAAAATAAATATACAACTTTAGCACATAAATAGATATACGATATATATTATATCGTATATCTATTTATGTTCTTTTTTAAGAACGAAGACATTTGAGACCAGATTTAAAGTAAGTGGAAAAATGCAGTCACGAGAGTAAAATTCAGTGCAGTGTCCCAGAATACAAATTTGAAGTTAGGTAACAGACGGATAAAACATCGGAATAAACAATAGTGAAAATTATTCTCTACTATACCTTTCAATGCTGGAAATATATTTAGCAGGAAATGTTTTTTATGTATATCACTGACGGTCGTGTAGACTTCACAATCCAAGGCCAAAGCAAGGGATATTATTGCCTGCCCTAAAGCACCTGCGCCTCCATGTACTAATATCGACTTGCCTTGAGGCAGTTCAAACTTAATAGCCTTTTAAAAAAATAAAAATAAATATGAAAATATCTGTAATTTTATAGTTATATACTTTGAGTATCTAACACGGAATATTCTATACGGGTACGAATTCCTCTCTTGCCAAGGTATATCGTATCTGTATAGTATAGTAGTTTCAAATTTCAATCAATCAATTAGCCCACCGCAGTCCACTGCTGGGCACAGGCCTCTCCCAATGTACGCCATTTTCCCCGATCCTCTGCCTTCCGCATCCAGTCTGTCCCAGCCACCTTTTTCAGGTCGTCCGCCCATCTGGCTAGGGGGCGTCCTACCTTTCGTTTACCGCGATCTCCACACTAGGACTCGTATGCTCCAACGGCCATCGGTCCTTCGACAAACGTGGCCAGCCCACTGCCACTTCAACTTGCTTATTCTGTGACCTATGTCGGTAACTTTAGTTCTCTGTCGGATAACCTCGTTCTGAATTCTATCCTTCAGAGAAACTCCAAGCATAGCTCGCTCCATAGCCCGCTGCGCGACTTTCAAGCTATGGACCAGTCCCACTGTAAGTGTTCACATATCGGCACCATAAGTAATAACAGGTAAGACGCACTGTTCAAGGACAAAGATTTTAAGGCGTTGCGGTAGGAGTGAAGAGATGACTCGACGTAGTTTGCGAAATACTGCCCAACCCAAAGTTTCAAATTTAGTTGGGTTGATATAGTAAGTAGGCTATCAATGGTGATATACAGACCGCACACGAAATTTCTGTTCGTAAATGTGGAAAATACCATAATAATACTGGTTGCGCCGATGGTAGAATTTGTATTTTTTTGCTCAATAGTAGTAATTCAAGTCATTGACACTGAAACACACGCTTCCTGTACCCATCTCCCTCCCGCGCTACCTTTAAAGTGAGATAGCAATAGTTTTCGCCCCGCTCAATTGTCAAAATAGACGCATATTCACTTCCGCTTTGAACTAGCAAGCGCAATGGCGGCGGCGCGCGCGTCTCTCAGAAATTAATAATGTTTGTTGGATTTTAACCGCTTTCATAGACCTTTACCGATCGGATTGTGCCTCTCGTGTGTCCCTCAAGTGATTTAGTGATGTGGGCAGCAGCTCCTGAGCCAGGAAGAGAAGACCGGTGCACCGGCCCAGCCAGCACGTGGCGTAGTAAAGGTTAGTGCATCCTCTCCTAATTTCTCGGGTTGCATTCAATGCCTAAACCACCTCCGCGGCAACCCGATCACCTATCTTGTTTGTTGTGTAAAGTGTCATATGAAACATGTTAACTTCACCCCCCGCAAAATACAGTCCACTAGCTCAGGTGGCATGAGAATCGCGCCACTATTCTTTTTGGTCCTGGTCGAGCCGGATACTTAGTCGTAGTTTCGCATTTTGTTATGTTATTATTCTATTGGGAATAAACGCACCGCACCTAAATACCTAGTTATTTTAGTAGAAAACCCCGCATCTAGGCATTTAGGTTTAGATCTTAGGTATACTAGACACCCTAGTGCATAGGCACAGTGTAATACCTAACGCATTTGGCTATTTCAATTTCTAAGTTATCCGTTCGCCGCTGGCTCGCATCGTGTTTACCTGATACCTACATAGGTTAGGTACGTGGTTATACCTCGCTCGCATTTCTCTTATCGTATCGATCCTTAGTCGTAGCTCGCTTTTGTTATTTATTCCACAGGGAATAAACGCACCGCACCTAAATACCTAGTTATTTTAGTAGAAAACCCCGCATCTAGGCATTTAGGTTTAGATCTTAGGTATCCTGACACCCTAGTGCATAGGCACAGTGTAATACCTAACGCATTTGGCTTTTGTTTTTATTTGTTTCAATTAAGTTGTCCGTTCGCCGCTAGCTCGCATCGCATTTACCTAATACCTACGTGGGTAGATACGTACGTGGTTATACCTCGCTCGCATTTCATTCAAATTCATACGAAAGTATTTTAATTTGAATAGATATTACGCAATACTTAATCCCTGAAATAATAGTTGAACCTAGACAGCGATCTAGCTCGCGTAGGTACGATCTTGTTGCTATGCGCGTTTTGTTCAAGCTGGCACTCGCAGTTATAAGTACCTACCTACCTACGGATATTAAGTCATTTCATTTGTTGTTTACCGCACTTTAGTTTGATATTAGTTGTAAAAATGCCCCCAAAGGGTGGTAGTACCGATAGTAAAGTTCAACTGAAACTTTTATACGCTAAAAGAGAAATGATTTACTCTCGTGTACAATCGATTTGTGATAATGCACTTAAAACCTCTGATTTGGCTATTAGAGATTCGTTCTTGTGTTCTATAGAAAACTTGGATAGTTTACGCGCGGATTTCGAATCCTTAGTACATGACATCAACGTTTTAGAGTTAAATTTAAATCCCGATTACTCAGTGAGTTATCAGGCCTTGTCGTCGTTTGACGATTTGTATTGTCGTATCAAACGCGTCGCTAGGAGTTTGGAGAAACCGTCTGACCGACCCAATCCCACTCGCGACCGACCTAAGTTGCCACCAATTCAAATACCCGAATTTGATGGTAACATTCGCAATTGGTGTTTATTTATAGATAGTTTTGAGAATACAGTAGATAAGAAGGATTCGTTGACAGATCACGAAAAATTGCATTATCTCGTTGAAAAATTAACTGGTAAAGCTATAACCGTTTGCGCTGGAATTACGTTTAGTGCCGAAAATTATAATTTAATTTTAAATACTTTGAAAGCTAAGTATGAGGATAAAAGATCGGTAGCTAACGCATATTTGGATCAGATGTTTGATTTGAAATCCATTACGGCATGTAACGATCAAAACTTAGAGAAGTTTCTAGATACTTTCGCATCATCTGTTCGCGCCGTAAAGAACCTAAAGATCGAAGACCTCTGCGACTTCTTATTTTTGTATATGGGTTTAAAGAAATTAGATTCCGAAACCATTCGATTATTTGAGTCGGATCACCGCGGCAATAAAATTCCTAAGTTCGAAGACTTAGAAAGTTTTGTTCGCGAGCATATAAAATTATTGCAACGCTCTTCATCGAAACATGAAGGGGCGAAGAAAATTGTTAGTTCGGAACGCAAAATAGATGCGTCATCGAGGTCACTGAGGTCAACTCATACTTATGTTAATACCGCACCAGCACATGTACAATCACCTGTTTGCTCTTTGTGTAATACTCATCATTCGCAATTGTACAAGTGTCCGGGTTTCCTAAAATTATCGCCTAATGATCGTTATAAATTTGTTCGCGCTAATAATTTTTGTTTTAATTGTCTCGGTACTAAACACCGCGTTGTTTTATGTAATAGTAGAAATAGTTGTCGCAAATGTTCAGCGAGACACCACACTTTGCTCCATTTTGAAAATAGTAACGCCACATCCAATGTGAGCACAGTTGGTTCGTCGAGCTGTGGCACACCGTCGCATAGGTCGCCCGTGTCGGTGGCGCCCGCGCCACAGCCGCAGCCCGCGCTCGCGCGCGCTCCTGCCCGCGCGGGGACCGCTGCGAATGGCGTCGCCTTGTGTTCGTTGTCCGCTAGTGCTGCGCTCACGACTGTTGTTCTCGCGACTGCTCGCGTTATCATTGTTGATACGTTAGGTAAACCGCACATTGTTCGAGCGCTATTAGATGGCGCTTTGCAAAGTAATTTTATCACTCAAGATTGTTGTCAACGTCTTGGTTTCAATGTTAATAAGCGTTCAACCCGCTCAGTGGTGAAGGGTTTTGGAGGTTTACAGTCAGCTGTTCATGGCACCGTTAAAACAAGGTTTGGATCTCGTTTTAATAATAATATTTGGTTTAAAATGGATTCGCTCGTTATAGATAAAATAACTGAACAGTTGCCTACCGTCCCAGTTGACACGTCTTTATTAACGAAATTTAAAGACTTGCCTTTAGCAGATGAGACTTACGCTGTTCCTGGAGTCGTCGATATATTGATCGGCGATTCGATTCTCCCGCACCTCCAGTTATCACGTAAGGTTCAAGGGGGACCGACGTACCCCGCTCCGCACGCACTGGAAACAGTTCTTGGTTTTGTTATAATTGGTTTCGCACCCGCTTCTATAGATAGTTTTAGTCACTCGACTGCTTCGTTCTGTTGCACCGTCGAGCCGCCACTGGAGTCTACCATCCGCAAGTTTTGGGAAATTGAAGAGGTCAATGTCCCACCTATCCTAAGCCCTGATGACAAGATGGCTGAGGAGATTTATTGTCGCACGACTACTCGCGATGAGCAGGGTCGTTATGTTGTCGCGCTCCCTTTCAAGGGAGATATTTTTTCGCTCGGTGACTCCCGTGTATCCGCTGAAAAACGCTTTCTTTGTTTAGAACGAAAGATGCAGGCGTCTCCAAAGTTGAAGCGGGCCTGTGATGAGGTTGTTAACGAATATTTAGATAAAGGTTGCATCTCACCTGCGCCTGCGGACACTGGCGGGACCCAGCCTTCGTACATTATCCCGCACCACGGAGTTATTAGAGAAGATAAGCTTACTACTAAACTCCGCGTAGTTTTGGATGGCAGTGCTAAGACTAGCACTTCCGTGTCGCTTGATGACATTTTGTATTGTGGTCAAAATCTTTAAGGTAATTTATTTGACATAATTGTAAATTTTCGCATTAATATTAGTAGAATTTTAGCTTTTTCGGACTCAACAGTCGCTTTGTGTTGGGCCCACTCTTCGCCCCATCGTTGGGACACATTCGTCGCTAATAGAGTGGCAAAAATTCAATCTGAATTAGCGCCACAAAATCTCTTTCACGTTGCTGGCACCGACAACCCAGCCGATTGTCTCTCTCGTGGATTGCTTCCTTCGCAAATTTTAGATCACCCGTTATGGTTTGGTGGACCGTCCTGGATTCATGCCGCGTTAGATAAGTGGCCAGTTAGTCAATTCAATCCCACTACGGTTTCCGAACCACCCGAGGAGAAGAAGCACTCGCTTGTTGTATCGGTCCCGCGTGAAGAGTCCCTTATTTGTTGTTGGCTAATCGCGTCTCGTCTTGGTCGAGACTGTTGCGTTGTGTTGTTTATGTAGGCCGATTTTTGAGAATTTTATCTACGCGCGGTCATATAGAGTTGACCGGTGATTTAAGTACGCAAAAATATTTGCCCGCAATAGATGTTGATGACGATGGAATGCACCTTCTAACTCGTCACGCTCTTTTAGATAAATTAGTCCAATCGTTTTGGAATCGTTGGAGAACCGATTATTTGCACACGCTACAGTCGCGTCAAAAATGGAATACTCCATCCAACCCAATTACTGTAGGTACGGTGGTAGTCCTTATGACTGAGAATGCGCCTCCTTTACATTGGCCTCTAGGGGTAGTAGAGGAAGTTTTTCCCGATTCCCGCGGGATAACTCGTGTTGTACGGGTTAAAACCGCAACCGGATCGTATCTGCGCCCGGTTGTTCGCCTCTGCCCTCTGCCTAACCAGCAGTAGGCACGAGTTCAAACCTAGGTTTATATTTTAGTTGTTATTTCCCAAACCTAGATTTAGATTAGACTTTAGATTTGTTCCGCATTTTTCGTTTGAAGGTAACCCTTCAAGCCGGGGGGAATGGTTGCGCCGATGGTAGAATTTGTATTTTTTTGCTCAATAGTAGTAATTCAAGTCATTGACACTGAAACACACGCTTCCTGTACCCATCTCCCTCCCGCGCTACCTTTAAAGTGAGATAGCAATAGTTTTCGCCCCGCTCAATTGTCAAAATAGACGCATATTCACTTCCGCTTTGAACTAGCAAGCGCAATGGCGGCGGCGCGCGCGTCTCTCAGAAATTAATAATGTTTGTTGGATTTTAACCGCTTTCATAGACCTTTACCGATCGGATTGTGCCTCTCGTGTGTCCCTCAAGTGATTTAGTGATGTGGGCAGCAGCTCCTGAGCCAGGAAGAGAAGACCGGTGCACCGGCCCAGCCAGCACGTGGCGTAGTAAAGGTTAGTGCATCCTCTCCTAATTTCTCGGGTTGCATTCAATGCCTAAACCACCTCCGCGGCAACCCGATCACCTATCTTGTTTGTTGTGTAAAGTGTCATATGAAACATGTTAACTTCACCCCCCGCAAAATACAGTCCACTAGCTCAGGTGGCATGAGAATCGCGCCACCAAATACTATTGTGATGCAATACGAACGAGTGTGTACCTTATCCCCCACCATTAATACATCGTCCCGCTGACATCGCCCATTATTAACAGTCCCAGAGGTCACATGTAATATATTGAAGAGATACTCACTAGACAATAGTACGCTTGCACGTATGCCAGAGGTACAGTGGCAGCATCTTCGAGACTCCAGTGAGATGGTACAGGCCAAAGGAGTTCTGGCTGTGCTGACACCCGAGTACTTGCTGCACCACTGCGTATTAGACCCATTACGGGAGTGCCACTGTAAAGAAACGTAAAATCATTAAAGTTTCTCCTACGAGATGCATAGGTGCCGATTACGAGTATGATTTAATAAAATATCCTAACCGAAAACTTCGGGAACCTTTTCTCTCAGCCCCCTAGACAAGTACCAATTCGATGAGTGGCGTATTGTCGAATATTGTACGTTTATAGGATGACAAATGTATGGGATTGTCATATTTGACAGTCGTCAATGCATGTCATTATAAACGTCCAATCCTTTGGTCATTCTATTCTAGAATATGCAGGTCATCGACTTGCCACTTGTCTAGAGGGGCTATTGTCCAACATTGTTTTATCTTCAATTCTTCATCTATTGACGAGCTTTGGGTATCCATATAGAATCAGTAAATTTGAAAAAAAATCTGTTTACGTTTCTCTCAGTTTTTTAATGCTAAACAACTGTTACTATGGTTGAATAACAGACACTAGAGTAGTGAGTATGCAGTGCAAATGCACAAAAATATTATAGATAGATATTATGTAAATAGATATAAATTTACCTTTCTGTGATGCCACTAAAATCCATACCGTAGTTATTAATAGTGCTTTTCTTAAAGTTCAATGAACCATTCGCTTGATTCAGGTCATTTATATTGATTCCAGCATAATGAACCTACAACAGTAGGTACTGTTAGGATAATACAAAGAACATCAAACGCTTAAACCCCAAGAAGTGGCTCAAGACACTAGGGTAACTCCCCAAAATGATAATGTGTGGTGCCTCGAGAAAGCGTAACACTTAATTACGAAGTTTTGTCGGATGAGTGACTATGAGAGTATGAGAGATCTGTGAGTTTTCAGAGACTATGGCCTGTGAGTGAGTTAAAAAATGGCCTAAAATAATAGTGTAAAGGAAGATAGTAAAATTAAATCATACATACATTGACATTTACTCCAGACCCAGTCGCCGGAGAAACGTTTACCCAAGTCAACGATTCATAGTCCCCAAATTGAGCACCTTGCAATGTCATGTTCTGAGTCCCCGTTGTACTGTGCTTCACTGATAAGTAATATTCGCCTCCTAATTTACCCTACACAATAAAAAGTAATTTCTCAATCACCATTATAAAATAATAATATATACTTCAGTACTAATAATGTTTTTCCTTACATTTTTTATGTCGTTAAATGCCAAATCAATTTGACGAAGTTTTTCGTCAAGATCATCATTGCTGCTGTTATGTATTGTTACCAGGTGTATCTTATTTCGTAAAGTTTCCTTTCGCCAAGAAGTAACGAGCTCTTTAAGACCAGTTGGTAATGGATAGGTTGTGATTACAAGAAGACGGTGGCCTACGGTCAAATTACTGCGAACCGAGGCCAAGAAACCCAAGTCAGATTCTCTACGAACTGATACAGTTGTAGTGGCTGTGAGTACTTTGAATGGTCCCCAACGAATTAAGTGTAACTTTGTCTCATCATTGGTGTGAACAGCAAGCACTCGATATATTGAAGTGTGATTTGATGAGTTAGGAAGACCTACGTATTCTTCACTCACAACAAATTTATCTCATGGCAAAACTTCTTGTAAATGCTGAGAAACCTGTTGGTACATAAATAAATATATTAACATTTGGAAATATTTTAAAGTCAGCTATGAAATCTAACAAAGGGATAACTCACTTCTTTATCAGTAGACAAATTTGGTACAAGTATCAAGTCAACATTTTCATATTTGTAGTTTTTCAAAGACCTTTCTCGGGTAATTTCTTTATAGTTAATTTTTAGTCCAAAAACATTCTTAGCGACATAATTTATTTCCTTGAACATAGATTCTTCTTTTGATTGGTTCCGTACACCAACTACAGTTAATGTATTGGTATTTAAATTTTCAGCAACGATTTGGAAGTAAGCTTCAAGAGATGAAGAAATCTGTAAATTAAATGACGTTTAAATATCCAACAACCACTATTACTATTTTGTAATTGTAATTGGTAACTGAAAATTTTACTTACGTCCAGTTCAGAACTAAAGTGGGGAACGAAATTCAAAGATTTTAAGGCCATTTCGCTTTTATCGTACGGGGGCAACTGTTTGAATTTTATGTTCTCAATTGTAACTCCTCCAGACCTGAATGAAACAAATAACTACAGATTTTATGTTATCATTCATTTAAAGAAAACCTGTAAAAGATGCATCCTGAGAATCAAAATAAATATGGAATGGTAGATAGAGGATCAAAATATCTCAAATAATAGAACCATTGACATTATTATTAATAGGGCACATTGGAAGAGGCCTATGACCAGTAATGGACTGTAATAGGCTAATTGAATGATTGATTGATTGGTTTTATTTTAATTTCGAGCCACGTTGTTTGTCAGGCAGAGTGCAGGGCCATGTACAATTGACAAAAGGAATACTGTTGCACCTTTACATACAACTTTATATGATAAAGTGCAATCTTATTTGTCAACTGTACATAGGCTGAGATGTTCTCCTGTAGACTAATCTTTTGTTTTCAGGGGCAATTGCAGGTGAAGATTTTCTGTAAAGCAACAATGACTCTGATATACCTATTAAAGGCCGAAAAAAATTACCTTGTATTATCATATTTCTCCGAAACTTTAGCCTTCATCAAAGTTTTACTATCTGATGTCTTTGATTCTAGAATTGCTGCACTATGTGCCTCAACGTCGATTTTTATTTGCCGGATACTTATAGGTTGTGAGACTGCGTGGTGAGTGTGTCTTAGTACATTCAACTGCAGCATACCGTCGATGAACGTAACCCAATTATCACGCCACACGAGCTCAGCATCTTGGAAAGTCTCATCAACGCGTGCAATGCTTTGAAACTCGCCGCTATTTGAAGAACAAGAATATTATCGAATTTTTTTATCTTCGAAGAAACTGATCATCACATGTTAAATTTTACTGTATATTCAAAGTACCTGTAAAAATAATCTCTGTCTCGTAACAATCGGTAGACATCATCAGAATTGAAGGTTTTGCTTCTGTTCGGTTCTTCCACGATCTCAGATTTTAATTGTTTTCCTTGTTCGGGAATGATGAACCCTGCTGCGACTTTAGAATCATCAGCTAAAACCTTAAAAATATAACAGTTAACTGATTAATTTCATTCTAAAAAACCGATAGCGGTAGACTATAGAGCAATGTGAGTATATTTAATAATTATAGCCTTTAGATTCGTATTCTGTTATTTAACATCTTATTTCTAGTAAGGTGTTAGGTATTTAATAATTTATATCAAACCTGATATTGGATTTTAGATTAAGATAGGTGAGGGTGTTTTAGAAGGTCATGTCGACTGAATGAATTTTCATATGTACCTCAAAGTAGCCTGTTCCTCTCTGTATTGTCACACTAAGTTGGAGTTGTCGTCGATCATGTAGTATCGGTTGCGAATATAATTTTAAGTTATTGAACTCCACGGATAGCTGCTTTTTTGGGAAATTCAGTAACATGGCGAGCACATCCCATACTAGCGTTAGACTAGCAGCAAATGGATACACCGTGTCCCCTAAAATAGAAATAAAAAGGTTTACTAAAAACACGCGAATAAAAAAAAACTGTTTATTTTCAAACTTTTTGTACTAAAAGTGAAGTGTACAAATGTGGACTTAATACCAATGATATTATCTGTCAGTCTACCTTTGGTGGTGCAGAGATAATGGTATTTTTGATTTCTAAGGAAACGCAAAAACTGAATTACTTCAATATAATTTAAGCTGCGTGGTTCCCGGCAGCGTAGAATTTGGAACACCCCATCTCTTCCCATGCAGTGTCGTACAAGGTGACTAAGGGATATGGCTGTTTAACATCAGACAAATATATACAGCCTATACTCAGCCTCATATGCATGGCTTGAGTCCAAAATAGTGCCCGGAAGATGGCAATAGGCTCACCCCTTACCTATTACGTGGGATCGAAATTAATGATCGGTGAAATATGGGTGTTAATTCACATCTGTCTAACCCTCCGAGGATAAAGGTGTGATTATATTTATGTATGTATAATTTATTATTTAATTATTGTAATTATTATAATGAGAAATATGGATATAAATATTTATTTACCTCGTATCAAATGGCCTCCTAGATAAGCATGTTCCTTATCATGTAAAGCTAAAATTAGATTGCAATTGGCAGCGACCTTTCTACTTGCAGAGCGATACAGAGGCATTGGCCTAAAACAGAACATAACCACATATAAATCGAAAACTACAAAAAGAACATAGCAGTTTAAAAATACTCAAACCCGTACCATTTTTCACCGTGAGCCCATTTGACAAAGTGGGATAGGAAAGGAGTTCCAGTAGATACTGGCATCTCAACTTTTGGATACAAAACCTGAACATCACAATTGTAGCCTTCCATGTACAATCTGAAACCACAATCGAATATAAAAATTCACTGCACATTTTAACCGAAAATTTAAAAAAAATAGGGGATGATATTCAAAAAATAATCAGGAGAATAGATTGCATTGTAATTGAATGCTAAATACTTTTGACAGGAATCAGACTCACTTGCCAATGGCTTCCAGCAATAAAACTGTATTATCTGGATGCTTTCTTCTGGTAAGCGGAATATTTTTACAGTTAGCTGGCATTGAGCGTTTGAGAATTGCTTGAAGCAACCCGTGCGGTGCAATTTCCACTAAGACAGCATCATTGGGCACCAGCCGAGAAGTCTCCTCAAACAGCACCGAATTCTGCAGACATATTAACATTACATACATTATACATGACGCATTACAGAATGAAGTATGAGAAAATAAGAAGCGTCTACAAAATTATGTATTTTTACCAATAAATTGTTAGTGAGATACTCTGCTGAACACAATTTCGCTATTGGCTCATTCCACCTTTCTTTCGGCACAGATGTTGAAAGCCATCGCTCACTTCGTTGTCTTGGAGTTTTTATTGCATTTTGTAAATACTTTAACAATCCGGGTCCTGTATTCACAAATTACAAATAAATTTTGAATTAAATTTTAGTAGTAGTACTTATTGGAATAAGCAGTAAATATAGTAGTTGTAGTAGTTAATAACTAAGGAAATTATTTCAATATTACAATAGATATGTGCCTTTTTCCTAAATGGGGAATGGACATCTACTTAGGTGTCTGCTCTAAGGCCTACGCGACGCCCGGAGTAGCTACAAGAGCATGCGCGCGAGTGTACTTTCGACCGTATAATATACGGTTTATATTAAATTATTGTCTTAAAATGTTATTCGCCACGCTTGCGGTGTGGGCTGGGCCTGACCTAGCATACCCCCCTGGAAGCGCGGCTATACCTGAGATATAAAATAACAAATACGTACTGCTTATACTGTGCCATGAGTATCACTTTAACTGAGGCATTAATCATCACAATCATTGTTATTGTATCTCACTTTTATAGTCTTATTTTTAACAAAATGTACATTTATAACAGTATCCATCTTACCAGCATCAGATAATATATCGCGAGTGGTAGGCGATGTTGGAGCATGGGACTTCTTTAGCAAAGATGCCTTTAGCTGTCAGCTCTGCAACAAACTCACGCATCACATTGGAGGGACCAGAAATGGTACTGGATTGAGGTCCATTGTGACACGCTACTTCAATCTCTGGAGGACATAAATTTTTCACCTAAAAATATAAAAACGCTTTATTAACTTTCTTTTTTATAACTGCAATGTATTTAGTCCTAATTTATAGCAACATTGGGTATTAAATTTATTGATATTATAGAAAAGAGTGTCAATTGATCGAAACAATCGTCGAAAATGTCTTTTCCCTGCTAACATTAATAGTTGCTAAAAAAGAAAGCAGAAATTGCATGAATAAATTCCTACCTCTTCGTAACCCACGCCAACGGCAGCCATGGACCCGTGTATAAACTTGGTCTCCACCGACACCAATCCGCGGTAGTATGCAGATAGTATCATTTCTTCTGCAGTCAAGCAACCGTCAGCATAAGCGCATCCTAGTTCACCCACACTATGCCCTGTAAGAATTGAGGTTCTTTAGAAGTTCCTAGTCTTTGCACATCAGTTCAACCTGTGCTAAATAAGTCATCTTCGTACCAATGATTCCATCTGGTTTCAATCCTAGCTCATGAAGAATGTCAGTGAGTCCAATTTGAATAGCAGCGATACCAACAAATGAGTTCAGTATATTGTTAAACATAGTTTCATCATTCGAAGTAATGATATTAACAATATCAAGTCCTTTGGGCTCCAAGGCTTGTCGGCATCTGTAATTAGAGATAGGAACTTAAATAAGATGTGTCGTTAATGTCATTAGATAGGTGAGTTTTGATTCCGTCCGCTCTTATTTCCCTTCAAAAGTTATTACGAAAATTTAAATTCTCTGTACTTCTTCATTAATTCAGTTTCCCCTGAATTAGAGTAAATGATTCTCGAACGATAAAGACATCTGCATGTATAATTGTAAAACATTCATCCATCCATCTTCCCCCAAAACTATTGCACATGTAAGTGGTAATATTGTTAGAATTCGTTAAAATATTTTTTCTTCATCTTACCTTTCTATAGCAGCTGCAAAAATGGGAATACGCATGAGTTGCTTGCCCATGCCCACTGAGAGCCCATACCGCTGTACACGAACCACAGCGGCCGTCTTGCGTTGTCAAAGTAATCAGCCTTTTCAATTAAACTAACAGTTTTTTTTTCTTCATCTGTCTCTACAATAATAATAATAATAATGTTTAGTGTTTGAACTAATTCAAGGTTCATTCATATTCATGTCATTTTTGCAATACTAACAGTGTCAAATAAAAACGCCAAACATAAAATTGCAAGTATGGTGGTAGAAAAGATAAACTATTGTGTAATGCAAAACTCAAAAAGGATGTGCTATAACATTATAAATTATAGAAGTGGTTGTCAACTTTATATTAATCACAATAATGAGTAAAATAACTTACGGAGAATAATAAATCCTCTGCCCAAATGTCCCGATATGCTCATTCGATGAATGTTGTGTAATAGTGCCAGCTGCTCAGGATCTATCGGGTTAGATTTCAAAACTTGGAGCATATGCTTCACAGCTTCTTCATGTCTAGCAGACACAGTTACTAAGTATGGTATACTAGAAATGTACCGATTAATAATCTGCAACATTAAACATTTATAGCTTACAACAAATTATTCGTCACGCGCATTTGGGTTTTAAAAATTGTAAACAAATAGACCTCATCACTTTCTTCGTACCTTAGGTTTATAACAGCCGTGCAACAACACATGGGAGTTCACTCCGGTAACTTACGTAAATTTGTCTGTAGAAGGGCCTATGTCAGAGCGGATGCCCTGCGCATAGCGCGGCTTGGTCAAGAGCTAGTGATGCATCCCACGGGAAGCCGTGGCTACTGGCGACTGGCTAAAGCCGTGCAAGCCAACTTCTGTCAGCCTTCGCTGCCTCCGCTGCGTAACCCTGATGGATCCCTGGCCCATGAGTCGCAAGAGAAGGCAAATCTGCTGGCTAATCTCTTTGCGGCCAACTCCCGAATCGATGATTGTGGTACGCAGCCACCAACACTACCCGACAGTGACCACGCGATGCCTGATATCCATATCAGGCAACGCGATGTCCGTGCAGTGCTGCAATCACTCGATGTCCGGAAAGCCAGTGGTCCGGATGGTATTCCAGCGGTAGTCTTGAAAAAATGTGCAGCGGAGTTGTCTCCAATGCTTACGCGCCTGTACCGGCTATCCTACAGTTCGGGTACAGTGCCTTTGCCTTGGAAAGAGGCGAATGTTCAGCCGATTCCCAAGAAGGGGGATCGCTCGGAGCCAGCCAACTATCGACCCATAGCCGTCACCTCAGTGCTGTGCAAAGTGTTTGAGCACATAATTAACAAACAGCTCATGCGGCACCTAGAGGATCACTCCTTAATTAATGACCGGCAATATGGCTTCAGACCGAAACGGTCAACGGGTGATCTTCTAGCATACGTTACCCATCTTTGGGGTGAGGCTATGGACAAGCACGGCGAGTCACTGGCAATTAGTCTTGACATCGCCAAAGCTTTCGATAGAGTCTGGCACAAATCGCTTCTTTCTAAGCTACCTGCCTTTGGTCTGCCTTCTAGGCTGTGCAACTGGATTGCTAGCTTCCTGCAGGGGCGCCGTATTCGCGTCCTTTGTGACGGACGAGCTTCAGAGTTTCTGCAGGTTAATGCTGGCGTGCCCCAGGGGTCCGTCTTATCACCCACTCTCTTTCTTCTGCATATCAATGACATGCTGTCTACCGGCAATGTTCATTGTTATGCAGACGATAGCACTTTACATGGGAGTTATCATGGACATCCAGCGGCCAAGCAGTCAGATATCGCAGAGAAAAGGCAGCTTCTTGTCACTGAGCTTGACGGGGTCCTGAATCACATTTCTCAATGGGGCTCTGAGAACCTGGTTGAGTTCAATGCCAAGAAGACGCAGGCATGTGCGTTTACAGCAAAAGTATCTTCTTTCCTTCCCCTCCCCACTCTTCAGAGCACGCCACTGCCGCTGCAGGACAATCTCAATATCCTAGGTATGGATGTTCGCTGCAACCTGAATAACAAAAACTACATCGAAAGCATCATCAAAACAGCCTCACGAAAACTCGGAGTCCTGAACAGAGTGAGACGATTTTTCACGCCGGAGCAGCGGTGTCTTCTATACAAGACACAAATTCGCTCCTGTGTGGAGTACTGCTCGCATCTCTGGGATGGTTCAGCAAAGTACTTACTAGATGCTCTCGACAGGTTGCAGCGACGTGCGATCCGCATCATTGGGAATCCCGAGATCACGAACACCCTAGAACCTTTACAGCTGCGTAGAGATGTTGCGTCCATGGCTGTATTTTACCGTCTGTACCATGGGGAGTGTTCTGATGAGCTCTTCCAATTAGTCCCACCCTCCCCTTTCCTACACAGGACAACGCGTGCAGGTCTTAGATGTCATCCGCACACGGTGCAAAACATCCGATCAAGAACCAAGCGGTTCGGAGACTCTTTCCTCTGTCGCACCATTAAGGCCTGGAATTCATTACCAGCTCACGTGTTTCCTTCTTCCTACAGTCCCGGGTCCTTTAAGCGGGGCGTGAAAAAGCATATGATAAGGCCGTCAAGCTGAGTGTCACCATTGTCACACGGTATGTGTAAGTAATGGTGACCCTCTTTTCTGGGATTTTGCCTTCAGCTTACCATCAGGCAAGGCGAAGTCCAATTGACGTGTCCTATATAAAAAAAAAAAAAAAAAAAAAAAATAACTGACATGCCGTTCACAGCGACGTAAGTACGGTCAAATGGCTGATGTTCACTTACGACACGCATACGCCCATCGCGCAAAGCAGCAATATCTCTTCGTGGTTGCTCACAGTGCAAGTTAGCAGCTAACTGACCGTTGTGATAACCTAGCAACACCTACAAAGAACAACTTATTTATATCGTTTTTGGATGTGATTTTATAAGTAGCTGATTATAATAAGCAATTGTAATAACTACCATAGCATAGTGGTACTATAGCTTCTTGTTTACCATACCTTCGTTATGGCAGAAATTCCGGAAGCTGCTTCTCCATATCCAATATTGGACATAACACTGCCTATGAAAAGTGGATCATCCCTATTCTTACAAAATACTTTTTCGATAGCCTGTAGTTCTACCTTGTCTACATCAGATAAGCCTGTAACATACAAATTAATAAGTGATATAAATTCACACATAACTGACTTCGTCGATCCTTTAAGTATTGAATTGAATACTGACCGGATCCAAAAGCTTCAACGTATTCAATAGCATGCGGTGGAACTCTTGCCTCTTGGTAGAACTTCTCAATGAAATTAGTTGTACTGCTTAAGTCTCTGTAGAATCCATATTTTGGACCTGTTTCTTCTTTCAACAAACATGTGAACTCAGTTTGGACGCGAAGTACTTCAGCGTATATTCTGAGATATTTATAAGTACGTTATTGTTATAATACATAAAACTGATTATTAGCATATTATATCTTTGTAACAAGTTACCTCATTGCATCCTTTGCTTTTTGCAAAAATAATACATTAATTGCTTCAGACTTTGCACACCCATCAGCACGCTCATCAAATGATTTTGTCCTTCCATCGTTGCATAGTTTAATACATCTGTAAATTGTTTGAGAATTAAAACAAAGATTAGAGCACTAAACAGTACAAGAAACTCTAACTAGGACTTACCTTCCGTAATGCACTGACGACTGAGGATGCAGACATAAGTAAGTACCACCCACGATGGCAGCTTCACATTCCCCTCGACTTAGAGCTAAGTACGCCTGTTCCAATGCAGCCGTAGAACTGCAGCACGCCTCATCAATAGACATTGACGTACCCTTGGCGTTCAACCAGTATGAGATACGGTTGGCAAACATCGTTTTACTGCATCTGATTTTGGAAATCATAGAAATACAATCAATAAATGTATTTCTTACATTTAAAATTCGATATGGTGTTAACCGACCCTCGTGTTTATTAATGGACAAAGCTCTAGGGCAAGCTTTCGTGCTGTGTCCTGGATATGACAATGGCAAGTTTACATGTTTTATTATTTTATATTTTCATTAAAAGAAGTAAAGAGTTCATTAAAGGCAAACTATAGATACTACCTACCAGTAAGATAGTAGGTCACTTCTATGAATTAGATCCGTGGTCCTAAGTTCTAACACAAGAAAGAATTGAATGTCTAAGAAATTTAACCTATCAAGGGAAACCGACGTGAACCGAAGTGGGTTCACGTCTGTCACTCCAGATACAAGCAATTTGGCCTTGCTGGAGGGGTTAGAGGATATATTTGTAATTTCGGTTGCTAATATTGCACAACTGCACCCACAAAATGGTAACTGTAAATAGTTGTAAGACCTTCCATGTATTACGTACCTATACAATAATATTAACAGGAATTAACGCGATAAAGGTAAGGACATTTCGACCAGGTTGCGGGAACATTACTGTATATCATGGAACGCGAAAGTTTAAAAGTTATTATTACGTACCTGTTAGGAACAACAATAACTAAAACATTAGTACATATATTGCATATTACATTATTGACATTACAAATATAAGTATTGCTTACCCAGCTATACCAAAACCGGATCTTGAAGCAGCTTCGAAAAAACAAGCCTTTTCCGCCTCAGAGAAACACGAACCGATGTAAACACCAACTTTTTTGCCTGACAGTTCCTCTGGATTGATTCCTGCAATAACAAAGACAAAGTTAAAGTCAAAAATCATTTATTCTGCATAGATCATTATCTTGGCACTTACAAAACGTCAATACAAAAAGGAATATGAAAAACTAGTTTAGCAAATGGACCAACGAACGGTTCAAACGCGACTGCGACCTGAGAAGACGCCGGCAAGAAACTCAGCGAGCACTTTTTTTGGTCTGATTACAAACATTTACTAAGTCTACTTAGTCTAAATACAATAATTAACTTGATTAGCGTAGTTGAGCGAACAACTCATTTTCAAGCTTGTTTATCATCTAAATATTCTTAGATTTTATAATAACCATTCTGGCACAATTTACTTTATACTACTTTTTTAAATTTATTCACAAGTGTTAGAAATCATTATTTATTTGGCAATTTAATTTGTATTTGGAATAGCCTTATAGAATTTAAATCTATTAAAAGTATTTTACTTGACTAAAACGTATTGAAGGTGTTGTTTTCGAACGAACGGCCATTCTTTTCTCTCGATTGCGCGCTAAAACCGATGTGTGATAAAAATAAGTATTGTTTTGGGAATAAAACTTATAATTACCAAGTGAAGCGTGGATTATTTCTATTACAAGGAAATCTTATTTCATTAGGCAGCTTGTTAAAAAAGAGATTACAGTTTTTATTGTTTACTATTACAGACTACAAAATTATTATTGTGTCTGGTATTTATGTTATGTCTGTGTTTTTTTTTCAACTTAGGTGACAGACAAGCACACGGCTCACCTGATGGAAGGTGGTTACCATGACCTATGAACGTGTGTAACACCAGTGGAGTCACATCCGTGCTGCCGACCCTGTAAGAACAGAGATTTTGTGCCGGCAGTGTAGAGGACATAGCAGGACAAGCCTTTGATCATCCCACTGACAGCACAAAAACTCTCCAGTGAGCTCTGGCTACCCTACTCACCGCCGGGAACACAACACGAAGTTATTATAACCGCGGTATTCTGTAGGGCGGAGGTACTTCCCCAGTCGGACTGCTCAATTGGGCGGAAATACCGCCGTGTCGTACCTCCTCAAACACTTGAAAATTTTGAGATATTTCTCCTTACATACATACACCGTTTAATTTATTTAGTTTTTTTTTTTATTTATTTATTTACTTACATAATATAATACAATCATTACACACATTGGCACATCCTAAAACCATTGGGGGTTTGTCTGGTGCGCCATTAAACAAGCACAACATACAATTAAACAAGCAGATATTACATTTCTTTGCTTATTAAAAAAAAATAACATAAACCTAACGTTAAAGCAGCGAGCGGGCGGTTGCATCGATTGAGCAAAACCGGTTTTGCACGAGGCATCTACAGCCTACAGGCTGTTCAAAAAATGTGCTTTTAATTTCCTTTTTAAATTTATATTGGTGATGCTTTGTATGAAAGATTGATGTAAATTATTGTTACGTGCACGGGGTACAGTTAAATGCCGTTTACTCAACGAAGAGATTTATTAGCTCACCACAAACTAGACAATTAGATCACTAGTACACACAGTACTTCTTCAACAGTTCCAGTCGCTCAGTAGTTCACAGTAGTCCACAGTCGTTGCTCAGGTCGCAGGTAGAATCTTCTTCGGTCGCTTAAGTTCGCTGTGTTCGTTATCGATCTCAAAGACTGAATGAATCGTGTCGCTATGCGAGCGTGTTTTTATACCTCTCAATTAAGAGGATCGAATTATCTAGAAAGCTCGCGAGCGACAAATACCTATTCCTTTGATCTTGCCGCCGTCGCTGACCTTCGAGTACATTCTCGATATTTACCTATTGTTTGTTTATATTTGAGAGTGTAGGTACCCGTACCCGTAGGTACGTTGTGACTTTTTGTTGACGATTCCAGATTTTTCTATGCCATTCGGTAGAGTACCTCGTCACTAACAATGCGTTTTTATTTCTTGAAGATTTGATTATTAGTTTTCGAGATATCGACGGCTGTCGTAACATTATTTAATAGACGGGGAATGATAAATTCCGTAGTTCTTTCACCATAGGTATTTACTGCACGGACTATTTCCAACTTTTTGTTTATTTTTTTCCGAGTTTGAATATTGTGCGATATATCATGTTGTATGGACTTGTTAAAGAAATTTTCTTAGAGGAGAGAAAATGTTACTTTGGTATGGACTGGTAATGTCTGGCAGTATTTATATAGTTCCATATTATTATCTTTAAATAAATCTTTTTTGTACGGTGGGATAATAACATAACATAACATAACATAACATAAACTCACGCCTATATCCCCGAAGGGGTAGGCAGAGGTGCTAGCACCCACATTTCGCCAGTTTATGTTTAGGTCCCAATGTAATAGGTGGCGAGCCTATTGCCATTAACCGGGCACTTATAAACCTGCGATAAATACACACATAACTTCGAAAAGCATCGAAAAGTCATTGGTGTGTGCCATGGTGAAACCTGGGATCGAACCCGAGACCTCGTCTCAGCAGTCCATTACCCAAACCACTAGGCTACCGCGGTTGTTTTTTAAAATTCTTGTTTGTATTTGAAGGATATGGTCAAGGTAAGTTTTGAATGTTCTACCATAGCTAGTGATTCCGTATCCTATAATGGAGTCCACCAGGGCATTATACAGCATAAGTTTGACTTTAAAAGGAATTATATTTTTGATGATATATAGGTTGGCAAGAAAAGCTTTTAGTTTGTCACATACTCGGTTAATTTGTGGTAACCAGTTAAATTTGCTGTCAATGATTAGACAGAGATATGTATGCTTGTCAACCATTTCAATAGTAGGACATTGACAAGTACTATTGTTTTTATGTAAGCATAGATCCTCGTGAACTACCAGCCTTTCATTTTTGGGATACTGTGTTTTGCTGTATGGAGAACATACATGTATTAGTTTTGTTTTCTCGGCATTCAGAACCAGTCCATTATCATGGCACCATTTGTTTATATTGTCTAGATCTACTTGCATTCTTTTAAATGCTGCAGAAATGTTTTTTTCTGCAATGACTAGACAGGTGTCATCCGCGTACTGATAGGAAGTGCTATAGCCAATAACATTATTCATGTCATTAACATGCTAGGATCCTTGGGCTGTCCCCACGTCAGCTGTTACACTTTTACTGTACGTTTCATTGACATTAACACAGTAGGATCTGTCTTGCAGATAATTTTCACACCATTTTAGTAAAGGCCCACGTATACCAGTATTACTCAATTTGTTTACGAGTCTGTTGTGATTTAGTGTATCAAAGGCACGGGAAAAATCAATGAAAAGAGCAAGCACATGTTTTCTACGATTCAAAACTGAATTTATATCGTCTGTGAATTGAGACAATAGGGAAATTGTACTTTTATTTGCTTGAAATCCAAATTGGTTTTGAGATATACTATTGTTATCTCTATAGAAGGAATGTATTTGTTCGCAGAAATATTTTTCGACTACTTTATTGATGATAAAAGCGTAATGGGTCGATAGTTTGTCACGTTATCATGTTTACCTTTTTTGTGTATGGGACGGACACAACCTCGCTTCAATTCATTTGGATACCTTCCCGTTTTCATACAGACATTGATAAGACTCGCAATGGCAATAGATATATTATAGCTTATCTTTTTTATGTCAATTACTTTAATTTTATCTTCACCAGGAGCTTTAAAACTATCTAATTTATTTATGATTTTTCTAATTATTTTAGGTGTGGCTCTTTGTACTAACATACTAACATCACTATGATCAGAATAATCACTCTCTTTAAGTAGCGGCTTGTCACACCTAGGTAATATTCTATTGACTGAATTTTGAAAATCATCAGCAAATCTGTTGGCGATTTCTAGAGGAGTGAGATTTTGGTTGCAGAAAGCTTTCAATATAACTTGATCAACTGTTTGAGTAACTCTTCCACATAATGAATTTACGAATTGCCAAAGTTTTTTGGAGTTAGAGTAATTATTCGTTATTAATGTTTTATAATAATTATTTCTGTGATATTCAAGAACTTTATGACATTTGTTACGTGACTTGTTGTATTGTAATCTGAGACATTTATTAGTTGGATCTGATTTCCATAGTTTAAATAGTTTGTCTCTGGTTTCACACATATTTAAAATATTCTGGTTAATCCACGGGTGTTTGTATCTTGATTTTGCATATTGATTTTTTTTGTAAAGGGATTTACTACTTGCGTTTTCGAATTTACATTTAGTGTAGTTGTAAATTTGGTTTCTGTAATAGACCAGTCTATATTATTTAGTTCCCTTTGTAATATACCTTGGTCATAGCAATATATATTTTTATTTTTAGTAACAGTCTGTACATGCACTCGTACGTCACTGCAGCTCCGCTATCCGCTAGAACAGTGTCGACGGCTGCCGAGTACGCATCCCATTTACGGCCGATCCCAATATGCAACCTTCTATCTGGAGATCGCGGCAATCTGCGATAGAATTCCATCTCCCGATCGATCTCCAACCTACGTCCCAATAACATTGACTTTCAAACGCCGATTGAATTCGACTATCGATCGAAGATCGATTCCTTCCCTCCCGTGCGTTTCATTCTAAGCAGCTTTTATTGTGATGCGTTCAACGTGAATGCAATTTTTAGATATTTTTCTAACATTGCAAGGTTAATTTTTTTAATGATAAAAAAAGATTCGCAATAATACGTCAAACGCCAGATTTCAATACAGTTTTAGTGTTTAAAGTATTTAAATAATAAGAAAAATCTTTTGTTCATCTCGTCTCTCCTCTTATGAAACGGAACGTCTTCAAGTGTCAAGTCAAATCGAATCCAATCCGTCAAAACCCAAACAAAATAAGCGCGGGAGTCGGAGCTCGTTCGTTCGTTTGTTTTCTTAATTGGATCGATACAGATTTTGTCTTTGATATAAAATGGAAAGTGGACCGGTAAGTGTCATAATGTTATACGTAATGTGTAAAATTGAACCTTATCATTGTTTTTTTTTTGTTAAAAACTTGCAAGCTGACCTCCCGCTGAGTGTAGACGCTTCGTTTCGCGCCTATTCCTAATGTTATTGTGTTTTTTAGATTTCAACTAAGCCCCTCACAAAAGAAGAGAGTAAGATTCTACTTAACTTTGTTGAAGGAAGTAAAATCATTAATAATAAGGCTACAAATGCCACCACAAATAAACTGAAGAATGAAGAGTGGCAACGCATAGCCAATCAGTTTAATGCCGTGGTGACATCTTGCCATCGCACGGCGCAGCAATTGCGTTTGAAGTGGGAAAATCTTAAAAAGAATTCCCGCAAACGCAATACATTAATTCGCATGAACAACATAAAGGTAAGAAATTCGTTTAATGTACTTTATCGTCATTATCTTATCAACCTGAGTGAACTCACATTGGTTTGCAAGATCTCATCAGTAATACCCAGCACACAGAAAGTAACCACAAACATTTTAAGATCTTACCTTCCATGGATTATTTTTGGGTTAATTATCTTTGTTTCATGCATTATTATTATTAAGTATATTTAATGTTTCTGCCTGTGACTAATTTTAGTACCTATTCTATTTTTAGACTGGTGGTGGTGGACCAGATTATATACCTCCAGATGATGTGTTAGACAGGGTTGCTGCTCTGTTGGGCAATACAGTAGACGGTTTACCGGTTAGTTATGGTGGTGATGCTGAAGTGATTGACTTGGTTTGTGCTAAAGTTGGTGGTGGTAGCGGTGGTGGTATTGGGAGTAATGTTGAACTAGATCAACAAGTTTTAACTCTAGAGCCCACCTCATTGTCTCCTGGAATTGAAATATTACAGGAAATAGAATTGGATAATGCTGAGAACTCAGGGGAATTTTCTACAGTGAAGCAAAATAAAATGTTCTTCACTCCCAGAGCCAGTGGTAATATAACATAATTCTTTTATAGTTTAAATTTTTACTAAAACTCAAAATATACTCTCAAAAACTAGAACTCTATCATTTGACTTTATTACCAGTAACATAACTGAGGCCAGCCACACTTCAAAACTGTGTGTGGATCTGCATTGCACTTGTCACCCGAAATATTACTCTAGCAAAAATCTGATCAATTCGTTTTCGTTTCACGATTTCACGTTGCACGATTTCGTTACTTTATCCGCTCGCATATCGATTCTAGTATAGTCTGAAATCCCACAGAGAAACCCATGCTCCGCGAGCATATTTGTGTATAAGTCTCGATGTGCGGAGTAAGTTTTGAGATTAATATTTAGATCGCCAAGTATTAACATGTCAGCGGTAGCATTGGATTTCTCTATGAGGCTGGACAGTTCAGTGACAATTAAGATAGTTTTATTCGAGGAGGGCGGTCTATAGATTGCACACACAACAATAGGGGTGTTATTTGTGGTTAATAAAGTGCCTATTAATGATTCAAATGAGTGTGTTTTGCTTGTGATAGTGGTAAATTTAAGATATTTTTTTACATATATTATTATTCCACCGCCTTTTTTGTGTTGTCTTAATTGTGTGTGCATTCTGTAGCCCGGTATTTGGAAAAGATTGCACACTTCATTACATATACCTACTTCCGTGACAACAATAATATCGAGTGATATTGATGAGGAGTCTATTACACATAGCAATTTGGTAAAGATTTTTATTATTGATCGTATGTTCACATGCATACAACAGATATTAATATCAGCAGCAGGAATATTCTTAATAAACGAGTTTACTGTTACACAATTAAATATTTCATTTAATTTTTTTTGACATATTGTATATTTTTAATTTGAAATATAGTGGTTACGTAGGTGTGATTTACAATAAGTATGTAGGTACCTTAAGATTTCAGGAGTGATTCAATATCGGATTCAGCACGTATTAAAAATACTCGTTCGGAGTCTTTAGCTTTCTTAGCGTAGATCTTGCCTTCTTTACACCAGATGTATTTGTATGTCCTGTTTAGAAGTTGCTTGGCATTATACAACAGTGTCTTAGAATACTGCGTGAGGGCTGCCCTTACATAGACACGGCCTGTGGCTTTTTCCTTAGGTAGTTCCGGAAAGATGTTCCCCGTCAGGATTTCCATTTTTCTTGCCGAGGAAAGCCACTGATCGTGATCGCCATTTGACTGGAGCTTAACTATGATCGGACCGGGCTGTTCTTTGCGGCGACTAAAAACTCACCGAGCAGTTACCAACTGTTGCGCGTTGACCTTCAGTTTGACCGCAATTTCCTTGACTACATCTAGGGTATTTTGGTTCGGAGCTTCAGGGATACCTGCTATCTCTAGGGTAGACGCTAGGAGCTTTTGGTCAACTTCTTGGACTCTTTGCTCCATTGCCGAAATACGTAGTTCTCGATTTTTATTTTAATAATAAGGTCGGAATTTTTATTAACTAGCATTAGTGTTTCCTTGTTCTTTCACGGTGTCTTCGAGGTCCGAAATTTGGCTATTCATAAAGTTTATGGAGTTTGTCAGCTCCTCTAGTTCATCTTTGACTACATTCCTTATCTCGCGTCTGATATCTCTTGAGTAGTTTTTGAGTGTCAAATGTGACACATTTTTCAGATTCCTTTTCTTCTTCGTTTTCGGAATCGTCTGGTTAAAAGAATGATGATCGCTTTGACATATTACGAAGGCATTCCTCATAGCTCCACTCCAGACCATCGGAGTTCCGTAGGGTGGTTAGCTGTTTGTTGGTGAGCTTAGCACACACTGTTGTTGCATCTGCGCACTTATTGCATCTGCTACATTCTAACCCCGGCAATTTTTGGGTAATATTTTTTTACAATTAGAGCACTTTTTTAACACCATTTTCACGCAGGTAACCAAAATTTAATTAAAATTGAAAAAAAAATTTGATAGATAATGGTATAGACGTCCGCTCACTACCTCACACTCCGCTGTTTATAATTTTTATTTCTTTCATACAGTACAATTATATTTTTTTGTTTATAAATACACTATTAATAAAGTGGGTAATAAGTTGATTGTATTGGTGTAATAATCATTAAACATTTCAAATATAGTTTTGTTTGAATATTTGGACGTTTTACAATATCTTAAATAAGACGATTATGATAATAATAGTAGCACTGTGTCTCTATTGGCAATTTTAATATTCACGGATGAATATTTAAAAAAATATTATTTTTTAGACTTTTAAATATAAGTTTGACATTACCGGAGTATCCACGGAGCCTACCGAAGATAATTTAAAACCGGGGAAAATCACCGGATACTGAAATCTTCTCTGTAGTCAAGCCCTATACCCAATGTCAGTAATTTCTTTTTAAAAGATAATGGAGGTTTTTTTTTAAGTGAACTACTCGTATGTTCTAGGTACTTTATTTTTAAATTTGTTTGTTAAATATTGAAGGAATTTCTATGAGTTCTTCTATGAAATTTATACCTGCATTTATAGGCGTATCAGGTGCGAGTACCTAATCTCACTGGGCGACAAGCTCGCAGTTACGGTGGGTAATGTGAGCGCGTAGGTTGTCGCTACGAGCGATGCTCGAAAAGAAGATGGTGGAGAAGGTCCGGGATAAACTTAAGAAAATTCCGTTTGTCGTGCCCGCTAAATGGGTGTGGTCCGCCAGAGGCGACTATCGCGTTGGAGATAGCTCAATGATCTCCGTCTTCTATGAGTCCACACTCATAGAGGACGGAGGTCACTTAGCTCAGGTCCACACCTGAGGTTGACGCTACCCTAAAAGAAGCTGGGAGAAGATGGTATACCAGGGTTCCCACATTCGAGGGGTCTAGCTAAAGCCTGGAGATGATGACACAGCGTGGGTGACGAAATTGCCTTATTGATTGACTTTAATAAGATCGGGTGCGGTTTTAGTCGGTTTGAGTTCGATATAATGACCACGTAGTGGGGTTCCCGTGGAACACGAAAAAAAGGTACTTAAATTAAATTAAAAAAACATTAACTTATAGATATTTATTCTATAAGTTAATGTGTATAAATACGGTTTACTTGCATTTTGGGTTACGAAAGTTATTTTTTTAATAGTATTTTGCATAACAATCATATATCTGTGGGGTACCTAGCAACTTCTTTAAAATCGCTCAATTTGACATAAAAACAATACTACTCCAAAATCACATCATGGTACGAATTGAATGAACTAAAATTGAAGTGACGTCACAAAAGCACTAAGAAGGAATACATTGTATGCATAATGTACGGTTGTGGTACGGATATAAGCAAGATTGCTTTAAGCTTGAAATAAAACACTCCTGCAATAAGACGGTTGTTCTTACACGGTTGTAGTAGGCCCCCAGGATGCTGTTGGTGCTACCTAGCAGTCGAGCAGACATTGAGGCGCTCCGCTTTCTTATTATAGCGTAAAAATCATCATCGCAATATGCCTCCGCGAACATATTTGATACGCTACAGAACCTCGGCAGGTTATGCAGCATCCGGAAGGCATTGTTGTACTGAAATCGTAGAGCGCTGTACCCCCGCTGCGTGAAGTTGGCCCACAGACTGCACGTGTAAAAAGATTGGCGATACACTTTGAAAAGGTGTTACCTTTACTGGTATTATACACCGTGCAAACCTGCGCGCAAACATGTTACAACGAACGGACAGCGCCCTACGCTCCCTGTCAATGTCTAGATCATCTAACAAATCATCGACAAATCGACCAATCGAATCTATTATCCTTTTTTAAAGGTTTACCGCAAAGAATGATGGGAGGAACAATTGAGTAGCATTTAGTACCGGCTTTAAAGATCATAAGTTCACTCTTCTTGGTATCATACCTAAGACCATGAGCCGCTGCATAAGATTCACAGATGTCTAGCAGCTTACGTTAAGCACCGATCGACGGGCTCAGCAACACCATGTCATCCGCGTAGCTTATATTATTTATACACACACCAACAATAGAACAGCCAATGTTAATGTTGCTGAGCTCACCGATCAACCCATTCATATAAAGGTTAAAGAGACGAGGTGAGGATATACCACCTTGCCTAACGCCGCACTCCAACCCGTACAGGGGCCGTAGTCTGTACATAAGATAGCGAACGAATTCAGTCGTTAACTACGTAGCGACACAAACTAACCGAAATTCCCAAGTCTATACGTAAAGTTACGATTTTTGTCGATTATCGTAACGAAAGTCATCGCAAACTTAACAAATTCTCGGAAAGTACCTTAACGATTATTAATAGCCTAGACACGCATAGATTTAGTTACTCTTGCCCTTAGATTCTCCTTGGTTAACTGTGTAATTTGTTGATATTTTTATTCTGTTTGTACAATTATGCTTTATGAATTTGTAATTGTATCTATTTTGACTGTACAATTTCATCAAAGAGTAAAATCTCTCCGCCGAATGACTTTTTACAACACCCTTACCATAGATATTATAAATATAGACCATACGTAGACTATGACATTCAAAGAGAATACAATACTACGTAAGACATTGGCAAGTTGACACAAGTGACATAACACAGAAGCAAGAAGCCTTGAACACGAATTGAATAGAATTAATATTTTTGGAGGTTGTAGGGAAATACAAGAAATATTATAGCTGAAACGTGCTTAGCATGGGTTTATTTTACTGTAGAACATAGGCGGGAAGCAAGAAATGGTAATGCGACGGCGAGTCGCATGGATTATGCGCGATAGTGAAAATTATTTGAATTTGGCTGAGGGTGAATTCCTGTCATTGTATTGCATTACAAAGGCAATGTTTAAAGAACTTGTTGATGAAATAGCGCTATCACTTGAAAGAAAACGCCCTTACCGGCTTTCTGTGGAGTCCTAAGTAAGTTTCATTGTATAAATTGTACATTGTGCAACCTATAGTTGGGTTGAATAAAAAATATTATACAGGGTGTATTTTTGAAACGGGGCAGTAAGGGCAAGTACCTTAACCGTTGCAGTTACAGCAAAACGTTCTTAAAAGACCTTCCCTAACTTTTTGGGACATTTTGAACTGCGTTCACAGATTTTGTAAAAAACTTACAGCTAGCAAAAAAAATGAAAAAGTTCAAAATTGTTTTATGCCAATCGATTCTATTTCACGTGGGGATCAAAAAACTCTATGAGACCATTTTAGCTTTCAGTACTAGAAAAGACAGAAATCGCCAAAAACGTTTCCCATACATTTCGTACGGAAATATGATAAATCAACTCGAAACTCATAGGTCAGGTAAAATTTTGAACTTTTTTAAATAAAAAAAATCATTTAAACATTTAAGAAATTGGTTTATGAAATAAATTGCTCAAAATGATTTCCATTTTCACGAATACATAAGTCTATCCTTTTTTGCACTGAACGAATGGCGGCTAATAATGTTCTGGGATGAATATTACGTAAAATGGTCATTAATGCATCCTTGAGCTCTTGAACACTGGCGTACGTCGTCTTATACACCTCGTTTTTCACGAAGCCCCATAAAAAAAATCAAGTGGTGTTAGATCGGGGCTACGAGGTGGCCACTGTTTTGGACCATGTGTACCTATCCACTGTGTACCGAATAGGCGGCTCAAATTGGAACGTGAAAGGTGACTGTTATGTGGCGGAGCACCATCTTGTTGAAAATGAACTTTTCGCAATTCCGACAGGGGCCATTCGTCCATCTCGTTTTCAAGATGGTGTAAAATGACTTCATTATACATGGCAGAATTCAGTTTCCCTTCATAAAATTCCACCATTATGACTCGATTGGACATTATACCACACCAACAGTTGAATGAGAAGCGAACCTGATTATGACTTGCCGTAACTCTTAGTGGATTTTCTTTGGACCAATAGTGGTGATTTTTTCTGTTGTACATACCGTTATTGGAAAAATTCGTTTCGTCTGACTACAGTATGTAATTTAAAAATTCATGATCTCTGCTTATTTTTCCTCTTAGCCATCTGCAAAAAGTAAGCCTTCGAACATCATCACCCGGATGTAACACTTGAACTATGCGCCCATATCGATAGCACTTGTAGCCGTATTTCTTCCTTATCTTTATCACAAGGGAGTGGGATACACCTACTTCAAGGGCGACTTGCCTGGACGATACCTCTGGATATGCTTCGACATAAGTCAGAACCGCAATCTCCGTGTCCATGTCCACACGAGGCTGCCGCTTTCTTTTGAAAGAACCCTGCAATTCCAGGTTTTTCAAAAGATTTGTAATAACCTTTCTTGTTGGCACATGCCGCAACGGATACTTATTGCGGTACCACACTAATGCAGCTCCCGCATTTCGATTATAGACAAAATACGCTTCTAATAAGTCAATTTTTTCACGATTAGAAGACATTTTAGCGAAAATCCTTAATTAATAACTCATACGAAGTTTCTCAGCTGAAACTAAGTATAACACACAGATTTTCGAATCAAATTCGAAAGGACATTGTCCAACTTGTATGAGCACTTGGCCTGGTATGGACAGATAATAATTGGCCAAATATGATACAGGTTTGGTAGTTCATACTAGTAAGAAATAAAATAACATCATATGGTTGTATCAGAATTCATCAGTTATATTGTTTATTGATCATAGTATTTCGTCAATTTTTGTTAAAAGATTAGTTGTATTCATCATTTCCTTATTATTCAGTCATAAGTTATTAAAACATCCTGGGAATTGGGCAGGTGGGTTTACCCTAGGGACCTATTTAAGTTGGTATGTACCACACGCCAATAATATTAACTCTTAAAACAGAATCGGCTTTCGCACGAAATTGAAAAATGTAGGTATTCACGAGTCAAAATGACAAGCGAATGACATTTTATAAGATTTCTTTCCAGTTGCCATATAAAAACACAAGCTCAATCGATTAAACATAAATTCGTTTTTGAATCGAGTTAAAAAGTTTTCGTTTCATTATTATAAAAACAATGTTTGATCAAAGACGAGACGACACCATTTTGTTTTGAGTTGTGAATCTTTTTTTAAACCATATTAATATATTATTATTTTTTACTACTTTCTCGTATCTATACAATAAAAATAAATAAATATAATACCACTTTACAATTATGTAAATTGTAAAGTGGTAAGTATTATATTTATTTATTTTTATTGTATTTACATACACTATTTAGTGTTTAGGTTGACTGATAGAGAATGTTTGTTGAATTAAGTCCGCTTATGTACCTACTTGTGCATGAAGTCTAATAAATAAATAAATGAGCTCATAATTAACCGAATATAATACATAATTACTTGCACATATTTTTACGTTTTCGTCATCGTTCTTATAATCTTACGTTTGATCGTTGAGTAGAACCGATTTCCACGCGGGCTTAACCGCAAGCGTCACAGCAACGCGTACTCAATATCATTTAGTTTATGTATCTTTTTTAAAAGTATCAAGTAGTCAATCTATCAATTCTCTATCAATTCCTTATCAAACTCCGGTGTCCCATACATTACTCTTTATCGATATATTCATAAGTCTTAAATAAAAATCGATTTCGATCTTTATTATAACTGGCAACATTTTATTATTAAGCAAAAGAGAAAGATGTATAGCCATGTTAGGAGAATGTATATTTTAATGAAATAATTGATTAAATACTAATTATTTAAAGATATTTGTTGAAACATGATTATTGATCAATAGCTACATTTGCGTACGTCGTGTCCATGAGAGGCCAGTTTTGGACATTGCCCTTTGAGGGTAAAAATTCTTTTTATTTACTTTACAGTCAATTCTACCCACTTCCTGGCCATAACAAAAAGTTAGACCATCGTAGAAATTTGTTTCTGTTGCCGAAATGTATGGGAAACGTTTTTGGCGATTTCTGTCTTTCCTAGTACTGAAAGCTAAAATGGTCTCATAGAGTTTTTGATCCCCACATGAAATAGAATCTTTTGGCATAAAAAAAAATTTTTGGACATTTTGCATTTTTTTTGCCAACTGTAAGTTTTTTACAAAATCTGTGAATGCAGTTCAAAATATGTCAAAAAGTTAGGGAAGGTCTTCTAAGAACGTTTTGCTGTAACTGCAACGGTTAAGGTACTTGCCCTTACTGCCCCGTTTCAAAAATACACCCTGTATATCTAGAAGAACTTCATCTCATTTAATATATTGAAATTGTATAATTTATGTATTGTTTCCTTATAGATACTCACAGCACTGAAATTTTCGCCAGCAGATGCTATCAGCTTCTTATCGGCTTACAAAGAGGCTGTAGCTTAATCCAGTAGTTGGTCAGTTGGGTCATAAGCGCCGTGAAAACGGCTATCAACGAAAACATTAAATTGCCAATGGATCCAGAAGAGCCATTTCCGAATGCGATTAGAGTTGATTAGACCTATTGACTGCACACAAATCCAAATTCTTGCTCCTAAGGTGCATGAAGAAATCTATGTCAGTGGTCACCACAAGGGTCATTCATTTAATGTACAAGTTGCAAGTTTCTCAATCTATTTAATAATTAGTGGTTCATTTAGCAAAAATAATTGTATAATATTGTTTTATGTCATTTTAGGTGTGTGACCCTGATCTGCTCATTTTAAATATAAATGCTCGATGGCCAGAGTTCGGCATCATAGCCACATATGTGCAAATTCCTCAGTTCATGCCACATGAAGACCTCTTTTGATAACGGAGACCATCATGCATGTTACTCGGTAAGTTTCGAGTCAAATTACTGAACATCCTGTGTGTCAATATACTACTACTGCCAGTGGGGGCGCTGTTAACAGGATGAGTGATCACCACTTCTGTGTGGGCTATTTCCCCTATATAATGACTGTCATACATGTTCATATGGCAACTGCAACCGACGGCTTAACATATTTTCTGTGGCACGACCGAACCAATGCTAATACCCTTATTCATACAAATATTTGCACAGAGCAGCAGTTGCATTTAATACCGCTACACCACAGAGGCTGTCAATGTGTCAATATAACAACAAATTACAATTATAACATATATTATAATTTGATTTAATCTGTAGGTGATGATGGATATCCACTAGAACCATTGCCGATGACCCCAATGAAGAACCAGCCCCTTGGCCTAACGACAAGCAACTATTGGAAGTATCTACTGAAGGACGCTAAGGTAGACATCTGTGGCATGCCACCACCCCAAAGAATCACTCAGACACATTATTTTAGATTTTATTCGCCTTGTCAACTACAAGTCAACCAAGTGGCCAAAATTGTACATCAGCAACACTTCAGAGGTGCCATATTACAAGCATGTGCCGACCTAGTTCTTGAAAATGGTAGATATTGTACAGGTAACCTTGCGAGTACCATAGTAGTACATTTTTGAAATAAAAGTACTTCTTACTTTTACAAATATGTAACGTACATCCAAGACACTATAGTAACATTCTACAGGTGAAGTAGACGTACAATTGTTGTAAGTAGTACATAGAGGAAGTGGTTTCTTCTCTTTCATACTTAGATGTGTGCAATGTACTTTAGTAACTACTATAGTATAAACTAACAATCCCAAACCAACATTCTGCAGGGATTTTCTGTTCTTGATAGAACCAAAGGTTGTTTCCATGAGGGTACAGTTTATATCAGAGGAAAACTGTATAGTCCTATTGCTATCTATAATTATTCATTACAAATGCCAGCAGCTGTCACTCAGGCCCAAGTGGTGGATCCTTCCAGCAGAGAAGCTGTTGACCGGACAGATGGTTAGCCCTTCTGTACGGGCCATTCACCCTTTGCCATATATAAGGACTCCCATAGATGTTAGTATGGCAACCGGGGCAGACATCTTAACATGCAGATACACAACCATTGTAAATAGATATATTTGATGCATATAAATATTTTCACTGAACGGAAATTGAACCTTCACCTCCTGCTATGTCATCATCATATTTGTGTAGACATACTATACTGATTGCATTGTTACCTCGGAGCTCAGGTTCCGCCTTTCGGCTCTTCCTCCTCCACGACTTTTTATTACCCACAGGTATTTGTTGCCTCCAAACTTCCTGCTGGTTACCCAGTTGAATATCCCCCACCCCACAGAAGCTATCATTGCAATAAACTGAACATGGCTTTCCCTAAAGTAATATTCTGTACAGATTTACTGTCCTTAATATAACCAAAGGTTGAATCCATGTGGGTACAGCTAAACCAATACATCAAATGAAAATTGTGTAATTCTATTGCTATCTATTCCTTTTCATTGCAGATGCCAGCCGTTGTTTGTCACTCAACTAAAGCCTGAGGAGAGGATACCCATAGGCGAAGTCATAACAAAATGTTACAAAATGAAGATTGAGAAATTTTATTATCTGTAAAGATTTAATAGAAACTCTTTGTTTGAAGTACTTTGAAGTAAAATATGCATAAGATATGAACCTATATATATGTTTTATTTAATTTACCTACATAGAAATCTACTTACTACCTACCGATAGTCTTTGTATGAACTCTGCAGTAACTTATATTATGTTAGTTACTAGTCCTACTAGAAAAAAATGACAGTTACAAATAAGCATCCATCAGAATATAAAAATTATCTATTTCATAGCCCTGGGAAGTTATTAAATATGAAATTGAGCAATATAAAGTACACATTTCACCAAAAGTCAACAAATAATAACTTGAAGCTCAACCAAATTCAAATTCACCAAATAAGCATCCATCATCTTATAATTGTATTTTGTCATCCATTTCATAACCTTAGAGATTACTAAATATAAAATTGACCAATACATTTGATATCCGTTCTAAATACCGTCGTTAACTCGCACCGATACATGTCAAATACATGTAGAGACTTGCATCCCCCATACATTATTGCTAGCTATAGTCGCTATCTCAATTTGTATACTTGGGTTTGACGCAAACAAACCGATGTTTATTGCTATCTTTGGTTACGATTTCGTAAGATAAATCATAACGACCAATCTACAGACTACAGTCCATCAAATCTAAGAGGTACCGTTTGACGTTTCATATTTTTCAAACCGAAACAACTTTGTTCATACGTACATTATTCAGTTTCGATAACCTTTTTCATAAAACCATGAATTTAGAAAGATTTAATTATTGTATCTAAAAATGTACAATTCTTAATATCTAAATGTAATTGAAAACTTTCAAACAAAGCAAAATAACACATATTTACACAGTAAATAATTTCTAATAGTTATATTCTTGACCGCATTACAAAGTTACGTAGTTAGGTCACTGCACGTAGTGTTGCGACTCTTCGGATACACTTGTATGCAAAAAAATCGTTTACATATACGAAAAATCGAATGTATTATTTACAAATTACACTTGACAACCAAACAAAAATTTTTTCATGTGAATGGGATTTATCTCACATATTACGATTACATAACTAAATAGTTATGTAATCGTAAAATATGAGATAAAACCCATTCACCAAAAATACGTATTTATAAATCAAATATATTTGCTTCTTTAAAAAGTTGTCGAAAGCGATTTGTCGATTTTTGATTTTCGCGCCCAAATAAGTCGGGGTTTCTCGCGCTAACGCTGTCGAAATAGTAAATGGAGTCAGGGATAGTGTTTTTTACATTTATTTTTGTGTATGATAGTATGGGTTTGCATATTACAGAGAAATAAACAAATTTTTAACAAGCACATCCATTGATTTTACAATTACAATTTTTTCTTCTAAGTCTTATTTCTACGTCTAAAACTAATAAAAATAAGGTACGTAGAACCCATTCACAAAAATGTTGTTGCCTGATGTTATAAATTAACGACGTTACTGCGCGACCGCATAATGCACTGAATACACAGATACCCTAAAATAAATTAATTTAATTATTTTTAGGTCAATAGGCAAAATCGCAGGTGTCCAAGTCTCTACAATTTTTTTTTTCTGGCAACACTGCCAACTACAAGCGCACGCGGTCCGCTCGGTCGGTTCGGCGTCAGCAGTCTCTCGCCATCTTGGAAGCTGACTGTGCGCGTACTTGCTTTCTCGTTTGTGTTTTACAATTTGTGACTTGGCTATTACTTTTCTGGACTGATCATTCTTTATCCGTTTACCTTGGCAATATTTATACTGGACTCCGAACTAAGCAAGTGTTTATTAATAATGTCGAAAAGAGGACGTACTTTGAACAGCCAGGCTCGTGAATTGGTGGTGAAATTACACGAGTATTTTGAGCGTGAATCTCAAAATGGTGGACTTCTACTGCCAGTTACACAAGTTCGGGATCGCGTCGGTGAAGCTCTCGGTATTGGTAGCCGCACCGTTGGCAAAATATTAAGTGAAAAATATGGGCCTTCGGGGAGTGACAGTAACGTACTTCACACACCGAAAAAACGAAAAAGAAATAAACCTGTGACAGGCATCGATGAATTCGATAGTCATGCTATTAGAAACCATATATACGGGTATTTTACAAGAGGCGAATTTCCAACATTGGCAAAGTTATATGCAACTTTAAAAGATGCCGGGCTGTATAAGGGAAGCATAGAGTCGTTGAGAACGGTAATAACAGGAATTGGCTTCAGATACAAAAAAGTTGACAAACGAAAAATTGTTATGGAGCGACATGACATAATTATGCAGCGACTAACATTCCTGCGCGAAGTTAAACAAATTATAAACTGGGATAATGTAATATTTTTGGACGAAACTTGGCTAAATTCCAACCATTCTGTGCCGAAAACATGGACTGATGATTCTGAAGCTTCGTGCTCGAAGGTGCCGATAGGAAAAGGTGGACGCCTCATAATATGCCATGCTGGGTCAGCGTCTACAGGCTTCGTGGAAAACTCTTTATTAGCTTTCCAATCCAAAAGCACTAAAGAGTATCATGAAGAAATGGACGCAGTAAGGTTCCGAGAGTGGTTCTTAAATTTATTACAGAATATCCCTCCTAACAGCACAATTATAATGGATAATGCCCCATACCACTCTGTGCAAATTGATAAAGCACCTACGTCAGCCAATAAGAAAGCAGATTTGGTGGCATGGCTGCAAAGAAAAGGAGTGGATGCCGACATGTCACTATTAAAAGCTGAATTATTACAGTTAGTGAAATTGCATAAACCACCAAAACCGACATATGTAATTGACCAATTGGCCGAAGAGCACGGGCACAAAGTCATACGACTTCCTCCGTACCATTGCCAATATAATGCCATTGAACTGATTTGGGCCCAAGTTAAAGGTAATATTTTATAATATTATAATAATAACACGAGTACTTCTAACATTTATAATTTAAACAATGGTTTTCGTCTGCTATCAAATAGTTACATTATTGTTTTACAGGTTATGCAGCAAGACACAACACAAAACCACCCTTCAGTGTCAAGAAAATGGAAGGTTTATTAAAGGAAGCATGTGCCCAAGTTACACAGGAAGATTGGAGTAAAGTAGTACAAAAAACAAAGAAAATAATAATGGACGACTTCGAAAGAGACGTACACTTTGATAATGTAATGGACAATCAACTGGTCATTAATTTAAATGACGATGATGACGAAGACGACGATACTAGTACTAGTAGTGAATAAAAAAATATCCTAAACATTTCTTTTATTTAATTATAACAATTGATTTCTTAAAATTCGGATATTATAGTAATCGATCTCTTAAAGTTCGGATATTATAGTAATCGATTTTTTCATCCCATCCCTATCATTCAATTGTCAGAACTGTCAAACGGTACTTCTTAGATTTGACGGACTGTAAGGGCCTAGGTCCGAACGCGCATTCGACCATCTTACCCTATTTTGCTGTCGACTGTAAATATATTTAAACAAATATACGATTTCACGTGATATAGTGGTATCGTATAGTCGTTTCTGCCAGAGTCTGTCATAATTGACAAGATCAAAAGCTTTTGACAGATCCAGATAACTTGTGGTTGTGGTTGTACGATTATGTTTATAATACTTTACGTAAAACTATATTTTAAAGCAAAGCAAGCGTTTAAAAAATATTTATTGGGTTATCTATGTGATGATTGAATAAATGATTTTCTAGAATTTCTCAACATATTTACTTTTTAAATATTCCGAATAAAACAAAATAGTTATGAAAAAGTCAATCGACAATGAACAATGTCAATTGAGTAATATTTTAATATACATTCAACGAGTAAAGCCTTACATGTTTAACATACTGTCTTTTAGTCTTATCTCTGCCATTGTTAAAACCACAAAAATAAAAGTTATCTTTTGTGCCAAGGGAAAGAAGTAATTACTTTACTGAAATCAGAACTGCCGTTTATATTTTTTGCTTCTGAATTTCACTCCAATACATTTTTTTAAATGATTGGTGGCCCGAACCAACTAACAACCAATATGTGAAGATGATGTAATTTTTGGTTGTAACCATTTGAGCATTTGAGATTAATATAGCTAAAGAAGAAATGTATGAGTCGGTTAACTTACCAGCGTCGTAGATGGCCTGATATGACTACTCTAAAGCCTTTCTCGCCATGGGATCCATAGATTGGGCAAGACGAAAGTGCACTTTAAAAAACTGTGCGTCAAAGCAGTTGAGCGCTGGAACGCTGCCTGCGTGTTGCACTACTTCCGGGTGGTTATACTTAAAACGGAGATCTTTTTGCGTCACTGGATTCATCTATATTAAATACATACTGAATCTTTTGAATGCGATATTAAAATTTGAAAATTCTCGTAATACGTTTACTAGAGATTCGGAATCAGAATGATAGAAGATATTTGAGAACAATTATTTTAACCTACCTCGTTCTACAATGCTTAATGTTGCATACTTTTATAATATATTGTATTGTATTTAATATTTATAAATTATTTCTTGACATGACTAAAAAGGTATCACAATCATGTGTATATAAATATATATATATATATATATATATATATATATATATATATATATATATATATATATATATATATATATATTATTTCCGAGTTTAAATTCCTGCGTATGCTGTGCATAATTGAACTGGTGCGCTTCTATAAACCCTATGCTCTAGAATCTGAAGAAAAACTTGTGACTCCAGAACTATTCTGTGCTATTTTAAGCCAATCTAAGGATGTACAGTTATCGAACATTAAGTGTAGTACTTTTTTTCATAAAAGCGGCAATGCAATAGCTGAAAGTTTTATACATGACTTTCAAGACTGATCTCTGTCCTCGTTCTAGTAGTGCCTAGCATAGTGATGGAACTTTCTAGGGAAAACTAGTTCTAACTAAAATTGGGTTTTAACTGTAACACTTATACTTAAATAAATCAACATAAAAGTTAGCTAAAACAAAAACAAGTTATAAAAATATAAATGTACCTTATTGTACAATATTTCAGAAAACTCCTTGACGTTATTCGACTGCGGATAGAGACCGGACATGCCGGAGATCACGATCCTGTTCCCATCGTCCTGTGGTGCTGTCTGATCGTACGGCCGCGTATGTTCTTGTTGTGTTGGAGCCATCGTTACCAACTTTTTGATCTTCTGTACAGAAAATATGTATTAAAAAAATGTAATAAAACATGTAATACCAACTTTAAACAGCAAAAGCCTCCAAAAATAGGCTCCAATAACTGATTTACAGATTTAATTCACATCGAGTTCTTTTTTTTTTATTTGTTAAAATAAGTGATGATGGTTTCAGATATGTACCTACTCGCGAAAGTAGCTATAATACTTATCTACTAACATTACTACTATCCTATAGTTATAGTTGAATGCCGTATTCGAGCATTTTGTTAAATGTAATTAATGCAATAAGTTTCTCTTAGTGAACAGTGTTCTTTGAAAAAATATTTTTTTTAAACTGAAACCGAATTCAGAAGTTTTTGTTGCATTTTTATTGTTAAAGTTGTTTATATTTTACTTTATTAAAATTTTACTTATTTCTGTCATTAGAGTGAATATATGACTTATATGTGCTGTAAAAAAATATTTTTTAAACGGTCCTATAACTCGTTGGACATACACCAAATATGTGTATACTGAACTTCGAACCCAGTTTTATATAAGTCCCTACAATATTTCAATTATTATCTTCTAATTCCTAATCGTTGAAGAGTTATGTCTCCCATCATCATCATCAGCTCAGTATGATAATTGCTACAAGAAGAATATAAGATTATTTTTTTTTAATCTTTAAAATGTGATGATTTTCTTCTATTTTTAAATTCCATCATCAGACCCCCTCCAAAGTACGCTCTTTCACATATTTTTTTTATCTTTTCACAAAAGACGCAAAAATAAGTCGCCTTTAATGCATTGTACAATTAACCTAACCTTCACTCGGTAAATGCATCTTCACTTCACAAAAGCTTTTGACTAGTGCTTACATAAAGTCACAGTCCTCAAGTCGAACTATGAATCGAATCCCGGGTTAAGTCATTGGCGGAAACATCGGAATCACCATAAGAGGAAAAAAAAAAATTTTTACATTGTCTTTCAATATTTAACAAATATTTGGTTGTCTTACCTTATAATACAATTATCAAAAAGCAATGAAACGTGACGATAATTTTGAAAATGATGGACACAAGATACTCGACGAGAAAATTTCTACGAGTAACTATGTTTAGTGATGTGCACGTATTTATAAACATTGAAGTCAATTAAATCAATGTTAAATTCGTCATTGTCTAGGAACTAATGATTTAATGAATAGTTTACAATAAAATCCATAAATATCTACATTATACAGGGTGGAAGGTAATTTTCAGTTTGGGTTGATATGTTTTTTTTTTTATACCACTTAGGTGGCAGACAAGCACACGGCCCACCTGATGGGAAGTGGTTACCGTGGCCTATGGACTCCTGCCACACCAGGAGCGTCACACTCGCGCTGCCGACCCTGAAGAAACCTCCTAATGCCCCTTTTGAAGAACCCCATATTGTAGGCGCATGGGAAGACCGCAGCAGGGAGCTCATTCCACAACTTGAGTGTGCGTGGGATGAAGTTTCTTTCATACCGCACAGTGCGTACCGTCTCAGGTGGCAATGTGTGAGGATGAACTCTCTGCCTACGGCGAGCGGTGCGATGATAGAATGTTGCTGTGGGCATCATGTCAAACAATTCATCTGAGCACAAACCGCTGTACAGGCGGTAGAACACACACAGCGAAGAAAAGTCCCTCCTAAAGCGGAGAGATTCCACATTACCTGCGAGTATGGGATTGTCAACCAACTTCAACGCCCGTCTTTGCACCGAGTCGAATGGGTCAAGCTGGTAAGCAGGCGCTCCAGCAAAAAGGTGACAGCAGTACACCATGTAGGGCCGGACCTGTGCCTTATAAAGAAGGAGTCTCTGCCCCGCAGTGAAGTACTGCCTCGCCCTGTTGAGCACACCAAGTTTCTTTGATGCCAACTTAACCCTGTCCTCCAAATGACTGCGAAACTGGACATCGCTGGAGATATCGACACCAAGGATCCCGATACTCGAGGCAATGGTAAGCGGTGAGCCCAGGAATTGTGGCGCCACAATGAATGGGATTTTCTTAGCAGTGATACACACACTTGTGTTTTAGAGGGGTTGAATTGGACTAGGTTTAGCCGTCCCCAATCGGATACTCCAGAGAGAGTAGTCTCGATTTCGGACACAAGTTGTTCGCGACACTCTAACACCTCGGACCGAGGGATATTTGCACGGCCCGTGTAACACGTGTCCCCGGTACTGTCGTCCGCATAACAATGAATGGAGCCATCAGACAGCATGTCATTGATATGCAGCAGAAACAGGGTCGGAGATAACACGGAGCCTTGTGGGACACCAGCGTTTATGTCCATGCGGTCCGAGCAGCTACCGTCGACGACGGCTTGGATACTTCTATTGGACGAAAAGCTGGCGATCCATTCGCATAGTCCCTCGGGGAGTCCATAGTATGGCAACTTCGTAAGAAGACCTCTGTGCCAGACCCGATCGAAGGCCTTCGCTATATCGAGGCTGACTGCTAGTGCCTCACCCCGACTCTCGATGGCTTGTGCCCAACGGTTTGTGAGATACACAAGAAGGTCACCGGTAGAGCGACGGTGGCGAAAGCCGTACTGTCGGTCGCTCAATAGATCGTTTCCTTCAAGGTATCTCTGGAACTGTGTATTGATAACACACTCCACCACCTTCGAGAGAAGGGAGGTGATAGCAATAGGCCTGTAATTGGACGGACCTGTCCTGTCACCTTTCTTAGGCACAGGATGCACAAAGGCAGTCTTCCACGAGGCTGGGATTTGTCTCGCGGAGTAAGAGAGTGCGAAAAGGCGTGTAAGTACAGGGCACAGCTCGGGGGCACAGTGTTTAAGCACCATCGACGGTATACCGTCTGGACCACTCGACTTCCGAACATCTAAGGACTGAAATTCCCACCGGACCACCCGTTGCGTGAAAAATAAAATAGTAAAAATACTTCGGTCATATAAGCACCACAGCTGGGAAGAATAGGTGGTTCAGCATTCCCGTCGTTCATAGTCGAGTTTGACGCAAAGAGATTACCCAAGAGATCGACTTTCTCCTTAGCGCCATGGGCCAGACTACCGTCAGGTTTTTGCAGCGGCGGAAGGCAGGATTGGCAGAAGTTTCCCTCGGCAGCTTTGGCAAGCGACCAAAATGCACGACTGCCAGATGGGTAGCGCGCAAGCCGTTCGCCAATTCTGCCAATGAACTCAAAGTTAGCCCTGGCCGTTGCTTTTTTACTGGACCTCGAGGCAGCATTAAACTTCCGCTTCACTTCAGCAACATTAGGATCCTTGTTGGCAAGAGCCGTGGTCCAGTCCTGTATGCAGATTGCTTGCATTCTCTAGCTTCTCTGCAGGGCCTATTAAACCACGGGCGTTTGCTCGCTCCTGTTGCGATCCAGCGGTTGGGAATATAGCATTCCATGCCCGCTAGGATCACTTCAGCCACTGCTTTTGCACAGGAGCTTGGATCATCTGAAGTGAAGCAAAGCTGCCTCCACGGGTACGACGCAAAGAATTCTCGCAGTCCGTCCCAGTCTGCCGACTTGTAGTGCCAGACATGCCGCCATTGAGGTGGCCGCGGAGGTTCAGGCCGCGTGAGAGTCACTTACGCCCGGACGAGGCTGTGGTCCGAAGTTCCAAGTGGTGCTTCCACAGTTACAGAGTATTCGTCTGGGCGCGTAGTCAGCACAAGGTCCAGTATAGAGCTTCTGTGGGTCTCTATTTCTGGTGTTCTAGTAATAGAATGCACCAGTTGAGAGAACCTGTCGGTCAGTGACCCATAACCCAAATAGAAAATTACCGCCACTATTAAGACCTGGAATTCTTTCCTGGGTCCTTTAATCGAGGCGTGAAAAAGAATCTGATGAGTCCATCAAGCTGAGTGCTGCCATTGTAATATGGTACGTGTCTATAATGGTGACCCCCTTTCCTGAAACTTTGCCTTCAGGGTTATCATCAGGTGTGTGATTACCGCGTGGTGACGGAGAAAGAATACAAGCATCACCACCCTATCTCATACGAAGGGAGTCGTAAGAGGCGACTAACGTAAAAATATACAGACGAAAATAATAAATAAATAAATATTTTACAACATTCTACACAACGCTATCTAGACCTATGGTAAGCATAGTTTAACTAGCCTGTGTTATGGAATCTAGAATACGGATAAACATACTGCGAAAGAAGGAAAACTCGAAAAAATCATGTACCAACCCGCCTGGTCAGTGTGGAAACAGGAGGCCAAAGCCTCTCAACATTGGCCTATGTCCAGCAGTTGTCTGCGATAGGCTAATTGATTGATTACCATCAGGTGAGGTGAAGTCAAATTGGAGTATCCTAAATAAAAATACTTCCTACTAGGAATACGTAGAGTTACCTTACCACTGTTACCAGTAACGCTGTATTAGACTAACAAACTTGCAAGTCAACTTTCAAATTTTCTAGTAGCAAACTTTTCCCGGCGAACTCACAATTTCTACTCTAACTAAGATGCGGCTGAACTTCGATATTTTCTGTGAATCAACTGCTATCAGACCTCAATAACCAATTTGCAATACCTTCTTTTTAATATGCGCAAATCCACACGGATACCCCCACCATCGGAGCCGACGGGGGAGTATGGACGATATATCGGACTTGAACCGACAAAAACGCATGCCGACTGTGTGGGCCGCAGATAATCTAAAATATCCCTCGTGTCCCGGCCGGCCCAGGGCCGTCCCTTATGAGACGACCCTCTTTGGGTTTGGGTTCCTCGGAGTCCCCATCTAGTCCCCGAGTTTATTACGTCCGAAAAAAAGGGTGGATACAACAGATACCTCCCTACCGGAGTAGGTGGGAGGGGTATTTTTTTATACCACATAGGTGGCAGACAAGCGCACGGCCCACCCGATGGAAAGTGGTTACCATGGCCTATGGACGTGTGCAACACCAGAGAAGGTTATGTCGGACTCGAACCGCCCAATACCCACGGCGCCTGTGTTCACTACCGCCAAGCCATTGAGACCTCCTTCCCTGGCCAACTACCCATTTGGTATGAAAACCAGTCATTCACTCTTCTTATAATTTTATCTGAACTCATGTGTCACCGAGTAACCCTCACAGATCTTAAGGAGTTTCCGCATAACGCCAACGGATGGGCTCAGCAGCAACATTTTTTTTTATCACAAACACCATATACATATATCCCGTTTTGGTGCTGCTGAGCTTCCCTATCAGTTTATTCATATGGTTAAGCACGGGGGAACTCCACCCATAACTCATAACTCCTTTACCGAAGCGTAGAGATTTTCCATCCTTGGCAGTATTTTATCGTCTGTACCAAGGTGAATGTTCTAATGAGCTCTTCCAATTAGTACGATCCTCCTCTTTCCTACACAGGACAACAAGTCCAGGGCTTAGATGTCACCCGCACACAGTGCACAATATCTGATCATCACTTTATTACTATTATTCATATAGATCACTATATAGATCACTATTATTAGTTCCTCGAATGAGTAGAATGCTTGCTTGCATAGCTATTGTTTCAGTTGAAATTTAAAAGATTGCTTAATACCCTGCCTTGTCCGCCCTTCTCACACTATTTCTTTGATTAATGCACCAATACTGTAGCAGTGATATAATATTAGCCAGGACAGTGGTATCAGAGGCAAGTTTATGATAGACTAGGACAATTAACTAAGTCGAATGCACTCGATTAGTCCAGAAAACAACCTATTAATAGTGTCTATCTATGTAGTATTGGAGCGTCTTCTTGAGAAAATCCGACGATCTGGCCCAACTAGGTACAAGAATTCAGTATACAGTGGATTGTAGTCAAGTGATCATGGTTTGACAGAAAGTTAGACTGTAAGCCGATCCCAACAGAGGTGGAAGTTAATTCGGAGGAGGAGAAGTACTGCCCCTCTAGGCAAGTAGCACAATCGTTAGTGAAATGGAACTGAACAATTAATTTATGGCATTATTATTATGTTTATGACATTGACAGTTATAAACATATAAATATGTCATATGGCTATTCTAGTTAGAAAATGCCACTTGTCTGCAGGTACACCAACAAGCAATGAACCGGGTATAATAAGATTTTAGCACTTTTTTCGTCCGAAGGTCTCGTTGGATATCCTAAAAACAGCGGTGGGTATGTCGGATTCAAATCGACCAAAACCGCACGCCCAAGACATATCCTTCCCATTGAAACGGTTGTTGCTTTTAGGTCTCATGCTTCTGTTAGGCAGCACGCGCTGTGGAGCACGCTTCATCCACACATTTCGGGCTTTCATGGCCTTCGTTCACATTGGGCACCCATGAAGAGCCATGGAACGTACGCTCCATAAGGTTATCGATACCTACCTACACAGCATTTCATACAAAATGCAACCCCCAAAAAGACGAAAATAGGTTGTATCAAAGTTATAGGGCTAACTAACACAATTTATTTTCGACTTTTTAGGGGTAGTTTTTTGGTTGGTTTGGGTTTTTTAATTTTTAATTTTAATTTTATTATATGTTTTTAAAATTGATCTACTCGTCAAGCTCTTTGATTTGAAACCCATATTGAGGGAGTTGTGAAATAAAATGTAATTCGCCATTTTGTGGTGGCGGCCATCTTGGATTTGAAATTTGTCATGTTGTATATTATTCTACTAGTCCTGCCCTTTAATTTGATACCCATATTGAGGGAGTTGGGGAAAAATGTGTAGGTACTCCGTCATTTTGTAGCGGTGGCAATCTTGGACCGATTTTTTTCAAACAGCTAAGAACACTCCTGACCTTTCAAACAAAACAAAATAAATAATAATAATTCCAAATTGGTTCATCCGTTCAGGAGCTACGCTGCCACAGACAGACACACACACACACGGACACGTCAAACATGTGGTTTTTGCGTCATGGGTTAAAAAGAAACTAATCATTTCGTTAACATATTACCTATTTAGTTAGAAAAAAAAAATTGTCATATATAGTTTCTTAGGAAATATTTAAATTGTAAAACATATTATTTATATAATGTTCACTTGACTATATAAAGCCAGTGGATAATATTATTAGTACCTAAGTAATAATTTTGTGGTAATTCCATACATACTTTGTCATTAAAAAAAAAGTAAAAATTAAAACCCGACTACTGAAAAATCTACAATTTATTGTTTTGTTAAACTAAGCGGCATACGACCACGGCTATCCTTGATATTTTCTTGTTTAATACTTTTTATAGCGTGATTTTTCAGTAGTCTGGTTTTAGTTTTAAACTTAAGATTTTGTTGATATTATTTTGGGGCAATCTACGGCTCTAGTTAATACATATTTGTAATGTGCTAATTAACCCCTTTCAGATGATACCAAACACAGTAATTTAACACACAACACATATATTTATCTCAAGTTTATTTTTTAACACAGTACCTTATGACCGCTAGAGGGCGCTACATTAGATTCAGTGATACGTCATATAGCCTATAATTAGCGGACGACCAAGACGCTTCTAATGATAACTCATTTAAGTAATTCTCTGATAGCTAAGAGGGACCAGATGAACCTACATACTGTAATCGAGATAGCAAGAGTCGTATAAATCAAACAATTCACAAGCTATTAACAAAGTATAATCAAATTTTAATCGAGTTACAATTATAGATATTCAAAGTACTGACCTTAGTGTTTACACAACCTTTGTCAAACGTCGACTGCCTGTAAAGATGGCCGATAGCATTAAAGTCATTCACTCACAGATTTGACATTTTGCGTTGATGTTTTCCACAGATATATTTCAGAGTTATAATTTGAGAATGTAAGTCATATTAACAGCCCGTAATTATAAATATAATAATCAGTGATCATATAATAATAATCGTGTAACAATACATACATACATAGCCTGTTAAAATGATAACCCTACTTTGGCTTCGCCGCAGTCGAGTAAAAATACACACTGCCTTAATCAAGTAAGCGAAATAAGAAGAATATAGTTCTGACACACCGCCGGAACGCTCGCTTCACTTGCTCGGCTCGCGTGTTGTAGTCGCAGTTGTAACCTAACCTAAAAAGTTATAAACTTCCAGTACCGCTCTCTCTGTCTCTTTCCTTATTACCGTGTAATATTATGATGAAGCACTAGTAAGTGTAACGTTTGGGTTTAGTAGGTACATAATATGGATACATGTTTATATTTATGTAATGTAGGGTATCTGTATTTAGTTTTTAATAAACCAGTCTACCGCATACTTCCGTGTTTTACTGACGTACCACTGGCGACGAGTCGGTTTAGTTCGAACAAATTATTGTGAAATACGCGTGTGAACGTTGAAGCTAGTGTCCAAAATGCCAATCGGTAAACTAGAACCTTTTGATTTAAGTAGTAAACAATGGCAACCGTATATTCGGAGAGTTAGGCAGTATATTGTACTAAACGAGATAAAAGATACCCTCCATGTTCCGTTGTTAATTACGATTGTAGGTGAAGCAACGTATGCATTAATGTGCGATTTGTGTTCTCCGTCCCACCCCGAGACGAAATCATTCGAAGATTTGGTGAAATTGGTGGCAGAGCACCTGGAACCACAGCGGTCGGAAATCGCGGAACGACACGTATTTCGGTTACGTCGACAGAAAATAGGCGAATCGTTGACAGACTACCTGACAAATTTAAAACATTTGGCTACTACATGCAATTTTGGTTCGAATCTCGAGGAGAATTTGCGGGATCAGTTTGTTTCCGGGCTAGCGGGTGAGGCCATGAGATCGCGGATTTTCGCCGAGAAAAATATTCGATACAAGAAGGCGGTCGAGCTGGCGTTAGCACTGGAGGCGGCGGAAAAACATGCTGAGGTCAGCGGTTCGGTTACAGCGGGAGACTCATCGGAGGCGGCGGCCAGCACGGCGGGCGATGGCCTGCACTATACACGCGGCGGGCGATCGGGCCCGCGCGCGGGCTCGGCCGGCGCAACGCGGGCTAAGCGGGAGGCACGCGCGGGCGCATGTTGGCGCTGCGGTAAGGCGCATTCTGCAGTGAATTGCCGGTATAAAAATTACAGTTGCGATACATGTGGTGAAAAAGGACACTTAAAAGTGATGTGCAAATCCGGGCGCGCTAGTGGCGATCGGCATAATTACGTGAGTGAGGGGTCAGACGAAGAAATGTTCAGTATCAAAGTGACATGTCAAGGTAACAATCCTTACTTTATTCAGTTGTCGATCGATAGTCAGCTGATAGAATGTGAAGTAGATACCGGAAGCCGTATTTCCGCGATAAGTGAAGATATATATAAACGTCAATTTTTTAATAAGAAAATTGTAAAGGATAACTTAATCCTACGTAGCTATTCAGATTCAGCGATTGAGTCGCGAGGTTTCATTGAGGTTGAAGTAACTTTCAGAGATGTTACAGCGAAATCTTTACGACTTTACGTCATTAAAGGTGGAGCACGGCCGTTGTTAGGGCGCGATTGGATGCGTGCTTTGAAAATTACACAAATAAACATCAATGAAATCAACGATGATCAGTGGGTGAACCAACTACGTAAAGAATTTCCGGAAGTTTTTAGTGATAAGTTAGGTACATGTAAGCGCCTCATTCAACTACAGCTGACTGATAAGGAACCGGTTTATGTGCGAGCCAGACCGGTGCCACTGGCGCTTCGCGCGCGAGTCGATCGCGAGTTAGGTCGCTTAGAGGCGGATGGTTCTATCTATCGGGTTGAATATTCGGACTATGGAACACCCATAGTACCCGTAGTTAAACAAAACGGGGATATAAGGATTTGCGGGGATTATAAAGTAACGATTAACCCAAAATTAAAAAGAAACTATTATCCGTTACCGCGCATCGAAGAATTGTTTGCTAATCTCAGTGGAGGTAAAAAGTTTACCAAAATTGATTTAAAACATGCCTACGAGCAATGTATTCTTACAGATGACTCACAACCTTATACGGCTATTACAACACATGTAGGGACCTTCGTGTACAGAAGAACCCCCTACGGGTTATCATCCATCCCGGAACAGTTTCAGAAACTCATGGAAGAGACTCTGCGCGGGGTACCAGGGTGTGTAGTTTTTCTGGACGATATTTGCGTCACTGGAGTCAATGACCCAGACCATAAAAAGAACCTTACAGCTGTGCTTGAAAGATTGCGTGAAGCAGGCCTGACAATTAAGTTGAGTAAATGTAAATTTTTACAAGAAAGTGTAAAATATGTAGGCTTTATTATAAATAAAGACGGTTTGAGACCGGATCCCACAAAGCTGGAAGCTATTTCCAAGGCACCTAGACCTCAAAATATATCCCAACTTAAAAGCTTTTTGGGTATGATCAATTATTACGGGCGATTTATACCGAATTTGAGTACAACATTACAACCTTTGCATAATTTATTTAAAAAAGGGGTGACTTGGGAATGGTCGCCTAAGTGTGAGCAGACCTTTATTTTAGCGAAACAATCCCTCCTGAGCGAGCGTGTACTGGCGCATTATTCGGAGGGGCAGCCACTTGTATTATCAGTAGATAGCAGCTCGTATGGCTTGGGTGCAGTTTTGGCACATCGCGTCGCTACCCAGATGGCAGTGAGAGACCAGTAAGTTGTGTGTCGCGTACGCTTAGCCCGGCAGAGCGTAACTACAGCCAACTGGACAAGGAGGCGCTTGCTATACTGTTTGGGGTAACGAAACACCATCAGTATTTATTTGCGCGACGGTTCATATTGCGTACCGATCACCAACCACTAACCCATATTTTTGGTGATAAAGGGGGCATTCCCCAAACGGCGGCAAGCCGCTTACAGAGGTGGGCGGCTCGTCTGACAGCATATGATTTTAGTGTTGAATTTGTACGATCGGTGGACAACGGTCCGGCCGACGCATTATCGCGGTTACCGTTAGCTCAGGAAGGTCGTTCCGCGCACGGGGTAGATTATTTGAACGTAGTAGAAGAGTGTTTACCTATTTGTTACAAAGACATTGCGAAAGCAATAGAACGAGATGCTTTGTTATGTAAGATTAAAGGGCATGTCCTTTTTGGTTGGCCGTCAGAACCGAGCAGCGATGTAGAACGCCCGTACTTTATTAGAAGAAAGGATCTCGGGATTGAGCAGGGCTGCATTATTTACAAATATCGCATAGTAGTGCCACACAGTTTGCAAAATAAGATTTTAAATGAAATTCACGAAGGACATTTGGGAATGAATAAAATGAAGAGTTTATCGCGTAGTTATGTATATTGGGCCAGTCTAGACCGGGACATCGAGCAGGTGTGTCGGTCGTGTGCGGCGTGCCGCACGGTGCTCGATGCCCCACCCCGGTCTCAGCTGCACCCTTGGGAGTTCCCACTGCACCCCTGGCAGCGTATACATATCGATTTTGCAGACTGTGGGGGAAGACGTTACTTAATCTTGGTGGACGCGCACTCTAAGTGGATAGAAGCAGTTCCTATGCAGAGTACTAACGCGGATCGTACTATCAATGTGTTACGGAGTATTTTCGCGAGATTTGGTTTACCAGCTCGTTTCAGACAACGGGCCCCCGTTCTCTTCCCTAGAGTTTAAGGAATATTGTAAAAACAACTGTATAAAACACACGACTTCGGCACCTTATAGACCTCAGGGTAACGGAGCGGCAGAAAACGCTGTGAAAACCGTAAAGAAAGCAATTAAGAGAGCATTGTTTGAGGGGGTAGGTGTGGATGCCGCTTTGCATAAATTCCTTTTCCAGTACCGAAATTGTGACCACGCGACCACGGGCGTTTCTCCAGCTGTGGCCTTACATGGGCGGCGATTGCGCAACCGGCTCGATGCGTTGCGGCCAGACAGGGCTGCCGCGGTCCGTGATCGGCAGGAACAGCAGATGGCTCGAGCTGCAGGGAAAGAAAGGGATTTCGACGTGGGGGATGTAGTGCTGGTCCGAGATTATTCAGCGAGGGGAGAAAAGTGGACCGAGGCATCAGTCACAAAGAAAACGGGCCCAGTCTCATATAAAGTAGACATTGGTAAAGGTATAGAATGGCGTAGGCACGCCGATCAAATGATTCCGAGAAATAGTAAGACTCGGTACTCGTTATCGCAGACGAGTGACGTCACGGTTACGAATACAAACGGTAAACCTGAGGTCGATAAGGAAGCTCAGCTTGATTCATATGAAGATGCGTCGGATGGCGGTAACGGTCAGGAGAAGTCACTTGTGGTCCAAAGTGAGCCGACATCAGTGGCCCAGCCACCCAATCGGTTACCGGCACCACTGGCTGAGCCGCCGTCGTCCCCGCCCCCTGACGCGTCCGTTCGAGCATTGCGTGCATTAGAACGAGCTAAACGAACGATTATTAATTTGTTAAAGTAAATAATGAATTATGTGTATAAACTTGAAATTGTACATCTAGTTTGCTTATAGTTAGATTAAGTGGTTCGGTCGAGGCATAGTGGGGAGAGATGTAACGTTTGGGTTTAGTAGGTACATAATATGGATACATGTTTATATTTATGTAATGTAGGGTATCTGTATTTAGTTTTTAATATACCAGTCTACCGCATACTTCCGTGTTTTACTGACGTACCATACCCGAATGCCCGACAGCCAAATTACTCCACGATGTTGAGCGTCTACCAACGTCTATTAGATCACGGCTCATTTCACGTACCGACGCACGCACAAGGCCGGGGCAGACCCGCCTATCCGCAGAACTTGTACGACGAAGTACTCGAGTTTTTTGAGGACGATCCGCGACGAAGTACAAACGATGCGGCACGTAGATTTGGCATCAGCCAGCACTGTGCTTGGAAAATTGTGAACTCGGCTGGTATGCACCCTTATCACTACAGAAAGGTTCAAGAACTGACAACAGTCGACCGAGCACCCAGGATTACATTCTGCAACTGGGTGATCCTTCACCCGGAGACCAACGTCCTTTACAGTGACGAATGTTTGTTCACAAGAATCGGGCTTTTCAACCAACATAACGAACATTGGTGGTCAATAAGAAATCCCAAGTTGGCGCGACAACATTCGTTTCAACACAGATTTAGCGTGAACGTTTGGGCTGGAGTCCTAAATGACAACATCGTGGGCCCATACTTCATCGAGGGACGTCTAACGGGTGAAACCTATTTGGATCTGTTGAGAACCATGGTATCAACCATGTTGGATGATATTCCACTCGCAAGCTTGCGAGACCTCTGGTTCCAACAAGATGGTGCTCCACCCCACTACCACATCGCGGTAAGAGACTACCTTAATACGCAATTTGAAGGCAGGTGGATTGGACGGGGAGCTTCAGTCGCGTGGCCCGCTCGATCCCCGGATCTGACGCCAATGGACTTTTTCATGTGGAGTGAAGTGAAACGTAGAGTGTATGTCAGTGAACCCAACACCCGTGAGGACCTCCGACAAAGGATAATTGACGCCTTCGATGAAATTCGTCAACAAAGAGACATTCTCCTAAGTTTAAAATCAAACTTGTTAAAGCGGGCTCGTTTGTGTATTCAAAATGACGGAGGACATTTCGAGCAACAATTAAAGTACTTGTAGGGTAAGTCTTGCACGTGTTAAGTACAGAAATTAATCCTTAAGCTAATTTACTATTCCAAGTTCTTTAGTAGGTAGAGTCTGGCCATCGGTTCTTTGCACAAGAAAAGAGCGGTAAATTCAAAAAAACAAGGGGTGACAACACCGACTATAGACTGAAAAAATGCGTTTGATACTATTATTTTTTATATTCAATAAAAGTTATTTTATACATTTTTATTTATTACGTGTTATTCATACCTGTACATATATAACAAACTGAGTCGGATAAGCTGCACAAACTTTAAAATTAGCTTAGATATCATCATCATAGCATTTAGTCCCGTTTGCGGCCCAAACTTGCACTCCGGTATTTATGAATTAACGGTGACTGTAGCCTAATGGTTATGGCGTTGGACGTACAATGTTGACGTTGCAGTTTTGATCCCCAGTCATTGCACTACCGGTATGAACCCACACAAGCAGTTTTATACTAGTAATTTCAGTTGCTAGTATGCTTTTATTAAAAAAGAAATTTTCTACTTACACATAAAGTTAACATACATGCTTGCTCATCATGCAAATAATGATCATGTCCAGGATACAAGAAAAAAAATTACAAGTCATTAATATTTATAATTTTATTATGATTCATAATCAAAGTCTGATTCTATAAATTCAACACCAGAAAATGAACTGTCACTATCGTCATCATCATCACGTACATTTATTATAAATCGTTCCAGTACTGTTTCTGTGATTCCATCTCTTAATTTGTATTCATTTTCGACGTGAATGGCGTGATCTGTGCATTTCTTCCAATCATCAGCCGTTACACTAAGAAAAGACTCTTTAATTAAGTTTTCCATTTCTGCCCCTGGTACTCCTATATTTTTGCTAGCCACTTTTCGTTTAGCTAAACTCCATATGAGGTCAATAGCATTTAAATCACAGTGGTATGGAGGTAGTTTAAGCACTTCGTGGCCATGTTGTTTTAGAAGTTCTTCTGCTTTATACAAGGGTTCAGGCTTATTCTCTTTAACGAGGCACATTAATTCATCTTTAGTATAAATTTCTTCAAATGGAATGTTGTTTTCTCTAAGCCATTTCTGTATGTCACTTTTTAAGTTCTGCATTGTTGGTGGTTTATTTATTTGTGTAACATGATAACTAGCATTGTCCATCACAATCACACTAGGCTCTGTCAAATTTGGAATCAATTTCTCACCTAACCACTTCATAAAATTTTCTGCATTCATGTCATCATGATAGTCAGCTGTTTTTAATTTGGTACTAAATACTAACAGTGCATTGGGCACAAAACCCTTTTCCGATCCAGCATGTACTATAATATGTCTCTTGCCAGACGAAATTTTGTCTATCACTCCACTAGTGGAAGGACCTTGCCATGATTTTTTTACCTTATAATTTTGGTGAACATAGGTTTCATCAAGATAAATTATTGGTTTCCCTTGTTGTCGTTTCTCAGCAATTGTTCGAAGATATCTGTGTCTCCAAGCAGCTAGTTCAAAGTTCTCTATGAGCAAAGACCTTTCATTCTGGTTTTTCTTAAACTCTTGCTCTCGAAGCCAATTGACTCTCTGAGTTCAACAAGTAAATTCCGTAGAGTAGGAACCTGTTTTTTTACACAGTAAAATTCATTAATCTTATTCCTAATAGCCGTTAAATCAAAATCATCCAGATATGATACCGTGCCCTGACAAGGGCGTTTCTTGCCGGGTGTATTCCATTCTCCTTGGTTTATAGAACCTTCCTTCTTGATTGTTTTAATAGTTCTAACAGATATTTCTGCAAAGGAAAAATATATAAATGTAATCGAATGTAAAAAATATAAAAGCCTAACAATAATTTAACTGTTCCACTATACTATGAAGAAAGATAAACTTGTATGCAAACATTGAAAATAATCGTACAAAGATTTTAAGACATTTTTCAAAAACATAAATTTACCTGTCATCGTAGAAATTGTATCCAAATATTTCGTTTCAGAGTTCAACGATTCCTTTTCCTCAAAACATTTTAACTCTTTCACTAACGTCTTGACTCTCGCCATGTCACCTTCTAAAACACATACAAGAAAAAAAATAGTAAATAGTATTCACATGATACCCGGACATAAATATCAAGCCAACTATCAAGACTACTTACCAGCAGCTGTAAGGATTTCGTCTAAGCGATGTATTTTTTCGTTCTGGATTCGTTCATTATCAAGTTTTATGTCTTGATACTTGCCGATCATGGTAAATATCAACTTTCTAACTACGCCTTTGATAGCTTTAGGCATTATTTTTCAATAATTTCAAAAGAATATTGATCGAGAAACACTAAACACAAAAACGGGTCAATCCGTTTGACAGTGACATGACAGTTCAAAAATATTGCCATGTATAGATTTAAAAAAACAGTCCAGTGCAGAGAACCGATAGCCAGACTCTACCTAGTGTACCTACACCTACCTGCCAGTTGATAAGGTACTTAAAAAAACTACTGAATTACGTTAAAAGATACTGTGGTTTTACCATTGTTTACTCAGTTCACCCAAACTTGTATTAAACACGGTATTAAAAAATTACTGCCACTAGAAAGTTCACGATGAAAGTTAAAAGTTCATTGATGACCTATTTACTATCCACACATCGTGCGTAAATAAAATGGTGTCTATTCTTTAAGCACGTATTGTGAGATTTTAAAAACGTTAATAACGTTGTTTTTTTGTATGGTGGGGTATTTGTATTATTCCATATATATTGAAGTATATACGTTCCATATCAGTCCCTGCAGTTTCTCTGGTAATTAAAAATTAGTAGTGTATATTATAAATGGAGGCTAATTTGGTGAATTTAGTTGAGTTTTAAGTTATTATTTGGATGATAATGACGTTTTATTGTTCAATTTTACATTTTAATAATCTCTAAGGTTATGAAATGGATGATAAAATACAATTATAAGATGATGGATGTTTATTTGGTGAATTTGGTTGAGCTAATTACGATATTACCATAATTATAATATTACAACGAGCAAAGCCGCAGCATAAAGCAATATCAAGCGACCCGCTGCATCGTCGCATCGTCAGCACTCCATACCTCGTGTCGCCGTGCGCCGTCAGCTAAATGACTCACTGTACACCTGCGATTCCGTGACAAATATATTTTAAGTAATTCACTTTGGTACTAGCATCGTCCAAGTTTAGACTTAGTATTAATTATAAGTCCTAATTGTAACTGAATTTATTCAATTAAATTCTAACTATCTTCAATCTCAGTTTCTTTTAACTCCTCCGGCTGTCTCCTACGTAATTGGCGCAGTCGGTAGGATACTCGCGGGTCTATTCGCGAGCTTTACGGATCTCTAATATCGTAATCCGCGTTCGCGTGTCGCCCGGGAGACTTCCAAGTCACCGCTTCGAGTATCCAGAATCTACGTGAAGCCGCAACGGAGGTTATCCAGACATTGATAGCACAGGAAGGAATCGGATCATAGTATGTAGTCAATTCAGCAAAAAAAAAAAAGGGAAACAAGCAGTATAATAAATAAATTAATTATAAGGAAGAAGAAAAAGTGGATCAAAGAATACTATCCCGCACTTGCAGCTCCAGAGACGTCCAGATCACCCAGCTCCACCTCGTCCAGAGCGCGAAACAACTGATAGCACTGGTAATTATGCCGCAATCCCAAGGCATTGGCGAATGGCCGGAGCGAACCACCTACAAAGTCCACCAGATAGCCATGTTCATGCAGTAGTCCGTTCACCAGCAAGCCGACAGGACTGATACCCATGGCACGGGTCCATCGGATGGCGTCATAGTGCAGCAATAGGGAGAGTATCCAGCCTTCGATGCGCAGAAAAGCAAGATAAAATCATACACCAACCTGCACTGCAACTACAGAACGATCCTGAAACAGTATACCACACAACCATACCTTTCTACGTTATCGTATCCGGTGCAATTATACTTAGGTACCTCAGTCATGCTGACTCGTCGTTTTCGCCGATGGAAATGCAAGCAACAAGTTACTATAGAAAACCCCTCCAGCACCCAGCAAACTTCTGCTGAAGAACCTGAAAACCAAACCTACGCGAAATCATCTACACCAGCAATATTTTCACTGAAAGTTGGAAAATAGTTGCTTTTCTGAGGGCGGAGGAATTACGATATTACCATAATTATAATATTACAACGAGCAAAGCCGCAGCATAAAGCAATATCAAGCGACCCGCTGCATCGTCGCATCGTCAGCACTCCATACCTCGTGTCGCCGTGCGCCGTCAGCTAAATGACTCACTGTACACCTGCGATTCCGTGACAAATATATTTTAAGTAATTCACTTCTGTTCTTGCATCGAATGTGGTCACTAGATTTAGTTAGTAGTTAGAATGTAGTTCGCATCATCGAACTCATTCGCTTAGGCTAGTATGGTGTAATGTAGTTCCAACATCGAGTGCATTCGCCTTTAGGCTAGTTAGATTAAATTAAATAAGTATAATAAATCTCGTTTTAAGTGATTCTAGTTTCCTTCTTGTACCCTCTGGCTGCGGGAAAACGTAATTAGCTTTAAGTTATTATTTAGATGATAATGATGTTTTATTGTTCAATTTTACATTTTAATAATCTCTAAGGTTATGAAATGGATGATAAAATACAATTATAAGATGATGGATGTTTATTTGGTGAATTTGGTTGAGCTACAAGTTATTATTTGTTAACTTTTGGTGATATGTGTATGTTATATTGTTAAATTTTATGTTTCATAATCTATGGATGACAAAATACAATTATAAGATGATGGATGCTTATTTGGTTGAGGTTCTAATTATTACTTGTTGACTTTTGGTGATAGACTCTAAGGTTATGAAATGGATGATTGAATACAATTATATGATGATGGTTACTTATTTGCTGAATTTGGTTGAGGTTCAAATTATTATTTGTTGACTTTTGGTGATTTATGTATGCTATATTGCTCAATTTCATGATAAAATACAATTATAAGATGGTGGATGCTTATTTGGTGAACTTGGTTGAGCTTCAAATTATTATTTGTAGACTTTTGGTGAAATGTGTATGTTATATTGCTCAATTTCATATTTAATAACTTCCCAAGGCTATGAAATAGATAATTATATTCTGATGGATGCTTATTTGTAACTGTCATGTTCATGTATGTAGGACTAGTAACTAACACAATATAAGTTACTGCAGAGTTCATACAAAGACTATCGGTAGGTAGTAAGTAGATTTCTATACAGGTAAATTAAATAAAACAAATATATATAGGTTCATATCTTGTGCATTTATTACTTCAAAGTACTTAATACAAAGAGTTTCTATTAAGTCTTTACAGACAATAAAATTTTCTCAGTCTTCATTTTGTAACATTTTGTTATGACTTCGGCTATGGGTATCCTCTCCTCAGGCTTGAGTTGAGTGACAAACAACGGCTGGCATCTGCAATGAAAAGAAATAGATAGCAATAGGATTACAATATTTTCATTTGATGTATTGGTTTAGCTGTACCCACATGGATTCAACCTTTGGTTCTATTAAAGACAGTAAATCCCTAAAGAATATTACTTTTGGGAAAGCTATGTTCAGTTTATTGCAATGACAGCTTCTGTGGGGTGGGGATATTCAACTAACGTTCTACAGGTGAAGTAGGAAGTGGTTTCTTCTCTTTCATACTTAGATGTGTGCTATGCACTTGCAAATTAGTAACTACTATAATATAAACTAACAATCCCAAACCAACATTCTGCAGGCATTTTCTGCTTTTGATGGAACTAAAGGTTGTAGATCCATGAGGGTACAGTTTATATCAGAGGAAAATTGAATAATCCTTTTGCTATCTATTATTATTCATTACAAATGCCAGCAGCTGTCACTCAAGCTCAAGTGGTGGATCCTTCCAGCAGAGAAGTTGTTAACCGGACAGATGGTTAGCCCTTCTGTACGGGCTTTTGCCATATATAACGACTGCCATAGATGTTAGTATGGCAACCGGGGCAGACAATAGGCAGATACACAACCATTGCAAATAGATATATTTGATTTATATACATATTTTCACTGAACGGAAATTGAACATTGTTATCATCATCTTTGTGTAGACATACTATACTGATTGCATTGTTACCTCGCAGTTCAGGGTCCGCCTTCGGCTTTTTCTCCTCCACGACGTCAAGCCTACTTTCTTTACCTGGACCTGCTGGGAGCCCCATTGCCAGGCATTTGTTGCCTCAAAACCTCCTGCTGGTTACCTAGTTGAATATCCCCATCCCACAGAAGCTGTCATTGCAATAAACTGAACATAGCTTTCCCAAAAGTAATATTCTTTAGGGATTTACTGTCTTTAATAGAACCAAATGAAATAGCGAACGAAATGAAAATATTGTAATCATATAACTATCTATTTCTTTTCATTGCAGATGCCAGCCGTTGTTTGTCACTCAACTCAATCCTGAGGAGAGGATACCCATAGCCGAAGTCATAACAAAATGTTACAAAATGAAGACTGAGAAAATTTTATTGTCTGTAAAAACTTAATAGAAACTCTTTGTATTAAGTACTTTGAAGTAATAAATGCACAAGATATGAACCTATATATATATATATATGTTTTATTTAATTTACCTATATAGAAATCTACTTACTACCTACCGATAATATTTGTATGAACTCTGCAGTAACTTATATTGTGTTAGTTACTAGTCCTACAAACATGAACATGACAGTTACTAATAAGCATCCATCAGAATATAATCATCTATTTTATGGCCTTGGGAAGTTATTAAATATGAAATTGAGCAATATAACACACATTTCACCAAAAGTCTACAAATAATAACTTGAAGCTCAACCAAGTTCACCAAATAAGCATCCACCATCTTATAATTGTATTTTATCATGAAATTGAGCAATATAGCATACATAGATCACCAAAAGTCAACAAATAATAATTTGAACCTCAACCAAATAACCATCCATCATCTTATAATTCTATTTTGTCATCCATTTCATAACCTTAGAGATTATGAAACATAAAATTTAACAATATAACATAAACATATCACCAAAAGTTAACAAATAATAACTTGAAGCTCAACCAAATGAACATCCATCATCTTCTAATTGTATTTTATCATCCATTTCATAACCTTAGAGATTATTAAAATGTAAAATTGAACAATAAAACATCATTATCATCTAAATAATAACTTAAAGCTCAACCAAATTCACTAAATAAACATCCATCATCTTATAATTGTATTTTATCATCCATTTCATAACCTTAGAGATTATTAAAATGTAAAATTGAACAATAAAACATCATTATCATCCAAATAATAACTTGAAACTCAACTAAATTCACCAAATTAGCCTCCATTTATAATATATAATACTTATTTCCTCAATGTTGCCCAATTTCATATGTAATATTCTATTAAAAACATCAACAAAATGTGCACAAATAATAACAAATAGTTAACGACGTTAACTACTTTGCGGGCCTTCAAGAATGCTCGCATTCTTTATGACGAAATTTGTTAAGAAACCGACAATTTTTGTTAACTTGGAAGTCGAGACTTGCTAATATTGCCACCGTACCAAATACCGTCGTTAACTCGCACCGATACATGTAGAGACTTGCATCCCCCATACATTATTGCTAGCTTAGTCGCTACCTCAAAATGTACAGACTTGGGTTTGACGCAAAGAAACCGAATTTTGTTGTTAACTTTGCTTACGATTTCGTAAGATAAGTATTAACGACGAATGTACAGACTGCCGGCCCAGGGCCGGCAGTCTGTACATGAGATAGCGACCGAATTCGGATGTTAAGTACGTAGCGACGCAAACTAACCGAAATTCCCAAGTCTGTACTTAAAGTTACGATTTTTGTCGGTTGCCGTAACGAAATTCGTCGTTAACTTAACAAATTCTCGGATAGTACCTTAATAGCATAGACAAGCATAGATTTTGTCACTCTTACCCTTAGATTCTCTTTGGTTAACTGTGTAATTTGTTGACATTTTTATTATGTTTGTACAATTATGCTTTATGAATTTGTAATTGTATCTTTTTTGACTGTACAATTTCATCAAACAGAAAAATCTCTCCCCTTACCATAGATTATTGTACATATATATAGACCAAACATAGACTCTGACATGGCAAGTTGACACAAGTGACATAACACACAAGCAAGAAGTCAAGAAGCCTTGAAAAAGAATTGAATATTTTTGGAGGTTGTAGGGAAATACGAGAAATATTATGGCTGAAGCGTGTTTAGCATGGGATTAGTTTACTCTAGAATATAGGCGGGAAGCGGGAAATGGTAACGGCAAGGTGCATGGATTCTGCGCGCTAGTGAAAATTATTTGAATTTGGCTGATGGTGAATTCCTATCATTGTATCGCATTACAAAGGCAATGTTTAAAGAACTTGTTCATGAAATAGCGCTATCACTTGAAAGAAAACGCCCTTACGGGCTTTCTGTGGAGTCCTATGTAAGTTTCATTGTATAACTTGTACATACCTATAGTTGGCATGATTAAAAATTATTATTTATCTAGAAGTACTTCATCTCATTTAATATATTGTAATTGTATAATTTATGTGCTTTTTATCATTTTAGGAGTGTGACACTATTCTGCTCATTTTCAATATAAATGCTCGATGGCCAGGAGCTCGGCATGATAGCCACATATATCATATGAAAATTCCCCAGTTCATGCCACATGAAGACGTTTGTTAATAACGGAGACCACCATGCATGGTTACTTGGTAAGTTTTGAGTCAAATAACTGAACACCCCATGTGTCAATATACTATTACTGCCAGTGGGGATGCTGTTGACAGGACGAGTGATCACCCTTTCTGTGTGGACTATTTCTCCTATATAATGACTGTCATACATTTTAAATGCAACCAACGGCTTAACATTTTTTCTGACGCACAACCAAACCAATGCTAATACCCTTATTCATACAAATATTTGCACAAAGCAGCAGCTGCATTTAATACCGTTACACCACAGAGGCTGTCAATGTGTCAATATAAAAATTATAACATATATTATATTTTGATTTAATCCACAGGTGATGATGGATATCCACTAGAACCATGGCCGATGACCCCAATGATGAACCAGCCCCTTGGCCTAACGACAAGCAACTATTGGAAGTATACACTGAAGACTGTGTATTACACTGAACTGACACTATGGTGGACATCTGTGGCATGCCACCGCCCCAGAGAATCATTCAGAAACATTATTTTCGATTGTTTTCGCCTTGTCAACTGCAAGTCAACCAAGTGGCCAAAATTATACATCAGCAACACTTCAGAGGTGCCATATTACAAGAATGTGCCGCCCCAGTTCTTGAAAATGGTAATTATTGTACAAGTAACCTTGCGAGTACCATAGTAGTACATAATATATATATACCCCACTGACACACAAATATGTAACTTACATGCAAGACACTACAGTAACGTTCTACGTGAAGTAGGAAGTGGTTTCTTCTCTTTCATACTTAGATGTGTGCTATGCACTTGCAAATTAGTAACTACTATAATATAAACTAACAATCCCAAACCAACATTCTGCAGGCATTTTCTGCTTTTGATGGAACTAAAGGTTGTATCCATGAGGCTACAGTTTATATCAGAGGAAAATTGTATAATCCTTTTGCTATCTATTATTATTCATTACAAATGCCAGCAGCTGTCACTCAAGGTCAAGTGGTGGATCCTTCCAGCAGAGAAGCTGTTAACCAGACAGATGGTTAGCCCTTCTGTACGGGCTTTTGCCATATATAACGACTCCCATAGATGTTAGTATGGCAACCGGGGCAGACAATAGGCAGATACACAACCATTGCAAATAGATATATTTGATGCATATACATATTTTCACTGAACGGAAATTGAACATTGTCATCATCATCTTTGTGTAGACATACTATACTGATTGCATTGTTACCTCGCAGTTCAGGGTCCGCCTTCGGCTCTTTCTCCTTCACGACGCCAAGTCTACTTTCTTTACATGGACCTGGCGGAAGCCCCATTGCCAAGCATTTATTACCCACAGGCATTTGTTGCCTCAAAACCTCCTGCTGGTTACCCAGTTGAATATCTCCACCCCAGAGAAGCTGTCATTGCAATAAACTGAACATAGCTTTCCTAAAAGTAATATTATTTAGGGATTTATTGTCTTTAATAGAACCAAAGGTTGAATCCATGTGGGTACAGCTAAACCAATACATCAAATGAAAATATTGTAATCCTATTGCTATCTATTTCTTTTCATTGCAGATGCCAGCCGTTGTTTGTCACTCAACTCAAGCCTGAGGAGAGGATACCCATAGCCGAAGTCACAACAAAATGTTACAAAATGAAGACTGAGAAAATTTTATTGTCTGTAAAGACTTAATAGAAACTCTTTGTATTAAGTACTTTGAAGTAATAAATGCACAAGATATGAATTTATATATATTTGTTTTATTTAATTTACCTGTATAGAAATCTACTTACTACCTACCGATAGTCTTTGTATGAACTCTGCAGTAACTTATATTGTGTTAGTTACTAGTCCTACATACATGAACATGACAGTTACAAATAAGCACCCATCAGAATATAATTATCTATTTCATAGCCTTGGGAAGTTATTAAATATGAAATTGAGCAATATAACATACACATTTCACCAAAAGTCTACAAATAATAACTTGAAGCTCAACCAAGTTCACTAAATAAGTATCCACCTTCTTATAATTCTATTTTATCATGAAATTGAGCAATATAGCATACATAAATCACCAAAAGCCAACAAATAATAATTTGAACCTCAACCAAATTCAGCAAATAAGTAACCATCATCATATAATTGTATTCAATCATCCATTTCATAACCTTAGAGATTATTAAATATGAAATTGAGCAAAATAACATACACATATCACCAAAAGTCAACAAGTAATAACTTGAACCTCAACCAAATAAGCATCCATCATCTTATAATTGTTTTTTGTCATCCATTTCATAACCTTAGAGATTATGAAACATAAAATTTTACAATATACCTAACATACACATATCACCAAAAGTTAACAAATAATAACTTGAAGCTCAACCAAATTCACCAAATAAACATCCATCATCTTATAATTGTATTTTATCATCCATTTCATAACCTTAGAGATTATTAAAATGTAAAATTGAACAATAAAACATCATTATCATCTAAATAATAACTTAAAGCTCAACCAAATTCACCAAATAAACATCCATCATCTTATAATTGTATTTTATCATCCATTTCATAACCTTAGAGATTATTAAAATGTAAAATTGAACAATAAAACGTCATTATCATCCAAATAATAACTTAAAACTCAACTAAATTCACCAAATTAGCCTCCATTTATAATATACACTACTAATTTTTAATTACCAGAGAAACTGCAGGGACTGATATGGAACGTATATACTTCAATATATATGGAATAATACAAATACCCCACTATACAAAAAAACAAAGTTATTAACGTTTTTAAAATCTCACAATACGTGCTTAAAGAATAGACACCATTTTATTTACGCACGATGTGTGGATAGTAAATAGGTCATCAATGAACTTTTAACTTTCATCGTGAACTTTCTAGTGGCAGTAATTTTTTAATACCTACCGTGTTTAATACAAGTTTGGGTGAACTGAGTAAACAATGGTAAAACCACAGTATCTTTTAACGTAATTCAGTAGTTTTTTTAAGTACCTTATCAACTGGCAGGTAGGTGTAGGTACACTAGGTACCTACTAAAGAACTTGGAATAGTAAATTAGCTTAAGGATTAATTTCTGTACTTAACACGTGCAAGACTTACCCTACAAGTACTTTAATTGTTGCTCGAAATGTCCTCCGTCATTTTGAATACACAAACGAGCCCGCTTTAACAAGTTTGATTTTAAACTTAGGAGAATGTCTCTTTGTTGACGAATTTCATCGAAGGCGTCAAGTATCCTTTGTCGGAGGTCCTCACGGGTGTTGGGTTCACTGACATACACTCTACGTTTCACTTCACTCCACGTGAAAAAGTCCATTGGCGTCAGATCCGGGGATCGAGCGGGCCACGCGACTGAAGCTCCCCGTCCAATCCACCTGCCTTCAAATTGCGTATTGAGGTAGTCTCTTACCGCGATGTGGTAGTGGGGTGGAGCACCATCTTGTTGGAACCAGAGGTCTCGCAAGCTTGCGAGTGGAATATCATCCAACATGGTTGATACCGTGGTTCTCAACAGATCCAAATAGGTTTCACCCGTTAGACGTCCCTCGATGAAGTATGGGCCCACGATGTTGTCATTTAGGACTCCAGCCCAAACGTTCACGCTAAATCTGTGTTGAAACGAATGTTGTCGCGCCAACTTGGGATTTCTTATTGACCACCAATGTTCGTTATGTTGGTTGAAAAGCCCGATTCTTGTGAACAAACATTCGTCACTGTAAAGGACGTTGGTCTCCGGGTGAAGGATCACCCAGTTGCAGAATGTAATCCTGGGTGCTCGGTCGACTGTTGTCAGTTCTTGAACCTTTCTGTAGTGATAAGGGTGCATACCAGCCGAGTTCACAATTTTCCAAGCACAGTGCTGGCTGATGCCAAATCTATGTGCCGCATCGTTTGTACTTCGTCGCGGATCGTCCTCAAAAAACTCGAGTACTTCGTCGTACAAGTTCTGCGGATAGGCGGGTCTGCCCCGGCCTTGTGCGTGCGTCGGTACGTGAAATGAGCCGTGATCTAATAGACGTTGGTAGACGCTCAACATCGTGGAGTAATTTGGCTGTCCATTTCATAACTGCGGCCCTGCCGGCAGTCTGTACATTCGTCGTTAATACTTATCTTACGAAATCGTAAGCAAAGTTAACAACAAAATTCGGTTTGTTTGCGTCAAACCCAAGTCTGTACATTTTGAGGTAGCGACTAAGCGAGCAATAATGTATGGGGGATGCAAGTCTCTACATGTATCGGTGCGAGTTAACGACGGTATTTGGTACGGTGGCAATATTAGCAAGTCTCGACTTCCAAGTTAACAAAAATTGACGGTTTCTTATCAAATTTCGTCGTAAAGAATGCGAGCATTCGTGAAGGCCCGCAAAGTAGTTAACGTCGTTAACTATTTGTTATTATTTGTCCACATTTTGTTGATGTTTTTAATAGAATATTAAATATGAAATTGGGCAACATTGAGGAAATAAGTATTATATATTATAAATGGAGGCTAATTTGGTGAATTTAGTTGAGTTTCAAGTTATTATTTGAATGATAATGATGTTTTATTGTTCAATTTTACATTTTAATAATCTCTAAGGTTATGAAATGGATGATAAAATACAATTATAAGATGATGGATGTTTATTTTGTGAATTTGGTTGAGCTTTAAGTTATTATTTAGATGACAATGATGTTTTATTGTTCAATTTTACATTTTAATAATCTCTAAGGTTATGAAATGGATGATAAAATACATTTATAAGATGATGGATGTTTATTTGGTGAATTTGGTTGAGCTTCAAGTTATTATTTGTTAACTTTTGGTGATATGTGTGTTATATTGTTAAATTTTATGTTTCATAATCTCTAAGGTTATGAAATGGATGACAAAATACAATTATAAGATGATGGATGCTTATTTGGTTGAGGTTCAAATGATTACTTGTTGACTTTTGGTGATATGTGTATGTATTTTGCTCAATTTCATATTTAATAATCTCTAAGGTTATGAAATGGATGATTGAATACAATTATATGATGATGGTTACTTATTTGCTGAATTTGGTTGAGGTTCAAATTATTATTTGTTGACTTTTGGTGATTTATGTATGCTATATTGCTCAACGAGAGTGGTACGAACATGATACACTTGAAATAACATGCTTAAGATAAGGTGTTGTGTTTTTAGATTAGTGATTGAGAGACGAAATTTGATTATAATGAATTCGAAATTCCTCTATACTTTACTTTTCATATTTCATAGTATTTGAAATAGGCCTTGGAACAAGTAATAACTATAAAAACTTAATACATCATCTCTCACTCCGCGTGATTCCTGGCAGAGTAGAATTTGGACAACCTCATCTCTTCCCATGCGGTGTCGTACAAGGCGACTAAGGGATAAGGCTGTTTAATATCAGACATATACAGCCCAGACTCAGCCTCAGATGCAAGGCTCAAGTCAACAATAGTGCCTGAAATACGGCAATAGGGTCACTCCCTATTACGGGGACTTCAATGATTTGTGAATATAATGTGGTGCTAATTCATCCCTGCCTATCCCTCCGAAGATAAAAGCGTGATTATATGTATATATTTATCATCGTCCCAATGTTATCTTGGTTGCATTTAAATCTTGCACCTTTCTTTTCAACCTTTCTCCATGCTTTTTTGGCACGAGTAACTGTCAACCTCCCCTCTTACCCTCGAGAGAAAAGCTTACCCCAGAACCTCAGCCGTTAATCAGAAGGTGAATGGCATTTCAACCCTGCCTGGTTGAAATGGACTTAAAGTCCTTTCTTATTTCTTAATAGGCTCCCTTGCATCGGGTCTTACTCTAACCTTTTAGCAAATAATTAATTTCATTTTATTATAAAATCAACTTAAGTAGGCACATGTGTGTATGGTAAGTATGTATGTGACACAATAATGATTGTTACAGGCGAACAATGCGACAGTTATGTTGAGTACTACAAACAGATCACTGCGGAACAATAGAAGAATTGAACTAAATTTCTCAATAGATATACTTCCTATATGAAATACATATTAATTTACAGAATGAGATAATGTGGACAGATAAGAAGAGGCGAGGTCTTTATTATGAATTTCAATATTATTGAAATAAAATTACACATACATCCGGCATGTAATTCGGTCAAACTCGTGTTAACTAAAAACAGAAATTCTACACACTCATTGGTTGAAGATCTTCAATGATCAACAGGTAACCAATGATAGTACAGTATTTGGTGTGTAAATTGACGTGTGTTTAAAAATATAGGTTGAACTTAAAACTAAGCAACTAGGATATACTACGCTATCTTTAGCATCCGTTAATTTCTTGCCAGTTTTTAGTTTAAAATCACAAACAAAGAATCTATAGATATATTTTTGTCACTTTAACTGATAAATACGAGAGTAAATGTTAGGGTGGTTTACCACGCATAAATTATCATACTTCCACGCTTAAACATTTAACTAACAGAACTGATTTTTGACAATTTTTCATGATAAAATAGAATTAAGTATAAGATGGTGGATGCTTATTTGGTGAACTTGGTTGAGCTTCAAGTTATTATTTGTAGACTTTTGGTGAAATGTGTATGTTATATTGCTCAATTTCATATTTAATAACTTCCCAAGGCTATGAAATAGATAATTATATTCTGATGGGTGCTTATTTGTAACTGTCATGTTCATGTATGTAGGACTAGTAACTAACACAATATAAGTTACTGCAGAGTTCATACAAAGACTATCAGTAGGTAGTAAGTAGATTTCTATACAGGTAAATTAAATAAAACAAATATATATAAGTTCATATCTTGTGCATTTATTACTTCAAAGTATAAATACAAAGAGTTTCTATTAAGTCTTTACAGACAATAAAATTTTCTCAGTCTTCATTTTGTAACATTTTGTTGTGACTTCGGCTATGGGTATCCTCTCCTCAGGCTTGAGTTGAGTGACAAACAACGGCTGGCATCTGCAATAAAAAGAAATAGATAGCAATAGGATTACAATATAGGTTGCACGAGTAGGCTTGACGTCGTGGAGGAGAAAGAGCCGAAGGCGGACCCTGAGCTGCGAGGTAACAATGCAATCAGTATAGTATGTCTACACAAAGATGTTGATGACAATGTTCAATTTCCGTTCAGTGAAAATATGTATATGCATCAAATACATCTATTTGCAATAGTTGTGTATCTGCCTATTGTCTGCCCCGGTTGCCATACTAACATCTATGGCAGTCGTTATATATGGCAAAAGCCCGTACAGAAGGGCTAACCGTCTGTCCGGTTAACAGCTTCTCTGCTGGAAGGATCCACCACTTGAGCTTGAGTGACAGCTGCTGGCATTTGTAATGAATAATAATAGATAGCAAAAGGATTATACAATTTTCCTCTGATATAAACTGTACCCTCATGGATACAACCTTTAGTTCCATCAAAAGCAGAAAATGCCTGCAGAATATTGGTTTGGGATTGTTAGTTTATATTATAGTAGTTACTAATTTGCAAGTGCATAGCACACATCTAAGTATGAAAGAGTAGAAACCACTTCCTACTTCACCTGTAGAACGTTACTGTAGTGTCTTGCATGTAAGTTACATATTTGTGTGTCAGTGGGGTATATATATATATATTATGTACTACTATGGTACTCGCAAGGTTACTTGTACAATATCTACCATTTTCAAGAACTGGGTCGGCACATTCTTGTAATATGGCACCTCTGAAGTGTTGCTGATGTATAATTTTGGCCACTTGGTTGACTTGCAGTTGACAAGGCGAAAACAATCGAAAATAATGTTTCTGAATGATTCTCTGGGGCGGTGGCATGCCACAGATGTTCACCATAGTGTCAGTTCAGTGTAATACACAGTCTTCAGTGTATACTTCCAATAGTTGCTTGTCGTTAGGCCAAGGGGCTGGTTCTTCATTGGGGTCATCGGCCATGGTTCTAGTGGATGTCCATCATCACCTGCGGATTAAATCAAAATATAATATATGTTATATTGACACATTGACAGCCTCTCTGGTGAAGCGGTATTAAATGCAGCTGCTGCTCTGTGTAAATATATGTATGAATAAATAATTTAAGCCGTTGGTTGCAGTTAACATGTATGACAGTCATTATATACTGTCAACAGCAGCCCCACTGGCAGTAATAGTATATTGACACATGGGGTGTTCAGTTATTTGACTCGAAACTTACCAAGTAACCATGCATGGTGGTCTCCGTTATTAACAGACGTCTTCATGGGGCATGAACTGGGGAATTTTCATATAATATATGTGGCTATCATGCCGAGCTCCTGGCCATCGAGCATTTATATTTAAAATGAGCAGAATAGAGTCACACACCTAAAATGATAAAAAACACATAAATTATACAATTACAATACATTAAATGAGATGAAGTACTTCTAGATAAATAATAATTTATAATCAACCCAACTATAGGTTAAACAATGTACAAGTTATACAATGAAACTTACATAGGACTCCACAGAAAGCCCGTAAGGGCGTTTTCTTTCAAGTGATAGCGCTATTTCATCAACAAGTTCTTTAAACATTGCCTTTGTAATGCGATACAATGATAGGTGTTCACCATCAGCCAAATTCAAATAATTTTCACTAGCGCGCAGAATCCATTGCGACTCGCCGTCGCATTACCGCCTATGTTCTAGAGTAAACTAATCCCATGCTAAACACGCTTCAGCCATAATATTTCTCGTATTTCCCTACAACCTCCAAAAATATTCAATTCTTTTTCCTTGGCTTCGTGCTTCTGTGTGTTATGTCACTTATGTGACTTGTGGCAACTTGCCATGCCAAAGTCTATGTATGGTCTATATATATAATAATCTATGGTAAGGGTGTTGTGAAAAATTATTCAGCGGAGAGATTTTTCTGTTTGATGAAATTGTACAGTCAAAAAAAATACAATAACAAATTCATAAAGCATAATTGTACAAATAGAATAAAAATATCAACAAATTACACAGTTAACCAAAGAGAATCTAAGGGCAAGAGTAACTAAATCTATGCTTGTCTATGATATTAAGGTACTATCCGAGAATTTGTTAAGTTTGCGACGAATTTTGTTGCGATAACCGACAAAAATCGTAACTTTAAGTACAGACTTGGGAATTTCGGTTAGTTTGCGTCGCTACGTACTTAACATCCGAATTCGGTCGCTATCTCATGTACAGACTGCCGGCCCTGGTACAGAATTTGTTAAGTTTACGACAAACACACACATACACAACAACATACAGACTGCCGTCACTTCCCTACAAACAGATTTTCTGTCAATAGTGTCATTCCAAAGACGCTACCGGTCTACCAACATAAGAAATCGCATGTCAGAAACACTTTTTCGGAAAGTTGGTTGCATTGACATACTAAGGATTAATAGTGAGATAGTTTTACATTTTCACTACACTATTTTGCTTACAAACGTATAATTTATTACCATCAGAAATTTAGGTACTTAAAATATTCTATTATAATATACAATTACTTACAAATTAATATAAAACTATGCTAATTATACAATATATACAAAAATGGAATAGAGAAAAAGAGGGTGACTGTAATTTTAGGCATCGAAAAATTCCTCCCCATCGATCTCTACTGGTACCGTGCCCAAGAGGCTGGCGGCATTACCACGCTGAATGGCGATGCCAATTCTTTGAGCGAGGTAAAGGCCAGCCTTATGGTCACGGGAAGCGTCGATTAGTCGCTTCGCTATTTCTTTGAATAGTGCGCGCGCGCTTGGACCCCACGGACCCAACGTTTCGACTCCAAACGGCTCAAAAATATAATTACCAGTTAAATTGGTATATTTGCGCCGTTTGAGAGTCCCCGCTGATGCAGCAGCAGCGCATGCGCAGTCCATCGTACTTGGAAGATGGGAAGGCGCCAGGGTGTCGTCGCAAGTTGCATCCCACACCAAAGGCCTACCCATCTTCCAAGGTATCAACGACATACCGTCCGGTCTCTTACCATCGTCGCGAGCCAAACCAACAGGTTCAAGTATAGCTGGCACGCCGGCGGTGACAAGAGCTCGACGGATAATGTCGTTAATGTTTGCATGTCGGGACATGCGGCCTGCGCTCCTGTTGCAAGACAATCCGTGATGTCCAAGGCTATCGACAGCTTCTCCACAGAGACACCGATGCGGAGAAACACACGGTGCACCCAAACGGAGGCAAGTCGCAATGCGGAAGGTCGTGTCGTCCAACATTGTTCCAATGTTGGGCGAAGGAAGTGCCTGGAGCCATACACCAGATTCCCATTCACCCACAGCCAATAGACGAGCGCGCTCAGCAGCGCTGGTAGCTGTACTGATTAAATGCTTTTTAACACCAATACTGAGCGGCTCATCCCATTGCCTTTGGGAAGATGGGTTGGCGGGCATGGCGGCAGTTGGACAAGTCATTTTCCAAGCATTTACAGCTTCGGCCTTACCTGGCACATCCGAATTAATCAGTGAAGGAGATAGAATTTTCCTGACTAATTCTTCAGTGCCATAGACCGACGACAAAAATGCTGGCATACTTACATCTGCAATTTTGCGAACGCCGAGGCCCCCGAGACGTACTGGAAGGGACGCCTGAAGCCACACTCGATCGTTCAAATTTATATTTAAAATTTTGCATAGAGTGTCTTGCAGCACTCTATCCACTTGACCTAAAAGTTCCAAAAATTTAAAAAGTTGAGTTGAACGCAGAGCATGTGTAAATTTTGGTACGAAAAGACAATGCCGAATAATGGTGAAAGCTGAATGTATATTAATTTGGTACAATCGCTCCGAAACATCACAAAAAAAAATTATTTTCTCTTCCACAAAAGACTCGTAAGCATCTTCAAGAATTGGTGACCCAAGGAGGCGGAGAGAACTTTTTTGTAAAACTTTTAAATTTGGAGCCAAAGCATTGAATTTTGAGAGAACCGAAAGATTGTCAATTTGATCACTGAAAAAAATTTCACATTTGGTGGGATTTAGTTCTAGGCCGATTGAACTAAATTCTTCTTTTAGAAACGCCAAATCTTTTAATACTGTTTCTACATCGCCTCCGAGAGTACCATAATCTAGATATCAAACGTTAAATTTAGAATTTAGTCGCTGAATTATAGGGTGAATAGCCAGGCTGAAAATGACTGGCCCAAGAGGATCACCTTGTTGACATCCTACTGCTGAATTTAAAATATTTTCCTTATAAAGTAATTTAGAAGGATGCCTATAGCACTGCCAGAGAAATTTAAAAATTTTGGGGGTTTCCAATTTGGCCTGTGTCAACAGAGTGTCCCTATTAACCAAAGAGTATATAAGAGTAAGAGGGCGCAATTCAAACAAAAAATCCGAGCTCGGCTCGGCTATTTTTTTTTTCATATTTCACGACGCCGGGGTAGCTATACGCCTTTTTAGCCGTCTGTAGCTAAATAGGCTGAAAGAACTGCATAGTTCCTTAATAATCGATTAATTCCGATTTCACAAAATCGGTTTCATAAAATTGGAATCGATTATTCGCTGGAAATATTTAGGAAACTGAAATAAAATTTCTGAACGAAAATATTTAGGAAAGCGAAATAAAATTCCTGAACGAATATTCATAATTTCTTTATTAGGCCTACTTTAATAAATATATATATATATACTATTCACGTTATTACATATTCTAAGAATAATCATAGTTAGAAGGCATTTTTATTTTCTTTAACGTGAAAAATGTAATTTATTTGCTGTAAAAATACAATTTTATGCTCTATTCACAACAGCTGATGATTTAATGTGTAATAACCGGTTAGGAATACAAACCTATCGGAGCTGATATAGCTAGGTCAAACACTCACATAAAGAAATAAAAAATCAACATCTGAGAACAAAATAAAGTCAATATCTCAAAAAACTTAATAAGAGTCAATGTATCGCCATAAACAGTCTATTTCTCACAAAACACAAAGAGTCAATTTCTCACACAACACAAGGAGTCAATTTCTCACAAAACAGAATAAATTAGCAGTATTCAACACTACAGAGGAGTAGTCACTCAATTCAACGTAAGCAGTAGATATTTAAAACAGAAATCATCAATTTTAACTATATTTTCACCAACACGAAAACAGTAGAGAACCGGTAAAAATTCATAAATTGACAATTAATTAAAAACAAATATACAAATATGGCGTCCACGAGCTAAATGACAGCGTTACAAACTCGCCAATCGCCACTCGGCGTCCAGAAAAATGAACCAATCAGCAGAAATGTCAAATACGTCAATTAACCAATCAGAGGAAAGGAAGTTTGCCTGTTGAAAGAAATCGATTTTTTTCTTTAGGCAAGTATACTTTTTCTGTAACCAATCAGAGAAAACTACTACTTTCCTCTGATTGGTTACAGGAAAAAGCTGATTGGTTGGAATTTCACGACGCCAAGTTCTGAGTCCAAGAAGGGAAGTGTCCCATGCATGGAACTAATAAGTACTACGTACAACTGGGCCGGCAGTCTGTACATTCGTCGTTAATACTTATCTTACGAAATCGTAAGCAAAGTTAACAACAAAATTCGGTTTCTTTGCGTCAAACCCAAGTCTGTACATTTTGAGGTAGCGACTAAGCGAGCAATAATGTATGGGGGATGCAAGTCTCTACATGTATCGGTGCGAGTTAACGACGGTATTTGGTACGGTGGCAATATTAGCAAGTCTCGACTTCCAAGTTAACAAAAATTGTCGGTTTCTTAACAAATTTCGTCGTAAAGAATGCGAGCATTCTTGAAGGCCCGCAAAGTAGTTAACGTCGTTAACTATTTGTTATTATTTGTCCACATTTTGTTGATGTTTTTAATAGAATATTAAATATGAAATTGGGCAACATTGAGGAAATAAGTATTATATATTATAAATGGAGGCTAATTTGGTGAATTTAGTTGAGTTTCAAGTTATTATTTGGATGATAATGATGTTTTATTGTTCAATTTTACATTTTAATAATCTCTAGGGTTATGAAATGGATGATAAAATACAATTATAAGATGATGGATGTTTATTTAGTGAATTTGGTTGAGCTTTAAGATATTATTTAGATGATAATGATGTTTTATTGTTCAATTTTACATTTTAATAATCTCTAAGGTTATGAAATGGATGATAAAATACAATTATGAGATGATGGATGTTTATTTGGTTTTTTTTTTTTTTTTTTTTTTTTTTTTATATAGGACACGTCAATTGGACTTCGCCTTGCCTGATGGTAAGCTGAAGGCAAAATCCCAGAAAAGAGGGTCACCATTACTTACACATACCGTGTGACAATGGTGACACTCAGCTTGACGGCCTTATCATATGCTTTTTCACGCCCCGCTTAAAGGACCCGGGACTGTAGGAAGAAGGAAACACGTGTTCGGGGAGCCCGGCGACCATACTCGGGGGGGTACGGGGGCCCTTCCGTTCGGCGCGTCGGCTCTCGCCATGCCTCACATTCATAGATAAAACCAATATCCCGCGCTTTGTCACACGGTGCTGCGGCGGCAATCACTTCTTTTTTTCACGCCTTCTCCCACCCAAACTCATGGCAGCGCAATTTATAGAAAAAGGCAACACAGCGGCTCGTCACACTCCCAAAAGCTTGCTATTTGAGGTGGAGTCCACTAACATCTGTGGGCTCCATGCAAACCTCAACGCCGTCCACCAACACCTAGAGACGGCGAAACCTGCCATGTTTTTTCTAACGGAGACGCAAATACACCGCCCTGACGACACGACCTACTTGCTCTACCCTGGCTATGTTCTTGAGGAAAGTTTTCGTGCAAAAGCCGGGGTGTGCGTGTTTGTTAGGGCGGATGTTTGCTGTCGCCGTTTGCGCTGCCTAGAGGACCCATCCTTCTCCGTCCTTTGGGTACACGTAGACCATGGCCCTACGAGTCAGATCTATGTGTGCCTCTACCGTTCCCATACAGGAGATGCTGAGACAACTCGACTCTTTGAATATCTGAGTCAGGCGGCAGATGATGCGCAGGAGCGATTTCCGAATGCCGAAATGGTATTTTTGGGGGATTTTAACGCCCACCACGAGATCTGGTTGGGCTCCTCCAAAACAGACCATGCGGGAAGAGCCGCCCACGCATTTGCTCTGGCGCACGGCCTGACCCAATTGGTGCACGAGGTCACTAGGATACCAAGAAGGTCGGGCCAAGCACCTTCTCTGCTAGACCTTCTGCTGACGAGTGATCCGGACCGGTACAGTGTATCGGTGCGAGCCGCGTTAGGCAACTCTGACCACTGCCTGGTCTGTTCCACGGTGCCTATTATGGCGCCCCCACGACCCGTGCAGGGGAAGCGGCGTCTCTGGCACTACTCGTCAGCGGACTGGGATGGACTTCGTGACTATTTTGCGTCCATCCCGTGGGTTGAGCGCTGCTTTGAAGGTAAGAACCCATCGGATTGTGCTACTGCTGTCGCCGGTGAGATCGGTCTGGGTATGGAATACTATATCTCATACACCGATGTCACCGGTGACCGCGGGGTGCGCCCTTGGTTCGGGCGCGAGTGCGCGGAAGCTGTTGAACAAAAACAGTCTGCGTACCGCGCTTGGGTAAGGGCGCGCGCCACGCGCCATCCCAAACTGGGCCACTTCAAGGCAGCGTACAACAGAGCCACAAAGGTCTGTAGAAGGGCCTATGTCAGAGCGGATGCCCTGCGCATAGCGCGGCTTGGTCAAGAGCTAGTGATGCATCCCACGGGAAGCCGTGGCTACTGGCGACTGGCTAAAGCCGTGCAAGCCAACTTCTGTCAGCCTTCGCTGCCTCCGCTGCGTAACCCTGATGGATCCCTGGCCCATGAGTCGCAAGAGAAGGCAAATCTGCTGGCTAATCTCTTTGCGGCCAACTCCCGAATCGATGATTGTGGTACGCAGCCACCAACACTACCCGACAGTGACCACGCGATGCCTGATATCCATATCAGGCAACGCGATGTCCGTGCAGTGCTGCAATCACTCGATGTCCGGAAAGCCAGTGGTCCGGATGGTATTCCAGCGGTAGTTTTGAAAAAATGTGCAGCGGAGTTGTCTCCTATGCTTACGCGCCTGTACCGGCTATCCTACAGTTCGGGTACAGTGCCTTTGCCTTGGAAAGAGGCGAATGTTCAGCCGATTCCCAAGAAGGGGGATCGCTCGGAGCCAGCCAACTATCGACCCATAGCCGTCACCTCAGTGCTGTGCAAAGTGTTTGAGCACATAATTAACAAACAGCTCATGCGGCACCTAGAGGATCACTCCTTAATTAATGACCGGCAATATGGCTTCAGACCGAAACGGTCAACGGGTGATCTTCTAGCATACGTTACCCATCTTTGGGGTGAGGCTATGGACAAGCACGGCGAGTCACTGGCAATTAGTCTTGACATCGCCAAAGCTTTCGATAGAGTCTGGCACAAATCGCTTCTTTCTAAGCTACCTGCCTTTGGTCTGCCTTCTAGGCTGTGCAACTGGGTTGCTAGCTTCCTGCAGGGGCGCCGTATTCGCGTCCTTTGTGACGGACGAGCTTCGGAGTTTCTGCAGGTTAATGCTGGCGTGCCCCAGGGGTCCGTCTTATCACCCACTCTCTTTCTTCTGCATATCAACGACATGCTGTCTACCGGCAATGTTCATTGTTATGCAGACGATAGCACTTTACATGGGAGTTATCATGGACATCCAGCGGCCAAGCAGTCAGATATCGCAGAGAAAAGGCAGCTTCTTGTCACTGAGCTTGACGGGGTCCTGAATCACATTTCTCAATGGGGCTCTGAGAACCTGGTTGAGTTCAATGCCAAGAAGACGCAGGCATGTGCGTTTACAGCAAAAGTATCTTCTTTCCTTCCCCTCCCCACTCTTCAGAGCACGCCACTGCCGCTGCAGGACAATCTCAATATCCTAGGTATGGATGTTCGCTGCAACCTGAATAACAAAAACTACATCGAAAGCATCATCAAAACAGCCTCACGAAAACTCGGAGTCCTGAACAGAGTGAGACGATTTTTCACGCCGGAGCAGCGGTGTCTTCTATACAAGACACAAATTCGCTCCTGTGTGGAGTACTGCTCGCATCTCTGGGATGGTTCAGCAAAGTACTTACTAGATGCTCTCGACAGGTTGCAGCGACGTGCGATCCGCATCATTGGGAATCCCGAGATCACGAACACCCTAGAACCTTTACAGCTGCGTAGAGATGTTGCGTCCATGGCTGTATTTTACCGTCTGTACCATGGGGAGTGTTCTGATGAGCTCTTCCAATTAGTCCCACCCTCCCCTTTCCTACACAGGACAACGCGTGCAGGTCTTAGATGTCATCCGCACACGGTGCAAAACATCCGATCAAGAACCAAGCGGTTCGGAGACTCTTTCCTCTGTCGCACCATTAAGGCCTGGAATTCATTACCAGCTCACGTGTTTCCGAGCTTCAAGTTATTATTTGTTAACTTTTGGTGATATGTTTATGTTATATTGTTAAATTTTATGTTTCATAATCTCTAAGGTTATGAAATGGATGACAAAATAGAATTATAAGATGATGGATGGTTATTTGGTTGAGGTTCAAATTATTATTTGTTGACTTTTGGTGATCTTTGATGCTATATTGCTCAATTTCATGATAAAATACAATTATAAGATGGTGGATGCTTATTTGGTGAACTTGGTTGAGCTTCAAGCTATTATTTGTAGACTTTTGGTGAAATGTGTGTTATATTGCAATTTCATATTTAATAACTTCCCAAGGCCATAAAATAGATAATTATATTCTGATGGATGCTTATTAGTAACTGTCATGTTCATGTTTGTAGGACTAGTAACTAACACAATATAAGTTACTGCAGAGTTCATACAAAGATTATCGGTAGGTAGTAAGTAGATTTCTATATAGGTAAATTAAATAAAACATATATATATATATATAGGTTCATATCTTGTGCATTTATTACTTCAAAGTACTTAATACAAAGAGTTTCTATTAAGTTTTTACAGACAATAACATTTTCTCAGTCTTCATTTTGTAACATTTTGTTATGACTTCGGCTATGGGTATCCTCTCCTCAGGCTTGAGTTGAGTGACAAACAACGGCTGGCATCTGCAATGAAAAGAAATAGATAGTTATAGGATTACAATATTTTCATTTCGTTCGCTATTTCATTTGGTTCTATTAAAGACAGTAAATCCCTAAAGAATATTACTTTTGGGAAAGCTATGTTCAGTTTATTGCAATGACAGCTTCTGTGGGATGGGGATATTCAACTAGGTAACCAGCAGGAGGTTTTGAGGCAACAAATGCCTGGCAATGGGGCTCCCACCAGGTCCAGGTAAAGAAAGTAGGCTTGACGTCGTGGAGGAGAAAAAGCCTAAGGCGGACCCTGAACTGCGAGGTAACAATGCAATCAGTATAGTATGTCTACACAAAGATGATGATGACAATGTTCAATTTCCGTTCAGTGAAAATATGTATATAAATCAAATATATCTATTTGCAATGGTTGTGTATCTGCCTATTGTCTGCCCCGGTTGCCATACTAACATCTATGGGAGTCGTTATATATGGCAAAAGCCCGTACAGAAGGGCTAACCATCTGTCCGGTTAACAGCTTCTCTGCTGAAAGGATCCACCACTTGAGCTTGAGTGACAGCTGCTGGCATTTGTAATGAATAATAATAGATAGCAAAAGGATTATACAATTTTCCTCTGATATAAACTGTAGCCTCATGGATACAACCTTTAGTTCCATGAAAAGCAGAAAATGCCTGCAGAATGTTGGTTTGGGATTGTTAGTTTATATTATAGTAGTTACTAATTTGCAAGTGCATAGCACACATCTAAGTATGAAAGAGAAGAAACCACTTCCTACTTCACGTAGAACATTACTGTAGTGTCTTGCATGTAAGTTACATATTTGTGTGTCAGTGGGGTATATATATATTATGTACTACTATGGTACTCGCAAGGTTACTTGTACAATAATTACCATTTTCAAGAACTGGGTCGGCACATTCTTGTAATATGGCACCTCTGAAGTGTTGCTGATGTATAATTTTGGCCACTTGGTTGACTTGCAGTTGACAAGGCGAAAACAATCGAAAATAATGTTTCTGAATGATTCTCTGGGGCAGTGGAATGCCACAGATGTCCACCATAGTGTCAGTTCAGTGTAATACAGTCTTCAGTGTATACTTGTCGTTAGGCCAAGGGGCTGGTTCATCATTGGGTTCATCGGCCATGGTTCTAGTGGATATCCATCATCACCTGTGGATTAAATCAAAATATAATATATGTTATAATTGTTATATTGATACATTGACAGCCTCTGTGGTGTAACGGTATTAAATGCAGCTGCTGCTTTGTGCAAATATTTGTATGAATAAGGGTATTAGCATTGGTTTGGTTGTGCGTCAGAAAAAATGTTAAGCCGTTGGTTGCAGTTAACATGTATGACAGTCATTATATAGGAGAAATAGTCCACACAGAAAGGGTGATCACTCGTCCTGTCAACAGCATCCCCACTGGCAGTAATAGTATATTGACACATGAGGTGTTCAGTTATTTGACTCAAAACTTACCAAGTAACCATGCATGGTGGTCTCCGTTATTAACAAACGTCTTCATGTGGCATGAACTGGGGAATTTTCATATGATATATGTGGCTATCATGCAGAGCTCCTGGCCATCGAGCTGAAAATGAGCAGAATAGTGTCACGCACCTAAAATGATAAAAAGCACATAAATTATACAATTACAATATATTAAATGAGATGAAGTACTTCTAGATAAATAATAATTTTGAATTAGATAAATGATAAATAATGTACAAGTTATACAATGAAACTTACATAGGACTCCACAGAAAGCCCGCAAGGGCGTTTTCTTTCAAGTGATAGCGCTATTTCATCACCAAGTTATTTAAACATTGCCTTTGTAATGCGATACAATGATAGGAATTCACCATCAGCCAAATTCAAATAATTTTCACTAGCGCGCAGAATCCATGCACCTTGCCGTCGCATTACCATTTCCCGCTTCCCGCCTATATTCTAGAGTAAACTAATTACATGCTAAACACGCTTCAGCCATAATATTTCTCGTATTTCCCTACAACCTCCAAAAATATTCAATTCTTTTTCAAGGCTTCTTGGCTTCTTGCTTGTGTGTTATGTCACTTGTGTCAACTTGCCATGTCAGAGTCTATGTTTGGTCTATATATATGTACAATAATCTATGGTAAGGGGAGAGATTTTTCTGTTTGATGAAATTGTACAGTCAAAAAAGATACAATTACAAATTCATAAAGCATAATTGTACAAACATAATAAAAATGTCAACAAATTACACAGTTAACCAAAGAGAATCTAAGGGTAAGAGTGACAAATTCTATGCTTGTCTATGCTATTAAGGTACTATCCGAGAATTTGTTAAGTTAACGACGAATTTCGGTACGGCAGGCGACAAAAATCGTAACTTTAAGTACAGACTTGGGAATTTCGGTTAGTTTGCGTCGCTACGTACTTAACATCCGAATTCGGTCGCTATCTCATGTACAGACTGCCGGCCCTGGGCCGGCAGTCTGTACATGAGATAGCGACCGAAATTCCCAAGTCTGTACTTAAAGTTACGATTTTTGTCGGTTATCGTAACGAAATTCGTCGCAAACTTAACAAATTCTCGGATAGTACCTTAATAGCATAGACAAACATAGATTTAGTTACTCTTGCCCTTAGATTCTCTTTGGTTAACTGTGTAATTTGTTGATATTTTTATTCTATTTGTACAATTATGCTTTATGAATTTGTAATTGTATTTTTTTTGACTGTACAATTTCATCAAACAGAAAAATCTCTTCGCTGAATGATTTTTCACAACACCCTTACCATAGATTATTATATATATTGCGGAGGTGAGTAAAAGATGGTTTACCAGTTGGAACAAGATTAATTTATTTACTATTTACACACTCTTATATACTAATTATTCTACATGATTTTACTGAGATTAAGAGTGGGGTTTTACTCATATAAGTTTAGTGCTGACATTATTGTTTATTGATACGTGCTGTTTATATAATATTGTTTCCTAGTTATAGTGTACTTTGCCTATGACGCATAGCACGTCATAGTACTCCCCCCTTTATAAAAATTCTAGTTATTATTTGCTGTGGTGCGTCGACCTTGTCCGTGCACGCTGTTTGCTGAGTTGTCTTTTTCTGCAGTTGTTTACACTTGTTGCATTTCCTTGATTATTTTGTTTATCTTTTTGTCCATGACTTTGTTAGTTTTCCGTACGAGTCTGGTGATTGTTATTATTATTGCTGCTAGTATAATTATAGCGATGAGTACTCCGATCCAGATTTTTATTTTTTCAATTTCTGCTGCCATGTGTGTGTTCTTTTCTGCCTTTTCTGCCAGGTTATTGTTCTGCACCATGTTTATTTGCTCCTTTTCGTGGGTTTGACTGCTTCCCATCTTGTGTGTTGTTTCTTGTGGCTTGCTGTGGAGTGACTTTTATTTTCATTTTGCCCTTTTTATATCATTGTTTGAAACGGACCGTGGGTCGTGATATTCTTCCCGAACGTGTTCTTTTTATGTTTTGAATTGGCTCTGCCTTATCTTGCTCTTGATTTTGAGCTTCTATCTTGTCGTCGCTCGTCGTGAATGCTGGCTTTAGCCTGTCAATCGACACGTTCACTTCCCTGCCGTTTCGCTTGATCGTGAATATTTTGTTGTCACGTTTGACTACGAGAAACGGTCCGTCGTAAGGTGTTGTGAGCGTAGGACGTAGCTTATCGCATCGTAGAAACACGTGTGTACAGTCGGCTAAGCGTGGGTGTACGAATATGTTTTTGTTTGAGCTTTGTCGTTGTGGAATTGACGTCATGTGCGTTATGTTATCTTTAATTTTCTCCACAAACTCTGCATACGTTGTGTTTTTAGAACAGTCGCCAAAATATGCTGCTGGTAATTTTATTGTTGTTCCGTAGACCAATTCCGCTGCTGAGTATCCAGTGTCTTGTCGAATGCTGGTACGTATCCCGAATAATACCGATGGTAATTCTTTCGTCCAATTTTCGGTATTTCCTCTTGCCATCAAAGCTGCTTTCATGGTTCTGTGCAGTCTTTCTACTTTGGAGTTTGATTGAGGGTGATATGGTGTAGTACGGATTTTTTGTATACCCAGGAATTTGGTTAGGCTTCTGAATAGCTCAGACTCGAATTGTCGTCCTTGATCCGTTGTTATATAATTGGGGCATCCAAAACGTGTGATCCAGCCATCGTATAGGGTTTTGGCTACAGTTTCTGCTGTGATGTCCGAAATAGGATATGCTTCTGGCCATGACGTACAACGATCGATCATAGTGACGATGTATCTTTTGTTTTGTGATGTCGGTAGGGGGCCCACAATGTCTATGTGTATGTGGCTAAATCGTTCTGCTGGCATAAATTTGCCCAGGGGTGATACTGTGTGCCGCTGAACTTTTGATTGCTGGCATTGTAAACATGTTTTGCACATTTCGTAAATGTCTTTGTGCATGCTAGTCCAGATGTATTTTGCGGTTATCAACTTTTTTGTTGTGTTTTTCCCTGGGTGGCTCATGTTGTGAAAACTATCAAAAATTGTTTTTCTGAACTTTTGTGGTAGGTATGGCCTTGTTGTACCGGTGGATATATCACAATAAATTTTGGTATTATTGTTTTGTACTGGTACCTGTGTTATTTTTAGTGACCTATTTTGTTTTAGTTTTGTTAACTCCGGGTCACAGTCTTGGTATTTTTTTACCTCTTGCCAGTTGAGAATTTGGGGTAGTTCTATTGTTTCTATTACCCGTGATAGTGCGTCGGCTACTACGTTTTCGCTGCCCGTGACGTGCCTTATGTCTGTGCTGAATTGTGCAATATATTCTAGGTACCTTATTCTTCTAGGGGATTCATCCACTGATTGCTTCTTGTCGAATGCATGAATCAGTGGCTTATGATCAGTGTATATTGTAAATGTGCGACCTTCTATTAGTCGTCTAAAGTTTTTTATTGCCATGTAAATACCGAGTAGTTCTCGATCGTATGTGGAATATTTTGTTTGTGTCTCGCTTAACCCTTTTGAAAAAAATGATATGGGTTTCCATTTTCCTTGAACTTTTTGTTGAAGTACGGCGCCTACACATTTTAAACTAGCATCTGTCATAATGGCTAGTGGTGTGTCTGTTTCCGGAAATGCGAGTGTTGTGACATCTCTTATGTCCTGTTTGCAGTGTTCGAATGCTTGGTTAGCTTCCGTATTTCACTCGATTGGCGTATTGTCATTCTTTTTGCAGTTTATTAAGTATTTGTTGAGCGGAGCTTGGTGTCCGGCGGCGTGTGGGATGCTACTTCTGTAGAAATTCATCATTCCCAAAAATCGACGTAGCTCCTTTACCACCTTTGGCTTTGGGTATTCGTTTATTACTCGTACTTTCTCAGACGTGGGGGTGATTCCTTGGCTCGTTATATGATAACCTAAGAAATCTATCTCTGTCTTTTCGAATTCGCATTTGCTCGTATTGATTGAGATGCCGTTTTTACTTAGGCGAGTGAATACTTCCTCTAGTTGAACGTAATGTTGTTCGGTATTTTGACTTGCTATGAGTATGTCGTCCACGAAAACGTATATATAGTCCAGGTCTCTAAACAGGGAGTCCATAAACCTCTGGAACGTTTGGGCTGAATTTCTGAGGCCAAATGGCATGTAATTCCAGTGAAATAAACCCATTTGCGTGATTATTGCGGTCTTTTCTGGTTCCGCAACAGGGATTTGGTGGAACGCCTTCTTTATATCAATTTTGCTGAATATTGTTTTTCCACTTGCGATGTATGTAAAGTCTAACAGTCTTGGCAATGGATATCTGTCGGGAACTGTTATTTTATTTAACGCGCGGTAGTCTCCGCATGGCCTCCATTCCCCATTCTTTTTCTTTACCATGTGGAGAGGCGATGCCCAAGGACTACTGGAAGGTTCTAATATTCCTAAGTTTATTAGCTCTTGGAATTCCTTTTTTGCTGCCTTATATTTGTCGGGTGGTAGTGGGCGCGCGCGGGCATAAACTGGAGGACCTTTTGTTATGATGTGATGCTGTATTCCATGTTCTGTGGGTTTTTTAAGTGGTGTTGGTCTAGTGACGTTTACGTATTTCTCTAGCAGGTGCTTTATATGTTCGGGTAATTTCGCGTCGATGGATCTAATTGAAGGCATGTGTGTTGCTCTTGCAATTTTCGCATGCGTCGTTAATTTTGTTTCTTGGTCGATCAGCCTTTTGCCGTATAGATCCACTAATAATCTGTGGTGCTCTAGGAAATCAGCTCCTAAGATAGGCATTTTTACATCGGCGATTACAAACGTCCAAGTAAAAGGTCTGCGTAACCCCAGATTTAGCGTTAATGTGCTTTCGCCATAAGTTTCAATAGTTGACCCGTTTGCGGCATACAGTTTGTAGTTGCTTGGGTTTTTCTTACCCTGTGCGTTTTGTAATACAGAAATATTTGCTCCCGTGTCTACTAAAAACCTATAACCACTGTTTGAGTCGGTTATAGTTAGACGGTTGGCGGGGTGTATGGCACAGAGTCCCGTCTTATTCTGCGCTAGTTCTCGTTTCCCGAATTTTTATCGGTTTTATTTATCCACGAGCACGGCTGATCGCATTTATATGCTTTTGTTTTGAATCGTCTGTGATAATAACATAGCCGTGTACGTGACCGTGAGCGTGATTGCGACCTTGCTCGGAATTTGCTGCGTTGCATCGGTCGGCGATTACTCATACCGCGGAGCTCGTTTATTTCAACTCGCATAGCTGCAATTTGTGACGTCAGCATTGTTATTAAGTTAACGTCGGCGGATTCCTGTGACGAGTTGTTTGTTTTGGTTTTATAGCGCATATTTTCATAAATTCGGTCCGCCATTTCGCATAATTTTGTGAGGTCGAGGTCTTCGGAGACTGCCAATATGGAGGTGATTGATACCGGAAGCTGTCTGAACCATAATAATCTGATGGTATCTTCGGTCATTTTGTCGCAGCTGGCTTCTTTCATTTTTCTCAACAGCTGTGATGGTGTTGAGTCACCTAGGTCCATCTCCGAAAGCAATTTGTGGAAGCGTCGTTGCTCGCTTTCCTCATAGCACGCAATTAATCTTTCCTTGATTTTAAGGTACTTGTCTGCGTTTGGCGGTGACGTCAGGATGTCGCTGACTTGATGTATGACCTCTTTTGGTAATTTTGCGATGACGCTGTTATATTTATATTCGTCACCTTGTTTTTGGGAGGCTACGATGGCCTCGAATTGCGCGAACCATAAGCGCGGTGAATCTGTCCAAAACGCTGGTATTTTCTCCGTAATGCTAATTGCAGCCACCACCTGGCTGTCGCTGATTGATTCAGCCGATGTACCGGGGTTTTTTTGAGGTGTCCCTGGAATTATCGGTGCCATTTTTCTAGCCTCTTGATATTTCAGCTGGTTTGGACCCGCTTGTGGGAAGTCAACTGAAATGTGCTATTTCGCTATTTCGCTGATGGTGGTGGTCAGTAAGCTGGTGGGCTGTTGGGTAAATTTTTCCTTATATGGCTCCACCGTTTCTGTGATGTTTTTTTAATTCCCAAGTCTGTACTTAAAGTTACGATTTTTGTCGGTTATCGTAACGAAATTCGTCGCAAACTTAACAAATTCTCGGATAGTACCTTAATAGCATAGACAAACATAGATTTAGTTACTCTTGCCCTTAGATTCTCTTTGGTTAACTGTGTAATTTGTTGATATTTTTATTCTATTTGTACAATTATGCTTTATGAATTTGTAATTGTATTTTTTTTGACTGTACAATTTCATCAAACAGAAAAATCTCTTCGCTGAATGATTTTTCACAACACCCTTACCATAGATTATTATATATATTGCGGAGGTGAGTAAAAGATGGTTTACCAGTTGGAACAAGATTAATTTATTTACTATTTACACACTCTTATATACTAATTATTCTACATGATTTTACTGAGATTAAGAGTGGGGTTTTACTCATATAAGTTTAGTGCTGACATTATTGTTTATTGATACGTGCTGTTTATATAATATTGTTTCCTAGTTATAGTGTACTTTGCCTATGACGCATAGCACGTCATAGTACTCCCCCCTTTATAAAAATTCTAGTTATTATTTGCTGTGGTGCGTCGACCTTGTCCGTGCACGCTGTTTGCTGAGTTGTCTTTTTCTGCAGTTGTTTACACTTGTTGCATTTCCTTGATTATTTTGTTTATCTTTTTGTCCATGACTTTGTTAGTTTTCCGTACGAGTCTGGTGATTGTTATTATTATTGCTGCTAGTATAATTATAGCGATGAGTACTCCGATCCAGATTTTTATTTTTTCAATTTCTGCTGCCATGTGTGTGTTCTTTTCTGCCTTTTCTGCCAGGTTATTGTTCTGCACCATGTTTATTTGCTCCTTTTCGTGGGTTTGACTGCTTCCCATCTTGTGTGTTGTTTCTTGTGGCTTGCTGTGGAGTGACTTTTATTTTCATTTTGCCCTTTTTATATCATTGTTTGAAACGGACCGTGGGTCGTGATATTCTTCCCGAACGTGTTCTTTTTATGTTTTGAATTGGCTCTGCCTTATCTTGCTCTTGATTTTGAGCTTCTATCTTGTCGTCGCTCGTCGTGAATGCTGGCTTTAGCCTGTCAATCGACACGTTCACTTCCCTGCCGTTTCGCTTGATCGTGAATATTTTGTTGTCACGTTTGACTACGAGAAACGGTCCGTCGTAAGGTGTTGTGAGCGTAGGACGTAGCTTATCGCATCGTAGAAACACGTGTGTACAGTCGGCTAAGCGTGGGTGTACGAATATGTTTTTGTTTGAGCTTTGTCGTTGTGGAATTGACGTCATGTGCGTTATGTTATCTTTAATTTTCTCCACAAACTCTGCATACGTTGTGTTTTTAGAACAGTCGCCAAAATATGCTGCTGGTAATTTTATTGTTGTTCCGTAGACCAATTCCGCTGCTGAGTATCCAGTGTCTTGTCGAATGCTGGTACGTATCCCGAATAATACCGATGGTAATTCTTTCGTCCAATTTTCGGTATTTCCTCTTGCCATCAAAGCTGCTTTCATGGTTCTGTGCAGTCTTTCTACTTTGGAGTTTGATTGAGGGTGATATGGTGTAGTACGGATTTTTTGTATACCCAGGAATTTGGTTAGGCTTCTGAATAGCTCAGACTCGAATTGTCGTCCTTGATCCGTTGTTATATAATTGGGGCATCCAAAACGTGTGATCCAGCCATCGTATAGGGTTTTGGCTACAGTTTCTGCTGTGATGTCCGAAATAGGATATGCTTCTGGCCATGACGTACAACGATCGATCATAGTGACGATGTATCTTTTGTTTTGTGATGTCGGTAGGGGGCCCACAATGTCTATGTGTATGTGGCTAAATCGTTCTGCTGGCATAAATTTGCCCAGGGGTGATACTGTGTGCCGCTGAACTTTTGATTGCTGGCATTGTAAACATGTTTTGCACATTTCGTAAATGTCTTTGTGCATGCTAGTCCAGATGTATTTTGCGGTTATCAACTTTTTTGTTGTGTTTTTCCCTGGGTGGCTCATGTTGTGAAAACTATCAAAAATTGTTTTTCTGAACTTTTGTGGTAGGTATGGCCTTGTTGTACCGGTGGATATATCACAATAAATTTTGGTATTATTGTTTTGTACTGGTACCTGTGTTATTTTTAGTGACCTATTTTGTTTTAGTTTTGTTAACTCCGGGTCACAGTCTTGGTATTTTTTTACCTCTTGCCAGTTGAGAATTTGGGGTAGTTCTATTGTTTCTATTACCCGTGATAGTGCGTCGGCTACTACGTTTTCGCTGCCCGTGACGTGCCTTATGTCTGTGCTGAATTGTGCAATATATTCTAGGTACCTTATTCTTCTAGGGGATTCATCCACTGATTGCTTCTTGTCGAATGCATGAATCAGTGGCTTATGATCAGTGTATATTGTAAATGTGCGACCTTCTATTAGTCGTCTAAAGTTTTTTATTGCCATGTAAATACCGAGTAGTTCTCGATCGTATGTGGAATATTTTGTTTGTGTCTCGCTTAACCCTTTTGAAAAAAATGATATGGGTTTCCATTTTCCTTGAACTTTTTGTTGAAGTACGGCGCCTACACATTTTAAACTAGCATCTGTCATAATGGCTAGTGGTGTGTCTGTTTCCGGAAATGCGAGTGTTGTGACATCTCTTATGTCCTGTTTGCAGTGTTCGAATGCTTGGTTAGCTTCCGTATTTCACTCGATTGGCGTATTGTCATTCTTTTTGCAGTTTATTAAGTATTTGTTGAGCGGAGCTTGGTGTCCGGCGGCGTGTGGGATGCTACTTCTGTAGAAATTCATCATTCCCAAAAATCGACGTAGCTCCTTTACCACCTTTGGCTTTGGGTATTCGTTTATTACTCGTACTTTCTCAGACGTGGGGGTGATTCCTTGGCTCGTTATATGATAACCTAAGAAATCTATCTCTGTCTTTTCGAATTCGCATTTGCTCGTATTGATTGAGATGCCGTTTTTACTTAGGCGAGTGAATACTTCCTCTAGTTGAACGTAATGTTGTTCGGTATTTTGACTTGCTATGAGTATGTCGTCCACGAAAACGTATATATAGTCCAGGTCTCTAAACAGGGAGTCCATAAACCTCTGGAACGTTTGGGCTGAATTTCTGAGGCCAAATGGCATGTAATTCCAGTGAAATAAACCCATTTGCGTGATTATTGCGGTCTTTTCTGGTTCCGCAACAGGGATTTGGTGGAACGCCTTCTTTATATCAATTTTGCTGAATATTGTTTTTCCACTTGCGATGTATGTAAAGTCTAACAGTCTTGGCAATGGATATCTGTCGGGAACTGTTATTTTATTTAACGCGCGGTAGTCTCCGCATGGCCTCCATTCCCCATTCTTTTTCTTTACCATGTGGAGAGGCGATGCCCAAGGACTACTGGAAGGTTCTAATATTCCTAAGTTTATTAGCTCTTGGAATTCCTTTTTTGCTGCCTTATATTTGTCGGGTGGTAGTGGGCGCGCGCGGGCATAAACTGGAGGACCTTTTGTTATGATGTGATGCTGTATTCCATGTTCTGTGGGTTTTTTAAGTGGTGTTGGTCTAGTGACGTTTACGTATTTCTCTAGCAGGTGCTTTATATGTTCGGGTAATTTCGCGTCGATGGATCTAATTGAAGGCATGTGTGTTGCTCTTGCAATTTTCGCATGCGTCGTTAATTTTGTTTCTTGGTCGATCAGCCTTTTGCCGTATAGATCCACTAATAATCTGTGGTGCTCTAGGAAATCAGCTCCTAAGATAGGCATTTTTACATCGGCGATTACAAACGTCCAAGTAAAAGGTCTGCGTAACCCCAGATTTAGCGTTAATGTGCTTTCGCCATAAGTTTCAATAGTTGACCCGTTTGCGGCATACAGTTTGTAGTTGCTTGGGTTTTTCTTACCCTGTGCGTTTTGTAATACAGAAATATTTGCTCCCGTGTCTACTAAAAACCTATAACCACTGTTTGAGTCGGTTATAGTTAGACGGTTGGCGGGGTGTATGGCACAGAGTCCCGTCTTATTCTGCGCTAGTTCTCGTTTCCCGAATTTTTATCGGTTTTATTTATCCACGAGCACGGCTGATCGCATTTATATGCTTTTGTTTTGAATCGTCTGTGATAATAACATAGCCGTGTACGTGACCGTGAGCGTGATTGCGACCTTGCTCGGAATTTGCTGCGTTGCATCGGTCGGCGATTACTCATACCGCGGAGCTCGTTTATTTCAACTCGCATAGCTGCAATTTGTGACGTCAGCATTGTTATTAAGTTAACGTCGGCGGATTCCTGTGACGAGTTGTTTGTTTTGGTTTTATAGCGCATATTTTCATAAATTCGGTCCGCCATTTCGCATAATTTTGTGAGGTCGAGGTCTTCGGAGACTGCCAATATGGAGGTGATTGATACCGGAAGCTGTCTGAACCATAATAATCTGATGGTATCTTCGGTCATTTTGTCGCAGCTGGCTTCTTTCATTTTTCTCAACAGCTGTGATGGTGTTGAGTCACCTAGGTCCATCTCCGAAAGCAATTTGTGGAAGCGTCGTTGCTCGCTTTCCTCATAGCACGCAATTAATCTTTCCTTGATTTTAAGGTACTTGTCTGCGTTTGGCGGTGACGTCAGGATGTCGCTGACTTGATGTATGACCTCTTTTGGTAATTTTGCGATGACGCTGTTATATTTATATTCGTCACCTTGTTTTTGGGAGGCTACGATGGCCTCGAATTGCGCGAACCATAAGCGCGGTGAATCTGTCCAAAACGCTGGTATTTTCTCCGTAATGCTAATTGCAGCCACCACCTGGCTGTCGCTGATTGATTCAGCCGATGTACCGGGGTTTTTTTGAGGTGTCCCTGGAATTATCGGTGCCATTTTTCTAGCCTCTTGATATTTCAGCTGGTTTGGACCCGCTTGTGGGAAGTCAACTGAAATGTGCTATTTCGCTATTTCGCTGATGGTGGTGGTCAGTAAGCTGGTGGGCTGTTGGGTAAATTTTTCCTTATATGGCTCCACCGTTTCTGTGATGTTTTTTTAATTCCCAAGTCTGTACTTAAAGTTACGATTTTTGTCGGTTATCGTAACGAAATTCGTCGCAAACTTAACAAATTCTCGGATAGTACCTTAATAGCATAGACAAACATAGATTTAGTTACTCTTGCCCTTAGATTCTCTTTGGTTAACTGTGTAATTTGTTGATATTTTTATTCTATTTGTACAATTATGCTTTATGAATTTGTAATTGTATTTTTTTTGACTGTACAATTTCATCAAACAGAAAAATCTCTTCGCTGAATGATTTTTCACAACACCCTTACCATAGATTATTATATATATTGCGGAGGTGAGTAAAAGATGGTTTACCAGTTGGAACAAGATTAATTTATTTACTATTTACACACTCTTATATACTAATTATTCTACATGATTTTACTGAGATTAAGAGTGGGGTTTTACTCATATAAGTTTAGTGCTGACATTATTGTTTATTGATACGTGCTGTTTATATAATATTGTTTCCTAGTTATAGTGTACTTTGCCTATGACGCATAGCACGTCATAGTACTCCCCCCTTTATAAAAATTCTAGTTATTATTTGCTGTGGTGCGTCGACCTTGTCCGTGCACGCTGTTTGCTGAGTTGTCTTTTTCTGCAGTTGTTTACACTTGTTGCATTTCCTTGATTATTTTGTTTATCTTTTTGTCCATGACTTTGTTAGTTTTCCGTACGAGTCTGGTGATTGTTATTATTATTGCTGCTAGTATAATTATAGCGATGAGTACTCCGATCCAGATTTTTATTTTTTCAATTTCTGCTGCCATGTGTGTGTTCTTTTCTGCCTTTTCTGCCAGGTTATTGTTCTGCACCATGTTTATTTGCTCCTTTTCGTGGGTTTGACTGCTTCCCATCTTGTGTGTTGTTTCTTGTGGCTTGCTGTGGAGTGACTTTTATTTTCATTTTGCCCTTTTTATATCATTGTTTGAAACGGACCGTGGGTCGTGATATTCTTCCCGAACGTGTTCTTTTTATGTTTTGAATTGGCTCTGCCTTATCTTGCTCTTGATTTTGAGCTTCTATCTTGTCGTCGCTCGTCGTGAATGCTGGCTTTAGCCTGTCAATCGACACGTTCACTTCCCTGCCGTTTCGCTTGATCGTGAATATTTTGTTGTCACGTTTGACTACGAGAAACGGTCCGTCGTAAGGTGTTGTGAGCGTAGGACGTAGCTTATCGCATCGTAGAAACACGTGTGTACAGTCGGCTAAGCGTGGGTGTACGAATATGTTTTTGTTTGAGCTTTGTCGTTGTGGAATTGACGTCATGTGCGTTATGTTATCTTTAATTTTCTCCACAAACTCTGCATACGTTGTGTTTTTAGAACAGTCGCCAAAATATGCTGCTGGTAATTTTATTGTTGTTCCGTAGACCAATTCCGCTGCTGAGTATCCAGTGTCTTGTCGAATGCTGGTACGTATCCCGAATAATACCGATGGTAATTCTTTCGTCCAATTTTCGGTATTTCCTCTTGCCATCAAAGCTGCTTTCATGGTTCTGTGCAGTCTTTCTACTTTGGAGTTTGATTGAGGGTGATATGGTGTAGTACGGATTTTTTGTATACCCAGGAATTTGGTTAGGCTTCTGAATAGCTCAGACTCGAATTGTCGTCCTTGATCCGTTGTTATATAATTGGGGCATCCAAAACGTGTGATCCAGCCATCGTATAGGGTTTTGGCTACAGTTTCTGCTGTGATGTCCGAAATAGGATATGCTTCTGGCCATGACGTACAACGATCGATCATAGTGACGATGTATCTTTTGTTTTGTGATGTCGGTAGGGGGCCCACAATGTCTATGTGTATGTGGCTAAATCGTTCTGCTGGCATAAATTTGCCCAGGGGTGATACTGTGTGCCGCTGAACTTTTGATTGCTGGCATTGTAAACATGTTTTGCACATTTCGTAAATGTCTTTGTGCATGCTAGTCCAGATGTATTTTGCGGTTATCAACTTTTTTGTTGTGTTTTTCCCTGGGTGGCTCATGTTGTGAAAACTATCAAAAATTGTTTTTCTGAACTTTTGTGGTAGGTATGGCCTTGTTGTACCGGTGGATATATCACAATAAATTTTGGTATTATTGTTTTGTACTGGTACCTGTGTTATTTTTAGTGACCTATTTTGTTTTAGTTTTGTTAACTCCGGGTCACAGTCTTGGTATTTTTTTACCTCTTGCCAGTTGAGAATTTGGGGTAGTTCTATTGTTTCTATTACCCGTGATAGTGCGTCGGCTACTACGTTTTCGCTGCCCGTGACGTGCCTTATGTCTGTGCTGAATTGTGCAATATATTCTAGGTACCTTATTCTTCTAGGGGATTCATCCACTGATTGCTTCTTGTCGAATGCATGAATCAGTGGCTTATGATCAGTGTATATTGTAAATGTGCGACCTTCTATTAGTCGTCTAAAGTTTTTTATTGCCATGTAAATACCGAGTAGTTCTCGATCGTATGTGGAATATTTTGTTTGTGTCTCGCTTAACCCTTTTGAAAAAAATGATATGGGTTTCCATTTTCCTTGAACTTTTTGTTGAAGTACGGCGCCTACACATTTTAAACTAGCATCTGTCATAATGGCTAGTGGTGTGTCTGTTTCCGGAAATGCGAGTGTTGTGACATCTCTTATGTCCTGTTTGCAGTGTTCGAATGCTTGGTTAGCTTCCGTATTTCACTCGATTGGCGTATTGTCATTCTTTTTGCAGTTTATTAAGTATTTGTTGAGCGGAGCTTGGTGTCCGGCGGCGTGTGGGATGCTACTTCTGTAGAAATTCATCATTCCCAAAAATCGACGTAGCTCCTTTACCACCTTTGGCTTTGGGTATTCGTTTATTACTCGTACTTTCTCAGACGTGGGGGTGATTCCTTGGCTCGTTATATGATAACCTAAGAAATCTATCTCTGTCTTTTCGAATTCGCATTTGCTCGTATTGATTGAGATGCCGTTTTTACTTAGGCGAGTGAATACTTCCTCTAGTTGAACGTAATGTTGTTCGGTATTTTGACTTGCTATGAGTATGTCGTCCACGAAAACGTATATATAGTCCAGGTCTCTAAACAGGGAGTCCATAAACCTCTGGAACGTTTGGGCTGAATTTCTGAGGCCAAATGGCATGTAATTCCAGTGAAATAAACCCATTTGCGTGATTATTGCGGTCTTTTCTGGTTCCGCAACAGGGATTTGGTGGAACGCCTTCTTTATATCAATTTTGCTGAATATTGTTTTTCCACTTGCGATGTATGTAAAGTCTAACAGTCTTGGCAATGGATATCTGTCGGGAACTGTTATTTTATTTAACGCGCGGTAGTCTCCGCATGGCCTCCATTCCCCATTCTTTTTCTTTACCATGTGGAGAGGCGATGCCCAAGGACTACTGGAAGGTTCTAATATTCCTAAGTTTATTAGCTCTTGGAATTCCTTTTTTGCTGCCTTATATTTGTCGGGTGGTAGTGGGCGCGCGCGGGCATAAACTGGAGGACCTTTTGTTATGATGTGATGCTGTATTCCATGTTCTGTGGGTTTTTTAAGTGGTGTTGGTCTAGTGACGTTTACGTATTTCTCTAGCAGGTGCTTTATATGTTCGGGTAATTTCGCGTCGATGGATCTAATTGAAGGCATGTGTGTTGCTCTTGCAATTTTCGCATGCGTCGTTAATTTTGTTTCTTGGTCGATCAGCCTTTTGCCGTATAGATCCACTAATAATCTGTGGTGCTCTAGGAAATCAGCTCCTAAGATAGGCATTTTTACATCGGCGATTACAAACGTCAAAGTAAAAGGTCTGCGTAACCCCAGATTTAGCGTTAATGTGCTTTCGCCATAAGTTTCAATAGTTGACCCGTTTGCGGCATACAGTTTGTAGTTGCTTGGGTTTTTCTTACCCTGTGCGTTTTGTAATACAGAAATATTTGCTCCCGTGTCTACTAAAAACCTATAACCACTGTTTGAGTCGGTTATAGTTAGACGGTTGGCGGGGTGTATGGCACAGAGTCCCGTCTTATTCTGCGCTAGTTCTCGTTTCCCGAATTTTTATCGGTTTTATTTATCCACGAGCACGGCTGATCGCATTTATATGCTTTTGTTTTGAATCGTCTGTGATAATAACATAGCCGTGTACGTGACCGTGAGCGTGATTGCGACCTTGCTCGGAATTTGCTGCGTTGCATCGGTCGGCGATTACTCATACCGCGGAGCTCGTTTATTTCAACTAGCATAGCTGCAATTTGTGACGTCAGCATTGTTATTAAGTTAACGTCGGCGGATTCCTGTGACGAGTTGTTTGTTTTGGTTTTATAGCGCATATTTTCATAAATTCGGTCCGCCATTTCGCATAATTTTGTGAGGTCGAGGTCTTCGGAGACTGCCAATATGGAGGTGATTGATACCGGAAGCTGTCTGAACCATAATAATCTGATGGTATCTTCGGTCATTTTGTCGCAGCTGGCTTCTTTCATTTTTCTCAACAGCTGTGATGGTTTTGAGTCACCTAGGTCCATCTCCGAAAGCAATTTGTGGAAGCGTCGTTGCTCGCTTTCCTCATAGCACGCAATTAATCTTTCCTTGATTTTAAGGTACTTGTCTGCGTTTGGCGGTGACGTCAGGATGTCGCTGACTTGATGTATGACCTCTTTTGGTAATTTTGCGATGACGCTGTTATATTTATATTCGTCACCTTGTTTTTGGGAGGCTACGATGGCCTCGAATTGCGCGAACCATAAGCGCGGTGAATCTGTCCAAAACGCTGGTATTTTCTCCGTAATGCTAATTGCAGCCACCACCTGGCTGTCGCTGATTGATTCAGCCGATGTACCGGGGTTTTTTTGAGGTGTCCCTGGAATTATCGGTGCCATTTTTCTAGCCTCTTGATATTTCAGCTGGTTTGGACCCGCTTGTGGGAAGTCAACTGAAATGTGCTATTTCGCTATTTCGCTGATGGTGGTGGTCAGTAAGCTGGTGGGCTGTTGGGTAAATTTTTCCTTATATGGCTCCACCGTTTCTGTGATGTTTTTTTAATTCCCAAGTCTGTACTTAAAGTTACGATTTTTGTCGGTTATCGTAACGAAATTCGTCGCAAACTTAACAAATTCTCGGATAGTACCTTAATAGCATAGACAAACATAGATTTAGTTACTCTTGCCCTTAGATTCTCTTTGGTTAACTGTGTAATTTGTTGATATTTTTATTCTATTTGTACAATTATGCTTTATGAATTTGTAATTGTATTTTTTTTGACTGTACAATTTCATCAAACAGAAAAATCTCTTCGCTGAATGATTTTTCACAACACCCTTACCATAGATTATTATATATATTGCGGAGGTGAGTAAAAGATGGTTTACCAGTTGGAACAAGATTAATTTATTTACTATTTACACACTCTTATATACTAATTATTCTACATGATTTTACTGAGATTAAGAGTGGGGTTTTACTCATATAAGTTTAGTGCTGACATTATTGTTTATTGATACGTGCTGTTTATATAATATTGTTTCCTAGTTATAGTGTACTTTGCCTATGACGCATAGCACGTCATAGTACTCCCCCCTTTATAAAAATTCTAGTTATTATTTGCTGTGGTGCGTCGACCTTGTCCGTGCACGCTGTTTGCTGAGTTGTCTTTTTCTGCAGTTGTTTACACTTGTTGCATTTCCTTGATTATTTTGTTTATCTTTTTGTCCATGACTTTGTTAGTTTTCCGTACGAGTCTGGTGATTGTTATTATTATTGCTGCTAGTATAATTATAGCGATGAGTACTCCGATCCAGATTTTTATTTTTTCAATTTCTGCTGCCATGTGTGTGTTCTTTTCTGCCTTTTCTGCCAGGTTATTGTTCTGCACCATGTTTATTTGCTCCTTTTCGTGGGTTTGACTGCTTCCCATCTTGTGTGTTGTTTCTTGTGGCTTGCTGTGGAGTGACTTTTATTTTCATTTTGCCCTTTTTATATCATTGTTTGAAACGGACCGTGGGTCGTGATATTCTTCCCGAACGTGTTCTTTTTATGTTTTGAATTGGCTCTGCCTTATCTTGCTCTTGATTTTGAGCTTCTATCTTGTCGTCGCTCGTCGTGAATGCTGGCTTTAGCCTGTCAATCGACACGTTCACTTCCCTGCCGTTTCGCTTGATCGTGAATATTTTGTTGTCACGTTTGACTACGAGAAACGGTCCGTCGTAAGGTGTTGTGAGCGTAGGACGTAGCTTATCGCATCGTAGAAACACGTGTGTACAGTCGGCTAAGCGTGGGTGTACGAATATGTTTTTGTTTGAGCTTTGTCGTTGTGGAATTGACGTCATGTGCGTTATGTTATCTTTAATTTTCTCCACAAACTCTGCATACGTTGTGTTTTTAGAACAGTCGCCAAAATATGCTGCTGGTAATTTTATTGTTGTTCCGTAGACCAATTCCGCTGCTGAGTATCCAGTGTCTTGTCGAATGCTGGTACGTATCCCGAATAATACCGATGGTAATTCTTTCGTCCAATTTTCGGTATTTCCTCTTGCCATCAAAGCTGCTTTCATGGTTCTGTGCAGTCTTTCTACTTTGGAGTTTGATTGAGGGTGATATGGTGTAGTACGGATTTTTTGTATACCCAGGAATTTGGTTAGGCTTCTGAATAGCTCAGACTCGAATTGTCGTCCTTGATCCGTTGTTATATAATTGGGGCATCCAAAACGTGTGATCCAGCCATCGTATAGGGTTTTGGCTACAGTTTCTGCTGTGATGTCCGAAATAGGATATGCTTCTGGCCATGACGTACAACGATCGATCATAGTGACGATGTATCTTTTGTTTTGTGATGTCGGTAGGGGGCCCACAATGTCTATGTGTATGTGGCTAAATCGTTCTGCTGGCATAAATTTGCCCAGGGGTGATACTGTGTGCCGCTGAACTTTTGATTGCTGGCATTGTAAACATGTTTTGCACATTTCGTAAATGTCTTTGTGCATGCTAGTCCAGATGTATTTTGCGGTTATCAACTTTTTTGTTGTGTTTTTCCCTGGGTGGCTCATGTTGTGAAAACTATCAAAAATTGTTTTTCTGAACTTTTGTGGTAGGTATGGCCTTGTTGTACCGGTGGATATATCACAATAAATTTTGGTATTATTGTTTTGTACTGGTACCTGTGTTATTTTTAGTGACCTATTTTGTTTTAGTTTTGTTAACTCCGGGTCACAGTCTTGGTATTTTTTTACCTCTTGCCAGTTGAGAATTTGGGGTAGTTCTATTGTTTCTATTACCCGTGATAGTGCGTCGGCTACTACGTTTTCGCTGCCCGTGACGTGCCTTATGTCTGTGCTGAATTGTGCAATATATTCTAGGTACCTTATTCTTCTAGGGGATTCATCCACTGATTGCTTCTTGTCGAATGCATGAATCAGTGGCTTATGATCAGTGTATATTGTAAATGTGCGACCTTCTATTAGTCGTCTAAAGTTTTTTATTGCCATGTAAATACCGAGTAGTTCTCGATCGTATGTGGAATATTTTGTTTGTGTCTCGCTTAACCCTTTTGAAAAAAATGATATGGGTTTCCATTTTCCTTGAACTTTTTGTTGAAGTACGGCGCCTACACATTTTAAACTAGCATCTGTCATAATGGCTAGTGGTGTGTCTGTTTCCGGAAATGCGAGTGTTGTGACATCTCTTATGTCCTGTTTGCAGTGTTCGAATGCTTGGTTAGCTTCCGTATTTCACTCGATTGGCGTATTGTCATTCTTTTTGCAGTTTATTAAGTATTTGTTGAGCGGAGCTTGGTGTCCGGCGGCGTGTGGGATGCTACTTCTGTAGAAATTCATCATTCCCAAAAATCGACGTAGCTCCTTTACCACCTTTGGCTTTGGGTATTCGTTTATTACTCGTACTTTCTCAGACGTGGGGGTGATTCCTTGGCTCGTTATATGATAACCTAAGAAATCTATCTCTGTCTTTTCGAATTCGCATTTGCTCGTATTGATTGAGATGCCGTTTTTACTTAGGCGAGTGAATACTTCCTCTAGTTGAACGTAATGTTGTTCGGTATTTTGACTTGCTATGAGTATGTCGTCCACGAAAACGTATATATAGTCCAGGTCTCTAAACAGGGAGTCCATAAACCTCTGGAACGTTTGGGCTGAATTTCTGAGGCCAAATGGCATGTAATTCCAGTGAAATAAACCCATTTGCGTGATTATTGCGGTCTTTTCTGGTTCCGCAACAGGGATTTGGTGGAACGCCTTCTTTATATCAATTTTGCTGAATATTGTTTTTCCACTTGCGATGTATGTAAAGTCTAACAGTCTTGGCAATGGATATCTGTCGGGAACTGTTATTTTATTTAACGCGCGGTAGTCTCCGCATGGCCTCCATTCCCCATTCTTTTTCTTTACCATGTGGAGAGGCGATGCCCAAGGACTACTGGAAGGTTCTAATATTCCTAAGTTTATTAGCTCTTGGAATTCCTTTTTTGCTGCCTTATATTTGTCGGGTGGTAGTGGGCGCGCGCGGGCATAAACTGGAGGACCTTTTGTTATGATGTGATGCTGTATTCCATGTTCTGTGGGTTTTTTAAGTGGTGTTGGTCTAGTGACGTTTACGTATTTCTCTAGCAGGTGCTTTATATGTTCGGGTAATTTCGCGTCGATGGATCTAATTGAAGGCATGTGTGTTGCTCTTGCAATTTTCGCATGCGTCGTTAATTTTGTTTCTTGGTCGATCAGCCTTTTGCCGTATAGATCCACTAATAATCTGTGGTGCTCTAGGAAATCAGCTCCTAAGATAGGCATTTTTACATCGGCGATTACAAACGTCCAAGTAAAAGGTCTGCGTAACCCCAGATTTAGCGTTAATGTGCTTTCGCCATAAGTTTCAATAGTTGACCCGTTTGCGGCATACAGTTTGTAGTTGCTTGGGTTTTTCTTACCCTGTGCGTTTTGTAATACAGAAATATTTGCTCCCGTGTCTACTAAAAACCTATAACCACTGTTTGAGTCGGTTATAGTTAGACGGTTGGCGGGGTGTATGGCACAGAGTCCCGTCTTATTCTGCGCTAGTTCTCGTTTCCCGAATTTTTATCGGTTTTATTTATCCACGAGCACGGCTGATCGCATTTATATGCTTTTGTTTTGAATCGTCTGTGATAATAACATAGCCGTGTACGTGACCGTGAGCGTGATTGCGACCTTGCTCGGAATTTGCTGCGTTGCATCGGTCGGCGATTACTCATACCGCGGAGCTCGTTTATTTCAACTCGCATAGCTGCAATTTGTGACGTCAGCATTGTTATTAAGTTAACGTCGGCGGATTCCTGTGACGAGTTGTTTGTTTTGGTTTTATAGCGCATATTTTCATAAATTCGGTCCGCCATTTCGCATAATTTTGTGAGGTCGAGGTCTTCGGAGACTGCCAATATGGAGGTGATTGATACCGGAAGCTGTCTGAACCATAATAATCTGATGGTATCTTCGGTCATTTTGTCGCAGCTGGCTTCTTTCATTTTTCTCAACAGCTGTGATGGTGTTGAGTCACCTAGGTCCATCTCCGAAAGCAATTTGTGGAAGCGTCGTTGCTCGCTTTCCTCATAGCACGCAATTAATCTTTCCTTGATTTTAAGGTACTTGTCTGCGTTTGGCGGTGACGTCAGGATGTCGCTGACTTGATGTATGACCTCTTTTGGTAATTTTGCGATGACGCTGTTATATTTATATTCGTCACCTTGTTTTTGGGAGGCTACGATGGCCTCGAATTGCGCGAACCATAAGCGCGGTGAATCTGTCCAAAACGCTGGTATTTTCTCCGTAATGCTAATTGCAGCCACCACCTGGCTGTCGCTGATTGATTCAGCCGATGTACCGGGGTTTTTTTGAGGTGTCCCTGGAATTATCGGTGCCATTTTTCTAGCCTCTTGATATTTCAGCTGGTTTGGACCCGCTTGTGGGAAGTCAACTGAAATGTGCTATTTCGCTATTTCGCTGATGGTGGTGGTCAGTAAGCTGGTGGGCTGTTGGGTAAATTTTTCCTTATATGGCTCCACCGTTTCTGTGATGTTTTTTTAATTCCCAAGTCTGTACTTAAAGTTACGATTTTTGTCGGTTATCGTAACGAAATTCGTCGCAAACTTAACAAATTCTCGGATAGTACCTTAATAGCATAGACAAACATAGATTTAGTTACTCTTGCCCTTAGATTCTCTTTGGTTAACTGTGTAATTTGTTGATATTTTTATTCTATTTGTACAATTATGCTTTATGAATTTGTAATTGTATTTTTTTTGACTGTACAATTTCATCAAACAGAAAAATCTCTTCGCTGAATGATTTTTCACAACACCCTTACCATAGATTATTATATATATTGCGGAGGTGAGTAAAAGATGGTTTACCAGTTGGAACAAGATTAATTTATTTACTATTTACACACTCTTATATACTAATTATTCTACATGATTTTACTGAGATTAAGAGTGGGGTTTTACTCATATAAGTTTAGTGCTGACATTATTGTTTATTGATACGTGCTGTTTATATAATATTGTTTCCTAGTTATAGTGTACTTTGCCTATGACGCATAGCACGTCATAGTACTCCCCCCTTTATAAAAATTCTAGTTATTATTTGCTGTGGTGCGTCGACCTTGTCCGTGCACGCTGTTTGCTGAGTTGTCTTTTTCTGCAGTTGTTTACACTTGTTGCATTTCCTTGATTATTTTGTTTATCTTTTTGTCCATGACTTTGTTAGTTTTCCGTACGAGTCTGGTGATTGTTATTATTATTGCTGCTAGTATAATTATAGCGATGAGTACTCCGATCCAGATTTTTATTTTTTCAATTTCTGCTGCCATGTGTGTGTTCTTTTCTGCCTTTTCTGCCAGGTTATTGTTCTGCACCATGTTTATTTGCTCCTTTTCGTGGGTTTGACTGCTTCCCATCTTGTGTGTTGTTTCTTGTGGCTTGCTGTGGAGTGACTTTTATTTTCATTTTGCCCTTTTTATATCATTGTTTGAAACGGACCGTGGGTCGTGATATTCTTCCCGAACGTGTTCTTTTTATGTTTTGAATTGGCTCTGCCTTATCTTGCTCTTGATTTTGAGCTTCTATCTTGTCGTCGCTCGTCGTGAATGCTGGCTTTAGCCTGTCAATCGACACGTTCACTTCCCTGCCGTTTCGCTTGATCGTGAATATTTTGTTGTCACGTTTGACTACGAGAAACGGTCCGTCGTAAGGTGTTGTGAGCGTAGGACGTAGCTTATCGCATCGTAGAAACACGTGTGTACAGTCGGCTAAGCGTGGGTGTACGAATATGTTTTTGTTTGAGCTTTGTCGTTGTGGAATTGACGTCATGTGCGTTATGTTATCTTTAATTTTCTCCACAAACTCTGCATACGTTGTGTTTTTAGAACAGTCGCCAAAATATGCTGCTGGTAATTTTATTGTTGTTCCGTAGACCAATTCCGCTGCTGAGTATCCAGTGTCTTGTCGAATGCTGGTACGTATCCCGAATAATACCGATGGTAATTCTTTCGTCCAATTTTCGGTATTTCCTCTTGCCATCAAAGCTGCTTTCATGGTTCTGTGCAGTCTTTCTACTTTGGAGTTTGATTGAGGGTGATATGGTGTAGTACGGATTTTTTGTATACCCAGGAATTTGGTTAGGCTTCTGAATAGCTCAGACTCGAATTGTCGTCCTTGATCCGTTGTTATATAATTGGGGCATCCAAAACGTGTGATCCAGCCATCGTATAGGGTTTTGGCTACAGTTTCTGCTGTGATGTCCGAAATAGGATATGCTTCTGGCCATGACGTACAACGATCGATCATAGTGACGATGTATCTTTTGTTTTGTGATGTCGGTAGGGGGCCCACAATGTCTATGTGTATGTGGCTAAATCGTTCTGCTGGCATAAATTTGCCCAGGGGTGATACTGTGTGCCGCTGAACTTTTGATTGCTGGCATTGTAAACATGTTTTGCACATTTCGTAAATGTCTTTGTGCATGCTAGTCCAGATGTATTTTGCGGTTATCAACTTTTTTGTTGTGTTTTTCCCTGGGTGGCTCATGTTGTGAAAACTATCAAAAATTGTTTTTCTGAACTTTTGTGGTAGGTATGGCCTTGTTGTACCGGTGGATATATCACAATAAATTTTGGTATTATTGTTTTGTACTGGTACCTGTGTTATTTTTAGTGACCTATTTTGTTTTAGTTTTGTTAACTCCGGGTCACAGTCTTGGTATTTTTTTACCTCTTGCCAGTTGAGAATTTGGGGTAGTTCTATTGTTTCTATTACCCGTGATAGTGCGTCGGCTACTACGTTTTCGCTGCCCGTGACGTGCCTTATGTCTGTGCTGAATTGTGCAATATATTCTAGGTACCTTATTCTTCTAGGGGATTCATCCACTGATTGCTTCTTGTCGAATGCATGAATCAGTGGCTTATGATCAGTGTATATTGTAAATGTGCGACCTTCTATTAGTCGTCTAAAGTTTTTTATTGCCATGTAAATACCGAGTAGTTCTCGATCGTATGTGGAATATTTTGTTTGTGTCTCGCTTAACCCTTTTGAAAAAAATGATATGGGTTTCCATTTTCCTTGAACTTTTTGTTGAAGTACGGCGCCTACACATTTTAAACTAGCATCTGTCATAATGGCTAGTGGTGTGTCTGTTTCCGGAAATGCGAGTGTTGTGACATCTCTTATGTCCTGTTTGCAGTGTTCGAATGCTTGGTTAGCTTCCGTATTTCACTCGATTGGCGTATTGTCATTCTTTTTGCAGTTTATTAAGTATTTGTTGAGCGGAGCTTGGTGTCCGGCGGCGTGTGGGATGCTACTTCTGTAGAAATTCATCATTCCCAAAAATCGACGTAGCTCCTTTACCACCTTTGGCTTTGGGTATTCGTTTATTACTCGTACTTTCTCAGACGTGGGGGTGATTCCTTGGCTCGTTATATGATAACCTAAGAAATCTATCTCTGTCTTTTCGAATTCGCATTTGCTCGTATTGATTGAGATGCCGTTTTTACTTAGGCGAGTGAATACTTCCTCTAGTTGAACGTAATGTTGTTCGGTATTTTGACTTGCTATGAGTATGTCGTCCACGAAAACGTATATATAGTCCAGGTCTCTAAACAGGGAGTCCATAAACCTCTGGAACGTTTGGGCTGAATTTCTGAGGCCAAATGGCATGTAATTCCAGTGAAATAAACCCATTTGCGTGATTATTGCGGTCTTTTCTGGTTCCGCAACAGGGATTTGGTGGAACGCCTTCTTTATATCAATTTTGCTGAATATTGTTTTTCCATTTGCGATGTATGTAAAGTCTAACAGTCTTGGCAATGGATATCTGTCGGGAACTGTTATTTTATTTAACGCGCGGTAGTCTCCGCATGGCCTCCATTCCCCATTCTTTTTCTTTACCATGTGGAGAGGCGATGCCCAAGGACTACTGGAAGGTTCTAATATTCCTAAGTTTATTAGCTCTTGGAATTCCTTTTTTGCTGCCTTATATTTGTCGGGTGGTAGTGGGCGCGCGCGGGCATAAACTGGAGGACCTTTTGTTATGATGTGATGCTGTATTCCATGTTCTGTGGGTTTTTTAAGTGGTGTTGGTCTAGTGACGTTTACGTATTTCTCTAGCAGGTGCTTTATATGTTCGGGTAATTTCGCGTCGATGGATCTAATTGAAGGCATGTGTGTTGCTCTTGCAATTTTCGCATGCGTCGTTAATTTTGTTTCTTGGTCGATCAGCCTTTTGCCGTATAGATCCACTAATAATCTGTGGTGCTCTAGGAAATCAGCTCCTAAGATAGGCATTTTTACATCGGCGATTACAAACGTCCAAGTAAAAGGTCTGCGTAACCCCAGATTTAGCGTTAATGTGCTTTCGCCATAAGTTTCAATAGTTGACCCGTTTGCGGCATACAGTTTGTAGTTGCTTGGGTTTTTCTTACCCTGTGCGTTTTGTAATACAGAAATATTTGCTCCCGTGTCTACTAAAAACCTATAACCACTGTTTGAGTCGGTTATAGTTAGACGGTTGGCGGGGTGTATGGCACAGAGTCCTGTCTTATTCTGCGCTAGTTCTCGTTTCCCGAATTTTTATCGGTTTTATTTATCCACGAGCACGGCTGATCGCATTTATATGCTTCTGTTTTGAATCGTCTGTGATAATAACATAGCCGTGTACGTGACCGTGAGCGTGATTGCGACCTTGCTCGGAATTTGCTGCGTTGCATCGGTCGGCGATTACTCATACCGCGGAGCTCGTTTATTTCAACTCGCATAGCTGCAATTTGTGACGTCAGCATTGTTATTAAGTTAACGTCGGCGGATTCCTGTGACGAGTTGTTTGTTTTGGTTTTATAGCGCATATTTTCATAAATTCGGTCCGCCATTTCGCATAATTTTGTGAGGTCGAGGTCTTCGGAGACTGCCAATATGGAGGTGATTGATACCGGAAGCTGTCTGAACCATAATAATCTGATGGTATCTTCGGTCATTTTGTCGCAGCTGGCTTCTTTCATTTTTCTCAACAGCTGTGATGGTGTTGAGTCACCTAGGTCCATCTCCGAAAGCAATTTGTGGAAGCGTCGTTGCTCGCTTTCCTCATAGCACGCAATTAATCTTTCCTTGATTTTAAGGTACTTGTCTGCGTTTGGCGGTGACGTCAGGATGTCGCTGACTTGATGTATGACCTCTTTTGGTAATTTTGCGATGACGCTGTTATATTTATATTCGTCACCTTGTTTTTGGGAGGCTACGATGGCCTCGAATTGCGCGAACCATAAGCGCGGTGAATCTGTCCAAAACGCTGGTATTTTCTCCGTAATGCTAATTGCAGCCACCACCTGGCTGTCGCTGATTGATTCAGCCGATGTACCGGGGTTTTTTTGAGGTGTCCCTGGAATTATCGGTGCCATTTTTCTAGCCTCTTGATATTTCAGCTGGTTTGGACCCGCTTGTGGGAAGTCAACTGAAATGTGCTATTTCGCTATTTCGCTGATGGTGGTGGTCAGTAAGCTGGTGGGCTGTTGGGTAAATTTTTCCTTATATGGCTCCACCGTTTCTGTGATGTTTTTTTAATTCCCAAGTCTGTACTTAAAGTTACGATTTTTGTCGGTTATCGTAACGAAATTCGTCGCAAACTTAACAAATTCTCGGATAGTACCTTAATAGCATAGACAAACATAGATTTAGTTACTCTTGCCCTTAGATTCTCTTTGGTTAACTGTGTAATTTGTTGATATTTTTATTCTATTTGTACAATTATGCTTTATGAATTTGTAATTGTATTTTTTTTGACTGTACAATTTCATCAAACAGAAAAATCTCTTCGCTGAATGATTTTTCACAACACCCTTACCATAGATTATTATATATATTGCGGAGGTGAGTAAAAGATGGTTTACCAGTTGGAACAAGATTAATTTATTTACTATTTACACACTCTTATATACTAATTATTCTACATGATTTTACTGAGATTAAGAGTGGGGTTTTACTCATATAAGTTTAGTGCTGACATTATTGTTTATTGATACGTGCTGTTTATATAATATTGTTTCCTAGTTATAGTGTACTTTGCCTATGACGCATAGCACGTCATAGTACTCCCCCCTTTATAAAAATTCTAGTTATTATTTGCTGTGGTGCGTCGACCTTGTCCGTGCACGCTGTTTGCTGAGTTGTCTTTTTCTGCAGTTGTTTACACTTGTTGCATTTCCTTGATTATTTTGTTTATCTTTTTGTCCATGACTTTGTTAGTTTTCCGTACGAGTCTGGTGATTGTTATTATTATTGCTGCTAGTATAATTATAGCGATGAGTACTCCGATCCAGATTTTTATTTTTTCAATTTCTGCTGCCATGTGTGTGTTCTTTTCTGCCTTTTCTGCCAGGTTATTGTTCTGCACCATGTTTATTTGCTCCTTTTCGTGGGTTTGACTGCTTCCCATCTTGTGTGTTGTTTCTTGTGGCTTGCTGTGGAGTGACTTTTATTTTCATTTTGCCCTTTTTATATCATTGTTTGAAACGGACCGTGGGTCGTGATATTCTTCCCGAACGTGTTCTTTTTATGTTTTGAATTGGCTCTGCCTTATCTTGCTCTTGATTTTGAGCTTCTATCTTGTCGTCGCTCGTCGTGAATGCTGGCTTTAGCCTGTCAATCGACACGTTCACTTCCCTGCCGTTTCGCTTGATCGTGAATATTTTGTTGTCACGTTTGACTACGAGAAACGGTCCGTCGTAAGGTGTTGTGAGCGTAGGACGTAGCTTATCGCATCGTAGAAACACGTGTGTACAGTCGGCTAAGCGTGGGTGTACGAATATGTTTTTGTTTGAGCTTTGTCGTTGTGGAATTGACGTCATGTGCGTTATGTTATCTTTAATTTTCTCCACAAACTCTGCATACGTTGTGTTTTTAGAACAGTCGCCAAAATATGCTGCTGGTAATTTTATTGTTGTTCCGTAGACCAATTCCGCTGCTGAGTATCCAGTGTCTTGTCGAATGCTGGTACGTATCCCGAATAATACCGATGGTAATTCTTTCGTCCAATTTTCGGTATTTCCTCTTGCCATCAAAGCTGCTTTCATGGTTCTGTGCAGTCTTTCTACTTTGGAGTTTGATTGAGGGTGATATGGTGTAGTACGGATTTTTTGTATACCCAGGAATTTGGTTAGGCTTCTGAATAGCTCAGACTCGAATTGTCGTCCTTGATCCGTTGTTATATAATTGGGGCATCCAAAACGTGTGATCCAGCCATCGTATAGGGTTTTGGCTACAGTTTCTGCTGTGATGTCCGAAATAGGATATGCTTCTGGCCATGACGTACAACGATCGATCATAGTGACGATGTATCTTTTGTTTTGTGATGTCGGTAGGGGGCCCACAATGTCTATGTGTATGTGGCTAAATCGTTCTGCTGGCATAAATTTGCCCAGGGGTGATACTGTGTGCCGCTGAACTTTTGATTGCTGGCATTGTAAACATGTTTTGCACATTTCGTAAATGTCTTTGTGCATGCTAGTCCAGATGTATTTTGCGGTTATCAACTTTTTTGTTGTGTTTTTCCCTGGGTGGCTCATGTTGTGAAAACTATCAAAAATTGTTTTTCTGAACTTTTGTGGTAGGTATGGCCTTGTTGTACCGGTGGATATATCACAATAAATTTTGGTATTATTGTTTTGTACTGGTACCTGTGTTATTTTTAGTGACCTATTTTGTTTTAGTTTTGTTAACTCCGGGTCACAGTCTTGGTATTTTTTTACCTCTTGCCAGTTGAGAATTTGGGGTAGTTCTATTGTTTCTATTACCCGTGATAGTGCGTCGGCTACTACGTTTTCGCTGCCCGTGACGTGCCTTATGTCTGTGCTGAATTGTGCAATATATTCTAGGTACCTTATTCTTCTAGGGGATTCATCCACTGATTGCTTCTTGTCGAATGCATGAATCAGTGGCTTATGATCAGTGTATATTGTAAATGTGCGACCTTCTATTAGTCGTCTAAAGTTTTTTATTGCCATGTAAATACCGAGTAGTTCTCGATCGTATGTGGAATATTTTGTTTGTGTCTCGCTTAACCCTTTTGAAAAAAATGATATGGGTTTCCATTTTCCTTGAACTTTTTGTTGAAGTACGGCGCCTACACATTTTAAACTAGCATCTGTCATAATGGCTAGTGGTGTGTCTGTTTCCGGAAATGCGAGTGTTGTGACATCTCTTATGTCCTGTTTGCAGTGTTCGAATGCTTGGTTAGCTTCCGTATTTCACTCGATTGGCGTATTGTCATTCTTTTTGCAGTTTATTAAGTATTTGTTGAGCGGAGCTTGGTGTCCGGCGGCGTGTGGGATGCTACTTCTGTAGAAATTCATCATTCCCAAAAATCGACGTAGCTCCTTTACCACCTTTGGCTTTGGGTATTCGTTTATTACTCGTACTTTCTCAGACGTGGGGGTGATTCCTTGGCTCGTTATATGATAACCTAAGAAATCTATCTCTGTCTTTTCGAATTCGCATTTGCTCGTATTGATTGAGATGCCGTTTTTACTTAGGCGAGTGAATACTTCCTCTAGTTGAACGTAATGTTGTTCGGTATTTTGACTTGCTATGAGTATGTCGTCCACGAAAACGTATATATAGTCCAGGTCTCTAAACAGGGAGTCCATAAACCTCTGGAACGTTTGGGCTGAATTTCTGAGGCCAAATGGCATGTAATTCCAGTGAAATAAACCCATTTGCGTGATTATTGCGGTCTTTTCTGGTTCCGCAACAGGGATTTGGTGGAACGCCTTCTTTATATCAATTTTGCTGAATATTGTTTTTCCACTTGCGATGTATGTAAAGTCTAACAGTCTTGGCAATGGATATCTGTCGGGAACTGTTATTTTATTTAACGCGCGGTAGTCTCCGCATGGCCTCCATTCCCCATTCTTTTTCTTTACCATGTGGAGAGGCGATGCCCAAGGACTACTGGAAGGTTCTAATATTCCTAAGTTTATTAGCTCTTGGAATTCCTTTTTTGCTGCCTTATATTTGTCGGGTGGTAGTGGGCGCGCGCGGGCATAAACTGGAGGACCTTTTGTTATGATGTGATGCTGTATTCCATGTTCTGTGGGTTTTTTAAGTGGTGTTGGTCTAGTGACGTTTACGTATTTCTCTAGCAGGTGCTTTATATGTTCGGGTAATTTCGCGTCGATGGATCTAATTGAAGGCATGTGTGTTGCTCTTGCAATTTTCGCATGCGTCGTTAATTTTGTTTCTTGGTCGATCAGCCTTTTGCCGTATAGATCCACTAATAATCTGTGGTGCTCTAGGAAATCAGCTCCTAAGATAGGCATTTTTACATCGGCGATTACAAACGTCCAAGTAAAAGGTCTGCGTAACCCCAGATTTAGCGTTAATGTGCTTTCGCCATAAGTTTCAATAGTTGACCCGTTTGCGGCATACAGTTTGTAGTTGCTTGGGTTTTTCTTACCCTGTGCGTTTTGTAATACAGAAATATTTGCTCCCGTGTCTACTAAAAACCTATAACCACTGTTTGAGTCGGTTATAGTTAGACGGTTGGCGGGGTGTATGGCACAGAGTCCCGTCTTATTCTGCGCTAGTTCTCGTTTCCCGAATTTTTATCGGTTTTATTTATCCACGAGCACGGCTGATCGCATTTATATGCTTTTGTTTTGAATCGTCTGTGATAATAACATAGCCGTGTACGTGACCGTGAGCGTGATTGCGACCTTGCTCGGAATTTGCTGCGTTGCATCGGTCGGCGATTACTCATACCGCGGAGCTCGTTTATTTCAACTCGCATAGCTGCAATTTGTGACGTCAGCATTGTTATTAAGTTAACGTCGGCGGATTCCTGTGACGAGTTGTTTGTTTTGGTTTTATAGCGCATATTTTCATAAATTCGGTCCGCCATTTCGCATAATTTTGTGAGGTCGAGGTCTTCGGAGACTGCCAATATGGAGGTGATTGATACCGGAAGCTGTCTGAACCATAATAATCTGATGGTATCTTCGGTCATTTTGTCGCAGCTGGCTTCTTTCATTTTTCTCAACAGCTGTGATGGTGTTGAGTCACCTAGGTCCATCTCCGAAAGCAATTTGTGGAAGCGTCGTTGCTCGCTTTCCTCATAGCACGCAATTAATCTTTCCTTGATTTTAAGGTACTTGTCTGCGTTTGGCGGTGACGTCAGGATGTCGCTGACTTGATGTATGACCTCTTTTGGTAATTTTGCGATGACGCTGTTATATTTATATTCGTCACCTTGTTTTTGGGAGGCTACGATGGCCTCGAATTGCGCGAACCATAAGCGCGGTGAATCTGTCCAAAACGCTGGTATTTTCTCCGTAATGCTAATTGCAGCCACCACCTGGCTGTCGCTGATTGATTCAGCCGATGTACCGGGGTTTTTTTGAGGTGTCCCTGGAATTATCGGTGCCATTTTTCTAGCCTCTTGATATTTCAGCTGGTTTGGACCCGCTTGTGGGAAGTCAACTGAAATGTGCTATTTCGCTATTTCGCTGATGGTGGTGGTCAGTAAGCTGGTGGGCTGTTGGGTAAATTTTTCCTTATATGGCTCCACCGTTTCTGTGATGTTTTTTTAATTCCCAAGTCTGTACTTAAAGTTACGATTTTTGTCGGTTATCGTAACGAAATTCGTCGCAAACTTAACAAATTCTCGGATAGTACCTTAATAGCATAGACAAACATAGATTTAGTTACTCTTGCCCTTAGATTCTCTTTGGTTAACTGTGTAATTTGTTGATATTTTTATTCTATTTGTACAATTATGCTTTATGAATTTGTAATTGTATTTTTTTTGACTGTACAATTTCATCAAACAGAAAAATCTCTTCGCTGAATGATTTTTCACAACACCCTTACCATAGATTATTATATATATTGCGGAGGTGAGTAAAAGATGGTTTACCAGTTGGAACAAGATTAATTTATTTACTATTTACACACTCTTATATACTAATTATTCTACATGATTTTACTGAGATTAAGAGTGGGGTTTTACTCATATAAGTTTAGTGCTGACATTATTGTTTATTGATACGTGCTGTTTATATAATATTGTTTCCTAGTTATAGTGTACTTTGCCTATGACGCATAGCACGTCATAGTACTCCCCCCTTTATAAAAATTCTAGTTATTATTTGCTGTGGTGCGTCGACCTTGTCCGTGCACGCTGTTTGCTGAGTTGTCTTTTTCTGCAGTTGTTTACACTTGTTGCATTTCCTTGATTATTTTGTTTATCTTTTTGTCCATGACTTTGTTAGTTTTCCGTACGAGTCTGGTGATTGTTATTATTATTGCTGCTAGTATAATTATAGCGATGAGTACTCCGATCCAGATTTTTATTTTTTCAATTTCTGCTGCCATGTGTGTGTTCTTTTCTGCCTTTTCTGCCAGGTTATTGTTCTGCACCATGTTTATTTGCTCCTTTTCGTGGGTTTGACTGCTTCCCATCTTGTGTGTTGTTTCTTGTGGCTTGCTGTGGAGTGACTTTTATTTTCATTTTGCCCTTTTTATATCATTGTTTGAAACGGACCGTGGGTCGTGATATTCTTCCCGAACGTGTTCTTTTTATGTTTTGAATTGGCTCTGCCTTATCTTGCTCTTGATTTTGAGCTTCTATCTTGTCGTCGCTCGTCGTGAATGCTGGCTTTAGCCTGTCAATCGACACGTTCACTTCCCTGCCGTTTCGCTTGATCGTGAATATTTTGTTGTCACGTTTGACTACGAGAAACGGTCCGTCGTAAGGTGTTGTGAGCGTAGGACGTAGCTTATCGCATCGTAGAAACACGTGTGTACAGTCGGCTAAGCGTGGGTGTACGAATATGTTTTTGTTTGAGCTTTGTCGTTGTGGAATTGACGTCATGTGCGTTATGTTATCTTTAATTTTCTCCACAAACTCTGCATACGTTGTGTTTTTAGAACAGTCGCCAAAATATGCTGCTGGTAATTTTATTGTTGTTCCGTAGACCAATTCCGCTGCTGAGTATCCAGTGTCTTGTCGAATGCTGGTACGTATCCCGAATAATACCGATGGTAATTCTTTCGTCCAATTTTCGGTATTTCCTCTTGCCATCAAAGCTGCTTTCATGGTTCTGTGCAGTCTTTCTACTTTGGAGTTTGATTGAGGGTGATATGGTGTAGTACGGATTTTTTGTATACCCAGGAATTTGGTTAGGCTTCTGAATAGCTCAGACTCGAATTGTCGTCCTTGATCCGTTGTTATATAATTGGGGCATCCAAAACGTGTGATCCAGCCATCGTATAGGGTTTTGGCTACAGTTTCTGCTGTGATGTCCGAAATAGGATATGCTTCTGGCCATGACGTACAACGATCGATCATAGTGACGATGTATCTTTTGTTTTGTGATGTCGGTAGGGGGCCCACAATGTCTATGTGTATGTGGCTAAATCGTTCTGCTGGCATAAATTTGCCCAGGGGTGATACTGTGTGCCGCTGAACTTTTGATTGCTGGCATTGTAAACATGTTTTGCACATTTCGTAAATGTCTTTGTGCATGCTAGTCCAGATGTATTTTGCGGTTATCAACTTTTTTGTTGTGTTTTTCCCTGGGTGGCTCATGTTGTGAAAACTATCAAAAATTGTTTTTCTGAACTTTTGTGGTAGGTATGGCCTTGTTGTACCGGTGGATATATCACAATAAATTTTGGTATTATTGTTTTGTACTGGTACCTGTGTTATTTTTAGTGACCTATTTTGTTTTAGTTTTGTTAACTCCGGGTCACAGTCTTGGTATTTTTTTACCTCTTGCCAGTTGAGAATTTGGGGTAGTTCTATTGTTTCTATTACCCGTGATAGTGCGTCGGCTACTACGTTTTCGCTGCCCGTGACGTGCCTTATGTCTGTGCTGAATTGTGCAATATATTCTAGGTACCTTATTCTTCTAGGGGATTCATCCACTGATTGCTTCTTGTCGAATGCATGAATCAGTGGCTTATGATCAGTGTATATTGTAAATGTGCGACCTTCTATTAGTCGTCTAAAGTTTTTTATTGCCATGTAAATACCGAGTAGTTCTCGATCGTATGTGGAATATTTTGTTTGTGTCTCGCTTAACCCTTTTGAAAAAAATGATATGGGTTTCCATTTTCCTTGAACTTTTTGTTGAAGTACGGCGCCTACACATTTTAAACTAGCATCTGTCATAATGGCTAGTGGTGTGTCTGTTTCCGGAAATGCGAGTGTTGTGACATCTCTTATGTCCTGTTTGCAGTGTTCGAATGCTTGGTTAGCTTCCGTATTTCACTCGATTGGCGTATTGTCATTCTTTTTGCAGTTTATTAAGTATTTGTTGAGCGGAGCTTGGTGTCCGGCGGCGTGTGGGATGCTACTTCTGTAGAAATTCATCATTCCCAAAAATCGACGTAGCTCCTTTACCACCTTTGGCTTTGGGTATTCGTTTATTACTCGTACTTTCTCAGACGTGGGGGTGATTCCTTGGCTCGTTATATGATAACCTAAGAAATCTATCTCTGTCTTTTCGAATTCGCATTTGCTCGTATTGATTGAGATGCCGTTTTTACTTAGGCGAGTGAATACTTCCTCTAGTTGAACGTAATGTTGTTCGGTATTTTGACTTGCTATGAGTATGTCGTCCACGAAAACGTATATATAGTCCAGGTCTCTAAACAGGGAGTCCATAAACCTCTGGAACGTTTGGGCTGAATTTCTGAGGCCAAATGGCATGTAATTCCAGTGAAATAAACCCATTTGCGTGATTATTGCGGTCTTTTCTGGTTCCGCAACAGGGATTTGGTGGAACGCCTTCTTTATATCAATTTTGCTGAATATTGTTTTTCCACTTGCGATGTATGTAAAGTCTAACAGTCTTGGCAATGGATATCTGTCGGGAACTGTTATTTTATTTAACGCGCGGTAGTCTCCGCATGGCCTCCATTCCCCATTCTTTTTCTTTACCATGTGGAGAGGCGATGCCCAAGGACTACTGGAAGGTTCTAATATTCCTAAGTTTATTAGCTCTTGGAATTCCTTTTTTGCTGCCTTATATTTGTCGGGTGGTAGTGGGCGCGCGCGGGCATAAACTGGAGGACCTTTTGTTATGATGTGATGCTGTATTCCATGTTCTGTGGGTTTTTTAAGTGGTGTTGGTCTAGTGACGTTTACGTATTTCTCTAGCAGGTGCTTTATATGTTCGGGTAATTTCGCGTCGATGGATCTAATTGAAGGCATGTGTGTTGCTCTTGCAATTTTCGCATGCGTCGTTAATTTTGTTTCTTGGTCGATCAGCCTTTTGCCGTATAGATCCACTAATAATCTGTGGTGCTCTAGGAAATCAGCTCCTAAGATAGGCATTTTTACATCGGCGATTACAAACGTCCAAGTAAAAGGTCTGCGTAACCCCAGATTTAGCGTTAATGTGCTTTCGCCATAAGTTTCAATAGTTGACCCGTTTGCGGCATACAGTTTGTAGTTGCTTGGGTTTTTCTTACCCTGTGCGTTTTGTAATACAGAAATATTTGCTCCCGTGTCTACTAAAAACCTATAACCACTGTTTGAGTCGGTTATAGTTAGACGGTTGGCGGGGTGTATGGCACAGAGTCCCGTCTTATTCTGCGCTAGTTCTCGTTTCCCGAATTTTTATCGGTTTTATTTATCCACGAGCACGGCTGATCGCATTTATATGCTTTTGTTTTGAATCGTCTGTGATAATAACATAGCCGTGTACGTGACCGTGAGCGTGATTGCGACCTTGCTCGGAATTTGCTGCGTTGCATCGGTCGGCGATTACTCATACCGCGGAGCTCGTTTATTTCAACTAGCATAGCTGCAATTTGTGACGTCAGCATTGTTATTAAGTTAACGTCGGCGGATTCCTGTGACGAGTTGTTTGTTTTGGTTTTATAGCGCATATTTTCATAAATTCGGTCCGCCATTTCGCATAATTTTGTGAGGTCGAGGTCTTCGGAGACTGCCAATATGGAGGTGATTGATACCGGAAGCTGTCTGAACCATAATAATCTGATGGTATCTTCGGTCATTTTGTCGCAGCTGGCTTCTTTCATTTTTCTCAACAGCTGTGATGGTTTTGAGTCACCTAGGTCCATCTCCGAAAGCAATTTGTGGAAGCGTCGTTGCTCGCTTTCCTCATAGCACGCAATTAATCTTTCCTTGATTTTAAGGTACTTGTCTGCGTTTGGCGGTGACGTCAGGATGTCGCTGACTTGATGTATGACCTCTTTTGGTAATTTTGCGATGACGCTGTTATATTTATATTCGTCACCTTGTTTTTGGGAGGCTACGATGGCCTCGAATTGCGCGAACCATAAGCGCGGTGAATCTGTCCAAAACGCTGGTATTTTCTCCGTAATGCTAATTGCAGCCACCACCTGGCTGTCGCTGATTGATTCAGCCGATGTACCGGGGTTTTTTTGAGGTGTCCCTGGAATTATCGGTGCCATTTTTCTAGCCTCTTGATATTTCAGCTGGTTTGGACCCGCTTGTGGGAAGTCAACTGAAATGTGCTATTTTGCTATTTCGCTGATGGTGGTGGTCAGTAAGCTGGTGGGCTGTTGGGTAAATTTTTCCTTATATGGCTCCACCGTTTCTGTGATGTTTTTTTAATTCCCAAGTCTGTACTTAAAGTTACGATTTTTGTCGGTTATCGTAACGAAATTCGTCGCAAACTTAACAAATTCTCGGATAGTACCTTAATAGCATAGACAAACATAGATTTAGTTACTCTTGCCCTTAGATTCTCTTTGGTTAACTGTGTAATTTGTTGATATTTTTATTCTATTTGTACAATTATGCTTTATGAATTTGTAATTGTATTTTTTTTGACTGTACAATTTCATCAAACAGAAAAATCTCTTCGCTGAATGATTTTTCACAACACCCTTACCATAGATTATTATATATATTGCGGAGGTGAGTAAAAGATGGTTTACCAGTTGGAACAAGATTAATTTATTTACTATTTACACACTCTTATATACTAATTATTCTACATGATTTTACTGAGATTAAGAGTGGGGTTTTACTCATATAAGTTTAGTGCTGACATTATTGTTTATTGATACGTGCTGTTTATATAATATTGTTTCCTAGTTATAGTGTACTTTGCCTATGACGCATAGCACGTCATAGTACTCCCCCCTTTATAAAAATTCTAGTTATTATTTGCTGTGGTGCGTCGACCTTGTCCGTGCACGCTGTTTGCTGAGTTGTCTTTTTCTGCAGTTGTTTACACTTGTTGCATTTCCTTGATTATTTTGTTTATCTTTTTGTCCATGACTTTGTTAGTTTTCCGTACGAGTCTGGTGATTGTTATTATTATTGCTGCTAGTATAATTATAGCGATGAGTACTCCGATCCAGATTTTTATTTTTTCAATTTCTGCTGCCATGTGTGTGTTCTTTTCTGCCTTTTCTGCCAGGTTATTGTTCTGCACCATGTTTATTTGCTCCTTTTCGTGGGTTTGACTGCTTCCCATCTTGTGTGTTGTTTCTTGTGGCTTGCTGTGGAGTGACTTTTATTTTCATTTTGCCCTTTTTATATCATTGTTTGAAACGGACCGTGGGTCGTGATATTCTTCCCGAACGTGTTCTTTTTATGTTTTGAATTGGCTCTGCCTTATCTTGCTCTTGATTTTGAGCTTCTATCTTGTCGTCGCTCGTCGTGAATGCTGGCTTTAGCCTGTCAATCGACACGTTCACTTCCCTGCCGTTTCGCTTGATCGTGAATATTTTGTTGTCACGTTTGACTACGAGAAACGGTCCGTCGTAAGGTGTTGTGAGCGTAGGACGTAGCTTATCGCATCGTAGAAACACGTGTGTACAGTCGGCTAAGCGTGGGTGTACGAATATGTTTTTGTTTGAGCTTTGTCGTTGTGGAATTGACGTCATGTGCGTTATGTTATCTTTAATTTTCTCCACAAACTCTGCATACGTTGTGTTTTTAGAACAGTCGCCAAAATATGCTGCTGGTAATTTTATTGTTGTTCCGTAGACCAATTCCGCTGCTGAGTATCCAGTGTCTTGTCGAATGCTGGTACGTATCCCGAATAATACCGATGGTAATTCTTTCGTCCAATTTTCGGTATTTCCTCTTGCCATCAAAGCTGCTTTCATGGTTCTGTGCAGTCTTTCTACTTTGGAGTTTGATTGAGGGTGATATGGTGTAGTACGGATTTTTTGTATACCCAGGAATTTGGTTAGGCTTCTGAATAGCTCAGACTCGAATTGTCGTCCTTGATCCGTTGTTATATAATTGGGGCATCCAAAACGTGTGATCCAGCCATCGTATAGGGTTTTGGCTACAGTTTCTGCTGTGATGTCCGAAATAGGATATGCTTCTGGCCATGACGTACAACGATCGATCATAGTGACGATGTATCTTTTGTTTTGTGATGTCGGTAGGGGGCCCACAATGTCTATGTGTATGTGGCTAAATCGTTCTGCTGGCATAAATTTGCCCAGGGGTGATACTGTGTGCCGCTGAACTTTTGATTGCTGGCATTGTAAACATGTTTTGCACATTTCGTAAATGTCTTTGTGCATGCTAGTCCAGATGTATTTTGCGGTTATCAACTTTTTTGTTGTGTTTTTCCCTGGGTGGCTCATGTTGTGAAAACTATCAAAAATTGTTTTTCTGAACTTTTGTGGTAGGTATGGCCTTGTTGTACCGGTGGATATATCACAATAAATTTTGGTATTATTGTTTTGTACTGGTACCTGTGTTATTTTTAGTGACCTATTTTGTTTTAGTTTTGTTAACTCCGGGTCACAGTCTTGGTATTTTTTTACCTCTTGCCAGTTGAGAATTTGGGGTAGTTCTATTGTTTCTATTACCCGTGATAGTGCGTCGGCTACTACGTTTTCGCTGCCCGTGACGTGCCTTATGTCTGTGCTGAATTGTGCAATATATTCTAGGTACCTTATTCTTCTAGGGGATTCATCCACTGATTGCTTCTTGTCGAATGCATGAATCAGTGGCTTATGATCAGTGTATATTGTAAATGTGCGACCTTCTATTAGTCGTCTAAAGTTTTTTATTGCCATGTAAATACCGAGTAGTTCTCGATCGTATGTGGAATATTTTGTTTGTGTCTCGCTTAACCCTTTTGAAAAAAATGATATGGGTTTCCATTTTCCTTGAACTTTTTGTTGAAGTACGGCGCCTACACATTTTAAACTAGCATCTGTCATAATGGCTAGTGGTGTGTCTGTTTCCGGAAATGCGAGTGTTGTGACATCTCTTATGTCCTGTTTGCAGTGTTCGAATGCTTGGTTAGCTTCCGTATTTCACTCGATTGGCGTATTGTCATTCTTTTTGCAGTTTATTAAGTATTTGTTGAGCGGAGCTTGGTGTCCGGCGGCGTGTGGGATGCTACTTCTGTAGAAATTCATCATTCCCAAAAATCGACGTAGCTCCTTTACCACCTTTGGCTTTGGGTATTCGTTTATTACTCGTACTTTCTCAGACGTGGGGGTGATTCCTTGGCTCGTTATATGATAACCTAAGAAATCTATCTCTGTCTTTTCGAATTCGCATTTGCTCGTATTGATTGAGATGCCGTTTTTACTTAGGCGAGTGAATACTTCCTCTAGTTGAACGTAATGTTGTTCGGTATTTTGACTTGCTATGAGTATGTCGTCCACGAAAACGTATATATAGTCCAGGTCTCTAAACAGGGAGTCCATAAACCTCTGGAACGTTTGGGCTGAATTTCTGAGGCCAAATGGCATGTAATTCCAGTGAAATAAACCCATTTGCGTGATTATTGCGGTCTTTTCTGGTTCCGCAACAGGGATTTGGTGGAACGCCTTCTTTATATCAATTTTGCTGAATATTGTTTTTCCACTTGCGATGTATGTAAAGTCTAACAGTCTTGGCAATGGATATCTGTCGGGAACTGTTATTTTATTTAACGCGCGGTAGTCTCCGCATGGCCTCCATTCCCCATTCTTTTTCTTTACCATGTGGAGAGGCGATGCCCAAGGACTACTGGAAGGTTCTAATATTCCTAAGTTTATTAGCTCTTGGAATTCCTTTTTTGCTGCCTTATATTTGTCGGGTGGTAGTGGGCGCGCGCGGGCATAAACTGGAGGACCTTTTGTTATGATGTGATGCTGTATTCCATGTTCTGTGGGTTTTTTAAGTGGTGTTGGTCTAGTGACGTTTACGTATTTCTCTAGCAGGTGCTTTATATGTTCGGGTAATTTCGCGTCGATGGATCTAATTGAAGGCATGTGTGTTGCTCTTGCAATTTTCGCATGCGTCGTTAATTTTGTTTCTTGGTCGATCAGCCTTTTGCCGTATAGATCCACTAATAATCTGTGGTGCTCTAGGAAATCAGCTCCTAAGATAGGCATTTTTACATCGGCGATTACAAACGTCCAAGTAAAAGGTCTGCGTAACCCCAGATTTAGCGTTAATGTGCTTTCGCCATAAGTTTCAATAGTTGACCCGTTTGCGGCATACAGTTTGTAGTTGCTTGGGTTTTTCTTACCCTGTGCGTTTTGTAATACAGAAATATTTGCTCCCGTGTCTACTAAAAACCTATAACCACTGTTTGAGTCGGTTATAGTTAGACGGTTGGCGGGGTGTATGGCACAGAGTCCTGTCTTATTCTGCGCTAGTTCTCGTTTCCCGAATTTTTATCGGTTTTATTTATCCACGAGCACGGCTGATCGCATTTATATGCTTCTGTTTTGAATCGTCTGTGATAATAACATAGCCGTGTACGTGACCGTGAGCGTGATTGCGACCTTGCTCGGAATTTGCTGCGTTGCATCGGTCGGCGATTACTCATACCGCGGAGCTCGTTTATTTCAACTCGCATAGCTGCAATTTGTGACGTCAGCATTGTTATTAAGTTAACGTCGGCGGATTCCTGTGACGAGTTGTTTGTTTTGGTTTTATAGCGCATATTTTCATAAATTCGGTCCGCCATTTCGCATAATTTTGTGAGGTCGAGGTCTTCGGAGACTGCCAATATGGAGGTGATTGATACCGGAAGCTGTCTGAACCATAATAATCTGATGGTATCTTCGGTCATTTTGTCGCAGCTGGCTTCTTTCATTTTTCTCAACAGCTGTGATGGTGTTGAGTCACCTAGGTCCATCTCCGAAAGCAATTTGTGGAAGCGTCGTTGCTCGCTTTCCTCATAGCACGCAATTAATCTTTCCTTGATTTTAAGGTACTTGTCTGCGTTTGGCGGTGACGTCAGGATGTCGCTGACTTGATGTATGACCTCTTTTGGTAATTTTGCGATGACGCTGTTATATTTATATTCGTCACCTTGTTTTTGGGAGGCTACGATGGCCTCGAATTGCGCGAACCATAAGCGCGGTGAATCTGTCCAAAACGCTGGTATTTTCTCCGTAATGCTAATTGCAGCCACCACCTGGCTGTCGCTGATTGATTCAGCCGATGTACCGGGGTTTTTTTGAGGTGTCCCTGGAATTATCGGTGCCATTTTTCTAGCCTCTTGATATTTCAGCTGGTTTGGACCCGCTTGTGGGAAGTCAACTGAAATGTGCTATTTCGCTATTTCGCTGATGGTGGTGGTCAGTAAGCTGGTGGGCTGTTGGGTAAATTTTTCCTTATATGGCTCCACCGTTTCTGTGATGTTTTTTTAATTCCCAAGTCTGTACTTAAAGTTACGATTTTTGTCGGTTATCGTAACGAAATTCGTCGCAAACTTAACAAATTCTCGGATAGTACCTTAATAGCATAGACAAACATAGATTTAGTTACTCTTGCCCTTAGATTCTCTTTGGTTAACTGTGTAATTTGTTGATATTTTTATTCTATTTGTACAATTATGCTTTATGAATTTGTAATTGTATTTTTTTTGACTGTACAATTTCATCAAACAGAAAAATCTCTTCGCTGAATGATTTTTCACAACACCCTTACCATAGATTATTATATATATTGCGGAGGTGAGTAAAAGATGGTTTACCAGTTGGAACAAGATTAATTTATTTACTATTTACACACTCTTATATACTAATTATTCTACATGATTTTACTGAGATTAAGAGTGGGGTTTTACTCATATAAGTTTAGTGCTGACATTATTGTTTATTGATACGTGCTGTTTATATAATATTGTTTCCTAGTTATAGTGTACTTTGCCTATGACGCATAGCACGTCATAGTACTCCCCCCTTTATAAAAATTCTAGTTATTATTTGCTGTGGTGCGTCGACCTTGTCCGTGCACGCTGTTTGCTGAGTTGTCTTTTTCTGCAGTTGTTTACACTTGTTGCATTTCCTTGATTATTTTGTTTATCTTTTTGTCCATGACTTTGTTAGTTTTCCGTACGAGTCTGGTGATTGTTATTATTATTGCTGCTAGTATAATTATAGCGATGAGTACTCCGATCCAGATTTTTATTTTTTCAATTTCTGCTGCCATGTGTGTGTTCTTTTCTGCCTTTTCTGCCAGGTTATTGTTCTGCACCATGTTTATTTGCTCCTTTTCGTGGGTTTGACTGCTTCCCATCTTGTGTGTTGTTTCTTGTGGCTTGCTGTGGAGTGACTTTTATTTTCATTTTGCCCTTTTTATATCATTGTTTGAAACGGACCGTGGGTCGTGATATTCTTCCCGAACGTGTTCTTTTTATGTTTTGAATTGGCTCTGCCTTATCTTGCTCTTGATTTTGAGCTTCTATCTTGTCGTCGCTCGTCGTGAATGCTGGCTTTAGCCTGTCAATCGACACGTTCACTTCCCTGCCGTTTCGCTTGATCGTGAATATTTTGTTGTCACGTTTGACTACGAGAAACGGTCCGTCGTAAGGTGTTGTGAGCGTAGGACGTAGCTTATCGCATCGTAGAAACACGTGTGTACAGTCGGCTAAGCGTGGGTGTACGAATATGTTTTTGTTTGAGCTTTGTCGTTGTGGAATTGACGTCATGTGCGTTATGTTATCTTTAATTTTCTCCACAAACTCTGCATACGTTGTGTTTTTAGAACAGTCGCCAAAATATGCTGCTGGTAATTTTATTGTTGTTCCGTAGACCAATTCCGCTGCTGAGTATCCAGTGTCTTGTCGAATGCTGGTACGTATCCCGAATAATACCGATGGTAATTCTTTCGTCCAATTTTCGGTATTTCCTCTTGCCATCAAAGCTGCTTTCATGGTTCTGTGCAGTCTTTCTACTTTGGAGTTTGATTGAGGGTGATATGGTGTAGTACGGATTTTTTGTATACCCAGGAATTTGGTTAGGCTTCTGAATAGCTCAGACTCGAATTGTCGTCCTTGATCCGTTGTTATATAATTGGGGCATCCAAAACGTGTGATCCAGCCATCGTATAGGGTTTTGGCTACAGTTTCTGCTGTGATGTCCGAAATAGGATATGCTTCTGGCCATGACGTACAACGATCGATCATAGTGACGATGTATCTTTTGTTTTGTGATGTCGGTAGGGGGCCCACAATGTCTATGTGTATGTGGCTAAATCGTTCTGCTGGCATAAATTTGCCCAGGGGTGATACTGTGTGCCGCTGAACTTTTGATTGCTGGCATTGTAAACATGTTTTGCACATTTCGTAAATGTCTTTGTGCATGCTAGTCCAGATGTATTTTGCGGTTATCAACTTTTTTGTTGTGTTTTTCCCTGGGTGGCTCATGTTGTGAAAACTATCAAAAATTGTTTTTCTGAACTTTTGTGGTAGGTATGGCCTTGTTGTACCGGTGGATATATCACAATAAATTTTGGTATTATTGTTTTGTACTGGTACCTGTGTTATTTTTAGTGACCTATTTTGTTTTAGTTTTGTTAACTCCGGGTCACAGTCTTGGTATTTTTTTACCTCTTGCCAGTTGAGAATTTGGGGTAGTTCTATTGTTTCTATTACCCGTGATAGTGCGTCGGCTACTACGTTTTCGCTGCCCGTGACGTGCCTTATGTCTGTGCTGAATTGTGCAATATATTCTAGGTACCTTATTCTTCTAGGGGATTCATCCACTGATTGCTTCTTGTCGAATGCATGAATCAGTGGCTTATGATCAGTGTATATTGTAAATGTGCGACCTTCTATTAGTCGTCTAAAGTTTTTTATTGCCATGTAAATACCGAGTAGTTCTCGATCGTATGTGGAATATTTTGTTTGTGTCTCGCTTAACCCTTTTGAAAAAAATGATATGGGTTTCCATTTTCCTTGAACTTTTTGTTGAAGTACGGCGCCTACACATTTTAAACTAGCATCTGTCATAATGGCTAGTGGTGTGTCTGTTTCCGGAAATGCGAGTGTTGTGACATCTCTTATGTCCTGTTTGCAGTGTTCGAATGCTTGGTTAGCTTCCGTATTTCACTCGATTGGCGTATTGTCATTCTTTTTGCAGTTTATTAAGTATTTGTTGAGCGGAGCTTGGTGTCCGGCGGCGTGTGGGATGCTACTTCTGTAGAAATTCATCATTCCCAAAAATCGACGTAGCTCCTTTACCACCTTTGGCTTTGGGTATTCGTTTATTACTCGTACTTTCTCAGACGTGGGGGTGATTCCTTGGCTCGTTATATGATAACCTAAGAAATCTATCTCTGTCTTTTCGAATTCGCATTTGCTCGTATTGATTGAGATGCCGTTTTTACTTAGGCGAGTGAATACTTCCTCTAGTTGAACGTAATGTTGTTCGGTATTTTGACTTGCTATGAGTATGTCGTCCACGAAAACGTATATATAGTCCAGGTCTCTAAACAGGGAGTCCATAAACCTCTGGAACGTTTGGGCTGAATTTCTGAGGCCAAATGGCATGTAATTCCAGTGAAATAAACCCATTTGCGTGATTATTGCGGTCTTTTCTGGTTCCGCAACAGGGATTTGGTGGAACGCCTTCTTTATATCAATTTTGCTGAATATTGTTTTTCCACTTGCGATGTATGTAAAGTCTAACAGTCTTGGCAATGGATATCTGTCGGGAACTGTTATTTTATTTAACGCGCGGTAGTCTCCGCATGGCCTCCATTCCCCATTCTTTTTCTTTACCATGTGGAGAGGCGATGCCCAAGGACTACTGGAAGGTTCTAATATTCCTAAGTTTATTAGCTCTTGGAATTCCTTTTTTGCTGCCTTATATTTGTCGGGTGGTAGTGGGCGCGCGCGGGCATAAACTGGAGGACCTTTTGTTATGATGTGATGCTGTATTCCATGTTCTGTGGGTTTTTTAAGTGGTGTTGGTCTAGTGACGTTTACGTATTTCTCTAGCAGGTGCTTTATATGTTCGGGTAATTTCGCGTCGATGGATCTAATTGAAGGCATGTGTGTTGCTCTTGCAATTTTCGCATGCGTCGTTAATTTTGTTTCTTGGTCGATCAGCCTTTTGCCGTATAGATCCACTAATAATCTGTGGTGCTCTAGGAAATCAGCTCCTAAGATAGGCATTTTTACATCGGCGATTACAAACGTCCAAGTAAAAGGTCTGCGTAACCCCAGATTTAGCGTTAATGTGCTTTCGCCATAAGTTTCAATAGTTGACCCGTTTGCGGCATACAGTTTGTAGTTGCTTGGGTTTTTCTTACCCTGTGCGTTTTGTAATACAGAAATATTTGCTCCCGTGTCTACTAAAAACCTATAACCACTGTTTGAGTCGGTTATAGTTAGACGGTTGGCGGGGTGTATGGCACAGAGTCCTGTCTTATTCTGCGCTAGTTCTCGTTTCCCGAATTTTTATCGGTTTTATTTATCCACGAGCACGGCTGATCGCATTTATATGCTTCTGTTTTGAATCGTCTGTGATAATAACATAGCCGTGTACGTGACCGTGAGCGTGATTGCGACCTTGCTCGGAATTTGCTGCGTTGCATCGGTCGGCGATTACTCATACCGCGGAGCTCGTTTATTTCAACTCGCATAGCTGCAATTTGTGACGTCAGCATTGTTATTAAGTTAACGTCGGCGGATTCCTGTGACGAGTTGTTTGTTTTGGTTTTATAGCGCATATTTTCATAAATTCGGTCCGCCATTTCGCATAATTTTGTGAGGTCGAGGTCTTCGGAGACTGCCAATATGGAGGTGATTGATACCGGAAGCTGTCTGAACCATAATAATCTGATGGTATCTTCGGTCATTTTGTCGCAGCTGGCTTCTTTCATTTTTCTCAACAGCTGTGATGGTGTTGAGTCACCTAGGTCCATCTCCGAAAGCAATTTGTGGAAGCGTCGTTGCTCGCTTTCCTCATAGCACGCAATTAATCTTTCCTTGATTTTAAGGTACTTGTCTGCGTTTGGCGGTGACGTCAGGATGTCGCTGACTTGATGTATGACCTCTTTTGGTAATTTTGCGATGACGCTGTTATATTTATATTCGTCACCTTGTTTTTGGGAGGCTACGATGGCCTCGAATTGCGCGAACCATAAGCGCGGTGAATCTGTCCAAAACGCTGGTATTTTCTCCGTAATGCTAATTGCAGCCACCACCTGGCTGTCGCTGATTGATTCAGCCGATGTACCGGGGTTTTTTTGAGGTGTCCCTGGAATTATCGGTGCCATTTTTCTAGCCTCTTGATATTTCAGCTGGTTTGGACCCGCTTGTGGGAAGTCAACTGAAATGTGCTATTTCGCTATTTCGCTGATGGTGGTGGTCAGTAAGCTGGTGGGCTGTTGGGTAAATTTTTCCTTATATGGCTCCACCGTTTCTGTGATAGTTCCTAGGTTTGCTGCTGAAAACCTTTTCAGGGCTGCAGTTGGCCTGCAATTATATCAGCACTAGGAAATCACGTCGGGGTCACCAATATTGCGGAGGTGAGTAAAAGATGGTTTACCAGTTGGAACAAGATTAATTTATTTACTATTTACACACTCTTATATACTAATTATTCTACATGATTTTACTGAGATTAAGAGTGGGGTTTTACTCATATAAGTTTAGTGCTGACATTATTGTTTATTGATACGTGCTGTTTATATAATATTGTTTCCTAGTTATAGTGTACTTTGCCTATGACGCATAGCACGTCATAATATATATAGACCATACATAGACTTTGGCATGGCAAGTTGACACAAGTGACATAAGTCACATAACACACAGAAGCAAGAAGCCAAGGAAAAAGAATTGAATATTTTTGGAGGTTGTAGGGAAATACGAGAAATATTATGGCTGAAGCGTGTTTAGCATGGGTAATCCCATGCTAAACACGCTTCACCGCGTTCATTCACGCTTTACCGCTTATGTTCTAGAGTATACTAATGTATACTCTAGAACATAAGCGGTAATGCGACGGCGAGTCGCATGGATTCTGCGCGCTAGTGAAAATTATTTGAATTTGGCTGATGGTGAACACCTATATTGTATCGCATTACAAAGGCAATGTTTAAAGAACTTGTTGATGAAATAGCGCTATCACTTGAAAGAAAACGCACTTACGGGCTTTCTGTGGAGTCCTATGTAAGTTTCATTGTATAACTTGTACATTGTTTAACCTATAGTTGGGTTGAAGAAAAATTATTATTTATCTAGAAGTACTTCATCTCATTTAATATATTGTAATTGTATAATTTATGTGTTTTTTATCATTTTAGGTGTGTGACTCTATTCTGCTCATTTTAAATATAAATGCTCGATGGCCAGGAGCTCGGCATGATAGCCACATATATTATATGAAAATTCCCTAGTTCATGCCCCATGAAGACGTCTGTTAATAACGGAGACCACCATGCATGGTTACTAGGTAAGTTTCGAGTCAAATAACTGATCACCCCATGTGTCAATATACTATTACTGCCAGTGGGGCTGCTGTTGACAGTATATAATGACTGTCATACATGTTAACTGCAACCAACGGCTTAACATTTTTTCTGACACACAACCGAACCAATGCTAATACCCTTATACATACAAATATTTGCACAGAGCAGCAGCTGCATTTAATACCGCTTCACCACAGAGGCTGTCAATGTGTCAATATAACATATATTATATTTTGATTTAATCCGCAGGTGATGATGGACATCCACTAGAACCATGGCCGATGACCCCAATGAAGAACCAGCCCCTTGGCCTAACGACAAGCAACTATTGGAAGTATACACTGAAGACTGTGTATTACACTGAACTGACACTATGGTGAACATCTGTGGCATGCCACCGCCCCAGAGAATCATTCAGAAACATTATTTTCGATTGTTTTCGCCTTGTCAACTGCAAGTCAACCAAGTGGCCAAAATTATACATCAGCAACACTTCAGAGGTGCCATATTACAAGAATGTGCCGACCCAGTTCTTGAAAATGGTAGATATTGTACAAGTAACCTTGCGAGTACCATAGTAGTACATAATATATATTTACCCCACTGACACACAAATATGTAACTTACATGCAAGACACTACAGTAACGTTCTACAGGTGAAGTAGGTAGTGGTTTCTTCTCTTTCATACTTAGATGTGTGCTATGCACTTGCAAATTAGTAACTACTATAATATAAACTAACAATCCCAAACCAACATTCTGCAGGCATTTTCTGCTTTTGATGGAACTAAAGGTTGTATCCATGAGGGTACAGTTTATATCAGAGGAAAATTGTATAATCCTTTTGCTGTCTATTATTATTCATTACAAATGCCAGCAGCTGTCACTCAAGCTCAAGTGGTGGATCCTTCCAGCAGAGAAGCTGTTAACCGGACAGATGGTTAGCCCTTCTGTACGGGCTTTTGCCATATATAACGACTGCCATAGATGTTAGTATGGCAACCGGGGCAGACAATAGGCAGATACACAACTATTGCAAATAGATGTATTTGATGCATATACATATTTTCACTGAACGGAAATTGAACATTGTCATCAACATCTTTGTGTAGACATACTATACTGATTGCATTGTTACCTCGCAGCTCAGGGTTCGCCTTCGGCTCTTTCTCCTCCACGACGTCAAGCCTACTCGTGCAACCTATATTGTAATCCTATTGCTATCTATTTCTTTTCATTGCAGATGCCAGCCGTTGTTTGTCACTCAACTCAAGCCTGAGGAGAGGATACCCATAGCCGAAGTCACAACAAAATGTTACAAAATGAAGACTGAGAAAATTTTATTGTCTGTAAAGACTTAATAGAAACTCTTTGTATTAAGTACTTTGAAGTAATAAATGCACAAGATATGAACTTATATATATTTGTTTTATTTAATTTACCTGTATAGAAATCTACTTACTACCTACCGATAGTCTTTGTATGAACTCTGCAGTAACTTATATTGTGTTAGTTACTAGTCCTACATACATGAACATGACAGTTACAAATAAGCACCCATCAGAATATAATTATCTATTTCATAGCCTTGGGAAGTTATTAAATATGAAATTGAGCAATATAACATACACATTTCACCAAAAGTCTACAAATAATAACTTGAAGCTCAACCAAGTTCACTAAATAAGTATCCACCATCTTATAATTCTATTTTATCATGAAATTGAGCAATATAGCATACATAAATCACCAAAAGTCAACAAATAATAATTTGAACCTCAACCAAATTCAGCAAATAAGTAACCATCATCATATAATTGTATTCAATCATCCATTTCATAACCTTAGAGATTATTAAATATGAAATTGAGTAAAATAACATACACATATCACCAAAAGTCAACAAGTAATAATTTGAACCTCAACCAAATAAGCATCCATCATCTTATAATTGTATTTTGTCATCCATTTCATAACCTTAGAGATTATGAAACATAAAATTTAACAATATACCTAACATACACATATCACCAAAAGTTAACAAATAATAACTTGAAGCTCAACCAAATTCACCAAATAAACATCCATCATCTTATAATTGTATTTTATCATCCATTTCATAACCTTAGAGATTATTAAAATGTAAAATTGAACAATAAAACATCATTATCATCTAAATAATAACTTAAAGCTCAACCAAATTCACCAAATAAACATCCATCATCTTATAATTGTATTTTATCATCCATTTCATAACTTTAGAGATTATTAAAATGTAAAATTGAACAATAAAACATCATTATCATTCAAATAATAACATGAAACTCAACTAAATTCACCAAATTAGCCTCCATTTATAATATATAATACTTATTTCCTCAATGTTGCCCAATTTCATATTTAATATTCTATTAAAAACATCAACAAAATGTGGACAAATAATAACAAATAGTTAACGACGTTAACTACTTTGCGGGCCTTCAAGAATGCTCGCATTCTTTACGACGAAATTTGATTAGAAACCGACAATTTTTGTTATCTTGGAAGTCGAGACTTTCTAATATTGCCACCGTACCAAATACCGTCGTTAACTCGCACCGATACATGTAGAGACTTGCATCCCCCATACATTATTGCTCGCTTAGTCGCTACCTCAAAATGTACAGACTTGGGTTTGACGCAAACAAACCGAATTTTGTTGTTATCTTTGCTTACGATTTCGTAAGATAAGTATTAACGACGAATGTACAGACTGCCGGCCCGGAATGTGCATTCACTATAAGCGTGTACACAATATAAGACTCTAATGAAATGGGTGAAAATTGTATTTAAAACGAACGGGGAAGCGAGCCGATAGAGACAGCAAGCACGAGGTCAATGTGTCCCTTTCTATTATTGCCAGTACACATGAAAATACTTTTTAGTAGTTTATGATATTTGTGAAACTATTATTAAATATTGTAGTAAAAAAAATGTGTGCTCTTGACTCGTTTCAGTCATGAAGTAGAAATAAAAACGTAACATTTTATGGTCATTAAAACATCGCAAGGTTCTAAACTGTAAACATATAATTCTTTTGGTAGTACAATGGTAGGCTTTTGAACATTAACGTCGCAATCAGCTATCCTTAATGGCATAGGTTGTATGCGCTGACTTGTTCGTAGTCTCAAAGTAATTTTATTACCAATTTGTATTGCTATCATGGTGAAAAGGTGTATTAAAGGTTGCAGCAGTGAAACATTTGCAGGATGTAATATATTGTTACGATGGACGTATCGCCATTGACGTTGCTGGACCTTTTCCAATGACTGAAGAAGGTAACAAATATATCATAGTAATGCAAGATTACTTCACTAAGTGGTCTGAAGTATTTGCGATACCCAACCAGGAAGAAGTCACTGTGGCAAGGAAACTGGTTCAGGAAGTGGTCTGCCGGTACGGCGCACCTATGGAGATCCACTATGAGCAAGGACAGAACTTCGAGTCTGCTCTATTTCAAGAAATGTGCAAACTCCTTGGAATGAACAAGACCCGTACGACTCCAGCGCATCCGCAGTCAGACGGAATGGTCGAGAGGTTTAACCAGACGTTGGAAAATCACTTGGCTAAAGTTGTCGATGAACACCAAAGAGATTGGGATCAGTAAAATCCCACTGTTCCTGATGTCCTATCGATCTGCGGTACATAACAGTATGGGACACACCCCAGCGAAAGTGAATTTTGGTCGCGAGATTAGGCTAGCAGTGGATGCAATAACCGGTACGCCACCTGATAGTCCTAAGCCCGTGACGGATTACGTGAGTGAACTTCGAAACCGATTGGACGAGGTGCACAGAATGGTCCGGGAAATCAATCTGAAGACACACAAGAAAGGATGAAAACCCGGTACGATAGAAATGCAAAAACCAACGGTTTTTAAGAAGGAACACTGGTATAGTTTCACAATCCGCTACGCAGGAAGGGGAAATCTCCAAAACTCCAAGCTTGTTGGGAAGGGCCCTATACGGTTATAACAAGAATCAATGACATTGCCTACCGCATTAGGAAGGGGATTAGGGGAAAACCAAAGGTAGTCCATGTGGATAGGTTGACGCGTCATCATGAAACAAATGATGCACGGGACGAGCATGACTAAAAGGGGGGTAATGTTACGATTGACGTCGATATCTCGAAAACTAGTAATCGAATCTTCAAGAAATAAAAACGCAAATTAAGAGAGATGTCAATTCCTATTTCTTGCAAAATATTTGGTCACCCTAGCAGAGTGAGATACAAGCACCTCCTAGTTGCTATCTCTTTCGGACCGTTTTCCTAGATCAGTGCACATTCCGGTTGTACGTAGTACTTATTAGTTCCATGGTCCCATGCCTGCTTTAACAGAGCTTACAAACCTATTTCACATCTTTACTGATTGGTTTATTTATTGTAATCCGCCGAATTCCGATTTTGATTGGTCACAACAATTTCCTGCAGCAAATTAACCAATCAGAATCATCTGGCGAGTTTACAATGCAATGTCAATATTGTCAAACAAAACAAAATGGCTGTGCTTTCAAGTATTTTGCATTCGGTGACTTTTCTGCTGGTGAAAATATTCTGATTTTAACATCCATTTGTACGTTTTGTCTACTACTTACGTTGAATTGAGTAACTGCTCCTCCGTAATGCTGGATAGTGCGGTAGTTGCTGTTTATTTTGTGAGATATAAGTGTTAATTTGTGTCCTACTTGTGATCTGCTTTAACAGGTTTGTATTGGTAACCGATGTTTACACGTTTTTATTTTATTCACCTTCACCAGCTATATTGTATACAGCGCATATAATTGAGTGTACCGTAAAAAAAAAAACGCTTCAAACAAACTTCATTTATCTATAATGTATCTATATGTAGTAGAATTAAGCTGTATTCAATTACCCAAGTAAAATGGTTAAATTCCTTAGAATAATAGGATTTGTCCCTAAAATAGTCGATTTCTTACCAAAATGTAGTCCCTTTACAATATAAAACAGGATTTTAGGTTTACTTTGAACTATCAAATACACGAAGTCTATATTTAATATAAATAGTTTGGTTTTGATGATTGACTCTTAAAATTGATTAAAAATGTACACAAAAGTGACATTGCCAAGCATTATCACAAGTTACCTAATGTTGGGCCTTGTAGTATCATGATCTGTGGCAATAATTGATATATTTGGCAAAAGATTTATAAAAACAAAACAATTATAAAGTAAAGCAGGTTCTGAATTGACACTATTGATTAAATCAATCTATTTATGGATTATTAGTCACATACAGTTTTGAAAACAATAAAACTATAAATATTTATATATGTATTACTAACTCAACCTGTTTAGGTATCATGATATCACTATCCTCCTACTCGGAATGATCATTCTTATTGCAATCTTGCAAATTAATAATAATTTCTTGATCACACATTGTATCAATCGAGGTAGGTCCTATCAAACAAATAGACGACTAAGTGTTTTTTTGAACATTTATGAGTTGGTAATTAAGATCTTTGAGTGAAATCTTTCAAATCATTGTATTGCTCTGGTAAATGGATGAATATCCCGGGTAAAAGCATTATTTAAGAAAAAGTTACTGTTAAAAGTGCCATAAGACCATGAAGTCAAAAGTCAAAATATAAAAAATGATTTAAAATACCTACGTATAAAAATAATTATTAGGTAATTATACTCCGTACTCGATTGTGTCAACATAGTTTGAATACTAGATTCTCCATTTGATAATCAAGTGACAACTACATCCTTCTATGAGCGTAATCATTTGGATTTACATAAATTGAAATGTTTAGAAAAGTTAATTTAGGTATCGTATTTTATCCATAAATCAGTTATGCATTATCATGTTAATGCATAATAATAATGTAAGTTTCGATATTGTATTTTTGTTAGTGAAAAAGCAAGATGTGATGTTGTGATACAAAAAGTCAATTTAACGTCGTTTCAGTTTAAAGCTAAACCAACGCTTCAACTTTGAAACGATTAAAGTTGAAGCGTCGGTTTTGCTTTAAACTGTCACGTGAATCATCCTATAATGTACAGACTATAGTAATATTTTGAATCAAGTGTTGTCATGTTGGGCGACTCTAAATGGTAATGCACTCATGTCATATTATCGGAATGATACACGGTCCCTCAGGCATGACAACACTTGAACCAAAATATTACTTGATATATCAAAATTAAAGGGCTAACCAACACAATTTATTTTCAACATTACGAAGAATGTTTTTATAATGAGGGTTTTTTTAACTAGGTATCTAATTTAATTTTAAATTGATGTACAGTAAGCTTCAGAGAAAAGGAACCCCCCTTGATAATGACATGAATGTATTGAAGTTATTTGAAATGTAGTGTAAATGGCATCTTGGTGTAGTGGTTATGACTGATGCCTTGTGGATACGGCAAGTGTGTGTTCAAATCCTCAGACACAAAGTTCTTTTCTTATTCTTATAGTAATTTTTTTATTCTCTTAAGCACTTTTTGTTAATTATTACTTAAGGAATAAAGTTTTATAGTAGGTATGAGGTATGAGGTTTGTAAGAAAAGATAGGTTTGTTGCATAAACAATATTAATTTATTTCTCTAATTACATTTCTAGGACTACATTGAGTCCATTTCCAGTTGAGTATACAGTTTTTCTATCTGAGTTAAATTGGGGTTACTTATTTTTAGATTTTACCTAACCTAAATTTATTCACAAAACACAATACCCTAAGTGAAGTATAAAATGTTTAATATTAGATAACTCTAGAAACATAACTACAATATTTATTTACTTATTTATTTAAAGTTGCAAACATTAATTTTTTACACTCTGTATAATCTTCGAATATAAAAGAATGATGAATATAATAAAATGTTATTAGTGCCTTTGTATCACAAAGAAAGAACCAACATGCTAAACTATAACAGTATAGCAATATACATCTTCCTCTTTGATCACATTTTCTGATAAGTAACCCTTTTAACACAACATTAGAAAAATATGTGAGGTCAGATGGTGCATCGTTAACAAATTAGAAGATTACTAAACTTGTAAACAAGAGTAATTTGATTAGGTATTAATAATATAGTATTATTATTATGAATGTTAGGACACTTTATACACAGCGTCATCTAGCCCAAAATAAGCACCTAAATGTGATATGGATAATAGACAACTGATATAATACTTATTTTAGATTAACTACACCCAGACACATAACAAATAATCGTGTTCATCACACAAAGATTTGTTCTAGGTAAGAATGGATAATCTGCATTAATAACGGAGCGGATGGCCCTCACTATCTATCACTTCTTGAAGACGACGAATGAAATTTCATCCCCGTAATGATATTAAAACATACGGCACTATTTCGCATTAGTTCCCAAGTTCTGTTTACCTCTTTATCTAATTTTTTTTTTACTTTATTTCACTTGAGTCCCAGTTTAAAACCATCTGACCCCACAAGTTTTCAATAGGATTAAGATCCGGGCTTTTAGCCGGCCACTCAAACACCGTTATATCTTCATGTGCATTTAGCCAGTCTTGCACAATTCGGGACCGATGCACCTGAACCAGGTAAATTTGTCCTTCTGGATATGCGACCCACACTGAAGGCAGCATTACGTCTTTCAACACTTCAAGGTATCGTTCACTGTTCATGCGGCCACCTATTTCCACTAGCTCGCCTGGGCCCATTGAAGACATCCATTCCCAGTAATCTAAAATAATAAACCTTTTCAAATCTGTTGCAATATGTAAATCAATGTCAGTAGCAATAATAATTAAAAATATATAATATTATATAATATGTATATAATATGTATATACATAATATGTATATAATATGTATATATATACATATATATGTATATTTCGGGGTAGAGAATAATAAGTTAGAATAAACAAATTTTATGTTAAAGAATATAATCATTTGCTTACCTAATGTTAACCGCCCTCTGGTTCTTAAGTCTATTCTTAAGTCTAATCCATTTTTAGGGTTGACCCGTTGGCCACTTCTTCTGACTTGAAGCATTTTTCTTCGGCAAATATAACAATTTCGTTTTCCCAGTAGAAATTTTAATAACGAGTAGCAAAATTTACTCGGTTGGTGCGATGATCGTCAGTAAGTTGTTATTTTCTGGCTGGCTTATAATTATGGATGTTCGCAGCGTGTAGATGTCGTCGAACAGTGCTCAGCGACAACACTCCAAGTTTCAGCACTTGAGCGCGTAGTTTTGAAGGGTGCCAGTGATTGAACCTCCACAATAATCACGGTGCCACTCTGAATCATGAGTGTAAGCAACTGGGCGTCCTTGGCGTTCACATTTCATATCACCCGTCGCTTGATACTTTCGAATCCATCTACGCACTATATTTCTCTGTAATGAAAATGATAATAAATAAAAGAAACTCCAAAATCTAACTTGTAAATGAAAATGTAACATGATTAAGCAATAAATAGGCATATAATATATTTTTATCGTAACTCTTACCGTTATGGCCATATCTCGTGCAATTTTCTTTATGCTTTGCTCTTTGCTCCCAAAGAACAACAATTTTAGCTTTCAAAAATGTTGTTAATCGAACCATCCTTTCAATTTACTCAAAAATCTGATCAAAAACTTAATAAATTGAATAATATTACGGGGAGGATCAACACCAATGCAAATTACCACGAATTATAAAGTTACCTTCAATCACAGTTTAGTAAATAAGGCAAAGAAGTATTCTAATTGCAACCTTAGCGCGCTGTCACAGATATTATAACACTATAGCCGCAGCTCATACAGCAAATAAGTTTTTGAAGTAAAACATGACGGTAGTGCAACAAGCTGTATCAAGCGTAATCTATTGAACTAAACGAGAAATCTATACTAATTTCAACCTTATCCTTTAGTCAATTGAGCAGTTATTATTATCATCACATATGGTGAATGTTGAAATTTAAACCTTATGGCCTAGAAAATTACACCGTAATCAACTTTGTTCGATAATAGGAGTAATGTTATTCATAATTATTTTCACCGATGTCATCAAGTGAACCGATAGCCTAGTGGTATAAGGCACGGTCTAAGTGAACGGCTGGCGCTGGAGATGCGGGTTCGTATCCTTAAGCTGCACATAGATTAATGTGACATCTTTTTGTGAGTATATTGTATCTTGATTGAATTGAGCCGAAAGACGAAAAATATCAGAAAATTACAAATATGAACATGCAAATAAAAGGCAGACGAAGCTGCTCGCTCGTTTGCAGCTCAGCGACGATCGCATCACGTGACGTCATTCGTGACGCGGCGATATTCTTTAAGTATTGAGGGGGTCTGTTTTCTCTGACGCTGTGTGTACTAGTTCAGCTCTTTCAATGGATACCCATATTGGTGTTGTTGTTAAAAAAATTGTACTCTATTATTTTGTGGTGATGGCCTTCTTGATCAACTTTTTTCAAACATAGCTAAGAACACTCCCAACGAATATACCTTTCATACAAAAAAAATAACTCAAATCGATTTATCTGTTCAGGAGCTATGATGCCAAAGGCGCGCACGCGCACGCGCACACGCACACACACACGCACACGCACACGCACACACACACACATGTATTTTAAAACAGTCACCTTATAATCTAACTATTATTTCGGATCACCCCATACTACCCGAGGGGAAGACGTTATGCATCCTTACTCAAATATGTGACTAAAATATAATTTTGAAATAGTGATAAATTTATAATCGCTTACAGACGTTATTACCCAGCGGACGTTATTACATAATAAATAGTGTTTTTGTAATATGCAATAAATTATGTTGATTTCAGATGTCGTGCTTGGATTTGAAGTGCTGGTTTGGTAGACCTTGTACCACTATCTATTGAAATGCTTCAAAATAATCGCTTTATTCGTGAATCCCACTTTTTGCCATCGTGTTTTAGAAAAACTCTGAAACGATTATTACTAGATAATGCCATCTCAACACTCAATATGGAGCCCCCACCTTTACAAGACGAGTTGTTTTCTGAGTTTCCTTTGCATCGACGAAAGAAAATGCCAACGCAGGTATGTCAAAGCTCTTGTAACAGCGGTATAGTACAAAGAAATAAATTAATATTGTATACTGGGTTTCAATTAAAATAACCCAGTATATAACCCAGTTTGTTGGTTCCCGGACCATGCCGAGTTGATTCTTGGTGGATTAGAATAGGGCCACTCCATCTCTTCCTGAGAATTTCGTAGAAGGCAACTAAAGAACATTAGGAGACAGGACACGGAATTTCCGTCCAATTAAGCAGTCCGACTGGAGAAGTACTTCCGCCCTACAGAATATCAGCTGTAATAACCTCGGCATTTGATTAGTGGAATATACCTTTAAACATGTAAATAACTCGCCCAATCTTAATCTAGCCAGAGCTCACTGGAGAGTTTTTGTGCTGTCCGTGGGCAGACCAAAGTCTTGTACTACTTTGTCTTTTACACTGACTCGACGGCACAGAAACACTATGCTTAAAGGGTCGGCAGCGCGATTGTGACTCGTCTGGTATTGCACACGTCCATAGACCGTCGGGAACCACTTTCCATCGGGTGGGCGGTGTACTTGTCTACCACCTAAGTGGTATAAAAAAAATAAGGGATAGGACTGTTCTCCATCCGATATTAAACATTCAAAGTGTCCGCTTGACGGCAACAGGCTCGCTACCTATTACTTTGACCGAAAATAATACAAATACAACTTATGTTTATGTGTTTTCTTTTTCATTATTATTGTTTTATTTTCTTTCTATATTCTCTATGTACTCCTAACTGCCCTGAAATATTCTTCTCCTATTTTTTTCTCTCCATTCTATGGTTGCTTGTAAGATATTGCCGCAAAGAGATAAGGCCGCCATCTGTACGTACCACAAAACTTGTATCTCATATTGTAATGTTATATGTTATTGGTGTAAAATACAGACGTTTATTATTATTATTAAATATAACTTAGTAATATTCTTTTAAACAGGTACACATTTATATTTCCGAAGAGGAAGGCAGAGATAAATGCCATTGATTTTCATAAAATGTTTAAATAACTTTCAGAATCACATCCTGAACCAACTGTTAATGTTGCAAGTGAAAGTGCTCCAACTAAAAATAGTATCACTGGATCAATCCACGGATTCAAACTATTTCCAACCTGGAAGTTCGACACAAGGTAATATACTCACTACAGTAAAAGATACTCTTTGATACAGTTGGTCCATGTAACAATATTATAGTATCCTAAGCATCCTAATGGACGCTGATGGTCCGATACACACTAAGTTACAAAGCAAGATTAAAATAACATGAAAAATATAGGTAGTTGAGTACCTACCTATTTAAATGATATTCTTTCGATAGTTACCTATCATGGATTCACTCAGTATCTCACCTGCCATGCTACCATGCGCCAGTGTGTGAAAAAATGTGGATTTAGAGCTAAAAACAACACCACTGCGGCTACTATTGATTTAACGACAAAAATAAAAGAAAATATCGACAAAAAACGTTACGTTCTAGGTGTTTTCATTGATTTAAAAAAAGCCTTCGACACCGTGAGTCATAAACGGCTTTTAGAAAAATTAGAAAATATCGGTGTCAAAGGTCATGCACTTAAAATGATAAAATCTTATCTAACCAATAGACTTCAGATAGTAAAAATTGATAATTTTGAGAGTAATGCTTTACCTATTACATACGGAGTCCCGCAGGGATCTATACTAGGGCCATTGTTGTTCCTAATTTACATAAATAGCATTACCGAGCTCAATCTACATGGTCATATGACTTTATATGCGGACGATACATGCCTGTTCTATTTCGGAACCGACATGAATGACATCATCTCCAAAGCACAAAATGATCTCAATACTTTATCCGAATGGTTCAAATATAATTTGTTAACAATAAATATATCTAAAACATGTTACGTTGTCTTTAAAGCTAAGAACAAAAAAATCCCCCTGCACGATCCTTTAACAATTGACAACATCCCACTAGATCAAAAAACCTGCGAAAAGTATCTTGGCCTGAGAATGGATAGTCAGTTAACATGGCACAACCAAATCCAATATATTAAAAATAAACTAACTGCACTTGTAGGCTCTCTTCACAATATCAATAAATGCATACCTAAAACCATACGCTACACTATTTACAATTCTCTTGTGAAGTCACATCTCTTATACCTCATCGAAATTTGGGGAAGTGCTGGAAAAACAAAGTTACAAGAATTACAAAGAATACAAAATAAAATCATAAAAATACTATTCCGCTATCCATACCTAACCCCAACTTGCAAAATATTCGACGAAACAAAATTAATGAATCTAAAAAAACTGTACATATATAATACTTGTGTTCTCATTAGGAAAATTCTAGACAATACCATACACACTAAAGTTTCTTTTATAACAAAATCTCAAATATCCAAGCGCAGCCTTCGTCGACCAAGTCTTCTTGTTTTGCCAAGAGTACGTACCAACTTCGCAAAAAAGAATATCACCTATGAAGGAGCACAACTATTCAATAATCTACCCTCAGACATAAAAGATGCGAACTCATTTGGCACTTTTAAATCGCGGCTATCTAAATACATTATTGAAAATTACTATGGTTAAATGCTCCGAACCTATCTGTGTATGCCTATCTGCGTAAGGATGGACTGCTGAGTGAAAGTTCAAAGTATCATGTCATATTGTTGTTGTATTTTATATTGTACCTACTCTGTCGACGGTTACTTGAAATGGATCACAAAATGTATCTTTTATGTTCTCATGTAAGTGACTGTTTCTGTCTTTATGAGAATAAATGATTTAAACACAAAATGAAACCCCTCTTGGAAACTCTGACACTGTGTGGAAAAAATTGGCTTTCGCAAAAAAATTATGCAGTCAAATTATTTTTGTTAAAAATTATGTACCTTTGTACCAAGAAAATGGATAGTACTGGACTGCAATAGGTTAATTAAATGATTAATTGATAAGATAATCCTTGACCTATTTAATTCGTCAATTAGGTCAATTTTTTTTTTGGGTTTAGGTAGCTCATTTGAATTATTATGACAAGAATAATAACAATAATCGTAATAAGAAAGAACAATGTCATCAGAGTTGGACGAAATACTGATAAATCAGCAGGAACAGCAAGCAATTACGACGCAAAGAACAATTATTTATTCATTAACACATCACATTAAAATGATTTCAGATGCTGTTGCAGGAGTTACCAACGACCACGATTATTGCACTCGTAACATTAATAAACCTGCTACTCACAAACAACTTCGTGGAAAACCTTCTGCGCCTAAGAAAATACAAGGTAATTTATTTTACACATACGTATATACAGAAAATCACGCCTGTCCCCCATAGGAGTAGGCAGAGATCACGGGTCTCCATTTGCTACGATCCTGACATACTACTCTCGCCGACGGTACCATCCACACTCGCCTCACACACCTGTTTCGTTAGTCTTCTTTCATTCATTCTCTCAACATGAACGAATTATCTTAACATTCCTCTCTCAATTCTCATCACTACATCGTCAATCAATCCACATCGCTCTTTTATCACGCTATATCTCCCTCTATCTTTCCAGGTCACTCCAAACGTACTTCGCAACGCACGCATTTCTACTGCATTGACTCTACTCTGGTGCTTTTTCTGCCACACGCAACTTTCGCTACCATACATAAGAGTCGGTACTAATACTCGTCCATGTACAGCCAGTCGTGCCTTTTCGGGCACTTTCCGGCTGCTCATAAAGTTGTGTAGTGCCCTATTCACTCTATTTCCAGCTGTCACTCTCTTTTCAACATCTTCTTCAAGCTTTCCATCTCTCGTAAACAATGTTCCCAAATATATGAACTCATTCACTTGTTTCACTTTTTCTCCATCGATACAAATCCTACACTCGTCACGCATTCATCTCTTTCAAAAACTATAACTTTTGTCTTACTAACATTCACTTTCATTACTTTCCTCTCAAAAGCTCCATGCATTGTCGTTACCATCTCTTGCAATTCATCTGCCGATGACGCAAGTAAAACATGATCATCATCACCATTTATTTTAAAGTGTGTTCATATTAGCGTGACTGAAAGATAAACATTGAATTTTAAATTCTACTAAATCTGCAAACGTTATCTACATGCAGAAATTTATCTTGTAGTACATGTAGAGAATCTTAACCAATTTAATATTTCAAATTTAATCTAGTATTTTTCTATAACAAAGTTTTTTTTTACAGACACGAGAAAAACTAAGAATTTGCGACGAGAAATTATCAGGTTACGGAAAAGGTGCAAATCCTTTAAATCCAGACTGGAAGAAGCGATGAAACTCTCCGACAGCAAGGCCTTTCAAAGAGTCACGGCAAATATGTCACTTTCAGCAAAATTATTCATAACAATGCAATTTTGTGAAGCAAAAAAGAAGCCAAAGGGTCGCCGCTTCACACTGGAAGAAAAAATTTTATCGCTGTCATTTTATAAGCGCAGTCCTAAGGCTTATACCTTGCTTCATAAAAGCTTTACATTGCCCTCAAGCAAATCTCTAAGAAATCTTTTAAGTAAGTTAAAGCTTGAATCAGGGATAAACAAAGTGATTTTTTTAAAAATGAGAGGCACTGTCACTGACTGAACGACGATGATCGTCTATGTATTATAATGTTCGACGAAATGTCGATAAACCCACAGGTACATTATGACGCAAACAGTGACACCATCAAAGGATTTACCACAATAGGGAACAAAAATAAAATAGCCGATCATGTCCTCACCTTCATGGTTTGGGGAGTTAAGAAAAACTTTAAACAGCCGGTAGCATATTACTTAACGCAAAACTTAAAGAAATTTGAGTTAAAAAAATGCATTTTAGAGGTAGTGCGTAATGTAAAGAGTACTGGCTTAAAAGTTCTGGCAACTGTGTGTGACCAGAGCGCCGTTAAAGTCGGTGCCATTGATAGTCTTGTACAAGATACAAGAGAAATATATTTAAAAAATGGAAATGAATGGCGCCATGATTTATTTATAATGGATAAATCCAAAATAATTCAAATTTATGATGTGCCTCATCTAATCAAAGGAATCCGAAATAATTTAATCACAAAACATTTAAAATACGTTGATTTTTATGATGAAAATAAGGAAAAAATTGCGAAATGGGAGTACTTCCAGCAGCTATATGAAGCTGATAAAAGTCAAGGAGAATTAAAATATTTGCTGAAACTAACCGAGGAACATGTTAACCCCGAAAAAATTTAAAAAATGAAAGTTAAAACTGCAACGCAACTATTTATCCACTCTGTTGCGGTAGCAACAAAACATTTGACAGCCATAGGAGAGCTGAACCCAGAGTGTCGTCAGATAGTAGGCATTGTTAAAATTTTAGACAACCTATTCGATAGCTTAAATTGTAACACATTTGGTGTTGTAAATGGTAAGATATTTAAAGCTGGGGTGAAAAGAAATTCACCACACCATAAGTTTTGGCAAGATAGCATGAAATGTCTTAAAAAAATGTCATTTTTACAAAAACAGAAAATTGGATCGAAAATAATTTTAAAAGAGAAAGTGGTACCTTCTATAATTTTTTTTATTAAAACCATTGAAGGAATGCAGGCCATTTGGAGAATTATGCATGAAAAGTATGGTTTCGACACGATGATGTGCAGACATTTCAACCAAGACCCAATTGAAAACTTTTTTGGCAGTGTCAGAAGTTTGGGAGCTCGCAACGTGTCACCAAATACTGTTGGTTTCGAAGGAGCATTTAAATCACTTTTACTAAACAATTTTACTTCTTGTCATTCATTAAATACCAATTGTTAACAAGATATTGCTACATATTTACAAACTGTGGATTTTTTTATAAATGATGACGTCGAGACTGATACTATCAACGTGACTGATGAAAGTGAGAACAATGATAATATACTTAATAACAATAAATGAAGAACTGTTAAGGACTAGCGATGACATAACAGGCGTTGGTCAAAAAACGTACGTTTGCGGTTGGGTCTTGAAAAAATGCACAAAAATTATAAAAAACTGCAAGCATTGCAATACAAAATTATTTACTTCGCAACATACTGCGGCTCATGCGTTTACAACAGAAAAAGAATATTGTAATAAAAATTGGCTATGCTATCCTTCAATGGAATATCACAAGCTACCACAAGTTATTTGAAAAGAAATTTAAATACACAAAATGTGAAACAAAATATTAAGTTATTGAACTCAATATTTAGCAATGCATTATTATCTGACTGTCCAGAACACAAAGGACGTCTTCAAACACTGTTTGAAGACTTGGTGATAAACGTCACAATTTACAGTTGGTGCCGCTCCATCAATCGTATTTTATGCGGTAAAATAGGTTATGATGGGGATAATGAAACAAAAACGTATGCTGTAATGTACTATAATAAACATAAACATAATAAAAAAAAAATGAAATATTCATAGTTTTATTATTGCAATTAATTAGTTCTATTTTTCATTTTATTGAATGACAATCTTTTTAATTCTAATTTAATAAAACCTGTATTGTGCATACATACATATTGCACGCATTGTATATGTAAACCAAAATCGTTTAGGCCTTTTCTTTTAGAGTGCTGATTAACAGTTTCTAATGGATTGTTATTATTGTTGATTTACACTAGTTTCCAGGGCTACATAATGTTACGACAGCCGTCGATATCTCGAAAACTAATAATCAAATCTTCAAGAAATAAAAACGCATTGTTAGTGACGAGGTACTCTACCGAATGGCATAGAAAAATCTGGAATCGTCAACAAAACGTCACAACCTACCTACGGGTACCTACACTCTCAAATATAAACAAACAGTAGGTAAATATCGAGAATGTACTCGAAGGTCAGCGACGGCGGCAAGATCAAAGGAATAGGTATTTGTCGCTCGCGAACTTTCTAGATAATTCGATCCTCCTAATTGAGAGGTATAAAAACATGCTCGCGTAGCGACACGATTCATTCTGTTTTTGAGATCGGTAACGAACACAGCGAACGCTGGTAGGAACAAGTTATGTTGTCACCAGTTTTTGGAAACCTGGTGCTAAGATCGCAGATATTCTAAGTGATACCGAAAAAAACACAATAAGGCATCTTACAGAAAATGATTATGTGATAATAATAGGAGGAACTAATGATGTGAATCCATATGAATTTAAATCCAATATTATACATTTCTTTCATTGTTATAATAATACTAATATATTAATATGTGAAATACCATATAATAGGAAACTAAATGTAACAAAGCTCAATTATGAGTTAAATTTCATGTGTAGTCAATATCCACATGCAACCTATGTCGACGTAAATTACTGTCATTATTATCCACAGTTCAGGCATTCATTCGTCGGTTGTGATGCGCGGTCGGCGACGGTCGCGTCTCACTAATGCATAGCTTCGTAATTAATTAATAAAAATAATTAATTCGCGAAACGCGCCGCTCGGACGCCGCTGCCCTACATCGCCACGATGGCTACCAACAAGGCGATCATAGTGAACGAGTTACTGGCGTTCATCCAGAATGCAGTCGACACTATGGACGAGATCAGCATCCTGCAGATCTGCAAGTCCAATTTCAAGGAAGAGGAGGTCTGCAGCGGGAAGGCGCTGCTATACCAATCGGTTGGCAAAACTGCCCAGATGCCATCTCGCAGAAGGGATGGAGGGGAACGAAGTGTGCAGGACATCATCACCCTGCTGAAGCAAACCGACCCGGATGACGTGCCAGATTTCGTCGCAAGGGAGCTGCACAAGCTTCCGCCGGTGGGATTCGACCACGTAGATGTCACAAGACTTCTCAAGGACATCACGTTCTTGAAGTCCAGCCTTGCTGATGTGTTGGCAAAATTAGAGGCTTCTGATAAAACTATCAGTGGACTACAGGCGGAATTATTGTTACTCCGTAACAGTAGTACAACTAGTACGTCACATAATGTAGCCTCTAATAATGTCAACGTACGACGAGGCGCGCAGAATGCGTCATTTTACAGTTTCGAGTCAGCAAAATTTGATTCGCCTGAGTCGCCGATGGCCGAGGAGCGTGCCGAGAACACTATCGCGCGCCCCGCCGCCCCCGCTGCCCCTTCTTCACCCGTGAAGAGGCCGAATATCACGTTGCAAGTTCCTCATCCACGTGACTACGCAGCTGTTACGGCCAGCACCCCTACAGCCGTACCAACAAAGAGACGACAGTGTAGTGTCACTCAGTGCAACACTGCATCCGTCAAGGCGCCGGGGAAGGAGCCTTGTAATGTGGAGGACTTCAAAGTTGTTGAGAAGAAGAAGAAGTCCTCCCGCAAGAACCAGTGTGGTACTGCAGCGAGGAGCATTGAGCAGCAGTTCCGCGCAGAGGTCCCTTCGACGATGGTCTACGTATCTCGTGTACATCACAGCGTGAAGATCGTAGACGTCGCGAACTATCTCCAAAAGAAAACCGGGATGGGCTTAAGGGTGGAGAAGCTGGACTCTCGTCACAACGTGAGCTTCAACTCTTTTGTGGTGCGAGTTCCAAACAGCCACACCGCTACCATCCTGCGTCCTGACTTTTGGCCGACGGGGGTGAAGTTTCGGCGCTTCCGAGGACGCCTGCCGACACGCGACACCCCACCCCGTGACACGTCGACGTCATTACGTGTGCTTTAGGTTAAGATATATTATATGTATTTTTAGTTTTAAGGTATATATTTATGGGCCGTAGAATAAGTTTTTTAACATCCTGTAACTTTTCTATTATTGCCTAAAATAAATGATTTATTATTATTATTATATTATTATTTCACTGTAAACCTTTCTAGATCTTTGCTACAAGAAATACTACGAATAACATATAGATTAAGAATGACACAGTACAATAATAAAAAAGGTTTGACTACATTAGATAAATACACACAAACAAATAATATATCCGAGATACAGATCTCGACTCTGGAGTCCCCGATAAAGTCTATAGGAAAACATAATTTTCGTCTCTAAAAAGAAAACTATAAACATACTACATCAAAATATAGACGGTGTGATAGGAAAATCAAATTTGCTAGAAGTTCATATTAATGATTTGTCACAAAAGGGTAAGAGCATTGACGTACTATGCATTACAGAGCATAATATGCTTCAAGGTGATATTGGTATACTAAATATAGGTAACTATGAACTTGCGTCTTTCTATTGTAGAGATAACAGATATGGGGGATCATGCATTTTAGTGAGCAGTGGTCACAAATATCATACATTATCAGATGTCAATGAGTTTTGTATACCGAAACTCATGGAATGCAGTGCAATCAAATTGATAGAACATGATGTTGTAGTTTTATGTATATACAGACCACCAAGGGAAGATAGTAAAACTTTAAATACATTTTTTAAAAACTTTGAAAATTTACTGCAAAGATATTGTCTAAAAAACAAAAAAGTGATTGTTTGCGGAGACTTTAACATTGACAGACTAAAAATAACTAAAACTAGTCTACAGTTTGAGGAAATATGTACATGCTTCAATCTTAAACTTGCTATAAATGAGACTACTCGACCAGCCAGTGGTAAATGCATAGATAATATTCTTTATAATATTCGCGGTTGTCATGCTGAAGTAATTGAACTAGCTATATCGGATCATAAAGCACAAATACTGACTTGCCCAGTTAAAGAATACTGCACTCTTCCTTATTGGTACATAATGAAACGTGACTATAGTGTAGGTAATATGACGAAGTTTAAGCAATGTTTGTCAAAACTTAGTTTTAATGACATTTATAATTCAGATGATCCAAATATTGCATTTAATAATTTTCATGACATATTTTCTTTCTTTTATGATTTGTGCTTCCCTGTAATAAAACTAAAACTAACAAAAAACATAAAGCCTCGATGGCTGAGTAAAGGTATCAAGGTATGCTCGCGCCGAAAACGGGAACTGCTACATAAATACAGGAAAAACCCAAGTAGGCAAAACAAGGACACCTTTAAAATTTATAGTAAGAGACTTAATTCGATTATAAAATTGACTAAAAAAGCACAAAATGATTTTAAAATAAAAAACGCTAATAATAAGTCTCAGGTTACATGGAAAATTATCAATCAATGTAAATTAAATACTCCTAAAGAAGAAATTAATTGTATAAAAGTCGATAATAAAATAATAAGTGATCCACAGCAGATAGCGCAAGCATTTAACGATTTCTTTTTAAATAAGTTTCAACCTTCTTCAGCAGATGGTTCCAAAAACCATAAAGCTACCTTAGTGTGGAACAAAGAGAACTCTATGTTTATGAGTCCATCAACACCATATGACATGCATAGAATTATGAGGGAACTAAAGAACACTTCAAGTACAGGTTATGATGGCATATGCACTAAAGTTGTAAAATTCGTTTCTATTATTATAGCAAGCCCCTTAAGCCATATCGTCAATCTATGCATAAGTTGTGGTACTTTCCCTGATAAGCTAAAGATAACGATAACCATCCCTATTTTTAAAAAAGAAGATAAAGAAAGCATGAAATTTTATAGACCTGTAGCACTGATTCCTATATTCTCGAAGGTTTTGGAAAAATTCATCTATCATTGTTTATACGAGTACTTGGACAAAAATCAAGTGCTAACCGATGAACAGGTAGGGTTCAGGAAAAATAAAAGCATTAACCAAGCTATTTACAATTTTCTCTTGGAGGTTATGGGAAATCTAGAAAAAAAGCTGCCTGTTTACGCCATGTACATGGATTTAACACGAGCATTCGATTACGTGGATCACTCTATACTGATAGATAAGCTGTATACTTACGGAATAAGGGGAAATGCACTAAATTTAATAAAATCATATCTTGAAGGTAGAAAACAGATAACTCAAATAAATAGAATATGCCCTAAATACAAAACGGAGGTGAAATACTCGTCGGAAACGAGAACAGTAACAAACGGTGTACCTCAAGGAAGCGTACTAGGTCCTTTACTGTTTATATTATATATAAATGATTTCCCACGGTCAATAGGATATCCCATGATCCTTTTTGCGGACGATAGTACCGTAGTTTACTCGGGACAAGAGATCATGAACAACGTAGAATTTAATATTAACTGTAACATGGACAAAATTATCAAATGGTTGACATCAAATAATCTTTTAATTAATCTTGACAAAACAAACATTATGACATTCGGAAATAATTCACATCACTTAAGCGACATGGATATAAGACATTTAAATAAAACTAATATTGACATAGGTAATACAAAATTTTTAGGATTACATATTGACTCGAATTTAAACTGGAAAACGCACATTAACATGATATGTAAAAAACTAAATAGTTTCTCGTATGCGCTCTATATGATATCAAAAATAGTAAACCGAGATGCAGTAATTACAGCATACCACGCCCACGTGACAGCAATATTACGATATGGGGTCATGTTCTGGGGCAACTCTACTGACAAGGAAGATGCATTTAAGGCACAGAAAAGATGTTTGAGAGCCGTGTGCAAATTACAACAGACAGACACATGTAAACCACACTTTATACAGTTGAAGATACTAACCCTACCTTGTCTGTATATATATGAAGTTGTAACTTTTGTAAAAGGTAATTTGAGTCGTTATACTGCATACAACATAGCAGCACTGGCACTGGCTCGTAACTGCCATAAAATTTGTATGCCTCAGCATTGGTCAGCGCTGTTTGATAAAAGTATTTTCTCCATGGCACCTCGCTTGTACAATAAATTACCACGAAATATTTTAGAAGTGGAAAATACAACTACTTTTAAAAAACATGTATTGCACTTACTTATAACGAAAGCGTACTACACTATTGACGAATATTTGAATGACAGATTGTAATGAAAGTGACTATATTGTATTACAACTAATTAAACTTATACTATTTAATTTAAAATTTTGACATAGCTAAACCATTTAACATTATTAAATTCGAAATTAATTGCATTATTAATCAGTAGCTACTCCTATAAAATGTATTTTATTTTTAAGCTTATATTGTAAATTTGCATGCCTTTTAGGTGGAATGCGGAATGATCAAACATTTAAACCAATGTACCAACAATTTGTACCTGTGTTCGCAAATAAAGATGAAATTGAAATTGAAATTGAACTTAAGTGACCGAAGAAGATTCTACCTGCGACCTGAGCAACGACTGTGGACTACTGTGAACTACTGAGCGACTGGAACTGTTGAAGAGTACTGTGTGTACTAATGATTAAATTGTCTAGTTTGTGGTGAGCTAATAAATCTCTTCGTTGAGTAAACGGCATTTAATTGTACCCCGTGCACGTAACAATTGGTGTCAGAAGCGGAATGCCGTTATTACCACGTGAAGACGAAGGGCGTACTCCACGGACCAGACGTCAAGTGGAAATGGATGCCACACGTCAACGGACCCTCGAAGAGGAAGGGAGTCAGGCCGATGCTGCTGTCTCAGCGGGAACTACGGCAGCACCAGAAGGAACCTCGTCAGATACCAACATGATGACGCTACTGGTTTCTATGCAGCAGATGATGCAGGCGTCCAGGCAAGAGATGCAGGTCTCCAGGCAAGAGATGCAGGCCTCCAAGGAAGAGATGCAGGCTTCTATGCAGCAGATGCTGCAGGCCAGCCAGGAAGCCGTCATGGGTAAAATCGATGCAGGCATCCATGCACTGGGAGATAAAGTGAGGAACCTCGAAGATGGCTTGCAAATGCTGAGTAAGGAAGTGGCTTTAAAGTCTGGGACCGTGGACGACCGCTTGCAAGTTCTCGAAAAGAAGATCGTCAGGCTGGAAACCTGCGGACCTGTTACCGTGACCTCACCATCATCAGCAAAGTTCGACCTACCACACTTTGATGGAACTTCCTCGTGGACAGCCTTCAAGTACCAATTCGAGATATTGGCAAAAACTAAAGCCTGGAGCAACGAGGAGTCATTTATGGCCTTGACACTTGCATTACGAGGAGATGCCTTAATAATACTGGAAAACCTGTCGCCTGAAGGAAGGACTCTGGGGTCTTTGATGGAAGCTTTAGACACACGTTACGGTGACAAACACCTGGAGAATGTCTACCGAGCGCAGCTCCGGGAGAAGAAACAAAAATCTAGTCAAAGCCTCCAGGAATGGGCTGTAGAAGTTGAAAGACTCGTTCGTCGGGCCTACTCATCGACACCCATTATGATCGGAACCACTCTGCTGGAGGCCTTCCTAAACGGCATACGAGACGCAGAAGTGAAAACTAGTGTACAGTTGCGTCACCAACAGACCTTGAAAGAAGCACTGGCTTATGCTCTCGAAGTGGAAACTGTACGGCAGAATGCCGGAATAAGTAAGGTCAGGCAGGTCAAAGAGGTGGTTGCAGAAGAGAGGAAGCCACGGTATGTCCCAACGTGTTATTCCTGTAGAGGAAGGGGCCATATTCAATCAGAGTGTCCTTCGCGAAAACGGAGGAGGGTCACGGACTCCGGGACCCAAGTGGATCAAGAGGTTCCGTTAAACTAAATGCCGCCAGGGCCGTGGGGCGGGCGCTGGCTGGTCGACATGAGGCCCCAACCATCACTATAACTCAAGTATGCACTGGAAATAGTTTGATCATCGAGGCCACCTTAAACAATCAACCTTGCAGTTTAACAGTGGATACTGGAGCTTCATAGACCATGAGTTTTTAAACGTGTGTCGTATACGTACACGAGAGTGGTAATGGGACCACGTGGTTACGTTTACGGTAGTTGTGCTGTCATGAGCTTTGTAAACCGTAGTGGCTCTCGTGTTAACGGAACTAGCTTATGTATACGTATAATTTCCTAGAATACTTGACAGTTTTGGTGTTTGTTTGAATTTTGAGTGACGGAGTATCGTTACCGTAAAATGGCGGCTTTCTTATAATCAGCTGTTGGGCGTATGGTTTGGTACCTATTTATATTTATATTCATGTATTGTTGAAAGTAATTAGGTATTGACGAATAGTGACGACATAACGCTGGTGAACGATATAAAGGGAGTGAATACTGTGATTATACAGATGTTTACTATGTATGGAGAACCACCCTATCCTTTAGCCACCTTCTAACCCACGGGAAGAGATGGGATAGTCCTACATATTTTTCTCCACCGAGAACCAACACGTCAAATACAATGTTCTAAGCCCCAAGAGGAGACTGCGCTAAGAACTCCATTACTCAGCAGGTATATAGACATATAGGTTCCTAACGCAAATAATATTGCCGTTTGGTTTCCGGCAGAGTAGAATTAAGGCCACCCCACCTCTTCCCATGTGGTGTCGTACAAGGCGACTAAGGGATAGGACTGTTTAACATCATACGGATATGAACAGTCCAGATTCAGCCCTAGATGCATGGCTCGAGTCAACAATAGTGCCCGGAATACGGCACCTATTACGAGGGACCAAATACAATAATTATTGGTGAAATGTGGGTGTTAATTCACCTCTGTCTAACCCTCTAAGGATAAAGGCGTGATTATATGTATGTATGTGTGTAAAGCAAATATTTTATTTATTTATTTTATTTATTTATTTATTTTATTTATTTATTATAACATAACCATACATTGTTTTTACAGATTGTATCCAAGACAACAATGTAGTACATAATTATTATTTATCTATAATACTTGTAATATTTATTAATATATAGTAGGCAACATTAATAACTTTGTGACTCTAAACATTGGAGTGTCACCCGCTCAAATTCCGCCAATGAACAACAAAATACATCTACGTTCTGTGCTATGCTATTTAAAATATTCAGGGCTCGCACGTAAGGAGCATGCTTCAATAAGTTCGTCCGGGGTACCGGAACCTCAAATGTCTGCTCCCTTGGCGCCAGCCGCAGCCTGGTGTTAGGAACACGCAGCCTCAATGCTTCCAATACCTGCGGGTTAGTCATTTTGCCACGAAACAGCAGAAATACGTACTTGGCCAAAGCCAAGCTACGTCTCACCTCCAGCTTATAGTATCCAACCATCCCCAACACGAAAGTAGTTGGATACATAAGTGGGTAGAACGGGTATACCCCATATTGTTTGAGGTAAAGATACCTGGTAAATTTATTTTGCATCTTTTCCACCATGGAGTTATACTTAGCTTCATAGGGATTCCAAATAATAGCACTCGTCTCTAACCTGCTTCTTACTAACGCGTTATACAGCGCTTGCACGGCAACGGTGTTTTCGAAATCCCTAGTCTCCCGAATTATGAAACCTAGGTTCTTAAAGGCCTTTGTACATACGTCCACTATGTGTGTTTTGAACGTTAGTTCTTTAGTAAACAACACTCCGAGATCTCGCACCTGTTCTACACGCGGAATTGCTTCCCCATCCATATCGTAATTGTAGTGAATAGGTACCACCGTACGTGTGTAAGACATTATGTTACACTTGGAAATATTAAAACACAACCCGTTTTTTGAACTCCATTCTACCACCCTGTTTATATCTCGTTGGAGACGCTCACAGTCCTGCTCGTTGGCAATCCGGTGAGATAACTTCAAGTCGTCTGCAAATAACAAGCATTTCGCATCTTGGACCACTTCTGGTAGATCATTTATCATGATGATAAACTCCAGTGGTCCAAGATTACTACCTTGACTCACTCCCGTGTAGGTACTGTACGAGTCTGAATTGTAGCCCCCGTACTCAACGTATTGTTTTCGGTTCCTCAAGTAGTCCGCGAAAAATTGTAGGAGATCTGGAGTAAATCCAGCCCTCGCGAATTTCATCAAAAGCACGTCGTTGTCCACACTATCGAAGGCCTTCCGATAGTCGAAATAGGCAACATCTAACTGAGCACCAGCTTCAGAATCAAGCACGTGTACTGCCTGGTTCATGAAGCACATGTGGTTTGAATTAGTGCTACGTCCCGCTCTGAAGCCATGTTGGGTATCGCTAAACTGAATACTGACCTGTGACGTTATGATCGAACACAAAGCCGTCTCGAAAACCTTTGCAAACGTCGACAACACCGCCACAGGCCTGTAACCGCTGATATACGAGCCTGAAGCACCCTTCGGCACTGGTGTTACTCTAGTTAGCTTCCAACCTTCAGGATACAATCGCTCTTTCAAACAAATATTAAAAAGATGTTGAAGAGGTTGTGCCAACACCATCCTGCAGTCCTTCACTAAATAGGGAGGTATACCGTCTGGTCCTGTTGAACGCTTAGGTTTAAGACGCTCGAGAGCCCGACACACGTCCTGTAATGACAGCTCACCCACATGAACCCGCGACCCGCGCTCTGGTGCCATCTGCGCAGCGGCTTCAGCATTCAAACGCGGCGCACACGTTCCGTAAACAGAGTGAAAGTAATTAGCGAACTCTTGCGCGCACTCATGCTCCGGTAGTGTATTACCGTCCTTAGTAATACGTGTTTTGCAACGCTTGGAACGCCTCTGGCCAATGAACCCCCAAAAGGACCTTGGCTCTTTAACGAATTGAGCCTCAATACGTCTCTGATACTCATCATACGCAATATTAATTTTATTCTTTACTGAGGACCGATAGTAAGAAAACTTATCATAATCATCTTTAAGTCCGCTAGCTTTATAAGATTTATGCCACAATGCTTTCCGTTTTATGTCACCTATTATGTCAGCTGTATACCACTCTGGGTAATTGTACCGAGAGTTGCAAGCTTTAGGCATTTTTCTGGGAGTGCTATCATCTACTATTTTATTAAATATATTATAAAACGCGTCATACGCCTCGTCTGTACTGCTCGTCTCAAACAAAGTGCTCCAGTCCGCATTCGCTAGCGCATTATACATAGTATAAAAATTTGCTTTATTGAAGTTCCAGCGCGAGCGGTCGCCCCCAGGTGACTGCGGGAGGGGGGTGGCGGGCGCGGGGACCACGGCCGGCGCCAAGCAGCGCGCGCGACTCACGTTCACACGCAACGGCGGGTGCTGTATGTCTATAGGACTCAGTACCGCCGGCTCCTCACTTACGGCGACCTCTTCGTATTGCATTGTTGTTAACACAACGTCGAGTGTGCGATTATTACAATTAATAATGTTGTTACATTCGCGAAATCTGCAATAGGTGACAAAGTATTCATAATAACATTGTACGTCCCGAGTAGCAGAGTACATATTAAAATCGGCAGTTAAAATAACTTCTTCATATTGTGTACAGAGTTGTTCTAGTAAGTAAAACATATACATATATTCACGTTCATCAGTCCCCGGTGGTATGTACGCGACACAGCATAAAAATAACAATTTATTGTTACGGAATACAGTCGCACAGACTAATTCAAATAAATGTCTGTCAAGATTAACATTATCCGGTAAGGAAACTTGACGCAACTCCAGCCCACTGCTTGCCGCCGCCGCCAACAATACTCCGCCAAGCTTCCGCCCATCAGCACGATCGCAGCGTAACAGCGTGTAGCCGTTCGGCACCAGCTCCCCGTCATGTATAGATTCGTTTAATCCGCTTTCAGTAATCGCAATTAGATCCGACGTGGAGGCTAATATGCTTTTATAAAATGCTTTCAACTTTGTACGCAATCCCCTCACATTTTGATAATAAATTGTCAAAGGTTTTTCATTTTTCCTATTCTTTGGTGGGGGGTCCACGGGGGCTCCGAAACCAACGCCATTCACTTAAACGCGTATTTATAGGCCATACCTCAGCTATAGCGATATTTTCATATAGACTTTCCGGTACACCGATTTTAAATGATGAATAATCACGCTGCGTTTTCGGTATTATTTTTTCCACCGTTACGTTACAATTTTCACCACAAATTCCTTTTATATGTGTCCGAATAGCTTCCTGAGATGTGTCAGGATGTAGTGACCAGATATGCAAGTACTTCTTTTTTTCCACCGCTTGAAGACTATTAATTTGACTGCTTTCACCCCTGATAACAACTGTCCTATTGGCCCTTCTCTCCTTCTTTTTATTTGACACCACATGCCATTCCGCTTGGTTATTCTCACAGTTACTGTTATCTTCTATTCTCGTGCTTTCATTACATTCTAACTGATGTTTCGTTTTTCTTAAAATTTTCTTATAACCTTCCCGTTGAGTACCCCTTTCCTTATTCTGATTAATACTGCTCAGCTGTGGTCTTGCCTTGTTCCGGCCAGAGCCAGTCAGATCATCACCTATTATAGGTGGAGATATTACGATAGCCTTAGATGTTACCTGAGGTCTACTATCCTCTTTTTCTTTTTGTATCTGGCCCGGATAATTATCTCTTTCAGATAATTTAGCTGAAAGTAGTTGATTTTCCTTACGGCATTCCTCTACCATGTTCTTTAAGTTATTTACTGTCATTTCAATTCTGTTCAATACTTCCAATACTAAAGTTTGCATTGAGTTTTCAACGACCGCAGTGACTTCCTGTTTTATAATGGCCCTTAAATTGTCCTCAGAAATTCCTATAAGACGGCCTTCACATTGTGCCTGGCTAGTATTTTTCTCTTCTTCATTCCTACGCGCTACTTGCCGTTTGGCTCTTTCCGATACCTTATCTTGACTCGACATCTCCATAGATGTCGCTACCTACACAACTGATTGTCACAATCAATCACTGATACGGTGCATAAGTCGTTCACCAATTACATAAGTAGTTCAAGTCACTTCAAATAGATGGCATCACTTCAATGTTTGTAATTTTTACGGATTTGAAAACAAACGAACTTTTTAATTTGGTGATTATGCTATAAATCTTTATTCACTCACGTGACACGCTGTTCAGGTTTAAATTGTTCAGCATACGTTGATATCTTCACGCATAATCCCCAAAACACATACAAAAGTCACATAAACCTATATTAAGCACAGTCATTTACTCATTCGTACCGCAGAATAAATATTTGAGTTCTTTGACTTATTTCCATATAATTCTTTTGGATAAGACTCTCACCGATCACTGACGCTTTTACCTTTATTTTAAAACTGTTTTACGATCAAATTTGCAAGAAATTCACTTTTTTATTATTTTTAATCGCGGAGCTAGTTCTTAACGTGACGTGACGTTGCGGGTAGACTTCTACATTTTGTTTGCTATAGGAACCTATAATTATGAAATATGGCATTTGAAGAGAATGTCGTTAAAATGGACGTGTGAGACTTTATTTTAAATAAAGCAAAGTAAAATGGACATTTTTTATTGTTATTTAAAGTACACACATGTGATTATAAAGAATTCGCTATGAAATAGATTAGAATATTGCAGAGGTTGTTCATCAGTATTGGCATCGATTTTGTTATAAATTGTTATTCAAATTATTTTCCTTTTATAATTGCTCCGAGCTCCAACTGTAATTAGAATTTATTATTATTTCATATCTTTTAAAATGTGACTGTTTGCTAAGATTAGATTTCATACAATGAGGTTTGAGAACACTTCTTCACTTTACCTTGGATATGTACCCACACATTGACTGGATATGAGCCCCACTAAATCATCGGGCCCAGGCTCTGGTACAGACTTTTTTTTTTTTATATAGGACACGTCAATTAGACTTCGCCTTGCCTTGATGGTAAGCTGAAGGCAAAGTCCAAGAAAAGAGGGTCACCATTACTTACACATACCGTCTGACAATGGTGACACTCAGCTTGACGGCCTCATCATATGCTTTTTCACGCCCCGCTTAAAGGACCCGGGTCTGTAGGAAGAAGGAAACACGTGAGCTGGTAATGAATTCCAGGCCTTAATGGTGCGACAGAGGAAAGAGTCTCCGAACCGCTTGGTTCTTGATCGGATGTTTTGCACCGTGTGCGGATGACATCTAAGACCTGCACGTGTTGTCCTGTGTATGTGTATGTATGTGTTTCCTTTCGAGGACAAGAAGACGGCAGTCACACAAAGACCTTAACAATCTAAAAGGAGGAGCAGAATAGTCAACTACGGGTTCCAAATAGCGAGATTGTCACTCAGATGAAGACATTATTTATGTTAGGACTAGATATTTTTTTACATACCTATTAATAGATCTTAGCCAGTCCTCGCTTAAATAATGAAAGATTTTTATAAAAGGTTTATTTAGTACATATAGCATACATTTCCAGATTCATCGACTTATTAAATATTAAAAATTCCAGACCGTCTTATCCATGTAGGACTGACATCTCATGTCAAAAATTAAAAACATCGCTTCAACGTTACATTCGTATACATACTTGAAATAGGTTGTATAGCTTTATCACGAAACAAACTTCGAAGCTTCCTCGGAGTCCGGGGGCCACATTTACCATATACATACTCCAATATGATTTGTAAATTTACATTTAACCCCGTGTCTTATAAGTTTGACTTGTTTGTGGGTATGTGTGTGTCTGTGGCAACATAGCTACTGCATGTATACCTACCGATTTGAAATAAAACCGCCGTCAAATAAATCCTTTGAAAAGTAGAAGATAAATTGTGTTGGTTAGCCCTTTAACTTTAATATACTGACTCAGTAATATAATTTGATTCCATTTTGGGGGACTTTGGATTGTTCGATTGAGAAATCATTTCCTTGATTTTTTGGCCAAAAGTCATCAAATTCCGTGATCCGTGATAATATAATAATACATAGCGCGGCAGTAAACTTTCTCTCCCATTATTCCTATAGTTATCAAAAAGTTCTCGACAATAGTTGTGTTTTAAATCAAGGAACATGTGTGCCAAGTTTGGTGAAAAATAAACAAACAAACAGACATTCGAATGAAAGCAAAATCCGCAACATTGTCGAACGGCTCTCCCGATCAATTATTATTTCCACTGATTTTTTATGTATGCAACGCTAACCGTTTTTTTGATAAAGTATTTCATGAATTTTATTGTATAACATATATTATACATATACTAAATCATGTTAAACATTTTCAATACCTTTTTCATTTTTGATAATATTTAATATGATTGAATAAATATTGGTTTGTTTAATTAATGCTACAATATTGTTTTTATTATTTCATAATAAAAAGTCTAAGCATTTCAATTTGCTACGAAACAGCTGTCTGGCCTCCTTTCAAATATTTACAGTGACAGCAATGATATTATATACAAGATATGTTACGTTCATAGTAACTGACTCGTCAAATCTGATCCGGCAGGCTAAACATGCCCATACAGTGCACAACAGTTGACAATTAGCGTTAAAGTAGTGCGAAAGATGGGATAAGCACGTGAGTAAAAAAGATAGCTATAACTCGGACGATTGCGCTTCTAGTATAGCTTCGAAGCATAGATTAGTTTTGTTGAACAGAAGGGGTATTTCGTTGGTAGGTAAGAAATAAAATTCGATGAAAAAAATATAGGTACGTATTTATTTATTTCGGAAAATGATAATATAAAATTCAAAATGATAATTAAGAAACAAAACGATAATTAAGAAAAAGTTAAACGCCTTTGAATAAATTTAATTTATTTCTTTTCTGCCTCTTAGAAAGTTTTTTTATTTCGGGATTATTTTTATGAGCAGAATGAAGCCGAACAGCAGTATATTTTTGTCAATTAATGTTTTAATTAAATTTATGCGATGATTAAAAGACGGTGCTTGTTGCTTTGAATGGTCTAAAAGTGAGTGAAATATGTTGGAGCTTAAAAACTTTTTTAAAATTCGATACTTTAACTTATCAACATCTTCATTATTTACAAAATGAACTCCTTTTTCATTCAAATGAGATTTAATAACACTTTCTGACTGTTAGCAAACGGAAAACAAATCTTCTGATGAATAGCATAAACCTCCCATATCTCTAATTGAAATTAATTTGTGGAACCACAATTTTTCATTAGGGTACAAGGTATCAACACAGGTTTCACATTTTAAAGTATTTGCTAATTTTCTTGCAATCCAACCAGAAATATTTGTTTAGCCGATTCTGAAGAACTTTCGTTACTAAGCATTCCAGCAAGAATATTAGTATTGTTTTCCGAATTTTTATCACTGGATGTAAGGACATCTACAATATTATCAGTTTCGTGTAAAACAGGAAGTCGTGACGACGAATTAATATTTATGATTCCTGATGATGAGCACGTAAATACAGGAATATTTTCCAAAGGAATACAATTGCCACTAAAAGCACTACGTAACTCTAAATGATTGAAATTTTTTTGTACAATCCATTTAAGTGAATGGTGTTTGGATTGTTGTTGTAACCACCTTGGCGTCGAATGATACCAAAAATAATTTCAATATGGTCCTGACTTAATCGATATGTCGCGATATACCTTAATACTGGTGATGGTGATTAATACTGGTGATTACAAACTTTTAAATAACAAATGAAACTGAACAGCAGGTCAATTATTACTTTAGTAGGCAGTAAAGTGAAAATGTCCCATCTGTACTGATAATCTATGCATGCAGTGTTATTGTGTCCTTGTCGTACTCATGTCAAAAATATTTTTGTCTCGTTTTTCTGCCGCCATTACTTTAAGAATATTATTAAACTAATTTTATTAGAAAACACTAATAAATCGGTAATATTTTATGTATTTACATGTTATAGGAGATCCCTTGTGTTTTATTAATCTTAGTGTCGTAATTTGTACATTTTTAAAGGCACGCGATGGCATTTTGTTGCAATTTTATTAAGCGCTTACATACGTGACAACTCGGCGTTTGCAAGACATGCACTGAATGCGATACGTCCCAATTGGGACGTTTTCACGTCTTCACCAGGCGCGCTCTAGTAACATATCTGCCTCTTTTTTAGTATGTAATATCATTGAGTGACAGTAACACGAGAGTTCGTAATGGTATCCATAACTACCATAAACCAAAACACTCTTACGGTAACGTATCACTCAAAATTCAAATTGTACAGTGACAGCCACACGAGAGCACGTAATGGTACCCTATTGGGTAATCCATGGTTACCTTAAACGAAAACCACTCTTACAGTAAACTATAAACTTCGGAGTTTATGTGTTAACCAATAGGAAACCACTACGTGCTCTCGTGTGGCTGTCATTGCACTATTTGAAAATTTGAATTTTGAGTGATACGTTACCGTAAGAGTGTTTTGGTTTATGGTAATTATGGCTTAACCAATAGGATACCTACCATTACGTTCTCCCGTGTGGCTCTATGGCGGCGATGTCATTTTTAGTTTCAAGTTTGGAGGGCTCATTTTCTAGAGTTGACTCTACTGCACATATTTGAAAGGAGGCCGGATAGCTGTCACGTAGCAAAATGAAATACTTGTCTTTTATTATGAAATAATATTAGATACAATATTGTATTATCAAACGACCCATATTTAGGTAAACTCAATTATATTATTAAATATTTTTAAAATATGAAAAAGTATTAGTTTTTTTAATATGATTGAGTACCTACAATGTTGTATATACAATTGATAAATACCATAAACCTAAACACTCTCACGGTAACGTATCACTCAAAATTCAAAACTCGTTCCGGTTACATCCAAAGCTTGTACTTTCGATGAAACGTTTTCGCTTATCTTGGCTCTTTGGGGCGAGTGTGACACTGTCGTGTGACTCCCCAACCCCGAGAGGAAAGACTGCACCGGAGTCTCGTCCATTAATCAGCAGTAGGTCTACTGCCTAGCAGATGTTTGTTATTTATATAATATAAATTTGGTGATTAACTTCGAAAAGAAAACAGGGAAAATTTTGTTAAAATAGAAGTTTACCAAAATAAATCTAAAAATAAAGTTTATTAACTATAATAAATTAAAGAATTCAACGTAACATAGCCAGTCAGGTTAGAATATTGCAGAGGTTATTCATCAGTATTGGCATCGGTTTTTTTATCATTTTTTATTCATATGGCTTTTCCTTTTATTTATTGTTCCAACTGTAAAAAATAAGATTAATTAAATTAATATTACAAAATTTAGGCTTGTTTTTCCAAAAGTTAAAATCAATCAAGTCACAGTATTGTGACATACTAATATGGAATACTTTGGTAGGCAATTATCAGTGTTCATACACGATCTGAGAACAAACTAAACCTAAAGAAATTAATAGGGACAGAATAAAAGACCCTGGGCTCCAAAGTGCGAACTTTGGTTTGAATGCAACTGGGATTAGCACTCAGATGGAGCAGACGTCATTTTTATTATTGTAAGTTAGGAAAGATACACGACGTAGATAGTCTTTAACATACCTCTATTAATAGATCTCAACCAGTCTTCTCTGAAATAATGCCAGATTTACTGAAAACAGTCTTTTTTCGTATAGGTTAGGTAGGTATAGCATACATTTTCCAAATTCTTAGATATCTCACCGAACATCAAAAATCCTTTGTCTGTTTAAGTGACATCTGATGTCAAAATTTAAAAAAAAATCACAACATTTATATTTGGCTATATTCATAAACCTAGTAAAATAGGTTGTATAGCAATATCAAGAAATAACCAAATAATATAGAAGCAAACATCAGCGAGTCTAAAAAGGCCACGTTGAGCGGTTCTACTTAAAACTAATAACTTCGTGAATTTCCAGTAGATCTAATAGATTTCTATAAAATTCGTTAAATGATTACTCATTTGAGCCGAATTACAATAATTCAAGTACTAAGCAGATCGCCGCAAGACAATATTATCCTAATATGATTCCAATAAAGTGGCCTTTTTAGACCTGGAGGCCACCGGTGTGATAGTAGGGGTGACAGCATCACTACAGGGCCGCTCCCACTTCGGCCGGAATTTACCGTAAGCGGCAGCGGTTCCCCTGCGAGATTGAGACGCGCCATTGCCGCATCGTGTCCGTTGTCCAGGAAGCGACGCAAGGATGTTCCGGATTCCGGACCAAGCACCCTTGTGTACCTACTATGATGCCGACTACTATATACTGAATTAAAAGTACCTACTTACTTTCATGCCACTTTCCTTATAGAATTTGACTTTTTTTTTGTTTCTTTTTTTACGTGCGCAAAATCCCCACGGATACCTCCCCACCGGAGCCGGTGGAGGAGGTTATGTCGGACTCGAACCGACTAAAACGCACGCCGCCTGTGGGTCGTTTTGGTTGCTGAAGGTGAGGTTGACAGGCATATCCCTCGCACCCCGGCCGACTCAGGGCCATCTCTCACGATCTGGCCCTCTTCTCGGGTGTGGGGACTACAGAGTCCCCAACTCGTCCCCGGAAACGGGGAGGCACGCCAGGCGTGCCACTACCGCGGCCTGCTTCTGCCAGGGTGACAGGCGGCTCCAACTGTCACCGCCAGGCCTGCGCTCATGGGGGGCGGAGGTCGTTCATCGAACTCCGACTCCCGAGTTGCCTTCGTACGCGGGCTTGGCTTGCGATCCTTCGTCGCACCCGCTGCCGCTCCCGCCCCGCCTCCTCCTTCACGAGCAGTACTTGCTCGCAGAAGGAGGCGCCCCGGCCGCCCACGCATCCGCGCAGTGGACCGTCGCCGCGAGCAAGGTGGAGAGTGTGAGAACTCTCACTCCCAGGGCCGCCACAAGCTCCCGTCTCGGCGTCTCCCTCGCCGGACACTCGGTGAGCGTGTGCGGCCCTGAGTCCTCGCTCGCGTCGCAGTGATGGCACTCAGACGTTGGCTCTTTCTCCATCCGACGCAGATACTTGCCGAAGCATCCGTGCTCGGTGATCATCTGCGTCAGGCGGTACGAGAGGCTGCCGTGTGGCCTCTCTAGCCACTCCCCCATGATGGGTCTTACCGCCGCTACTACGGCGCGCCCTGCGCCTGGTCGCCCAAGTTGTAGCTCCCATTCCGCCACCATTTCCCTGTGGAGCCGGGATCTCACGGCCCGAATCTCTTCGGGCTCGGGATCGTGACCCCGCTCCCGCGCCGCCTTTCGGTTACGGTATAGCGCCGAAAGGGATCTCGCTTCCAGGATCCATGGTGGCGATCCGGCGAGGAGACTCGCCGCGTTGAATGATATCGTGCGGTACCCCCTTATGATGCGAGAATTTGACTTTGACTTTGAGTGGCCACATTTTCTTTACGGCTTTTTATTATAATAGAATAAAACATGCGTCCGGGTCACTAGTCCCTTAAACTTGTAGTACACGTATTCCTGTAATTTCATATTAGGCACATTTATTGCGATACCGGTCAGGTGAAAAATAAAATGTAGTGGAAAAAGTACAAAGTGTAGCAGGTTCGACCACACGGCATCAATCAACAGTATTAATAGTATTTTTCTTGTTCGGCGATTCTTCATCATTAATATTTAAAATACCACATAATCGCACAAACACAATTGACGGGTGACGTGACACACGACCGGTCAATCTCTCGTGTCATCTCGTCCGACCAACAAAGCAAAAGCAACTTTTAACAAAACGGAATAAAGACTCTTTTATCGAAATATAACTGTGTCTTACTTTGTATTGTTTCTGCAATCATTTATACTGTACAGTATACACGGTACGGTAACGTCGAGACCGTAAACTGTAACGTGAAATAATCTCACGGTAGAGATGGCTGGACATGTCAAAAATACGTAAACGTAACCACGTGATCCCATTACCACTCTCGTGTACGTATACGACTCACGTTTAGGAACTCATGGTAGACCTACTGTAGGTCTACCATGAGTTGTTAAACGTGAGTCGTATACGTACACGAGAGTGGTATTGGGACCACGTGGTTACGTTTACGGTAGTTGGGCTGTCATGAGCTTTGTAAACCGTAGTGGCTCTCGTGTTAACGGAAGTAGCTGATGTATACGTATAATTTCCTAGAATACTTGACAGTTTGGTGTTTGTTTGAATTTTGAGTGACGGAGTATCGTTACCGTAAAATGGCGGCCTTCTTATAATCAGCTGTTAAGCATATGGTTTGGTACCTATTTATATAATATTTTATTTATATATATATATACATATACATATATATATATAAATAAATATAATGAACTCACGCCTATATCCCCGAAGGGCTAGGCAGAGGTGCTAGCACCCACATTTCGCCAATGTGGCGAGTCTATTGCCATAAACTGGGCACTTATAAACCTGCGATAAATACACACATAACTTCGAAAAGCATCGAAAAGTCATTGGTGTGTGCCATGGACCTGGGATCGAACCCGAGACCTCGTCTCAGCAGTCCATACCACTAGGCTACCTTTTTTACTAGGATACCTATTTATTATTTATTCATATTATTATATCCATGTTTTGTTGAAAGTAATTAGGTATTAACGAATAGTGACGTTATGATGCTGGAGGACGATATAAAGGGAGTGAATACTGTGATTACACAGGTGTTTACTATGCATGGAGAACCACCCTATCCTTTAGCCACCTTCTAACCCACGGGAAGAGATGGGATATTCCTACATACTCTACATCATCGAGAACCAACACGTCAAATACAATGTTCTAAACTCCAAGCGGAGACTGTGCTAAAACCTCCTCCATTCAGCAGGTATAGACACATATAGGTTCCTAACGCAAATAATATTGTCGCGTAGTTTCCGGCAGAGTAGAATTAGGGCCACCCCACCTCTTCCCATGCGGTGTCGTACAAGGCGGCTAAGGGATAGGGCTGTTTAACATCAGACAGATATGTACAGCCCCGACTCGGCCCTAGATGCATGGCTCGTGTCAACAATAGCGCCCGGAATACGGCAATAGGCTCACCCCCTATTACGAGGGACCAAATACAATAATTATTGGTGAAATGTGGGTGTTAATTCACTTCTGCCTAACCCTCTAGGGATAAAAGCGTGATTATATGTATGTATGTATGTATGTAAAGCAAATAAAGTTTGCTATTAGGCACCTGTAATTATGAAATATGCAATTTGAAGAGAATGTTGTTAAAATGAATGTTTTTCAAAATAAAGCAAAGTAAAATAGACATTTTTATTGTTATTCATAGACTCATAGTACACACATGTGATTATAAAGAATTCGCTATGAAATAGATTAGAATATTGCAGAGGTTGTTCATCAGTATTGGCATCGATTTTGTTATAAATTGTTAGGTATTCAAACGATTTTCCTTTTATAATTGCTCCGAGCTCCAACTGTAAATAGAATTTATTATATATTTCATATCTTTTAAAATGTGACTGTTTGCTAATATTAGATTTCATACAATGAGGTTTGAGAACACTTCTTCACTTTAACTTGGATACCTATGTACCCACACATTGACTGGATATGAGCCCCACTAAATCATCGGGCCTAGGCTCTGGTACAGACTTTCCGGACAAGAAGACGGCAGTCTCACAAAAGCCTTAACAATCCAAAAAGAGGTGCAGAATAGTCGACTACAGGCTCCAAATAACGAGATATTTAAGTTGGGAGTAGATATTCTTTTACATATCTATTGATAGGTCTTAGCCAGTCCTCGCTTTAATAATGAAAGATTTTTATAACAGGTTTATTTAGTACATATAGCATAATATGTTTCCAGATTATTAGACTTATTAAATATAAATAATTCCAGACTGTCTTATCTTATCCATGTAGGACTGACATCTCATGTCAAAAAATTAAAAAATAACATCACTTCAACGTTACATTCCTATACCTACTTGAAATAGGTTGTATAGCTGAATCACGAAACAAATAATTCAATCATCCTCATCCTAGCGTAACTCGTTCGTATCCAAAGCTTGCTCGGAGTCCGAGGGCCACATTTACCATATGCTTGCATATGATTTGTAAATTTACTTTTAACCCCGTGTCTTATAAGTTTGACTTGTTTGTGTATATGTGTGTATGAGCGTGTCTGTGGCAACGTAGCTACTGTATGTATACCTACCAATTTTAAATAAAACCCCCGTCAAATAAATCCTTTGAAAAGTAGAAGATAAATTGTGTTGGTTAGCCCTTTAACTTTGATATACTGACTCAGTAATATAATTTGATTCAAGTGTTGCCATGTTGGGGGACTTTGGATTGTTCGATTGAGAAATCATTTCCTTGATTTTTTAGCCAAAAATCATTAAATTCCGTGAATCGTAATAATATAATAATACATAGCGCGGCAGTAAACTTTCTCTCCCATTATTCTTATAGCTATTAAAAAAGTTCTCGACAATACTTGTGTTTTAAATCAAGGGACATGTATGCCAAGTTTGGTGAAAAATAAACAAACAAACAGATATACGGATAAAAGCAAAATCGGCAACGTTGTCTAACGGCTCTCCCGATCAATTATTATTTCCACTGATTTTTTTTAAACGCAACGTTAACCGCTTTTTTTGATAAAGTAGGTAGTTCATGAATTTTATTGTATAACATATATTATACTAAATCGTGTTTAATATTTTCAATATCTTTTTCATTTTTGTTTATATTTAATATGATTGAATATATATTGGTTCGTTTAATACTATAATATTGTTTATATTATTTCATAATAAAAAGTCTAAGCATTTCAATTTGCTACGAAACAGCTGTCTGGCCTCTTTTCAAATATTTACAGCGACAGTAAACACGAGAGTTCGTAATGGTATCCTATTGGCTAAGCCATAATACCATAAACCAAAAAACTCTTACGGTAAACCATGACGTGCTCTAGTGTGGCCGTCAATGCGCTATTTGAAAATTTGAATTTTGAGAGATACGTTACCGTAAGAGTGTTTTGGTTTATGGTATTATGGCTTAGCCAATAGGATACCATTATGTGCTCTTGTGTGGCTGTCACTGAACAATTTGTAATTTTGAACTTTGAGTGATACGTTACCGTAAGAGTGTTTTGGTTTATGGTATTATGGCTTAGTCAATAGGATACCCATGGAACTAATAAGTACTACGTACAACCGTAGTACTTATTAGTTCCATGAGGATACCATTATGTGCTCTCGTGTGGCTGTCATTGCACTATTTGAAAATTTGAATTTTGAGTGATACGTTACCGTAAGAGTGTTTTAGTTTATGGTAATTATGGCTTAACCAATAGGATACCATTACGTTCTCCCGCGTGGCTCTATGGCGGCGATGTCATTTTTAGATTTAAGTTTGGGGGGGGGGGGGGGGTCATTTTCTGGCGTTGACTCTACTGCACATATTTGAAAGGAGGCCAGTCAGCTGCCTCGTAGCAAAATGAAATACTTGGGTCTTTTATTATGAAATATTATTAGATACAATATTGTATTATTAAACAACCCATATTAAACTCAATTAGGTTATTCAATATTTTTTAAATATGAAAAACTATTATTTTAATATGATTGAGTACCTACAATGTTGTATATACAATTGATAAATACCATAAACCAAAACACTCTCACGGTAACGTATCACTCAAAATTCAAAACTAGTTCCGGTTACATCCAAAGCTTGTACTTTCGATGAAACGTTTTCGCTTATCTTGGCTCTTTGGGGCGAGTGTGACACTGTCGTGAGACTCCCCAACCCCGAGAGGAAAGACTGCACCCGGAGTCTCGTCCATTAATCAGCAGTAGGTCTACTGCCTAGCAGATGTTTGCTATTAATATATTATAAATTTGGTGATTAACTTTGAAAAGAAAACAGGGAAAATTTTGTTAAAACAGAAGTTTACCAAAACAAATCTAAAAATAAAATTTATTAACTATAATTATAGAATTCAACGTAACATAGCTAATCAGGTTAGAATATTGCAGAGGTTATTCATCAGTATTGGCATCGATTTTGTTATCATTTTTATTCATATAGCTTTTCCTTTTATTTATTGTTTCAACTGTAAAAAATAAGATACATTATATTAATATTACTAAATATAGGCTTGTTTTTCCAAAAGTTAAAATCAATCAAGTCACAGTATTGTGACATACTTACTAATATCAGTGTTCATACTACACGATCTGAGAACAAACTAAACCTAAAGAAATTAATAGGGACAGAATAGAAGACCCTGGGCTCCAAAGTGCGAACTTTGGTTTGAATGCAACTGGGATTAGCACTCAGATGGAGAAGACGTCATTTTTATTATTGTAAGTTAGGAAAGATACACGACGTAGATAGTCTTTAACATACCTCTATTAATAGTTCTCAACCAGTCTTCTCTTAGATAATGCCAGACTGACTGAAAACAGTCTTTTTTCGTATAGGTTAGGTAGGTATAGCATACATTTTCCAAATTCTTAGATATCTCAACGAACATCAAAAATCCTTTGTATGTTTAAGTGACATCTGATGTCAAATTTAAAAAAAACCACCTCATTTATATTTGGCTACATTCATAAAACTAGTAAAATAGGTTGTATAGCAATATCAAGAAATAACCAAATAATATGGAAGCAAACATCAGCGAGTCTAAAAAGGCCACGTTGAGCGATTCTACTTAAAATTAATAACTTCATGAATTTCTAGTAAATCTAATAGATTTCCATAAAATTCGTTAAATGATTACTCATTTGAGCCGAATTACAATAATTCAAGTACTAAGCAGATTCTAATTTCGTGGAAATATCGCCGCAAGACAATATTATCCTAATATGATTCCAATAAAGTGGCCTTTTTAGACCTGGAGGCCACCGGTGTGATAGTAGGGGTGACAGCATCACTACAGGGCCGCTCCCACTTCGGCCGGAATTTACCGTAAGCGGCAGCGGTTCCTCTGCGAGATTGATTCCCTTGATTTGATTGATTGAGATTGCCATTGATTGATCCCCTGTCGCCATTGCCGCATCGTGTCCGTTGCCCAGGAAGCGAAGCAAGGATGTTCTGGATGCCGGACCAAGCACTATGATGCCGACTACTATATACTGAATTAAAAGTACCTACTTAATTTCATGCCACTTTCCTTATAGACTTTGACTTTGAGTGGCCACATTTTCTTTACGGCTTTTCATTATTATAGAATAAAACTCATCACGTCTCGTCACTAGTCCCTTAAACTTGTAGTACACGTATTACTGTAATTTCATATTAGGCACATTTCCTGCGAAACCGGTCAGATGAAAAATAAAATATAGTGGAAAAAGTACAAAGTGTAGCAGGTTCGACCAAACGGCATCAATCAACAGTATTAACAGTACATTTCTTGTTCGTCGATTCTTCATCAATAATATTTAAAATACCACATAATCGCACAAACACAATTGACGTGTGACGTGACACACGACCAGTCAATCTCTCGTGTCATCTCGTCCGACCAACAAAAAGGCCAGACACAGTATGTCCTTTATTGTGCATTTAGTTAAATGTACTTAAAAGCTATACTCCGATAGTTTTGTGAGCACTCGACACGACCAAATTTTTAAATTTGACAGTTTTGGTGTTTGTTTGAATTCTGAGTGACGGAGTATCGTTACCGTAAAATGGCGGCTTTCTTATAATCAGCTGTTGGGCGCAGTAGTATTATCTTACGTAGTAGCTTTGGTGGATGCATCACAATATCCATGGAGTTCAATGACCTCATTGGGTTGACATCCGATCCAGCGCGGTATTTCACAGTGATTTATAAACGCCATGTCTTCACTGATTGTCACTCATTCCTTTTTTATGCTTTCCGGAACTTCTTCATCCCAACTCATCTTGTTCAACCATAGATTCTGAAATATCAGCTTTAATTTTGTAGTTAAGGGTGACAACCATCCTAACGGGTCGAATACCTTTGCTATCTCTGATAAAAGTAGTCGTTTGGTAATTTTGACGTCGAGATTAGCTATCAGTTTAATCCAAAATCTTAGAAGTATCCAAGGTACCCTGTTGGATACCATCACCGACATCTACCACGGAAAGTTCGACACTCACCTGCTAGCCCCTGATCAGCTACAGCGTGAATTAGAATTCATTTTGGGTCAATTACCTAAGGACGTGGCTTTGCCCGTAGACAATATACAGACTGATCTTCGATATATATATAATATGTTGAAAGTGAAAGCTTGAATGATGGAAGATTACCTCATATTTGAGATTACTTTTCTTTTTTAACTAGTATTCTCTTTGGTTGGGCGTATGGTTTGGTACCTATTTATATTTATATCCATGTTTTGTTGAAAGTAATTAGGTATTGAAGAATAGTGACGACATAACGCTGGAGAACGATATAAAGGGAGTGAATACTGTGATTATACAGATGTTTACTATGCATGGAGAACCACCCCATCCTTTAGCCACCTTCTAACCCACGGGAAGAGATGGGATAGTCCTACATATTCTACTCCACCGAGAACCAACACGTCAAATACAATGTTCTAAACCCCAAGAGGAGACTGCGCTAAAAACTCCATTACACAGTAGGTATATAGACATAATATATATAGGTTCCTAACGCAAATAATATTGCCGCGTGGTTTCCGGCAGAGTAGAATTAAGGCCACCCCACCTCTTCCCATGCGGTGTCGTAATAGGCGACTAAGAGATAGGGCTGTTTAACTTCATACGGATATGTACATCCCACACTCAGCCTTAGATGCAAGGCTCGAGTCAACAATAGTGCCCGGAATACGGCAATAGGCTCACCCACTATTACGAGGGACCAAATACAATAAATATTGGTGAAATGCGGTTGTTAATTCACCTCTGTCTAGCCCTCTAGGGATAAAGGCGTGATTATACGTATGTATGTAAAGCAAATAAAGTTTGCTATAGGAACCTATAATTATGAAATATGGCATTTGAAGAGAATGTTGTTAAAATGGACGTGTGAGACGGTATTTTAAATAAAGCAAAGTAAAATGGATATTTTTATTGTTATTTAAAGTACACATGTGATTATAGATTTTCCCTGTTCGCCCGTGGTCCACCTACATAGTTCACCTGGTTGTACCACGGGTATTTTTTTTTCCCCGTAGTCCACCGCAGTTTAACTGGGTGTACTATGGGAATTAATGTTTTCCCGTAGTCCACCTTAGTTCACCTGGTTGTACCATGGGTAATTGTTTTTCCTCGTGGTCTACTTGTAGAAGATATAATATTGTATAGGCATACAAACTTCATACCAACTAATTGTTTACCTTATTTTTTTCATAATGACAATGTCATCTATAATGTCATAGTACCTATCAGTTGAAATATATTTCCTTGTAGTTTTATTAATTTACAATTAATTGTAACTAGTTAAAATGAGTACCGAAGAAGATGTTGTATTCATTAAAAGAAAGGGAGGTACTATCCTCTTATACAAAGACTTCCAATTTTACAAGGTAAAAGGTTTTAAAAATGCTTCAAGTTTGTGGCGATGCTCTAATTACAAAAAAAATAAGTGCAGAGGAAACATAATCATAAAGGTAAGCATTTAAAATGTACCTACAATTAAATTTCCTGCATGAAGATATCTTTTGAATTTTTGAGATTCAATCAATCAGCCTATCACAGTCCACTGCTGGACATAGGCCTCTTCTATGGAGGTATTTGGCCTACTATACCACGCTGGCCAGACGGGTTGGTGTAGGGTTTAGTTTCGAGTTTTCCTTCTCTCGCAGTGATAGTATCTGCATAGCCCCTTAGTCGATTCTTACGACACCCTCGGGATATGGAAGGGGAGGTGGTTTGTATTCTAAGCCGCCACCACACGGCGCTTTTATTTTTTTTGAGATTAGTTAAACAATTTTGATAGGTACCTACCTACTATATTAACTTTTTGTTTTAGGATAACCTTAAGATTAAAACTAGAGAGCATTCTTGTTCACCCAATTTAGCGAAAAATATTATTGCAAAGGAATTTGAACAATTAAAAGACAAAGTCAAAAATAGTATTGACCCAGTCCCCAAGCTATACAACGAAATGCTATCAAAAATTCAAAGTAGCACTATGGATATGGTAGCTAATGTACCGTCATTAATTAGCTGCCAGCATAGTCTATACACGGTCAGGAATACATCATTAGGCGTCAAAAAATCTGTTTACAAAAATTTCAAAGAAGTTAGCGTGCCGCCTAAATTTAACAGTTTTATTTTAGCAGATTATAATCATGCAGATACACGTATAATTGTTTTTTGTTCACGTGTCAATAGAGCAAAGCTTTATGAAATTGATGAATATTTCGCCGATGGCACTTTCGATACGTGTCCTCCACCGTTTTATCAGCTATTTACAATCCACGGTGATGTTGGAAGTACTATAACTGCAACTAAAACTTTGCCATTGATTTACGCGTTATTGCCAGACAAAAAACAAGAAACTTATAAAATATTATTTGAATTGATAAAGTCGCAACTGCCTTGCTTTAAACCCTCTAAACTACACTGTGACTTTGAGAAAGCCATTATTAATGCCGCACAAGAAATATTTTCTGAAATTAAGCTAGTTGGATGTTACTATCATTGGTGTAAAGCAATCTGGAAAAAGGCCAAACAACTTAGCCTTAAAAGTAAAACAGAAAAAAGGTTAACCGGGCTTGTTTCAGCGCTGCCACTTTTACCAAAAGAGCATATAACAGAAGGTTTAGAATACATCAAAATAGAAAGTTTAAATAAACCAAAAATGGAAAAGTTATTAAAATATATTCACAGCTTTTGGATGACAAAAAACTTCGTTGAAATTTTGTGCGTGTTTGGGCAGAGACATCGTACAAACAATATAACAGAATCATACCATTCACAGTTAAATAAAAGATTAAGAAAAACCGAAGCCACTGTCGTACGTCTGCTAACGGTATTAAAAGACATCGAAAGCAAATCGGTTTTTGGAACAAGAAGAAGGATTATATATCTAGACAATGATGATGACATAATATGTGTACAAATGCAACTAATAAATAAAGAAATTTGCGTAGGATTAGCGTTAGAAAAACTGAGATAAGGAAATGTAGGGTTTGTAGTGAAACTACGTTTGCGTGTTCTCAGTGATCAGTAATGAGTGATCTTTTCTTTATTGTCTTATAAGTATAAATTATATTCACATGTGTGAGTGTGTCTATATTAGAGATATTAACTAATTGCTATATTTACAAAATAACACATTGATATTATATTGGTGTTACAGCATTAATATCTAGGATGCTGTATGCACGTATTATAAAGTCAGTGAAATATTGAGGTTACACGAGTGGCCTACAGGTTCAATTATTGTTTATTTTATGTTATCTTTATGTTTAATTATATTGTAATAAGTCAAGTCATTTAGTCTATTGCAGTACACTGCTGGACATAGGCCTCTCCCAATGAGCGCCACTATGATACTATACTGTAATATGTATGACAATTTATTTCACTTTGAAGATGCACGCGATTTTCAACCTTAAAAAAATAGTAAAAATAAATATTTTACGCATGTCTTTTGTTTTTCGATATAGGTGAACTACGGGCAATATAAATTAAAAACATATACTTCATAACAGCATAGGTGGACTACGGGAAAACATTAATTCCCATAGTACACCCAGTTAAACTGCGGTGGACTACGGGGAAAAAAAAATACCCGTGGTACAACCAGGTGAACTATGTAGGTGGACCACGGGCGAACAGGGTAGATTTTGCTATGAAATAGATTAAAATGTTGTAGAGGTTGTTCATCAGTATTGGCATCGATTTTGTTATAAATTGTTAGGTATTCAAATGATTTTCCTTTTATAATTGCTCCGAGCTCCAACTGTAATTAGAATTTATTATATTTTTCATATTATCTTTTAAAATGTGACTGTTTGCTAAGATTAATTAGATTTCATACAATGAGGTTTGAGAACACTTCTTCACTTTACCTTGGATATGTACCTACACATTGACTGTATATGAGCCCCACTAAATCATCGGGCTCAGGCTCTGGTACACTTTCCTTTCGAGGACAAGAAGACGGCAGTCACACAAAGGCGTTAACAATCTAAAAGGAGGAGCAGAATAGTCGACTACGTTTTCCAAATAGCGAGATTGTCACTCAGATGAAGACATTATTTATGTTAGGAGTAGATATTATTATACATACCTATTAATAGATCTTAGCCAGTCCGCGCGTAAATAATGCAAGATTTATATAACAGGTTTATTTAATACATATAGCATACATTTCCAGATTCATCGACTTATTAAATATTAAAAATTACAGACCGTCTTATTCATGTAGGACTGACATCTCATGTCAAAAATTAAAAAACATCACTTCAACGTTACATTCGTATACATACTTGAAATAGGTTGTATAGCTTTATCACGAAACAAACTTCGAAGCTTCCTCGGAGTCCGGGGGCCACATTTACCATATACATACTCCAATATGATTTGTAAATTCACATTTAACCCCGTGTCTTATAAGTTTGACTTGTTTATATATATATATATATATATATATATATATATATATATATATATATATATATATATATATATATGTGTGTGTGTCTGTGGCAACATAGCTACTGCATGTATACCTACCGATTTGAAAAAAAAAACCCCGTCAAATAAATCCTTTGAAAAGTAGAAGATAAATTGTGTTGGTTAGCCCTTTAACTTTGATATACTGACTCAGTACTTAATATAATCCAAAGTGAATGAAAATGTTGAAATGTTGAATGAACATGAATATGTTGGGGGACTTTGGATTATTCGATTGCGAAATCATTTCCATGATTTTTTGGCCAAAAATCATTAAATTCCGTGATCCGTGATATTATAATAATACATAGCGCGGCAGTAAACTTTCTCTCCCATTATTCCTATAGTTATCAAAAAAGTTCTCGACAATTGTTGTGTTTTAAATCAAGGAACATGTGTGCCAAGTTTCGTGAAAAATAACCAAACAAACAGACATACGAATAAAAGTGGAACCTCTTAGCCTTAGGAGGGATTTTGCCTCACTGTGTGTGTTCTACCGCCTATACAATGGTTTGTGCTCAGATGAATTGTTTGACATGATGCCCGTAGCTACATTCTATCATCGCACCTCTCGCCATAGGCAGGGAATTCATCCCCACACATTGCGACCTGAGACGGTACGCACTGTGCGGTATGAAAGAAACTTCATCCCACGCACACTCAAGCTGTGGAATGACCTCCCTGCTGCGGTTTTCCCAAGCGCCTACAATATGGGGTTCTTCAAGAGGGGCATCAGAAGGTTTCTTCATGGTCGGCAGCGCGAGTGTGACACCCCTGGTGTTGCATACGTCCATAGGCCACGGTAACCGCTTCCCATCAGGTGGGCCGTGTGCTTGTCTGCCAACTAAGTGGTATAAAAAAAAAAAAAAAAAAAAAGCGAAATCCGCAACATTGTCGAACGGCTCTCCCGATCAATTATTATTTCCATTGATTTTTTATGCATGCAACGCTAACCGTTTTTTGATAAAGTATTTCATGAATTTTATTGTATAACGTATATTATAGATATAAGTATTAAATCATGTTAAACATTTTCAATACCTTTTTCATTTTTGATAATATTTAATATGATTGAATATATATTGGTTCGTTTAATACTACATTATTGTTTTTATTATTTCATAATAAAAAGTCTAAGCATTTCAATTTGCTACGAAACAGCTGTCTGGCCTCCTTTCAAATATTTACAGTGACAATAACACGAGAGTTCGTAATGGTATCCTATTGGCTAAGCCATAACTACCATAAACCAAAACACTCTTACGGTAACGTATCACTCAAAATTCAAATTTTCAAATAGTGCAATGACAGTCACACGAGAGCACGTAATGGTACCCTATTGGGTAATCCATGGTTACCATAAACGAAAACCACTCTTACAGTAAACCATAAACTTCGGGGTTTATGTGTTGACCAATGGGAAACCATTACGTGCTCTCGTGTGGCTGTCATTGCACTATTTGAAAATTTGAGTTTTGAGTGATACGTTACCGTAAGAGTGTTTTGGTTTATGGTAATTATGGCTTAACCAATAGGATACCATTACGTTCTCCCGTGTGGCTCTATGGCGGCGATGTCATTTTTAGTTTCAAGTTTGAGGGGGGGGCTCATTTTCTGGCGTTGACTCTACTGCACATATTTGAAAGGAGGCCGGACAGCTGCCTCGTAGCAAAATGAAATACTTGGTCTTTTATTATGAAATAATATTAGATAGGTACAATTTTGTATTATCAAACGACCCATTTTTAAACTCAATTATATTATTAAATATTTTTAAAATATGAAAAAGTATTATTTTAATATGATTGAGTACCTACAATGTTGTATATACAATTGATAAATACCATAAACCAATACACTCTCACGGTAACGTATCACTCAAAATTCAAAACTAATTCCGGTAACATCCAAAGCATGTACTTTCGATGAAACGTTTTCGCTTATCTTGGCTCTTTGGGGCGAGTGTGACACTGTCGTGTGACTCCCCAACCCCGAGAGGAAAGACTGCACCCGGAGTCTCGTCCATTAATCAGCAGTAGGTCTACTGCCTAGCAGATGTTTGCTATTAATATATTATAAATTTGGTGATTAACTTCGAAAAGAAAACAGGGAAAATTTTGTTAAAACAGAAATTTACCAAAACAAATCTAAAAAATAAAATTTATTAACTATAATTATAGAATTCAACGTAACATAGCTAATCAGGTTAGAATATTGCAGAAGTTATTCATCAGTATTGGCATAGATTTTGTAATCATTTTTTATTCATATGGCTTTTCCTTTTATTTATTGTTCCAACTGTAAAAAATAAGATTCATTAAATTAATATTACAAAATTTAGACTTGTTTTTCCAAAACTTAAAATCATTCAAGTCACAGTATCGTGACATACTAATATGGAATACTTTGGAAGGCAATTATCAGTGTTCATACACGATCTGAGAACAAACTAAACCTAAAGAAATTAATAGGGACAGAATAGAAGACCCTGGGCTCCAAAGTGCGAACTTTGGTTTGAATGCAACTGGGATTAGCACTCAGATGGAGAAGACGTCATTTTTATTATTGTAAGTTAGGAAAGATACACGACGTAGATAGTCTTTAACATACCTCTATTAATAGATCTCAACCAGTCTTCTCTGAAATAATGCTAGATTTACTGAAAACAGTCTTTTTTCGTATAGGTTAGGTATGTATAGCATACATTTTCCAAATTCTTAGATATCTCACCGAACATCAAAAATCCTTTGTATGTTTAAGTGACATCTGATGTCAAAATTTAAAAAAAAATCACCTCAACATTTATATTTGGCTATATTCATAAACCTAGTAAAATAGGTTGTATAGCAATATCAAGAAATAACCAAATAATATGGAAGCAAACATCAGCGAGTCTAAAAAGGCCACGTTGAGCGATTCTACTTAAAATTAATAACTTCATGAATTTCCAGTAAATCTAATAGATTTCTATAAAATTCGTTTAATGATTACTCATTTGAGCCGAATTACAATAATTCAAGTACTAAGCAGATTCCGTCATCTACCCAAGTGCGACCGGCGTCGGTCGGCGTGAGATGTCGTGCGGTGTTCCACAGGGATCGGTTCTTGGGCTGCTACTGTGGAACATTGGATACGACTGGGTGCTTCGCGGTGAGCTTGCGGACGGCGCCGCCGTCACGTGCTATGCGGACGACACGCTAGTGACGGCGAGCGGGGCTACATACGGCGAAGCGATCCTGAGGGCCACGACCGCGGTTGCTCAAGTCGTGGAACGGATCCGGCGGCTGGGCTTTGAGGTGGCTTTGCATAAATCCGAGGCCATGTTCTTTCATGGACCTCGGCGCACGCCACCACCTGGTTCCAGTCTCACAGTGGGAGGCACTCTCATCGGCATCAAGCCCCAGATGAAATATCTGGGGCTCGTGCTCGACGGCCGGTGGGACTTCGGGAAGCACTTCCGAAGTCTGGGTCCCAAATTGGTGGGCACAGCCAACGCTCTGGCGCGGCTACTGCCCAACCTGAGGGGCCCGGAGGACTCCTGCAGGAGACTCTACGCGGGTGTCGTGCGATCCATGGCCTTGTACGGGTGTCCCGTGTGGGCGGACACCCTGAGTGATCGGCACATGCTCCTGCTGCAGCGTTCGCAGCGGAAGTTAGCGTGCCGCATCATAAGGGGGTACCGCACGATATCATTCAACGCGGCGAGTCTCCTCGCCGGATCGCCACCATGGATCCTGGAAGCGAGATGCCTTTCGGCGCTATACCGGTTCCGAAAGGCGGCGCGGGAGCGGGGTCACGATCCCGAGCCCGAAGAAATTCGGGCCGTGAGATCCCGGCTCCACAGGGAAATGGTGGCGGAATGGGATATACGACTTGGGCGACCAGGCGCAGGGCACGCCGTAGTAACGGCGGTAAGACCCATCATGGGGGAGTGGCTAGAGAGGCCACACGGCAGCCTCTCGTACCGTCTGACGCAGATGATCACCGAGCACGGATGCTTCGGAAAGTATCTGCGTCGGATGCAGAAAGAGCCAACGTCCGAGTGCCATCACTGCGACGCGAGCGAGGACTCAGGTCCGCACACGCTCACCGAGTGTCCGGCGTGGGAGACGCCGAGGCGGGAGCTTGTGGCGGCCCTGGGAGTGAGGGTTCTCACGCTCTCCACCTTGCTCGCGGCGATGGTTCGCTGCGCGGATGGCATAAAGAAGCGGAGTTCCTTGGCTTGGGACTCGTGGCGCAGTACGGGAGGCGGTGAGCAGCGGTCGGAGTTCCTGGTCTTGGGACTCGAGTGGCAGTACGGGAACCGGTGAGCAGGTCCTGTGGAGTAGCCAGGGGAAGTTTCCCGGTTACAAAATTGGCATTACTTGCTCGCAGAAGGAGTCGCCGGCCGCCCACGCATCCGCGCAGAGGACCATCGCCGCGAGCAAGGTGGAGAGTGTGAGAACTTTCACTCCCAGGGCCGCCACAAGCTCCCGTCTCGGCGTCTCCCACGCCGGACACTCGGTGAGCGTGTGCGGCCCTCGCTCGCATCGCAGTGATGGCACTCGGACGTTGGCTCTTTCTCCATCCGACGCAGATACTTCCCGAAGCACCCGTGCTCGGTGATCATCTGCGTCAGACGGTACGAGAGGCTGCCGTGTGGCCTCTCTAGCCACTCCCCCATGATGGGTCTTACCGCCGCTACTACGGCGCGCCCTGCGCCTGGTCGCCTAAGTCGTAGCTCCCATTCCGCCACCATTTCCATGTGGAGCCGGGATCTCGCGGCCCGAATTTCTTCGGGCTCGGGATCGTGACCCCGCTCCCGCGCCGCCTTTCGGAACCGGTATAGCGCCGAAAGGATCCATGGTGGCGATCCGGCGAGGAGACTCGCCGCGTTGAATGATATAGTGCGGTACCCCCTTATGATGCGAGAATTTGACTTTGACTTTGAGTGGCCACATTTTCTTTACGGCTTTTTATTATAATAGAATAAAACATACGTCCGGGTCACTAGTCCATTAAACTTGTAGTACACGTATTGCTGTAATTTCATATTAGGCACATTTATTGCGAAACCGGTCAAGTGAAAAATAAAATATAGTGGAAAAAGTACAAAGTGTAGCAGGTTCGACCAAACGGCATCAATCAACAGTATTAATAGTATATTTCTTGTTCGGCGATTATTCATCATTAATATTTAAAATACCACATAATCGCACAAACACAATTGACGGGTGACGTGACACACGACCGGTCAATCTCTCGTGTCATCTCGTCCGACCAACAAAGCAAAAGCAACTGTTAGCTAAACGGAATAAAGCCTCTTTTATCGAAATATGACTGTGTCTTACTTTGTATTGTTTCTGTAATCATTTATACTGTACAGTATACACGGTACGGTAACGTCGAGACCGTAAACTGTAACGTGAAATAATCTCACGGTAGAGATGGCTGGACATGTCAAAAATACGTAAACGTAACCACGTGGTCCCAATACCACTCTCGTGTACGTATACGACTCACGTTTAAGAACTCATGGTAGACCTACTGGACATGTTAAAAATACGGAAACGTAACCACGTGGTCCCATTACCACTCTCGTGTACGTATACGACTCACGTTTAAGAACTCATGGTAGACCTACAGTTAAAATTTTAAAGCACGTCTCTGTCAAACTACCTTTTGTACTAAGCCATGTAATTAATTTGTGCATATGGCATTGTGTATTTCCGACAGAGCTCAAAATAACTATTATAAGATCAATATTTAAAAAAGGTAACAAACGTGATATGAATTGTTACAGACCTATTGCTTTAATCCCAGTTATGTCTAAAATATTTGAAAAGATGATTTCCGAGTGCTTGTATAATTATTTCGAAAATAAAAATATGTTGAAGAGCAATCAGGATTTAGAAAAAATAAGCATATAAATATCGCAATTTATAATTTTTTAAGACAGTCACAAATATGATAGATAGTAAAAGTCAAGCATGTACTCTGTATATGGAATTATCGAAAGCTTTCGACTATGTGGATCGTCAAATTTTACTAGAGAAACTAAACGCCTATGGTGTTGGAGGATTCATACTTCATTTAATAAAGTCGTATCTTGGAGACAGAAAGCAACCCACTCAAATTTCAAAGATGTGTCCTGTTAAAAAAACAATTGTTCATTACTCTTCAGAGCAGCACACTATTGTATTTGGTGTATCACAAGGCTGTGTATTGGGACCACAGTTGTTAATTATATATTTAAATGATTTTTCCAAGGTCTTGCATCACGAGTCTGCACTCTTTGCAAGCAAGAGATTGAACACTAAATTCATGAAACTTTGTGCACTAGTATAGGTTGGCTAACGCGAAATAATTTGATAATAAACATTGACAAGACTAGCATAATGACATTCAGCAATAGAATTAATAAACTAGTGAACTTGGAAATACGGTTTAGTAATAGGGACATTAAACAAGTATCAGCCGTAAATTATTTAGATCTAAATATTGACGATAACTTGAACTAAAAGAATCATACTGAAAGTTTGTGTTCGAAAATAAACCAGTTCTCCTTTGTTTTTTTTTTTTACGTGCGCAAAATCCCCACGGATACCTCCCCACCGGAGCCGGTGGAGGAGGTTATGTCCGACTCGAACCGACTAAAACGCACGCCGCCTGTAGGTCGTTTTGGTTGCCGAAGGTGAGGTTGACAGGCATATCCCTCGCACCCCGGCCGACCCAGGGCCATCTCTCACGATCTGGCCCTCGTCTCGGGTGTGGGGACTAAAGAGTCCCCAACTCGACCCCGGAAACGGGGAGGCGTGCTGGGCGCGCCACCGCCGCGGCCTGCTTCTGCCAGGGTGACAGGCGGCTCCACCTGTCACCCCCAGGCCGGCGCTCATGGGGGCGGAGGTCGTTCATCGACCTCCGACGCCCGAGTTGCCTTCGTACGCGGGCAGCTTGGCTTGCGATCCTTCGTCGCTCCCGCTGCCGCTCCCGCCCCGCCTCCTCCTTCACGAGCATTACTTGCTCGCAGAAGGAGGCGCCGGCCGTCCACGCATCCGCGCAGCGGACCATCGCCGCGAGCAAGGTGGAGAGCGTGAGAACTCTCACTCCCAGGGCCGCCACAAGCTCCCGCCTCGGCGTCTCCCACGCCGGACACTCGGTGAGCGTGTGTGGACCTGAGTCCTCGTTCGCGTCGCAGTGATGGCACTCGGACGTTGGCTCTTTCTCCATCCGACGCAGATACTTTCCGTGCTCGGTGATCATCTGCGTCAGACGGTACGAGAGGCTGCCGTGTGGCCTCTCTAGCCACTCCCCCATGATGGGTCTTACCGCCGCTACTACGGCGCGCCCTGCGCCTGGTCGCCCAAGTCGTAGCTCCCATTCCGCCACCATTTCCCTGTGGAGCCGGGATCTCACGGCCCGAATTTCTTCGGGCTCGGGATCGCTCCCGCGCCGCCTTTCGGAACCAGTATAGCGCCGAAAGGGATCTCGCTTCCAGGATCCATGATGGCGATCCGGCGAGGAGACTCGCCGCGTTGAAGGATATCATGCGGTACCCCCTTATGATGCGGCACGCCAACTTCTGCTGCGGACGCTGCAGCAGGGGCATGTGCCGATCATTCAGGGTGTCCGTCCACACGGGACACCCGTACAGGGCCATGGACCGCACGACACCCGCGTAGAGTCTCCTGCAGGAGTCCTCCGGGCCCCTCAGGTTAGGCAGTAGCCGCACCAGAGCGTTGGCTGTGCCCACCAATTTGGGGCCCAGACTTCGGAAGTGCTTCCCGAAGTCCCACCGGCCGTCGAGCACGAGCCCCAGATATTTCATCTGGGGCTTGATGCCGATGAGAGTGCCTCCCACTGTGAGACTGGAACCAGGTGGTGGCGTGCGCCGAGGTCCATGAAAGAACATGGCCTCGGATTTATGCAGAGCCACCTCAAGGCCCAGCCGCCGGATCCGTTCCACGACTTGAGCAACCGCGGTCGTGGCCCTCAGGGTCGCTTCGCGGTATGTAGCCCCGCTCGCCGTCACTAGCGTGTCGTCCGCATAGCACGTGACGGCGGCGCCGTTCGCGAGCTCACCGCGAAGCACCCAGTCGTATCCGATGTTCCACAGGAGCGGTCCAAGAACCGATCCCTGTGGAACACCGCACGACATCTCACGCCGACCGACGCCGGTCGCACTTGGGTAGATGACGGCTCTCTCCGTCAGGTACGCCCCGACTATGCGGCGGAGGTAGAGAGGCACACCGTGGTACACGAGTGCCTCCCTGATGCAACTCCAGGGCAAGGTGTTGAACGCGTTGGAGATGTCCAAGGACACCGCCAACGTCACCTCGCCCCGGGCGACTGCCTACTCCGCCAAAGTCCTCACGCGCATGATGGCATCCACGGTGGACCGCCACCGGCGGAAGCCATATTGGGCATCCGCCAGGTCTGGCCCCCTACCAGAGAGGTGCTCGACGAGGCGCTTCGCAATAACTCTTTCAAAGAGCTTGCCCACCTCGTCGAGCAACACAATGGGCCGGTAGCCGGACGGTTCGTCCGCCGGGCGACCCTCCTTTCGGATGAGGACCAGTTTCCCCGTCTTCCACATCTTCGGAAACTGGCCCCGCTCCAAATATGCGCTGAGGAACCCTCTCAGTCGGGGTTCGAGACCGTCTTCTCCCAGAGCTAGGACCCACGCGCGGCCTGGAATGCCGTCGGGTCCCGGGGCGGTGCTCTTCTTGGCTCTAAGCCTTCGCACCGCCAGCTCCAGTTCTACCCAAGTGACCTCGGGGACTTCGTCGTCAACTACCACACTGGGCGCCATACGCGACCGAGGTGGCGGAGTCATCTGCGGCGGAACGTGTTCCGCTCGCGCCGGGAACAGGGACTCGACCACTCCACCGAGCAGAGCTGGCTGGAGAACCTGGGTCAACGGCGGGGCCCGGGGGCGCAGCTTTCCTCTTACCATAAGGTAAGGCCGCCCCCATGGGTCCCGCTCCAGCGTCTCCATGAGCTCCTTATAAGCCGCGGCTTTCGCCCGCTTAATCTCCGCTCGGAGGGCATCTCTGGCCTCCCTGTATCCCACATGAAGCTCCGTCACTCGGGGCTCCGTATCTGCGGTTCGGCTACGCCTCCTACGGAGTCTGGTCCACCGGCGGTGCGCGATCACGCAGGCTTGCCGTAGCCTCGCGATCTCCGCAGACCACCAGTAGACCCGACGCCTCGGACTATAGGGTGGAGCCCTAGGCATACCCGCATCGTAGACACGAGTCATGGCCTCCCGGAACCACACCGCCTCATCGTCGATATCGACAGGCCTGTCCGGCGCAATGGCCCAGGCCTGTACGATGGCGGCCTCCAGGAGGACCTCCCGATTCAGTCTCCCAAGCACCCAGCGTGGCTCGCGTGGGGCCGGTATGACCGGCGCATCAGCCGTGGGGGAGGAGACATCAAACCGAACGTATCGGTGATCCGCCAGTGTCTCCACCCCCACAACAACACGCCAGTCCCGCACACGGTGCGACAGCGAAGCGCCTGCGAACGAAAGGTCGATAATCGAACTGCGCTCCGCGGCCACGAACGTGGCTTCGGCCCCGCGATTCTGGAGAACTAGACCGTGATTAGTGGCCCAGCTCTCCAGAGCCCTACCTCGTGGGTTCGTGTGCCGGGACCCCCAGGTCACTGACCAGGCGTTGAAGTCCCCGAGCACCGGATGAGGGTGACAGGCGATCGGTGACAACGGCGACGTGTACGGACCACTGTGCCATGCTCTGGAGCAGAAGACCTTGAGCATCGGCACCGTGGCCCACGTTCGCCTGCAGGATGCGGAGCTGGGGATCCATTATGGAACCATCTTCGCATCCCGCCGCGAACTTTGGGTGGAGCTCCCGCCTTGCGGCTTCGGCTCCCCCCCGGTGCAGGTCTTGCTGCCAACCCTATGGTCGGCCGGTTTGCCCCCCGCTGCACACCTAAAACAGTGCAGCAGAGCTTCGCATCCACCGGCCGTATGGCCGGGTTGGCCACAGCGGAAGCAGCGGTCACCGACCGTCACCGCCGCCGTGCACTGCACCCCCACGTGGCCGACCGACAGGCACCTATAGCACCTAGCCGGTCGAGCTTGCAGGAGCCGGACCTGCACCCGCACCACGCCTCCAACGGCGAGGAACCCCCGGTCGGCAGCCTTTTTGGCTGCTGTGATGGGGCAGCCGACAACTGCCGCCCCCAGTCCACGGCGGCCGAAGCGGATCGCTCCGACCTTAACCACCTCTAGGGGGCAGCCCCCGGCCTCCGCCACGGTGAGGCGGATTTGCTCCGCCGTGATGGAGTCGTCCAGGTCCGAAATGCGCAGTTCTGCGCACTTGTTGGGCCTGGACACCCGGACGTCGGCTGCGTCAAGCGTCTCCCTAAGCTTAGCCGCTAGGGCATCAGCCTGGGGACCGCTTGAAGCGCCTGGGATCTCGAGTAGCCGAGCACCCGTCCGAGTGGGTTTCACCCGGATGGGGCCCGGCATATCGAGGGCCTTCATGTCAACGCAGGCTCTCGCCTGCGTGACAATCTGGGCGTACTGCACGCCCCTCTCCGCCGCCTCCGCCGTCATCGTAAGGACGACGGCGGTTGAGCGGGGGACGCGCAGCCTCCCCGGCACTCCCCTCGCAGCTGCCTCAGCCCTCCTGGCCTTTTTGGCTGCCTTTCGGTGCGCCTTGCGCCGCTTTTTTGAGGCGCCGGCATCCTCCCAGCCCCCCTCCGGCGAGGAGCTCGTGGCGGCTATCCCCATCTCCTTACGGTATTCGGCCGCCATCCGCTCATTGTTCTCCAGGAGCTCCACATGCCTCCTGCCTAAATGAGCCCTGTCGAGCCGCAACTCGGCTAACTCCGCCCTCAGGAGGTCGAAGAGCTCGACAAGCCGCGTCGTCGCCTGCGTGACCCGGTGCTCCTCCGGCGTCGGAGAATCGGTGCGGGCCCCGGCCCAACCTTCTAGGGCTTCTATCACCTCCTTCGACATTATGTCGGCGCGAGGCAAGGGTAAGGACGCCGCCGAGGTGGAGGAACTCGGCGGCGCTTCCACATCCTCCGGGGCCCTGAGGTTATCACCCCGCTGCAGCTGCGTGCGGCTGACCGCTAGCAGCTTCGGCGGTGGTGGATGCAGCGTCTCGTCACCGTTATGACTGCTGCTGGTGGAAGAGGAGTCGGTCAAGGTGAGCTCCAAGTCCGACTCCGTCGTCTGTGGTGGAGGTGAAGGAGGAGGAAGAGACTTCTTCCTGAATCTCCTCTTCCGCCGTACAGATTTCCGGGTCTGTAGGCCCACCGGGCTGTTCGCCCTACTCTTCTCCGTGGCGGTGTCGAATTCCTCCGACACCGCGGTTTGGGACGCGACCTCCGCGTCGTGGTGCTGCGCGACCTCCGCGCAGACTGTTCTGCTTGGTTTGGGATGGTTTTTGGGTGAAACCAGTACTCCTATGCTCTTTATAAACTTTCGAAAATATCAAGTACGTGTACAGTCCTGTTCACCTACCATGGTTATGTTGCTTCTACCATAGGATAAGGTATAATTTTCTGGGGCAACGCTACTGAAGTAGAATATGCATTTAAAGCTCAAAAGAAATGCGTAAGAGCCAATTGTATAGCAGAGCAGAGCATATTGTAATATAAAATCAATAGATAGCTCCTTTATTAGACTAAACATTCTGACTCTGCCATGTATTTATATTTTAGAAACATTATTGTTTGTGAAGTGAAATGCTTATATGTTCGTAAAATTGAAAAGCAGTAGAAATAATTTAAAAATCGGTATTCCTTCCAAACCCATAGCTTACTTAAACAAAAGTATCATAAGCATCTAGAGTGGTCAAAACATCTTAGCAACCAATCCTCCATAATAATGTAAGATAGCAGAGTGTTCACAATTATCTGTATAATGACATTTAATCACATTTTGTATCCTTTTTATTAACTAACACGCTTTTATTAACTTCACTTGTAACTATGTACTCGTATGTTAGAAAATCTTAGAATCTTAATTTGACCCACTTCCCGGTCTTCGATTAGGATGAAATTTTGCACACGCTCTGAGTTCAATACATGACTAGCTAAGAAACGTCATTACAAATCCAATATGGCGGCCTCCTCAAGATGACGGACTGGCTGTTTGAATTCCACCCCCATGATATGGGTATCAAATGAAAGGGTATGCGAAAAAAAGACGAAAAAAATAGTCACGTGACTTAAATGCAATATGGTGGACGTCCAAGACGGCGGACAGGCCCCCACGACCCGTGCAGGGGAAGTGGCGTGTCTGGCACTACTCGTCAGCGGGCTGGGATGGACTTCGTGACTATTTTGCGTCCATCCCGTAGGTTGAGCCCTGCTTTGAGGGTAAGAACCCATCGAATTGTGCTACTGCTGTCACCGGTCAGATCAGTCTGGGTATGGAATACTAAATCTCATATACTGATGTCCACGAACCACGCCCGAACCAAGGGCGCACCCCGCGGTCACCGGTGACCGCGGGGTGCGCCCTTGGTTCGGGCGCGAGTGCGCGAAAGCTGTTGAACAAAAACAGTCTGCGTACCGCGCTTGGGTAGGGGCGCGCGCCACGCGCCATCCCAATCTGGGCCACTTCAAGGCGGCGTACAACAGAACCACAACACAGCGCGGCTTGGTCAAGAGCTAGTGATGTATCCCACGGGCAGCCGTGGCTACTGGCGACTGGCTAAAGCCGTGCAAGCCAACTTCTGCCAGCCTTCGCTGCCTCCGCTGCGTAACCCTGATGGATCCCTAGCCCATGAGCCGCAAGAGAAGGCAAATCTGCTGGTTAATCTCTTTGCGGCCAACTCCCGAATCGATGATTGTGGTACGCAGCCACCGACACTACCCGACAGTGACCACGCAATGCCAGATATCCATATCAGGCAACGCGATGTCCGTGCAGTGCTGCAATCACTCGATGTCAGGAAAGCCAGTGGTCCGGATGGTATTCCAGCGGTGGTTTTGCAAAAATGTGCAGCGGAGTTGTCTGCAATGCTTACGCGCCTGTACCGGCTGTCCTGCAGTTCGGGTACAGTGCCTTTGGCTTGGAAAGAGGCGAATGTTCAGCCGATTCCCATGAAGGGGGATCGCTCAGAGCCAGCTAACTATCGACCCATAGCCATCACCTCAGTGCTGTGCAAAGTGTTCGAGCATATATTTAACAAATAGCTCATGCGGCACCTAGAGGATCACTCCTTAATTAATGACCGGCAATATGGCTTCAGGCCGAAACGGTCAATGGGTGATCTTCTAGCATATATTACCCATCTTTGGGGTGAGGCTATGGACAAGCACGGCGAGTCACTGACAATTAGTCTTGACATCGCCAAAGCTTTCGATAGAGTCTGGCACAAATCGCTTCTTTTCAAGCTACCTGCCTTTGGTCTGCCTCCTAGGCTGTGCAACTGGGTTGCTAGCTTCCTGCAGGGGCGCCGTATTCGCGTCCTTTGTGACGGATGAGCTTTAGAGTTTCTGCAGGTAAATTCTGGCGTGCTTCAGAGGTCCGTCTTATCACCCACTCTCTTTCTTCTGCATACCAACGACATGCTGTCCACCGGCAATGTTCATTGTTATGCAGACAATAGCACCTTACATGGTAGTTATCATGGACATCCTGCGGCCAAGCAGTCAGATATCGCAGAGAAAAGGCAGCTTCTTGTCACTGAGCTTGACGGGATCCTCAATCACATTTCTCAATGGGGCTCAGAGAACCTGGTTGAGTTCAATGCCAAGAAGACGCAGGCATGTGCGTTTACAGCAAAAGTATCTTCTTTCCTTCCCCTCCCCACTCTTCACAGAGCACGCCACTGCCACTGTAGGACAATCTCAATATCCTAGGTATGGATGTTCGCTGCAACCTGAATAACAAAAATTACATCGAAAGTATATTCAAAACAGCCTCACGAAAACTCGGAATCCTGAACAGAGTGAGGCGATTTTTCACGCCGGAGCAGCGGTGTCTTCTGTACAAGACACAAATTCGCTCCTGTGTGGAATACTGCTCGCATCTCTGGGATGGTTCAGCAAAGTACTTACTAGATGCTCTCGACAGGTTGCAGCGACGTGCGGTCCGCATAATTGGGAATCCCGAGATCACGAACTCCCTAGAACCTTTACAGATGCGTAGAGATGTTGCGTCCATGGCTGTATTTTACCGTCTGTACCATGGTGAGTGTTCTGATGAGCTCTTCCAATTAGTCCCACCCTTCCCTTTCCTACATAGTGCACACGGTGCAGAACATCCGATCAAGAACAAAGCGGTTCGGTGACTCTTTCCTCTGTCGCACCATTAAAGCCTGGAATTCATTACCAGCTCATGTGTTTCCCTCTTCCTACAGTCCCGGGTCCTTAAAGCGGGGCGTGAAAAAGCATATGATGAGACCGTCAAGCTGAGTGTCACCATTGTCACACGGTATCTGTAGGTAATGGTGACCCTCTTTTCTGAGATTTTGCCTTCAGCTTACCATCAGGCAAGGCGAAGTCTAATTGACGTGTTCTATATATAAAAAAAAACTGAAACTTTTCAACTCCTATCATCAGAGGTCCGAAAATGTTTCTCATACCATTTAAAATTATTATGATCGTTATTCATAAAAAATATTAAAACTAAATATTAAAAACATAATCATTATAATTCATAGTATCACAAATCATACACTTAGTTATTACTAATATTTGTACAGACAAGGAAATTATTTTTAAAGCTCAAAATATATATATATATAGATAGTTGCAGAGAATATTGTGTGACGTATATATATAGATATATAAATATATTACACTCCTTTCATTATATATAATATATGAAACTGCTATATATTTGTAAAATCTAATCCAGAGTTGTTTCTCCGATTGGCGGATGGTTCTACATGTAGTCAAAGGGATAGCGGTAGACTAAGAATACAAAGAGCTAAAACGACTCTCATGAACAAGAGCATCTTCCGCCTAGCCCCTAAGATTTATAACAAATTACCTGGAAACATAAAGAATTTACCCATGAATCCCTTTAAAAAAACATTGAAAGACATCCTATGTCGTAAGTGTTACTACGACAAAATGGATTTCCTTTACGATAATTTTTAAAACATTATTATGCATGGCATTCTTGGCTACTTTTTACTTTTTGATTTAATATACAATTTTTTTTTTGGAAACTTGATTTTTTTTATATTGACATTTATAAAACATTGACATGTACTATTTAATTTCTTATTTATGCTATTGAATATATTTAATGTTTTTGTAATTAGCTATTTAATGTTTTTAATTGTGATACAACATAAATTATAATTTGTTTAAAATAAATTTTCCGGGTCCATATTGACTCAACTAAAGTTCTTTACCCGAAATTGTTCTTCCTAACGATTTGTAATCCGAATGATCACTCTTCCTAAAATTTTTATCCTAAAGTTTTTCATTCATACTATTTTTAGTGCTACCGGCGATGTTCATAACACTCATGTTTCCGAAAATTGTAATTAATAATTATGGGGGAGACGTCAGTCTCAGGGGAATGAATAGTTTCACGAGATGTGAGTATATAATATATTTCAAAGATTGATTTACACTGATAATGTTTACGGGGTTACAATGCCTGAAAGTCAGTAACACTACGTCGAATACAGTAAGTATTGCTCCGGCGAGCTTAGGTAGGTACCAGCGAGACGTGTGCGTAAGCGCGGTAGCCGGCGGACTGCCCTTGCGGCCGCGTGTCGAACTAACCGCTTATGTGTCAGAGGGAGACGCATAGCGCGCGGGTAACCGTCCACGCGTGGCGCGAATAGAATGTCTAGGAACCTGGGTTGCTATATACTCCCCCTCCAGTTCTGGAGAACGCCCTCGCTCCTGGACTGGTGATTCAACCTTCTTTGTAGGACGTCCGCGATTCCTTTTTGGAATTACGGGTTTTGGTACAGTGCTGTACTCTCTACCTTGATAAAGGCTAAGATCCTGAGTATGATATTTACCTATGATTTGATTAGGCCTTTCCTGATTGCTATCGCCCTGTAATAAAACTGCACCTAAGGCGTAGTTACTTGCGTCTGTACGCAGAACAAAAGGACGACTGAAATCGGCTTGAACCGGTATGGGAGCTGTGGTCAGTAGACGCTTTAGCTCGGTAAATGCTTGGGTCTGTTCTGAGCCCCAAGACCATTCTTGGTTCTTTCTAGTCAAACGGGTTAATGGTTCGGCAATTTTTGAAAAACTCGGTATGAATTTTCTGAACCAAGAACAAGTTTGTAGGAAGGTTCTCAGGTGTTTAAGGTTACCTGGCTCCTTCATATCAGTTACAGCCTTCACCTTTTCCGGATCGGCCGATATACCTTGTTGAGTTATGACATGACCGAGGTATTTAACGCTAGCTCTGGCGAAGACACATTTCTCTCTATTAACATGGAGTTTGAAGTCGGCTAGACGTTTAAATACTATTTCGAGGTCTTGCAGGTGTTTTTGGTACCCCTGGGACATAATCAACAGATCATCTAAGTAGCATAGCATAGTTACCTCTTGAAGTGCAGAGCAGGACCGGAGACGATCAATAAGACGCTGGAACGTGGCCGGACCGTTGCGGACCCCAAAGGGCATCCTTTTGAACCTATAGGTCCCTAAAGAGCACACAAAAGCAGTTTTGTCTTTATCTGATTCCCTTACCTTTACTTGCCAGTAGGAAGATCGAAGATCCAACGTACTCATGTAGCAGTCCTGTTTCGTACTCTGTAGTAACTCGTCGATGCGTGGCATCGGGTATGTGTCAGCCTTAGTTATTGAATTCAAACGCCTATAGTCTACACAAAAACGGATACCACCATTAGATTTTGGCACCATAAGCGCCGGTGAACACCAAGCCGATTCACATTCTTCAATGATGTCGTCTTGTAGCATCTTCGCTATTTCAGCTTTCATCAGCTGTTTTTTTGAAGGGTTAAGGCGATAAGGGGGTACCGCTATTGGCGGATGGTCACCTGTATCAATGCGATGCTCTGCGTACGGTGTTGGACCTCCCCCTGCACTGAAGACGCGAGCGTACCTGTTAATGATGTCAGCGAGCGCTTGACGCTCAGCTGGCGTGAGGTGAGTACCTTCATCATCCCGAAGTATTTCAGTCGAGGCGCAGGACACGTTAGGAGAGCTTGGTTCAAAACACAGCTTGTATTTTATTTGATTATTGTTGCTAAAGTACCAAGTTTCTTTATGAAAATTAATAACAACCCTGGCGGCAGTTATAAAATCTATACCTAATAATGTTTCATTATTAGTTGAGTTGGGAAAAATTAAAAATGGCATGGTGATAACTGAAGTCTTTAAAGTAACCTCTAATGTAGTCGTTAGTACATCCATTAATCGCACTATACCATCGGCGAGCTTTACTTCCCTTGTGGAAGGTAAGAGTGGATGTCCTTGACGTAGAAGGAGAGTATACAGCGAATGACCCGCAATGCAGTGTTTAGCAGCCGTATCTATCAATGCGGTTCCGTTAAAACCCAGAACTTGAATTTCGAAAATCGGGCGTAAATCGCGACCTATACGTCCGACAGGACGGTTACCGCACGATGAAGCATCTCCATTACAACATATAGAACTACCATAACAAACATTCTTAATTTCTAAAATTTGTGGGTTACAATACTTTTCCACTGTGCGTACATTTCTATCAATGTAGAGGTTATTAACCTTTTGGTTCACATCACTACTTTGATCTGATAATCTAGACTTATTACACTTTTGTTTTAAACGTATTTGTTTACTATCGTATTTTGAACAATTTCGCGAAACGGAACTTGAATCCAATTCGGAGCAACTACTATTATTATTACAAAACCGAAGTGACTTGTTAACACATTTATCACAAGAAAAATTTGAATGAATACTTCGATCACATTTAGGTATACATACACACTTATGAATATTAGAATTATACGTACGAGAAATATTATTAGCGTAAGAATTATTAAAATTATTCTTAGAGTCTGTAGGTATAACACGAGAATGAACACAATAAAATGAGTTATTTTGTTGTTTATCACAGACATCGGGTTTTTCACGCACGCGCACTTCCGTACAGCTATGAGATTGAGACTCACCTGAATGTTTTTGTAACTTACGGCACTGGTCCCTAGTGTGTCCATATTTCTTACAGTAAACACAAACGGGTCGTTGATGCTTCGCAGTACTGGCGGAGTCTTGACTCGGCGGCGGCGGCTGAGCGGGCGGCGGCGGGCGCTGGGTTTCGTAAACGGCGGGAACGTTTCTAGCGGGCAGCGGAGCGCTGCGAGCCGGCGCCTGAGCCCCGCGGGTCGGTAGCGTGTTAGCGACGAGTTGTGTCTGTTGCGTAGATGTAGACAAGGGGCGCATCTTTGTTTGTATCTGGCGCTCACTTGTAGTAGGCATCGTGTGTTTATCATCAAATGAATCCTCTATGTTACGTGAAAGCCGAAGTAATTGACTAAAATTTGTGCAGTCTTCTCTTCGAAGCCTTTTTCTTATCCTAGAGTTGAGAAGGCCATACGTCATGTCTATCTGGGCAGATTCGGTTACGTCTCCCGTAGGTAAACGTGATAAAAGGGCGCGAATGCGTGCCACAAACACGTCTGTATTCTCCTCTTGTTGTGTTGTTGAAAAAATATCTCTATATATACGATGCGGTGGACGGCGGTCGCCGTATGCACTTATTAAGTTTTCTTTAGCTTGCCGCCATGTTGACACGGTATGTTTGATTCCTTGCCACCAAACAGCGGCTTCGTCCTTGAATAAGTATGCAAGGCCGCGTATAATGTTTGAGTCCGAAACTTGTGCACAGTCACTGTATGCTTCTATACCATCGATGAAAGCTTCTACCGATTCTTTCGGTGTGCCGGAGAACGTGACTTTGCAGCGAGCTAGGGTGCTTTGCCCTGAAAAAGCAAATGACTCCGGAGTCGATGCGTTCGCGCGTGGTACCGAGGTAAGTAGCTCCCTGAGCGCTTCAGTCTGTGAACGTTGAAGGGCAGCTATTATGGACGTTACGTGCTGTAAAGAAAACGTAGCGTCGGTACATTGCGGAGGAGAGGACGCGTTGGCGCCATCTTGAAACGCAGACTCGGCGGGCGGCGGCGTGTTCGGTCGCGAGACAATCGTTGATGTGTTTTCGACATCGTCCCTGCGATTCAAACTAGCCGCTCTACTCCTGGTCACTGGCATGATCACTGATATAGTCACTAATTCACTGGTATTCGAGAAAAACGTTGGGCGCCATATATGGGGGAGACGTCAGTCTCAGGGGAATGAATAGTTTCACGAGATGTGAGTATATAATATATTTCAAAGATTGATTTACACTGATAATGTTTACGGGGTTACAATGCCTGAAAGTCAGTAACACTACGTCGAATACAGTAAGTATTGCTCCGGCGAGCTTAGGTAGGTACCAGCGAGACGTGTGCGTAAGCGCGGTAGCCGGCGGACTGCCCTTGCGGCCGCGTGTCGAACTAACCGCTTATGTGTCAGAGGGAGACGCATAGCGCGCGGGTAACCGTCCACGCGTGGCGCGAATAGAATGTCTAGGAACCTGGGTTGCTATATAATATCATTAATATAAATATATTTAAACTCCTACTGTTTTTTATCATAAGGCTTTTATCTCTAAACGTAATTACCATAATATTTTCATAAAACACAACTCATTTACGTTTATGGTCTGGTTATGTTTATGGCCTGGGAGTTAATACCTACCGCAGTTTTATTTTAACCGTACCTTAACCAATAACTATAGGACCGATTTGGTTCTAGTGGTCACAGTTCTAACGTTCTAACCTAACCAATGACTATAAATAGTATACCGTGGTATAAGGGTAAAGTGTTGTTGTTATAAAATATATTTCTGAAGGTTTAAAGATATGACTTTGAATAATAATGTTAAAGATATGTTGAAAAAATATAGGAAAACAAATAAAAGTATAATAGATGTTTATTGCTACTGACATTATGAAGTTGAATGCTTCGATATTATGAACATTAGAGACAGAGTAGTTAGGAGTTGTGATTATTAGGATGAAAAATGTTAGGAAGAACATTTTCGGATTTCCAATTATCGGAGTTGAAAATTTAGGTGAACTTTGGCGCACCCAAATTTACCACTATCAATAATTTTTGTAAGCCTGTCTGGACAAAACATGTAACCCGTGTTTATGCAAATAAATTAATCTTGAATTTGTTTTAATACATTTGTTTATATTAATTATCGAAGTTCATAATCATTCGAATAAATAACTATAATACCTATTCATAAATGTGTTTTTTTTCCTTTGCATATAATTTAATGCGTCATTCTTCAATTTGTTTATTGTGCTGTGTACCTGCACTGGGAAAAAATAAAGGTATGATAAAAGTAGCATAAATAAAATAGAAGGTATAGTTAACAATGCGACTCCAGTAAAAATCAAATGGCTACCAGATACGAGATGCTACCAGACAAGTAGGTTAGGTTAGGTTAGAACTGTGTGAACTAATTAATGTTAAAAAAGTAGACAAAATTTATGCAAAAAGATATAGTAACAACATTATTAATTAAAGCAATATGATAATAGAATGTTACAAAGATTTGAAAATTTGAAAAAAAAAAATTTAAACCGGTTCTTGGTAGTAACAGTATTATACAGTATAATAAAAATGTATTAATAAAAAAAGTATGAACAATAAAATTATGAAGAGTGATGATTATGAACACAAATCGGTAGTAAAAGAATAGGATTAAATTTTTTTTGTGAGCCAATATGGACCCATTTGAAATGCACCCCCATGATATGAGTATCAAATGAAAGAGTTTGCTGTCAGGAATACGAAAAAGTATAAAATAAAAATAATAGCTTAAAAAACTAAAAACACGCTTCTTCTACCAACTAAAAATTACAAAATAATTCGGACATTTAGTTTGATGACTCAAGAGTTTTCCCTTTGGCAAATCTTCATTAGATGGCAGGTAAAATAAACAATTTCAGTTCGTGATGAACGATAAATAATTACCTATGCGAAATGGTTATAAGTAGGTAATCATCTTTATAGAATATTTATTATAATTTATTATGAAAGAAAGCTTGGAGCGTTTTGTCCAAAAAGAGTAAAGATTACATAAATACTCCACGCTTTCTTTCACAGGTAATTATTGGAACTGAAATTGTTTATGTTTACCTGCGATCTAATGAAGATTTGGCAAAGGGAAAACTCTTGAGTCATCAAACTAAATGTCCGAATTATTTTGTAATTTTTAGTGCATGCTCAAAGCGGTTTTTTATGTTTTTAATTATTATTATTATTTACATTTCATTTATTACTATTATATTATTTTCTTTATTCCTCTTTCGAATTGAAGATGTGTTCCAAATATCAGAACGATTGTTCTGATATTTGTTCAGTCAATAGGAAGGACGTAATACCAAGGTATTAAGATTAGTAACAACATGTACATATTATGTAACAATATCATTTTTAGTGCTTTGTTAGTCAAGATTGATCTGATTTTTACTGAACACGTCCTAATTTAAAAAATGAAGCCATTTACGAAGAAAAAGTGGTATTTTGGAGATGTCTTAATGTAAGTATTGTACACTGAGGGTCTGTCGATTTGGTGAAAGTGATTCAATAGAACATAAATCAAGATTATTGCATAATTATCATAAAATATGCAACAAAATAGCATACTTATTGACTAACAATGACGGCTTATCGCAGACAACAATAGGTAACCTTTGGCTGTGCATAAATTTAATAGCCGAAAAAGGTGTGTTTATTTTCAACTCCCTTTTATCAACCCACGAATATTTTTCTGATTTCAACCATAAATGCAAAAGAACGTAATTTAATGACAATAAATCCATTTTTATCATATCATGACAAGCGCTAAGAAACCCTCTCAATTGGGGTTCGAGAACGTCTTCGTCACCTAGAGCAGGCTAGAGCTAGGATTACTTGGCCTTTAGGCTACAAACCGCCGGTTCTAGTTCTATCCAAGTGACCTCGGGTACGTCGTCGTCATTCACATTGGGCGCTATAGGCGACCGAGGCAGAATCATTTGCGGTGTAATATGTTCCACCGCTCGCGCCGGGAACAGGGCTAAGGGCGCTTCAGCAGTTGAAACCAAAAAAGTCGATTGGGCCTGATAGCATACCACCCTATATTTATAGAAATTGTCGATATGTACTCGCGGAGCCATTACTTCACATCTATAATTTATCTGCAAACAGCGGCATTCCCCGACAGATGGAAGATCACCCGTGTTGTACCAGTGCCAAAAACGAGATCAGGTAGGGGGGTGGAAGAGTATAGACCAGGTGGCCGTGTTGTCCACTCCCGCTAAGGTGTTTGAGTCGATTATTCAAAAAACGTAACCTCCTGAGCTATATGACTGATCTAGTTCCGGCGGTGGACGGGGGAGTGCAAGTTGACACCGCTTATTTTGACCTCCGAAAAGCATTTGACGTAATAGATAATGACGTGTTATTGAGGTAGTTAGCTGGTGTTGGCTTCACTCCGCATCTGGTGAGCTTCTTTGTCAGATACATGGCAGATAGGCGGCAGTACGTCGAGTACGCTGGATTCGTGTCACAGCCATATAATAGCAGGTCAGGCGTTAGTCAGGGTGGTAACCTAGGACCTTTGGAGTTCATCATTATGATCAGTGATTTGCCCAAAGTGATAAGGGATTGAAAGTGTTTGTTGTTGGCAGATGACTTAAAACTGTACCGAAGTATCAGAAGGGTGGATGACTGAAAAGTTGCAGAGGGATATAAATAGGGTAGTGTCTTGGAGTAAGATAAATAATCTACACTTTAACACCTCCAAGTGTCTTATAAGTAAAGTTGTAATTAAATTATGTTATAAGTAAAGTTGTAATTAAATTGCCTACTCTATTGTATTAGGATAACCTGTAAAAATAGATGTAGTTGAGAGAAATAAATAAATAAAAAAAATTGGAGATAATCTAATGAAAATAGCTCCTTTAGCTTTTCCAAAATTTCTTTTTTGAATATCGAATACATTTAGCACTGTGAGAAAAACCTTCAGTTGACACTTCCAAAAATTCCAATTTTATATTCCCAGAGACGCGCACCGTTGTTATGACGCTGAAAATCTGTGCACCGAGCACGAAAAATATTCAAATTCGTAACATAACATTTTATGTAGAGCACGTCAATTAGACTTCGCCCAGCTTAATGGTAACCTGAAGGGGAAGTCACAATGGTGACGCTCAGCTTGACGGCCTTATTATATGCTTTTCTTTCTCACACATCGGGGCGTGAAAAAGCATATGATAAGGCCGTCAAGCTGAGTGTCACCATTGTCACACGGTATGTGTAAGTAATGGTGACCCTCTTTTCTGGGATTTTGCCTTCAGCTTACCATCAGGCAAGGCGAAGTCCAATTGACGTGTCCTATATAAAAAAAAAAAAAAACATTAAAATGTCTCCGAATCGCTTGGTTCTTGAAGGAATATTTTGCACCGTATGCACGTGTTATCCTGTGTAGGAAAGGCGAGTAGATATAAGTGCTTATAATCAATTGTTATTGGTTATAAGCAGAAAAATATTCTTATTTTGTTTGGAACATTACATATTTTCAATTTCCTACCTTACTAGTGCTTCATCATAATATTACACGGTAATAAGGAGAGAGACTGAGAGAGCGGTACTGGAAGTTTATAACTTTTTAGGTTAAGTTACAACTGCGACCACAACACACGAGCCGAGCAAGTGAAGCGAGCGTGCGGGCGGTGTGTCAGAACTATATTCTTCTTATTTCGCTTACTTGATTAAGGCAGTGTGTATTTCTACTCGACTGCGGCGAAGCCAAAGTAGGGTTATCATTTTAACAGGCTATGTATGTATGTAGGTTCATCTGTTCCCTCATAGCTATTAGAGAATTACTTAAATGAGTTATCATTAGAAGCGTCTTGGTCGTCCGCTAGTTATAGGCAATATGACGTATCACTGAATCTAATGTAGCGCCCTCTAGCGGTCATAAAGTACTGTGTTAAAAAATAAACTTGAGATAAGTATACTGTGTTTGGTATCATCTGAAAGGGGTTAATTAGCACATTACAAATATGTATTAACTAATTCAAAATTTTAGTGACATTTCGGATCGCCTACTCAAAATTAATATACACTCGGCTTTCACTATTCTTCAGTATATTCGTTCCAAAATTCACCCATGCCCTACGATCGACGCCATTTTTTAAACATATAACAATTTTGAAAAAAATAGACGAAATTATAGAAAATACCCTCACCAAAATTTTAAATGTGGCCTTGGATGGACCGAGCTGTCTTCAGTCCACAGTACGGAAGAATTAACTAGGAAAATCCTTGCACCTACACTAGTTAATTCTGAAGTATTGTGTAAGACTGATGCAGTGAACGCTTGGAAAATTGCATGTCCAAACACCGATCTCCCAAGGAACCTTTTCTCACAGTCATCTAACGTAGGGACAATGTTAGATGACACTACCTTCCGCATCGCAACTTGTCTCCGTTTAGGTGCGCCGTGTGTTTCTCCGCATCAATGCCGTTGTGGAGAAGCCGTTGACAGACTCGGACACCATGGTCTGTCGTGCTGCAGGAGCGCTGGGTGAATTCCACGGCACGCCAGCCTCAACGACATAATCCGCCGTGCTCTTGTCACCGCCGGTGTACCAGCTGTACTAGAACCAAACGGTTTGGCGCGTGACGATGGCAAGAGACCGGATGGCATGTCGTTAATGCCATGGAAGATGGGTAGGACTCTGGTGTGGGATGCCACATGCGTTGATACCATGGCTCCTACCCCTATAACTTGCACGGCTGGCTGTGCTGGTGCTGCTGCTGCTTCTGCAGAGGCTCTCAAGCGGCGCAAATACTCCAATCTCATCGGAGATTATGAATTTGTGCCGTTTGGAGTCGAGACTTTGGGGTCATAGGGTCCGAGCGCTCGCAACCTCTTCCGTGAGATTGCGAAGCGTATGGTCGGCCTCTTTTTAGGTCAGAGAATAAGCATTGCCATACAACGTGGCAATGCTGCCAGTCTTCTTGGAACGCTACCACAAGAGGTATGCGATGCGGAGGAATTCTACAACGCATTTTAATTGTTTTTAGCTATAAGTTGTATAATAGTTATTTTATTTGTATTGTATTTAATATTTATAAATTATTTATTGATTTGTTTATTAATAAAATTTAAAAATTTATCATAGTTATTAAAATATTCACAAACGTTAAAAATAAATAAAATATATTATAACTAAAAAAATAAAATAAAACTAGAGCCGTAGATTGCCCCAAAATAATATAAACCAAATCTTAAGTTTAAAACTAAAACCAGACTACTGAAAAATCACGCTTTAAAAAGTATTAAACAAGAAAATATCAAGGATAGCCGTGGTCGTATGCCACTTAGTTTAACAAAACAATAAATTGTAGATTTTTCAGTAGTCGGGTTTAGTGTTAAACTTTTTTTGAAATGACAAAGTATGTATGGAATTACTACAAAATTATTACTTAGGTACTAATAATTTTATCCACTGACTTTATATATAGTCAAGTGAACATTATATAAATAATGTGTTTTACAATTGAAATATTTCCTAAGAAACTATATTTAATAACATTTTCGAAACCTCTATTATGACAAATGATTTTTTTTTTCAAACTATATAGGTAATATGTTAACGAAATGATTAGTTTCTTTTTAACCCCCGACGCAAAAACGACATGTTATTAGTTTGACGTGTCCGTGTGTGTGTGTGTATGTGTGTGTGTGTGTGTCTGTCTGTGGCAGCGTAGCTCCTGAACGGATGAACTGATTTGGAATTATTATTATTTATTTTGTTTTGTTTGAAAGGTATATTAGTCAGGAGTGTTCTTAGCTATGTTTGAAAAAAATCGGTCCAAGATTGCCACCGCTACAAAATGACGGAGTACACATTTTTCCTCAACTCCCTCAATATGGGTATCAAATGAAAGGGCCGGACTAGTAGAATAATATACAATATGACAAATTTCAAATCCAAGATGGCCGCCACCACAAAATGGCGAATTACATATTATTTCACAACTCCCTCAATACGGGTATCAAATCAAAGAGCTTGATGAGTAGATCAATTTTAAAAATATGTAATAAAATTAAAATAAAAAATAAAAAAACCCTCGTCACAAAAAGCTACCCCTAAAAAGTCGAAAATAAATTGTGTTAGTTAGCCCTATAACTTTAATACAACTTATTTTCGTCTTTTTAGGGGTTGCATTTTGTGTGAAATGCTGTGTAGGTAGGTATCGATAACCTTATGGAGCGTACGTTCCATGGCTCTTCATGGGTGCCCAATGTGAACGAAGGCCATGAAAGCCCGAAATGTGTGGATGAAGCGTGCTCCACAGCGCGTGATACCTAACAGAAGCATGAGACCTAAAAGCAACGACCGTTTCAGTGGGAAGGATATGTCTTGGGCGTGCGGTTTTGGTCGATTTGAATCCGACATACCCACCGCTGTCTTTAGGATATCCAACGAGACCTTCGGACGAAAAAAGTGCTAAAATCTTATTATACCCGGTTCATTGCTTGTTGGTGTACCTGCAGACGAGTGGCATTTTCTAACTAGAATAGCCATATGACATATTTATATGTTTATAACTGTCAATGTCATAAACATAATAATAATGCCATAAATTAATTGTTCAGTTCCATTTCACTAACGATTGTGCTACTTGCCTAGAGGGGCAGTACTTCTCCTCCTCCGAATTAACTTCCACCTCTGTTGGGATCGGCTTACAGTCTAACTTTCTGTCAAACCATGATCACTTGACTACAATCCACTGTATACTGAATTCTTGTACCTAGTTGGGCCAGATCGTCGGATTTTCTCAAGAAGACGCTCCAATACTACATAGATAGACACTATTAATAGGTTGTATTCTAGACTAATCGAATGCATTCGACTTAGTTAATTGTCATAGTCTGTCATAAACTTGCCCCTGATACCATTATCCCGGCTAATATTAAATCACTGCTGCAGTATTGGTGCATTAACCAAAGAAATAGTGTGAGAAGGGCGGACAAGGCAGGTAAGTAGATAGATAGATAGATAGATAGATAATTCTTTATTGTACCCCAACAGATTTACAGTAGGACAAGTAGGTAGCATGTATACAGTTCAATGTATAATGGGCGGCCTTATCAGTAGTAAGCAATCTTTCAAATTTCAACTGAAGCAATAGCTATGCAAGCAAGCATTCTACTCATTCGACGAACTAATAATAGTGACGCATACACAAGCTGTGATTCTTGATCATATATTGTGCACTGTGTGCGGGTGACATCTAAGCCCTGGACGTGTTGTCCTGTGTAGGAAAGAGGAGGATCGTACTAATTGGAAGAGCTCATCAGAACATTCATCTTGGTACAGACGATAAAATACTGCCAAGGATCACATGCCAGGAACATCTCTACGCTTCGGTAAAGGAGTTATGAGTTATGGGTTGAGTTTCCCCATGTTTAACCATTTGAATAAACTGATAGGGAACCTCAGTAGCACCAAAACGAAAACGGGATATATGTATATGGTGTTTGTGATAAAAAAATGGTGCTGCTGAGCCCATCCGTTGGCGTTATGCGGAAACTCCTTAAGATCTGTGAGGGTAACTCGGTGACAAATGGGTTCAGATAAAATTATAAGAAGAGTGAATGGCTGGTTTTCATACCAAATGTGTAGTTCGCCAGGGAAGGAGGTCTCAATGGCTTGGCGGTAGTGAAAACAGGCGCCGTGTGTATTAGGCAGTTTTTTAAATTATTTTTTTATACCAGTTAGGTGGCAGACAAGCACACGGCCCACCTGATGGAAAGTGGTTACCGTGGCCTATGGACGTTTGTAACACCAGTGGAGTCACAGTCGCGCTGCCAACCCTGTAAATATATAGAGTTTCTGTGCCGTCATTGTAGAAGACAAAGCAGGACAAGCCTTTCTTCCCAGTGACAGCACAAATTCTCCAGTGATCTCTGGCTACCCTACTCACCACTGGGAACACAACACGAAGTTATTATAGCCGCGGTATTCTGTAGGGCGGAGGTACTTCCCCAGTCGGACTGCTCAATTGGGCGGAAAAACCGCCGTGTCCTACCTCCTGGGCCGAGTCCGACATAACCCCTCCCACCTGCTCCGGTGGAGAGCTATCTGTGGGGATTTTTTTCGCACGTAAAAAAACTCGGAAACTAGATGGGGACTCCGTGGTACCCACACCCAAAGAGGGCCGTCTCATAAGGGACGGCTCTGGGATACGAGGGATATGTTAGATAATCTGCGGTCCACACTGTTTCCACACTGACCAGGCGGGTTGGTACAGGATTTTTTCGTGCTTTCCTTCTTTCGCAGTGATATTTTCGTCTGTATATTTTTACGTTAATCGCCTCTTACGACTCCCTTCGTATGAGATAGGGTGGTGATGCTTGTATTCTTTCTCCGTCACCACGCGGTAATCACACACCTGATGATAACCCTGAAGGCAAAGTTTCAGGAAAGGGGGTCACCATTATAGACACGTACCATGTTACAATGGCAGCACTCAGCTTGATGGACTCATCAGATTCTTTTTCACGCCTCGATTAAAGGACCCAGGAAAGAATTCCAGGTCTTAATAGTGGCGGTAATTTTCTATTTGGTTTATTTACCCAAACTGAAAATTAGCCTCCACCCTGTATAATGTAGATATTTATGCATTTTATTGTAAACTATTCCTCAAATCATTAGTTACCTAGACAATGACTAACTTAACATTGATTTAATTAACTTCAATGTCTATAAATACGTGCACATAACTAAACATCGTAGAAATTTTCTCGTCGAGTATCTTGTGTCCATCATTTTCAAAATTATCGTCACGTTTCATTGCTTTTTGATAATCGTATTATAAGGTAAGACAACCAAATATTTGTTAAATATTGAAAGACAAAGTAAAAATTTTTTTTTTCCTCTTCTGGTGATTCCGATGGTATCTAAGTAAGGTATCTAAGTATGTTTATCCGCATTCTAGATCCCATAACACAAGCTAATGCTTACCATGGGTCTAGATAGCATAGAATGTCGTGGAATATTAATATGAAAAAAAAAATCTATTTTAATTTAAGAAAGGTCAACTTACTGTACTTGGGCATATTATTTATAAATTAACAGGCATACTCATCTGTTAGTATCATAGTAATCAAGATATTTAACATGTTCTGAGTTTCCGATATTTTGGCGCCATTGCAAACACCATGATCACAGAAGAACTAGCGGTAAACAGTGACAATTGTTTTTTAACTATAAACTTTTTCACTGTTTACCACTAAAATCCCTATAACTTTAATACTAATGCAAGTGACCATGATAGTTCAAATACTATTCTGTTTTTGATTGTTATTGTTTAAATTGTTTCAAATGGTGTGTTTAATATTAAATCTGAAGTCATCAGGTCAGGAAACAATAAACCTGAGGTTATTAGATATTATTGCTTGCATTAAATTTACATTAATAGTATATTTTTCTACTAAGCTACTACAGAACTGCTTGAAACATCAAACAGTATAAATTATTTTGCTGTATCTCTTCTCATCCTGTGACTAGAAATCAATTAGGACTCCGAGACCAGTATAGGAGTTAAACCAAACTTGGGTTGAGTATTGTCAGACAATATCAACGTAGATACCGAGAGATGCGTCGGTAACTTACTGGTTAAAGAGTCGGCCTTACGATCAAAGGGTCCCGGGTTCGAAGCCTAGCCATTTCACTACCGACTTGAACCCACTCCTAACATAACCCTTTACAACCGGCGAAACCTTTTTTCGAAGCTTAATTTAAACCTATTTGTTCCATTTTGATTAAAGATAAGAAACTAAAAAAAATACTGAAAATATCCTGAGTTCAGTTTTCAATCAATCAATCAATTAGCCCACCGCAGTCCATTGCTGGACATAGGCCTCTCCTAATGTGCGCCATTTTCTCCGATCCCCCGCCTACCGCATCCAGTCTGTCCCAGCCACCTTTTTCAGGTTGCCCATCCATCTGGCTAGGTCCTACCTTTCGTTTACCTTCTCGCGGTCTCCACTCTAGTACTCGTTTGCTCCAACGGCCATCGGTCCTTCGACAAACGTGCCCACTGCAACTTCAACTTGCTTATTCTGTGACCTATGTCGGTAACTTTAGTTCTTTGTCGGATAACCTCATTCCGAACTCTATCCTTCAGAGAAACTCCAAACATAGCTCGCTCCATTTTTTTTTTTTTTTTTTTTACGTGCGCAAAATCCCCACGGATACCTCCCCACCGGAGCCGGTGGAGGAGGTTATGTCGGACTCGAACCGACTAAAACGCACGCCGCCTGTGGGTCGTTTCGGTTGCCGAAGGTGAGGTTGACAGGCATATCCCTCGCACCCCGGCCGACCCAGGGCCATCTCTCACGATCTGGCCCTCTTCTCGGGTGTGGGGACCACAGAGTCCCCAACTCGTCCCCGGAAACGGGGAGGCGCGCCACGCGCGCCGCCGCCGCGGCCTGCTTCTGCAAGGGTGACAGGCAGCTTCACCTGTCACCCAACTACTACACCCGCTACTCAACTCACTAACAAAATTTTGGACAGCAGGAACATTAAACGTTAAAATAATTAAACAATACAAAATATCTTGCAAAGGCGTCTCGTAACAGGTACCTTTTCATGACTTCAAACCTCTGCCCGTGCTCGAAACAAAGGGCAGTGCCTACGTAATTCTGTAGTTTATTAAAACGGCTGATTTTTCCAAGATCAAAGGAGTGCAACCTATAGTAGCACTATTATTTATTCTGTGACAGAGCTCTTTCGTACCTAATGTTGGCAAATAAATGTAATAAATAAAATATCAACGGTAATATAATTAATTTAAGTACATGCATTACATAGTACTGTAACAGGTCAATGATAGCCTTACTTGCGTAATTGAATAATTAAATGTTTCTTTATTTTAATATATATCTCGCCAGCTTTTCAAATCAGGTTAGTATACCTAACTTGAAGAGTCTACGTCTAATGGATCAATACTCAAGTTAGTTTCTACCGCATCAGGGTAGGTGCATTGCTATCTTGAAATACTTCTGTCAGCGTCAGAACGATTTTGACTAAATACATACATAGAGGAGGGTTTGGCAGAGGTGAATCAATACCCACATTTCACCAATCATGAAAATCATTCCCACATAATAGGGTGTGAACCTTTTGCCGTTTCCCGGGCACTTATTGGCTCAAACCATGCATCTGAGGCTGAATCTGGACTGTATATATCTGTCTGTTGTTAAACATCCCTATCCCTTAGTCGCCTTGTACGACACCGCATGGGAAGAGATTGGGTGCGAGAGAGACCCCGCGTGATTTTCTAATCCCGTTAACGCTGCACGTTCTGTTCAGCTGACCTTCCCTCTCCAGCTTCACTCTTGACATATTTTGAACCTCCATTACACCCTTTTAGCCAATGATTAGGATGTATTATAAATGCTAGATACATTTGTCTGCCCTGACCGACCCACGGCCATCTGTCACGATCTGGCCCTCTCCTCGGGTCCTCAGTCCCCAACTAGTCCCCATATTTAATTATACTTAGAACTGACCCATTTTTGATAGCTGCCGCAGGAACATCCTGCATGGCCCGTCTATTATTTATTTTTTATTTAGTTATAGTTTATGCACGATGTACATTGGCGGACTTAATGCCGTAGGCATTCTCTGATTATTATTTACATATGTATACTTAAACATAAATTGTACTTACATATACTTACATATAAATCAATTTATTAAGACTTTAGATTATTAACTACACACATTAAAGTCAAATTATATTTAATCTATTAACCCGCCCCTCGACGTACCCGGCGCAGCGGTGCACATAACGCTGACAATATTGCCCCGCTGGATAGCAATGGCCAACCTTTGCCCCAGGTACCAAGTGGAGCGAGAGTCACCAGTTTTGTCCATCAACCTGCGCCCCAATTCGCCAACCGACTTCTTGGTGTCGGCACCCCAACTACCCATCGTCTCGACCGCAAAGGGAGCGAATATATATCGCTCTGTCAAGGCCGCATATTTAATTCGTTTTTTTCCGCCGTGTCTTCTGCAGCAGTTGCTGGAGACATCACGGTACGACTCGCACGTGGCATCCCAAAGGCATTTGCCATTTTTCCATGGGATCAGAATCATACCGTCTGGTGGTTCCAGTAGGCACGGGATATATGCCTATACAAAGGCTCTCCGGAGTATGTCGTTGAGAGCATGGGGGCGCGGAAACCTTCCCGTGTTTTTGCTAGAATTTCCTCAATGAAATTATGAACAAAACTTTATTCGAGTAAAGGTCTCGTGTATAGTTTCTGTTGAAAGAATCTTAGTAATATTTTCTGTACAGAGGATCTAAAAGTTGGTTACGATGGCTCCAACACCTCAAGAACATACGCGGCCGTACGATCAGACAACACCACAGGACGATGGGAACAGGATCGTGATCTCCGGCATGTCCGGTCTCTATCCGCAGTCCAATAACGTCAAGGAGTTTTCGGAAATATTGTACAATAAGGTACATTTACATTTTATAATTTGTTTTTATTTTAAATGGCTTATTTTTATGATACACATACATACATATACGCATGCCTGTATATCCCTGTAGGGGTAGGCAGAGGTGTATGAACACCCACTTTTATGATGATTTATCCGAATCTGATATGTCTAAATCCCTATAACTTGAGAGCGACTAGATAGTTTGTTAGTTAGTTTGTTTGTATTAGTTTGTTAGTTTGTGAGAGCGACTAGGTAGCGTTTTTTAGGTTAACTTTTTTTTCGCAAATTGTTATAATAATGTTAATTTGGAAGAAAATCTGCAGGAAAAGTCTGTACTGAGATATCGACACAAACAGTTAGAGAACTTGTCAATTGTTTTGTTTAATTCAAAATGTTAAATATGTTTAAAATAGGTGAATCCAGTGACGCAAAAAGATCTCCGTTTTAAGTATAATCACCCGGAAGTGGCGCAACACGCAGGAAGCGTTCCAGCGCTCAACTACTTTGACGCACAGTTTTTTAAAGTGCACTATCGTCTTGCCAATACTATGGATCCCATGGCGAGAAAGATTTTAGAGCAGGCATATCAGGCCATCTACGACGCCGGTAAGTCAACCGTTCAAAACAATCCCGCTTTAGAAATATCAATTTAAAATAGTATTGTGTTATCTGATATCATCATTAAGATGTTAAGAGACCTACCTGCTAAATTATGGAAGATCTTAAGAGACCAAGCAATTCTCTTTAGGCAGTCGGTGCACCTGCTAAATTATGGAAGATCTTTAGAGACCAAGCAATTCTCTTTAGGCAGTCAGTGCACCTGCTAAATTATGGAAGATCTTAAGAGACCAAGCAATTCTCTCTTGGTGGTCGGTGCACCTGCTAAATTATGGAAGATCTTGAGAGACCAAGCAATCCACCCTTGGTAGTCGGTGCACCTGCTAAATTATGGAAGATCTTGAGAGACCAAGCAATTCACTCTTGGTGGTCGGTGCACCTGCTAAATTGAGGATGAGGTTTTGGTGCAAGCTTTCCTCTCAGGTTTGGGAGGCCGCTTCGGGTAAAGCCAACATAACGATTGAAAACAAAAGCGTGCTATTTACACCGAAACTTCAGCCGCTACTGCCAAATCGCTAGGAGGATGATGATGATTACCTACTTATAAAAAAAGCCTGTCAAGTGAAAGTTAGACTCGCACTCTGAGGGTTCCGTCCAAAATTGTATTCAAAGACGAACTTATGCTATAAAAACCGCAATATCTTTTGATTGCGTTGATTTAGAAGCTTAATTTTTGCATAGTTTCAAGACATTATAGATCACAGTATGTGGAAGAATTTAAAAAAAGATTTTGCCAGACAGACAGACAGACGGACGGACAATGAAGTGATCCTATAAGGGTTTCGATTTTTCCTCTTGAGGTACACACCCTAAAAACGTAATATGCAATAGAATCAATGTGCGTTGGTATATTTTCCAGGTTTCGCATTTAATGAATCTTAATAACTTCAACAGCATGTAGAATATCTTGATATGTATCAGTCATCATAAACCATGACGAAGGTTTTCACCAGTGATAATGATTTCGATCAAGTTAAGCTATACTGGCCAATTAATTTCATTGATTAAAATGTGAAAACTCAGTTACTTTGAATTATATGTGTTCCAATCAATAATGACAATGCAAACTGTATGTAACTAAATAAATTAAATGGTGTAGGTAGGAAAGGAGAAATATCTCAAAATTTTCAAGTGTTTGAGGAGGTAGGACACGGCGGTATTTCCGCCCAATTGAGCAGTCGACTGGGGAAGTACCTCCGCCCTACACAATACCGCGGTTATAATAACTTCGTGTTGTGTTCCCGGCGGTGAGTAGGGTAGCCAGAGCTCACTGGAGAGTTTTTGTACTGTCAGTGGGATGATCAAAGGCTTGTCCTGCTTTGTCCTCTACACTGACAGCACAAAATCTCTGTTCTTACAGGGTCGGCAGCACGGATGTGACTCCACTGGTTTTACACACGTTCATAGGTCATGGCAACCACTTTCCATCAGGTGGGCCGTGTGCTTGTCTATAATAATTTGGTAGTCTGTGATAGTAGACAATAAAAACTGTTTTCTCTTTTTTAACAAGCTGCCTAATGAAATAAGATTTCCTTGTGAATAAATTTAAAAAGATAGTATAAAGTAAATTGTGCCAGAATGGTTACTATAAAATCTAAGAATATTTAGACGATAAACAAGCTTGAAAATGAGCTGTTCGCTCAACTATGCTAATCAAGTTAATTATAGTATTTAGACTAAGTAGACTTAGTAAATGTTTGTAATCAGACCAAAAAAAATGCCCGCTGAGTTTCTTGCCGGCGTCTTCTCAGGTCGCAGTCGCGTTTGAACAGTTCGTTGGTCCATTTGCTAAACTAGTTTTTCATATTCCTTTTTGTATTGACGTTTTGTAAGTGCCAATATAATGATCTATGCAGAATAAATGATTTTTGACTTTGATCTTGTTATTGCAGGAATCAATCCAGAGGAACTGTCAGGCAAAAAAGTTGGTGTTTACATCGGTTCGTGTTTCTCTGAGGCGGAAAAGGCTTGTTTTTACGAAGCTGCTTCAAGAGCCGGTTTTGGTATAGCTGGGTAAGCAATACTTACATTTGTAATGTCAATAATGTAATATGCAATATATGTACTAATGTTTCAGTTATTGTTGTTAGGAACAGGTACGTAATAATAACTTTTAAACTTTCGCGTTCCATGATATACAGTAATGTTCCCGTAACCTGGTCGTAATGTCCTTACCTTTATTGCGTTAATTCCTGTTAACATTATTGTATAGGTACATAATACATGGAAAGTCTTACAACTATTTACAGTTACCATCATGTGGGTGCAGTTGTGCAATATTAGCAACCAAAATTACAAATATATCCTCTAACCCCTCCAGCAAGACTAAATTTCTTGTATCTGGAGTGGGTTCACGTCGGTTTCCCTTGATAGGTTAAATTTCTTAGACATTCAATTCTTTCTTGTGTTAGAACTTAGGACCACGGATCTAATTCATAGAAGTGACCTACTTTCTTACAGGTAGGTAGTATCTATAGTGTGCCTTTAATGAACTCTTTACTTCTTTTGATGAAAATATAAAATAATAAAACATGTAAACTTGCCATTGTCATATCCAGGACACAGCACGAAAGCTTGCCCTAGAGCTTTGTCCATTAATAAATACGAGGGTCGGTTAACACCATATCGAATTTTAAATGTAAGAAATACATTTATTGATTGTTTTTCTATGATTTCCAAAATCAGATGCAGTAAAACGATGTTTGCCAACCGTATCTCATACTGGTTGAACGCCAAGGGTCCGTCAATGTCTATTGATGAGGCGTGCTGCAGTTCTACGGCTGCATTGGAACAGGCGTACTTAGCTCTAAGTCGAGGGGAATGTGAAGCTGCCATCGTGGGTGGTACTTACTTATGTCTGCATCCTCAGTCGTCAGTGCATTACGGAAGGTAAGCCCTGGTTAGAGTTTCTTGTACTGTTTAGTGCTTTAATCTTTGTTTTAATTCTTAAACAATTTACAGATGTATTAAACTATGCAACGATGGAAAGACAAAATCATTTGATGAGCGTGCTGATGGGTGTGCAAAGTCTGAAGCAATTAATGTATTATTTTTGCAAAAAGCAAAGGATGCAATGAGGTAACTTGTTACAAAGATATAATATGCTAATAATCAGTTTTATGTATTATAACAATAACGTACTTATAAATATCTCAGAATATACGCTGAAGTACTTCGCGTCCAAACTGAGTTCACATGTTTGTTGAAAGAAGAAACAGGTCCAAAATATGGATTCTACAGAGACTTAAGCAGTACAACTAATTTCATTGAGAAGTTCTACCAAGAGGCAAGAGTTCCACCGCATGCTATTGAATACGTTGAAGCTTTTGGATCCGGTCAGTATTCAATTCAATACTTAAAGGATCGACGAAGTCAGTTATGTGTGAATTTATATCACTTATTAATTTGTATGTTACAGGCTTATCTGATGTAGACAAGGTAGAACTACAGGCTATCGAAAAAGTATTTTGTAAGAATAGGGATGATCCACTTTTCATAGGCAGTGTTATGTCCAATATTGGATATGGAGAAGCAGCTTCCGGAATTTCTGCCATAACGAAGGTATGGTAAACAAGAAGCTATAGTACCACAATGCTATGGCAGTTATTACAATTGCTTATTATAATCAGCTACTTATAAAATCACATCCAAAAACGATATTCATAAGTTGTTCTTTGTAGGTGTTGCTAGGTTATCACAACGGTCAGTTAGCTGCTAACTTGCACTGTGAACAACCACGAAGAGATATTGCTGCTTTGCGCGATGGGCATATGCGTGTCGTAAGTGAACATCAGCCATTTGACCGTACTTATGTCGCTGTGAATGGCATGTCAGTTACCGGAGTGAACTCCCATGTGTTGTTGCACGGCTGTTATAAACCTAAGGTATGAAGAAAGTAATGAGGTCTATTTGTTTACAATTTTTAAAACCCAAATGCGCGTGACGAATAATTTGTTGTAAGCTATAAATGTTTAATGTTGCAGATTATTAATCGATACATTTCTAGTATACCGTACTTAGTAACTATGTCGGCTAGACATGAAGAAGCTGTGCAGCATATGCTTCAAGTTTTGAAATCTAACCCGATAGATCCTGAGCAACTGGCACTATTACACAACATTCATCGAATGAGTATATCGGGACATTTGGGCAGAGGATTTATTATTCTCCGTAAGTTATTTTACTCATTATTGTGATTAATATAAAGTTGACAAACACTTCTATAATTTATAATGTTTTAGCATATCCTTTTTGAGTTTTGCATTACACAATAGTTTATCTTTTCTACCACCATACTTGCAATTTTATGTTACTGTTATGACACTGTTAGTATTGCAAAAATCACATGAATATGAATGAACCTTGAATTAGTTCAAACACTAAACATTATTATTATTGTTATTGTAGAGACAGATGAAGAAAAAAAAACTGTTAGTTTAATTGAAAAGGCTGATTACTTTGACAACGCAAGACGGCCGCTGTGGTTCGTGTACAGCGGTATGGGCTCTCAGTGGGCGGGCATGGGCAAGCAACTCATGCGTATTCCCATTTTTGCAGCTGCTATAGAAAGGTAAGATGAAGAAAAAATATTTTAACGAATTCTAACAATATTACCACTTACAAATGCAATAGTTTTGGGGGAAGATGGATGGATGAATGTTTTACAATTATACATGCAGATGTCTTTTTCGTTCGAGAATCATTTACTCTGAGTGATTTTAAATTCAGGGGAAACTGAATTAATGAAGAAGTACAGAGAATTTAAATCTTCGTAATAACTTTTGAAGGGAAATAAGAACGGACGGAATCAAAACACCGCTATCCAATGACATTAACCTCACATCTTATTTAAGTTCCTATCTCTAATTACAGATGCCGACAAGCCTTGGAGCCCAAAGGACTTGATATTGTTAATATCATTACTTCGAATGATGAAACTATGTTTAACAATATACTGAACTCATTTGTTGGTATCGCTGCTATTCAAATTGGACTCACTGACATTCTTCATGAGCTAGGATTGAAACCAGATGGAATCATTGGTACGAAGATGACTTATTTAGCACAGGTTGAACTGATGTGCAAAGACTAGGAACTTCTAAAGAACCTCAATTCTTACAGGGCATAGTGTGGGTGAACTAGGATGCGCTTATGCTGACGGTTGCTTGACTGCAGAAGAAATGATACTATCTGCATACTACCGCGGATTGGTGTCTGTGGAGACCAAGTTTATACACGGGTCCATGGCTGCTGTTGGCATGGGTTACGAAGAGGTAGGAATTTAGTCATGCAATTTCTGCTTTCGTTTTTTAGCAACTATTAATGTTAGCAGCATATCAATAAATTTAATACCCAATGTTGCTATAAATTAGGACTATATACTGTAGTTATAAAAAAAAAAGTTAATAAAGCATTTTTATATTTTTAGGTGAAAAATTTATGTCCTCCAGAGATTGAAGTAGCGTGTCACAATGGACCTCAATCCAGTACCATTTCTGGCCCCTCCAATGTGATGCGTGAGTTTGTTGCAGAGCTGACAGCTAAAGGCATCTTTGCTAAAGAAGTCCCATGCTCCAACATCGCCTACCACTCGCGGTATATATCTGATGCTGGTAAGATGGATACTGTTATAAATGTACATTTTGTTAAAAATAAGACTATAAAAGTGAGATACAAAAACAATGATGGTGATGGTTAATGCCTCAGTTAAAGTGATACTCATGGCACAGTATAAGTAGTACGTATTTGTTATTTTATATCTCAGGTATAGCCGCGCTTCCAGGGGGGTACGCTAGGTCAGGCCCAGCCCACACCGCAAGCGTGGCGAATAACATTTTAAGACAATAATTTAATATAAACCGTATATTATACGGTCGAAAGTACAGTCGCGCGCATGCTCTTGTAGCTACTCCGGGCGTCGCGTGCAAATATTTTATTCTTGCTTCCAGTGGTGTGCGCTAGGCCTTAGAGCAGACACCTAAGTAGATGTCCATTCCCCACTTAGGAAAAAGGCACATATCTATTGTAATATTGAAATAATTTCCTTCGTTATTAACTACTACAACTACTATATTTACTGCTTATTCCAATAAGTACTACTACTAAAACTTAATTCAAACTTTATTTGTAATTTGTGAATACAGGACCCGGATTGTTAAAGTATTTACAAAACGCAATAAAAACTCCAAGACAACGAAGTGAGCGTTGGCTTTCAACATCTGTGCCGAAAGAAAGGTGGAATGAGCCAATAGCGAAATTGTGTTCAGCAGAGTATCTCACTAACAATTTATTGGTAAGAATATATAATTTTGTAGACGCTTCTTATTTTCTCATACTTCATTCTATAATGCTTCATGTATCAATGTTATTATGTCTGCAGAATTCGGTGCTGTTTGAGGAGACTTCTCGGCTGGTGCCCAATGATGCTGTCTTAGTGGAAATTGCACCGCACGGGTTGCTTCAAGCAATTCTCAAACGCTCAATGCCAGCTAACTGTAAAAATATTCCGCTTACCAGAAGAAAACATCCAGATAATACAGTTTTATTGCTGGAAGCCATTGGCAAGTGAGTCTGATTCCTGTCAAAAGTATTAGCATTCAATTACAATGCAATCTATTCTCCTAATTATTTTTTGAATATCATCCCCTATTTTTTTTTAATTTTCGGTTAAAATGTGCAGTGATTTTTTATACTTGATTATGGTTTCAGATTGTACATGGAAGGCTACAATTGTGATGTTCAGGTTTTGTATCCAAAAGTTGAGATGCCAGTATCTACTGGAACTCCTTTCCTATCCCACTTTGTCAAATGGGCTCACGGTGAAAAATGGTACGGGTTTGAGTATTTTTAAACTGCTATGTTCTTTTTGTAGTTTTCGATTTATATGTGGTTATGTTCTGTTTTAGGCCAATGCCTCTGTATCGCTCTGCAAGAAGAAAGGTCGCTGCCAATTGCAATCTAACTTTAGCTTTACATGATAAGGAACATGCTTATCTAGGAGGCCATTTGATACGAGGTAAATAAATATTTATATCCATATTCCTCCTTATTTATATGTGTAATAATTATATAATAAATTATACATACATAAATATAATCACACCTTTATCCTCGGAGGGTTAGACAGATGTGAATTAACACCCATATTTCACCGATCATTAATTTCAATCCCACGTAATAGGTAAGGGGTGAGCCTATTGCCATCTTCCGGGCACTATTTTGGACTCAAGCCATGCATATGAGACTGAGTATAGGCTGTATATATTTGTCTGATGTTAAACAGCCATATCTCTTAGTCACCTTGTACGACACTGCATGGGAAGAGATGGGGTGTTCCAAATTCTACGCTGCCGGGAACCACGCAGCTTAAATTATATTGGAGTAATTCAGTTTTTGCGTTTCCTTAGAAATCAAAAATACCATTATCTCTGCACCACCAAAGGTAGACTGACAGATAATATCATTGGTATTAAGTCCACATTTGTACACTTCACTTTTAGTACAAAAAGTTTGAAAATAAACAGTTTTTTTTTATTCGCGTGTTTTTAGTAAACCTTTTTATTTCTATTTTAGGGGACACGGTGTATCCATTTGCTGCTAGTCTAACGCTAGTATGGGATGTGCTCGCCATGTTACTGAATTTCCCAAAAAAGCAGCTATCCGTGGAGTTCAATAACTTAAAATTATATTCGCAACCGATACTACATGATCGACGACAACTCCAACTTAGTGTGAGAATACAGAGAGGAACAGGCTACTTTGAGGTACATATGAAAATTCATTCAGTCGACATGACCTTCTAAAACACCCTCACCTATCTTAATCTAAAATCCAATATCAGGTTTGATATAAATTATTAAATACCTAACACCTTACTAGAAATAAGATGTTAAATTACAGAATACCAATCTAAAGGCCAGAATTATTAAATATATTCACATTGCTCTTATTGCGGAGGTGAGTAAAAGATGGTTTACCAGTTGGAACAAGATTAATTTATTTACTATTTACACACTCTTATATACTAATTATTCTACATGATTTTACTGAGATTAAGAGTGGGGTTTTACTCATATAAGTTTAGTGCTGACATTATTGTTTATTGATACGTGCTGTTTATATAATATTATTTCCTAGTTATAGTGTACTTTGCCTATGACGCATAGCACGTCATAGTACTCCCCCCTTTATAAAAATTCTAGTTATTATTTGCTGTGGTGCGTCGACCTTGTCCGTGCACGCTGTTTGCTGAGTTGTCTTTTTCTGCAGTTGTTTACACTTGTTGCATTTCCTTGATTATTTTGTTTATCTTTTTGTCCATGACTTTGTTAGTTTTCCGTACGAGTCTGGTGATTGTTATTATTATTGCTGCTAGTATAATTATAGCGATGAGTACTCCGATCCAGATTTTTATTTTTTCAATTTCTGCTGCCATGTGTGTGTTCTTTTCTGCCTTTTCTGCCAGGTTATTGTTCTGCACCATGTTTATTTGCTCCTTTTCGTGGGTTTGACTGCTTCCCATCTTGTGTGTTGTTTCTTGTGGCTTACTGTGGAGTGACTTTTATTTTCATTTTGCCCTTTTTATATCATTGTTTGAAACGGACCGTGGGTCGTGATATTCTTCCCGAACGTGTTCGTTTTATGTTTTGAATTGGCTCTGCCTTATCTTGCTCTTGATTTTGAGCTTCTATCTTGTCGTCGCTCGTCGTGAATGCTGGCTTTAGCCTGTCAATCGACACGTTCACTTCCCTGCCGTTTCGCTTGATCGTGACTATTTTGTTGTCACGTTTGACTACGAGAAACGGTCCGTCGTAAGGTGTTGTGAGCGTAGGACGTAGCTTATCGCATCGTAGAAACACGTGTGTACAGTCGGCTAAGCGTGGGTGTACGAATATGTTTTTGTTTGAGCTTTGTCGTTGTGGAATTGACGTCATGTGCGTTATGTTATCTTTAATTTTCTCCACAAACTCTGCATACGTTGTGTTTTTAGAACAGTCGCCAAAATATGCTGCTGGTAATTTTATTGTTGTTCCGTAGACCAATTCGGCTGCTGAGTATCCAGTGTCTTGTCGAATGCTGGTACGTATCCCGAATAATACCGATGGTAATTCTTTCGTCCAATTTTCGGTATTTCCTCTTGCCATCAAAGCTGCTTTCATGGTTCGGTGCAGTCTTTCTACTTTGGAGTTTGATTGAGGGTGATATGGTGTAGTACGGATTTTTTGTATACCCAGGAATTTGGTTAGGCTTCTGAATAGCTCAGACTCGAATTGTCGTCCTTGATCCGTTGTTATATAATTGGGGCATCCAAAACGTGTGATCCAGCCATCGTATAGGGTTTTGGCTACAGTTTCTGCTGTGATGTCCGAAATAGGATATGCTTCTGGCCATGACGTACAACGATCGATCATAGTGACGATGTATCTTTTGTTTTGTGATGTCGGTAGGGGGCCCACAATGTCTATGTGTATGTGGCTAAATCGTTCTGCTGGCATAAATTTGCCCAGGGGTGATACTGTGTGCCGCTGAACTTTTGATTGCTGGCATTGTAAACATGTTTTGCACATTTCGTAAATGTCTTTGTGCATGCTAGTCCAGATGTATTTTGCGGTTATCAACTTTTTTGTTGTGTTTTTCCCTGGGTGGCTCATGTTGTGAAAACTATCAAAAATTGTTTTTCTGAACTTTTGTGGTAGGTATGGCCTTGTTGTACCGGTGGATATATCACAATAAATTTTGGTATTATTGTTTTGTACTGGTACCTGTGTTATTTTTAGTGACCTATTTTGTTTTAGTTTTGTTAACTCCGGGTCACAGTCTTGGTATTTTTTTACCTCTTGCCAGTTGAGAATTTGGGGTAGTTCTATTGTTTCTATTACCCGTGATAGTGCGTCGGCTACCACGTTTTCGCTGCCCGTGACGTGCCTTATGTCTGTGCTGAATTGTGCAATATATTCTAGGTACCTTATTCTTCTAGGGGATTCATCCACTGATTGCTTCTTGTCGAATGCATGAATCAGTGGCTTATGATCAGTGTATATTGTAAATGTGCGACCTTCTATTAGTCGTCTAAAGTTTTTTATTGCCATGTAAATACCGAGTAGTTCTCGATCGTATGTGGAATATTTTGTTTGTGTCTCGCTTAACCCTTTTGAAAAAAATGATATGGGTTTCCATTTTCCTTGAACTTTTTGTTGAAGTACGGCGCCTACACATTTTAAACTAGCATCTGTCATAATGGCTAGTGGTGTGTCTGTTTCCGGAAATGCGAGTGTTGTGACATCTCTTATGTCCTGTTTGCAGTGTTCGAATGCTTGGTTAGCTTCCGTATTCCACTCGATTGGCGTATTGTCATTCTTTTTGCAGTTTATTAAGTATTTGTTGAGCGGAGCTTGGTGTCCGGCGGCGTGTGGGATGCTACTTCTGTAGAAATTCATCATTCCCAAAAATCGACGTAGCTCCTTTACCACCTTTGGCTTTGGGTATTCGTTTATTACTCGTAATTTCTCAGACGTGGGGGTGATTCCTTGGCTCGTTATATGATAACCTAAGAAATCTATCTCTGTCTTTTCGAATTCGCATTTGCTCGTATTGATTGAGATGCCGTTTTTACTTAGGCGAGTGAATACTTCCTCTAGTTGAACGTAATGTTGTTCGGTATTTTGACTTGCTATGAGTATGTCGTCCACGAAAACATATATATAGTCCAGGTCTCTAAACAGGGAGTCCATAAACCTCTGGAACGTTTGGGCTGAATTTCTGAGGCCAAATGGCATGTAATTCCAGTGAAATAAACCCATTTGCGTGATTATTGCGGTCTTTTCTGGTTCCGCAACAGGGATTTGGTGGAACGCCTTCTTTATATCAATTTTGCTGAATATTGTTTTTCCACTTGCGATGTATGTAAAGTCTAACAGTCTTGGCAAGGGATATCTGTCGGGAACTGTTATTTTATTTAACGCGCGGTAGTCTCCGCATGGCCTCCATTCCCCATTCTTTTTCTTTACCATGTGGAGAGGCGATGCCCAAGGACTACTGGAAGGTTCTAATATTCCTAAGTTTATTAGCTCTTGGAATTCCTTTTTTGCTGCCTTATATTTGTCGGGTGGTAGTGGGCGCGCGCGGGCATAAACTGGAGGACCTTTTGTTATGATGTGATGCTGTATTCCATGTTCTGTGGGTTTTTTAAGTGGTGTTGGTCTAGTGACGTTTACGTATTTCTCTAGCAGGTACTTTATATGTTCGGGTAATTTCGCGTCGATGGATCTAATTGAAGGCATGTGTGTTGCTCTTGCAATTTTCGCATGCGTCGTTAATTTTGTTTCTTGGTCGACCAGCCTTTTGCCGTATAGATCCACTAATAATCTGTGGTGCTCTAGGAAATCAGCTCCTAAGATAGGCATTTTTACATCGGCGATTACAAACGTCCAAGTAAAAGGTCTGCGTAACCCCAGATTTAGCGTTAATGTGCTTTCGCCATAAGTTTCAATAGTTGACCCGTTTGCGGCATACAGTTTGTAGTTGCTTGGGTTTTTCTTACCCTGTGCGTTTTGTAATACAGAAATATTTGCTCCCGTGTCTACTAAAAACCTATAACCACTGTTTGAGTCGGTTATAGTTAGACGGTTGGCGGGGTGTATGGCACAGAGTCCCGTCTTATTCTGCGCTAGTTCTCGTTTCCCGAATTTTTATCGGTTTTATTTATCCACGAGCACGGCTGATCGCATTTATATGCTTTTGTTTTGAATCGTCTGTGATAATAACATAGCCGTGTACGTGACCGTGAGCGTGATTGCGACCTTGCTCGGAATTTGCTGCGTTGCATCGGTCGGCGATTACTCATACCGCGGAGCTCGTTTATTTCAACTCGCATAGCTGCAATTTGTGACGTTAGCATTGTTATTAAGTTAACGTCGGCGGATTCCTGTGACGAGTTGTTTGTTTTGGTTTTATAGCGCATATTTTCATAAATTCGGTCCGCCATTTCGCATAATTTTGTGAGGTCGAGGTCTTCGGAGACTGCCAATATGGAGGTGATTGATACCGGAAGCTGTCTGAACCATAATAATCTGATGGTATCTTCGGTCATTTTGTCGCAGCTGGCTTCTTTCATTTTTCTCAACAGCTGTGATGGTGTTGAGTCACCTAGGTCCATCTCCGAAAGCAATTTGTGGAAGCGTCGTTGCTCGCTTTCCTCATAGCACGCCATTAATCTTTCCTTGATTTTAAGGTACTTGTCTGCGTTTGGCGGTGACGTCAGGATGTCGCTGACTTGATGTATGACCTCTTTTGGTAATTTTGCGATGACGCTGTTATATTTATATTCGTCACCTTGTTTTTGGGAGGCTACGATGGCCTCGAATTGCGCGAACCATAAGCGCGGTGAATCTGTCCAAAACGCTGGTATTTTCTCCGTAATGCTAATTGCAGCCACCACCTGGCTGTCGCTGATTGATTCAGCCGATGTACCGGGGTTTTTTTGAGGTGTCCCTGGAATTATCGGTGCCATTTTTCTAGCCTCTTGATATTTCAGCTGGTTTGGACCCGCTTGTGGGAAGTCAACTGAAATGTGCTATTTCGCTATTTCGCTGATGGTGGTGGTCAGTAAGCTGGTGGGCTGTCGGGTAAATTTTTCCTTATATGGCTCCACCGTTTCTGTGATAGTTCCTAGGTTTGCTGCTGAAAACCTTTTCAGGGCTGCAGTTGGCCTGCAATTATATCAGCACTAGGAAATCACGTCGGGGTCACCAATATTGCGGAGGTGAGTAAAAGATGGTTTACCAGTTGGAACAAGATTAATTTATTTACTATTTACACACTCTTATATACTAATTATTCTACATGATTTTACTGAGATTAAGAGTGGGGTTTTACTCATATAAGTTTAGTGCTGACATTATTGTTTATTGATACGTGCTGTTTATATAATATTATTTCCTAGTTATAGTGTACTTTGCCTATGACGCATAGCACGTCATACTCTTTATTCTACCGCTATCGGTTTTTTAGAATGAAATTAATCAGTTAACTGTTATATTTTTAAGGTTTTAGCTGATGATTCTAAAGTCGCAGCAGGGTTCATCATTCCCGAACAAGGAAAACAATTAAAATCTGAGATCGTGGAAGAACCGAACAGAAGCAAAACCTTCAATTCTGATGATGTCTACCGATTGTTACGAGACAGAGATTATTTTTACAGGTACTTTGAATATACAGTAAAATTTAAGATGTGATGGTCAGTTTCTTCGAAGATAAAAAAATTCGATAATATTTTTGTTCTTCAAATAGCGCCGAGTTTCAAAGCATTGCACGCGTTGATGAGACTTTCCAAGATGCTGAGCTCGTGTGGCGTGATAATTGGGTTACGTTCATCGACGGTATGCTGCAGTTGAATGTACTAAGACACACTCACCACGCAGTCTCACAACCTACAAGTATCCGGCAAATAAAAATCGACGTTGAGGCACATAGTGCAGCAATTCTAGAATCAAAGACATCAGATAGTAAAACTTTGATGAAGGCTAAAGTTTCGGAGAAATATGATAATACAAGGTAATTTTTTACGGCCTTTAATAGGTATATCTGAGTCATTGTTACTTTACAGAAAACCTTCACCTGCAATTGCCCCTGAAAACAAAAGATTAGTCTACAGGAGAACATCTCAGCCTATGTACAGTTGACAAATAAGATTGCACTTTTGATTGCACTCTGCCAGCCAAACAACGTGGCTCAAAATTAAAATAAAACCAAACAATCAATCATTCAATTAGCCTATTACAGTTCATTACTGGTCATAGGCCTCTTCCAATGTGCCCTATTAATAATAATGTCAATGGTTCTATTATTTGAGATATTTTGATCCTCTATCTACCATTCCATATTTATTTTGATTCTCAGGATGCATCTTTTACAGGTTTTCTTTAAATGAATGATAACATAAAATCTGTAGTTATTTGTTTCATTCAGGTCTGGAGGAGTTACAATTGAGAACATAAAATTCAAACAGTTGCCCCCGTACGATAAAAGCGAAATGGCCTTAAAATCTTTGAATTTCGTTCCCCACTTTAGTTCTGAACTGGACGTAAGTAAAATTTTCAGTTACCAATTACAATTACAAAATAGTAATAGTGGTTGTTGGATATTTAAACGTCATTTAATTTACAGATTTCTTCATCTCTTGAAACTTACTTCCAAATCGTTGCTGAAAATTTAAATACCAATACATTAACTGTAGTTGGTGTACGGAACCAATCAAAAGAAGAATCTATGTTCAAGGAAATAAATTATGTCGCTAAGAATGTTTTTGGACTAAAAATTAACTATAAAGAAATTACCCGAGAAAGGTCTTTGAAAAACTACAAATATGAAAATGTTGACTTGATACTTGTACCAAATTTGTCTACTGATAAAGAAGTGAGTTATCCCTTTGTTAGATTTCATAGCTGACTTTAAAATATTTTCAAATGTTAATATATTTATTTATGTACCAACAGGTTTCTCAGCATTTACAAGAAGTTTTGCCACGAGATAAATTTGTTGTGAGTGAAGAATACGTAGGTCTTCCTAACTCATCAAATCACACTTCAATATATCGAGTGCTTGCTGTTCACACCAATGATGAGACAAAGTTACACTTAATTCGTTGGGGACCATTCAAAGTACTCACAGCCACTACAACTGTATCAGTTCGTAGAGAATCTGACTTGGGTTTCTTGGCCTCGGTTCGCAGTAATTTGACCGTAGGCCACCGTCTTCTTGTAATCACAACCTATCCATTACCAACTGGTCTTAAAGAGCTCGTTACTTCTTGGCGAAAGGAAACTTTACGAAATAAGATACACCTGGTAACAATACATAACAGCAGCAATGATGATCTTGACGAAAAACTTCGTGAAATTGATTTGGCATTTAACGACATAAAAAATGTAAGGAAAAACATTATTAGTACTGAAGTATGTATTATTATTTTATAATGGTGATTGAGAAATTACTTTTTATTGTGTAGGGTAAATTAGGAGGCGAATATTACTTATCAGTGAAGCACAGTACAACGGGGACTCAGAACATGACATTGCAAGGTGCTCAATTAGGGGACTATGAATCGTTGACTTGGGTAAACGTTTCTCCGGCGACTGGGTCTGGAGTAAATGTCAATGTATGTATGATTTAATTTAACTATCTTCCTTTACACTATTATTTTAGGCCATTTTTTAACTCACTCACAGGCCATAGTCTCTGAAAACTCACAGATCTCTCATACTCTCATAGTCACTCATCCGACAAAACTTCGTAATTAAGTGTTACGCTTTCTCGAGGCACCACACATTATCATTTTGGGGAGTTACACTAGTGTCTTGAGCCACTTCTTGGGGTTTAAGCGTTTGATGTTCTTTGTATTATCCTAACAGTACCTACTGTTGTAGGTTCATTATACTGGAATCAATATAAATGACCTGAATCAAGCGAATGGTTCATTGAACTTTAAGAAAAGCACTATTAATAACTACGGTATGGATTTTAGTGGCATCACAGAAAGGTAAATTTTTATCTATTTACATAATATCTATCTATAATATTTTTGTGCATTTGCACTGCATACTCACTACTCTAGTGTCTGTTATTCAACCATAGTAACAGTTGTTTAGCATTAAAAAACTGAGAGAAACGTAAACAGATTTTTTTTCAAATTTACTGATTCTATATGGATACCCAAAGCTCGTCAATAGATGAAGAATTGAAGATAAAACAATGTTGGACAATAGCCCCTCTAGACAAGTGGCAAGTCGATGACCTGCGTATTCTAGAATAGAATGACCAAAGGATTGGACGTTTATAATGACGTGCATTGACGACTGTCAAATACGACAATCCCATACATTTGTCATCCTATAAACGTACAATATTCGACAATACGCCACTCATCGAATTGGTACTTGTCTAGGGGGCTGAGAGAAAAGGTTCCCGAAGTTTTCGGTTAGGATATTTTATTAAATCATACTCGTAATCGGCACCTATGCATCTCGTAGGAGAAACTTTAATGATTTTACGTTTCTTTACAGTGGCACTCCCGTAATGGGTCTAATACGCAGTGGTGCAGCAAGTACTCGGGTGTCAGCACAGCCAGAACTCCTTTGGCCTGTACCATCTCACTGGAGTCTCGAAGATGCTGCCACTGTACCTCTGGCATACGTGCAAGCGTACTATTGTCTAGTGAGTATCTCTTCAATATATTACATGTGACCTCTGGGACTGTTAATAATGGGCGATGTCAGCGGGACGATGTATTAATGGTGGGGGATAAGGTACACACTCGTTCGTATTGCATCACAATAGTATTATTATGGTATTTTCCACATTTACGAACAGAAATTTCGTGTGTGGTCTGTATATCACCATTGATAGCCTACTTACTATATCAACCCAACTAAATTTGAAACTTTGGGTTGGGCAGTATTTCGCAAACTACGTCGAGTCATCTCTTCACTCCTACCGCAACGCCTTAAAATCTTTGTCCTTGAACAGTGCGTCTTACCTGTTATTACTTATGGTGCCGATATGTGAACACTTACAGTGGGACTGGTCCATAGCTTGAAAGTCGCGCAGCGGGCTATGGAGCGAGCTATGCTTGGAGTTTCTCTGAAGGATAGAATTCAGAACGAGGTTATCCGACAGAGAACTAAAGTTACCGACATAGGTCACAGAATAAGCAAGTTGAAGTGGCAGTGGGCTGGCCACGTTTGTCGAAGGACCGATGGCCGTTGGAGCATACGAGTCCTAGAGTGGAGATCGCGGTAAACGAAAGGTAGGACGCCCCCTAGCCAGATGGGCGGACGACCTGAAAAAGGTGGCTGGGACAGACTGGATGCGGAAGGCAGAGGATCGGGGAAAATGGCGTACATTGGGAGAGGCCTGTGTCCAGCAGTGGACTGCGGTGGGCTAATTGATTGATTGAAATTTGAAACTACTATACTATACAGATACGAAATACCTTGGCAAGAGAGGAATTCGTACCCGTATAGAATATTCCGTGTTAGATACTCAAAGTATATAACTATAAAATTACAGATATTTTCATATTTATTTTTGTTTTTTTAAAAGGCTATTAAGTTTGAACTGCCTCAAGGCAAGTCGATATTAGTACATGGAGGCGCAGGTGCTTTAGGGCAGGCAATAATATCCCTTGCTTTGGCCTTGGATTGTGAAGTCTACACGACCGTCAGAGATATACATAAAAAACATTTCCTGCTAAATATATTTCCAGCATTGAAAGGTATAGTAGAGAATTATTTTCACTATTGTTTATTCCGATGTTTTATCCGTCTGTTACCTAACTTCAAATTTGTATTCTGGGACACTGCACTGAATTTTACTCTCGTGGCTGCATTTTTCCACTTACTTTAAATCTGGTCTCAAATGTCTTCGTTCTTAAAAAAGAACATAAATAGATATACGATATAATATATATCGTATATCTATTTATGTGCTAAAGTTGTATATTTATTTTACTTTATTTGAACTTCTTTCGTATCTATCTTTCTTTTTGTATTTTTTAATGCACCTTGTTTCTAGTTTGTTTGCTAACTACACCAAATCTTTTGCTTTATTACACTACTGTCCATCCCAAGGTTGCCTGGAAGAAATCGCTTCCAGCGATAAGGCCGCCCATTGTACATTAAACTGTATGCATGCTAACTACAAATTTTACTGTAATCTATTGGTGTACAATAAAGAATTATCTATCTATCTATCTATAACTGTTATTTATCTTGTATGTTCATAATAAAACTATGTAACATTTCAGCTGATCATATTGGTTGCTCCCGCGATAATACTTTTAGTGATATGGTTGAAATAGTCTCTAAAGGAAAGAAATGTGACGTTGTTATAAGCTGTGTTAAGGGACGGCTCAAAGATGTGAGTAAGATGTTTTTCTTGTTTGCAAATAATTTCTGTATGAATAATAGTAACAATGTGTTCTAGATGCCTCATGTTAGCTCGACCTACTATTTTACTTTAGATTTTCGTTCAATTTTATGTCAAATCTTTAACTGTTACAGAAACCTATGAATGTAATAAAATACATACAATACATAAACACACTAACAAATAAACAAACTACTGGCACAATTGTATACGTCAACTGTAAATCAAATGCAATAAAGATCATTTCTTTATTCATAAACTCAAGTACCTTAATGTTATCTAAATATTCAAATAATTTTGATTAAACTTTACGAAAATGTTTACATATTTCATAAGCGGCTTACGCGATGTTTATTGCACTTTCGGACACTTTAAAGTATCCGCAACACTGCAGAGTTCAATTTGAAGTGTCGTGAAAATTTGCCTACATTAATTGTTACAAAATTAATTAAGTTAGTATATTAATTAGCTGAAAACTTATGTTTTATTTTTTGATAGTTCAACCATATAAAGATTAACAATACACTTTATTTATGTGAGTATTTGAGAAGGAATTTGAAATGTATTTAAACTTGTATTGTGCTATGTGACTAATTTTTTTGCAGATATCTTTCGAGTGCAATATCTTTGGGGGTCTGTTTCTTGACATTTCACAACTTCAAAATGGAGATGAATATAATTTTGGAATGGCCCATTTAAATAAGGATAAAAATTATATTACTGTAGATTTCTCTTCAATATTTGAAGATGAAAATATAGAAGATCTTAGAGTAAGTATTAACAAAAATATTTCAACCCTTGATCTGGCGTGCTCTCTTTTGCGCATTTTTCGTTGACTACTACCAAGATGACTGGCATTAGGTATGTAGGACATGCTTTCGAAGTTTGCGCGATGTCTTTGTATAAATGCCTACTAATGTAAAAGTAATATTTATTTGATTTCGTAATTTCCGTAATAATTTTATTTATTCCCACGTCTGTGTATGTCCGATAAGGCAGGCTAAAGTATAACTATTTTGTTTCTAATAACGCCAATACACTGAAGCAAATGCTGTAGCGGCCTTTTCTAAGTGAAGTTAAACCCTAAAATTATATTCTTGAAAGCCTTGGGTCTATAGTAAATAAAGTAGTAATTTTGGGGATATCCACAGAATATTCATAGAATGATAAGTGATGGCATTGCTCGCGGCTTCGTTCGTCCTCTGTCGCGTGTAACATATGGACCATATGAAGCAGCGCGTGCATTCCAGCTACTAGCTTCCGGTTCCCACCGCGGCCGTGTGCTGTTACACATAAAAGCAAACACTATTCATGCACAGAACAGGTAAATAACATACTGAGAGTACTGCATTCTTAAAATATCGAAAATAATTTTCAAAGTAGAGGTAACAAAACAAAAAAAATTACTTCCAGGATAAGATGTAGCGCAAATCGTTCTCAGCTCATACTGTGCGGCAAGACATCATATGGTCTACAGTTTGCTGATAGACTGGTGGCCAGAGGTGCAAAACAACTGTATCTGCATGTCCCGACACAATCTTCTTACTTACAGCACAAAATACGGTATTTACTTGTCAATTTAATTCAATATACTTAAATTGTAGCTTAGAATAGAATCTACGTAATTAACAAATTGAAATATCTGAAATTTTGAACTTTGTTTTTTATTTTTCTTAAATGATATGTTTTAGGTCATGGCAAAAATTGGGGATCAATGTCATCGTGTCTTCGGAATCCCTAAATAATCAGAAATCAGTACGTTCCTTAATAACTAGCAGTTTACAGCTGGGACCTCTGGAAGGTGTTTATATAGTTGCTGAAGAAACTGGAACTGATCATAATTTGATCAGCAATTTGGATGCTGAAATAAGGAAATTGTGTTATGATTTAAGGTACGTTAGCTTGTGTCTGACGTATTATTGGTATAGTACAGTTAGTTGCAGATATATCTTACCGCGTATGATAAAGTGAACTCTCAATATACTTGTATGTGCACGTTTATTTCATTATTAGATGAATTGTCATTATGTCTTTATTTCAATGAAAATAATGTTCGTTCAAATATGGTGTGAGATCTTTAAGGGTCAGGTTTCTTTACAGCTCTATTCTTTCTATCTACTAAATGGTTCTTATGAACGTTTTACTGCGAGTCTCAGGTCTATGACTGTCATAATCATGATACAGGATATCAGACACTTACTGACAAACATTTTGTTGATGATCAAGTTAAAATCCGTAAACGATCGTATAAATGATATGTCGCTTTCTTGGTATTTTGCCTATTATACCTAGGGATAAATTTTCTTTGAAATTTTAGCCATTTTGCTGTGATCGATTTTGGTGACAATTCTACTGGCAAGAATGTGTGTTTGAACCGACTCAATGAGAAGTTACCCGCCACAGTACTCCTGTTACCTGAAATTAAGGAAGTAAGTAAAGAATGTAACGTAACAGCTTAACCTTTATCTTTAGCACTCCACGAAGTTTATTGAAGTTGATTCCACATGACATTTGCTTTTTCTGCGGAAACCTTCTTCTTTTTCCCCGGTCGGACCCGAAGCTTTCACCTCAGAATCCGGCTTTTCCAGTCTAACTGCGGGTTTGGCTGAACTTAGATATTTTTCGTAAAGCGACTACCATTTGACATCTAACTGGAATCGACGGCATAACGTGCTCTCCAAGACACGACCAGATTAGTCCAAATAGTCATATTTGTACTGAGCAGGAATCGAATCTGCGCCCCATACGACGCGACGTAGCAGTCACGTTCACTACCACCATGCCATGCCACAAAGACTGTGAGTCAGCTGTGCTAAGAAAATTTTAAAATGTATATTTTGTTCCTTGCAGGAATTATACAGCAGTTTCATAAACTGGCGAGGTGCAGTGGATGCTGCGGAACGAGCTTTGGAGAACGCTCATGGTGTAACTCTTGCACATGAGAACAAACATAAAATTCCCCTTCTCCAACAAATTGCAAAATTGGCCGGTAAAATGTTTAACACCAATATAACATACTTATAACAGAGCAACGTAATTGTAAGAGAGTTTATTTCTAGCATTTTATATTATTTATCTGCAGGTATAAGCATACCAGATGACGTCACGAGGAGTCTTACTTTGGCAGAATTAGGTATTCAAAATCATAAATTACAGTCAATTTGCACTTTCTTACGCGTTCAGTACAACCTGGCGTTTGACGAAGAGCAAGTTCAATCATTTACAATAGACACGTAAGTTCATGTTTATCATTTAGACTTTTACTAAGTTCTAATTGAATATTTTACAAATTGTCCTAATGTTGTATTTAGTACACTAGCAGTGATGCTATCATTAAATAGTGCAATTTTTACGAACGGTGACTAAACGACAGTTAAAAAATATTTTCTGGTCTTTTTTCTGAAACTTAACTAATCGCCTATTATAATAATAATAATAATATAATAATAATATTTATTTATCAAAAAGGGCTGTACTTTATGGTGACAATTTACCTGTATTTCTTATACATAATAATATATATAATATAATAATAATAATTTTCACTTAATTTCCAGGATTTTGGAAACAGAAAAAAAAGTCATAGGATTTCCCTTCGAAGACATAAAAGGCTTGCCCAATTTCTTCAGATTTATTGATTCGGATGAACTTCTAGCGACCACCGAATTAGTATTTTTGCCAACACTTGTCAGTAGTACGTCTATGGTACGTTCTTCATTTTCAGCCAATGTTTCAGCATAGTTTAGTAAAATTTCAATTTAAGACATCTTAATTATTGCAGAGAGACGACGAATTCGAAGTAAACCAGAAAAATCTGTGCATAATACCGGGGATGGAGGGCCATCATGAGCGGTTCCGCGTTTTCTGCGAACGGCTTAAGCTACCAGCTGTCGTACTGCAACCCGGACTCGATCATCCTCACGAGACAGTGGTGGAAACAGCCCAGAGGTTTGCTGAGGTATGTGTACATAGATACTAACTACAGCCGCCTTATATCTATGATCAAATCAAATGATCATTTTTTTTTTTTGAAATTGTGTTATATATTTTATCCAATAAACTTATTAATTTTACAATCATGCCAAGAAATAATATATAAATATTAAACACAATTATAAATATTTCAAGTATCAGAGACTCATTACATATTTAAGTTCATATTTGAAAAGGGCGAAATACGCTGCAATGGAGCCACAATATTATTTTGTGTCCATTGCGGTGGAGACTATGGGCAGTTGGGGGTCGGACACGAAGAGGTTGATCGCGGAAATTGGCCGCCGCATCCACGACCATGGCGGTAACTTCCGATCCGGATCGTTCCTGGGGCAAAGGTTGGCTATTGCGATTCGGCGCCGGGAACGATGCGGAGTGGGTTGTTTGACGCGACATGATCGCGAGTTTGTTTCGTGTATTTATGTTTTAATTATTTTGTATGTGATAAATAAAGTTCTAGTTCATATTTTATCTATTATCATTATTATAATATAAATACACATAAAATACAGTACGCAAATGTCATGAAATCAAATTTAAATTCATTTACATCGTAAAACATAAAACAAGATTACATATATTAATATTATTAATTTTTTTTTAGAAGAAAACTACTTTTGCCTTAGATGAGATTGTGGTTCCCTATATCTTTTTCATTATTCTAAAATATAATAATACGAATTCTGAGAAATTTATGGAGATGATCCTTGTAACCCCCTTAATCTGAATTTATCCAAACTCATTTCATCAAAATATTTGCTCTCTTGCCTTACATCATTATTTTTGAACAGATTTTGCTGAAGAAGACTGGAATGAATGATACCTTTTACTTGTTGGGCTACGAGAGTGGCATTGTTGTTGCTCTGGAAGTTGCTGCTATTCTGGAAGATCACGGTCGGTATTTCATATAAGTTGGGTAATTTCATCATATTTCTCCCTTGGCTTGCTTTTATCGAAATGCCACGGCTATATGATATTTACAATATAGCCTTGAGGTATATATTCTACAACATTCTACACAACGCTATCTAGACCCATGATAAGCATAGTTTAACTAGCTTTTTTTTTTTTTTTTTTTTACGTGCGCAAAATCCCCACGGATGCCTCCCCACCGGAGCCGGTGGAGGAGGTTATGTCGGACTCGAACCGACTAAAACGCACGCCGCCTGTGGGTCGTTTTGGTTGCCGAAGGTGAGGTTGACAGGCATATCCCTCGCACCCCGGCCGACCCAGGGCCATCTCTCACGATCTGGCCCTCTTCTCGGGTTGTGGGGACTACAGTCCCCAACTCGACCCCGGAACTCGCCACCGCCGCGGCCTGCTTCTGCCAGGGTGACAAGCGGCTCCACCTGTCACCCCCAGGCCGGCAGTTTAACTAGCTTGTGTTATTGAATCTAGAATACGGATAAACATATTTAAATACTTTTTTTTTGTAAATACATATATATTATACATAGAAACACCCAGACCAATGCAAATACCCATATTCATGCATACAAATATTTGCACTGAGCGGGGATCGAACCCACGCCTCCTGCGTAGCAGTCGCGTTCACTACCACCACGCCACAGAGGCTGGCAGTATGACAGTAATTTAAATTTATATTTCATTTATATCTGTGTATTTGTCAAGACTGGCACTCACTGGTCTACATGACACTAACTTTAGTGAATCCACAATCAATACAAAGTTTGCTTATATTTTCAGGACTAACCGGCAAAGTATTTTGTGTTGGATGTACACCAGAGGAGTTTGTGAACGAGGTTGAAGAACAACTATCAGCATTTGAGGATGAGGAGCAACTACAAGACGGTGTGTTGCGGCATATGTACTCACTAATGACTGGAGGGGATTGTACAGCATTGGAACATGCATTACAAAACTCGACCACGTGGTCTGAGAAATTAGATATGTGCATACGCACTCTTCTCGGCCGCGTGTCGCACTCGGCGCAGTATGCGCGCTCGCTCATAGAATGTGCGCTTACACGCATCAACCAGAAACAGCACTACCGCGTCACGACACGACGGCTACGCTCTCAGGTGATACTACTACGCGCTGCATTAGGGCACGGACCAGTACAACATACAGTTCTACAGAACATCTCAGAAAAACCCTTCGTCGTCCACCAGCTCAACTCACCAATGGCACATATCATGACGGACTTGAGCTGTGCCGCGATCATCAACGAACACTTGGACCCCACGATACTCGAGAGTTTTGCATCCAGAAATATCTGCGATACATACCTCTTGAATGCTAACTCGTTTATGTCTATAGAATAAGATATTTTGTTAAAACCTTACTACTTAATTTATCTCCCTCTATTACTTTAGCAGTAATATAATTATTTTTTATAATATTGTCTCTTATTATTTCATCTGTCGTCGTTTTTTAATTGCAATTTTCTTAATTACCGTACTATGCTCTTTTTTAATTATTTCACAGTATTTCCTTTAGGATTTACTTCATGGTATTTTACTTCTTTTAACTCGAACTCGAGTTTCAATGAAAGTACTACTACAATAATTTATCTTATTAGTAAAAACTGTTACATTAGGAGTGAGTGACCGCTTTATATATGATTTATGTTGGTATCTGTCTGTTTTAAACGTACATGTATGTCACTACATAGTAGCTTCTGGGCGAGCTCGTTTGACTAGTTTTTGAGGCGTAGTTTTTGTTTTGCTAACTTGTGCAAACCTTGCACATCGGATTTAACTTACAGTGGGCAGATTTGAGAATTCATGAACTTCGACATGGTGACGAACCTTGGTACCTTGAGAACAGTTTTCAAAATTGAACTCTGAGATCGTTGAAGAATTTTAATAATTGAATTATTTGCAGTTCCCCTCAGTTGAATGCAATATATCCAGACTACTTTATACACCGTAGCTTAGCTAGCATAGCACCGTAGTATTTTCGACAGATTAGTTTGATTACCTGCCCAGTAGCCAGGTTAAGTGTCAAAATTTGAGGTTCATGACATCTCTCTTCGCTTTGAGGTGATACCTCCAGGTGAGCCGTCGATCCAGACCAGATAGAACTTCAGGTATTTCATGTACTCAACAGTGTAAAAGTTATATGAGCAGATGTAGTCGTACTTGCAGCTATTTTCCATCTTTTTAGTCATGTGTCTATTTCATTAGTTGAGTTTGCATGCCAGTCGAGGCGATATTAGGATTTAAGTGACTTGCTAGGATGACAATGTCTTCAGCGTATGTGGTTGTAGTGAACTCATTAGTCCTGGGTAGATGTGCAATATAAAGAGTATGGATGGACCTAGAACGGATCCCTGAGGGACACCTGCTTTGATCTCGTAGGTTCGATCGAGCGTCCTCCTCCTCAACTTGGAATATTCTACCTTTCAGATACGATCTAGGGATAGGGCAAAAGTTAGTGAGAGGTTTTATTACTTAATCGAACGCCTCCTAGATGTCAATAAAAACTGCAGACCAATATTCTTTTTGTTCAAGAGAGTTAAGTATTGAATTGTAGAATGTACACTTGTTTGATGGTGGGTGGTGTTGGCGGAAGCTGAACTGGTGATGAGGTGTGAATAGTCTAGTAAGTCCTCTAGTCTACTCGGTACTATTAGTACTACTAGACTAGGCGTATACTACTAGTATAAACGCGAAAGTTTATGAAGATGTTTCGATGTTTGTATGTGTGGATGGTTTTTATTCAATCATCCTCAGACGACTGTACGGATTTAATTGAAATTAAGTACCTACAAGAATATATTAGAGACCTATTATTCCTAGAATAGTTAACTATAGGTTGCGACACAGAAATATATTGGGATAGAACGGTTATAAGTTCAACGTAAATAAATACTGACGAGAAATAAATAATGCCTCTATTTTTTCAAATTCACTTCTTTATTTTTATTCTACAGTTGGAAATAGTACAATTTGGCATATTAACGGTATTTTTAACGATGTTATTACAAGCCAGTCTTATCAGTACTGAGTAAGCGTTCGAAAGTTCCTGTCTCATAGGGTAGGAATTGTCTAAGAAGTTGCCACGCGTTTCCTACTCACGTAGCAGTTTTATCCTAATATATTTCTGTGAATTGCGATAGTTATATTAGTGTAGCGTAATTCTAATTGGGCAACAAGTAGTGTACTATATATGACAATAACAAAATATCCATATTCCAAATTTAAAAAAGCAATATGATCTCGAAGTATGCAGGGTGAAATCGTTTAAGCCCACCTAGAGGAAAAGTATTCTTATACTATTTAAACTATCATGGTCACTCACATCAAGCATCATGCAAGTACCATAATCACGCCGGCCTGGGGGTGACAGGTGGAGCCGCCTGTTACCCTGGCAGAAGCAGGCCGCGGCGGTGGCGCGCCTAGCGCGCCTCCCCGTTTCCGGGGTCGAGTTGGGGACTCTGTAGTCCCCACACCCGAGACGAGGGCCAGATCGTGAGAGATGGCCCTGGGTCGGCCGGGGTGCGAGGGATATGCCTGTCAACCTCACCTTCGGCAACCAAAACGACCCACAGGCGGCGTGCGTTTTAGTCGGTTCGTGTCCGACATAACCTCCTCCACCGGCTCCGGTGGGGAGGTATCCGTGGGGATTTTGCGCACCTAAAAAAAAAAAAAAAAAAAAAAAGTACCATAATCACGCAGGAACTGTACAGTCCCTCCGTGATCATGGTGCTTGCAACAGCGCCGGAATATCGGAAACTCAAAACAATGAAACATGGTAAATATCCCGATTATTTTGATACTGATATTCTTATACTGATGATAGATTTTTCTCCGTAGAAACATTCCATTATTTTAAAAAAGAAATAAACATTCAAAATTTCTCGAAAACTCACTTGTAACACTCGATAATCGGACCAGCTAAAATTCGAAAAAATAATATTCTATATTTAAATGGTATCAGTTAGTTTACGGGACAAACATGAGTTAGCAATTTTTTATTTGTCAGAACGTGTATAATGTATAGTATTCAGTCAGATAAAACCCATTGAATCCCTTTTTCCAAGATGGCGGCCGTGGGATAAAGGATGCAACCCCACAAACTTGGATTTAACTTCAAACAAGAAACGGTGTTGAATAGAATACTTCAAAGTATGCAACAGAAATATTTAAGTAAGTAGGCAGAGTCCGCGGTCATGCGGGTTCTGCCTACTTAAATATCTATTACTCAAGCATCTGATCTGATGATCGATATTGACTAGCAAAGTATTCAAATTAATCTTAATACCAAAATATTAAAACTAAATATTAAAAAACATAATTATTATAATTCATAATATCACAAATCATACACTTAGCTTTTACTGTTTTAATATATTCGTTTATACTAATGATCGAAATTCCTAATCATTCGATTAAATAACTATAATATTCATAAATGTGTTTTATTCTTATGCATGTTATTTAATGCATCATTCTTCAATTTATTTATTGTGCTGTAAACCTGCACTGGGAAAAAATTAAAGGTATAATAAAAGTAGCATAAATAAAATAGAAGGTCAAGTTAAAAATGCGACCCCAGTGAAAATCAAATGGCTACCAGAAACGAGATGCTACCAAAAAAGTAGGTTAGATTAGAACTCTGCCCACAACAAGGCGGAAGCCGAGCGAGCGAAGCGAGCGTGCCGCGGCAGCAACCGGCGAAGCGCCAGAAACTAATGAATGTTAATAAAGTAGACAGAATTTATGCAAAAAGATATACAACGTTATTAATTATAGCAATATGATAATAGAATGTTATGAAGAACAAAAATTTGGAAAAAAAATTATGGATTTAACCCATTATGGATTTAAAAAAAAATATGTTTCTTGGTAGTAACAATATTAATAAAAAAAATATAATCACTAACTGTTATGAGTTCCGATGATAGTAATAAAAATGTATGAATAAAAAAAGTGTGAAAAATAAAATTATGAAGAGTGATGTTTATGAACACAAATCGTTAGTAAGAAAAATAATAGAATTAAAAATTTTATGTGAGCCAATATGGACCCATACGAAATGCACCCCCATGACATGGGTATCAAATGAAAGGGTTTGCTGTCAGGAATACGAAAAGTATAAAATAAAAATAATAGTTTAGAAAGCTAAAAAACACGTTTTTAGCACGCACTAACATAACAAAATAATTCGGACATTTAGTTTGATGTCTCAAGAGTTTTCCCTTTGGCAAATCTTCATTAAATCGCAGGTAAACATAAACAATTTCAGTTCGTGATGAACGATAAATAGTTCAGTCAATAGGAAGGAGGTACTAAGGTATTAAGATCATTTTTAGTGCATTGTTTGTCAAGATTGATCTGATGTTCACAGTATAACACACACCCTATAATATTTTTCACGTAGCATGGGTACGGTGACATTTGACTAATTCCATTTCATGCATGATTCATTTCGAAACAATTTACCTAACGCGGAATACAGGAAACAACACTTAATACGAAGATAAAAAGAAAACTGTTTTATTTTGCATTTTTAACTTAAAACTATTTTTATTTCTCCGTAATTATTTAAACTTTAAATATAAACATTCCAAATACATAATTCTTGATGCGTGAATCGGAACAGGTTGCGTTAGAGATTGACATAGTAAAATCGTTATAATCGATAAATTGTCGAATAAAGTATCATAAATCGTTAGTTGTATTTTTAACTAAAATACGATTATAAAATATAATTATGTAATAATAAACTTTAAACAAAGCATTTTTGTCTTTGTGGAGCTTTATTATAATATAGCAACACTGCTTAAGCATGAGCTGGCAGCCATCTTGTTATATCAACTCAGTACGAGTGTGTCTGCCTTGTATGCGGTCTGTTTTCTTTGTTTTGAGCTTGCGTGGTGTTTTTGTTACTTGTTTTTGTTATTGACTATCGTTGTGCTTTGTTGTTTTCGTTACCTTTTTTAGTTATTGACTTTTGTTTTGTTGTTTTTTTTGGCAAAATGCCAAAAAGAACGAAAAAGACTGTGCTTGGTAGTCAAGCCCGTGAATTTGTAGTTCGATTGCGGGATTACTTTGAGCGGGAACGTGAGAATGGCGGAACGCTATTGCCTGTGTCCAACGTTTTGGATCGAGTGGCAGATGCGTTAGACATTGGGCGGAACACGGTTTCTCGAATCACTCGAGAAAAATATGGTGCACCCCTAATAAAATGCGAACCAAAAAGGCATCTGTAACAGATGTAGACAGTTTTGCGGCCGATGCTATACGGAGCCACATTTATAACTATTACCAGAATAAAGAATTACCGACGCTTCTAAAGCTGGTCAAGTCTTTAAAAGATGCTGATTTGTTTACTGGAAGTCCTACATCCTTGTGGCGCGTATTGAAGGACATTGGTTTCCAATTCAAAAAAGTAAACAAAAGAAAAATTGTCATGGAGAGGGGCGATATAGCATTTGCGCGGGTTACCTTTTTGAAAAAGGCTAAAGCGATTACCGATTGGAGCAATGTCGTCTTCCTGGATGAAACTTGGCTGAATGCCAATCATACGGTCGGTAAAATGTGGACTGACGATACACCTCATGCCTCGACCAAAGTGCCAGAAGGAAAAGGGGAGAGATTGATTATTTGTCACGCAGGCACATCGAAAGGATTTGTAGAAAATGGGCTACTTGCTTTTAAATCGAAAAAGACGGGAGAATATCACGAAGATATGAATGCGGAAGTATTCACGGAGTGGTTTCAAAATATGCTTAGCAATTTAGAAGAATCCAGCACAATTATTATGGACAATGCCCCATATCACTCCGTGCAATTGAACAAACCGCCGACTTCTTCCAATAAGAAGAGCGAGTTGATCGAGTGGCTCCAAGCCAATAATGTGGAAGCCGATGAGACGAAATTAAAGGTGGAGCTAGTGAAGCTCGTAAAAATGCACAAGCCCCAAACGACATACAAATTAGATATGATGGCGAATATGATCACGAAGTCCTGAGGCTTCCACCGTACCACTGTCAGTACAATGCCATTGAATTAATTTGGGCCCAAATCAAAGGTAACTTGTTTAACCATAGTCTATTTACATACTGACAAAAATATGATTATGTTTATTACTGGAATTCTATGACTCAATTTGTTTTTTATCTTGTTTCAGGATACGCTGCACGAAAAAATACAGCTCCGCCTTTTACAGCCACAAAAATGATGGGGTTATTGAAAGAGGGATGCAAAAATGTCACTGGCGATGACTGGAAGAAAGTAGTGGAGAAAACCAAAAATCTAATCTTACATGACTGGGAGCGAGACATTAGAATAGACTGCATAATTGATTCCCAAATAATTATTCACGTCGACGAGTCAGATGACGATGATGATGATGATGATGATGATGATGAAGGTGATGAACATGTTTGATTTTTAATAAATAATTAAACAGGTTATCAATTTTGTTTTACTTTTTTTCTTCAAAATTATTAGTTAATAGAATCGATTTCTTCTTCATTAATAAATGATCTCGATAAGATATATAATCGATTTTATTTCATGCGATTTTATCTTGACTACATCTCTAGTAACTTCAAATCCCAAACGTCACCGTACCCATGCTACGTGAAAAATATTGTAATCCATAACACACATGTACACATCCTAATTTAAAAAATGAAGCCATTTACGAAGTAAAAGTGGCAAAAAATGTATTTAAAACGTCACAACATTAATTATCTGATTGTACAGCTTACATTATTTTTAAATACCTGTCGAAATATTTTCAGATGCAAGTACCTCAAATGTAACTCTCTTTATCTACACTTAAATAAACCTGTACTATTTAGGAAAACAAACATAAATATTACATTATTACATGAATTATATGAAATATTATACTATACATTGTATTATATTATTATATTGAAATACTACCACTTATCTGTGTACAAGAATAGATTTCACAAAAAAAGAATAAGTACATATAGGCTATATTCAACACGCACCACAAGAGTAAACTGTAGATATTTACACTATCTATTGCCTAATAACTCTCACTATTTTATAAAACACACAACACAAGGACCAACACGCACCACAAGAGTAATCTGTAGATATTTACACTATCTATTGCGTAATAACTCTCATTATTTTATAAAACACACAACACAAGGACTAGGATGCAGCGTACGCCAGTATACTAATCACCGCCAACATGCTTTTTACTGCTATTATGTTAGTCAACAACATCAGTTTATCAGTTTTTGCATCGCGTTAATAATATTAATAAATATACTAAATTCGAATGTAAGTGTCGAACTACTCAAAATGCAAACGGATTATAAAATATATAATAGTTCTTACCCTGCTATTTTGTGCGGCAAGGGCTCAAGTCGTAGTGTGTTGGTCGGGGCTGCTGATTTAATCCATTATTATTCGTTAACGTGACTGACAATACCACCATTAATGAGTTAGACATGGTTTGTATAAATTGTCACATAATCCAAACCCCTGATGAATGCCGAACAGCAATTACGACAGCCCATAATTTTAAGCTTTTAGCATTTAATATACGAAGCCTGCATAAAAACTTTGAATCTTTCACCGTAGCTCTGAAAAGAACAAACACCGTCTTTGATATCATAATCTTGTCTGAGTGCTGGCTCGATGACTCATCCATAATACCTCAAATAGACACATACGATAGCTACTGCACGAAAAAAACTATCAATCAGAATAGCGGAGTAGTAGTCTACGCAAAACAAAATTTAAGGATCTGCGTCACTGAACCAGATCTTCTTTTTTTTTTTTTTTTTTTATTTATTCAGGTACACAAAACACATTACAATCAAATAAAAATAATATGATGAAAATACAGTTCCGTACTGGATTGTAACATAACTACATGTGCACACATTTAAACAACATATAAAAACAGTAAGAGCTCTTAAACAAACTAATTGAAAAGAGAATATAAATGAGTGTTACTTACAAGAACGAACTATTGTGGAGGATGTCTTTCGAAATTTTGATAAATCTGTTAAAATTGGAATCAAATATATCTAGGTGCTTGTTCTGCTTTGCCAACTCGTTGTATTGGCGCGCCATCCTAGTTAAAGGATTATGGAAAGATATGTTATTCTTATAAACCCGAAGGGAAAATAGATTAGTCACATTAGACCTACGGGCGCTAAATTTTATATTAAAAGTGAGTTGAGAAATTAATCCTGGTGAGTCTATGAGATAGTGTATTATCTTGTACAAGTAAATCAGATCAAAATATGTGCGTCGGGTTTCCAATTGTTGTGCTTTGAATTTGCAGAGTCTTCCGTGGTAGTCGATATTCGACCGCCCAGGTTCCTGACGATAGCTTAGGATTCTAAGTGCCTTCATCAGTATACGCTCGATATCGTTCACATGTCCCCTGTAGTTAGGCGACCATACAGGACTGCCATATTCTAAAACACTTCTCACCAGGGCGTAGTACAGGTACAAACCACTAAGAGGCCTTCTGAATTCCTTGGTAGATCGCAAGACAAACCACAGGAGTTGATTGGCCTTAGAGATGATGGAACAATAATGGGCACGAAATGAGAGCTTATCATCAAATATGACACCGAGATCCCTGGCAACCACTGACCGATTAAGCATTTCACCATCAATGTCATACGACCACGTAATCTTATTTTGCTTGTTGGTGAATGATATAACATAACATTTCTTGATATTTAAACACATAAGATTAGTGTGACACCACTGCGACAATGTATTAATGTCGCATTGAAGGGCTAGACAGTCTTCTGGTTTAGAGATCAGCGTAAAAATCTTCAAATCGTCCGCATATAATAGGCAGTTACATGACAATTGTTGAATGAGGTCGTTAATAAGAATAACGAAGAATAAGGGCCCCAAATGGGAGCCTTGAGGTACTCCAGAAGTTACCACGATAGGTGAAGATACAAAACCTTTCAATGCAACTAACTGAGTTCTACTATCCAGGTATGAACAAATCCAACGAAACAAACTCCCGTGAATTCCATATGACGCAAGCTCGAGCTTGCGTCATATGGAATTCACGGCAGTTGATGATTGACCTTATCGAATGCTTTCGAAAAGTCGGTATATACAGAATCAACTTGTCCGCCAACAGCAAACGCCTGACAAAGGTAATTTTTGTATCCGAGCAAATTAGTAACAGTTGACCTGTTCTTAACAAAACCGTGTTGATGTTCTGACATAATGGGTTTAAAATGATTGTATAGACGAGTATAAACCATTGACTCGAATATTTTGGCGAAGCAGGATAGCATACTGATTGGTCGGTAATTTTCACAGTGAGAGTTATCACCACTCTTATAAATGGGGATGATGTGAGCAGTTTTCCAACGCTTAGGAAATATGCCAGCAGTCAACGACCTATTAAAGATAATACACAAAGGAAGGGCTAACTCTTTCCCACAACATCTAATAAAAGAAGGAGGCAGAAGATCAGGGCCGGCACCCTTATTAACATCTAGCCTTTTTATTTTAGTCAGTACGTCACTTGTCTCTACTAGAATTCGAGACAGTGTGTTTGGAGACCATTCTTCAGAGGGCAGGCTACAGTCGGCCGGATTAGCGCCTGTAATAGAATGCCTCTCAAAGACTGAGCCAAAATAATTAGAGAAGAGGTCGCAGATTCCTTGACCATCAGATGCTGAGGCATCTCTGAACATCATAGTGTCGGGCACCGAGGTTTGACCCTTTCGATTGTTAATGAATCTCCAAAGAAACTTAATGTCCTTCTTCAACGAGTCCTCAGTAGCTGAAATGTATTTTTTGTAACAGTTTTTTGTTAGAGTTTTGCATCTTTCTCGAAGTAATGAAAAAACGTCGTAATCACGAGGATTGCCGTATTTTTTGTACATAGTGTGGTATTTATTTTTTTCTTGATTACATTTGATTAGTGATTTACTGTACCAAAATGGATAAGAAGAAAGCTTAAAGGAAGTGGTCGGCGTGTGTTTTTTTATTATTTGAGTTAAAATATCGTAAAAAACTTCCGTACACAAGTCGACATCAGAGGACAGTAAAATATCGTGCCATTTAATAGTGTTTAATTCAGCTTTTATTTTCTCGTAATTACATTTAGCAAAATTAATCCGTTTTGAAGTGCTTCTTTTAAGCCCCTTTGATACACATGAAGTGAGTAAGGTTATAGCAAGAGCAGGATGCTGGTTATCCTTGCGGCACAGCTCCTGTGTCTCACGAACAGTTATAGAAGACGTGTTCGAGAGTACTAAATCTAATAAGCGGTTATTAATATTTGTGATATAGTTAAATTGTTTTAAGTTACATAGTGAGAGTGACTCATTCAGTAGTTGAAGCTTTTTACTTTGGGAAAAAGAAGCGGAGTCCGAGGCCGAGGGTGCATTACAAGTGACAATATAATAATAATAATATTAAGGGGTATTGAAATCCCCAATCAGCAGGAAATCATCCGACGGAGAGATATTAAGCATCAAATGATGGCAGTGGCTATAGAACTCATCCAAGTCTTGAGAAGATATGTATGGGGGCAAATAGCAGACGCATAAGTTGAGAGGTGGAGCATCGTGTTTATCAGGAACTATAGTAATCCAGACATCCTCCAAATGACTGTCCCATGATGCCTGACGGATAACCTGGTATTTTTTTTGAATGGCTATCAAAACCCCACCTCCTTCCTCCTTAGTGGAGGAAGAATCTTCGCGATCCCTTCTGAAAACATTGTACCGAGTATCAACAATTTCGCCATCAAACACGCCCTTGTTAAGATTAGTTTCCGTGAGGCATATGATGTCATAGTTGGCATTTAACAGATTTAAACTAAATTGAGACAACTTACTTCGCATTCTATTTACATTCTGATAGTATATACTTAACATGGTTGTAACTTATAATTAAACAAATAAAAACAATATTTATTACAGAAGAAAAGAAATACAAGACAAGTGAAAGGGGAATTACAGACGCCTTTTAAGTGTTTCAGTATTTTTCACTAATATGGCAGGGCTTGTTTCATCCTTACGTACGTAAATGCTACCATAACGCACCCAAACAAATTTATAATTCATGTCCTTACAGAATTTTCGCGCCTCACTATGCAACTCCTTTGTTTCGGGTGACAGGTGTTCAGTAATATATATTCTACTACTTGAGCCACCAAGACCAATATGAGCAGTACAGAGCCTGTCATCAGAATGAGACTTATTAAAGCGCGTTACTGCGGACAAGACAACATCACGCTCGCGCTGCGATGATAGGGTAACGAGAATATTCCGCGGTCTCTTAGAGCTCGTGTTCATTTTAGCAACTCGGCGGCAGGCCCTGACATTAGCCTCAACTACATCAACCTGTAAACATTCACAGAGTTTTCTAAACAACTGCATTAAATTCTCAGACTTGCTCTCAGGTACCTCATGAATTTCCAGATTTAAATCGCGTGAAATCTTTTCTGTTATGGATAGACGGCTTTGTAGTTTCGTCAGTGCATTTTGAGTTCTGGAAAGCTCCAACTCAAGCCGTGCCACCTGGTCGCCCTTCTTAATAATATCTGATCGTATATCCTGTTGCTCCGCAGCGATGAAGTCCGTTGTTGTGGTAAAATCGTCCTTAACCGACTCGATAGCATGGTTCACCTCAGCGGCGACCATATCCCTCATGTCCCTCATGATTGCAGAACGTAGGTTAGACATAAATGCTGACTGCGGGGAAAGTTTCTCATCCATAAGTCGGCTAATACATTCTAAAGTTACGGGTCTGTTTTCTAAGTTAGCGCCTACCGTACCGGTCAGAGCAACATGTTGTGCTTCAGCCGATACTTGAGAAAACGACACATCCAAGGAAGCGTTCGGCGAGCGGTGCCTGTTGGACCCCCCAACGGGAGTATTGTCCGCGTTGTTTTTGCGCTTTGTTACATTCATACAACTAGGACAACTCAGTGACGCCAGTTGTTTAGTAGTAATTTGTTTGGACGCTACGGCGGTTACACTTAAGCATGCGTAACAAAATTTAGATCCACAATTATTACACTTCAAAAAGTCATTTGCCTCCAGAGCACAGTTACAGCCGTAACAGTTCATAATGATGAACTATATAATATAAACACTGATTCTTGATATTGAATGAGAATGTGAGTGTTAATTTCGCTGCAGCGGCAAGCGTCGCCGTGGCTAAGTGGCTAAGGCGGTCGCGTCAAAGCAGACCGTGCACTCAGGCCCCGGGTTCGATCCTCACCAAATCTTTCACTTTGTGGAATTGTTGAAATTGTTGTTTCAAATTAATTTCACATAAAGTTCAAACCGAGCGCACTCACACTTCGCGGTCCCGTCGATGACGTCAGCGTACAGCCAAAGATGAGACGTCCGACACTCGCCAAGATGGCCACTGGGTCTTATGGCAACTGTCCCAAGGAGAAACGAGAGGGACCGATAAATATAAACTTCCGAATTAAAATTAAATAATTTAAAAATCACAATTGTCCTGGTGCAACCGTAACACGTCCGTTCCGACACGAGACAGGTGAGCGAAAAAAAGAAGCAAACGTCTTCTAGATGCAAACTGCCTGCAAATAACTTTTGATGACAAGACAACTGTGTTTGGTATATATCGTCCGCCATCATTCCAAAACCTAAACAACTTTTTGAATTCTCTTAATTGTTTATTAAACAATTACTCAAATAAGTCAGATACGCTGATCCTTGCTGGGGACATAAACATAAACTTACTTGCAACTAGTAGTGGCCAGGAGGTGGAATACATGTGTCTTACAGCGGAACACGGTCTATTTCCAGCGATAACTAATCCGACTAGAGGGAACACATGTATCGACCATATTTACACAAATACACTCAAAGATTCTGTAGGCGTAATATGTAGCTCGGACATTACTGATCATGACATTATAATGATTGGCCTCTCTAAACATACAACTACCAAACGAAATGTGAATCGCAGTGTGGTTAAGCTAAACCTACAACCCTGAAACAAATTAAACAGCAAACAATTTTTGCAATCAACTCTCAGATATTGTCAACAAGCATACACGTCACGTGCGCATTAGTCACTCAAAATATAACATAAAGCCATGGATAACGCCAGGCCTTATTCGCTGCATGCAGCATAGAGACCGTCTACACACAAAATCGAGGAAATCGCCAAACGATCAACAACTACATCTTATTTACACACGGTACAGAAACTTCTGCAATAACCTACTACATAAACTTAAAAACGATTACGATAGTACAAAACTGTATAATAACACGAAAAACCCAAAGACATTGTGGAAAACTATCAAGACAATCTGCCACCAGTCACAAAACAAAAGAGTACCGACCGAATTACTAATGCTACCCAACAGTCTTGATGCCAAACACTCACTGAACATATGCAATACATATTTTTCAACACTGGGACAAAAACTGGCCAACAACATTTTAAATGATCTGAAGCAGAGTGAAAATACGTTGGCAACTAGAGTCAGCTGTAAATCAATAAAAAACTCGTTTTTCATGCAGCCAACCGATGAAATTGAAATAGATTCCTTAATACTGGCACTACAAAATGATAAGGCTCCGGGGATCGACGGAGTGACTAATGTTCTCCTGAAAGAAATAAGGAACGTCATCATACCACCTCTGACGAAAGTATTTAACATAAGTTTACAAACCGGTACCTTCCCTGACACATGGAAAACAGCCTCTGCCATACCCATTCATAAAAATGGACCCAAAGATGCACCGGAAAACTACAGGCCGATTTCATTGCTGCCTGTGTTCTCTAAATTGCTTGAAAAAGTAGTGAACAACAGACTAGTTAAATATATTGAGACCAACCATCTTATTTCTGACAGGCAATTCGGATTTAGGCGAGAGAGAGAACAGAAGAGGCAATCACGTTGCTCACATCAACGGTGTCATCTCACCTTGACAGTGGCAGGCGCAGCATAGGGATGTTCCTGGATCTAGCCAAGGCCTTTGATACGGTCTCAATTCCTATATTATTGCGAAAACTAGAAAAACAGTTTGGGATAAGGGGTGTGGCTCTAGATTGGTTTAAAAGCTACCTAACGAGTAGAAAGCAGTGTGTTCAAGTGGCCAACCACGAAAGTGAACTACACTACATTCGTTTTGGAGTTCCACAAGGCAGCGTGCTAGCGCCAACGCTGTTCATAATGTATATGAACGATTTACATGAAACTATCAAGGGAGAGATAATATGTTATGCTAATGACACGGTGTTGATTATTGATGGTTGAAATTGGAACGAGACTTTCTCGAACGCAGAGTGTATGATAGGGAAAGTGTCCACGTGGCTAAACCAAAACCTTTTAACACTTAATATCAGTAAAACGCAGTACACCTGTTTCCACAAGACAGCCGCTTCAACACCGAGCACTGGTCTCAACCTGAAATATCACACCTGTAGAGATCATGAGCACTGCACCTGTGAAAGCATAAAGCAAACTAACACCATCAAATACTTAGGAATAATCATCGACAGTAACCTAAACTTTAAGGTACACATCAAGTCCTTGTCAAATCGAGTTCGCAAAACTGCAAATATCATGAAACTGCTTCGTAAATCGGCACCACAAAACATTGTGAGAAATGTGTATTGCGCACTAACACAATCATTGATCACATACTGCATAATCTGCTGGGGAAATGCTTTCAAAACAACAATAATGGAACTAGAAAGGGCCCAACGATGTGTGCTAAAAACAACTTTTAAAAAACCCTTTAGGTACCCGTCGTCCCGTACAAAGACAGTAAAGTTCTGAGCGTGCGCTAGCTATTTATTCTAAAGACACTACTAAAAACCCACCAAAATGTTATCAACTCACAAGAATATACCAATTTACTAAAACTTCGCACATACAAAATCACAGTTCCCAAAGTTAAAACTTCCTTTGCTAGTCGCTTCAGTCCCTATAAGGACTGCTACATCTACAACGAAGTGGTAAAATGTTGTGACATAAAACAATGCACTCTAAAAGAAGCACAAAGCATACTCACAAAATATTTAACCTCTTTAGAATATGAGGCCGCAGAAAATATCCTAGTACACCTAGCCTAATGTGTATTGTATCTATTCGTATGTAATTATATATTATATATACACAATACTACTGGAATCTCAAAATACTAAATATTTACTATTGCTAAATATATTGTTCTTCTAAAAATAAGTCACCTACAAATTCAAATATCTAATGTATGTCGACCGAGCAACATTGTAAACAAGCGTCAATGTAATCATGTTGGTATTGGTACCCACAGGACAGGCATGCCTAGTGTGGGGCCAACGGATAACTTCAATTGTTTTGCTTTTGGTAATAAATGTTTTTTTTTTTTTATAAAGTATTGTACACGGAGGGTCCGTCGATAATAAAATATAAATCAATGTTATTGTATAATTATCATAAAATATGCAACAAAATAGCATATTGACTAACAATGACGGCTTATCACAGGCAACAATTGTCTACAGGTAACCTTTGGCTTTGCATAAATTTAATTGCCGAAAAAGGTGTTTTTATTTTCAACTTCCTTTTATCAACCCACGAATATTTTTCCGATTTCAACCCGGACGCTATAAACATAAATGCAAAAGAACCTAATTAATAAAAATGGATTTAATTAAATCCATTTTTATTATATGCATGACAAGCGCTAAGAAACCCTCTCAATCGGGGGTCGAGAACGTCACCTAGAGCAGGCAAGAGCTAGGATCCACGCATGGCCGGGAACGCTATCGGGTCCCGGGGCGGTTTTCTTGGCCTTTAGCCTATGAGCCGCGAGTTCTAGTTCTATCCAAGTGGCCTCGGGTATGTCGTCGACATTCGCATTGGGCGCTATAGGCGACCGAGGCATTTGTGGTGTAATATGTTCCACCGCTCGCGCTGAGAACAGGGCGCCAGCATCTCCTCCAAGCATCCCAGTCGCATCCGAAGCTTTCACTTCTGAATTTGGGATCCATTTTTTCCAGCCTAACTGCGGGTTTAACTGATCTTCAATATTATTGTTCGCTTTTGTTCACACACAATGCATAAATAAGATATACTGGTATGGTAAACAAGAAGCTATAGTACTACTATGCTGGTTGCGCCGATGTAGAAGCTGTGTTTCTTGACGCGGAAACACACTCTTTCTATACCCGTCTCCCCTCCCGCACTAACCATAGAATAGTACTAGATATAGCTTCCGTCCGCCATTTGTGAAATATAGACACTCAGTCTCGCTTTGAACTAGCCAGCGTAAGGACGGACCGCGCTCGCGTCTCTCAAAAATGATTAATATTTGTTACATTTTTACCGCTTCATAGACCTTTACCGATCGGATTGTGCCTCTCGTGTGTTCCTCAAGTGATCTAGTGACGCTGACGGCAGCTCCTGAGCAAGGAAGAGAAGATCCGTGTACCGGCTGCGATGAAAACACGTGTGTCGTGAAGGTTAGTGCATCCTCTCCTAATTTCTCGGGTTGCATTCATTGCTTGGATCACGCCCGCGGCAACCCGACCACCTGTCTTTTGTGTGTAAAGCGTCAATGGAACAGTTAGCTACTTCCCGCAATACAGTCCACTAGCGCACGTGGCCAAATCGCGCCACCATTTTTGGTCCGGATCGAGCCGGATCCTTAGCCGTAGTTCGTATTTTGTTATTATTCTAATGGGAATAAGCGCACCGCACCTAAGTGCCTGGTTATTTTAGTAGAAAACCCCGCATCCAGACATTTAGGCTTAGAATTTGTTGTCCGTTCGCCGCTGGCTCGCATTGTACCTACCTAATACATAAATAGGTTAGGTAGCGTATCAACACTTAATCGTAGTTCGCAATTTTCGCACCGCGCCTAAATACCTAGTTATTTTAGTAGAAAACCCCGCATCTAGGCGTTTAGGCTTAGATCTTAGGTATACTAGACACCCTAGTGCATAGGCACAGTGTAATACCTAACGCATTTGGCTTTGTTTTGTTTTTTTCAATTACGTCGTATTTGCCTGGTACCTGCGTGGGTAGACACGTGGTTGTACCTCATTCCAATTCATACGAAAGTATTTTAATTTGAATAGATATTACGCAATACTTAATCTCTGAAATAATAGTTGAACCTAGACAGCGACCATCGCGTAGGTACGACCTTGTTGCTATGCGCGTTTGTTCAAGCGTGCATTCACAGTTGTAATTACCTACCTACCTGCCGAGTATCGCTCGCGCCGCCTCGCTGCTCTGTACCGCTAAGATTAAGTCATTTCATATTTGTTGTTTACCGCACTTTAGTTTGAGATTTAATTGTAAACATGTCCCCAAAGGTTGATAGGACCGGTAAGGTTCAATTGAAACTTTTAAACGCTAAAAAAGAAATGATTTACTCTCGCGTACAATCGATTTATGATAATGCACTTAAAACCTCTGATTTGGTCATCAGAGATTCGTTCTTGTGTTCTATAGAAAACTTAGATAGTCTACGCGCGGATTTCGAAACCTTAGTACATGACATCAACGTTTTAGAGTTGAATTTGAATCCCGATTACTCAGTGAGTTATCAGGCCTTGTCGTCGTTTGACGATTTGTATTGTCGTATCAAACGCGTCGCTAGGAGTTTGGAGAAACCGGCTGACCTACCCAACCCCACTCGCGACCGACCTAAGTTGCCACCAATTCAAATACCCGAATTTGATGGTAACATTCGCAATTGGTGTCTATTTATAGATAGTTTTGAGAATACAATAGATAAGAACGATTCGTTGACAGATCACGAAAAATTGCATTATCTCGTTGAAAAATTGACTGGTAAAGCTATAACCGTTTGCGCTGGAATTACGTTTAGTGCCGAGAATTATAATTTAATTTTAAATACTTTGAAAGCTAGGTATGAGGATAAAAGATCGGTAGCTAACGCCTATTTAGATCAGATGTTTGATTTGAAATCTATTACGGCATGTAACGATCAAAACTTAGAGAAATTTCTAGATACTTTCGCGTCAGCTGTTCGCGCCGTAAAGAACCTAAAGATCGATGACCTCTGCGACTTCGTATTTTTGTATATGGGTTTAAGGAAATTAGATTCCGAAACCATTCGTTTGTTTGAGTCGGATCATCGCGGCAATAGAATTCCTAAGTTCGAAGACTTGGAAAGTTTTGTTCGCGAGCATATAAAGGTATTGCAACGCTCTTCATCGAAACATGAAGGCGCGAAGATAGTTGTTGATTCTGCACGCAAAGTAGATGCGTCATCGAAGTCACTGAGGTCAACTCATACTTATGTTAGTACCGCACCAGCACATGTACAATCACCTGTTTGCTCTTTGTGTAGTACTCATCATTCGCAACTGTACAGGTGTCCTGGTTTTCTAAAGTTGTCGCCTAGTGATCGTTATAAATTTGTTCGCGCTAATAATTTTTGTTTTAATTGTCTCGGTACTAAACACCGCGTTGTTTTATGTAATAGTAGAAATAGTTGTAGCAAATGTCAAGCGAGACACCACACTTTGCTTCATTTTGAGAATAGTAATGCCGCATCCAATGTGAGCACGGTTGGCTCGTCGAGCGGTGACACACGGCGGCCTGCGCCGCAGCCGCAGCCCGCGCTCGCGCGCGCTCCGGCCCGCCCGGTGACCGCCGCGGATGACGTCACCTTGTGTTCGTTCTCCGCTAGTGCTGCACTCACTACTGTGTGTCTTGCGACCGCTCGCGTTGTTATTGTTGATGCATTAGGTAAGCCGCGCATTGTTCGAGCGCTGTTAGATGGCGCTTCGCAAAGTAATTTCATTACTCAAGATTGTTGTCGGCGTCTTGGTTTCAATGTTGATAAGCGTTCAACCCGCTCAGTGGTGAAGGGTTTTGGAAGCTTACAGTCAGCTGTTCGTGGCACCGTTAAAACAAGGTTTAGATCTCGTTTTAATAATAATATTTGGTTTGACATGGATTCGCTCGTTATAGATAGAATAGCTGAACAGTTGCCTACCGTCCCGGTTGACACGTCTTTATTAACGAAATTTAAAGACTTGCCTTTAGCAGATGAGACTTACGCTGTTCCTGGAGTCGTCGATATATTGATCGGCGCTTCGATTCTCCCGCACCTCCAGTTATCACGTAAGGTTCAAGGGGGACCGACGTACCCCGCTCCGCACGCACTGGAAACAGTTCTTGGTTTTGTTATAATTGGTTCCGCACCCGCTTCTATGGATAGTTCTAGTCACTCGACTGCTTCGTTCTGTTGCACCGTCGAGCCGCCACTGGAGTCTACCATCCGCAAGTTTTCGCTCGGTGGCTCCCGTGTATCCGCTGAAAAACGCTTTCTTTGTTTGAAACGAAAGATGCAGGCGTCCCCAAAGTCGAAGCGGGCCTATGATGAGGTTGTTAACGAATATTTAGATAAAGGTTACATCTCACCTGCGCCTGCGGACACTGGCGGGACCCAGCCTTCGTACATTATCCCGCACCGCGGAGTTATTAGAGAAGATAAGCTTACTACTAAAACTCCGTGTAGTTTTGGATGGCAGTGCTAAGACTAGCACTTCCGTGTCGCTTAATGACATAATTGTAAATTTTCGCATTAATATTAGTAATTTTTAGCTTTTAGGACTCAACAGTCGCTTTGTGTTGGGCCCACTCTTCGCCCCATCGTTGGGACACATTCGTCGCTAATAGAGTGGCAAAAATTCAATCTGAATTGGCGCCACATAATCTCTTTCACGTTGCTGGCACCGACAACCCAGCCGATTGTCTCTCTCGTGGATTGCTTCCTTCGCAAATTTTAGATCACCCGTTATGGTTTAGTGGACCGTCCTGGATTCATGCCGCGTTAGATAAGTGGCCAGTTAGTCAATTCAACCCCACTACGGTTTCCGAACCACCCGAGGAGAAGAAGCACTCGCTTGTTGTATCGGTCCCACGTGAAGAGACCCTTATTTGTTGTTGGCTAATCGCGTCTCGTCTTGGTCGAGAATGTTGCGTTGTGTTGTTTGTTCGCCTCTGCCCTCTGCCTAGCCAGCAGTAGGCACGAGCTCCAATCTAGGTTTATATTTTAGTTGTTATTTCCCAAACCTAGATTTAGATTAGACTTTAGATTAGTTTCGCATTTGTCGTTTCGAAGGTAACCCTTCAAGCCGGGGGGAATGGTTGCGCCGATGTAGAAGCTGTGTTTCTTGACGCGGAAACACACTCTTTCTATACCCGTCTCCCCTCCCGCACTAACCATAGAATAGTACTAGATATAGCTTCCGTCCGCCATTTGTGAAATATAGACACTCAGTCTCGCTTTGAACTAGCCAGCGTAAGGACGGACCGCGCTCGCGTCTCTCAAAAATGATTAATATTTGTTACATTTTTACCGCTTCATAGACCTTTACCGATCGGATTGTGCCTCTCGTGTGTTCCTCAAGTGATCTAGTGACGCTGACGGCAGCTCCTGAGCAAGGAAGAGAAGATCCGTGTACCGGCTGCGATGAAAACACGTGTGTCGTGAAGGTTAGTGCATCCTCTCCTAATTTCTCGGGTTGCATTCATTGCTTGGATCACGCCCGCGGCAACCCGACCACCTGTCTTTTGTGTGTAAAGCGTCAATGGAACAGTTAGCTACTTCCCGCAATACAGTCCACTAGCGCACGTGGCCAAATCGCGCCACCATATGCTATTTATTAGTAACCAGATGTTTCAAAATCTATATTGATATGTTGTTCTTTGTAGGTGTTGCTAGGTTATCACAATGATCAGTTAGCTGCTAACTTGCACTGTGAACGACCACGAAGAGATATGCACAACGAACATTCAGAATACTAATCGGTACACTTCCAGTAAACCATACTTAGTTACTATGTCTGGCAGACATGAAGAAGCTGTGAAGCATATGCTTCAAGTTTTGAAATCTAATCCGATAGATCCTGAGCAGCTCTCACTATTACACAACATTCATCGAAAGAGCTTATCAGGACATTTGGGCAGAGGATTTATTATTCTCCGTAAGTTTGTCATATATAATTTAGACAAAGGTAATGGCGTGTAACTATTAACTTCTCTAATGTATGCTTTAGAGGTAAGTTCACAGATAAATTCTTAACGAATTTAAAACTTTTAACCAAACATTTAAACAGACATCAAGTACAAAAAATAAGCACTATAACGTGAAAAATAACGGAAATTAAATAAAATATTAAATAAAATTATATGTCTGAAACATCGGTAATTTCAAAGAAATATAAATTAATATTCATATAAATTTACTTTATTGATGACCGTCAGTAGACTGATAATAATTCCTTTTCTTTGTCAAATTTTTCGTCCACTTTTTTTAATATCTGTAGACATTTTTGAGGTCTGTATGTGGCCTAAAAGTATGATGCAATACAGTAAATTCAGTTATTTATTAGTGTACTTTTCAGTGGCTCTTATTTGTTTCTTGAAGTTGGTTTAACTTTTATTTAAAAATTTATCTATCTTGCCTACCAATCATAGTGTACACTTAATATAATAGTTTTGACTTACGAGATAAGTAATCATTTTAATTAAAAAATAACATATAAAACACACTAGTAGCTATTGAGCTGATGCGTCTAAAGGATAGGATATTTCTAGTGTCCGTGTTGAAGACCCTGAGGGCAATCTGCTCTACAGGGAAAGATAGCACACATACTACACAAGCAGCACTAGGGCACCACGTTCTCATATTAAAACCGACCGGCTATTACACAAAATAAATAAATATTATACTTTATAAAGTAACTAACAATGTGATTTCTACATCATAACGTTTTATTGATTTTATTTCGTTGAACGAACACGTATATAAGATTTATGTAATTCATAAAATAAAGTTTTGGATGTTTTTTTCTCTTCTTACCTAATTTAAATATAAAATGTTTGCTATGTGGATGTTTTGTATTTTAAATTTCATTTTAGTAACAGGAAGTAAGTAACCATTTATAAATATAACTTTTTTATTTATACCATATTGTTAATAAAATACACAATATTTTCAGCCCCAATACAGAGTCCTCAAAAATATTCACAGATATTACAACGTGTTAATGAATTATTAAGCCAAGTTGATAAACAAATTGATAAAGAAAAGGAATTATTATCAAAATTTACTGATAATAATTATAAAAGTAGTCTCCTACTAAGGATGTCGACAGTTTCTAACGCGAAACCTTCAGTTACTGTACGGCTCCATCACACCAATCTTGGAAAATCAATACAGAAGTTTCCTCGGATGCCAGTGGCACAGACCTCTAAAGAAAATAATCTTAAGATTATAGATATAGTTTCCGATTGGTTTTTAAAAAAAAGTCGACGGAAACATGAATAGCAAGAAGGAATGTAATTCAAATAATAATTAGATAACGTTGTGAATTGGTATATTGGAAATAAAAAATAAATATTTGTAGATATTATGACATAAAATTGATATTTCTTTAATAGAAAATAAAGTTATATACTTATTTCTGTTTACCCTTTTGCTGTTGGATCTTGGAACGTCAATACAGATGTTTCCTCAGATGACAGCGGTAGAGATCCCTAAAGGAATTAATCTTAAAATTATAGATATAGTTTCCGATTGGTTTTTGAAAAAAAGTCGGCGGAAACATGAATAGCAAGAAGGAATGTAATTCAAATAATGATTAGATAACGTTGTGAATTGGTATATTGGAAATCAAAAATAAATATTTGTAGATATTATGAAATAAAATTGATGTGTCTTAAAAAAACAATAAACTTATATTTACCTACTTAATTCTATGTAATCTGTGTACAATAAAGAATTATCAGTCAAGTCGTGACCACGGGTGCTGCAACGCATCCGAAACGTCGAAATAGTAAGTTCCAAGATATAATTCGCGAGAAGTCCCGATACCTAGTATAATTAAAGAATTATCTATCTATCTATCCATCTATCTGTTTACCCTTTTGCTGTAGGAATTTGACTTAGACGTGAATTATATAAAAATTGGTCACGTGCGATCAGACTCCTATACAAAACCGAATTGAGGTACTTATGCCACTATATAAACGGCAATATCTTTTTATTACCCTAAGCTAAAAGCTTAGATTTTTCTCAGCTGAAAATACAATGTGTATAATCTTTAAGGAGCTAGGACACGACGGTATTTCCGTCCAATTGAGCAGTCCGACTGGGGAAGTACCTCTACCCCACAGAATACCGCGGCCGTAATAACCTCGTGTTGTGTTTCTGGTGGTGAGTAAGATAGCCAGAGCTCACGGGAGATTTTATTATACTGTCAGTGGGAAGACCAAAAGTTTGTCCTGCTTTGTCTTTTACACTGACTTCATAGAAACTCTTGTGCTTAAAGGGTTGGCAGCGCGATTGTGACTCTGGTGTTGCACACGTTCATAGGTCACGGTAACCACTTTCCATCAGGTGGGCCGTGTGCTTGTCTGTCAACCAAGTGGTATAAAAAAACCTCTTATGCGGTTAAAATTATCGCTATCGAACAAAGTCAGCGGTCCATCATGCCGTGTCCTCGCATTTTCTTTATAATTTTAATCGCATCACCGCCTTGCCTGTATCGCTTCTTCACGCTTAAAGGATTCACCATTACTTAAGTATCTATGAAAAATGTCCAACTAAGGAGCCATTAAGGATTATCGAGCTATGATTGGTGAAAAAGAGCTGGTGTGTACCTTTGATTCACTACTATTTTAGTGTTTACATATACACATACAGCAATAGCAATGCTGGCTGCATATGTAATTGTAGCACTGCCATTGCTTTATTTGCTATTGAAGCAGTTATTTCTATTGTTTGGTAATTGACACCACTAGTCAATCTGGAGTTTCGATTTGGCAGTGTAGATTCAGCGTCATATCGCTGAAACTAGGCATGTTAAATAAAATATAACTTCTTCATATATAACAGTAGGTGTATACCAGTTTGTAGGTGAGGTTGCCTTATTACATTATACAAATAAATGTACAATAGAAAATTCATTGGCAATAAAAATGTTTTGAAATTGATGTTCGATAAAATTCACATTTTAAAGTTCGTCATTGTATATTGTATATAAATTTTACCGACGAACAAGTTTCAATAATAATGTCTGCTATATGTATGATTTTTGTATTGGAAATCATTATGATAAAAGGTAGTAAGCGTTGATCAACTGTTAATATAGCATCATAGAGATATCAATTTCATAGAATGAGAAATACGGTTTATTATTGAGCAGTTTTTAACTTTAGAACAACACGTCTTATAGCGAAATAAATTTTCTAGATGCGATGTTCACGGAGCAGATACCACCAAAGTTGCTGGAAAATCCGTTAATGCGTGTAAATGCAATCTTAGCTGACGTTGCTAATCAAATTAGTATCCAAAGGAATATATTATTTAAAGTAGACAACGAAACTAACAAAGGTACACAAACTATTCGCATAATTTAAGTAAAATAAGTAAAATATTATTTTACTTCAATTAAATTTTTTTTTATGAGAAATAAATGTCTTTAAACCTAAAATACGTAAAACGCTGTAAAACTCATCTAATTTTTAAAGTTGTTCTCTGATGACAATCGAAAAAATGAAAAGTTGAAAGACCTAACAAAACCAGATCATTTAATTACAGAACTGGAACCAGCAACATGCAAAATTCCAGAGCAAAGTCAAGCTCCTCGAACAACAAAAAAACGTATCATACTTAAACGCATGAAAAGGAAAAAACGACCGAAAAAAGTCAACAAGGTAGTAAAACATCCAACTAAACCAAACATTAGAATGAATCAAATCCAAAATCCAACGACCATAGACCAAGTAACCGGAGATACTGCAACAGGAAAACCAAACTTATCACAAATATTGGAGGACTTATTCCCAGAAAGTTCACTTGGAATGATACCGTGGAGTGTGAGTGATATCTTGAGTGATAACGCAAAACGTAAGTTTTGTAAATGACTGTTATACTATTATATGGTTAACATACCCAAGAATTTTAAAATAATTGCATAGGCAATCTTTTTTTTTACCACTTAGGTGGCCGACAAGCACACGGCCCACCTGATGGGAAGTGGGAACCGTGGCCTATGGACGTATACAACATCAGGGGTGTTACACTCGCGCTGCCGACCACGAAGAAACCTTCTGATGCCCCTCTTGAAGAACCTCATATTGTAGTTGCTTGGGAAAACCGCAGCAGGGAGGTCATTCCACAGCTTGAGTGTGCGTGGGATGAAGTTTCTTTCATACCGCACAGTGCGCACCGTCTTGGTTCGCAATGTGTGAGGATGAATTCCCTGCCTATGGCGAGAGTTGCGATGATAGAATGTAGCTGTGGGCATCATTTCAAACAATTCATCTGAGCACAAACCATTTTATAGGCGGTAGAACACACATAGCGAGGCAAAGTCCCTCCTAAGGCTAAAAGGTTGCACACTACCTGTGAGTATAGGATTGTTAACCAGCCTCAACGCCGGGTCAAGCTGGTATGCAGACGCTCCAGCAAAAATATGACAGCAGTACTTCATGTGGGGCCAGACCTGTGCCTTATAAAGAAGGAGTTGCTGCCCCGCAGTGAAGTACTGCTTCGCCCTGTTAAGTACTCCAAGTTTCCTTGATGCCAACTGAACCTTGTCCTCCAAATGACTCTGGTACTGGACGTCGCTGGAGATATCGACACCAAGGATCCCAATACTCGAGGAGATGGTAAGCGGTGTGCCCATGAATTGCGGCACTACAGTGAATGGGGTTTTCTTAGCGGTGAATACACATACTTGTGTCTTAATGGGGTTGAATTGGACAAGGTTTAGTCGTCCCCAATCGGATACTCCAGAGAGAGAGTAGTCTCGATTTCAGACACAAGTTATTCGCGACTCTTCTCCACCTCGGATTGAGGGATATTTGCACGGCCCGTGTAACAAGTGTCCCCGGTACTGACGTCCGCATAGCAATGAATGAAGCTATCAGACAGCATGTCATTGATATGCAGCTAAAACAAGGTCGGAGACAACACGGAGCCTTGTGGGACACCAGCGTTTATGTTCATGCGGGCGGAGCAGCTGCCGTCGACGACAGCTTGGCTACTTCTGTTGGACAAAAAGCTGGCGATCCATTCGCACAGTCCCTCAGGGAGTCCATAGTACGGCAACTTCGAAAGAATAAATAATTAATCAAATAGTATTCTTACAGAGAACAATCAGACATTTGAGATTCGGCGAAGACAAATAACTAATAACTTCAAACATCTTATAAAGTATAATAAATTGATACAACATTTAATTTCCAAGCATTCCAAGCTGTTTCATAAACTTGTTATGCATTATGAGCACAGTCAAAGACAAAAACGTCGTCATTTAAGGCGAGGGAAACATTATCACAATAAAGGTAGTAGATATAAACATAACGAGCCAGATATGAGTAAAAGTGACAAAGTACAAATTATTTCAATAGATGATATAGCAGACAGTGAAGTGTTATCAAACTCAATTGAACAATCTGTTCAAACTGAAAACTTAAATGAACCTGTAAACTCAAGACATAAAGTAGAACTAGGAACGTTTTACCGAAATAATAAAATTAATTCAAGCATGGGAGTAGAAAGATTCATAACGAACAACAACACCGTTGGTATTCCAAGAAATTTTTACGATAATACGTTTAATTTAAATATGTCACAAACATATACCACAAGAACGAAATTGAACTTTAATAATACAGTTTTAAAGAACATAGTAGAAGACTCTAGTTACAGCGATGAAGAAATTTATTTAAGAACTATGTTAATGGATGCGTTTTTTCATGGTAACGGTTCTTCTGTAAAAAATATAACGTAATGAAACTGTCATCAACCGAATTGAATCGTGCTTACTTCTGATTCATACGAATCAATATTTATAATTTATTTTGTATGAATCATAAATATTCTTGTCTTGAGTGTTTTTTTTTCAATTTAAGTTTTCATAACAGTAAATAATTTAATTTTTTATTTATACTGCGCCTGTTCAATCGTCTTTCTGATTCGTTTACCTACATACACACGAATAGTTTTTTATTACCGGAGAAAAAATTATATTCGATACTCTTCACAACATAAGAACTTTTACTTAATAAAATGTGAAGTCATAGGTCATAGTAGGTAGAGTATGCGCTAGGAAATAAGTCTATTGGACGTGGCGTGGCAGTGGCATCATGCAATGCTGCTTGTCTTTTTATTATACCAGATATTCTGGATTTGAAGGTAAAAGTAGTTGAACTGTAGAACTTAAGAAGATACCTGTTTTCGTGCGTTTCTATCGTTAGAACGCTAGTCCAGTAATCGAGTTATTTAAGAAAATCAACAATAAAATTATGAATATGAATGATTTTCTTAAACACCATCTTATAGCTTCATAGGGAAAATCAAGCCTTATTCTTTATGCCAGTAACCTAATAGAAGAATAGGTAAGTAGATTATAAAAATGTATTTTTTAAGACAAAAATTATACTGTACTATATATATGTACAACGTGGTCATTATCCTGCGTCAGTAAGTGTAATGATGGTTTGGTGGCCCCACTTATCAAGGTACATTTATGTGAAGAAAAAATTCTAATTTCAAAATTTTCATTTAAGTGTATCAAGAGACAGTTTTGGATCGTGCTGTGAAACCTCTCAGCACACCTTTTAATATTATTATTGAAGGAAATGATTGGTAGACTTGTGCTCCTGTACCTTCCAGCACCTCAGGCTACCCTCAAAAAATATTAAAAATACGCGTATGTGCATATCTATTATTATGTTTGGGATCGGGATAAAGATATAAGATATAAGTATACACCAGGAGCCATAAATGCCATAATGTGCTGGCAACTCTAACCTTTACTTATCATGGCCTGACCCAAATAAAACACAGTATGGCGGCGATGTCATTTTAGTTATAAGCTTTAACGCGGTACTTACTTGCTGGCGCGGATTCTAGTAGTAAATATGACTTCTCGAAGTACACACAATCGGAACTTCACCAACTTTAGGTATCAATCGCGCATCACTTGTATTCATTATGTATTTCAGTGACAATGCGATTGCAGCTAACGAAGTGAACTGAGGTACGAACGATGCGGGACCTCAGCCAACACGTAACAATCGATCGAACACTTGGGATTGCATTGTGTAAATGGGTCCTTCACTCTGATGCCAACGGCTTGTAGGCACACCTGAATATTTATTTACAAGGTTAAAATTATTCGGCCTGCGGTTTTATAGAATGAAAGAGAAAATTTAATTCATTGATATTATATTAACATTACACATGGTGTCACAAAATTATGCATGTATTTTGAGACTTAGAAAACGTTCTTCTTCATCTTTTGTTTTTATTTCGTAAGTATTAGCCTTTTTAGTAGTTCATGCTTCTACTTTTAATGCTATACTGATACCACATACTTGGAACATTTATATGAATATTTTGTTGCCCGGCATGAATTCTGTTAGTTTCTTACTGCTTCATTTATCAGTATCCTTTAATTCAATTCAATTCAATTCATTTTATTTCTCAACACACATAATTCGTGTAGAAATTAAAACAGTATAAATACATGGCGATCGATAAAAAATAATAACTACCTATAGATAGAATTCGATCAAACATGTTTCTTTTTCGTATTTTGTTTCAGTTGTTGTTATAAATGCTTTCCATTATTGTAACCCGCAACTAGCGGGTGGACAGACTGCAATTATTCTTGTGTATTTATATAATAATATACAACTATTATAGTAATTTATTTGTACATTATATTGTGACACATATACACACACACACATGCGCACACACACACACACATACAAATACTATTAATGGTTGATTTAAATAGTAATGGATGCGGGCTGCTTTAGATCGATCATTCTGGAAGTCTGTAGGAGATGCCTATGTTCAGCAGTCGAATATGTGTGGCTGACATGATGATGATGATGAATTAGTAATGATGATAGCTTATTATCTACCGGAAGCTTAAACGATAGCACTGTAAGTCATCGGTCACCGTCACTCGCAGACACTCTTCCGTCTCAATTTTTGGATGTCCCGAGGCATTTAAATGTAGTGTACATAAATGCTCAAAGCATTCCTGCTGTTAATATAAATATTCACGATATTGTGGTCACTGAGTCTTGGTAAAACCCTATCTTCCAATTATTTCTTACTCTCTGCCAGGTTTTCAGCTTATCAGGAATGCTCGTACGAGTAACACCGGTGATAGTTACGGTGGTGTGGCCATATACCTGCGGTCTCAAATTCCTTTCGTTGTTGTTGGTATCTCACCACAACCATCGCCATCCAACTCCGATGAATATTTACTCCTAGAGCTGAAACTCAATCATACAAAAGTTTTACTTGGTGCATACTATTCTCCATCAAAACGCCTGAACTATTTTGAGGCTTTTGAAGATATGCTAGAAACATTTTTACCTTCTTACGAGCATGTCATCTTAATGGGAGATTTTAATACCTGCCTTCTACTTAATGACTCACGTTCGTCCTTCCTACGGCGCATTGCAGAATCATGTAATCTATCCATTCTTCCTCTGAATGCCACTCACCATTTTCCTAACTGTATTCCGTCTCTTCTCGATCTGGTCTTAGTTTTTTCACCCAATCATGTAGCTAAACATGGCCAGTATAATGCTAACACCTTCTCTTATCATGATTTAATCTATCTTTCTTACCGAATCCGACCGCTCAAACCAAAACCTAAAATTATATTACAACGCAATTTCAACGCCATTAATTCGAAAAATCTCCATGAGAATGTTGTCAAGATAGACTCTTTTAATGTCAAATTGTGTCGATACTAAAGTTAAAATCTGAACGTCTTAAATATCACAGCTTTATGACATACACGCACCCATGCGAGCAATTAAGTTAAAACATTTGGCTGCACCCTGGCTTACCCAGGATATTAAAGATCTTCTACCTAAAAAAACTGCAGCTAAGAACAGGTATAAGTTTCGTTCCACGCAAGTGAATTGGGATAAATATGTGACCATTAGAAATCACTGCAACAAGGTGTGTAGGAATGCGAATGCGCAACGCCAACATTCATACCTCGGTTGAGAATGGAGATCCAGCTAAAACCTGGTAGTTTCTTAATACATTAGGAGTTGGAAAATCACGTTCAGATACTATTCCTAAAGACTTCGATATAAATTCACTCAACGTACACTTTTCTGCTTCGCCCAATTTTGATGGGCCTATAAAAACAAATACATTACAACATCTTTCATCTATTCCAACTCCTAAATACCCACCTTTTAGCTTCGATCAATTGACCGCGTGTGATGTTAAAAAGAGCATAGCAGCAATTTTATCCAATGCTGTGGGCAACGATTGTGTCAGCAGGAATATGATCTTACCTATTCTTGATGAGATCGTGGATATTTTCTGCCATATCTTTAATCACTCATTATCCTGGGGCATTTTTTCGTCTGCGTGGAAAGATGCTCAAATAATCCCTTTACCAAAAAAATCCAAGCCATGCTCATTTACTGATTACCGTCCGATATCCATCCTTCCATTCGTTTCCAAAGCCTTTGAGCGACTCTTCCACACACAACTTAGTTCTTTTCTGAATAAAAATGAACTTTCTTAACCCATTTCAATCTGGTTTCCGACGCTGATACAGTACGGCCACAGCATTGGTTAAGATAACTGATGATATAAGAAAGGGCATGGATAGTGGTATACTTACTTTATTATCTGTACATGATTTCAGTAATGCTTTTAATACTGTAGATTTCCACATCCTGCTCCACTCAGCTCTATTAACATATTTCCAACGGCTATTGAATGGTTTCGTAGTTACCTATTCAGTCGCCGGCAACGTATACGCATCGAAGAATCTTATTCTTCTTGGTGCAGTACTACAACTGGCGTACTGCAGGGTGGCGTTTTATCTCCTTTACTCTTCGCAATTTTTATAAATATCATCTCTGAAAAACTTGTTTAATCCTGCCACCTTTACCCCGATGATTTGCAAATCTATACACAAGCTCCCTCAAGTGACTTAACTAGCGCTATTTGTACGTTCAACATGGATCTGGAGCAAATTTCCGAATGGAGTAAAGATTATGACGGTGAATCTAACACAAATAATTGTAGTAGGTGATCAGCACCTGATCTCTAGAATCAACTGGTCACAATTGCCGCAAGTTCAATTTGCAGGAGCTATTTCACCAATTAACACTAATATAAAAAATCTGGGTATCTATATTGACAGTACCCTCTCCTGGAGACGTCAACTACAACAAACAAGTCGGAAAGTCTTTGCATCAGCAGGGGCTTTGCGTCGGTTACGAAATTTCCTTTCAACTTGTAATAAAATTTTGCTTGCTGAATCTCTTCTTCTTCCGGTACTAGATTACGCCGATGTCAGCTATCCTGATCTCACTGAGGAGCATATTGATAAGCTTGAGCGTCTTCAAAAATTTTTGCATTAGATTCATATTCGGCTTACGTTAATATGATCACGTTTCCCAAGTGGCTCCCAATTCGTCTTCGTAGGAATGCTCATATTTTAGCATTATTATATAACGTTCTCTTTAATCCAACTATTCCCACTTATCTCAAAGAACGTTTTACATTTCTTCATGACACACACACGAGATCGACGGCACTTTTCAGTCAAATTCTGTTTTCACTGTGTGCCACCTAGATTCATAACGTTAATAAATTTGTTTTTTTTTTATTGTGTTGTATTGTGATATTTGTATTATTGAACATTTATATAATACGTTCGATATTAGCCCCTGTAGTCTCTCTGGAAATTAAAAACTAGTGGTATGTATAAAGTCTACTATTTCAACATCAAGTTCCAGCTTTTACTTCTTCACTTCGCACATAGCTACACTGGCGACTGGATTCATGATGCAGAAGCATGTTACACGATATCAGGGACATAAAGGTTGCTGCGTTTGCGATGCAATCTCCATGTGACGCAGCTCTTGCCTATATCGCTTCTGCAACGGCCAGGCTTCGCAGCCGTGATGGTTTTACACTTTTTTATATTTCTATTTTTATGTCTGAAAATTCCCATGTATACATTCCCCTTCCTCGCCGGTGTGAGAGTATGTTGGACTCGAACCGACTTAAACGCACGTTTGTGGTTCTTTGTTGGTGGAGGTGAGGTCGGTAGGCATATACCTTGCACCCCGGCTTTATTTAAAGACTTATCTTTTTAACCTAACCGGCATCTTGGGGTCCAAATGACGCCAGTCATTTTAGTGCATGCAGCAAGAATGTATGCCTTGACGTCGTAATTAATGTTACTAGTGACCTATAACGCCTTACATAACAATAAACATTTTCCATAAAAGAAGGATATTTCCAATCAAATTACAGTTGAAGTTTTATTGGCCATTTATAGTTATTCTGAACGACGATGTTTTTTGTTTATATAGGCTGTGTTTTGCAATTGTTTTTATGCATAAATTGTAAGTATTATATTATTTAAATTTAACATTTAAAATATTATGAATAGCATAAGATACAATAAGGCACTAAATATTTTATGTATACATTCAATACAAGTTACTTCGATAACAATAGATATTTAATTTCGAAATAAATTAATAGAACTTTTATCATAACAATGTTTTGATTTTATGAATTTAATCTCGTAATTGTACATTTCAGATGTAATTATGATTGAACAGATGCCACCGAAGCTATTGGAAATGTCTCTAAAACATGTAAATTCGTTATTGGCTGATATTGATGATAGAATAGTTTATGAAAGACAACTGATATCTCAAATAGACCATGACACAGACAAAGGTATAATCATCAGTCTGCATAGAAACTGGAACTGAATAATTATCAATATTATACGATTTTGAGGAGGTAGGACACGACGGTATTTCCGTCCGACTAGGGAAGTACCTCCGCCCTACAGAATACCGCGGCCATAATAATCTCGTGTTGTGTTCACGGCGGTGAGTAGGGTAGCCAGAGCTCACAGGAGGGTTTTTGTGCTGTCAGTGGAAAGACCAAAAGCTTGTCCTGCTCTGTCTTTATACTGACGGCACAGAAACTCTCAATGCTTGCAGGGTTGGCAGCGCGAGTATGACTCTTGGTTTTATCTTTTTGGTTTTATTTCTATCAGATGGGCCGTGTGCTTGTCTGCCACCTAAGTGGTATAAAAAAACCACAATACACAGTATAATTATTTATTAAATCATTTTAAATTTCTGTAACTGTAAATTTGTCAAGCACAAAATGTGAGCCAACAGCATAGAATTATTGTATGACATCATACTGTACCCAAATTAATTGACTACCTATGCCTTTAGAGGGACGCGTTAGAGTCAATTCAAATCAGACTGAAGAACGCTCGAGCATTGTAAAGTATTAATTAATTAGTAACTTTATTCCATTTAGAAAAAGCTGAAAATATTATACTTGCAACATTATACTCCTATCCTTTAATTGAAGAATTGGCCTTTAGATTCAATTTATTTTAATATCAAGTTCTCAAAATTATGACATTTTCTCTTGCTCGTGTCGTTATATCGTGGATTCGTAAATCTCATAAGTGAAACTATCTTTTCAAATAATAAAAAACTGACTCGCGCAGGCTGGTATCTGATATCGTAAGGTTAGCCATTGCGATAAAGTGTGGCAATATGACCAGTGTTCTGGGCTCCTTTGCACCGAACACGACCCGCGGCGGATTATAAGACACAAGCTTGACTGGCTACTTGACATGTTAAAGAGTTTGTGCCGTTTGGAGTAGAAACGTTTGGGCCATGAGGTCTGAGCGCTCGCAATCTCTTCAAGGATTGCGAAGCGTATGGTCGACGCTTCTCGTGACCAGAGGGCTTACCTCTTCTTAAGTCTGAGAATAAGCAGTGCCATACAACGAGGCAATGCTGCCAGTCTTCTGGGAACGCTACCACAAGATGCATGCGATGCGGAGGAATTCCACGACGCATTTTAACTTTTGTTTTATTTATTTATTATTTTTTATTAACATCAATATTAGCATAGCTTAAAAATACATTAAGTGTAAATAGATAACTATGTTTAAATAGATAAATTATTGATAAATAAATATATTTAATTATTAAAAAAAATAAACGAAAATAACCAATTAATAATTTGTACAGATCATGTTACGGAGGAAGCTATATTTCATACATATATGACTGCTCATGATGGACCAGTTTCAAAGGCCCCATTAACTGTGTACCAACGGGGCCTAGTTGCGTATGCGAACGACGTTGACCCTACTATCTCTGTCAATCAAGCAGCAAGAGAACTGATAGATTTATGGAAATTGACTAAAGTAAAGCGTACTATACCAGAATTGACACAATCCGACCCGTTTGGTGATGACGAATTTACCAGTAAGTTATCGTATTCCCTGCCAGACATCTTAATTTATTATCTTATATTTTCTTATTCTTCTTATATAGATCTAATTCTATTTTTATTATTATCTTTCCTTCTTTCCTTCTTTCCTTCTTTCCTTCTTTCCTTCTTTCCTTCTTTCCTTCTTTCCTTCTTTCCTTCTTTCCTTCTTTCCTTCTTTCCTTCTTTCCTTCTTTCCTTCTTTCCTTCTTTCCTTCTTTCCTTCTTTCCTTCTTTCCTTCTTTCCTTCTTTCCTTCTTTCCTTCTTTCCTTCTTTCCTTCTTTCCTTCTTTCCTTCTTTCCTTCTTTCCTTCTTTCCTTCTTTCCTTCTTTCCTTCTTTCCTTCTTTCCTACTTTCCTACTTTCCTTCTTTCCTTCTTTCCTTCTTTCCTTCTTTCCTTCTTTCCTTCTTTCCTTCTTTCCTTCTTTCCTTCTTTCCTTCTTTCCTTCTTTCCTTCTTTCCTTCTTTCCTTCTTTCCTTCTTTCCTTCTTTCCTTCTTTCCTTCTTTCCTTCTTTCCTTCTTTCCTTCTTTCCTTCTTTCCCCTTTTCCCTTTTCTCGTTTAAAAGTACCTATTAAACGAGAAAATATAAAGGATAGCCGTGGTCGTATGCAAGTGGCATACGACCACGGCTATCCTTTATATTTTTTCTTTAAATCTTGATCTAAAATTGACCTATACTTTTTAGATCATGATTTTTGGTAGTCGCTTTAGTTTTAAACTTATTTTTTTATTTATATTATTTTGAGGGAAGTAATAGGTATAATTTATACATATTTGAAATGTGCTAATTAAGCCCAGTTGATACCAAATACATGTTTATCTCGAATTTATTTTTTAACGAAGTACTTTATGACCGCTAGAGGGTGCCACATTAAATTCAGTGATACGTTATATAAGCTATAACTAGCGGACGACTAAGACGCTTATAAAGATACCTCATTTGTCCAGTTCTAATAAGAGGAACTATGAAGGTTCATCTACCTACAAACATACATAGCCTGTCAAAATCATAACCTTTTGTGTAAAAACATAATCCTTTTGCTTTGTCTCGGATGACACACACATTCACGGTCAGATAAAATAATAGTTTTTATGTCTGCTTGTATCTTTCTGTCTGTGTGTTCCGAAAACTCCGAAAAGGATGGGTGTATTTTGTCGAGATATTTACTTTTTTATTTGAGAAAAGGAATGAGTACGCCACGGAGTAGGACATAACCCTTACATGAGTATGTCCCTTACATCTGGGCCATCAGCTAGTAGCTATTATATAAAGTGTAATAAAATGAACTCTCGGAACTTTGTGTGATTACTTGGTATCGAAAAATATGTGTAGGTAAAAAAATTAACGAAAGTCTCCGAACCGCTCGGTTCTTGATCGGATACTCTGCATCGTGTGCGGGTGACATCTAAGGCTTACACGTGTTGTCATGTATCGGAAAGGATTTATATGAAATTACAAAGTTATTTATTACGAGAGTTTATGGTACGGGCTCACGAAGATAGTATTATAAAAAAAAATTACAATTTTATATCTGTAACAGTGTCAACACCATCAACTGTAACAGTGAATAATGCGGATTTGGCTCCTATAAAACAACTAATGCAAGAGTATATGAAGAAATACAACGTTTCGTACTGCGTGACCGCTGTATTCGGCGCAATGGAGGCGGTACATAGCAAAACAAATGACGAACTGGAAAGGTGGAACGAGGAATTAGCAAAATCGGTTTGGAGGTAAGTTAACCAAATAAACACTACCAGGCGCGGTCCCGACTTAAGGTAAGATTACGTAGCTGACCGCAGACTGCATTAGCAGATACAGTGTATTTTGACCACAAAATCTCAAAATGATCTTAATACCAAGCAAGATATTAAGAACAAGTCAAACTGTATTTAAACTATCATGGTCACTCACATCAGTATCAGAATAAACGGGATATTTACCATGTTTCATTATTTTGAGTTTCCGATATTTCGGCGCTGTTGCAAGCACCATGATCACGGAGGAACTGGAGTAGTGGCGGTGAACAAAGAAAAAGTTTTTTCCTAGGAGTAATTATATCGATCTACCCTCTTTCGAGTTCTCTTACTACGCGTATCTGCACTACTATTGGTTTCACTCTCACTACAAACTCGAACCCGATCTCGATCACGTTCACGACATACGATGCTCACTGTATCCTCTCGCGATTTTGTTTTAGCTTGTTCCCGGTTGTTTTTGCAAAGACGGACCACTGGATGCCAGACATTCGGCAGTTGAAACCCATCCTCACGATTGAAATTTTTATACTTTTTTATTTCAATTGCTTCCCTAACCAGTCTTGGTATATAATGGCGTTCTGTCGAGAGCATCTGAGGGTTATGTAGCTCGATCCAGTGGTTCGTACCGGACTCCAATAAATGTTGAGCGATTGCAGATTTATGCGGTTCATTGTTTTTGACTGCCCTGATGTGTTCCTTGATTCGGCATGTAACCGTTCTTTTTGTTTGTCCTATATAAGAACTGCCACAGCTACAGTCAATCTTGTACACTCCCGGTCTGTCCAATGGGGAGCCATCTTTGGGTGAGCGCAGGCATTGCGACAGCTTTTTAAAAGGAGTGAAAATAGTTTTGACAGATACCTTACCGTATTTTAAGTATTTTAAGACTTGACATGCATTGTTCCTACTCAGTGTGGAGTTATACAATACAATTAATAAATATATAGATCTAAACGATTTAACCTTACTATCACAAGCTTTCTAAATTTCCCTGAAGATACTACAAATATATCTATATCTGGAAAATAGAGTTTATAATTTCCTGCTAAGCGTTGCAGCGGCGTTCGCAAGCCTGAGTTACTACGGAAAATAGAGAAAGCAAAAGTGAGTTACGTCTCTCGCCGTGTTGATGTTCTAGGCACCACATAACTAATCTTGTTGCGACTATTAATACAGTCATAAACATTACTGCACAAATCGAACTGAAACATCGTCTCCAATAAGACACGTCTGCTTTTTAGGTATGGTAAATTATACCTTTGTAGTAAAATATTAGTCGCCGCAAAACTACGAAAGCAACGCGACGGTATAACGATATAATTAGAGTATTATGTTTTAGAAAGTCTGTTCAATAGCTAAATCTAATTATATTCGGGCTTAAAGAGAAAAATCTGATAATAAAATAAAGGCAACATGGAATGTTATTAACAAAGAAACCTGTAAGACAAGGTCACGTGATCGTTCCTTCGAGTTAGAAATAGACGGTAAACACATTAATACTGATGCTGCAGTGGCTAATGCATTTGAATCTTTTTTCACAATATTCCATTTACCACTATAAATACATTAAATTCTTCAAAAAATTTAGCTGCTTCTCTTCTTAAATCTAGTGTTGATATATATTATGTAGTACTAACTTTGATTTTCAGTATTTTGATTTTATTACTTTACTTAAAACATTTAAACAACTAAATGTAAAAAAGACTGAGGATCTTTGGGGCATTTCAATCAATATAATACAATCAATAATGCCCGCTATCGCGCCTAACCTGGCATTTATTTTCAATAAATGTATAGATGAAAACCAATTTCCTAACGTTATGAAGTACAGTAAAATCATTCCGTTATTCAAAGCAGGGGACAAAAGTGATCCCTAAGTGAGCTCTACGTAAAATTTTTGAAAAAATAATAGTCAATCAACTGCTTTCACATTTTTACAGAAAATAATTTACTTCATGATAAACAGCTTGATTTCACTAAAGGCAGAAACACGGCAGATGCAGGAGTTGCACTTGTCAAACATATATTTGATGCATGGGAAAAGAAGCAGGATGCCATTAGTATTTTTTGTGATATATCAAAAGCTTTTGATTGTGTTGATCATGAGACGTTGTTACTAAAATTAGAATATTATGGTGTTTCAAGCAGCTCACTTAGATTACTTTTACGTCCTACCTCACTGACAGAATTCAAAAAGTTACTGTTAATGGCACTGACTCTTCTGGTGCCCCATTAGTTATGGGAGTACCCCAGGGCTCGATATTAGGACCCCTTCTATTCTTGATATATGTCAATGATCTTCCTTATTTCGCTACAAATCTTTGTGAAATTGTATTATTTGCTGATGACACATCATTAATTTTTAAGACTGACAGACATAAAGTAGTACTTGACGAAGTGAATAATACCCTTTCTGATATATTGCATTGGTTTATAATTAACGACTTGCTGCTCAATGCGAAGAAAACTAAATGTGTAAAGTTTACTATGCCTTATGTTAGACAGACAGATATTAATATCAAAATGAATAATGAATCTGTCCAAATAGTCAATACCACAGTTTTTCTTGGAATAGGTCTCGGTTAGAAAGATAATGTTACTGACTGATGAGGAAACTGCACGATTAGTTTATTTTAGCTACTTCCATAGCGTTATGTCATACGGTCTGCTGCTGTGGGGCTCAGCTGCCGATATTGAGACTATATTTGTACTACAGAAACAAGCGATACGAGCGATCTATAGCCTCAGACCCCGTGACTCGCTGAAAGAAGGTTTCAAAGAAATTAATATTTTAACAGTTGCTTCTCAATACATTTATGATATGTATTATCTTATATGTACGAAAAACCTAAATATTTTCGAATAACTATCTGATGTACACCATTTTAATACGAGAAACAAAAATAAACTAGTTGTACCAAAACTTAGGCTTCACAAGGTTGGTGATTCATTTGTAGGCAGCTGCATAAAATATTTAATAAAATTCCTCAGGATTAGATTAATATGCCAATAAATAAATTTAAAATAGAAGTGAAAAAAACTTTAATGAGTAAAGGTTACTATAAAGTGAATGAGTATCTTAATGATGTTAATGCGTGGTCAACATAAGTCTCTTGCTTGCTCGCACAAAATAAATTGTAAACTAAAGCAAATTTAAAAAAGAAAAATAATCTAGTTCTAATATAATTCGCTGAGTTTCTTGCTGGTATCTTCTCAGTAGAACTAACCTACCAAACCAGCGAAAGAATCATTTTCCAATGATTTATTTTGAAATTATTTAATATTTTTATATTATTTCTTGACATATCCAATTGTAAAATTTTGACGTTCATATGTGCTCTTTGTGTGCCTAAACTGAATAAATGAAATTGATTCTTTGATTGATTCTTTGTATTTATTGGTTACAGAAAGAATTTCACATAGGCACTGCATATTCTAACTGGTATTGGATAGACTTAAAATCTTACGTTTGTTTGATTGCAATTGGTTGTGTAGGACCGGTGATAAGAAATCCACAAGTGTAAGGCCACGGTAGGTAGACTAGTGTTAGTATATATTTATTGTTATTATTTTGGCGTGTTTCAGGTTGGGGCGAGAAGGACATTTTGATTGTTTTGAATCGCTGTTGAAAACGCGATTGATGACTTTAGCAACATGGTCAATGGTGACACCATCAGTCTATGCAAGGCGTAAGTTAAATCATATTCCTACTAGCACCTACTACACTATCTCCTTCCCATTCCATACACCTTCCTATCCCGCTACACTTATTTATGTGGCAGCATAGTGATCTATTTAAAATAGCAAAAGATGTAAGCTCACGTAGCGGGAGAGATCCCTATAGGATCGTGATGGGTAATATACTGAAAACCACCAAATAAAAAATGAGTTGCCTTACTATGTGTGTACGAATTTCCAATAATACACCAATGTATCTCAAAGGACTAAGCACTACAGCAGGAGCGAAGGAGTATCGCAAACAGCGCTGCCCGTGTGCTGAGGCAACTCAGGCATCAGAGGTCGCAGAACGACCACCGCCCTCCATGAGTGCAGGCATGGATGGATGTTATGGTGAACATCATGATAACTTCCAAACAAGAAATAAAACTGCACAAAATGACCGCCAGCTTCGCGCCAAAAATAAGAAAACAGAAAAAACGGTAATTAAAAAGTCAGAGAAAATACAGATAAAATCGACTAATTTAACTACTGAAATATGTGAGAAAGTTACACCACTCCACCTTCACGACTGTTTCACGCTCTAATGGCTGGACAGATCTGGCTTAAATTGGTGCAGGAATAGATGATAGTCTGGAAAATACATAGCCTGTAAACGTCTCTAATGTACAGACACGGTTACTATTTTACAATTAGGTATAGTAAATATATTTACTTAATAATGATAACGGGTCAAATCTGGTCTAAACGTCTAGCAAATCGACAGTCTCGTTAACATTATTGTATATCAATTATCAAACGGTAATTAAAAAGTCAGAGAAAATACAGATAAAATCGACTAATTTAACTACTGAAATATGTGAGAAAGTTACACCACTCCACCTTCACGACTGTTTCACGCTCTAATGGCTGGACAGATCTGGCTTAAATTGGTGCAGGAATAGATGATAGTCTGGAAAATACATAGCCTGTAAACGTCTCTAATGTACAGACACGGTTACTATTTTACAATTAGGTATAGTAAATATATTTACTTAATAATGATAACGGGTCGAATCTGGTCTAAACGTCTAGCAAATCGACAGTCTCGTTAACATTATTGTATATCATGAAACGCGATAGTTTAAAAATTATTATAATAAATATTGATTTTTAATTTTTGCAGGATTTATGAACCAAGTGTACATAGCTTTACAGACAGGACATTTTTTAGATGGTAAAGAACGAGAAATAATATTAACCTATGACAGTTTGATCACTGAAGCGGAAGGAAACGAATTACTCGATAGTGTTGTAGATATTTCGACGAAAAAAATCCCAGGTAATTTTAGTTACACAGGTGAATGGGCGGGCTGGGCCACACTCAACAATCGCCAACTAGTTTGAAGAGGAATCGCTCGGGCGCTCGCTGTTAGCACCACCCTTCATGCTACTTTTTTTCTATGCTTAAGATTCGATATACATAATCACTGTCCACACTTGATTTCATGTCACTCAATAAAATCGCGAATGTTCAAAATTCGATCTCTGTGGAAATTAACTATTCATATCCTATTTATCATTTTCCCTTCAGCTCGCACCGCTGATTCCTCTCTGTCGTTATCCGTTTGCAGTGAAAATCAACCGACAGAACTCTTTGTTGGTCGGCATGCCTACCTATTTTGTTATTACCTTTTTCCGGTGGAAATAGCGCTTAAGATATTGAAAGCAGCACACAAAACCATTGACATAACCGTCAATACAAGTGTAGGAACAGGTCAATCTAGCCGTAATTGGCTGTAAGCTTCCGTCGATTTCTCGTTTCTAAACTAATATTTTAGAGGGCAATTGATTCTCAAGCCAGTTCTGTACTTGATGGAATACTCTGTAAGTTGATATTCCACTGACCCTCTGGTAGGGAAGAAGAGAAGCAAGATCCTGTTTGGACTTAGTAAATGAAAAGGCAGCCGATATTTGTTAATCTCAGACTGGGTTCTGGGTGCTACTTGAAGAAAGATCTTTGCTCCAAAAATATAATAAAATAAGTACTAGGCTCTCTGTGCTCAAGTTAAGTTGATTTGATTGTAAATTAAAAACTTGAATTATTTATGCGTACTATTCGTGGAAAAATAACTGTGTTAACTGAAATTATGGAACCAATGGAAGTCACGTCGTACTTTTTATACAGACTGTTCTGTGATCAGCTCTCCCAGAGTGCCAGAATATTTTCTGACTTATTTATATACTTTTTTTTTATCAGATGAGGAAGTTGCTGCTAGTCTGTGTGATCTCTTCTTAACTAAATTCATTGCACCAGTAAAACGAATGTGCGGAACATTTGAACTTAAAACCTTAATCAATGAAGTTAATCACGCTTATTCACATTATTACCCACTAAGTTCACGGTCAGGACGTAAAGCTATAATTGAATTAATATTTCGTAAGTATCAAGAATATTATGCATAGTAAATATTACGATTATAAGACTAATTGCATAATCCACCTCTGATCACTCCCGGTGCAAAGGTGCCCATAACACTTGCCGCGATTACACCCTGGATTGCGATAGCCAGCCCCTGAACCAGGAACGATCCGGTGCGAGAATCACCTGTTGCTGGTAGAGGTTTCAACGAGCCTCTGTCCAATCGCCTTTACAAGGCTTGAGTTACAGGCTTACTACTTACAAGGCTACAAATTAATTAATTCATCATTATGTGCAGTCAGCATCAAATCTATCTTGACTGACAATAATTCCCTCATAGCTTCTGAACTACTTATTAGAACTGGACAAATAATGTATCATTAGAAGCTTCTTGGTCGTCCGCTAGTTATAAGCTATATGACGTATCACCGAATCTAATGTAGCGTCCCCTAGCTGTCATAACGTGCTGTATTAAAAAATAAACTTGAGATAAATATGCTCTGTTTGATATCATCTGATAGGGCTTAATTAGCACATTGTAAATATGTATAAATTATAGGTGTTACTTGCCCCAAAATAATAGAAATAAAAAATAAGCTCAAAACTAAAACCCGACTACTGAAAAATCACGCTTTAAAAAGTATTAAACAAGAAAATATTAAAGGTAGCTGTGCTCGTATGCCACTTAGACCAACAAAACGATACATTCTAGAAAAAAGTGGCATAAGACCACGGCTATCTTTGATATTTTCTTGTTTTTACTTTTTAAAGCGTGATTTTTCAGTAAGTAGTCGTGTTTTATATTGATTATCGCGATTCCAAATTAGTGGTAGGATTTTTTTTATGCCACTTCGTGGTAGACAAACACACGGCCCACCTGATGGAAAGTGGTTACCGTGGCCTATGGACGTGTGCAAAACCAAGGGAGCCAAGCGCTGCCAACCCTGTAAGCACAAAGAGTTTCTGTACGGTCAGTGTAAAAGACGAAGCAGGACAAGCTTTTGGTCTTCCCACTGACAGCACAAAAACTCTCTAGTGAGTTCTGGCTACCCTTTTTTTTTTTTTTTTTACGTGCGCAAAATCCCCACGGATACCTCCCCACCGGAGCCGGTGGAGGAGGTTATGTCGGACACGAACCGACTAAAACGCACGCCACCTGTGGGTCGTTTTAGTTTCCGAAGGTGAGGTTGACAGGCATATCCCTCGCACCCCGGCCGACCCAGGGCCATCTCTCACTATCTAGCCCTCTTCTCGGGTGTGGGGACTACAGAGTCCCCAACTCGTCCCCGGAAACGGGGAGAGTTCTGGCTACCCTACTCACCGCTGGGAACACTATTTTATTTATTATTATTTAACTAAAGGTAAACAATCTTGTAGCGACTTTTTTTTGAAAACACATATTATACAAATATATTTGGCTAACTAACTGATTAATGGTTCAATTTCGGTATTTAATCTTTAAAATGAGTAAAAAAACTAGGTGTTTAAATAAAACATATTAATAAATAAAATAAAATTGTTTTCGTTTATTTACTAACCTATCCAAATGGAGTATAGTTAAATTTATCAAAATATTGTTCCAGAAAACAACTCAACAACTGATAAATTATTGAGTCGATTCTTGTGTGAAGATCACGAAGACACTAATTGCAATTATACAAGAAACGTACGCTACCTTATTCAAAAATTACCCACACTGTTTGAAGATTTTCTTACACTTAAAAAATATAGTGATCAGCGCAAAAGTCACTTGTCTAAACTAAAAAAAAATACTTCAAATAATCAGCACAGCCATACCACGAAACAATATAGAGGAAATAACAAGATTCAAGCTATTTCTGAAAAAAGGAATCAAACAGAAGATTTAGATAACAAAGATTTACTAAATTTTCAAACTTCAAAGGTACTTAACAGAGAACTAAAAAGCTCTATAGGTATGCAGAAATCGGATTTTAGGATGCGCAGCATATATAATTCTGATGGGAACTATAATATTCACCATGAACAAAATATTTTGAAACAATCTAACACAGTGAAAAGAGGTCACAATAAAACTGTTTTAGGGCAAATAATAGATGATTCTAGCTATAGTGATGAAGAAATGCATTTACGGGTAATGTTAAAGGACGCGTTTTTTCACGGTGATAATATCACGACAACATAGTGACATCACTTTGACATCACTCACTGGTCTGCAAAGGTTAATAATTAATACAAATATTTTTTAAATACTATTTTATTTATTACACAGTTTTTATGTTGTTTATAAATGGCTTTAATAAATATTCTCTTCTTTCATTAATCATTAGCAGTACTATTATTATTTATTCATACTTAATACCACATTAAGTAAAATTGGTTTTAGAAGTTTTATCAAAAGCAAACTAGTATTATCTCAAGTAATTTTAATTTCAAAAGGAAAGTATTTACTTCTGATTTTATTTTAGTACATTTGATATCAAATATTTATAAACTAACGAACATACAATAAAGCAAGAAGGTTTACTATTACTAACCTTTTCTTCTTGTTTTAGTTAAAGTTCTTCTTGTTTAAAACGTGAAATCAGTATTATAAATTTTTGGAATAAAATTCGTTAACAATTTTGAGGAAAGCAGGGGGATCTTCTGCGTGAGCGTTGTGGCCTACGTGATCAATATAAACTAGTGTTGCTTGAGGAAAAAGTTTTTTAATCTCTGGTTCATCAGTTGGCCTGTAATTATAATATTTACTCGTTGTAGACTATTTTAATAGATTACTACCAACTGGAGGTATTCAAGGGCACACGCGGTCTCTCCGCGCGAGGAATTGCAATCACTTTTATTTATGTTGCTACGTTTTTCAGCAACCGTTTATGTATGTTTTTGTTTAGGATAGCAGTATAAGTACATATGAAGAGTCAGTACCCAATTGTGACATTGGGTATTGCTTCTGATCCACGGAGGTCGTAAACAAGATCATTCTAGTCATTTATGCTCAGCAGATAAGTACCTTCAGAATTTTCTAAAACACGACTGCATAGTCAGGGGTTTAATTGTCTACATACTCTTTGAAAGGCACATTTACACTTTTAGCGAATTGACAGTGCGTGGAACGTATGACTAACATTTAAGAAATAACCCAAGGATAGCGTTAGACTAGCAATCATTTTAATATCTCAATATAAAAATAATATTGCCTTACGGTAAATAATCAGATTGTCCACCACCTACGAATAACGTTGGACCAGAATATTGTTTTCCTGCAAGTTCTTTTGGAAACGTTGAAATACTTGAAAAATTGCTTTGTAAGGCATCTACGTTACACTTCCATCCAAAAGTTTTATTCGGCAGCTGTCCAATATTCATTAAAATAAATGCCAGCCCTCCGGGATCGTTAGCCACACCAGAAGCTATAATAGTTTCAGTCGCTATAGCTTTTGCTTTTATTCCATTGTCAGCTCCATGAAAATTGACACTCTTCATAACTGCTATGAGTTTTGGAAAGAAGCTTGTGACAGAGCCAGGCAATCTAGGTACAGGTGACACATCCACTATTATTAGACTGTTAACTTTTGCTGGCTGTAAAAGGATAAACATATTATATACTCGGTTAAGATAGGAAAAAACGAATCAGCTTAGGTGGGACTAGACTCCACAATCTTTAACTTTCTATAAATTTGAATAGCTTTAGGCGTGGCTCGATAGCTCAGCGGTCAGAGCATTCTCCCTATAAGGGGAAATACCACGGGTTCGAATCCCACCCGAGATAAATAGACAATTTTTTATTGTACACCCATAGATTACAGTAAATCTTGTAGGTAGTATGCATACATTTTAATGTACATACAATGGGCGGCCTTATCGTTGGAAGCGATTTCTCCCAGGCTAATTCGCTAAAATGTTAATGGATTTGAATAGAAAAACATTATATTTAATCTTATGTACATTTTACATTACACTATTTTTGAAGTTGAAATAAATCACTTATATTCTATCGCGATAATCCTATACTCGCAGGTGATGTGGAACCACTACCTCTCAATCTTAGGAGGAACTTTACCTCATTGTACGTGTACTACCGCCTTTTTTTTTTTTTTTTTTTTTTTTTTTTTATACCACTAAGTTGGCAGACAAGCACACGGCCCACCTGATGGGAAGCGGTTACCGTGGCCTATGGACGTATGCAACACCAGGGGTGTCACACTCGTGCTGCCGACCATGAAGAAACCTTCTGATGCCCCTCTTGAAGAACCCCATATTGTAGGCGCTTGGGAAAACCGCAGCAGGGAGGTCATTCCACAGCTTGAGTGTGCGTGGGATGAAGTTTCTTTCATACCGCACAGTGCGCACCGTCTCAGGTCGCAATGTGTGGGGATGAATTCCCTGCCTATGGCGAGAGGTGCGATGATAGAATGAAGCTACGGGCATCATGTCAAACAATTCATCTGAGCACAAACCATTGTATAGGCGGTAGAACACACACAGTGAGGCAAAATCCCTCCTAAGGCTAAGAGGTTCCACTCTACCTGTGAGTATGGGATTGTCAACCAGCCTCAATGCCCGTCTTTGCAACGAGTCGAAGGGGTCAAGCTGGTATGCAGGTGCTCCAGCAAAAAGGTGACAGCAGTACTCCATGTGAGGCCGGACCTGTGCCTTATAAAGAAGGAGTTGCTGCCCCGCAGTGAAGTACTGCTTCGCCCTGTTGAGCACTCCGAGTTTTTTTGATGCCAACTTAACCTTGTCCTGCAAATGACTTCGGTATTGGACGTCGCTGGAGATATCGACACCAAGGATCCCGATACTCGAGGAGATGGTAAGCGGTGTGCCCAGGAATTGCGGCGCTACAATGAATGGGGTTTTCTTAGCGGTGAATACACATACTTGTGTCTTAGTGGGGTTGAATTGGACTAGGTTTAGTCGTCCCCAATCGGATACTCCAGAGAGAGTAGTCTCGATTTTAGACACAAGTTGTTCGCGACTCTTCTCCACCTCGGACTGAGGGATATTTGCACGGCCCGTGTAACACGTGTCCCCGGTACTGTCGTCCGCATAACAATGAATGGAGCCATCAGACAGCATGTCATTGATATGCAGCAGAAACAGCGTCGGAGACAACACGGAGCCTTGTGGGACACCAGCGTTTATGTTCATGCGGTCCGAGCAGCTGCCGTCGACGACAGCTTGGATGCTTCTGTTGGACAAAAAGCTGGCGATCCATTCGCAAAGTCCCTCGGGGAGTCCATAGTACGGCAACTTCGCAAGAAGACCTTTGTGCCAGACCCGATCGAAGGCCTTTGCTATATCGAGGCTGACCGCTAGTGCCTCACCCCGACTCTCGATGGCTTGCGACCACCGGTTTGTGAGATACACAAGAAGGTCACCGGTTGAGCGACGGTGGCGAAAGCCGTACTGTCGGTCGCTCAGTAGATCGTTTCCTTCAAGGTATCTCAGGAGCTGTGTGTTAATGACACGCTCCATAACCTTCGAGAGTAGGGAGGTTATAGCGATAGGCCTGTAATTGGTCGGATCTGTCCTGTCGCCTTTCTTAGGTACAGGGTGCACGAATGCGGTCTTCCACGAGGCTGGAACCTGCCGCGCGGAGTAGGAGAGTGCAAAAAGGCGTGTAAGTACAGGGCACAGCTCGGGGGCGCAGTGTTTAAGCACCATCGCCGGTATCCCATCCGGCCCACTCGACTTCCGAACATCTAGGGACTTAAGCTCACGCCGGACCGCCCGTTGCGTGATTTTAACTTCAGACATGGAAGCACCACAGCTGGGGATTATGGGTGGTTCGGCGTCCCCGTCGTTCATAGTCGAGTTTGACGCAAAGAGATTACCCAACAGATCGGCTTTCTCCTTAGCGCCATGGGCCAGACTACCATCGGATTTTTGCAGCGGTGGAAGGCAAGACTGGCAGAAGTTTCCCTCGGCAGCTTTGGCGAGCGACCAAAATGCACGACTGCCAGATGGGTAGCGGGCAAGCCGCTCGCCAATTCTGCCGATGAACTCAAACTTAGCCCTGGCCGTAGCTTTTTTACTAGACCTCGAGGCGGCATTCAACTTTCGCTTCACTTCAGTGATATTAGGATCTTTATTGGCTAAAGCCGTGGTCCAAGCCCTGTATGCAGATTGCTTGTGGTCTCTTGCTTCTCTGCAGGGCCTATTAAACCAAGGGCGTTTGCTCTCTCCTGTTGCGATCCAGCGGTTTGGAATATAGCATTCCATACCCGCTAGGATCGCATCAGCTACTGCTGTTGCACAGGAGCTGGGATCATTTGAAGTGAAGCAAAGCCGCCTCCACGGGTACGACGCGAAGAATTCTCGCAGTCCATCCTAGTCTGCCGACTTGTAGTGCCAGACATGCCGCCATTGAGGTGGCCGCGGTGGTTCAGGCCGCGTGAGAGTCACTTGCGCCCGAACGAGGCTGTGGTCCGAAGTACCAAGTGGTGCTTCCACAGTTACTGAGTATTCGTCCGGGCGTGAAGTCAGCAGAAGGTCCAGTATAGAGCTTCTATGGGTCTCTATTTCTGGTGTTCTAGTAATAGAATGCACCAGTTGAGAGAATCCGTAGCTCAGTGCAAAGTCATGAGCAGCCCTTCCCGCAAAATCAGTTCTAGGAGACCCCAGCCACTCTACGTGGTGAGCGTTGAAGTCCCCCAAGAATACTAAATCTGCGGTAGGGTATTGCTCAATTACCTTGTCCGCAGACCGCTGCAGATGCTCAAACAATTGAGCTGTACCCAAGTCACCGCTATGAGACCTGTAGAGGCACGCAAAGATACGGGTGTGGCCACCGTGATCCGTACGTACCCAAAGAGTTGACAGGTCCCTGTCTTCAAGGCCTTGAAGACGGCGGCAGCAAATATCATCCCGGACGTACAAGCATACCCCGGCGCGACTCAGGAAGTTATGCTCGAGTTTGTACCCCGGGTACATTAAGTAGGCTGTATCGGCTGGGCATGATATTTGCGTCTCCGTCAGAAAAAACAAGGTGGGCTGCGCGGTCTCTAAATGTAGATGGACCGCGTTGAGGTTGGTGTGTAGGCCCCTGATGTTACAGAAATCCACATGTATTGTGGACGATGGTACCGCTGTAGTAACCTTATTCTTATTTTTTTCTTTCATGACCTATGTGGGGGGTGGGGGGGAGGAAGGTATAGAGAGTTTCTGTGCTCCCAGTGCAGAAGACAAAGCTAGGCTTCGTACCACCACTGACAAGCTGGGGTTGTGTGAGTGGCTGGCGCGGCGGGCGGAAGGGCCCCCGGTCCCCTCCCAAATACTGTAGCCGAGTCCACTCCGGTTTCCTCCTCCGGCACGACTACAGCATCGGGCACTTTACACAGGCTGCTGGTTCAGCCTCCTGGGGCGGAGCTCAGCCTCCTGGGGCGCCTATACGACGGTTTGTGCTGATATGAATTATTTGACATGATAGCCACAGCTACATTATATCATCGCACCGCTTGCCATAGACAGGAATTCACCCTCGCACATCGCGACTTTAGACGGTGCGCACTGTGCGGTACGAAAGAAACTTCATGCCACGCACGCTGTGGCTGTGGAATGAACTTCCTACTGCAGTTTTCTCAAGCACCTACAATATGGGTTCTTCTATACTGCTATCCTAAACAAAATTAGAAGGTTTCTTCAGGGTCGGCAGCGCGAGTGTAACGCAACTAGTGTTGCACATGTACATAGGCCACGGAAATCACTTCCCATCAGGTTGGACGTGTGCTTGTCTACCACCAAAGTGGTATAAAAAAGCCCTAGGTTTTGGCTACTTTCAGCAGATATGGTGGCGGAGTCGCGGGTGACTTCCGACAGTATCATTATGGAAGTTGTTAACACGTTCCCAATACATTGTGTATTTGATAAACGTGTTATAGTATAAGTTTATTAGTCACTTTACTTTCATATCAAATTGTTTTAATCTCATTAAAATGTAAATAATATATTGCCCCTACTAAAACCCTCGGGGCCTAGTAGTCGCATAAACCAAATCTAAAGGATCCCAGTAAGCGGGTCCCAGGTTCCAATATGAAAGCCTTTGACGCAAGACTTTTCTTTGCCGCACCACCAAGACCAGGAATTCTTTACCATCTCTCGTGTTTCCTTCTTCCTACAGTCCCGGGTCCTTTCAGCGGGGCGTGAATAAGCATCTGATGAGGCCACCAATCTGAGTGCCAATGGTGGCACTCAGTTTAGTGGCAACATTACCTAGTGTCTGTAATGGTGACCATCTTTCTTGAGACTTCACCTTTAGCTTACCATCAGGCGAGGGGAAGTTAAATTGGCATGTCCTGGATAAAAAAAATAAGCGAAATACCACTCATTGATTATTCACGAAAACTATAACACCTGTAAACTTGAAATTTGGTAGTATTATTATAGGGCGTAAGCATCCGGCAAGATCGGATTTCATAAAAGTCCTCACGGGTCCAAGCGTACGAAGTCGCGGGTGGCCCCTAGTATTATATTATATAGCTGGAATTTGTTTACCTCCGTTAAAGCTAAAGCCATTCCTGTTCTACCTCCCATGCTGTGTCCAATAATGTGGCTCTTTTGAAGTGAGTATTTATTTTGTAGTTGTGCCGCATCCGACGCAAGGTCTAAATACGTGTGAGAGCTTTCATGTGGGCTGTCCCCATGATTGCGGGCATCAGCTGCAATCACACTTGATTTAGTACTTGCCGCTATTTTTGTACATAACGTTCTCCAATTTCTCTTTGATCCGAGAAGTCCGTGTAACGCGATAATATGTTTTTGACTTTCTGTAGGCTTGGGTCCATAAACATCGTGACTTAAGTCGACAGCTGATCTATTACTAGTTTTAATAATTCTCCATGTTTTATTCAGTAAAATATATCTCTGGGGTCTAAACAAACTCAAAATATCCATGCATATCTTACTTTTAGGCGGTTTATTTCATTTCACTAAATTTTTAATTCAACAAACACTACTTACTACTTGAAAATAAATGAAATTGTAAACTCGGTTGTCAAATCTGTTATAATTATAAAAACCATAAACAAAGATGTTATTCATAAAGTTAAGACATTACTTACAATAAGTTTAAGTAAAGGTTTTATTATACACTGTGATCAAAAAAATTAAAATTTTCAAGAAAAACATATTTATTTAAACATTTTGTCACAACTCGTACCATCAGAAGGGAAAGTAATTACAGTGCTTGTGGTTGGAAAAAAGATTATTCTAGTTCAAATAGGATTGTGTCAGTTTTGTAGGATGTTTTCTCTATCGCTTATCGGACTGACAGTTCAATACCTCTATAGAGCAGTTAAAACCGTTTTGATTTTGTAAAATATTAAAATATTGCTCCTGTTTTAGACGTTCTACATAAAAGGTATAAAGCTATAGACATTCGCTATGTATGGATGCACATGTTACTAAAGTATCTTTCTTTTTATTTATTTATCCGATGATTTAAAATTAGTTTTCAAGTCAGCATCTTACAAAAAGAATACAGGCCGAAGTTGCCTCGCTAAGTAAATACATATATTACACGGCAAACGTTTGAGGTTGCCGTCCGGCTGTCTCTATTGATATCTATAAAATATCTCAATAGCAGTATGCCAGTTCTGTGTATACTTAGGAAGTCAATCAGGGGATCTGCTCAACCTATCCCCTATGCAGTGGGAGGGCGGCACAGAGGAGAGACATTACAGTAGTATCTCTAAGCGGCCACAGGTTTAATGGTAATAGATATCACCGGGTGGTAATCTAAGCAGTGCTCTTGATGAGCGATACTCCGATGATAATTAATTTATTTATTTATTTATTTGGGACAAAATACAGTTACATGATAAAGTCTTAAACAAATAATCTTAAAAACTAAAACAGATTTTCAACCATGTAACCAACACAATTGTCCACGAATTGACCATAGACATACACAGACAATTTTGTATTTCGAATGCAATATTTAGTGCATTGGCTGCTTATTGATAAAAATGAAAATGAATTAACATTATTATAACTAAATTTGAACTGAGAGCCAAAAGGGAAACTAAAAATCGAAATCAAAAGTAAGGGTAGTAATCAGACTAATCAATAATGAGACTAAATTATACTTGTGTCTGCAAATTGTTCAATAACTCTATGGCTTTGCGTTTGAACTGCAGGTTAGACAGAGAGAACAAATCGAGTTCCATAAAATGGGTATTATATGTGTCTATAAGACTATGGAGAGGTACACGTAGCCCAGCGTTAGTTCTACTTATTTCTATGTGGAAAAGTCGAGGGACACGCACTCCTCTCCTGAAAACAGTTCTTGGGACTATGTAGTACAAATCATTAACCAAACAAGGGCAATCATATCGACTATTGCACAAACCGTACAAGAACATGACATCTAGAAGCATGCGTCTGTACTTCAGTTTCAGAACGTCGTACCGTTCTAAAAATTGTGTGTACGGGACTTTAGAGCGAAAGCATCTATAATTCATAGATCGTAAGAACCTTTTCTACACCGTTTCTAGCCTTAAACTATATTTATCGTAGAAAGGATTCCAGATAGGAATGGCATACTCCAATTGGGATCGTATCAAGGTCTTGTATAACAACAAAAATGTGGCGGGACGCACAAAGTCACGAGAAGATCTCATTACGAAACCGTACATCTTAAATGCTTTATTTAAAATATTGTCTATGTGTATATCAAAATGCAGGCAAGAATCAAGCGTAATGCCTAAATCACGGACTGAAGTAATTTTATTCAATAGCATAATTATTCATTACGCCAGTACGGGCCACTGGCCTACATGCATACACCATAGTCTAATTTTTAGTTATATTTAATAGTTTATAGTCAAGAAAAATAAATGGGTACTGTTCTTAACTTTATTTATTTTCCATTTTTATGTTTTATTTATTTTAAGACGTAAAAAAGTCATTCGATGTTGAAAACTTCTATTTGTAGTTTGTTTTGTATCTTTTTCATTTGTAGTTTTTCTTTGCATGATCAGAATTATTCTGAATTATATTATATTTTTTGTTTCCAATCGTAACGTTCTCGTTCCATACTATTTTTGTAATGATTGAAAATTTTTGAAAGCAATGTTGGATGTTTTAAAATAAAGTGTTGAACTATTTTAACAAATTCAGATGTTGCATCTTTACTGCGGTCTTGCGGTAGAGTCTTGAATGTTCGGACTGTAACAAGTGTATTTTTATAACGTTTATATGATGAACAAAAATTAATGGGGTATCAACTGTGGTCCAATTTCAATTTGTTAAACAAGTCAGCTTTGTACTTTATACTATAATACTAACGTTTGCGGTGGCTCCACCTGAGTGGATGTCGGTTATCGCGAAATACATACATACAAAGCCTTCCTCAAGGTCTAATCTATCCCTATACCAAATTTAATCAAAATCAGTTCTGCGGCTTAGGCGTGAAAGCGTAACATACAGACATACAAATAGACAGACGAAATTACTTTCACATTTATGATATTCATATAGATCATGAAGTTGTTAATATAGATTTGCTAATATAGATATAGAGAGTACTAAGAAGAAACTTTAATATTAATATATTTTGTATAAATAGAAATGGTTTAAACAACTCTATATAGGTATGAACAATTCAATGTAGACAAAGAAGAACAAAGCTGGGTGAAGTATTCATATGGCAAATTAATAGAATAAAAAGAATAAAATTATCAAATAGATGATAGAATTTTCAAACAGAAATATAAAAGAATTAATTTACATACCCGTAGTCGAATTTATCAAATGTTTAAAATCTTTACGAGAGTTTGGATATACATGAGTATAAGCGTTATTCATCTCAGTAATCAAAGCCTTCAGTTCGTATGTCCCGCAGTAACGCCTAGTCGGAGCTAGGACAGCATTTACGTATGATTCCGTTATGGATTCAGCCGTGTGTGCTATAAATATGAAATATTTTCAAAAAATTAGGGTCAAGGCATATTTAAATAGACGTAATTTGGGTGCGCGTAGAACGATATCTGATGTGTATCTCGTTCTAATTACGGATGTTTCAAAACGCTGTCGATAAGAATGTATTGGTTCTTATTAATTTTTTCAAGCTTCGAATTGATACTTCAGCTTTTGCGTGTATATGTATGGAATCATCAAGACCTCAATGCCTCATTGAGATGTCGATCTGATCTAATCAAATCGATAAATAAAAACTAATTACAAAGAGGAATTTTGTAACATTTTATTGCTAATCATTGTCAAAGTGACACAAATCAAAGTGACATTTAGAAACTTTTTTGTCCGCATTCTGACTATAGTCTGAATTGTATCAGCGAGGACCTGTATTAGGCTGTATGTAACTAATTTCAATCACTATACCTTCTTTATTGGTGTTGGTCTTCCGTTCTGGCTTGATTGAGTAACAAAAGTCATGATAATAATAATGATTAAATTACATACGAAATGATGATAATAGTGAGTATAGTGACAATAGTTATGATAATGAGAATAGTGATGGTAATGATTAATATATTACCATTGCCGTCTATATCGGTATTATAGTTATGAAGCATTACAATAGTGTCTAATAAATGGTCTCCTTCTTCATTGTTAAAGAAATGGTCATACTTCAAGAGAGAATCCCTCACTGCAGGATTGATAGCATTAACACTCTTTAATGATTGAAGCATATTGCTTACGTAGGCTGGAAAAATGTCATTGATTATTACTGGTATCTATAACACAATTTAATTTTAACAACAATTCTAAACTAAAAGATTTTCATCATTATCCAATGTGAACATGTAAGTATGGACAGTTTAATAGTCCCCAGAGGACAAAGTTCATTGGATGTACAATCGACAAAGGAGATACGATTGTGCCTTTACATACATTTTTATATGAAGAGGTGGAACAGAATCTTCTTTGTCAACTATACAAGGTCCTAACAACACCCTTAGAGCCTACGGCACCTCTAGTCGGTGCACCTGCTAAACAATGGATGAGGCTCTGGTGCAGAGTTCACTCTCTTAGTTAGGAGGTCAAACGGCAGTGTTCTCGGAAAAGCCAACATGATCAAAAACAATAAGTGGGCCTCAGGCTGAATGAAAACCGTGCACTTTGACTGTAACTGGGAAATCATTATGAGACTAATGATAATGTACTGTTTGCAGAAAAAGGTTTAATATTTTAATAAAATTTTAAAGCAACTACTTTGCTAACTTATTCAAATCGATTAAGATAGGTAAAAGTGAACCGACTCATACGAAGCATTGTCTCTGTAACGAACTTGAACTCGCATCTAGTCCTTTACAGGGAGAATGCTCTGTAGCTAACGCATACGGTGCAGAATATACGATCAAGAATCAAGCGGATCGGAGATTCTTTCCTTTGTTGCACAATTAAGACCTAGATTTCATAACCAGCTCACGCGTTTCCTTCTTCCTACTGTCCTGGGTCCTTTAAGCGGAGCGTGAAAAAGCATAATTATGATGAGGCTGTCAACACGTCTGTCAACATGGTATATCTAATAAATCTATGTAATGGTGACCCTCTTTTCTGAGACTTTGCCTTCAGCTTATCATCAGGCGAAGTGAAGTCTAATTGATGTGACGTGAGAAAAAAATAGTAAGAGCACTAACCCTGTAGGGACTGATCGTGGGTTCAAGGTTTAAGAGTGATCAATTAAATTTAAATTTGAGAAGTACTTAATTATTATTTTTAAATTACCTTTTGATTTGCTCACTGGACACAATCTTAATGCCATCGTTAGCCTCATCAAACGCGTCGTAAATAAAGTATCCAAGCAATATAATTTATTTTCAACTACCATTCTATCAACATAAAATAATAATTAGAAAAACAACACTTTATTTTGGGTGTTTTATCGATCACATTCGGACGAGGCTCTGGCGCAGAGAACCAAATGGCAGTTTATAAAACTGATACAAACCAAAAGGAGGAGGAACTTGGGCACCAAGGATGCAACAACGCTAATTTACGACTTAAGGCCATATCACTGATTCTACTCAACCAAGATTATAAGTCTGACCAAGACTTTATAAACAAAAAAGTCGTATCAAAATCCGTTCTGTAATTTTAGTGTTCATCGTTTAATACTATTTTTTTAAAACGTCCCAATAAGAAGACACGGTTAAATATAAAATAACCTAGTTTTTATTACGGTACATAAGGGCCGCATCACTCACCGTCGAACTACAGCAGAAAAAGCATTAAAAAGATCTTCCAACATTTTTTCTGGTTTTTTGGCTATCATCTCGAACAGTCCTTTGGAAGAACCAAAACAATAACCAACACTGTGATTTTTCATAAATGATAACATTTCTATTTTTTCAGGAGTTTTGTCGTAAATATTTTCAGCTTCCGTTGTTGGTTTTGGTGCTGTACATTGAGATTTTTTAAATATTTTAATTTCTTATTTAATGTTTTAAGATATTTCTTTTTGGAATCGAGGTCTTTTAAAATGTTATTTTTTTGTTTTCTCGAAATTCTACTTTACAATCTGTAAAGGACTATGACGGGTTCAGATCATAGTAGCTTAAATCTATAAGTATCTAAATACGAAAGCATACGGTGGGCTGTTGTCTCTGCCTAACCTGATGGTAAATAGGCGTGAGCATACTAAGCATTATATATATAATGTAAACTATAACTTACTATTAAATATAGCATCATCAAAGGGGTCTGCTTCTAAATTTGGAAATTCGGGCACTATTGATTTCTTTTCATCCAATGACGGTTGCTTTGCCACTTGTGGATCCAAGGTTGGTGGTGGGCTAGCAGGTAGAGGTATATCGAGTTCAGTCCTAATTTTTTTCGTTAATTTTGACTTTTGATTTATTTCATTAGTCCCTGGAAATGTAAATCATGTGATATATATAAATATATATATATATATAAACTTCCAATTCCAATTAGTCCCACCCTCCCCTTTCCTACACAGGACAACACGTGCAGGTCTTAGATGTCATCCGCATACGGTGCAGAACATCCGATCAAGAACCAAGCGGTTCGGAGACTCTTTCCTTTGTCGCACCATTAAGGCCTGGAATTCATTACCAGTTCACGTGTTTCTTTCTTCCCACAGTCCCACAGTTCAGTCATTTAAGCGGGACGTGAAAAAGCATATGATGAGGCCGTCAAGCTGAGTGACACCATTGTCACACAATATGTGTAAGTAGTGATGACCCTCTTTTCTGAGACTTTACCTTCAGCTTACCATCAGGCAAGGTGAAGTCTAATTGACGTGTTATATATATTATTATATATATATATATTATACACACATCAACAAAGTCTAGGGAACAAGGACATTTCTAGTTTTTATTTAAAAACCCTTTCTTGTAATAGTGAGTGTTTTATATCAATAGAAGGGTATTTTTATACCGTTTTTAATTTTAATTTTAATAAAAACATTCTCATATCAATTTTTTTTTTTAAGAAAGAATTGAATAGTGCCAATGTTGAGTATTACAACCTTCTATGATTAGGCACAAAAATAACGAGGTAGTAAGAAATGCAGTAATTAACCGTACTTTAAACGTTTTTAATAATCTGTAGGACCTCCTAAAGCATTAGCAACAGCTCGACAACGGCGTGGCATACTTAGTATGAGATTGTCAAACATCGTCTGTGGAATATGGCTCCATACACTGCGAAGGTGTAAAAAAAGTTGTTCTTCAGTGTTCAGATTTTCCAAAGAATCACTGAAAGCTCTTCTCCCAAGCAATTCCCAGGCATGCTCTATGGGATTGAGGTCGGCAGACTGAGCAGGCCATTCCAACGTCGCAATATTGTGCTCGCTTAACGCATTGACCACTACCCGTGCGGTGTGTGACCGTGCATTATCTTGCATGAACATAAAATCTTGACCGAACTGCTGTCGATGAGGGATTACCACGGGGTGTATAACCTCCTAAATGTATTGGTTTGCATTTAAATTGCCCCGTATCCAAACGAGGTCGGTCCTTCCACCAAGGCGAATTCCAGCCCATACCATGATTGTTCCACCTTGGTAAGGATGAACTTCTTGCGGATTCTGGAGACGACTCCAACGTCCAGGAACTCGCCATATACGCCCTCTTCTCGAATCAGGATGAAAACCGAAGCGAGATTCGTCGGAAAACAGAACCCGTGCCCATTGATGGTCGGTCCACTGTAAATGTACGATAGCCCACAATAAGCGACGACCTCGATTTCTACGTCGAAGAGCTGGAACCCTAAGCGGTCTGCGAGCGTGAAGATTGGCTTCATGTAGTCTTCTCCTGACAGTTTGATCGCTAATAACCACTTGATGCTGAGACTGGAGGCCTGCGACTAACCGACGAGCAGTAATCGTGGGTTGCCGCCTTGCGGAATTTTGCAAGAAACGATCTTGTCGCGGGGTAGTAACCCTATTTCGTCTCCTGTGACGTTCGGCAATATCCCCTGTAGACCTGTAGCGTGCTCATAATCTGCAAATTACGCTTGGTTGGGTGTTGACAGCATCCGTTACGTCGCGTTGAGTTCGTCCAGCTTGCAGCATACCAACAGCCCTTAACATCTCTTCGCGACTTAAATTACGACGTGACATGATGACTACAGTCACAAAAATGCACAAACCATACGTAAAAGACGTATTATTGATAATAAACGTTATTTACAACCAAAGAAAATAATTTTTATTTTGCCTCAGAGAAACTGCACAATCAAACACTTTCAAAAATTTTCCCTCCATATTCGAAAATCATTACTTATTTAAATTTATTTTTAAATTTCGAACAACTCTGTAATCTACTTTATTCTATTTTTATTTATTTGCTGCCAGTTATTTGCAAAACAAGATTTACAAGAAAAAAAAAATTGGGGTCATCTTGTTCCCTAGACTTTGTTGAGGTGTTTATATAGATGCTAGCACCTCTGCCTACACCTTAGGGGATAAAGCCGTGAGTTTATGTTATGTTATTTTTGTTTAATTTAGGTTATATATAACGAAACAATTCTCTAAATAAAACTCTCAACATCATTTGGTTTGCCTGACGTTTCGACCAAGTTACACCGGCTGTGGTCATAGCCTGACCTGTGATCACGGCCGGTGTACGTTACTTAACATTCTTATAATGGCGAATCGGCGAACACAAAATGAGATGATATCCTAGATGGATAAAGAGCTGAAAAGTGTAGCTGAACTGGATTCTATAACGTTATAATCGGTAACTATAACGCACCTTTTGAGACGTCTGTGTCCAGCAGTAGACTGCAATGTTCTAATAAAATTGATAGAATTACTTATCGTAAAGGAGGGTGATATAATAATATAAAAGAACCTGCAAAGTTTTTCTTGTTTTCATCTTCTAGTTGAGAGAGCACTCTTTTTTCAATAGCAACTTTATCCACAATGTCGGTTAATAATGCGCTAACATGTCTTAACAGCAATTCTAAGAGTGGTGGTGGTAACTGCTCGTTAGAAGACGCCTCTGAAATTGTGTAGTTAAAATATGGATAATATTTGCTGTAAAACTACTAGGTGCCATAAATATAATGTAACCATTAAATTTTTGTTTGAGTCTTACCAGAAACTTACAAGCATTAAGCTTACAAGTTTCAGAATTGCAAGTCTTGTAAGTCATTTACATAGATTCTACAAACAGTACTTACTAATAATTAAATGGAATAATGCAAAAGAACTTATGCGTAAAAATGTCATATTTTTTATATCACCGAATATAAAACATAACTGAAATATTATTCAAATTTAGATAAAGCAAATTGATATCCATAAAATGGTAACAATGCTGATAATTTACACCAACCATTTTTATATTTACTATTGAAACATAGAAATAATATATTTTGCCTATAATGTGTCTTTGTTGTTTGGGTATATTAGATAGATCAGTATCGGTAACTTAGTGTTTGAATGGTCCCAGGTTTGATCCTGGCGATTACACTAGCGACGTGGACCCTCTTCTAACACAAGCAATTTAGCTTAGCTGGAGGGGTTAGAGGGAAATTCTTCTAAAAATTTCGTTCCTAAAATTCTTTTTATTATAACTAAAAAAAAACCACAAATGAGCATTATAGATGAAAACGTTCACAAGTTTAATCAGCCGTTCAATCAAAACTGACTTTAAACCATTCGTACGATACGGTGCCACCCTGAATATCTCCCCGTTAATGATAGATTTATTGAGAAAAGCCACGCAAACCGACTTGGATAGATTAGGTTCGAAGGTTAATGCCGGAGCGGCGCGTAGCAAAGATTCCGCAATAACCTTTTAACCTAAACTCTACCTAACCTGACCTAACTACCCCGAAACACGACGGAAAGTTAGTGATAGGTCCATTTAAATAAAGCAGCGCAATCCGACTTGGATAGGTTAGATTAGAAGGCTTATGCTGGAGTGGACTAGACTATATAGGCAAGTAATGAAAACATTTTGTAAAATACATGCAGTCATTTATTATATAATTTTACTATTACTAGCATTATAATCGAAGTAAATGAAATTAATAATAATGTATAGATGAACCAAGGATTCCGTGAATTGGTTAAAATTGAAAATCAGAACTGCATTTGACATTGACAATCACTGTCAAATGCTTACTATTTTAGTAAATATAAAAAATATATTGCGTATCGTAGATAATTTAGCACGGTTTGACAATATTGGAGGGACATTAGCGGCATCCTTCAGTTCACGGAACTGTTGGTTCGACAATTGAGCTATATATTTGAGCTAAATCAAAAAATTAAAAAAATCTTGTTCTTTTGAAGTATCATTCATCATTTTTGTCATGAAACAAAAGTCAGGAGGACTTTGCACAGTATACAAACAATACACATTACAATTAGGAACCATGAAGTTACTTATTTCGGTAAGGTTAAAGCCCGATTGCGGCATTATGGTACCAATTGCCTGTAACTGCGAGTACGTATGTGAAGCTTACAGTTTTCACTTTTTTATTCCAAATTATCTCCGGGCAATGTATAGTTTCCATGAAAATATGCATCTTTCAACATGGTCTTAATATAAACTTCTTCATCACTGTAACTAGATTCCCCAATTATCTTCTCCAAAATCGTATTATTGTAAGCAAATCTTTTAGTCGAGATTGATGTAGTAGGAAATGTTACTGACAAATTATTGAAAATATCATTTCTCTTTTCGATGGGTCCTGCAATATATATATTTTCTTTGTCTCTCACAAATCGTCTTGTTAGTACACTTGGGTTCATTTGTTGCACTTTCCTAGATGATTTATCAATGATTTTATATCTCTTTTGAACTTTACTGACGAGATTTGCATTTGTAATTATCTCCGGAAGTACACGAAAACGAGGATGCTTTTTTGTTGTCATCCTGTTGCCATCCATTTTGTTATCATGACTCTTGTTACTAGTTAATGTTTTCTCTTTATGATGTTTGCGTTTATGCCTACGGTGGTGATGTTTTTTATGATGCGAATTATGATGTTTTTTATGTATTGAATGACGATGTCTCTTGCGCTCCTCGCTACGTTTATAATGCTTACCAAACGTTCTAAATATTGCTGGATGCTTTTTCATAAAGTGCCGTATCACATTTTTGTATTCAGATTTCATCTTCTTGAAATCTGTACCCATGAATCGACGAGTGGGTATTCCAGAAGATAAAACATGTTCTGTAACAATTTCACGTTCTATATTCAATTATAAAATAATTATATTGTCAGCATTATCATATATTAAAGTTCGTAGACGTTCACAAGAGTGTTTCGCGTTTAACGCGACTTCTATCAATTGCCTTACCTATCAAAGAAGTAATAATGTTTCCTTGCCCTGAAATTATACTCGTGAAATTCGTACTCAGAAATCTACTGACGGGTACCCCAGATGCCATTAAACTTTCTGAAACAAGGCAAAAGTTCACGTTCCATATTAAATACCTGAATGTTCAAAAGAGAGTTTTGTGTTTGACGCGATCTTCATTAATTTTGCTTACCCATCAAAGAAGTTAAGATGTTTTGTAGTCCTGTAGGATTACTCTTGAAATTTGTACTCAATAATCGACGGATGGATAGCCCAGATGATTGCATAGTTTCTATAACAAAGTAAAATCTCACGTTCTGTATTGGTCGGCATTCAAATTGAACGTGACTTATATTAATTTACTTACCAAACAAAGAACTTAAGAAATTTCCTTGTCCCATACGCAAACTGTGGTATCTTCTTGAGTACACGTCATTCACTTTTTCGGTAAAAGCTTGGAGTAGGGGCGTACCGCACAGACGTTGCCCTGGAGCTGTAAAAGCTTCTATAGTGCGTTCACATAGTGTCTCAGCAATTCGCTCACCTGAAACCAGTATTAATATTCATAACAACTATTACAGGCGTAGGAACTCTAATTTTACCTGTACTGCTATCTGGTACACGTAGTGAATATTAGACTAGGTTCTAGTGCAGTTTTTTTCACGAGGTTGAAGCGTTTGAAAACAGTAGCTCTCGCAAAAATCATGGCAAGTTCAATTAAATTTGGAAATGTAGCTCAAAACACGAGTACTCAATAGAAAAAAAGGATTTTTACCAAAATAATTATTTTATTACCATGGGTTTGCACGTCGTAATTATGAATTGCTACAATTATGTCTAGTAGATAATTGCCTTCTTGGTCGTTGAAAAGACTATCATAGTGCATGAGTAACTCTAAACCGTCATGAAACATCGGAATTCGGTGCTGTAAAGCACCACGTAGGCTACTCATGATATCTGTAGAAAAAGTAGAAAAATTAGTTGAAAGCCGAATAATTATCATAGGCTTCAGAAATACACATCCAAAAAAGAAGCAATTAAATAAAATTCTAAACTGCTATCATCATCATGAACAGACATTTACGAACAGTCGACAAGGAGATACGTCTGTATAAGTCTAGGTACCTCTAAATACAACTTTCAATGAAAACTTATTAAGTATACTTTTTATATAAATTTATATGTTAAGATGTATTTTCTTTGTCATCTGTACCTTGTAGGTGTGCTGAATAGTGGCTACTAGGTTCAGTAAGTGCCAGAGCGCTGACTTTCAAACAGGCCATTTGTAGTCTACGATTAGTTAATACTTTTTCTGACTGTTAGTACCAATTACTACAATAAATCTAGATTAGTAAGTGCTTATATAGACACAAATCGAACTTACTTCTCAAAGCAATTGGTGAAATTGTTTTGGCAGACGCTGCCACAATCTTGAACCTCTTCACTAAAAGTTCACCCCCACAATTTAATTGGTTGTTATTCGCCTTTCTATAATGCAAATATATTTGATTTGAAACCTATGACACCTAAAGTGATTTTTGCCTAAAGTGATTTTTTTATACCATTAAGGTGGTAGACAAGCACATGACACACCTAATGGAAAGTGATTACGGTGGCCTATGGACGTGTACAACATAAGGAATGACACTCGTTTTACCGACTCTATAAGAAGAAAGGTTTTCTGTACCATCAGAGGAGAAGACAAAGTAGAACAAGGCTTAGTTCTTCCCACTGACAACGGCAAAACTCTTCAAAATATGTGCAGCAAGCGTTACACCTTGTGCTTATGCTGAAAACTGTAAAAACTGGTTAATGCTCGTTTATTTCCCCGTACAAATTAGTGATCTCCATCATACATTATTAATGTAAGTGTATGAAAAATGCGAACGAGTACACTATAATTAAAGCGCTAAATACCATCACTCACATAGAGTTAATGTCGAACTTGAATTGACTAAAACGCAAGCCGTCTATGGTTCGTTGCTAAATAATAAGTTTAAAGCCTATATAATTTACCGTAAAAGAACTGTTCCGAATGCATCTAAAAGGACTTTTAAAGTATTATCCGTTTTCCGAACTAGTAATTCAGCAAGTCCTTTAACAAACGCACAAGTATATTTGACATTTTCATTTTTCATAAATTCTACCATACTTTTTCTGAACTGATTGTGCTTGAGAACGTTTGCGATTGCGTTTGATGGTGGTGTATTTACTGTAGTTGTGGTTGGCGGCGTAGTTGTTGCTAACGATAAAGAAATGTTAAATAAGTATAACAATGGCATATTATCAAAACATCAGTAATAATTTGGCAGGTAAAAAGATCTTATCTTGTTTCTGCTCTACACGGAGAAATAGTGTATATATGTATACATAACTCAAAGGTAACTGACTGACATAGTGATCTATCAACGCACAGCCCAAACCACTGGACGGATCGGGCTGAAATTTGGCATGCAGGTAGATAACTGACATCCACGCGGGCGGGCTACAGCTATAATATTTTTCACGTAGCATGGGTACGGTGACATTTGACTAATTCCATTTCATGCATGATTCATTTCGAAACAATTTACCTAACGCGGAATACAGGAAACAACACTTAATACGAAGATAAAAAGAAAACTGTTTTATTTTGCATTTTTAACTTAAAACTATTTTTATTTCTCCGTAATTATTTAAACTTTAAATATAAACATTCCAAATACATAATTCTTGATGCGTGAATCGGAACAGGTTGCGTTAGAGATTGACATAGTAAAATCGTTATAATCGATAAATTGTCGAATAAAGTATCATAAATCGTTAGTTGTATTTTTAACTAAAATACGATTATAAAATATAATTATGTAATAATAAACTTTAAACAAAGCATTTTTGTCTTTGTGGAGGTTTATTATAATATAGCAACACTGCTTAAGCATGAGCTGGCAGCCATCTTGTTATATCAACTCAGTACGAGTGCGTCTGCCTTGTATGCGGTCTGTTTTCTTTGTTTTGAGCTTGCGTGGTGTTTTTGTTACTTGTTTTTGTTATTGACTATCGTTGTGCTTTGTTGTTTTCGTTACCGTTTTTTGTTATTGACTTTTGTTTTGTTGTTTTTTTTGGCAAAATGCCAAAAAGAACGAAAAAGACTGTGCTTGGTAGTCAAGCCCGTGAATTTGTAGTTCGATTGCGGGATTACTTTGAGCGGGAACGTGAGAATGGCGGAACGCTATTGCCTGTGTCCAACGTTTTGGATCGAGTGGCAGATGCGTTAGACATTGGGCGGAACACGGTTTCTCGAATCACTCGAGAAAAATATGGTGCTCACGATACAGAAGAAAATAAGTTGTCCACCCCTAATAAAAAGCGAACCAAAAAGGCATCTGTAACAGATGTAGACAGTTTTGCGGCCGATGCTATACGGAGCCACATTTATAACTATTACCAGAATAAAGAATTACCGACGCTTCTAAATCTGGTCAAGTCTTTAAAAGATGCTGATTTGTTTACTGGAAGTCCTACATCCTTGTGGCGCGTATTGAAGGACATTGGTTTCCAATTCAAAAAAGTAAACAAAAGAAAAATTGTCATGGAGAGGGGCGATATAGCACTTGCGCGGGTTACCTTTTTGAAAAAGGCTAAAGCGATTACCGATTGGAGCAATGTCGTCTTCCTGGATGAAACTTGGCTGAATGCCAATCATACGGTCGGTAAAATGTGGACTGACGATATACCTCATGCCTCGACCAAAGTGCCAGAAGGAAAAGGGGAGAGATTGATTATTTCTCACGCAGGCACATCGAAAGGATTTGTAGAAAATGGGCTACTTGCTTTTAAATCGAAAAAGACGGGAGAATATCACGAAGATATGAATGCGGAAGTATTCACGGAGTGGTTTCAAAATATGCTTAGCAATTTAGAAGAACCCAGCACAATTATTATGGACAATGCCCCATATCACTCCGTGCAATTGAACAAACCGCCGACTTCTTCCAATAAGAAGAGCGAGTTGATCGAGTGGCTCCAAGCCAATAATGTGGAAGCCGATACGACGAAATTAAAGGTGGAGCTAGTGAAGCTCGTAAAAATGCACAAGCCCCAAACGACATACAAATTAGATATGATGGCAAACGAATATGGTCACGAAGTCCTGAGGCTTCCACCGTACCACTGTCAGTACAATGCCATTGAATTAATTTGGGCCCAAATCAAAGGTAACTTGTTTAACCATAGTCTATTTACATACTGACAAAAATATGATTATGTTTATTACTTGAATTCTATGACTCAATTTGTTTTTTATCTTGTTTCAGGATACGCTGCACGAAAAAATACAGCTCCGTCTTTTACAGCCACAAAAATGATGGGGTTATTGAAAGAGGGATGCAAAAATGTCACTGGCGATGACTGGAAGAAAGTAGTGGAGAAAACCAAAAATCTAATCTTACATGACTGGGAGCGAGACATTAGAATAGACTGCATAATTGATTCCCAAATAATTATTCACGTCGACGAGTCAGATGACGATGATGATGATGATGATGATGATGAAGATGATGAACATGTTTGATTTTTAATAAATAATTAAACAGGTTATCAATTTTGTTTTACTTTTTTTCTTCAAAATTATTAGTTAATAGAATCGATTTCTTCTTCATTAATAAATGATCTCGATAAGATATATAATCGATTTTATTTCATGCGATTTTATCTTGACTACATCTCTAGTAACTTCAAATCCCAAACGTCACCGTACCCATGCTACGTGAAAAATATTGTAGTAATGTATAAGTGTCATAGCCTAAGAGTGGTTTGACATTATCCGATTCGATATCAGTGTCGGACGATGATAGCCGACATCCGACAGCCGACAGCTGTTTTTACACATATCCGATAAAATCATACATATCTACATTGTGGTATATGCAGTCCAATATTAAGTTAACAATGTGTTGCAGTAATAGTGAATTTTATTTAGTTACCTACATTTTACAAAACAATATTCTTTATCTTACACCATAAGCATGAATATACAGAAAACAACAGCAATACAAAAGTTAATTTGAAAGCTTGGAATACGACTAGGATTAACGCTAGAATTTATTCTAGCGTTAATAGAAGATTAATAGGTTAATAGAAGAACGACAATACAAAAAGTGAATTGAAATATAAAACGTGTACTTACGATGTAAAATTGGGTCTTCAAGGGGTGGGCCAGGATCAAAAATTGGAAGTTCTGGTATCACACTTTTAATAAATGGTGGCCAATTAGGTGGTTGTTTTGAATGCATTTGCACAAGAGTCACATTAGAATTCGTAGGTTTTAAAGTTCCATCAGGAGCTACTTCGATGGTTGATGTTGCATGCGTGGTGGATATTGTAACTTTTTTATCTTCTTTATCTATTGGCTTGAATTCCTTATTTTCAGAAACTACAGGTAATTCAGATCTGATAAAATTTTCAACGTTATTTTCAAATGGATCTGTTGAATAATTTGTATACATTAATTTAAATGATTTGAAACATTCTAATATAAGGGTCGTGATATAAAATTTGCTATTCGAAAAGGTACTGGGTTATTTTGAAATGGTAACGCCTTTCTTTTTTTTATGTAGGTAGGTACCAACCGTAGCTGCAACTTCTATTTAATCTTCTCCCAAGACTAAAGCAGCAGATGTTTTGGATAACATAGTTTGTCTGGATGTTTCTATAAACAGCAGAGGGCATTCTAGAGAGACGATGTCGAAGTGGATGTGTTTACCCTTCTCTAAATTCTTCAAGAACCAAGAACCAAGAACCCTGGACAACTCATACATACATACATACATATAATCACTCCTTTATCCCCGGAGGGCTAGGCAGAGGTGGATTAACACCCACTTTTCATCAATCATTGAATTCGGTAATTCATAATAGGGGGTGAGCCTATTGCCATTTTCTTATCAGCCATGCATCTGGGGTTGGTTCTGGGCTGTATATATCTCTCTGATGTTAAACAGCCCTATCCCTTAGTTGCCTTGTACGACACCGCACGTGAAGAGTTGGGGTGGTCCAAATTCTACATCTTTTCCTTCTATGTTGGAGAAACAATCAACCGTAAGTGGATCCACAAAAGGAAATTTCCACTGCGTCAGAACCTCGTCCATCAAGCAACAGAAATACCAATTTGCATGTGATTTGGTATGCACCTTTTTACTTTAGAGATACTGGTGGGTGGTACTCCTGTACTCCATCCACCTTAGCTACTGTCACTGTTCTATAATATATAATATAAAAAGGCTAAAGACCTGTCGCACTGCCATCTATTTGAGATAATAGTGCCCTCTCAACTGCAATGTTATTGTCAATGTCAGCTAGCAATGTATTTACATGTTTCAACGACAGGTCTAATAACCGTGGCGGCATCTGATTTAGTGCGTCTGAAAATGTGAAGAGTAAGAATCCCATCAAAAAAGAGTAAAGAAAAAATAAATTAGGCGCTCCCTGAACAGTTAGGGTCGCTGTACACGGCCACTGGCCACAACTACAAGACGCCACCATTGGCATTTTTTTATACCACTCAGGTGGTAGACAACCACACGGCCTACCTAATAAAAAATTGGAAAATGGTTACCGTGGCTTATGCACGTGCGTAATACCAGGATACTACCCTGTATAAATAGAGAGTTTCTGTGCCGCCAGTACAGTAGATAAAGTTAGACAAGCCTTTGGCTTTCCTGTTGTTTTGTAACAGCAAAGATTTGTAGCGTATGGCGGCCACTGGAGTCAAAAGTTTATAAGATGTATGAAAACTACAGGAGATATGTCAGTAGCGGCATTTCGTGGTTGTGGCCGGTGATCCGTGTGCGGCGACCGTTAATTTCTCACGCAATTTTTTATAGAAATTCAGCACGGGAGTGCACCAGCATTCTAAGAATTTGGTCAAGGTGATCTCATATCTTAAATATTATTTGCATAGAAAGTAAATTTTAAGATATATTTGTCAAAATTATAGTTTACTCATAATATTAACTCAAGTGTAACTCGAACAATTCGTACACCGAATGAATCCCACTTACTGCCTTTAGTAAAATCGAATTGTAATACACAACCAATCAATAAAACAAACATCTTTTTAAACTATTTGAAAAAAAAATATCGATGACATTGTTACTAACAAAATAAATTGAAAGCAATAAAAAAGCAATTGAACTGAGGTTTTCTGCTGATAATATTTTTCTTAGTGTGAATTATTTGGATCTGTGTTAGTTTGAAACTTTTGCCTTTTTCCCAGAAGCTTCATAGAAAGAAAGAATAGACAGTGTACTGGCTGTGGATGTTGGGACCCCAAGCCTCTTAGTGAGTGTCCACTGATTAGGGAAGAAGTTCTGGTGCAGGCTTTCAGGATTGGGAGGTAGGATGGTAGCAATAAAATATCAATTTTCTTTCTTTCTTTATTCTTTCTGTAGTTGGTACCATAATAGCTAAAAATAATTGAAATTTAAAAAAAGGTTCTCTCGTTTTCGAGAAGTGAGAGAAATTGAACTGCTTGTTTTAACTTGCGTTTCTATTTGATTGTCAGAATGCCACTAAGCGTGAATTTAAGTGTGCCACGCACGTAGGTTCAAATAAAATGCAATTTCAACAACACTGGTTTTATATAGACCTGTTGTGTAATTACCTACATGAATAAAACATAATATGCGTTTAAAACTAACATGCTTATAACAATATCATAATATTACACAATGTGATTTAGATTAAATCAAAAATGGATCAACTACAGTAGTATTAACAAAAACATTACAAACATTTTTCATTTTGAATGAATTTAATATTTCAGAACTTAGATATTTGTTGACGATAGGTGCTATCATCGTATCGTTTTGTACGTGTGCTAATGGTAATCGCAGCTGATAGACGTCAACAGTTTGACTAGAGAATTGCTGTAGAACTGACTGACCAGGCATTACGTGCTTTGTGGCAGCACGAAGCAATACCAGCCGAGAACGAAGCTGGATCGGTACCATACTGTATCGCCGTACTTGTTCAATGCGAGCTAGCGAAGCTTCTATAAAAGCATGGACATATTGCGTGGACTGTTTCTTTATTCCTAGTAAACATCGTATGCACGCCTCTATTTTCTGTTTCCACGTAGCAGTACCTTGCAAGGCATTCTCTAATTGCACCGTATCTTTCCCAGTTAATAACGAGTAAATATGACGTAATATAGAATCTTGTAAGTCATCTACTGTTCCAAACTCACTCAATATCTTCTCAAATTCTATTTGGAATTCATCGGGTGCGAATCCCAAGCAGAAAACGGTGCCTGTAAATCCTGAAATTCAATCAATCAATTAACCCATCGTAGTCCACTGCTGGACATATCTCGCCCAATGTTGGAGGGCATTGGCCTAGTGTATCCACACTAGTTGAAATTAATAATATTTATATATACCTACGTAACTTCTCAATAACTCATACGAAAATGATGCTCGTTTCAAAAAAATGTTAATAGTTAAGTAATGCTTATGGTTTTGTGTAAAAAATCTTCGAAAATAAAATGTACCAAGGGAAGCAAATGAAGACGCCCAATTTCAGAATTCACCCAAATATGGAACAAATGTAATCACGATCTACTTTAATACATATAGGACACGTCAATTAGACTTCGTCGCACCTGGGTGAAGGAATACAGGAATAGGAGGTATCCATACTAATATTATAAATACGAAACAAACTCTGTCCGTCTGTATTTTACGATTTCATGCCTAGACCGCTGAACTGATTTTGATGAAATTTGATTTAGGGGTAAATTAGACCTTGGGAAAGGACATAGACTATGTTTGATAGCGATTGTGGCGATGCCACATGTACCCAGCGCCATCTAGCGACAGCAAGCAGAACTATTACGTAACTACGAATCCTACATCGCGCAAGTAAAGTTCTCGCGCTGAGATAACACGTATACATCAACCCAACGACAATCGTTGGGCCGCGGCCCGCCAGGCGTGATCACCTTGCCTGGTCGGAGGATCCTCCCTTTGTGTTGGAGGAACATATCACCTCGTTCCTCCACAGCGATGATCGATATCCATATCCTCGGGGAGGAGCCGCGAGATCTCTTACATGAGTTTGTTTCAATAATTTTATTTAATGCATAGACCATTATTATAAAGAGGTAACGTTTGTGAGTGTTTTTTTTTTTTTTTTATATAGGACACGTCAATTGGACTTCGCCTTGCCTGATGGTAAGCTGAAGGCAAAGTCCCAGAAAAGAGGGTCACCATTACTTACATATACCGTGTGACAATAGTGACACTCAGCTTGACGGCCTCATCATATGCTTTTTCACGCCCCGCTTAAAGGACCCGGGACTGTAGGAAGAAGGAAACACGTGAGCTGGTAATGAATTCCAGGCCTTAATGGTGCGACAGAGGAAAGAGTCTCCGAACCGCTTGGTTCTTGATCGGATGTTTTGCACCGTGTGCGGATGACATCTAAGACCTGCACGCGTTGTCCTGTGTAGGAAAGGGGAGGGTAGGACTAATTGGAAGAGCTCATCAGAACACTCCCCATGGTACAGACGGTAAAATACAGCCATGGACGCAACATCTCTACGCAGCTGTAAAGGTTCTAGGGTGTTCGTGATCTCGGGATTCCCAATGATGCGGACCGCACGTCGCTGCAACCTGTCAAGAGCATCTAGTAAGTACTTTGCTGAACCATCCCAGAGATGCGAGCAGTACTCCACACAGGAGCGAATTTGTGTCTTGTATAGAAGACACCGCTGCTCCGGCGTGAAAAATCGTCTCACTCTGTTCAGGACTCCGAGTTTTCGTGAGGCTGTTTTGATGATACTTTCGATGTAGTTTTTGTTATTCAGGTTGCAGCGAACATCCATACCTAGGATATTGAGATTGTCCTGCAGTGGCAGTGGCGTGCTCTGAAGAGTGGGGAGGGGAAGGAAAGAAGATACTTTTGCTGTAAACGCACATGCCTGCGTCTTCTTGGCATTGAACTCAACCAGGTTCTCAGAGCCCCATTGAAAAATGTGATTCAGGATCCCGTCAAGCTCATTGACAAGAAGCTGCCTTTTCTCCTATCCGACTTTCTGATATCCGACTGCTTGGCCGCAGGATGTCCATGATAACTCCCATGCAAAGTGCTATCGTCTGCATAACAATGAACATTGCCGGTAGACAGCATGTCGTTGATATGCAGAAGAAAGAGAGTGGGTGATAGGACGGACCCCTGGGGCACGCCAGCATTAACCTGCAGAAACTCCGAAGCTCGTCCGTCACAAAGGACGCGAATACGGCGCCCCTGCAGGAAGCTAGCAACCCAGTTGCACAGCCTAGAAGGCAGACCAAAGGCAGGTAGCTTGGAAAGAAGCGATTTGTGTGGCCTGTTGTTGGAGGTAATCTCTGGATATACTGAACCGATTTCGAAAATTCTTTTACCAATAGAGAGTTATATTATTCATGAGTGTCATGACCTATTTATCATCACCCTATCGGATAAGAGAAGACGGAGGGTCAGCAGCGGAAACGGAATTCTTCCTTCTAGCTTCTAGTCTAAAATCCCACATTTTTGTTTAAACTTGGTTGCTAAACTTTGTCATTTTAGAATTTGTCGGATTGGGTAACTCAAAGATTTTTAGTCAAATACATCAACGTTACCTTGGTCCTCTAGAATCGCTGCAACTTCTAGTGCCACTAAAACTCCGCTTTCATATCCCAGCAAATAGAAACCATCGTGGCACTTTCTTGCGTTCAAAATAACCTGTTGTGGAATTCAAATCATTATTATCACAGACTTCATATAAAAACTTAACAATTTAATGGTTAAAGGCAATACTAACTATTTAAATCAATTATGATTGAAAAAATGAAAAATGCGCAGACAGGACTTGAACCCGGGGAAATGCTCTGACCACTGAGCTACTAAGGCACATATTTTTTTATACATAGGATGCGTCAATTAGACTTCACCTCGCCTGATAGTATACTGAAGGCAAGTCTCAGAAAAGAGGGTCACCATTACATACATATACCATGTTACAATGGTGACACTCAGCTTGACGGCCTCATCATATGCTTTTTCACGCCAAGCTACTCGAGGAGGTAGGACACGGCGGTATTCCCGTCCGAATTGAACAGTCCGACTGGGGAAGTACCTCCACCCTACAAAGTACCACGGCTATAATAACCTCGTGTTGTGTTCCCGGTGGTGAGTAGGGTAGCCAGAGCTCACTTGAGAGTTTTTGTGCTGTCAGTGGGAAGACCAAAGGCTTGTCCTGATTTTGTGTTCTGCACTGAGGGCACATAAAATCTCTGTTCTTACAGGGTCGGCAACACGGATGTGACTCCACTGGTGTTACACACGTTCATAGGTCACGGTAACCACTTTCCATCAGGTGGGCCGTGTGGTTGCCTGCCACCTAAGTTGTATAAAAAAGCTTAAAGGACCCGGGACTATTGGAAAAAGGAAACACGTGATCTGGTAATGAATTTCAGGTCTTAATGGTGCGACAAAGGGCAGATTCTTCAGCATCACAGCAGCAGCAGACATCTTGACAAACAACTTGGAGTGACGATGGGAACCATTTACCGATAGTTGTACGATCTATTGTAAAGGTAAGGGTTCACAGGTTCAATTCCCGTCTGAGCATTACACTTTTTCCAATGTTAATCCAAAAACTTAACAATTAAATATTATAGACCTGGCTATATCTCTTCGCAGTTTGTTGTATCGTCTCATGTGGATGTTCTAATCCAGGTTGCAGCACTACTGCTGGTAGCTTAAGACGCTCACACATTTCACGAAATCGCTCGTAGAGACCCTCAGTGCCCGGTATAATGTAGAAATACGTCTGATCTATTTCAATTTTATCCATTTCCTATAAATATATATATTTAAATTTTGTTGTTACAGGTAAATGTATAAAGTAGATACATAAAGGGATGATTGTTTGGGATTTGATGGAACATAAAGAGATGATGGTTTGATGATGATTTTGACAGCCGCTGTGGCGTGGCGGTAGTGAACGCGACTGTTACGCAGGAGGCGCGGGTTCGATACCCGCTCAGTGCAAATATTTGTATGCATGAATATAGGTATTTGCATTGGTCTGGGTGTTTCTATGTATAATATGTATGCATTTACAAAAAAAATAGTATTTAAGTATGTTTATCCGGTTTCTAGAATCCATAACACAAGCTAGTTAAACTATGCTTACCATGGGTCTAGATAGCGTTGTGTAGAATGTTGTAGAATATTTATTTATGATTCCGTAGCCGACCGCAGACCGCAGCAGCAGACGCGTGCAGCAGATACATGGTACCGTGAAATAGACTTGAATATAATAATTGTGTTTGAGTGTTTTAATTCATAGTGGCTGTCCAATAGTTCCCTTCATTCGTATCAAAGATTATCAAACTATTTATACTGTTGATTAATGGCACTATGGAATAAGTGCAAGTGTGTTCTCAATATGTCTCAATATTCCATAGTATATATACTGTATTTTTCCATAGTAAATTTACTGTATTTTTCCATAGTATATACTTAGTCTGGCCATAAATACTGTTACAATTAAAATAAGAAAGATATTACATTTGAATTTGGAATCTGTCATTTTTATACGATTGTTCATTGTGTTTTCTAATTTTGGCGCCAATGCATTGTACAATATTTTGCTATATTAAAATGGAGTGGGGTGATGAAGAAAACCGAATCACAGCGACTGCATTACACAAAGTTGGTATGGAGCCGAATGTAATTTTAAAACTCTCCATACGCTTGGTATTAGTCAAATTTTTGTGTACCGGGCTATACAATGAGACCTCCTCTGTTTGTGGCAGAAAAAGATCTGGCCGTCCACGTAGTGTTCGTACGAAAAAGGTGGTCAAAGCAGTAAGGGAAAGAATTCGAAGAAATCCTGTCCGAAAGCAAAAGATTTTATCTCGGGAGATGAAGATAGCACCCAGAACCATGTTGCACATTTTAAAAGATGACTTAGGACTTGCAGCCTATAAGAGACGCACTGGTCATTTTTTAACTTATCAGTTAAAAAATGACCAGTGCGTCTCTTTAAAAAAGAATAGGGTGGTAAAATCGAAGCAATTACTGAAGCGGTACGCAAAGGGAGGTCACAGAAAAATTTTGTTTACGGATGAGAAAATCTTTACAATTGAGCAACATTTTAACAAACAAAATAATGACCGTATTTATGCTCAAAGCTCTAAGGAAGCTTCCCAATTAGTCGACAGAGTGCAACGTGGGCATTATCCGACTTCAGTGAAGGTTTGGTGGGGTGTTAGCTATGAAGTTGTGACTGAGCCATATTTTTGTGAAAAAGGTATCAAAACATCGGCACAAGTGTATCAAGATACCATTCTTGAGAAGGTAGTTAAACCCCTTAACAACACCATGTTCAATAACCAAGCATGGTCCTTCCAACAAGACTCAGTGCCGGGTCATAAAGCTCGGTCCACGCAGTCTTGGTTGGAAGTGAACGTTTCGGACTTCATCAGAGCTGAAGACTGGCCGTCGTCTAGTCCCGATCTTAATCCGCTGGATTATGATTTATGGTCAGTTTTAGAGAGTATGGCTTGCTCTAAACGCCATGATAATTTGGAGTCCCTAAAACAATCCATACGATTGGCAGTGAAGAATTTTCCCATGGAAAGAGTGCGTGCTTCTATTGATAACTGGCCTCAACGTTTAAAGGACTGTGTTGCAGCCAATGGAGACCACTTTGAATAAGCTTTTATATTTTAAATTGTTTTATATTTATGTATTAAACTAACACACTGTAAAAGTAATAAATATTATTTGCAATAAAAAAAATGTTTTTTCTTCGTAACAATATTTATGGCTAGACTAGGTATACTGTATTTTTCCATACTATATATCTGTATACTATCATTGTAAAGCGAAATCGGTCAGGTCTAATAAAAATACTGTGGCAAAAGTACAAGAGTTGGTAGCTTAGTGGTTAAGGAGTCGGCCTTACGATCGAAAGGTCTCGGGTTTGAATCCTGGTCATTACACTAACGACGAGAACCCACTTCTAAAACCTAAAACAAGCAATTTAGCTTAGCTGGAGGAGTTAAAGGGAATATTAGTACTTTCCGTTCGAATATTCTTTTTCTAAAAAAAAAGACGTACAAGTGTACTCTCAAAATGTGTAACAAGAAATTCGATCAAGTGCCATTAATCAGTTCTCAATATGTGGAAGTTTGATAAGTTTACGGATAAATGATACCATTGAGAAGCAGCATTGAATTAAAAAAACAATAGGCAAAATAATCATATTCCAGTGTATTTTATGGTATGTTGAATCTGTTGCATAACTCTGAAGCTGCGGTCTGCAGTCGAGTACGGAACCAAACCTCAATTATTTTTAACCTACCGTTATATTTTTAGCCAGTGTTGGTAAAGATACTATTGGAGCTGTTGCTAAATGTTCGTCAGCCCCCACGTGAGAAAATAAATTCTGTAAACCTTTTAAACTGGTGGCAGTTCCTTCTATGATATCGTTGAGCTTTGTAAGTCTGAAAATTGAACATCACAAAGTGTACTTTTTTGAAATGTGCTACTGTCGTTCAGCCATACAATTTGCTGTCACAAAATATCAACTGTCATTAAGAGCAGTAACATAAAGGAAGAAGGTATTAAGATTGAAAGTAGACAGTTTCAAGGGAAGAGGAAGACTTAAGAGAATATGTATGGACTGTGATAGACGATGTGCTGAGTTTAAGGAGAACTGCAAGTAGACGTTAAATGGAAAATCATTTTATATAGCAGTGACCACCGATAGATAAGAATAGAAAGATGATGTAATTGAATTATATTGATGATGTTATTCAAATTATACTCACTCATTTATAGTTAAAGAATAAACTTCTTCCTCCTTCAAAAATTTGTTGTAAGTATCTCTTAATAAAGATTGTATTGTTGGTATTTTATCATTTTTGACTTCTATTTCTGCCAAGGTTTTAATTCCATTTTGCTTATGTAGGTTTAGACCTAATTAACAGGATATTTTATTCAAATTTTACTGCCGTAGAATTTTTGAAAGTAGTACCCATATAATAAAACTAGTTTTAATGAATTGTTTTATATAACCGTACACTTGAATACATATATAAACATAAACACTACATTAGTCACCTCGTGATGATCCTATATTTGATGTTAAGCAACTAAAACATTGGGAAATAGTGTAGACCTCAAAAATAAATCACGAGGCAATCTGTTCAATCTGTTATCAATGAATCAATCAATTAGCCCACCGCAGTACACTGCTGGACATATGTCCACTCTCTATATTATAATAAATAAAAATAAAAATAAATAAATAAATGTCTCTTCCAATGCGCGCCATTTTCTCCGATCCTCCGCCTTCCGCATCCAGTCTGTCCTTGCCACCTTTTTCAGGTCGTCCGTCCATCTGGCTAGGGGGCCAGGTGAACGTATGATACCGATGATTGATGTAACCGTTAAGTGAATTATTTAAAATATTATTAAAAAGATATATCAATCAAAGTTACCTGTGATAGAATTGATTTGATCTAGCATCGAACATTTTTGTGTATGCATTTGTATGATTTGTGCAGTTTGTGATGAACAAAGTGCTTGCTCTACAACATCTATTAAGGTAAGATAATAATCTTTCACCTGAAACAAACAAACGGTTAAAATAACTGCAACAAAATTTATGTACATAGGCAAACTATCGCTTCAGAAGCTTCGGATGTAAAAGAGCAACACAAAGATAATCATAAGGAGATAAGAAAATATATACTAATATTCACCTTAGATAATTCTAGAAAATCTAATATAGTGATAGGAAGATTACACTTTGACCGCGTCAAGTAAATATTCTTAGCTTCAATTCCATTAGTTGTCAAAACCACAAAGTGTCTGTAAGGAAAGCACGATGATTTTATTACTATTTATTTTTTACTCACGGTAATAATAATATAATGGACATCTATATTGCTTATTAAAGTAGCGAATATGAATATAAGCCTTCAGCACTCACATACTATAAAAAAAGCGTAGGGACTGCTTAACGCTGATTATATTACATTTGTTTTATGACCGTCATATTTATCTGAAATTTGCTTATTTGTATAAAAAGGTATAAATCAATTGAAATATTAACTCACTTTAAGTTTGGACATAAATATCTAGATGTAGAATCCACATAATTGATGACATCAGATCGAGTTTCACTGGTGCACTTGTCTCTTCTTTCCGTTAAGCTCAAGTATATACCTTCCACTGGTCCTATGTTAGTGGCATGTTTGAGTAAAGAAGTGATATCTTGATTATCTTCTAAGCTTTTATTAAAAAAGTTCACTTTAACACGTATACTGCTCCAAGTTCTACAAATAAAAAAAATCAGATAACTTTAAGATCACTTTCATTATCCAGCATACAATTTCTTTGTTATAATGATACCTGGTTTTACATAGATGATATGGAGTAACTTTGTCACAAGCAATGTATAGATTTCGAGCTCCTTTCGCAACTAGTCTCTCTGCTAGCCGCATACCCAAAATTTGATCGTCAATTACAATCAAATGACAAGCATCAGGAGCGCAAATGGCACTACAAAGAGATTCAAAATTCAATGTTATAAGTTTAGGAGTATACAAATAATCTCTATTTGGATTAATTGTTACCTTCGTAACGTATATGTTGTTGGATTGTTTTCCATACGTAGAAGCACTCGACCGCAACTGTTCCTAGCCATCAGTAATTTGAAGGCACGTGCAGCATCATGTGAATCGTATGCTATTCTAGATAACGGCCGAACGTAGCCATGAATAATCCCGTTGGCCAAAAGTTCTTGCAATGACTAATTATGTAACATTCAACAAGATGAATAACTTTAATTAAAAAATGTAAACAGTAAACAAAGAAAGAATTAAATTGATTACACATTGAGTAAGCAAGATACGATAATTTCTACAAATATAAATATGATATACTTATAAGTATTTAAACTATCATGGTCACTAACATCAGTATCAAAATAATCGGGTCATTTACCATGTTTCATTGTTTTGAATTTCCTTTATTTCGGCGCTGTTCACCGTCACTACTCCAGTTCCTCCGTGATCATGGTGCTTACAACAGCGCCGAAATATCAGGAACTCAAAACAATGAAACATGGTAAATATACTGATTATTTTGATACGGATGATTACATACTTACTTGCATTTCCGTCTGATGATGTAAAAATATTGATGAAAGATCAACAGCGGCGTAAGATCTGGCTTTGGTTAGGTGGTTCATGCCAAAAACAAAATCTTCACGTTCGTATATTTGTGCTAGATCAAGAAATGTGCCATCACCCGCAACGCTTTTTAAAAGTAACTGAAATTAAGAGATTATGTAATTTTAACTGTTTGATACTAGAAGTTTAAGAAGTTTACGAAACACGTCTTAATAATTGAGATCGAGACTTGCTAATTGACGGACGAGGTTCTGGCTCAGGATTTGTTCTTGAGATTGGGGTCTATCGCTAATAATAACTAAACCGTGGAAAGAAGAAGTAGGGAAGCAGAGCCCAGGCAGCAAGGCGCAGTCTTAAGATGCTAAACAGGATTGGTGTTTAGATCAAAAAATTTTAGAAGTTATGAATTTGAATCACAATCCCGCCCGAATTGAGCAGTCCGACTGGGGAAGAAGTAGCTCCACCCTACAGCATACCCCGGTTATAATAACCTCGTGTTGTGTTCCCGGCGGTGAGTAGGGCAGCCAGAGCTCACTGGAGGGCTATTGTGCTGTCAGTGGGAAGGCCAAAGGCTTGTCCTGATTTTGTGTTCTGCACTGAAGGCACCTAAAATCTCTGTTCTTACAGGGTCGGCAGCACGGATGTGACTCCACTGGTGTGACATATGTTCATAGGTCACGGTAGCCACTTTACATCAGGTGAGCTGTGTGCTTGTCTGCTACCCAAGTTGTATCAAAAAATAACATCTAGATTGTAGAATGTACTCACATTTTTCAGCAGTCCTTTTGAATAACTTATAATAACATCACATCCTCCATTCGTTGCGACATTTAAATTATCCACATAGGTAAAGTGACGAGAGTTAAATATGAATTCATCTACAATTTAAACAAGATTAAAGAATAGTCTAAAGTTTTCTCGAATATTCAATTGAAATAACTTTTATCCGCTTGCATTGTGATTTATTATTTTTATTTCGGAAGTCATCAAAATATTTTGGAGCTCAGTCAGTCTAATAAAATAAATACCAAAATAATTGGGAACCGACACATAACTTCATGGGAACGTTTTCAAGACGTGAGACGAGCAGACGATCATCAACTTAGTCTTTATGTGACAATGAACACTGAAGAGCAGCCGAAACGTCAGGAATAGTCCCGGGTCCCAGGTCCCGGGACCTTTAAGCGGGGCGTGAAAAAGCATATGATAAGGCCGTCAAGCTGAGTGTCACCATTGTCACACGGTATGTGTAAGTAATGGTGACCCTCTTTTCTGGGACTTTACCTTCAGCTTACCATCAGGCAAGGCGAAGTCCAATTGACGTGTCCTATATAAAAAAAAAGAAAAAAAAATTGTAACAATAAAAAGTTAATCTATTAAATTTCACAAAACTCACCCTTCAATTGCGGAAACAACTTGAGGAGTAACTTCTTTTTGTTAATATCGCTAACAGATGTGAAAACTCTGCATTGAGTAGCTAGTGCGATAGATATAGCAGCTTGGCCTAGGGCTCCAGCGCCTCCTTCAATGAACACCGACATCCCAGGCTCCAACTGAACTTTGATTTTCTAGAATAACGTTTGAGATAAAATTTTACAATTAATATTTAATACATATTATATTTCTGAATTCAACAGAGACCACCATAAAACATTTATTCAGAATTTCAGATCATCACAAAACACTAAAGGAAGACGCAAATGTACTGTCTACAAAGGAAATATGGTTGCTCTTTTTCATAGAAATAAATAAATAAATATTCCACGACATTCTACACAACGCTATATAGTACCCAAAGTAAGCATAGTTTAACTAGCTTATGTTATCTAGAATGCGGATATTTTTTTTGTAAATATATACATTCATAGAAACACCCTGGCCAATTGAAATATACACATTCATGCATGCGAATATTTGCACTGAGCGGGAATCGAACCCGCCCCTGCGTAGCAATCGAATGCTCTACCACTACTTCACAGAGGTCTTATAGGATTGTATATAAAGGTGCAACGGTATCTCTTTTGTCGACTGTACCATGAAATTACTTCAAATTTCTTTCGATAGGATGTAGGTTCACGGGCCTGAGTGCCATAAAATTTGGTCCGCATCATTGAATGTACTCTTCATGGTAGGCCATGCACTACACAAATTTCAACACAACTAATATAACTTACAAGGAGATATAACGCTTGAGAATATGCTAGTGGTACGGTAGCAGCATCCTCGAGGGTCCAATGTTCTGGCACTGGCCACACCAATTCATGTTGCGCCATCACCACAGTACTTGCTGCACCACTATTCACTACACCCATTACCCTTTCACCACTGTAATACAGTTTAAAAATAGTAAATACTTTGTTCAACAAGAAAGAAGAGAAAGCAACAGTTTTTTTTTTATACCACTTAGGTGTCAGACAAGCGCACGGCCCACCTGATAGAAAGTGGATACCGTGGCCTATGGACGTTTGTTACACCAGAGAAGCCACACTCACGCTGCCGACCCTGTAAGCACAGAGTTTCTGTGCCGTCAGTGTAGAGAACAAAGCAGGACAAGCCTTTAGTCATCCCACAGACAGCACAAATTCTCCAGTGAGCTCTGGCTACCCTACTCACCGCTGGGAACACAACACTAAGTTATTATAACCGCGGTATTCTGTAGGGCGGAGGTACTTCCACAGTCGGACTGCTCAATTGGGCGGAAATACCGCCGTGACCTACCTCGTAGAGATTTTTGCAGTGAGTGTTAGCTTTCAATCAGGAACTTACAAAGCAGTCTAGAGTTATAGATATTGAAACATTACTGTTTCGCAATATTTATTTTTAAACCTGACCGGTTCCTCCTAAATTTTGAAGAAATTTTTAGAATGGGTGAATTTTACATTATAAGCATTGTTATTTAAAAATATTTAATGTTCAAGCGTCCCTTTAGTACTGAGGAGATTGAAAATTTATAATTCTTTCATCTGAATAACATGACAAAACTCTTTACCTCTTCAAAGTGCCACTAAAGTCCATTCCATAACTCACATTACTGGATTCTGAGGCAGTTGCACCAATTGCTTTATTGACATCATGTTTATTTATTCCTACGTAATGTACCTGAGAAAAATATAAACGATTAAGTTATCAGTTTTAGCTTTCTAATATAACAAGCTGTGAGATCGTTTTATTCATACATACATTTACAGGAACGCCTGATAATTTGGATGAACTTTCTACCCACTCTAAAAAGTCGAAATTTCCAATCTCTGTACTTTTTAGGGCAAGCACTGGCGTCTCTATAGAGGAATGCTTTTGTTGGTCTTGGGAACTGCAATGAGTCTCCTACAAATAACGAGTTTAATTTGTTGAATATTGCATTTTTTACAGTATAATACACCTCATCGATTTATTAACCTGTTTACTGTTAGTAGAGTACGGCAGTTTCGATAGTTTAATTTTCAATTCGACTGGTTTCCACACTGGTAGATTTCTAAATTTTACGTTATATATTGTAACTCCTCCACATCTAAAACAGTAATATCATTCTAAAGTGTCATATACATTAAGTGTGTATGCTGTACATGCTATACGTGTAGGAATGAGTCTGGAGCAGTAAATAAGAATTTGGTGTATCTGATATTTGTAGAAGTATCTGCCACCTTTTTTTTTTCAATTCCGAGAAAGCAGCCTACGCCATTGCCCCATCTGTCAATCAGCAGGTGCAGGTGAGGTTTTATTAGGACCTCAATGGAATTTGAATAACCCTATATTATTGTTCAGATTTCCTGACGACTGGTTACAATATCGCACATTGGAAGAGGCTTATGTCCAGCAGTGGACTGCAATATTGATTAATCTGTATTCTCTTCAGATATCTTGAGCAATAGACTAGTTAACGCATGGAATAGGCTACCTAAAAATATTGTGACAGTAGAAAACATTAACCAATTCAAAAATAGACTGGACAAACACATAAATCAACAAAAACATTGAGTAGTGAAAACAGTGTAGTGAACAATAAGGTGCAGGCTGATATCAGTTGTTTCAACTGCTGGCCTGTTCCCCAATAATAATAATAATAATTATATTAAGCCCGTGATAGGTTCACACATACCAGCCGAAAAATCTGAGAAGTTTAAAATAATAACAATATCATTTAAGTACGCAATGAATAACACAAATGTTTTATATTTACCTGCTAAAATCATGGCATTCGGATGTAACAGCTTTTAGGACAGTTTTTCCATTTAGACATTTTTTTTCGGTACGCATGTGTTTCTCAACGTCAATGGATATTCTTCTTATATAAGTTGGAAGTGATACCGCGTGGTGTGGTTGTCGTGTGGCATTCAGTTGTAGCATACCGTCAATAAGCGTAACCCAATTACTGCACCACACCAACTCTGCCTGACTCAGATCTGCATTTGCTTTTTCAATACTACAAAATTCTCCGCTAAAAATATTAAAATTTTTAGAGACTTTGGTTAGCTAGCTGATTCAAGGACTTTCTGTAGAAGGCAGTTCTGCTAGGCACACAAGCATAGTAAGAAAGTTCCTCTCCCTGGAGATATAAACACCGGTAGCCCTGTACCTAGGGCACTATATTTTTTTTTTTTAAGCCAGCTCTCGTTAGGCAGCTGAATCAAGGCATTGATGCCTAAAGACAGTGTTTTTTGTACTATACACATAGTGAGGAAATTCCTCTCTCTGGAGACCCATTGATGGTGGGGTATTATTTTTTAAATTCATAAACAGATTTCTTTGTAATATTTGATGATATTATAGTAAATTAATTAAAGACATGATCGTAATAAAAAATAGTAATATAACCTTACAAATGTCAATCAGGTCAATGTTTCTGGATTTCTACAATTACTAACCTGTATGAATAGTCTCTGTCTTGAAGCAACTGGTAAATGTCCTGTGCATTCAATTCTTCACGGTCTTCATACATTTCCAACTCTTTTTCGTAACTTTCTTCCAATTCACTGCTGATATAGCCTGTCATTACTTTATATTTATATTGCTCTTCCGTTATCTGATGATAAAAATTTTGACTAATTTTAATGGAAAATTACGTAACTAAACATTTTTTGTACCAACGCCACAAAACTCTCCAGTTACCTCTAGCTATCTAGCTATCCTACTTGATACCTAACCTTCCACCACCGGGAAAACAACATGAGGTTATTATGGGAGCGGTATTTTGTAGGGCAGAGGTATTTCCGCAGTCGGACTGTTGACATGTCCTACCTCCTCTAATTCTGAAAATCATAGAAAGTTTCAACAAAGCCACTCACCTCGAACCAGCCAGTTCCTTTATTTATTGCCACTGACAGTCTTAGCGGACGATGCTCCAGGAGTAATGGTTGAACATACAAGTGAAGGTTATGAAACTCCACTGACTTGGACTGTTTCTCAATACCTGAGCTCATTAGAAGTATGTCCCATGCTGCTGTTAGAGCAGCGGAAAATGGAAATACTGTCACACCTACAAATACAATATAATTGATAGTTCCAATGTCATCATCATCTTAGCAATGATTTCGATTGCATTCAAAGCTCGAAGTCCAAAGTCAACTTTCCATTTAGGCCATCCGATGCCTCATGGATATGCACGCATGCTCCTATTGCGTATACATAATACATACATATAATCACGCCTTTATCCGCGGAGGGTTAGGCAGAGGTGAATTAACACCCACATTTCAAAAATCATTGAATTCAGTTCCACATAATATACCAGAAAAAATGCATAGGCAACATGCGCCCACATGCGTGAGGCAGCGGATGGCCTTATTAGACTTGAAGTGACTGCCGAGTGACAATCCAAGCCTTTCTTTGAGTTCTGTCCGTTGATTGATAGGATACATACCAACCGGCCGGTAAAATTGGCTTGATCTCCAAAATAGGGCTCCATGTTAGTATATAGGATGCTATAGAGTTCCAATTGATATTAGATATTTATTTAGGCGTATTCCCACCCAGTATCATCCAAAGGAGTAACACTGTTGCTGGTTGGAAAAAATCCTAAAGTGTCACAGGTGTTACTGGATACAATACTTTTTGTGCCTACAAATAACACTGCAAAATATATTAAAATTTTACCTCTTATTACATGGCCTCGTAGGTAACTATATTCATCATCTTGATATGATATAACAAAGTTGTTCGCCATCGCCGGTATCATATCCGTATCAGAAAACGTTAGATGTTTCCTAAAAAATAGCATTTTTTTTGCATAAAATTCCCTTAAGGACTCTTTACGTGCACGCAAAAGTGCGAGCGAAACAGTACTATTTTAGTATTACTTTGTTATCCTTTAGGCGAGATCTATGCGTTCCGTCTATATCACTATTTTAGTCTGTGGTTGAATAATATTAAATAATAAGCAATACAATATGGCAATGCTGCCAGTCTTCTGGAAACGCTACCACAAGAGGCATGCGATGTGGAGGAGTTCCACGACGCATATTAATATTTAACTACATAACAGTTTTAGATGTATTTATTTTTTAGTATTGTCAGATATAATAATAAATATAATACAAATTACAAGATCATCATTTTATTTTTTACTACTTTCTGAATTTTGTTCAAGAACTTTGCCGGCACTTATACTGTAATGGTTGACTCACCATCTTTCCTCGTGTACCCACTGGATCAAGTGCGACAACATAGGCGTTCCAGTCGATACAGGAAATGGAACTTTCGGATATAAAACTTCTATCTTTGGATTGTATCCCATTGTGTACAAACTAAAAACAATCATTTTCATTGTATAAACATTTCTTTGTATTTTTATCTACTATAGCAATATCTCTTTAATCTGTATGTAAATAATTTAATAGAGGATCTCAGCGACGCCAGGGTTGGTTGTTATATGGATGGTGTCTGCGTCAACAACATCAGCTATGCGAATGACATGGCGCTGCTGAGTGCATCTGTCTGTGGTCTGCAGACTTTGGTGGCCAAATGCGAAATGTACACACTTTCACACGGCATGGCCTATAATGTTAAGAAGAGCTAAGTTATGATCTTCGGGGCTGGGAGCAAACGATATGACCAAATACCACCGGTTTTATTAAATAACCACGCATTACAAAGAGTATTTAAGTTTAAATACCTTGGTCATGTGTTGGCTTCCGACCTCGGAGACAATGATGACATTGAGGGGGAGCAGAGGGCGTTGTCAGTGAGAGCGAACGTGCTGGCTCGCCGGTTTGCGCGTTATTTACGAGACGTGAAGATTACACTTTTTAGAGCTTTTTAGATATACTCAAAAACCTTACAACGCCCTTCGCGTGCAATATAATAACGCGTTCAGGGTGCTGCTGGGGCTGCCGCGCTTCTGTAGCGCATCAGGGATGTTCGCAGTGGACCGCGTAGATTGCTTTGACGCAACCATGCGTAAGAGATGCTCATCTCTGGTGCGTGGGGTTGGCAACAGCATCCTGAACATGATCCCGAGGAGATTGGATAGTCGCCACGTAAACCATTGCTGTACCATAGCAGGGGAGATGGTGCAGGAATGGTCTATGTAGATTTTTATTTTTTTATAATTTTTACTAACATAGACATAAGTAATACTAACAAATATTGAGCCTTTGTTTCTTATAAATAAAGAATTCATTCATTCATTCATTCATTATAGAACAGGTTCTATGGGTTCCGTACAAGATCTTTAGGGATGGATGTCATCACGTTCGCACTTGAATGGCTGTAAAGTGTCACACCAGGTCCTCGATTCTGCGAAAGCTAAACCAATGTCGTACCACGGACAGTTAAAAATCCATTTAATTTTAAACTTCAAAGCAATGCAGTAATAGTTCAAAATTAGAAGGCGATTTTGCAGAGCGAATGAAAAAGTGTAATAAAATTATTTTTATTCAATTTTGGGCATTAAGCGTTATAGAAATAAAGTCCAAAATTTAATGCCATTTTTGCAGTATATGTAGTATGACAGTGGTTTTGCTTTAGCAGAATCGACTGACAGCTGATTCTTGAATGCAATAGTGCAGGTTTTATGCTCATGGTTGGGAAGATGAAGGCTGTACCCCTTCTTCTTCCGAACCCTACGGCAGTCGCGTTAATAAATATTATTCAAGGACATTCCATACTTTGCTAATTAGTCTTAAAGTAAGCGGAGCTTAGCTTTATAGCTTGTTAAGTTTTTTTTTTTTTTAACCAGAAAAATATACATTGGGTCTAATGCCTTAGTAGTGTAACAAAAACCAGAAAGGTTTGTCCGTACTCTACGTTCGTCGTCGAGTCTATATAATAGTAATTCTGTACATCAGGTAGGCAAGTACTAAATCTAGGTATAACAATATCAGTATTAAATCTGCACAACAAAAATATGTTACATTGGGGGTACATATAGTGCAACAACATAATTTTACTTTCGTTCTGTGTTACAAACGTCCATAGGCCACGGTAACCACTTTCCATCAGGTGGGCCGTGTGCTTGTCTGCCACCTAAGTGGTATAAAAAAAGCATGCGCAAATCGTTACGTACTTTCAGCATCTGACTACAGGTTACGAGAACCGGGTCTGGATACTATCAAGCTTATTTTTTCTAGAATGTAGGTCAATGTAGTTATTTATTATTTTAAATATAAATTACAAATTTTATGCATGAATATAAATATTTGCAATCGGTTGGGTGTTTCTAAGTACAATATCTATGGTATCTATATGGAAAAAAAATGTATGAAAGTATTTTTATCCTCATTATAGAACCTTTTCTTTTCTTTATAGATGCTTTTCGAAGTTATGTGTGTATTTATCGTAGGTTCATAAGTGCCCGGTTAATAGCAATAGGCTCGCCACCTATTTGTTACATTGGGACCTAAACATAAACTGACGAAATGTGGGTGCTAGCATCTCTGCCTACCCCTTCGGGGATATAGGCATAAGTTTATGTTATGTTATGTTATGTTATAGAACCCAAAACACAGCTAATTAATTAAACAATAGTGTATATGACAGAAAGGCTAATAGTAACAGTTTTACTAACTTGCCGATTGCCTGCAGGAGGTAAAGCACATTGTCTGGATACAGGCGTCTAGTTAACGCGATATTTCGACAGTCATCAGGTACAGAACGTTTGAGAATGGCTTGCAGCAATCCATGGGGTGCGATCTCCACTAACACAGCATTCCGTGGCACATGCTGCAAGGACTCCGCAAATAGGACTGGATTCTGAAAGATTCCGTAATTCAGTGAATTAGCTTATCGCAGTCCACTGCTGGAAATATACCTCTCCCAATATTGGGAGGCTTTGGCCTACTGTTTCCACTCTAGCAAGATGGGTTGGTACAGGGTTTTATTTCGAGTTTTCCTTCTCTCGTAGTAGTAGACATATTGTCTAAGTGTTTTCCCATTAGTCGCCTTTTACGACATATATCTGATGAGATGCGATGGGGTATTACACATTAAAGTGTCAGGATATTCGTTGAAACTATTGAAATTAAAAACAATGTGGCATTATTAGTTTTCATTGCTTTACATTCTCACAAACATCAAACAGAGTAAAAGTGAAACTTCACGACCAAATTTCTTTTTATGTGTTAATAGTTTACACTAACACCAGATACATTAAGTTACGTAAACAACTTTGACATTATATAATTATCAAATGTTTTGAATTTTATGATTGTATTTTTTAGCCGCGTGGTTCCCGGAAATAAGACTATCCCATCGTGTCGTACAAGGCGAGTAAGTGATAGGACTGTTTAACATCAGACAGATATATACAGCCCAAGCTCAGCCTCAGATGCATGGCTTGAGTCAACAATAGTGCCTATAATTATGAATAATAATATGTATGTATATGTATATTTTTTTATTTATTAAGTAGGTACATAGGTGGACTTAATGTCATTCTCTACTAGTCAACCAAAGGCAGCGATAAGTTTAGTGGGTGAAATAATGAGAAAGACATTTAATAGATGAACACAATACGTAACTAGTAAAAGTACTGTGAAGCAATAAATACGATCATACTCATACCACAGTACGTAGATACGAATATACGCAATAATAAAATAGATATACACATACATACATGCATATAAAATAAATATACCTACATAATATGTATGCATCAGGTTATTATTAAACTATAGAATATCAGATCAATAACCTAGCTGTTTGAAGAATTCCTTTGTCGCACCATTAAGACCTGGATTTCATTTCCAGCTCTCGTGTTTCCTTCTTCCTACAGTCCCGGGTCCTATAAGCGGGGCGTATCAAAGCATATGATGAGGCCGTCAAGCTGAGTGTCACCCATTGTAACTTGGCATATGTATGTTATAGTGACCCTCTTTTCTGAGATTTTGACTTCAGCTTACAATCAGGCGAGGCGAAGTCTTACTGACGTGTCCTATATAAAAAGAATTGTCACCAGAGAGGCAAGTATAATATAATAGAAATGTATAAGTTCTGTCTGAGTAATACATTGGATATACAAACCACAAAATTGTTAGTGAAGTACTCTGCAGTACAATATTTGCTGTTAAACTCGTTCATTTTATCTTTATCTACGGATGTGGATACCCAGCGTTTGCTGCGAAGTTTGGGTTTCTTTATAACTTGACTCATATACTTTATTAACCCAGGCGCTGAAAAAAACAAGAAACTTATTATAACAAAGAAATTAAATATTGAACTTTTTATAATTATATATTTTTAAAAACCATTTAAGTTAAGCTTTTTGAACACAGTTGCTGTACCAATATTGTTGTATAAGAGAATTTGGAGCACTCTAGGCGTGACTCTATAGCTCAGTGGTAAGATCATTCCCCCTGTAATCCCTGTACGCGGGTTCTAGCCCCGTCTGAGTGTTTCACTTTTCCTATCTTAATCAATATAGAAAAACTAATTGTTTTGGAAAACAATTACGTAAGGAAAACGCGACAGATGTATGACAAGATCGTAGCAAGTGATAAGAATTATTATTTCAGCCTACCTCAATGGGAAAGAGGCATGATGCTCTATATATACGTATATAATTAAAGGCATGATTCCGAACTCTGCAGCACGCAGCAGTGTTCCATAGCAGGAGACGCAAAGCGTACTATTAAATAGACTTGAATATGATAATTCCGTTTATTATTTTAAGTCATTGCGGCTTATCAATGGCGCCGTTTATCCGTATTCAAGTTTAACAAGTCATATATGTGAAAAAATATAAATGTACAATTTTAAATAAATGAACAGACTGCGGGACAGATTTTCTTTCATTTCTGTGGACCATTTATGTATGGCCGGATGACGTGTCTTCACATACATTACTTGTTAAACTTCGATAGGGATAAATGGTACCATTCAGAAGCCGCAATGAATTAAAATTATAAACTAAATTATCATATTCTAGTCTATTTCATGGTACATGTCGGTTCCGCGTCTGCTGCAATCTGATCCAGTTACTTGTTTCAGGTCGCCAGTCAACTAGCAGAAGGGCATGCCATCCAAATTTAATAACTCTCTTAAATTACCTGCATCTCTCACATAACGAGAGTGGTATGCTATATTCCCACAGGGTACACTTCTAGCAAATATTCCTTTTCCAGTAAGTGCGGCAACAAAATCTTTCATTTCATCAACCGGTCCCGCTATCGTGCTTGAATTGGTTCCGTTATGACAAGCAACAGTAATTTCTGGAGGACACAATCTTGAGATCTACACAGGAAGAAGATCACGAAGTTTTATCTATATGTTATAAAGCTGAATAGTTTGTTTATTTGGTTGAACGCGTTAACGCTCAGGCACTACTGATTCCAATTAATAATCTTTTTTCTTTGAATAGTTCTTTTATCGAGGAAGGTTATAATAATGTTTATTTATATCATCACAATGTCACCAAATCCGGCCGAATCCCATGCATCATTTGAAAAATTACGAGCATATTATATAGGTAGGTTGAAGGGATGATACGGGATTCCAAATCATACCACGGGCAATATAGTTCATGAGTAAAATAGTGTTCATGGAGAAACATCTTATGCATAAAGTGCTGACTGCCAAAAACAAAAGTGCCTTACTTCTTTATATCCCAAGCCAACTGCTGCCATTGCGCCACGTGCAAGTGGGGTCTCTGTTGACACTAGTCCGCGGTAGTATGCCCCCAGGATCGTCTCCTCCGCGGTCAGACAATCATCCATATATGCACACACTAACTCACCGGTGCTGTGACCTAAGAATCAATTCTTCTAATAAATCTTTTGAAAAAGAATTTAGTCTAGATCTAATACCAATTCAATATTGAAAATTATGATATTCGAATACCGTTTTTGACACTACAGAGATTAGATTGAAACTGAACTCAAAGTTCAATCTCGATTTTTTTTTATATCACTTAGTTGGCAGACAAGCACACGACCCACCTGATGGGAAGCGGCTACCGTGGCCTATGGGCGTTGGCGTAAAGTGGGTACTTTTGATTTACAAGTTGATAACGTAACGTAACGCGATTAAAACAATATAAATGTGAATTTAAGTGTATCATAGTCTGCGAGGCAGCTCCGTATTCACACCATGGTTCCACCTCATTTGAGAAACCATATTTTAATTCGGTTTTCGTTACTTCGGCCGACCGGCATCCGAAAAAAGACTATAACCCGACTGCTGACGTGTCCAAACACGTGTATACCGGAATGACTCGTGAGTACCTTTGAGAACGCTATCAGAGTGGCTGCATACTGGGCAAACAAAATATGGCACGATATGCCGTCGACCCGACAGAAGTAGAATAAGTGCATAATATATAGCCTAAACTGATAAATCGTAGAACTGCGCAGTGTCATGGAAACATATTGATTTTTTTATAAATTAGATGTAAGTAATATTGGATATTGGAAATAATAGAGAAACGAAGAGGAAAAATTATTGGTCACCTGAAAAGACATGATGTATTTTTAAAAATATCATTAAAAGGAAGGTAGAAGGAAAGAGGAGAAGAGGTAGACCAAGAGGAACATTTACGGCACAGATAAAATAAAAGTTATTCAATTCAATACAAGTCGCGTCGCATCAGGAGGTCAAAGGATTGGCGGAGGAGAGAGAAGAGTGGCGATTACTCCACTGACAAGAGCACAATTCTTAAGTTTAGAGAGAGAGATATTTATATAAGTCGGAATGCGAATAGTAAATTAGTCCACACTAAATAAATATGTTTTATCAGGAATATTGATTTCAGTTTAATCTCAATTCCTTATAGATTTAATTAACTTATTGTTCAGATTTGTAAAAAGCGTTTGCTGCGACCTAAAATTATTTTGTAAGTTTTAACTAAGTTTCTTACTTACCAATCATTCCATCTGGTTTTAGTCCTAATTCACGAAGAATGTCAGTAAGGCCGATCTGTATTGCAACAATACCAACAAAAGAGTTCATGACATTATTAAATACATCATCCTTGGATGTAATTATGTTGATTATATCAACTCCTTTTGGTTCTAGCACCCGCTGCAATCTGCAAGCACCAAAAATATCTGCTATATTTTGAAACTGGGCTGGTTGTGAAAGCGGAGGATCGTGAGCTGTTGTATGCATATATTTAGAATTATTTACAACAATCAATTTGTATATCATACCATAATAGCTTAGCTATCGAATAGATTTCGATAGAGAAGAAGCAGGTTTGAATCCCAGCCTTTTAATTAAACGTCGACATTCCTACCATGAAACGTCTGCAATTGTGAATCGTAGCTTTGGGCATTATTATATATTAGCTGTTGCCAGCGGCTCCCTCCACCCATTATGTCGGTCTCGAACCGACTAAAAGGCGTGAAGCCTGTGGGTCGTTTTTGGTTGGCGAAGATGAGGTTAATAGGCATATCCCGCGCACCACCGATCCAGGGCCATCTCTCTCGATCTGGTCTTCTCCTCGGGTGTGGGAACCACAGAGTCCCCAACTCGTCCCCGGAAACGAGGAGGCACGCGAGGCACTTCTGCTTCTGCCAGGGCGACAGGCGGCTCCACCCGTCATTTTCAGGCCTGCGCTCATGAGGGGCGAAGGTCATTCATCGACCTCTGACGGCCGAGTTGCCGTCGTACGCGGGGACAGACAGACTTATAGATAGAGTTACTTTCGCATTTATAATATTATGTATGTTTTTTTTTTATACCACTTAGGTGGCAGACAAGCACACGGCCCACCTGATGGGAAGTGGTTACCGTGGCCTCTGGACTCGTGCAACACCAGGAGCGTCACACTCGCGCTGCCGACCCCGAAGAAACCTCCTAATGCCCCTTTTGATGAACCCCATATTGTAGGCGCATGGGAAGACCGCAGCAGGGAGTTCATTCCACAACTTGAGTGTGCGTGGGATGAAGTTTCTTTCATACCGCACAGTGCGTACCGTCTCAGGTTGCAATGTGTGAGGATGAACTCCCTGCCTACGGCGAGCGGTGCGATGATAGAATGTTGCTGTGGGCATCATGTCAAACAATTCATCTGAGCATAAACCGTTGTACAGGCGGTAGAACACACACAGCAAAGAAAAGTCCCTCCTAAGGCGGAGAGGTTCCACATCACCTGCGAGTATGGGATTGTCAACCAGCCTCAACGCCCGTCTTTACACCGAGTTGAATGGGTCAAGCTGGTAAGCAGGCGCTCCAGCAAAAAGGTGAGAGCAGTACTCCATGTATCACTATGACTATATGCCAGACCTTGCCATTGACTCGAAGACGAAGCAGAAGACTATGACTGAGCTATAAAAGTCTGACTAGTCTAACTGCAGAATTTCTTTATCGCCGACCGGTTGCGGTCGGTGATAAAGGCAAATACCTAAGTTCTGCTGCATCACAGTTAGACTAGAAAGCCGACCCCAACTGATTTGGGAAAAGGCTCAGAGAACTATGATGATTTTTTTTATACCACTTAGGTGGCAGACAAGCACACGGCCCACCTGATGGAAAGTGGCCTATGGGCGTGTTTAACACCAGAGAAGCCACACTCGCGCTGCCGACCCTGTAAGCACAGAGTCTCTGTGCCGTCAGTGTAGAGGACAAAGCAGGACAAGCCTTTAGTCATCCCACTGACAGTGCAAATTCTCCAGTGAGCTCTGGCTACCCTACTCACTGTATATAGGTAAGAAATACCACCATTAACCAAAAATAAAAAAGAAATACAAAAATATCCAGTCATCTACATTATCTGAAAGTTACTAACAACCTAGTACATACCGTTCAATAGTCGCTGCAAACATTGGTATGCGCATCAGTTGAATTCCCATCCCTGGCCACTGTGAACCCATTCCACTGAACACGTACCACAAAGGGCGTTTCGTGTCATCGTAATACACAGACTTTTCAGCAAGACTAAAAGCTTCGCTTCCAGTTTGATCTATAATAAAACATAACATAAATTAAAATTTTAAACACCCCTGTCACTTAAAACTACCCTCAAAATATCAAAAATATGTTGTGTTAGTTAGCCTTATAACTTTGATATATCTAAAGTCTAACTTTTTATTAGCTGCAGTAAAATGACATTTCTAAATGTCATTCCGTAAAATAATGTTGACAGCTTAATCTCAATAGTGATGTGATTCAGTTCACAAAAGTTTACGGAATATCTAATCGTTCCATAATTTGCCTTATAATGATCATGCTAAATTCTATTTAATATTAATGTAAATAAAAGGCTGTATAAACGTTGATCCTTTTACGCATTAAGCAAGATAACACTCAAGCAACCGCTCTCTCAAGTTGGTAGTACTGATTTTTGGTTATGGTGCTACGATGACGCTTGGCCGCCATTTTGTTTCGGTTGTCATTCGCTCATTCGGCTTCGAACTTCTGTTTTAAGTACACGAATAATTTTTATTTGCCCACTGCGCGTTGTTTTTGTTATCATTATTGTTAAGTTTATGTTACGTTGTGTTTGTTTTTCATTGCCTGTTTTCGTTAATAGTTTTAGTTTTTTTTGTTTGATACATCAAAGACATGGATGCTCTGCCGGGCACATCGCAAGATGGAGACACGTTTTTATCTCCTAAGAAAAAGAGGCCACGTGTAGCTCTAAGTGCAACAGAAAAACTTTGGGTCAGAAACGTTTACAAATATGTGTTTGAAGTGAAATGTTCAGAACCAAACATTGAATTACCAAAAACAAGTGAATGCGTTGACAAGGTGGCTGAAGTCTTGGGAATATCCGTCCGCACTGTTTATTCTGTTTTAAAGGAGCACAAGGAGAACGACAGCGAATCACCAAAACCTCCCGAAAAAACTGGCCCAAAACTTACCTTTAAAGATAAACTTGATAATTTCACATTCACTGCAATTAGACGAATTGTACATCAGTTCTTTCATAGAAATAAAATACCCACCATCGCAAAGGTTAGTTTACATGTCGTCACTCATCTTTTTATTATACGTTATGTATGTTTTCTCCTATCCCATGTGTAATATTAACTAATTAGGTAATAACTATATTATTTTTTAGGTGCTGCAAGTTGTAAATGATGAACCAGGATTGCCCAACTTCTCGAAAGAGACTCTGAGAAAAATTATGAAACATCTCAATTTCGAATTCGTTACTCGATCACGCAAGAGTGTGCTTATTGATAGACAAGATATCATATCATGGCGCCAGCGCTACCTGCGTTTAATTAAACAATATCGCATGGAGGGAAAATATATATATTATCAAGACGAGACCTGGGTCAATGCTGGTACGTGATTTTTTATTTTTTTTATTTATTTATTTACAAATAATGGTTACATAATAATATTACAAATAATATCTCGCCAAAGTAAAAAGTTTAAGTGTCAACTCTTAGTTTCTTATATTTGTACCATTTTTGTTTTGCTATCGAAACTTATGATTTTTCTTGTTCTTTTCAGGTCATACTACAAAAAAAGCCTGGATTGATGGAAGCATTACCTCTTCTCGACATGCATTTTTAGACGGCCTGACTACGGGATTAAAAAATCCCACAGGAAAGGGAAAACGACTAATAATTAGTCACATAGGCGGAGAAGAAGGCTTCCTGGACGACGGACTTCTTATGTTTGAAGCAAAGAAAGGTACAGAAGACTACCATGACGAGATGAATGCAGAGTGTTTCGAGAATTGATTCCGCGGTATTCTACCCAAACTCAAACCAAATGCAGTAGTCGTAATGGACAATGCGCCCTATCACTCTAGGAAGATCCAAACAATCCCGAAGATGTCGTGGACAAAACCATGAATTCAAGAGTGGTTGACTAATAAAAATATTGTATTTGAACCAAATATAGTAAAGGCCACTCTAATAGATATTGTGATACAGCAAAATCTTACTGAGAAATATGCCGTAGACGAGATGGCTGCACATAAAGGCATCACAGTTTTAAGATTGCCCCCTTATCACTGTGAGCTGAACCCCATTGAGTTGGTATGGGCGCAGGTAAAGGGTCACGTTGCAAATAAAAATAAGACGTATAAAATGCAAGAAGTTAAAAATTTATTTCAAGAAGGTATAAACAAAGTGACACCGGCTAAGTGGAGTGACTGTGTGTCTCACACTATAAAAGTGGAAGACAAAATGTGTCACCTCGATCATATTATAGATGAAGTGACAGATAGATTTATTATTAGTGTTACCGAAAGCGACAGTGACAGTAATTCCGAAAAAGATTGATTAAAGTACATTATTATGGCATTTTTGTTTCATTTTAAATGTACCTCCCTATACTTCCAATAAAAAAGATCAATCCTCTAGTATAGTAACAATAATAGAATAAAAAAATACATTACAACTTAATATTAAATCTCAAACACAAAACCAAACTGTTCATTCATTTATGATTCACTCATGTAGCTACATCCATATTTATTTTTCTTCAAAAACCGGCAACCCACAAAACGTCATTTTACTGCAGCTAATAAAAAGTTAGACTTTAGTAATATTTTGATTCAAGCATTGTCATGTCGGGGGGACCTTATTTTCATTGCCAAATACGTATCTACATAATCGATAATACATTGTTGTTCTCTATTATGTTGCTGTTGTTACTTACAGTTGAAGTAACAATAGTGTTACAGTTTGACAATCTATCCACTATTATAAAATTTAAAAAAAAGTGTAATATGATGTTATTAATATAAATACTTAGTTATTAAAATGTAATGTAGTGCAGTGCAGTGTAGTGTGCTGTTGTGTGGTGCAGTGTGTGCATTATGATGAACACAGAATATTTTACAAGAATAATAGCAGCGTTTTCCCTGAAAGAAAACGCATATTAAAATACTTACCTAATTCGAAGCTTATAATGAGATAGGCATATTTATTTCCCGTAGTCTTTACCTCTTTTAGTTCCTTTTGATGACGTATTTCCGTTGACTCAATAGGCCGTGGCGCCATCTGTGAACTTATACAACCTAACAGGCGCCATTTTATTCTCATTGGCTTTTATTCACCAGGCAGAGTTATAAAGTAAGCTTCGAATTAGGTAAGTATTTTAATATGCGTTTTCTTTCAGGGAAAACGCTGCTATTAAAAGTACTTGACCGTAATTCGAAGCTTATAATGAGATGTGTTTGTTTTCGCCTGGTGAGACAGGGAAAGAATAATAAAGAATAACGCCAATGTGACTGCAATTATGTTTATTAATATAACAAATATGTAATTAAATTCACCCTGAGATTGACCATCTACAATCTAGGCGATCAACTGAAAATGTAAAAATTCATAATACAATTATTTATTAACAAAAATACACCTCCTAAACTATTAATTGATTGGGTTAAACAATCGAGTTATATTAGTCGAGTTAGTAGTAGCTGGCATAATTTCACGCCTATAAAATCTTTGAAAGGTATTGGCGGAACGCCAATTCCCTCGTGCAAGAATATCATCCGGAGGGTAGTTCAACCAATTTTTTGAAGCCACTGCCGACCGGATGCTGCCAGGGCTAAAGTCAATGTTTGCATTTTTAAATAAATGTTTTATCCAACCCGCTATTACTGTTCGTGAAGCGGGCTTGGGATGTCCCCTAACAGTCACAAATAAACTGCAAGACTTAGCGGCCTCGCGCCGAGCGTTCAACATTGATAGCATGGTTTCAATCCAAAATATGGGATTCAGCTGAGGATTGTCATTATTAATCATTAATTTCCAACCAGACTGTCTATAGTCGGCATTATCTGTTTTAGAGCCAAACTCGGGCCACAAAATTATGGAGTCATGAGATTTAATACAATGTTCGGGATCAACTTTGAGTAAAGTTAAGTCATGGACACGGCGGCCAGAACATAACAATAACAAAATGGCGGTATGACACGATATTTGGAAAATATTAGTCATATCTATTGAATATGTGGATATGTAATGAACTAGGTTATCGATATCCCAAATTGGAGGCTTAATGTTTTTTATGGTTTTCAAGGAGATTGCTTTCAAAATATGTTTTACTAAGACATGAGAACTTAGATGGCTTGCCGTCTCTGCATTGAGAGTCGATACCACAGATTTGTGTAGAAGAACTGTATTGTATGATAATCCATGAACCAGGTGTAAATCAGCTAAGAATTGCGCAAGTTGAGACCCTGAAGGTTTATTAAAGTCTATATTTTTTGATTTTGTCCACGATAGCCAGCGCTCCCATGCTACCTTATACGTTTTTAAGGTGGATGATCTCCAAGAATTTCTTAACAAACTTCTCTGACTGTCATTCCAGCTATTTATCTCCTCGGTCCACCCCCACATTTCCAGACTTCTAGTGTCAGGTCCTCCACGTTGGGGGGTGGGAGACCTGTCGAGGTGTCTATCAGGTTGACCCTCAGGTTCTGCAGAACAAATGGAGCTTCGAGAGCTCTCGCTTTGAGGTCCGCTCGCCAGAATACTTTGTTCCACCGTGGCACTATTAACAGGAACACTCCTGTTGATTGATTGAGATGTGCTAGAACTTTGGGTATTAGGCACGGAGGAGGAAACAACCACGCAAGAGGGTAATGCCAGGCTATGCTGAACGCATCGTGAAAAAGTGCTTTCGGGTCTTTCAGGTCTAGGGACACGTAATTGTAAACCACGTGGGCTCTCTCCGATGCAAAAGGGTCTATCATGGGCGTGCCCCATTTCAGAAATATCACCTTCAGGCAGTTTGGTCTTAGATGCCATTCGGGGGGCAACCGATACCTTGATTGGTGGTCTGCATGGTTGTTGTACCGTCCCGGAATGTAATGGATGGAAAAGCTGATTCGATGCTGGTCGAATAATTCTATAAGTTGTCGAGTTATATCCATCAGTGCGACTGATTTGTTCCCCCCCTCTTTGCGAAGATGGGCTACCACAGTTTTGTTGTCGCACTGTATTAGCACAGAGCTGCAACTCAGTAGATGGATATGACTCTGAACAACATGTAAGATGGCTAACATTTCCTTTTGGTTGCAGTGTAGTTTCTGCTCTTTTACGGACCAAGAGCCTCTCAGAGGAATGTTGTCCAATTGTGCGCCCCAGGCAAGGTCCAACGCGTCCGTGGTGAGAAAATGTGTTGATGGAGGCGGATGTTCCACCAATTCAATTCTGTTAGCGCCAATTCGGGCAGTATTGCCTTTACTGGTTGGCCCAGTAAAGTGTTCATAAATTTTAGCACGTGACGATGATGTAATCGGCCTCGTGGTACAACAAAACTGGCGAAATTCAGCAGGCCTACCAGGCTCTGAATTTCTTTTAACGTAACATGTTTTTGCCTTAAAATTTGTTGTATCTTTGATTTTAAGGTGAGAACCTTTTCTTTCGGCAATGACTTTAGATTGTCCCATGTCCTCCATTGTATACCTAAATATGTTAGGCTCTTTTGTGGAACTGTTACTGACTTTTCCAGATTTACTAACCACCCCAGAGTGTGGAGGGTATCTAAAGTTATTTGTACGTGTTTGTGAAGAGTCGTAGGATTTTGATGTACAATCAGGAAATCGTCTAAATATACTAGAATACGTTTATTTCTCTGACGTAATATTTGAGCCACCCAATTGGTGAGGATTGAGAATGTTTTTGGGGCCGTGCTTAATCCAAACGGAAGACAAGTCATTTCCAAGAGTTTCTGGTTGTATAGCACCCTGAGAAAGCATCTGTGTGTTTTTGAGACCTTCAGATGAAAGTATGCTTGACTGAGGTCTACTTTGCACATCCAATCTCGTGGTTGAAGGAACTCGGGCACCCGAAACATGTATAAAAGATGAAATGGCTCGGCCTTCACAAACTCGTTCAATGCCTTTAAATTGAAGATATGAGGTATGTTCCGTCGTTTTTCGGCACCAGAAAGAGTGGGGACACGAAACTTGGTGACCAATGTACTGATTTTAGAATGCCTTGAGCTTTCATTTTTTGAACCAATGTGGTCATTTCCTGTGAAACCGGTGTTTGAAATGGGCACTTTGCGCTTGGAATAGACAGAGGAGGTCTCTGGATAAAAGGAATGTGATAACCTTTTATAAGTTTTAGTAAAATTTCTGGGGCTCCCATTTCTTTCCAGCGTTTGTAATGCTGTACTAACCGACCGGCTTTGAATGTCTCCGAGTCATTGCTCATATCGTTTCGACTTACCTTTGGGAACATGGACAAAGGAAGATCGTCCTCTTCCACCTCTTTGTTGACCACGAGGCTTCGAGCCTCGGTGCTGAAATGACCCCCTTGCGCTATTATCATAATAACCATTTTGGTAATTATCGTATGGCAGATATTTAGGATGGTAAGTACCCTTCGAGGGTGGTGAATTCTGTGCAGGTACACAGTAAGGGATTTGGGCTCCACTCGATGGGCCCGTAAATTTTTTGTAGCCAGTGCCTTTCGAAGGCGGGCCGTGCGCTTTACTTGATTTTTCATCTTTTGGGGCCAAAAGGTCTTGCGTATCCCGCCCGCTTTTTCTAGTGCGGCTGAAAAAGCGTCAGCTTCAAAAATGTGGGTAGCCGAAGGCGGTATTTTATTTAGAGAATTTTTAACCGCAGCATCCCTCACATTCTTGAGGATGAGATCTCTCTTGACCTGGATAATCTCCGATCTGTGACCACAGACCATTTGTAAGAGATCAGCAGATATTTTATGAAAATCACCTTTTAAAAATAAATCTGCTATTTTCTCATTTAAATTTTCAAAACCAGTTTCAGACTTTGACCACAATAAGAGTTTACGTATATTGTCGTCAAGCGACTCTTTTTGCTTTAAAATGCAAAAGGTAATTGCAGCAAATGCCTTGTCTGCCTTTGCCAAGTGAGATAAGGTGTCGTATTGCCTAATTTCAATGTTTGTTTCGAGGTCTGTGAACCCAGGGCTGTGATTGTACAGTTTCTGGGCATCCGCATACCTAACCTCGGTCCAGTTACGGCTGCCCAAATGCTGCACATTTTCTAGCATCTTAGCAAAATGATCAGGGGCCTTAGGAACCGAAGGTTCTTTTAGTTTGGTCGCTAAATCAAACATGAAATGAGGCTCTGTATCAGTGACCGATATGTTATCATAGAGCTCACCACTGACTCTCGAACATATGGACACCTGGTCCGCATTCATATCGCTATAATAAGGTTGAGTAATAGCGCTGCGTAACTCACTAACCTCCCTCCTTAGTTGTTTCAACGCACGTCGGCTCCTCTTGCTCTTCCGATGACGGCGTGATCGCCTGCGAGAGTCCGAGCTGCATGAGCTTGAGTTCGAACTACTCGATGAGCTGCTGCTGGTGCTGCGAGTGCGTTTTCTAGCTATTCCACTCGGTCCAGCAACTGGCTCATCCTCAGGGAGAGAGGGAATAATTTCACTCATTCTGAAAAGGACACATATTAGTAAGGGTCATAGGTACCTTCAATACATGAAGTTATTTGCAATGTTCAATTTCATGTATTTCTTTTCGATTGTATTAGAAATTCTGCAATGTGGGTACTTATATGGTAGTATAAAATAATTTAAATATTAGGAATTGATGAATCAATCCATGTAAATTAGATTTTGTTTTATACTAGCACATGAGGGTATTTATTCCTGACTATATTATAAAATATAACATCAAATGAGGATTTAATTTACAATTAATCGAACGGAAAACCCGTTTAATATTATTCTTATACAAGTCAGGTAGGAGCAAGAGCAATCGTTGTAATACTCACATTTTTAAAACTTCAGTAGTTACTTCACTTGTTACACAAATAACTGCAATTTACACTCTGAATTTAAATTATTAACACAAGTACACACGTATTTTTATTATTTTTATGCAGAAAAAACAGTATATTGCTTAGGTTAGAACCTTATGCTACGGGAATCAAAACGCTAATGAGAATAAAATGGCGCCCGTTAGGTTGTATAAGTTCACAGATGGCGCACGGCCTGTTGAGTCAACGGAAATACGTCATCAAAAGGAACTAAAAGAGGTAAAGACTACGGGAAATAGATATGCCTATCTCATTATAAGCTTCGAATTACGGTCAAGTACTTTTAATAATAATTATTATTATTATCTCGGACCTACGCCGTGTGAAACAAGTCCCTGGTGCACGCTTCTTTGTAATTAATCTATGCCTGATGAATTTGAGCTCGTAGCACTCCGTGCTATCCTCAAAACACACCCAAGAAACCAAAATGTTGATGATAAGAATTACCCGACGTTTCAACCAGCTTACACCGGCCGCGGTCACAGACTGTACATGATAGAATGCGAAAGTTTAATCACTGCTGTGGCACCATTATTATATAACTTTAACTACCAATCGATACGAATGGAGGCTACAGGACTGTGAGGAAGTAACCTATATAAAACTCGGCAAAGAGGGTTGGATGGATTCGATCTTATACAATCACTGCTTGGTTAATCAAAAACCTGATCGACAATAGTCAGCTTTGCAATTCTCTAAGTATACTGCGACGAGCGCAGCGCTGCGACAGCCTTGATCGAGATTGTAATTGGTCGATCTCCAGTGACGTCACCCACTCCGACCTCTCATTGGTCTGTATAAATGTCGCAGCGCTGTGCTCGTCGCTGTAGACTAGAACTGCGCAGCTAGACTGGTGACGAACAGAATATTCTGTAAAAAAACCTGCTTTCTACGATCCGCAATTTTACAGACGTGTGCGCGATTTCACAGATCATGGAAAAAGGCTCGTTTGTAATATTGCAGACATGTTTATCATAGTAAATGCATCCGTGTCTGCGTCCACGAAACCTCGCACCGCGGAAACCCAGCGTGTTATATATTAATAGTAAACTTCTAACCTAAAATCACATATCCTCTGGCCAAATGCCCAGAGATGTTCATCGAATGTATGTGATGTAGCAAAGCCAATTCTTCTTGGTCGACTGGATGAGATTTGAGTTCTTCTTTAATTTTATCTACTCCTGATTCCTGTCTTCCTGATATTAGTGCCATGTATGGGATTTTTGATTTATACGCAGACAAATCCTGAAGAGCAAAAGTATTTATAACAGTGTGAATATACCATCATTTGCATGACAAAATACTAAATGTAAGAATCGTAGATGCAAAATGATACATGAAACATTACATTATGATAAACGAAGGATGGCAATATGATAAAAGAAAGATTGCAATATAATAAACGAAAGATTGCAGTATAATAAAAGAAGATTGATTGAGAGATTCTACTATTATTCTCTTTTAGCAAGCATTTTTTATTTTCTTTGTTCATGTCTACATTGTCATGTTTGCTCTTTTTACTGAGAAATGTTTATTGGACACATTTGATACTTATCATGAACGTTGATAGCTTCTAATACTTCTTATATTAAAGAAAGCGAACAAAGAAGTAGTCGTTTTTAATTTGCAGTGAAGATGAGAATTCAACTGGCATAGTTAAATAAAATAGAAGTACTGTTTCAAAGAGTGGTGATTAAAGGTGTTAGATGTAACAGATAATATACTAGCTGCTCAAGACAAGGGGATGTGCGCTGTCTTGGTGCTGCTCGATTTTTCCCGCGGATTTGATGGGATACATACGGGGTTACTTTTGTCTAAACTCAGATACTATGGTGTAGATCAGGGATCACTTTCTTGGTGCAGCAGATGGTAGCACTCAAAATTAACGAATAAAATGTCATTTTTTCACCCCTTGCGTCCATCAGAAGAGGTGTTCCCCAGGGTTCGATCCTTGGCCCCATTTTATTTAGTTTATATTGTGCGGATATATTCAGCTGCCTTCAGAACTCTCAGTACCATATATATGCCGATGACGTGCAGGTATACTTGTCATTCAGCCCTGGTGAGCATCAAGCAGCTGTTATGAAATTAAATAACGATCTCAGACGCATAGCAGCATGGGCGGACAGTAATTGTCTGGTGTTAAACCCTCAGAAAACAAAGTACATACTATTTGGTACTAAGAGACAGATCAGTCGTGTTCCCACCAATCTGAACCTGAGTCTTAAGGGAGAGCCAATAGATAGGGGTTGCTGGAGCTCGCAACTTGGGGATATATGTGGATCCTTCCCTTAGATTTGAACAACATATCGCAGAGGCCGTTCGAAATTGCTTTTACCGTCTGAAAGTTCTAAATAAAGTGAGGCCGCATCTGTCCGAGGAACTCAGGATTCGTGTAGCAGAGTCCCTTGTGCTATCAAAGCTCAATTACGTCGATGTAGTTTACGGCCCGCGTCTGTTGGCTCGAACGGAAAGAATCATTCAGCGTGTTCAAAACGCCTGTGCTCGTTTCTGTTTCTCAATACCGGCCAGAGGACATGTCACACCTTACCTAAGTCAAAATTCACTCTTAAAGATGAAAACTAGAAGGAAAATGCATGTGGCATGTCTTCTGTTCGGTGTCATAAAGTGCGGGAAGCCGCGGTACTTGTTTGACAAGCTTGGCTGGGTAACTGCCGGCAGATTGTGTGAGAGAAGACAGTGCTATTTTGTAATGTTAGATTCAAATAGAATTAGATACGATGATGATCATGATTATGATGGTGATGATGATGATGATGGTGGTGGTGGTGATGAGGATGATGGTGGTGGTGATGATGATGATGATGATGATGATGATGATGATGATGATGATGATGATGATAATGATGATGATGATATTATAGATAAAAAGAAAACCTTTTGTTTATAGTGCGCATCTAAAAGCACATGTGAGTTGGAACCGTTGACAGACAGGCCATTTACAGCAGTGTACGTGCGTTTGATACGATGATGCTCAGAAATGATTTGTATAGCACCCTCGCGTATGGCTCTTATATCTTGCCTCGGTACTAAATAATTGAGGTTTGCTGCCATCATGCCTTTTTCATAACCCAATAATACCTATAACAACAGATAACAATGAGTAATGGTGACGTTCATTTAATATTTATAGCAATTGCTCCGCCTGTGTGAAGGTCGATTATCGCAACCATATATACAACCTGTGATCTTTCCTACGCTCTAATCTGTGTGATATTCATCAGGTAATCTTCAAAAATGATAAACTTTAATTTCCTATTTAAACCCCTTTTGTCAATGCTTAACAGACAGACAGACAAACTTTAGTTACTTCTTTTTATTACTATGTATATTATTATGTATAGTCAAAGTCAAAAATCATTAATTTCTGTATTGACCAATCAAAAGGACCCTTGCAAAACGTCCAAATTAAAATTTTATTAGACTAGTTTAGCAAATAACACACCGAAAATTCGAAATGCGGCCCTGACCTGAGTAGACTACGGTAATAAACTCAGCGGGCATTTTTTAGTACATTTATAAATATTGACTTAGTCTACTTAGTCTAAATAGAAGTAATAGTCCTCCCTGCTGCGGTTTTCCCAAGCGCCTACAATATGGGGTTCTTCAAACCGAAATAGACACTTTGTCCACAGAATAATTAATAGTGCTTTGGCAGTTTTATTTAATCGAATAATGTAAAAACCGCGGTAGCCTAGTGGTATGGGTAATGGAGTGCTGAGACGAGGTCTCGGGTTCGATCCCAGGTTTTACCATGGCACACACCAATGACTTTTCGATTCTTTTCGAAGTTATGTATGTATTTATCGCAGGTTTATAAGTGCCCGGTTAATGGCAATAGGCTCGTCGTCTATTACATTGGGACCTAAACATAAACTGGTGAAATGTGGGTGCGAGCACCTCCGCCTACCCCTTCGGGTTATATTAATAATGTCATCATTCTTTTATTAACTGTATTTTTTAACTATTAGGTCATAATAGGCATTCTAGATCCCATAACACAAGCTAGTTAAGCTATGCTTACCATGGGTCTAGATAGCGTTGTGTAGAATGTCGTGGAATATTTATATTTATATTATATTTATACTTGTGAATACACAATTTTTATACATATATTTACCTTGGTTATAGCTGAAATACCAGATGCACCTTCAGTAAACCCAATGTTAGAGGTAACACTGCCAACATATAATGGATCTGATCTGCTTTTAATAAATACATCTTCGAAAGCCTCCAACTCCATTCTATCCAAATCTGGTGTAGCTGAAAAAATTCCCATGCATTTGATTTAATCTAGTTAAAAATCAACGGACCGTGAAATTTTATTTTTAAATACCAACGCTCAACAAAGTCAAAAGTGTGATGTGCAACAGGAAAGATACCAACCATTACCTGAGATTCGACAAACCACAAGTACTCGCTAAAGAATGAACCTCTAGAATGATCTGTGAGACCATTGAAATCAGATAGCACCCTAATTTTATTAGAGACGATGGTTGGAGCGTACCACCAGTCTGGGTCCCAGTCATCCATTTCATTAAACCCAGATAAAAGCAAAATACAGCAAGACTTACCCGTTGTCCTACGTGAGCGACAAGCGCGACAGCGAGGCAACGCGACGCGATGCGTGACATATTCTTCCATATTTCACATGACGTATTCACGCGACAAAACGTAGGACAGAATAAAGAACAGCGTCGCAACGCATCGCGTTGTCGCGTTTGTCGCTCACGTATGACAATACCTTAACGATACAGTGAGCTCATTCTGCATCAAAAGTAACGATACCAATTCATCTTAATCTAAGAACTTTGAGATAACTTAGACTACAAATTATGTGACAATTAACAACCTTAGTCACCCCGCCACCACCATGTTTGCTTAATAGTAATCGAAACGTCGGACTAAATGTGAATAATAACATATAAATTGCGACAATCCATTAAAAAAGTTATTTTATGTCCTTTTTACAAAACAAATTATATCATACATATGATGCATGTGAAACAGATCAGCCACTTTCTCTATAATAAAAACTGAACACGATAAGTCTATTTAATGATTTTTAAAGCAAGTAGAAACAAATTAACATAATTTTTACTTGGAAAATCAAAGGTGAAACCCTAGCCAGGTGGACGGATGCCTTGAGAAAAGTGGCTCGGGGATCGAAAACGGAGGATCGGGGGCAATATCGTATTTTGGGAGATTCCTATGTGAAGCAATGAAACTCCCTGTTCTTACAGGGACGGCGTCACTTGTGTGATTCCTCTGGTGTTGCACACGGCTATAGACCACGGTAACCACTTTACATAAGGTGGGCCTATGTTGCCACCTGAATGATATAAAAAAACTTTTATTTAGTTATGCTATTGTCATACCAAATCCCATTGCTTCAACATATTCCACTGCTTGAGGAGACACTTGAGCCTCTTCGTAGAACCGCTCCAAGAATTCTGTTACAGCACCTGGTTTGCGACGAAGCTCATAGTGAAGACTCATATTTTCTTCCATCAATCTCAGGAATTCGCACTTAACGTGTTTCACTTCAGCGTAAACTCTATGAATGAATGGAAGGTTGGGATAATCTAGATATCAAAATACATACTAACTGATTATCATATCTCAGATTCATTTAAGATCTTTGAGCTCCAAGACTACCTCATTTGCAAGCCTATACTCAAGCTGGTTGGATGAGGATTTGGCGTAGGCTATCCTAGCGGGATTAGGGGATCACTTTACAGTTTTTTACTTAAGGATTGGGCGATCTTTATTTGTAAAGTCAAATTTAAAAGTACTAGATTTGGATGCATTTAAAATAGTATCATGATGACTTTGGCGATGTAATAAAAGGTGATAATACTATAGGATGATAATACCACAGGGTGAAAGTAACAGAGGGTGATAATAACATCGCTTGATAATAATATGGGGTGAATAATACCTTAGTGTGATAATACCATAGTTTGGGCTGTTTATTTCTTATTGTGTGTTTTTGTACGTACCTCAGCGCGTGTTTTGCTTTCTGAAGAAATAAAACATTAATTGCGTCAGATAAATTGCACCCATCAGCATTTTGGTCGAATGATTTCGTCTTGCCATCAGCATTTATATCTATTAACCTGCAACATAAGGATTTATTTGATTATTATTTAAACTTTATCATAACTTATTATTCTAATATTAGATTTGTATTGATTACTATGGGTTATATTAGGAAACTGAAGAACTGAAATATAAAAAAATAGTGGCAAATAAACCATGACAAACCTATATTAATAGCCTCTGTGGCGTGGTGGTAGTGAACGCGGCCCCTACGCAGGTTCGATACTCGCTCAATGCAAATACCTATATTAAGTATTTTTTGAGATGATAACGGTTTTCTTCTTGCACCCGCCGAAGCCGAAGGGGAAAGTTATGTTGGGCTTGAACCGACTAAAACGCACGTCTGTGTGTCGGTTTTTTTTGTCGGAGGTGAGGTCGACAGGCATGTCCCTTGCACTCCAGCTGACACAGGGCCTTCTCTCTCCATCTGACCCTCCTCGTGAGTATATATTCTTTTATAATGTGATTCGCCACGTGGTTCCTGGCAGTGTAGAATTTGGGCCAGCTCATTTCTTCTCATGCAGTGTCCTACAATGCGACTACGGGATAGTGCTATTTAACATCAGATAGATATGTACAGCCCGGACTCGGTTTCGACTGCATGACTCGAATCAGCAATAGTGTCCGGAATACGGCAATAGGCTCACGCCTGTTACGTGGGACCGAATACGATGATTGGTGAAATGTGGGTGTTAACTCACCTCTGCTTAACCCTCCAGGGATATAGGCATGTTTATATGTATATATGTAATGTGTTATAATATTTATACCTCTAACCTTTTATAATGAATGCAAGCATGAGGAAGCAGACGTAAGTTACTGGCTCCTACAATGGCTGCCTCGCATTCCCCGCTCTTGATGGACTGGTACGCCTGTTCTAAAGCGCGTACAGCCCCACAACATGCCTCGTTGACCGCGACTGAAGGTCCAATTGTCTCCAGCCAGTACGAAATACGATTCGCAAACATTGTTCTGCATGAACTGTTTAGGACAATAATTAAAAAAAAAGAACTAAATGCGTAGTTACGGGCACATGAGTAGGTTACGGGTGGGTAGAAGATGGAAAAAAAATTATTATTCTTTTAACTCGTGGGTACAGATTCGTAGGTTGTAAACGGAAACTCTTCATTAGAATGAAGAGTTTCCGTTTACAACCCACGGAAACTCTTCATTAGAATGTAGAGTTTTCGTTTACAACCCACGAATCTGGCTAATTAGAACCATAGTAATCATAGCTTAACTATCAGGTCGTCTCTGAAAACCAGCGCTGTCCGCCTGCACACAACGCGGACAGTATTAAGCTGCGAGGCGGCTATTATTCTACTTGGCTATTATTAATTATTGCTGTAGGTATTATAAATATTTGTTAAAGCTAAGTTAAATAAAACTATTTTCTTTCTTACTTTTTTTAACTAAATTGTGTTTAGGATCTGGAATGCGGTTAACACCACATTGAAACAGTACGCACAGTTAGGTATGATGAGAACTACATCCTCCGCACGCTTAAGCTGTGGAATTAACTCCCTGCCGTGTTTTTCCCAAGCAACTACAATATGGGGTTCTTCAAGAAGGGCATTAGGAAGTTCTTACAGGGTCGGCGGCGCGAGTGTGACCCCTTGGTGTTGCAAACGTCTATAAGACACGGTAACCACTTTCCATCAGATTGGCCGCGTGCTTATCTGCCACCTAAGTAGTATAAAAAGGAAGATATTTAGATTCCCTTTTTTTTAAATAGATACATGTTATACTTTTTATTCTCGCGTACAAAATTTTAAATATTCTTTATGTATATGTTATGTCCATAAAGAATATCTCATTAAATGATCTAGTGTACGTAATCAACATTTTCAAGCTATCTATAATAATGTGCGTGTTTATGAAATAAATTAGTTTCCTACGGTTCCGTACCCAAAAGGTAAAAACGGAATTTGATATTTGATATATTCTATGATTGGTGAATTTGACATCCTTCGCCCCGGGACCCTTCGACTTTAGCACAGGGTGCTACCCTGTGCTAATGTCGAAGGACACCCAAAAACACGTAATGCGAATGTAAAGTAGGATATAGTACTTGTTAACGACGGTGTCATGGTCCGCCCGTCTAACGACAAATCCAATTTTTAAAATGTTTATTTAATAAGTATGTACTTAGATACCTATGTTTTGCTTTGAAAACTAATAAATAACGACCGCCACGAACGGACCGCGAAAGAGCGCTCTGATTGGCCCAATGCGTGACGCCTTCACCCGCTAACCACTGCGTCCGCCATTTTTTGCAAATATAGAAGGTAGTGTGTACGAACCGCCGAACATGCCACGCGGTAATGCCTCTCGCGCCCCGTTCTGATGGTCTACCTACCAAAATCATTTCTAATCTTTCATTTACACTATCAACGAACACCTTTCACCTACAGTACCTGTAACTGTACGTAAAATAAAAACTTACCCCATTAAACCATATCTTGACTTTGGCATATACATGTATATGCAAGTACCCTCTGATTCAGATATTGCAGCTGCTACGAACACTGCCACTTTTTTGCCTTTCAAATGTTGTGGATTAATACCTTAATAAAACAGTATTTTTTTATTAATATTTGTGTACAGGCAGTATCAGATCGACCTTGACCAGCAAGTATTCAAAATACCTACAATTTGTCAATATCGAACTGTTTTATTGTTTTAAATTGTACTATCGTCCGAACAAAAGGTGTGTACTAAATATCAGAATAATTAGTCAACAGGAAGGGGGGAATACCAAGATATTAGGATCATTTTGAGTACTTTACTATTCAAGATCGATCTACTGCTGACTGTACTTATGCGTTATAATAAAATATTGTATTTGTTTTTCATATAAACAAATAAATATTATACAGTATTCTACACAACGCTATCTATAAAACCAAAGTAAGCATATGTAGCTTAACTATCTAGTATTATGGAATCTACAATGCAGATAAATATACTTAAATACATTTTTTTACACATAGAAACAAACAGACCAATGCAAATATAGATATTCATGCATAAATACATTTGCACTGAGCCTTCAGAATCATACCTACCTTAAAAGTCACTTTTCATTCAATTTAATTTTTTTAGATTAATATTAACTCACCTGCATCGAAAATAGCTTGATATGTATGTTCATACATCTTCCGTGCCATTGGGTCCATAGCATGGCTGAGGCCATAGTGTACGTTGAAGAATTGTGAATCAAAGAAATCTATTTCCGGGACTTTACCCATTAAAGACGTTCCTTCTGGGTGAAGATAATTCCAACGACAATTTTCGTCATTCACTGGATTAACCTATAAAAATGATAGGGTTTCTAAACTATGTAAAGAATAAAAGCGTAGCTTTGTTTCCGGCATTTATTTTGACCCCAAGTTGCGATAGAAAGGCACGCGTAGATTGGTATAATATAATCTATGACTGGTGGCTTTGAGCTACTCCACTGCCCTGCACACAGTGCTCAAGACACCCAAAAAACGTGTACGCGCGCATATAGAGCTCATATTTTGTACTTTTTTTTTACGTGCGCAAAATCCCCACGGATACCTGCCCACCGGAGCCGGTGGAAGAGGTTATGTCGGACTCGAACCGACTAAAACGCACGCCGCCTGTGGGTCGTTTTAGTTGCCGAAGGTGAGGTTGACAGGCATATCCTTCGCACACCGGCCGATCCAGGGCCATCTCTCACGATCTGGCCCTCTCCTCGGGTGTGTGGGGACTACAGAGTCCCCAACTCGCCTCCGGCAATGGGGAGGCGCGGCATGGACAGGCAGCTCCACCAGTCACCCCCAGGCTTCCAGTCACCCCCAGGCCTCCAGTCGCCCCCAGGCCTCCAGTCACCCCCAGGCCTCCAGTCACCCCCAGGCCTCCAGTCACCCCCAGGCCTCTATTCACCCCCAGGCCTCCAGTCACCCCCAGGCCTAATTTTGTACTGTGAGTTTGTGTGAAAATATACACCGGTAACTATATGATTATATTAAGCCTTTGCTTGCCCATTGCAGATCCAATTGGTTAGTGTAAAGTTAGAGTTAGCAAGATATTTTTAAAGAGTACTTAATGGTAATATGTACAACAAAGTATTAAAAATTGTATGTATATTCAAATAATTAATATTGAAGTAATGTACATGGAAGTTATCTAAATTAAAATGTGAAAACAATACATAATATAGCTAAACAATCCTGCAGGTTCAGGCGTCAAAGAATTCCTCCCAATCGATGTCAACCGGGGGGATAAATAATAATATTATTAATCTAAATTTATACATCAATTTTGATATTTTTGAGAACCCGCTTAGTGTAGGCACATAAACTAAATATCGACTCTTTACTGCATAAATGGACTGGAGAATCGGATAAAATGGCGCATATCGGGCGAGGCCTATGTCCATCAGTGGACTGCGGTGAGCTAAATGATTGATGGATTGAACTCCATAAATATATACCCTACATATTCGATGAGGGTTGGGCTTGAGGGTTACGAATATTTATATATTTATTTATTTAAGATGGTACATCTACAGAATACATATTGTACACTTCTGATTCATAATTTGGATTGCGGTAATTTTTCTAATATGCATCCCTATTACTGACGTACACAACTTGAACATTGAACAGATTAAACAATGATTAAATTATCAACAATAAAAAAAAATACATTTTAACAATTCAGGATTACAAATTGAAATTAATACGAAATAAATACAATTTAAATTAAATTATTACAATAAAATATATATATATATATATATATATATATTAAAGTTGTAAAGTTGAAGTCCTTGCTGTTGGAAAAGTGTTACTACACAGTGGAAGAATTTGTGAATGATGACTAAAATGTTATTGTGACTAAATGTGTTATTTTATTTCATTTTGACGTTATAGTGTATTTTAATTGATTGTATGTATTTATTAGTTAAAATTGACATTTCAATACAAACTATGTTTTTTTAGAAATAAATAAATTGAAATTGAAATATATATATATATATATATATACCGCCTGTCACCCAAACAGGCCGAGACGGCATCGCAATATCCCCCTTACCTGGAGGCTAGATGGGGATTCCGTAGTCCCCACATCCGAAGAGTACCAGCTCAAAAGAGATGGCCTTGGGCCGGGCGCGAGAAAGAAGTATCCGTGAGAATTTTGTGTAGGTACGTTAAAAACAACGTATATCACTTACCTTATTATAAAGAATATCAGAAAACTCTTTCACGTTATGGGCATCTGGATAGAGGCCGGACATTCCGGATATAACCACTTCATCACCAGACAATGGTCGGTCCTTTTCCGGATTTAGTTGTGTCATGGTAGAAATTTCCTCATTCATCATGAGTTGTATTGGTATTCAAAGAATTCTGTGTAACGAAAATCAGTTTATGCTTGTTATATATTTTAAATTCTAGTTTTTTTTTTCGTGATGTCTTTATTCATTACACATATGATAATAAACTTTTTAAGTTATATTATTTAAATCTCAATACTCAATACTCAATACTCAATACATTTATTGCGTTCCATAATGAAGTACAGTTGTTCAGGTTAAAATTATTGTTACAATTATGGACCCTGTCGGGCACAGCACAATGTATTCAATGTATCTATTCGTTTGCAGATTAAAAAGCGACGGATAAAAATTATGACGGTAAAATTTCACTGTGCTGGCTTAGCCTTATAGCTATACAACCTTTATGGTAGCACTTCAGAGTGTATTTGACAAATTTGATAAACTTGATTGTCCAATATGTCAAATACTAATTAATAATTTTGAGGAGGTAGGACACGGCGGTATTTCCGCCCAATTGAGCAGTCCGACTGGGGAAGTACCTCCGCCCTACAGAATACCGCGGTTATAATAACTTCGTATTGTGTTCCCGGCGGTGAGTAGGGTACTTACAGGGTCGGCAGTACGGATGTGACTCCACTGGTGTTACACACGTTCATAGGTCATGGTAACCACTTTCCATCAGGTGGGCCGTGTGCTTGTCTGCCACCTAAGTTGTATAAAAAAAAATACGATGTGAAGTGCTTGTTTGTCCTATATGGCCCCCTAAAATCCAACCACACGTCCTGATCGACCACCTGAATCTCGTGGGGGGTGGACACACGGAAACAAACTTACTGGCGTGGCTAACGTGGCTCTAGTAAAAAAAAATGAAAAACTATATATTGGCGTCTCGCCATTAATAATGTTATAAAATAATGCTAAAAGCACAGAGTCGTTAATCAAGAATTGAATTGAATTGTTCTATATGTCAATGAGTTGTGAAGTGCTACCATGTGAAGTAAAACACTGTCCACACATGGATTACCACGTGTGGGCAGTGTTTTATAATTACTGCAAATGGTTAGTTTTATATTTAAGTAATTTCAACATCTATGAATTAAAATAAAAAATCTATAAATAAAAAAGTCTAATTGTTGTTTAAAATTGTGAATAGTGAGTGTGTGTGAGTAACGATATAGTTCTAATTTTTGTGTTTTGCCCAAAAACTCTGATGTCGTCCGAGAAAACACTGTTTTCACGTAACTTATAAACGTATTTGGCACCCACAGGACATGCTTTGCCTAGTGTGGGGTCACAGAATAATACTCAATATTGTTCCATACTATTTGGCAATAAATGATTTTTAATTTTTTTATTTTACTCTTTGCCTATTTGACAAATATGGCCAATACTATATACGCCCAATTAACAAGTTATTTAGATTTTTTTATTCTTTACGACCAGTTCGGTACCTTTTAACATTAGACAAAATGTGACCAATCACCTCTTTGAAGTGAATACTTTTTTGTGAAGTAAATTATATTTGTCTATATTTACATGTTTGCATATACGTCAAATACCCAATAGCAAACACAAATAGCTATGTGAAGTGTCACATTAAGATAAAATTTCAATTAATCCTTTACTTACCTCTCACACTAGTTTAACACTGTGTCCACTGTCTGTCTTCAACACAGAGGCCTAATAAATACTAGCAATGATTCTTTAATTATATTCCCTACCACTCACCTTCAGAATGTCACACTAGGACCAAACAAATATAACGCAACAAAATGAAAAACTGGCACAGGCCGTTTGTGTGACGTGGCGGTAGTCAACGCGTCCGCTACGCAGTAGGCGCAAATATTTGTATGTATGGTATTCACTGGTCTGGTCCTCGATTCTACTAAAGCAAAACCACTGTCATACCACAGAGACTGATTTGTCTTTTACACTGACGGCACAGAAACTCTCGTTTACAGGGTTGGCAGCGTGAGTGTGACTCCCTTGGCGTAGCACACGTCCATAGGCCACGGTAACCGCTTTCCATCAGGTGGGCCGTGTGCTTGTCTGCCAACCAAGTGGCATTACAAAAAAAGTTATTAAATTTTGGACTCTATTTCTATAAGCTTAAAGTTCAAAATTAAGTGAATATAGTTCCATTGTACTTTTTCGTTCACTCTGCAAAAAGCCATTAGCTGGCATGCATGGGATTGACGGACATGCATATGTATGGGATTTGTCGTATTTGACCGTCATCAACGTAGGTCATAAACGTCAAATTCCAAACATTCGTCATAATATTCTACAATATCAACCTATTACCACTTGCCTGGGGAGAGGGGGAGGCTATGGGAGTCGCTTCATGGAAAATATCGAAGCTCGACCAAATCTGCAGTTAGACTGGTAAAGCCGACCCCAGAATCTGCGACTAGGATTAACGCTAGAACCATGATAGTCACTTTATTATCATCAAACTTGTGTTAAACCAGTCGCTTACAGAGGAGTCATACTCGCGTTGCCAACCCTGTAAGCATAGAAAGTTTCAAAAATAGACAAAGCAAGACAAATCTTTGCTTTTCCCACTAACAGCCCAAAAACTCTCCAGTGAGTTCTGGCTACCGTCGCCACCGCTGGATACAACGCGAGGTTATTATGGCTGCGGTATTCTGGAGGGCGGAGGTACTCCCCCAGTCGAACCACTCAATTGGACAAAAATCCCGTCGTGTCCTGTCTCCATCGAATTATTATATATCACTTTCTAACGCCTAAACGGATCTAAGTAGCGAGCACAGGATCAAAATCAGCTAGTTGACTTATCTTCTGTGTATTCCAAAAGGGTTACAAATTTTTAACCGGAAAGAAATTTCTAAACTGTAATTTCCCAAACAATGTTCCGCATAATTTCAATTACCAAATTATTATTTAGCAAAAAATCTCTTCATAAATAATTGTAACGCAAACGTTATGTTTGGATAGTGAACGTTTAAACAATCACTTATTTACCAACTAGTACTTTTACCAATTTTTATTTAGTCAAATGTTTCAGTTGTAATAACACATTTTACGCAAAATAAAATAAGACTTGGAACGGTTTCGGAGTTACACCATCGAAATAGATGTTGGTGTTGAATCGTTATATAAAAAATAACCACAAAGCCCTCTAACCTAACCTATCCAAGTCGGGGTGCGCAGTATTCGACCTAGAAATGTTTCGGAGTTTTTACATCGAAATCGGTAATTAAATTGGAACCTTAATGATTATATTAAAATAAAATTGCAATATTTATTCATTTATTTATGAAAAAGCAGCTACGAGCTGATGTGTTCACATCTAGTGATTAAATGTATAGGCTCTCTATTGAATCCTTAACTGTCCGTCACTTTTTGAGCTCTGTGTTACCTAGTCGTAGCCAGTTATCAAGTCTATATGAAAATCCGTTTATTGTGGATGCAGCAATAACGTTATCTAGCAGTAAGTTGCAATTGTGGACAACTCTGTTACTAAAGAAGTGAAATAATATAATTCCCATTAACTTTAACTTTTTAGTCATAGCAAATTATTTGACCAAAATTTTATTGTCTAAAGAATGTTTGCTGTAATAAATCATATGATTAAAGATCAAATGTCATAACCAATATTATCCTTGGTAATATTCTGTCAAATAAAAATTTGAAAAAGTGCGTACTAAAACTATTCCAAACATTGCATTGGTCCAAATGTTTCAACAAAACGGCAGGCTAACTTTTTTCTAATTTTTTCTTATTTTTCAGTTATGCTTCTTTACGTAGGAGTTACCATTAAAAGCTGACCTTACATGGTTGATGTCGGGTTGTTTCAATTTGCAAGTGTCTTTGAACCACAGATATAATTTTCATAGTTGTGAACTGGAAATGTCACCGTACACATTTCATCAGCAGCTTAATTTAACATTGTTGAATGACATTTTATATATGCTTTGCTTTTTGTATATATTGTTTAGTTAGCATAGTTTTTAGTTTTTAATTTGTAAGTAATTGTATATTATAATAGCATATTTTATTTAATGTAATCAATTAAAGTTATTAGTATGCTTACTTTTCAAAATTTGAAGTCGGCCAGTTTCTTAGAGGGAGTGCTCGGAACACTGAGCTACCAAATCATGTGTTGAGCATTCTAAATATACAAACATCTTGGTGAGAACCATCTACTGATAGTCGTAAGAACTATATGTACGAACTTTTTCCACTATATCACAATCTATTAACATTGTTGGTGAAACCCTTTCCATCCATATTTATACAATGGTAGAATGGTAAAACTTATTATTTCTGCCGACGTTTCGGATGCGTTGCATCACCCGTGGTCACGACTTAACTAGCTTGCGAGCGTCGAGAGGTATGCGGAGAACACTTACATGGGATCTTAAAACATTCCTGAATCAATTGACTGAACCATGGGTATATTTATATTTAAGATTCTTGTAATTGGTGTATTGGAGATAGAGACTCAAAATACCAATAATAATAACAGTGCGAGATACCTCTTTTTTGTGCGCAAAATCCCCACGGCTACCTCCACTACCGGAGCCAGTGGGGGAGATTATGTCGGACTTGAACCGACTAAACGCCCGCCCACTGTGTGGAGTATAAGATATCCTATCATGTTCTGAATACCCAAAGAATTCCCCCTTAATGTGTTTGATCTCGAATCTAGTACACGTTCTTTTACTCCTTATTTACATTATTTTGTTTATACTGAAGGCCGCAGCCGTCTGAGAAGAGGAAAGCCTCTGTGGGGGGCGCGGGTTCGATTTCCGCTCAGTGCAAATATTTTTATACAACTTAAGTGGCAGAAAAGCACACGGCCCATATATGGAAAGTGGTTACCGTGGCCTATGAACGTGTGCAACTCCAGAGAAGTCACACCTGTGCTGCCGACCCTGTAATAACAGAGAGTTTCTGTGCTGTCTGTGCAGAAGATACAATCAGGACAAGCCTTTGCCCTTCCCTCTTCATTCGGACAACACAAAAACTCTCCAGTGAGTTCTGGCTACCATACTCACCGTATATTTGCGTTGGTCAGGGTATTTCTATGTAGGTATACGGTAAGTATGTATTTGCGAAAAAAATGTATCTACGTGTGAAATATATCGGTATTTTTCATACCACTTGGTTGGACGCCATAAACCATTTCAATCATCACAAAATCACTAGTACAGTCAACTATGCCCATCCTGGGTACATCCAGAACCTTCTGTCTCTCTTGCAATCGCTGCCCCACCGAAAAAAATGTTAATATAATTATAATAATCATGCTTATAATGCTAATTTGATAAAGGAACAATTGGTTTGCGTATTTATAGGTCAAGTTAATTTAAATAATGTATAATTAATTATATGCGTGACGTCAATTCACCTCAGCATTACCCTCTGGGGATAAAGGTGTGATTATATGCATGCATGTATACTGATTATTGAATTTAATAATAATATTCCACGACATTCTACACAACGCTATCTAGACCCATGGTAAGCATAGCTTAACTAGCTTGTGTTATGGGATCTAGATTGCGGATAAACATACTTGGATACTTTTTTTTGTAAATACATACATATTATACATAGAAACACCCAGACCAATGCAAATATACATATTCATGCATACAAATATTTGCACTGAGCGGGAATCGAACCCGCGCCCCCTGCATAGCAGTCGAATGCTCTACCGCTACGCCACGAAGGTCGTCAAAACAACAAACAAATAACAAATAACAATAAACGTATGGATATAATTACAGCATCTGTGGCGTGGCGGTAGGGAATGCGGCCGCTATGCAGGAGGGGCGGGTTCGATCCCCGCTCAGTACAACTTGCCTCGGAGAGTACGTTAAGCCGTAGGTCCCTATTGCCACACGAACATCTATGGCAGTTGTGACGGTGAGTCCTAAAAAGTCCAAAAACGGGTCTAACTGTAGTGCTTCAATATCGCCTTCGAGTTGAGGGGGTAATATGGCAGTCGCTTCACGGAAAATATCGAAGTTCAGTCAACGGTCCCCAGACTTTAAGATGAAAACTACGGATGCGACTGGGATTAACGCTAAGATAAAGATAAAGAAACGTATGGATATAAGCACTCATACATATGCTTACGCTATTTCCCTCTGGGGTAGGCAGCAATGTATTCAACAGAGCAGTAAATTGCAACAGGTTCATTGATAAATTTGTCTGTACGTACATACGCAGGTAAAATATTTGCTAGAATGACCTTATAATGAATTAGATCTACGAGGATCTACGAGGAGGTAGGACACGACGGTATTCCCGTCTGAATTGAGCAGTCCGACTGAGGAGGTACCTCCACCCTACAGAATACCACGGCTATAATAACCTCGTGTTGTGTTCCCGGTGGTGAGTAGGGTAGCCAGAGCTCACTGGAGAGTTTTTGTGCTGTCAATGGGAAGACCAAAGGCTTGTCCTGATTTTGTGTTCTGCACTGAAGGCACATAAAATTTATGATCTTACAGGGTCACACGTACTATTGTTACACACGTTCATAGGTCACGGTAACCACTTTCCATCAGGAGGGCCATGTGCTTGGCTGCCACCTAAGTTGTATAAAAAAAAAGATGATGATATTACTGGTAATTGAATTTCGTGATGGATTAAAATTAATCATAGCAACGAAAAGAAAAATATCTGCTACAAAAATATCAAAAAATATATTCTTAAAATAAATTATAATCAAAAACTGTTCACGTCATTGTGTCCTTAACGTTTTAGCTGTCCTTCGCCTATTTGCCATTATTAAAGTACATATTCCTTTCATTACAAACAACATCTTTTGATTATATCAATTTTATATATACTTATCTAAAGTTAACTTCATAAATGCTTGTAAAATAATCATTAATATATTTACCAACATCATCGTAAATATCAGTTTACAAAATTACCGAATTGTTTAGTTTGCATTCATTGTCATCTTTTAATTTCAGTTTGAGTTTCACAATATTAAATAAATATTCTAAATATTCCACGACCATGAAACAAATAATAATGATTCTTTTTGGTAGATAACAATAATGTTTTAGGAACTTCTAAAATAGAGTACAGCACTGATATTACTGCTATTCAGCAAACGTTTTAGCCATTTTGTCTACAACTATTCTTATTCTATCAGACAAATATTTGTCAACTTTTCCTAAAACTTTGACAAAATGTAGCATTTTCTGGACACCTTTCTTGAATCTCTCCAGCCTTTCTGCACTTGAATCTTGTTCTGGCAATATTAATGGTGTAAAATTCATTGGTGATCCAACTCTAGGAGCTTTGTGAAGACCGCCGTGTGCTTGTAGTTTTGGGACATTCAACTTTGGAACTCGTAATCGAGGTACCTTCAGTTTTTTGAGACCCAATACCGGTATGAATCCTTTTGGTGGTGCGATTGCCATCGGGACTTGTGTATCACTGAATGCATCTTGATCTGAATCTGTGTCACTGAGTATAAACTTTCCATCTCGGACTGCTTTTGGGATCACTTTGTGTATGAGGTTGCAGAACGATTCAATGTCTCCACGGGAATTCCTGCCGTAATTCGATGGTCTGAGGAAGGAGCCGAAGGGTACTTCCTGAAATTTAAATTCACTTATGTCATTATTATGATAATATTGAAACATATAGCCTCTGCGGCGTGTGGTGGTAGAGTTACAAAAGAGGTGTGGGTCCGATTATCATTTAGTGCAAATATTTGTATGCTATTTCCGTTGGTCTGGATGTTTTCGCGCATCTTTCAAGTTAAGCCGTTGTTGGTCCTAGTTGCTATACAAACATCTATGGTAGTTGGAGCCCTCAAAAGTCTGACTCTGAGCGGAAATTCGAACCCAACTGATTTGAGAAAAGATTTATGCAAGCTGTGATTATTTAATTACTTGTTGAAATTAAGAGCGTTAGTCGCGTTTTAATTTTATTTATTGGAGAAAATCAACCGTTTGCCCATTATCCGATCTTGACTTACTTTAACTTGATCAGAACCTTCTGTCAACCATTAGTGAGAACCAACATAGGACTTAATTCACCTCTGACACGTGCGTGTCGTGAGTACAATGCGTTAAACAGTAAACTCGACCAGCTGGATATTTTCCACGACTCGTTTGGTCCTTTAAGGCAAAGATATTGAGATCACTTTTATAGACTTTGAGAATTTTCTTTGTCCAATTACTCTTCAAGTTTTGAATCTTAATTTGTTAACTAGCACTTAACCGTACGCTAACTTATGGTGTGAACTGTACATGCCTCTAATTGGTGTACATATCAGAAACTTATACTTTGTATTCTACGATGTCAACGATTTATATGTATACTGTTGGTGTGTCTATTAATAAATAAATAAATAAATAAACTTTGTCTTTGGCTCCGATATCTGACATTCGATAGCCGACAGGAAGTAAAATGTATGATATTTGTATCTATCCGGCCCGATATTGGATATTGGAGCCGACACCGCTGTGTTGGCCCGATAATGGATTATTAAATATGACTCGAACCGACTACAACTTTCACACAGAAACTCAAATTGCGACTGCAAGCAACTTTCGTACCTTATTGACATTTTCTTAATTACGTGTCCTTTCGCGATAACCGTTGACGCTGACAAAAAACATTAGAAAAAACTTGATACCATGTAATGTCAATAAGGTCGAAAATTGCATGTAGGATTTTGCTAGGTTTTTTCATAATTAGTCTGTACTATCAAGCAAACGGCCGTATCGGATCAATTTTATCGGATATATGTGAAGTATATGGTGTCGAATAGGCATCGGATATCGGCTATCGTCGTCAGATACCGATATCGGATCGGATAATAAGAAAACGGCCTCAAATAAAGGAACGGCAACATAGTTTGTTATACACAATACACATACAACTTTAAAGTAATATTATTGAAATATACATAACAGCAATTCTATTTGTGATTGTATTATATGCAAATGAGTAGTAAAAGTCACAAAATGTGTTACGTACACCTTACCCTTTCATCGGAGCAGTCGATGGTCATGCGGAACGGTGGCGCACCTACGGCGTGGTTGACCTGAAATAGTATAAAAGAAATCCAGTCAGTTCGATTAAGATGTGTAAGGGGAGTTTTCCTCCCATAAGCCATATCTAGAGAATAAGTAAAAAAATGAACCCTGAGTTGTAAAGAACAAGCTTTGGGCAACCAGGATCAATGCTGTGAGGATGATGAGTTAGTAAGTTTTATCAGGTGAATACGTGCACGTCAATTGGTCTTCGTTCACTTACACCCACTTTTTTACACTTAATTATAGAAGAATTTTTTTTTTTTTTGAAGTGAAAACTTCTTTAGCGCTGTGTACTTTTTTTGGAATGGGTAAATATTTCTAAACTCGCGTCAGGACACGTGACCTGATCGAAAATTCGTAAGACGGATGGAGAGAGGACACACGACTGTCACATGTGTGATGGCGGTGATAAACTTTTTAATGTAAAATAATTGTAATAGTTCTGAAGTGTTAAATTTTAAATGTAATATAAATTGTCATGTTTGTGTACGATAGCGCAATAAATGAATATTGTATTCCACCACATAAATCGCCAGCTTTTTGTCCAATAGAAGTATCCAAGCCGTCGTCGACGGTGGCTGCTCGGACCGCATGGACATAAACGCTGGTGTCCCACAAGGCTCCGTGTTATCTCCGACCCTGTTTCTGCTGCATATCAATGACATGCTGTCTGATGGCTCCATTCATTGTTATGCGGACGACAGTACCGGGGACACGTGTTACACGGGCCGTGCAAATATCCCTCGGTCCGAGGTGTTAGAGTGTCGCGAACAACTACTTGTGTCCGAAATCGAGACTACTCTCTCTGGAGTTTCCGATTGGGGACGGCTAAACCTAGTCCAATTCAACCCCTCTAAGACACAAGTGTGTGTATTCACTGCTAACGGCGCCACAATTCCTGGGATCACCGCTTACCATTGCCTCGAGTATCGGGGTCCTTGGTGTCGATATCTCCAGCGATGTCCAGTTTCGCAGTCATTTGGAGGACAAGGTTAAGTTGGCATCAAAGAAACTTGGTGTGCTCAACAGGGCGAGGCAGTACTTCACTGCGGGGCAGAGACTCCTTCTTTATAAGGCACAGGTCCGGCTCCACATGGAGTACTGCTGTCACCTTTTAGCTGGAGCGCCTGCTTATCAGCTTGACCCATTCGACTCGGTGCAAAGACGGGCGTTGAGGCTGGTTGACAATCCCATACTCGCAGGTGATGTGGAATCTCTCCGCTTTAGGAGGGACTTTTCTTCGCTGTGTGTGTTCTACCGCCTGTACAACGGTTTGTGCTCAGATGAATTGTTTGACATGATGCCCACAGCAACATTCTATCATCGCACCGCTCGCCGTAGGCAGGGAGTTCATCCTCACACATTGCAACCTGAGACGGTACGCACTGTGCGGTATGAAAGAAACTTCATCCCACGCACTCTCAAGTTGTGGAATGAACTCCCTGCTGCGGTCTTCCCATGCGCCTACAATATGGGGTTCTTCAAAAGGGGCATTAGGAGGTTTCTTCAGGGTCACGGTAACCACTTCCCATCAGATGGGCCGTGTGCTTGTCTGCCACCTAAGTGGTATAAAAAAAATAGTACTTTTATACTGATAATGTAAGCAATTCGTACAAAATTATTCTCTAGCCATTCCAAAATATCAAAAATGCACAACGTTAATATTCAAGTTTTCACTTCTGCCGGCACTCCCGGAGTGCAACCCGGCGTTTTTTTTTTATACCACTTAGTTGGCAGACAAGCACACGGCCCACCTGATGGGAAGCGGTTACCGTGGCCTATGGACGTATGCAACACCAGGGGTGTCACACTCGCGCTGCCGACCATGAAGAAACCTTCTGATGCCTCTCTTGAAGAACCCCATATTGTAGGCGCTTGGGAAAACCGCAGCAGGGAGGTCATTCCACAGCTTGAGTGTGCGTGGGATGAAGTTTCTTTCATACCGCACAGTGCGCACCGTCTCAGGTCGCAATGTGTGAGGATGAATTCCCTGCCTATGGCGAGAGGTGCGATGATAGAATGTAGCTACGGGCATCATGTCAAACAATTCATCTGAGCACAAACCATTGTATAGGCGGTAGAACACACACAGTGAGGCAAAATCCCTCCTAAGGCTAAGAGGTTCCACACTACCTGTGAGTATGGGATTGTCAACCAGCCTCAATGCCCGGCTTTGCACTGAGTCGAAGGGGTCAAGCTGGTATGCAGGTGCTCCAGCAAAAAGATGACAGCAGTACTCCATGTGAGGCCGGACCTGTGCTTTATAAAGAAGGAGTTGCTGCCCCGCAGTGAAGTACTGCTTCGCCCTGTTGAGCACTCCGAGTTTTCTTGATGCCAACTTAACCTTGTCCTTCAAATGACTTCGGTATTGGACGTCCCTGGAGATATCGACATCAAAGATCCCGATACTCGAGGAGATGGTAAGCGGTGTGCCCAGGAATTGCGGCGCTACAATGAATGGGGTTCGGCACATATTCTACACAACGCTATCTAGACGTGACAGTGCGCATAGCTTAAATATTAGAGCTGAATATTCGTGGATGTCTTAATTACGCCCTCATTATATATCAGAAGTCCCCATCGATTGGATTTGTGCATTTTTTATTCAAGGTCACAGGTCAAAATTATTGTATTCTCGCATTTTTCTCGTAAACAGCAATGCTATCGCAAAAGTTGATTGGACAACGTTGTAGATCATGTAATTACCTACAAAATTGGTCTCACACTGTTTTTTTTTATCATTTTGGAGATATCGCGATTTTAAAATTGAAAGAAGTTATCTTCCTTAAACAATGTTACTTGTTATCATAGCGTGATTCATTAACGCAGGGCCTGAACCGCTGGTCCTATACTTGAAATTTTAGCCATGAATACTTTTCATATTACTAAGATCCACCAGAAAAGGATTTTTGAAAATTTTGTATGAAGGGACTAAAATATGGGATGACTGAACTTCTATACAAACTTTCATCCCGTACTTAACTTTCTTTGAAACAAAATTTCCAAAATTTCATTATTAGTGGATGCTGGCAAGATGAAAAGTATTTGCTGCCAAAATTTCAAGTTTGAAGGACCAGCGGTTTAGGCTCTGCGTTGATGAATCATACTAAGGGAACAAGTACATAACTTTGTATATTATTATTATTATTTGATAGACTAGCAGCTCTACGAGCTGATACGTGTATATCACTGCACTTGTGTTCTTAATTATTTAAATGTTTGTCAAGTCTATTTTTGAAACAGTTCACTGTTGGAGCACTTATTACAGTTTCCGGGAGAGAGTTCCACAAGTTCATCACTCGATATGGCAAGAAGTGTGTTCTGGGGTTGCTAGCACATGGAGGTTTGGTTAACTTCAAGGAATGGCCTCTAAGACGTGTGTTCTGGTTCATCATGTACAAATCTTTTATGTTTCTGACGTTGTAGTGATCGCTGAGTATTTTGTACGTTTCTATGAGGTGTGGTGATGTGGAGGAACGAGGTGTGATGTTCCTCCAACACAAAGGGAGGATCCTCCGACCAGGCAAGGTGATCACGCCTGGCGGGCCGCGGCCCAACGATTGTCGTTGGGTCGAAGTATACATGTTGTCCCAGCGCGAGAACTTTACTTGCTCGATGTAGGATTCGTAGTAGTTCTGCTTGCTGTCGCTAGATGGCGCTGGGTACATGTGGCATCGGCACATATATAATGTATATGACTTCTTTCAATTTTAAAATCATGATATCTCCGAAATGGTGATCCGCAAAAAAAAAGTATAAAGCCAATTTTGTAGGTATTTACATGATCTACAACGTTGTCCAGCGTAGTTCTACTATAGCACTTGCTGTTTACAAAAGAAAAACGAAAGTATATGTAATAATTTTGACATTTTGACCTTGAATTAAAAAATGCACAAGTCCAATCGGGGGGGGCTTGATATATCTTGTATTATGGTGTAATTAAGACACCCATCAATATTCAGCTCTATGCGAATTTATGCTCAAATCTTTATTTTAAAATATGATACGTATAAAGTGAATCATTGAGAAGCCGCAATGAATTACGCGTATCTACGGCATGCGTCAGCAGTTAGGAGGAGTGTATTATGTATACAAATTGGTAGTTTAAAACAAAACAACGGCGCTTGTTAATATTCACACAAATTGTTAATCGTTCCGGCAGAATAGAATTTTGCCACCCCATCTCTTCCCATGCAGTGTCGTACAATTCGATTAAGGGATATGGCTGATTAACATCAGACAAATAACATACAGCCCAGACGTCGACGACCGCGGGTTTTTGCGCACGTTAAAAAAAAAAGGACAGGTAATAGAACAACAGATAATGCTACTTTTTATTCCTGGAACAGGTTTCTATGGGTGATGGGTAAAGAATTCATACATACATACATATAATCACGCCTTTATCCTCGGAGGGTTAAGCAGAGGAGAGTTAACACCCACATTTCATACATATAATCACGCCTTTATCCCCGGAGTGTTAGGCAGACGTGAATTAACACTCACATTTCACCATCATCGTAATAGGGGGTGAACCTATTGCCGTTTTCCGGGCACTATTGTTGCATCGAGTCATGCATCTCTGGCTGAGTCTGGGCTGTATATATCTGTCTGATGTTAAACAGTCTTATCCCTTAGTCGCCTTGTACGACACCGCATGGGAAGAGATGGGGTGGTCCAAATTCTACTCTGCCGGAAACCACGCGGCTTATTCACCACTCATTGAATCGATTGAATCCCACGTAATAGGGGGTGAGTCTATATTATATCTGCCTTCTGTCTGATGTTAAATAGCCCTATCCCTTAGTCGCCTTGTACGACACCGCATGTGAATAAATGGAGTGGTCCAAATTCTACTATGCTAGTTTTTAAAATGTGAGTCCGTTTGGCTGTTCATCATTTGGTAACGGTTCATCATTGACATACAGGCCATGAGAAAGTATCTGAATAGGCGGTGAAAGAAAATGAAATCTTTCGATAACAAACTACTTTATCGGATGTAATGTAACTCACTTTGGTGACAAAATCGGTTAAGTTTGAATGGATAATCATTAACCATCTACATCTGATTCACTTTCGGTGTATTATTATCATGTAATCTTTTATTATTATGGCGTCTGTACATTTGGGAGGGTTTTAGCCTACTATAGCCACGCTGATAATGCGGAAGGCAGCCGATCGGAAAAAATGGCGCACATTGGGAGAAGCCTAGGTATGTCCAGCAGTGGACTGCGGTGGGCTAATTAATTGAATCTTTATTATCAAGTAGTAGTAATAAACATCATTTATGTTGATTTCATCTAGGTTTGATTCGGGATATTTGAAATATTGAACTTGAAAAGTGGAAATGGAAGTGAAAAGTATTTATGAATGTTAGAACAATAGTAACATTAGGCAGTATATGAGAAACGTAAATTTCAATAAAAAGTAATCCTGTATTAGACCCAGAATATGTTTGCATACATAAATATATTTACGCCTACCCTGAAGGGGTAAGCAGAGATGTATTAACAACCACAATACATTTCACCAACTATAATTCTCAGTCCCGTGATCCTGTTGCCGTCAATTAGACACTTTATCATGGGCTGTACAATTACTGTTGGATGAAAAACAACCCTATCACTTAGTTGCCCCATACTATAGGAAGAGATGGGGTACGGTTCTATTCTACCGGGAATATATTCCTTGCGAAAAATTGATGTTTCTTGCACACTTTCAACCGTCAAAATTCTTGGTTTCTCTAGCCATTGCATCACAAATTGTAGACCACACATATCATCATCGCTTCACTGTAACCATTGCACCATAAAAAATGCTAGACCACACATATCATCACTATAGAATTTCACCACAATCAACACTAGAACACTAATCAGTAAAAACACTATCTTACGAAACTTCCGATCACGATTCCCGAACAACTGATATCTATATTCATTAATTCCGTTATTGCAACACTATTGTAGATACGAACCAGTATAAATGCTATCACCACGTACCGATGCATCATCCGTCCGAGTACACAGTCAAGACATTGTCGCTCATCTACATTCAACTGCGAAACATCACGTAGCATGCACACTTCGAACGATTTTTGAGCAGTCAGCAGAATTTGGCTGTAAGTAGAGTGGCCATTCGGTTGGTATTAGTTTAGGAAATAACTTCGAAAGTAATTTAGAATTCACAATGTTTTTAAAGTCGAAGGCAAAGACGTCAATTTTTTATTGTTTTTGAATTTGTAGCGCCAGATAAATAAATAAAATTATTCAAACATAAAGAACAAAATATAGGTACTTGTTCATTTCATGATATATTTTAGATAGTTGAATCCAAATTTTCTTTAAAACCCAGATTTTAGCGTTTCCAAAACATCTTTTCGTTTTAATTCACTAGTTAAGCGAGCAAATGCTTCATACATATGACACTATTACCTACTTTTTTATAAATAAGGGTAATTATTTGATCAATTAGTCAAAGTTTGCTAACGATAACCACAGATGCCGTAGAGCGAGCGAAGAACTGTGAATAGGAAATTGGAACCAGGACAGAGAAAATGTGCTAAAATGATGATGATGGTTTCTCAACGAATTAACACGATATTCCAAAATGAGGCACGATATAAGCACACACTGACGCCCTATGACATATTGATTTATTTAATTCTACACTATAAACCTTTTAATGACAGTTCTCATTAGAGTATGTCCGTATAAAGACTCAAACTCATGGCGAACGTACGGCCCACTTAGAACCTTCCTCACAAGGTCACATTTAGACATCAGAGCACAATCGAGATGTCAGTCACACGTTATCAACAATACGTGTCTTTGCTTCCTCTTCTAATGACGAAAGGTCTATAAGGCCCTAAGATGCAGTGGGTGTATACCAGTTGCTATGCGAGTGCTCTAGTGCTTTACTTAATCGTCAAAAATTACTACGAAAATGAAGTTAAGAAGGCTATTGATGTGGACTGTCCCGGTTGTGCTTGTTTTTACTGTTGTCGAGGTTTAGTATTATATTGTTTTTTTTTTATACCACTTAGGTGGCAGACAAACACACGGCCCACCTGATGAAAAGTGATTACCGTGGCCTATAGACGTTTGTAACACCAGTGGAGTCACAGTCGCGCTGCCAACCCTGTAAATATATAGAGTATCTGTGCCGTCAATGTAGAAGACAAAGCAGGACAAGCCTTTCTTCTCAGTGACAGCACAAATTCTCCAGTGTTATATAAATCTAAATACATAGTCGTAAACCATGGCAATCCGATCATAGAGTCGCGGTAATTCTGGCCCTCTCTGGAGTGGTTACTACAGAGTCCCCAACTCGTCCGCCGCCGCGGCTTGCTTCTGACAGGGTGACAGGCGGGGTGCGGAGGTCGTTCATCGACCTCAGACACCCGAGTCATCCATAAAATGCCTTTCAAGGTTGACAACTGGCTACAGTTTTCTCGACAAAGACGAGAAGTCATCTCATTGAAAAACTATTATAGCTTCGAGATTTTGCAGTTAATACAGATATTTCTCTCTGTTACTCTTCCACCCATTGATATCTAGTCTGCCTAAATAAACTTAGGCATGCCTGCATGCCATGGTGCAATCACTATTACTTTATTCCGATAAACACCTTTTTTTTTATACAACTTAGGTGTCAGACAAGCGCACGGCCCACCTGATGGAAAGTGGTTACCGTGGCCTATGGACGTGAGTAACACCAGAGAAGTCACTCTCGCGCTGCCGACCCTGTAAGCACAGAATTTCTGTGCCGTCAGCGTAGAGGACAAAGCAGAACAAGTCTTTAGTCATCCCACTGACAGCTCATATTCTCCAGTGAGCTCTGGCTACCCTAATCACCACTGGGAACACAGCACGAAGTTATTATAACCGCGGTATTCTGTAGGGCGGAGGTACATACACTTTATATCAAAATGAGAGCCTTAGCTCGTCAAATTACATCAATTATATTGTATGTCGATATATAATAGGCTAAATACATACTTACATGTAATGTTAGTAAATGGTGTAATGTAATAGTTCTCAGTATTAATACCCTCTATTTATAAGTTACTTACTCTATCGACCTTTACCATTCACAACACAAATGGCTATTTTTTTATTAATAATGTTAGTAGCTGCAATTTGGTCCTTCCCGTAACAATAAGTCCCTTATCATTACAGAGCAGTCTCCTACTGAAGCACTCCCTGCTGAAGCCTCGAATACCAGAACCATGTTTCTCCTGCCGATCCGAAGACCGTCCATTCGCTTACCCGTTCATCGGCTATCTGGTCAAACTGAAAGATATGATGATGAAAGGATTGAACGTCCTCGTGAATAATGTTAAACAAAATAAACTTAAGTGATAACTTTAGATTAAGGAAAAAATACTCTTGTTTTGAAGAGCATAGAGTGGAGATTTAAGTTCTTATATGACGGACATAAATGAGTTGTAATAAGTACCAAAGGTTTTAGTTATGTGGTACAGTCAGTATTAGATCGATCTGAACATAACATAACATAAACTCACACCTATAGCCCCGAAGGGGTAGGCGGAGGTGCTTGCACCCACATTTCGCCAGTTTATGTTTAGGTCCCAATGTAATAGGTGACGAGCCTATTGCCAATAACTGGGCACTTATGAACCTGCGGCGATAATCGATCTTGACTAGCGAAATTGTCAAAATTATCTTAGTACCTTGGTATTCCTCCTTCCTGTTGACTGATACTATACTCGTCAATTGTAATATCAAATCGATTAAGACATAGTAAATCGGTTCAGGCGGGATTCGAACCCGCGATCTTTTCCTTCCAGGGGGAATGCTAAGCCACAGAACCTTCGCCCGAAACCATTCAAATTCTTCTATACATACATCCGTCTTACGGCGACGGTTAAGAGCCATCTACCGACATTCGTATGAACTATCGGAACCAATGAATGATGTTGCAATCAATTTTAAACATTGAGTTTTGATGACTCCACTCAAACTCCACTCAAACCGATTAATTTTTTTCTATATCTTAATAGATTTGAATAGTTACTTAATGCTTTAAAATTTCAATCTATAAAACTGTTTGGTATTAACATCATTAGCAGGTATTAAAATCATTTTGAGTACTTTTCTAACCAACATCGATCTAATGCGAGCAAGTAATGCTCGGAAGGAAGCGGGGCGGGAGCGGTAGCGAGAGCGACGAAGGATCGCAAGCCAAGCTGCCCGCGTACGAAGGCAACAGGCCGCGGCGGCGGCGCGCATGGCGCGCCTCCCCGTTTTCCGGGGACGAGTTGGAGACTCTACAGAGTCCAGTGAGCTCTGGCATCCATATAGTACATAACCTCTCCCACCGGCTCCGGTGGGGAGGTGTCCGCGGGGATATTGCGCACGTAAAAAAAAAAAAGATCGGTCTAATGCTGACTGTACTAATTTAGATACTGTATCGGACTGTTAAGTGTTATTTAATATCCGTCTTTTAATTGTTTCTAATAAGTACAGTAAATGTATAAAATGTATTTATACAAAAAAATTACATTGGAATAAATGTATCAATACTTAGTGTTTGTTTTAGTTCTATAATTCCCAGAGGACAAAGTTGAAATATATTTATGTTTGTTTGTTTGTTTGTTCACTGTTGCTTGTTTGTAAAGAAAGATTTAAGAGAACATCTTAAAGAAGGTTGCCTGGAAGAAATTGTGTAAAGCGATAAGGCTGCCCTTTGTACTGCTCTTGTCTTCTCAATTTCTGTATGAATGTTGATGTTGAATTGATGAATGAATATTGAATATTGTAATGAATATTGTAATTGGTGTACAATAAACAATATAATAAATAAATAAACAAACCAGATCAACAATAAAGCTGTACGGGACGTTATCCTGTACATTGACTCCGGTTGTGGAGAGTGCTGTAGTGGTTAGGAGACAAAGAAAAGATAGCCGGAACGCAACGTAAATACGTATATTGTATCGTTAAGGTAACAGTAGTAAATGTGTGGCTAATCTTTCCTTGATAGTGTGTACTTGGTAAAGGTTGTACTGATAGTCTCCAAGTTTCATTACTTGTATTGTATGTAAATAGACACAAGTACACACACAAAATTACGCCTTTATCCCGGGAGGGTTAGGCTGAGGTGAATTAACACTCACATTTCACCAATAATTGTATTCGGTCCCACGTAATATGGGCTGAGCCTATTGCCGTATTCCGGGCACTATTGTTGATGGCCATGCACCTGAGGCTGATTCTGTTCTGTATATATCAGTCTGATGTCAAACAGCTCTATCTCTTAGTCGCCTTGTACGACACCGCATGGGAAGAGATGGGGCTTCCCCAATTCTACTCTGCCGGAAACCACGCGGCAAATATTATAAATTATAAATAGTATTATGACGAAATAAATAATGACACGCGTTGCCGGTTCGGCTTGTGCTGCAGCGTCAGCAATGCATGTACACAAGGCACCATACATGCGCTGTACAGTCGTGATACTGTACAAAAACACTTTTTTTTATACCACTTACGTGGCAGACAAGCATATGGCCCACCTGATGGGAAGTGGTTACCGTGGCCTATGGACTTGTGCAACACCAGGGGCGTCACCACTCGCGCTGCCGACTTATAATAAATACCAGTTGGTTGGCAGACAAGCACACTGCCCACCTGATGGAAAGTGGCTACCGTAGCCTATGGACGTGTGCAACACCAAGGGAGTCACACTCGCAAGCAGGACAAGTTTTTGGTCTGTCCACTGATAGTACAAAACTCTCCAGTGAGCTCTGGCTACCTTACTTACCTCCAGGAACACAACACGAGGTTATTGTGGCCGCGGTATTTTGTAGGGCGGAGGTACTTCCCCAGTCGGACTGCTCAATTGGGACGGGAATACAGTCGTGTTCTACCTCCTACTTATTCTACTTATTATTATTATTATACCTATTCTCTCTTAATCCGTCTATCTATATAACATACTTTCTCAATGAAGTATTTTATTTATTTAATTCTTTATTGCACACACACAGTACAGAGATCATAAATGAGAACAATTCAAATTCAGTATTCAGTATTCAGTATTTATTAATTAACAATTTTTACATTGTGTTTGAACATGGTTTGTACACATTCATTGCATATACAAAAAAAAAAACATAAGAAAAACAACAATCAAAAGCAGTAGAAAATATCATGACACGTTAAAACTGGTATCAGTATAAAACCTATTTATTAAATATCTCATCAACTGAATAATAACACCCTTGTAACAGAAAAGCCTTCAATTTGTCTTGGAAATAATTGTTTTCAAATCTAGAGGCAGTTTGTAGAAGATTCTGATGGAGTTGTAGAGCGTACTATGCTTTACGATATCCAGGCTAGGCAAAGAAAATGTACAAAGACGAGCTTAACTCAAAATGAGTTCTCTCCCAGCAAACCTTTGAGTAGCAGAGAAGCACATAGTAATGAATTATATATAGATAGACATTTTTCAAAGGTGTATATATCTACGGGATACAAACCCTGTGGACGTGTGGTATGCGAAATATACGTTGACTTCAAGTGGCGACAGAAACGAGGCCTTGGGATGCACGATTTGGTTTGAAGTAATCATTTTCTCACCATTTTTACCCGATTACGGCGAAACAAAAGGAGGGTTATGATTTTGACAGGCTGTGTATGTATGTAGGTTCATCTATTCCCTCTTAAATCCTCAACCAGTTATAAGAACTGGGAAAATTAGGTTAGAAGAGTCTTGACTGTACGCTGGTTATAGGCTATATAACGTGTCATTGAATCTAATGTAGCTCTCTCAAGCAGTCATAAAGCATTGACCCGCGGAGAGAGCCAGATCGTGAGAGATGGCTCTGGGTCTGCCGGGGTGCGAGGTATATGCCTGTCATCCTCACCTTCGGCAACCAAAACGACCCACAGGCAGCGTGTGTTTTAGTCGGTTCGAGTCCGACATAACCTCTCCCCCCGGCTCCGGCGGAGAAGTATCCGTGGGGATTTTGCGCACGTAAAAAAAAAGCGGTTTAAAGCATTGAGTTAAGAAATAAATTTGAGATAAATACGTCATGTTTGGTATCAACTGAAAAGGCTTAATATTAGCACATTTCCAATATGTATAGCTTATACCTATTGCTGGCCTCAAAATAACAAAATAAGGTTAAAACTAAAATCTGACTACTTTCTCTACTATATATAATAATTTATTAATAATATGATCTATAATAGGTGGCTTTGAGCTGTTTATCCGCCATATAACTCCGTGCTATCCTCAAACAGAAAACTTCCAAAAGAACGCTTACTGCACATATGAGGGTTCAAGATATATGCCGGTAACTATATCTTTTTAATATACCATATACCTAGGTGGTAGACAAGCACACAGTCAACCGGATGGAAAGAGGTTTCCGTAGTTTATGGATGTGTGCAACACCAGGGGCGTCACACTCGCGCTGTCGTCTCTCTAAGAACCTTCTAATGTCCTTGAAAAACCCCATATTGTAGTCGCTTGGGAAATCCTCAACAGGGAGTTCATTCCACAGATTAAGCTTGAGAGGGATAAAGTTCCTAACATACCTATCTGTGTGTTGTTCCCTGCCTATGGCGAGAGGTGCGATGGTAGAATGTAGCCGTGGGCAATATGTCAAACAATTCATCTGAGCTCACATCCTTATACAAACGGTAAAACACACAAACAAATGAAAAACCGGATACTGCATTTATTGTAGTTCTAAGAAATCGATTAGTAAGGACTTTCCATTGTTTGATTTGGCTGATTCATAAGGCTTTTGTTCACGGATACGGTACTGTGCAAGGTTTTTCAATTGTACCTAACTAACACTGAAGCGTCGGAAGCTTAGTGGTTCAGGAGTCGGCCTTACGATCGAAAGGACTCGGGTTTGAATTCTAGCCCTAACACTACCGATGTGAACCCCCTCCTAACACAAGCAATTTAGCTTAGCTGGAGAGGTTAGAGGGAATATTAATAATTTCAGTTCTAATATTCTTTTAAAAAAAATTATAAAAAAAAAATGTGACCGCGAGTACTTATTATAATACTGCTCTCATTATAAGCGCGCGGCGTGGCGGGCGGGGGGACATCGCTGCCAGCGCTCAGGGCAGTATCTCGCTCTCTTTCCTCTCATACCCTATCTTTCTCTTTTTTTACAGCGCCCCCCTCTACGCCGCACTTTTCACGGGAGCGGTACAATGCTTGTGGTCACACTATACTGTAAGCGTAGTACAAAAGTTTATTTGTATTTAGCTCGAGCTCCACTGGCACTATCACTTTCATCTACTCCATGGATTTTTTATAACACTTAGGTGGCAGACAAGCACACGGGCCACCTGATGGAAAGTGGTTACCGTGACCTATGAACGTGTGTAACACCAGTGGAGTCACATCCGTGCTGCCGACCCTGTAAGAATAGAGATTTTATGTGCCCTCAGTGCAGAACACAAAATCAGGACAAGCCTTTGGTCTTCCCACTGACAGCACAAAAACTATCCAGTGAGCTCTGGCTACCCAACTCACCACCGGGAACACAACACGAGGTTATTATAGCTGTGGTATTCTGTAGAGTGGAGGTACTTCCCCAGTCATACTGCTCAATTCGGACGGGAATACCATCGTGTCCTACCTCCAACCTCGTGTTAGGTGGCAGACAAGCACACAGCCCACCTGATGGAAAGTGGTTACCGTGGCCTATAGACGTGTGCAAAATAAAGGGAGTCACAGCGCTGCCAACCCTGTAAGCACAGAGAGTTTCTGTGCCGTCAGTGTAAAAGACAAAGCAGGACAAGCTTTTGGTCTTCCCACTGACAATACAAAAACTCTCCAGTGAACTCTGGTTACCCTACTCACCGAGAACATAACACAAGTTTATTATGGCCGCGGTATTCTGTAGGGTGGAGGTACTTCCCCAGTCGGACTGCTCATGTATGGTTTTGTATAGAAAGAATATAATAATAATCCAGTATAAATACATAAGTATTCTAAGATATTCTACACAACGTTATTTGACTCTAAGTAAGCACAGTTTAACTAGCTTGTGTTATCGATTCTAGAATGCAGATACATACCTACTTAGATGCATTTTCTTGTGTAAATACATACATATTACACCTATAAACGCCCAGACCAATGCAAATAGAAATATTCATGAATACAAAATATTTGCAATGAACAGAATTCGAACCTGCGTTCTCTGACGTAGCAGTTGAACGTTCTACTGCTACGCCATCGAGGTCAGTACCCCTAGCACGAATAACTATCGTAATCGTATTGTAAACGTAACGAGAGAACCTGTGTGTGTATGAAGACGGCCAATCGCAATGCTCCGTCCATTGATACGTTTTTTTATGATTTTTTTTAAGATACAGGCCTGGGGGTTACTGGTGGAGCCGCCTGTCACCCAGGTAGGAGCAGGCCGCGGCGGGGGCGCGCCTCGCGCGCCTCACCGTTTCCAGGTACGAGTTGGGGACTCTGTACTCCCCACACCCGAGGAGAGGGCCCGATCGTAAGAGATGGCCCTGGGTCGGCCGGGGTGCGAGGAATATGCCTGTCAACCTCACCTTCGGTAACCAAAAGCGACCCAGAGGCGGCGTGCGTTTTGGTCGGTTCGAGTACGATATAACCTCTTCCACCGGCTCCGGTGGGGGGGTATCCGTGGGCTTTTAACACGTAAAAAAAAATGTTTCTCATACTAAGGGTACCTACTGATACTAATAAAAACCTGTAAATCGTACTGATACTTACGTGTAAATAATGAACTTAGATTTAAAAGGTACATTAAATAAAAATCACATTTCAATTCTCTGCTTTCTTAGTTTTATAAAAACTGCATTACTTGATTAACATTGTTAACAAGTAAATACTTATAATCTAAACATCAACAATATCCAATAAGGTTACATAACGAAAGTTAACGCTATTATAGCATATATACGTACAACCTCTGTGGTGTGGCGGTAGTGAACGCGGCCGCTACGCAGGAGGCGCGGGTTCGATCACCGCTCAGTAAAAATATTTGTATTCATGAGTTTGGGTATTTGCATTGGTCTGATCGTGCCTCACAGAGCATATTAAGCCGTCGATCCCGGTTGCCATACAAACATCTTTGGCAGTGTTACGGGTAGTTGGAGTCCTAAAAAGTTCAACATCTGGTCTAACTGCAAAGCTTAACTTAGATGGCAGGCAAGCACACGGCCCATCTGAAGGGAAGTGGTTACCGTGATCTATGAACTTGTTCAGCACCCAGAGGAGTCACACCCATGCTACCTTCCGTTCTTGTGCAGTCAGTGCAGAAGACACAATCAGGACTGTCCTTTAGTCTTCCCACTGTTAGCACCAAAACTCTCCAGTGAGCTCTGGTTACCCTAATCACCGCCGGGAACACAACACGAGGTTATTATAGTCGTGGTATTATATAGGGTGGAGATACTTCCCCAGTCGGACTGCTCAATTGGGACGGGTATACCGTCGTGTCCTATCTCCTTCTACCATCATGTTATCACCCTATCATCATGGTATTAACAAATTCATCACAACGAGTTTTGGTTGCTTCCGAAGTCTTCACCATGGAACTCTGGTGTGAGCTTTCTTCTTGTGCGCGCCATGTTTATTTTGCTTATTCTGTTGCTTACGGGAGCGACAGCCATCTGACCTTCGTACCACGGGAAGGAAGCATACGCCATAGCCTCGTGTGCCAAAACGGGCTTGTAAGAATTACAGGTGACTGGAATCCCATTGTTCTCATTGATAGGTCCGATATACCAACAAAACTAAATATTAAAAGAGCATAACACGTACTATATTATTTTAGCAATCATCTTCAAAGCATGAGCTCCAGTCTCATATGAGGCTCTTCTCACTTCGTAGTCCAATTTCCAAATTTTACTTTTACAACACAACATAATATATCAACTATTACAACATTATAATAGTAATATTAACTAACACTAATTATATAGCACTTTTTTTAATTTCTTATAGTCCACACCAGATAAATATCCCTTCTTTTTCATATCCCACAAATTTTTCCCGAGTCTCTTTCTACGTAAAGCATTCTCCCTCATTTCTTCTAAAGCATATTTTTTATCGAAAGCAGAAGGGAATATGGGAAAAAAAGAGTTTAATTTTGGTAATAAAGACACAATTAATGGTACAAGCGGCAATACTGGTACATCTATCGACCTTGGTAACTTTCTCGATGGTGATTTCATTAAGGGATTAGCGTCTATAATGTTTAATCTTGGATTCGAGGCAGACAAAGTTCCAATTTCCGGGGGTTTTAGTGATCTGGCATCAGGCTTCACACTGATGATGACAGGTCCGTGTTTCACGAACTTGTTGACGACTACTGGACTTGCTAATTTTGTCATATCATTGGCAAGTAGACCTAAGTTAAGGGCGTGGGTGGAAGTTACCTGAAATGTTAAATAGGATGTTAATCTTCGAGTTTAGATATATCTATCTAGATATCTAAATAGATAGATAGTGAATACTTTATTGTACACCAATACATTTACAGCAGAGACAAGTAAGTAGCATGTATATACAGTTTAATATACAATAGGCGGCCATATCTCAGAAAGCGAATTCTTCCAGGCAACCTTGGGATGTAACAAGACAAAATATATATGGCGTAGTTATCATATAAAACTAGACGAAAATGTAGTAAAACAAAAGGGAAGAAAGACAAAAGCACAAATAAAGTTAAATAAAATAAATACACAGTGTTACGTAACGTATTATACATAATCGTTATAAACTGACTATCTAAGATGAACTAATACTCGTAGATATAAACACCTCAACAAAGTCTAGGGAACAAGATGACCCCAATTTTTTTTTTTTTTGTAAATCTTGTTTTGCAAATAACTGGCAGCAAATAAATAAAAATAGAATAAAGTAGATTACAGAGTTGTTCGAAATTTAAAAATAAATTTAAATAAGTAATGATTTTCGAATATGGAGGGAAAACTTTTAAAAGTGTTTGATTGTGCAGTTTTTCTGAGGCAAATTAAAAATTATTTTTTTTGATTGTAAATAACGTTTATTATCAATAATACGTCTTTTACGTATGGTTTGTGCATTTTTGTGACTGTAGTCATCATGTCACGTCGTCATTTAAGTCGCGAAGAGATGTTAAGGGCTGTTGGTATGCTGCAAGCTGGACGAACTCAACGCGACGTAGCGGATGCTGTCAACACCCAACCAAGCGTAATTTGCAGATTATGGGCACGCTACAGGTCTACAGGGGATGTTGCCGAACGTCACAGGGGACGAAATAGGGTTACTACCCCGCGACAAGATCGTTTCTTGCAAAATTCCGCAAGGCGGCAACCCACGATTACTGCTCGTCAGTTGGTCGCAGGCCTCCAGTCTCAGCATCAAGTGGTTATTAGCGATCAAACTGTCAGAAGAAGACTACACGAAGCCAATCTTTATGCTCGCAGACCGCTTAGGGTTCCAGCTCTTCGACGTGGAAATCGAGGTCGTCGCTTATTGTGGGCTAACGCACATTTACAGTGGACCGACCATCAATGGGCACGGGTTCTGTTTTCCGACGAATCTTGCTTCGGTTTTCATCCTGATTCAAGAAGAGTGCGTATATGGCGAGTTCCTGGACGTCGGAGTCGTCTCCAGAATCCGCAAGAAGTTCATCCTTACCAAGGTGGAACAATCATGGTATGGGCTGGAATTCGCCTTGGTGGAAGGACCGACCTCGTTTGGATACGGGGCAATTTGAATGCAAACCAATACATTCAGGAGGTTATACACCCCATGGTAATCCCTCATCGACAGCAGTTCGGTCAAGATTTTATGTTCATGCAAGATAATGCACGGTCACACACCGCGAGGGTAGTGGTCAATGCGTTAAGCGAGCACAATATGACGACGTTGGAATGGCCTGCTCAGTCTGCCGACCTCAATCCCATAGAGCATGCCTGGGATTTGCTTGGGAGAAGAGCTTTCAGTGATTCTTTGGAAAATCTGAACACGGAAGAACAACTTTTTTTACACCTTCGCAGTGTATGGAGCCATATTCCACAGACGATGATTGACAATCTCATACTAAGTATGCCACGCCGTTGTCGAGCTGTTGCTAATGCTTTAGGAGGTCCTACAGATTATTAAAAACGTTTAAAGTACGGTTAATTACTGTATTTCTTACTACCTCGTTATTTTTGTGCCTAATCATAGAAGGTTGTAATACTCAATATTGGCACTATTCAATTATTTCTTAAAAAAAAAAAAGTTGGTATGAAAATGTTTTTATTAAAATTAAAATTAAAAACGGTATAAAAATACCCTTCTATTGATATAAAACACTCACTATTACAAGAAAGGGTTTTTAAATAAAAACTAGAAATGTCCTTGTTCCCTAGACTTTGTTGATGTGTGTATCTTAAATATAAAATTCTCGTGTCGCGGTGTTTGTGGTTAAACTCCTCCGAAACGGCTTGACCGATTCTCATGAAATTTTGTGAGCATATTGGGTAGGTCTGAGAATCGGACAACATCTATTTTTCATCCCCCTAAATGATAAGGGTAGTCCACCCCTAAATTTCTTTGTAATTTTTAGATATTTTTTTTACGTTTTCATTACTTTTTATTATACATCATTAGAAAATACATACAATCCTGAATTTTCAAACTTCTACGATCATTCCCTATTTTTCTATCGCGATTTTTATCTTTCGATTATTAGTAAATCCCCGCACACTTACATTATTAAATAAGTTATTTTTGTTGAAATAAAAATACATGGCATAACAACGTTTGCTCGGTCAGCTAGAAATATATAATATAAGTAACACATACTAATACGAAGAGAAAATAATGAGTAGCAGTACATAAGCATATAATTGTGAGCTATCACTGAGTACCTACACGATGACAAGTAGTGGTCCTTTGTACAAACTGTAAAGACACAGTAAGTGACACTACGACCCAGCGAAAAATATAGCTAGTATTTGGTACACGACATATGCATACATCCCCAAAACATGCACACATTAACAATTTAAAGAACTACCTAGTCTAGCCATAAATATTGTTACGAAGAAAAAACATTTTTTTTATTGCAAATAATATTTATTACTTTTACAGTGTGTTAGTTTAATACATAAATATAAAACAATTTAAAATATAAAAAGCTTATTCGAAGTGGTCTCCATTGGCTGCAACACAATCCTTTAAACGTTGAGGCCAGTTATCAATAGAAGCACGCACTCTTTCCATGGGAAAATTCTTCACTGCCAATCGTATGGATTGTTTTAGGGACTCCAAATTATCATGGCGTTTAGAGCAAGCCATACTCTCTAAAACTGACCATAAATCATAATCCAGCGGATTAAGATCGGGACTAGACGACGGCCAGTCTTCAGCTCTGATGAAGTCCGAAACGTTCACTTCCAACCAAGACTGCGTGGACCGAGCTTTATGACCCGGCGCTGAGTCTTGTTGGAAGGACCATACTTGGTTATTGAACATGGTGTTGTTAAGGGGTTTAACTACCTTCTCAAGAATGGTATCTTGATACACTTGTGCCGATGTTTTGATACCTTTTTCACTCCTTCATAGCTAACACCCCACCAAACCATCACTGAAGTCGGATAATGCCCACGTTGCACTCTGTCGACTAATTGGGAAGCTTCCTTAGAGCTTTGAGCATAAATACGGTCATTTTGTTTGTTAAAATGTTGCTCAATTGTAAAGATTTTCTCATCACCACCTTTTTCGTACGAACACTACGTGGACGGCCAGATCTTTTTCTGTCACAAACAGTGGAGGTCTCATTGTACCTATTAATAGCCCGGTACACAAACATTTGACTAATACCAAGCGTATGGAGAGTTTTAAAAATTACATTCGGCTCCATACCAACTTTGTGTAATGCAATCACAGCGATTCGGTTTTCTTTATCACCCCACTCCTTTTTAATATAGCAAAATATTGTACAATGTATTGGCGCCAAAATTAGAAAACACAATGAACAATCGTATAAAAATGACAGATTCCAAATTCAAATGTAATATCTTTCTTATTTTAATTGTAACAGTATTTATGGCCAGACTAAGTATATCGACATTAGTTGAATCACACATAACTCGTATTTCAAACCGTATTTTAGCGATGCACTTTTTAAGAATGTGCCTATTCAGTATTGATGGTCAAAGGTGTTGAGTAAGTAGGAGGAGCCGTTGAGAGAGGTTATGTTGGACTTGAACCGACTAAAACCCACGCCGTCTGTGTAGGTCGCAGGCTGCCGGAGGTGAGATTATCTAAGACCCATTTCGCCTCGGGTATGGAGAGGCGCGTATCTCACACCGCCGCCGCGGCCTGCTTCTGCTAGGGTGACAGGTAGCTCCACCCGTCACAGGGGACGGAGGTCATTGCGCGACCCCTTCGCTCCCACTCCACCGTCTCCTTTACTAGTATTACTTACTCAGAGAAGGAGAATGCATGCATACACTAACAAACTAACAAATGTTGGAGAAGGTCCAAAGGAGAGCAACAAAAATGGTAGCATCCCTTAAATAAAAAAAGTCCTACGAAGAACGCCTCCTAGAACTCAACTGGATAACACTGGAGCAAAGGCGGAATAGAGGAGACCTCATAGAAACTTACAAAATACTCAGTGATCACTACAACGTCAGAAACATAAAAGATTTGTACATGATGAACCAGAACACACGTCTTAGAGGCCATTCCTTGAAGTTAACCAAACCTCCATGTGCTAGCAACCCCAGAACACACTTCTTGCCATATCGAGTGATGAACTTGTGGAACTCTCTCCCGGAAACTGTAAGAAGTGCTCCAATAGTGAACTGTTTCAAAAATAGACTTGACAAACATTTAAATAATTAAGGACACAAGTGCAGTGATATACACGTATCAGCTCGTAGAGCTGCTAGTGTATCAAATAATAATAATAATAAAACGTCAAATGTAAAACTAACATTTTAGTATTGAAATCATCATTCCCCTTATCCCAAGTTTATTTGAGGTTTTCCATTCATCTCTAGTTGCAGTCATCTCAACATTCATTCCCTTCTTGACCATATCATCATTCACACAGTCCATCCACTTTTTTTATACCACTTAGGTGGCAGACAAGCACACGGCCCACCTGATGGGATATGGTTACCGTGCCCGATGGACGTATGCTACACCAGGGGTGTTATACTCGCGCTACTGACCATGAAGAACCTTCTGATGCCCCAAAGTCTCTCCTAAGGCTAAGAGGTTCCACACTACCTGCGAGTATGGGATTGTCAACCAGCCTCAACGCCCGTCTTTGCACTTAGTTGAAGGGGTCAAGCTGGTATGCAGGCGCAGCAAAAAGGTGAATCCATGTGGGGCCGGACCTGTGCCTTGTAAAGAACACACCTCATTTTAGGTCTCCTTCTCCTCTTGTAGCCATCCACTTCCATAGTTAGTGCCTTCCTTACGACATTACTTTCATCCCTACGCATTACATGTCCGAATCAGAACAAACGATTTCCTCGTAGCTTTTCCGTGATCAGTGCTACTATCAAACTTCCTCTAATATATTCATTCCTAATCTTATCCATTATTATCACACCACACATCCATCTCAACATTCGCATCTCGGCTACATGCAACCATCTATCATCCGTCACCTTTACGGGCCAGCTCTCCGATCCATACAGGACGGCATGCCGGATAGTGATCTTATAAATTTTTCCCTTAAATCGAAGGGGCATTCGCGAGTCACGAGTATTGATTTATAAAATAATAATCTAACCCATTCTAAATTTACTATACCTAAGTGAGAGGACATCAACTAGGTTCCATTGTAATGATATGTATGATCTGAGTTTAATAGAAGAAAAATTACCATTGCTTTATAGAAATAAATGATTTTTTTACATTTTTTTAGTATAATATTAATGTGTAGGTATAACAAGCAAACTAACCAAAAAAAAACAATTTTAAATGTTTTGTCAGTTTATTTTCCTGTCTGCCGGATAATCTCCGAAGTGACTAGGCCGATTTCGATGGGATTTTACTGCAGATAGCTGATATTGTGAGGGTGTAATTGAGCACTATAATTTGATATTTCGAGATTTTTTTCATCTATCTATATATACTATTAGGTCTTTACAGATTCATGAGAGTTCGTTATTCCTGTAATTTAATAGCTATTTCCATTATTTATATTTTGTTTGAAAGTTGATTTCAAGATTTTACAATTTCCACTTAATAATTTAATTCGATCTTCAAAAACAGTTCTCCCTAAATTTGATTTTGATGATAAATTTCGTATTACTTTATACAGCTGTCACTTTTCAAAAATGTAATAAAAGTTGCTGTTTGTTAATGTTGTCTCATTCATGCACAAAAATATCGAAAAATTTAGATTTGTCATTCCTAAAATAAATGCACAAATGTTAGTTCTGAAAATTGGGTTTCCTCCAATTTCTCCAAAAATTGGCAATTTTATATGTATTTATTATAAAATAATAATTTGTTCATGTCTATACATTGGAGATATTTAAACTAAAATTGGGTAATTTTATATCGTTAACACAAAAATATATAATTTTGCCATTGTTTGTATGTTTGTCAGTGTATCTATAAGTAAAATATTTTAAACAATTACTTACTATAAGACACAGAAGGTTAATCCTGTAACTTTCCATTGATCCCATCATTCTGGCACGGTCACTGATAATGTAACCCCAAATGTGTTCCAACTTATTTTATATACCTAGTTTGACTGTTGAAAACACCATTGTTTAAATTATCTCTTACCATTGATAAGATTCAACACGTCCCACAGTAACTCTATCCCTTTGTTTGACTAACAAATGAACCCAGAATCACTTACAACCAATGACTTATTTTTGTATAGACACGGCATATAGGAACATGGCAGCTAATAAAAATGTAACACCAACACTTAGTAAAATAAACATTAATATTAATAATAGCTGCTTTTTTTATACTACTTAAGTGGCAAACAAGCACACGGCCCACCTGATGGAAAGTGGTTACCGTAGCCTATAGACGTGTGTAACACCAGAGAAGTCACACTCACGCTGCCGACCCTGTAAGCACAGAGATTCTGTGCTGTCAGTGTAGAAAACAAAGCAGGGCAAGCCTTTAGTCTTCCCACTTACAGCATAAACTCTCCAGTGAGCTCTGGCTACCCTACTCACCGCTGGGAACCCAGCACGAAGTTTTTATGGCCTAGGTATTCTGTAGGGCGGAGGTACTTCCCCAGTCAGACTGCTCAATTGGACGGCAATACCGCTGTTTCCTACCTCCCTACAAAGTGTTCATGTGTAGAAATAATACGTCTTTATTATAATAAACAAATAAATAAGAATATTTGATAGTAAAGAAAGAAAGAAAGAAAGAAAGAAAGAAAATACATTTATTGCAAAACACAACACACATTACATATATATACACATTTAGAATAAAGACAGAATTAAAAAATAAAAACACAAAAAACATAAAACTCAAAGACCTCATACCCGCCACAATTTGTTATCTATGGTTGCGTAATGTCACCCACGCCAGCCACCACGGCGCGGCGCGGCGCGCGCGATTGGCCGACGACGATTGGTAGTTTGACATTATTGTTAATTTAGTCATGGATTATATTCTTATTTTCATGAATATTATAATTATTATCCTTTATTCATTTAAAAAACATATTAATTATATTTTTAAATATTTAAGTTATCTATTATAAAAAACATATTGAAAAATATAAATTCTTATTATAATTATATATTAAGTTTTTTTTCCGTAGCGCACTGTCGCGTCTCTGATTGGTGCGTAAAATCAGGACAATTTGTTCTCATTTTTTGATGCCACTTTAGAGTGCGGACAACGCATCTACTTATAGATTTTGATATATCATATTATAAGCTATATATAGATGCGATCTCCCTCTCGCACCGCCAATCCATGTATAATGAATGTGCGAGAGATCGAAAACATTATAGTGACTGAAAGAAAAGTTTCGACTGGAAATGACACGAATGAGTTACTGCATAATTAAAACCAGCCTCCTTAATGGTTAAGGGGTCGACCCGGGTTACAATCGAAAGGTCCCGGATTCGAATCCTGGCCTTTACACTACCACACCGGCGTGAAATCCCCTCCTAATATAAGCAATTTAGCTTAATTTCAATTCAATTTCAATTCATTTATTTCTCAACAAACATAATTCATGTAGAAATTTAAAGAGACTCTTTCCTCTGTCGCATCATTAAGGCCTGGAATTCATTACCAGCTCACGTGTTTCCTTCTTCCTACAGTCCCGGGTCCTTTAAGTGGGGCGTGAAAGAGCATATGATGAGGCCGTCAAGCTAAGTGTCACCATTGTCACACGGTATGTGTAAGTAATCGTGACCCTCTTTTCTGGGACTTTGCCTTCAGCTTACCATCAGGCAAGGCGAAGTAGAATTGGCGTGTCCTATATAAAAAAAAATATAAAAAAATTATAGGTATAAAGCTAAATTAGCTGAAGGGGTTAGAGGAAATATTAGGAATTTCGTAATGTAAATACATAAACATAATATAATCACGTACTTATCCCTGAAGGGTTAGGCAGAGGTGAATTAACTCCCTCAACAATAATTTTATTTGGTCCCACGTAATAGGGGTTCGGAGTCATCCCCTATTGTGGACTCGAGCCATGCATCTGAGTCTGATTCTGGGCTGTATATGTCTGATGTTAAGCGGCCCTGTTTCTTAATCGCCTTGTACGACACCGCATGGGAAGAGATCCGGTGATCCAAATTCTACTCTGCCGGGAACCACGCTTCTAATTTCGTAATGTAAAATTTTAATATAATTAAATCTAAAACCCAACTACTGAACAAGTACTAAACAAGAAAATATCAAATCGTATGCCTATTTTTGATAGGTATTTTTGTTTTGTATTGTGTAGAATGTCGTAGAATATTTATTTATTTATTTTTCAGCAGTCGGGTTTTACTTTTAAACTTAGCAAGCAATAAATATTATTTACACATATTTGAAATGTGCCCTTTCAGTTGATACCAAACACGACATATTTATCTCACAATTATTTTTTACGCAGTACTTTATGACCGCTAGAGAGCGTCACATTAGATTCAGTGACACGTCATATAGCATATATATAACCAGCGGACGACTAAGATGCATCTAATGATACCACATTTGTCCAGTTCCAATAAGTGGTTGAGGAGCTATGAGGCAACAGATGAACCTGCATATGTACATACATACATACATAGCCTGTCAAAATCATAACCCTCTTTTTGCTCGCCGTAGTCGGGTAAAAAAGTTATAGTTGTGACAGTTACTAGAATATGTTAAGATAACAATGTACAATTTGCTAACTGCCGCATTGGGGCAACCTGTAATGGTAGTTACATAAGGAAAAAATAAATAAATAAATAAAATAAAATAAATAAAAAAAAACTCCAGTGTACATAAATCGTTCAGATCGAAGACCGGAACTATATGATTAGTATATTTTTATTTTTTACGTGCGCAAAACCCCCACGGATACCTCCCCACCGGAGCCGGTGGGAGAGTTTATGTCGGACTCGAACCGACTAAAACGCACGCCGCCTGTGGGTCGTTTTGGTTGTCGAAGGTGAGGTTGACAGGCATATCCCTCGCACCACGGCCGACCCAATATGATTAGTACATGTATGATGTACGCGGAATCAACATCATTTTCGATCAACGATCAACATATCAATATCACTCTCAACACTTTGAATATCAACATTAATAAGTAGCGACTTCAATAGTTGTTTTACCTATACATACATACATATATTCACGCCATTATCCCCGGAGGGTTAGGCAGAGAAGAATTAACATCCACATTTCATCAAACATTGAACTCGGTCCCACTTAATAGGGAGTGTGTCTATTGCCATCTTCCGGCCACTATTGTTGACTCAAGCCATGCATTTGTGGCTGAGTCTGGGCTGTACATACTGCATCTGTCCGATGCTAAACAGCCCTATTCCTTAGTCGCCTTATACGACACGGCATGGGAAGAGATGGGATGGTCCAAATTCAACTCTGCCGGGAACCACGCGGCTTTTTCCACAGTTTTTTTAGAATTCAGTGAAGCGAAACTGGACCGGTACAATTACAAAAAACTGTAGAAAAATTAAAGTGCCTTATTCAATATATTTACCAAATCTCAGCGGCAAACTTATTCGTACAATATTGTGAGCCATTGTGGGCATCGCGCCGCTGTAAATTTTACCAATCTAGCCGCACATTATTTTATATACTATACACTTAAAAAAATATTATGTTATGAACATAGAACTAAAGTAAAATTATATTGTTGCCATAGTGCAACAATATAATTTTACTTTTGTTCTGTATATGTACCCACAATGTAACATATTTTTGTTCTGCAGATTTAATTTTGACATTGTTATACCTAGATTAAGTACTTGCATACCTAATGTATAGAATTAGTATTATATAGACTCGACGACGAACGTAGTGTACGGACACACCTTTCTGGTTTTTGTTACACTACTAAGCTATTAGACCCAATGTATATTTTTCTGGTTAAATAAATTGAAAAAAAAAATATTGATCTCATGAACTATTGATGTAGAAGGAAAAATGGATAACAAAATTAATACAAATTGTATAATTATCAGCCTTACGCTGATATTTGCGGTGCAAAACACTACTTGTCCCGTTGTGATGAAGGTCAATTGTGTGTTGTGCAATAAAACCACAAACTTCACCTGAATTGGTGTAATAATATTGTTCAACAATACATTGGTCGTTTATCATTAAATACCATGAGTGTGAATGAAACCATAGCGTGATCTATTTAGATGTCAACGCCATCTATCGAGCGGTGAGTGAAACTTAATCTAAATAGCAATACTGAACACAAATCTCAAAATTGTACAACAAGCAATGCTTAGTCCGTGTACTAATCAAATAACTCGCCCCTGATCGCTCCTGGTGACAAAACTGCCCATAACACTTGCTGCGTAGCCACGTTGGATGGCGATGGCCAGCCTTTGGAACAGAAACGACCCGGAAGGATTGTCACCATTCGCCTCGATGAGCCTCTATCCGATTTCTTTAATAAGGCTTTTAGCTTTCTTGCCCCAGCTCCCCAGGGTCGCTTGTGCTTGATCCTTTTCCTTGAGCTGGCGTCTTCTGCGGCGGCCGACGCGGAGTGGACGGTGCGACTAAGGTGACTGGTGGCTATGTAAATTAATTGTTGGTGTAATGAATTACTGAACTCATAAGTTATTGGTGTAGTAAATTGTTGAAATTCTTTTAACTGTTGACTTAATGGTGTACATATTTTGATCGTTGATCTAATTAACTGTTGATCCAGCGTATATAACCTGCCAGGCCGCCCTTTATACTACTCTTGTCTTCTTAATTTCTGCATCATGAATATTGTAATTGGCGTACAATAAAGTAAATAATACATAAATAAATATTTGGTCTCTACCTACTGCAATACGATGGAGGCGTGACTGTGTGTATTTATTTACGAAAGTTTCTTCATTTGGTTTTAATTTTTAAAATACTGAATGATACACTCGACCCAGCGACAAGTGATTTTTTATTGTTTTATACCACTTGGGTGGTAGAGAAGCACACGGCCCACCTGATGGATAGCAGTCACACTCGCGCTGCCAACCCTGCAAGCATTAAGAGTTTCAGTGCAGTCAGTGTAAAAGACAATACTTGATGTTGTTAAGTCTGGTCGAAATACATTCAGCACACACTCTTGCTGGTCACTTAACCCATCACCACCGAGTCTCTTTTTAAGCCTAATAGTTGCGCTAGGGTCAATAAGACTGCACTGACTGTATATTATTGACAATAAAGTAATGAAATTTAGCGATTAAACCTTCACGGGGAAGACTGAGACGGAGCGTGTACAATACGAATGAACTAATGCTAAAGCAAAAACAAGATTACTGGGTCTTCTGACCCAGGCACGACTACTTGGAGGTTACTATATTTAATCTCTGAAGTGTACTTGAAGATGAACCTGATATGACGTCACATAGTTGGAGACATACACAATATGAAACATATTGAACTAATTAAGTCATACTGTCGCCTTTAAAAACATTATATTATGTATTGTGTAATACAATAGTGATATTAATAAATTAAAAGATCTATTATATTAAAAAATATATTATCAACACGTCGATCTAATCATTACAAAGGTTCTAAAGTTACCAGTTGCAATAATTACGTAAGTTATAGATAATATTTATTATGATAATCACGTTGAAAAATTCGTTTAAATACGAATTATTTTTTTAATATTATCGCATATACTATTTACATTTTGTTCTGTGAACTTACAATGGGGGGTCAAAAAATATTTTGGTCCTCCATAGGGGTGCTTCTAATTTCGTCATGTTACGTCATGGCTTGTACCGAGAAGGAGCTGTGTTTGGTACGGTTATTTTTTTCTTTTTTTAATCTATTCACTTGAAAATACACTTTACTTGTATTAAATTGTCCCATGTTTCAACGGTCCATTTCATTCATCAATTAAGAATTAACTGTCCTGTAGGTATAGCCCACATGTTGACAAGAGTTGTAGTCTATGTACCCCACAACAAGGGCCATAACATATCAGATACTAAATGGAATATTTTATTTGTTAATAAACATACAGGTCAGGTCTCTTTCCCAGTGGTGTAGGCAGAGATAACATTTATTATTTAGCTACGATATTACGTCTTCTACTACTATGTTATGACAGTTGAGACATTTTTTTTTTATATATGCTAGCCAATTGTGAACACTCTTAATTTGACATTGTCTTAAAATGGCATACATGCGTCTAGATCGACCTCTGTCGGGTTGTCCATGTACTCTTGCCTAAATACCTTTCAATATAAACTTGTAAATAAAATACACATATTGAAATTCACTTGTACTTTTTCCTCAGTATTTTTTTTATTATGACACCGGACTGGTTTCGCCTTACAGCATCCTCAAAGGTTGCCCCAAAGGATGCCATACAGCGAAACCAGTCAGGTGTATTAATAAAAAAAATATTGTTGAAAAATACAAGCGTATTTCAATAAGTGTAACAACAAATTCCACCAAGTACCATCAATTAATCACTTGTTTAACTGTTTTTTTAACCGCTGAGGCATTGATTATAAGCCGCATAGGTTTTGTTTTGTAAATGCTTTTGAATTTTACTGTATGTAATAATTGTTTAAATGATAAATAAATTTAAAAAAAAATAGTTTGTAAATTTAAAAAAACTTTTCTCTTACAGTTGGAGGCGCTCAAGGAAATGAAAGAATGTAGAAAATCAGTTCTAGCATCGTGAGTAATTAAATATGTCTATAGTTTTAAATATTAAATAGTTACCTAATGTCATAGTAATTAAGGTTTCTAATTAATTTAAAATAGTCACGTTCTATTAACCTATGCAACTTTTATTGATTTCTATGTAATGTTACAGGTTATTGAAACCCCTACTGGCTTCGAAGTTACTTGGTAAGTATCGACATAAGTAAATAATGTTGAAATATTGTATAAATATACGGACGAAATAATTTAGGAGACCACTCGTGAGAAGTCTAGAAAATCTTAAGTTATTTGTTGAAAACGTGCTATTTTTTCGGTTATGAAATTAAATAAAAATTATAACCAAACTTCGGAAGAAAAACTCCCTGCCGTGGTTTTTCTAAGCGACTATAATATGAGGTTCTCGAAGAAGGATATTAGAAGGTTCTACAGGGCCGGCAGCACGTGTATGACACCCATAATGTTGCACACGTATAGGCCACGGTAACAACTTTTCAAAAGGTGGGCCATGTGTTATCTATATGGGATAAAAAAATAACAGAATACTGCAGATCTAGAATAAGCCTTACGGAAATTGACTTATTGCGCTTGTTTCTCGGTCTATAATATCCACAAAACTAATTAGACAGCTTCTTTTTCATTTTAGCGTTAATTCCAGTCGCATTCGAAGCTTAGAGTCTTTAGTCCTCATTTTCTAGTCTAACTGCGGATTTAGCTAAACTTCGATATTTTCCGTTACGCGACTGTCATTTGACCTCCACAACACGTTGGAGATATCAAAGCATTGCAGTTAGATCTGTTGTTAGACTTTTTAGGTCTCCAACTTCCCGTAACCGTAGATATTCGTATGGTAAAAGGGATCAATGGTTTAACGTGCTCTCCGAGGCACGTCCAGACCAATTCAAATTCCCATATTCATGCAAACAAATATTTACATTGAGCGGGAATCGAACCCACGGCTTCTGCGTACCGGTTGCTATCACTACCGCCACGACACAGAGGCTCTCCAATCCAACAAGACAGCTATTATCATCTAATGATGGCTTATAAACAATACTTTATTCCAGATAAAGAAGAAAAGAAACCGATGTGTAAGAAATGCGAAGAGTTGCTATTACCACCGCCTCCGCCAACAATTATGTTGATGCCAGCTGGCCCACCACCCTGTGGAGCTCCATCTTTACCACCAATTTTATTAGCACCACCAGCGTTACCACCGGCACTACCACCACCATCCTGCCTTCCGCCACCACCTCCAGCCCCGTTGATAATACCAGCACCTCCTCCCACACCAGTCTGTTTACCTTCACCTCCTCCTGCATGTTCATCTGCACCTCCTCCGCTAGTATTTTCAGCTCCACCACCGTCACCTTTCATCTTACCAGCCCCACAATCGCCTCTATTGTTACCTCCCCCTCCAGTACCAATGATGCTACCCGCACCTTGTCCGTGCAATCCACCAACCCCACCACAGCCAATGTACTTACCAGCCCCTGCTCCAATAATGCTTCCGGCGCCAAGCCCCGCACCATCTCCGCCCTGTGGCCTCCCTCCTTCATTACCTCCGGCTCCAGCACCTTTTATAATATCTCTCATTCCTCCACCACCTCCCCAACAATTATGTGGACCACCTCCTCCTTCAGGCATGCCAATGACAGCATTCATGGTACCACCACCAGTACCGGTTACTTTAGAACCCAAACCCCTAGAATTGCCCCCTCCGCCTCCTCTTTGCGGTTGTAAATATTGTTATTAATATTGTTTATTACATTTAATTTATTATTATATCGAAATAAATATATTGGTATTATACTAAGCCTATTATTTCATGAGTCACAAGTGGTATTTATCGAAAGTACGAGTATGTTGTTATTTGTACTACGAGTACCTATACCCAAACCGGTAATTTACTTCGTACACGCCCAAATTGTTGTCATTGCATTTTGTATGCACTTGTACAGACGCGAATGAAAGTGATTCTGACAATAAATACGTTTTCTATATATGATATTTATATATGATAGCCGAAATAGTGGACATGTTTGCGGGTTGCCTGAGTAAGTTCACAAGGGCATCTTTGTACGTCATTATTTATAAGTATAGTTAGTAAAATAGAATAGATTTATATTTACAATATACAATATACTAACTGTCGCATTGGGGCAACCTGTAATGGTAGTTACATAAGTATAATAAATAAATTAAATTAAAATTCAATTGTTCTTGATCTATTTAAATGTTTACTGTACCTACTTACGGTTCGGTTAGGTAGGTACCCAACTAAACGTAATCAATCTTGATGAGTCTTTTTTATTATTATGTTTTTTTTTATTTGGTTTATTTAAAAACTTAGTTTATTAATATTATTCTGTTTAGAAACTCATTTTAAAGACTAAAACCGAAATGAACCACTAGTTCCACAATAATAAATAAATATTTCACTAAATTCCACACAACCCTATCTAGAACCGTGTTAAGCATAGCTTAACTACCTTGTGTTATGGAATCTAGAATGTGAATACTTAGATACATTTTCTTTTTGTAAATACATACATAGAAACAGCCCGACCAATGCAAATATACATATTCATGCATATAAATATTGGCACTGATTGAGAATCGAACCCGCACCTCCTGCGAAGCAGTCGAACGTTCCACAGCTACGCCACATAGACCGTTAGTTACCTAGTTAGCGCCTACAATATGGGGTTCTTCAAGAGGGGCAGCAGAAGGTTTCTTCATGGTCGGCAGCACGAGTGTGACACCCCTGGTGTTGCATACGTCCATAGGCCACGGTAACCGCTTCCCATCAGATGGGCCGTGTGCTTGTCTGCCAACTTAGTGGTATAAAAAAAAAAAAAACAAGTTGGCCTAGTATCTTTGTTTAATATGTGTTTACATACACTGCAAAATTGTTTACCATTAATTAAGTAGCAAACTGAATGTAGTATACAACAACAACAACTAGCCCATCGCAGTCCACTGCTTGACTAGGCCTCTCCCAATATTGGGAGGCTTTGGCCTACTGTTTCCACGCTGGCCAGACGGGTTGGTGCAGGGTTTTATTTCAAGATTTCCTTCTCTCGCAGTGATATCGTCTGCGTATTGTTCCGTTAGTCGCCTCTTATGACACCCTTCGGATGAGATGGAGTGGTGATACTTGTATTCTTTCTCCGTCACCACACTGGTCAATGGGAATGTAGTATACTTAGATGAATTAAAAAAGAAAATTTTATTCATCTAAGGGAGTATAGGTTAATTTTGTGCGGGAATTAGGATTGAATGACCTGGATCAATAACTGATTCAGTTTCTGCGACACTTTCAGGAACCTATTTTCTTGTCATCCTGATCATTAAATCACTTTCGAACTTATCTCACTCATTCACACACTCACTTTATGACTAACGTTGACGACTGTACATAGTTTACGGTACAAAATTCTATTTCTTGCAAACCTCAGTACACTGTAGACACAAGTGGATCTGTTACAAATATGCTTATCAAAGCTATCGTGGCATTCTTCAAGTACAAAATCGTAGGCAGTGTTATTATATTGACTTGCTGGCCTTCGATTGGTAAAGTATTGGCAACTAATTTCTTTCAATCCAACGATGTATTATTATAAATCTATAGATGTTGTCGCCCTTTTTCACCCGCGTGGGGTGCGGGGCGTGCGGGACACGAGGCGCACGTCTGTCAAATGTCATTCATCAAATGTTTCGAAGAACGAACTCTGCAACGGACGTTTACTTTGATTTTATTATATTAAACCAGCAGTCTACCAGTATTACGTCGTATTAATTACAAATCCCAGCTATCAAAGCGGAAACAATAGATATGATGAACGCACTCTAAATTGTCAACAAAAAATCAGGGCTGTTGTCCCGATTCTAAGCGCTAATCAAAGATGTGACAGTGCGCTACGCAAAAAGAAACATACATAACGTCACTAAGAATCAATAAACACGTGGTTAAGTGGTACTTAATCGTGGTAATCAAATCGTAACATAACAACGTTCAGCAATTTTAGCTAGGTCAGTTAAAGTACGTTTCGTAGCCGACCGCAACAGCAGATACAACGTACTGTAAGACAGACTAGAATGTGATAATATCGTTTATAGTTTTGATTCATTGCGTCTTGTCTATGGTGCCGTTCATCCGTATCGAAGTTTAACAAGTAATGTACAGCGACTGTTGCCACAAATATGACTCAGGAGTTTTGACATTCTGTTTTCAGTCAGCTACTTTTGCTGTTTACTATTGTTTGGAAACTATGACAGAAAGTTTACGAAATGAAAAGTTAAACAAGTTTAATCCATTTCAGATCAGATGAAGTTAAGTCGACAAATATCCCGATATGGGTTAAGCGCTACCTTCTCTTGTAACCAGTCTGTCCTCGATCACATTGACAGACATAGACTTCAAGGAGTACTTTACATTGCACATGGGGAAGACGATGGAATTCTCCAAAAGGTGCTACTTACTTCATCCATACTTATAATAATATAATGCGAAGAAACTCTATCTGTCTATCTGTCAATCTGTATATCTGTCTCTTCGTATGTCTCTCGGCCTGTATTCACATCTAAACCACTGAACTGACCTTGATGAAATTTGGAAAATTCATAGTAATAGAGATGGACACAGCACACTGCACGGGAAGGCAAAGCTTTAACTGACTGCCGTCCCCCATAAGCGTAGGGTTAGAGGTGACGGGTGGAGCTGCCTGTCACCCTAGCAGAAACAGGCCGAGGTGGCAGCGCAATACGCACCTCCCTATATTCGGGAGCTGGATAGGGACACCGTGGTCTCCACATCCGAAAAAGGCCAACTCGGCCAGGGTGCGAGATATGTCTCTCAGTCAATCTGATCTCTAGCCGACTAAAACCCACATTTGTAATGTTACATTTTCGATGTCTGTAAGCCTAGTATCCACTAGACAACACTGTTGCACAACATTGCCAAACAAAGATGAGCAACATCTCGGTACAATGCTGTCTGTCCACGGATGATTAATCGTCGAACAAGATTTATGTCATTATTTCAGGTATCCAGCTCCATCAAATCGAAATTGACTTGGTATCCCCCCCCCCCGTTTTTTTTACGTGCGAGAAATCCCCACAAATACCCTCACCACCGAAGCCGGTGGGAGAGGTTATGTCGGACTCGAACCGACTAAAACTCACGACACCTGTGGGTCGTTTTTGGTTGCCGAAGGTGAGGTTAACAGGCATATCCCTCGCACTTCGGCCGACCCAGGGCCATCTCTCTCAATCTGAACCTCTCCTCGGGTGTGGGGACCACATAGTCCCCGGAAACGGGGAGTCGCGTAAGGGTGCGTCACCCCAGGCCTGCGCTCATGGGGGGGGCGTAGGTCATTCATCGACTTCCGATGCCCGAGTTGCCTTCGTACGCGGGCAGCTTGGCTTACGATCCTTCGTCACTCCTGCTGCCGCTCCCGCCCCGCCACCTCAGAAGAAGAAAAAAGCGTACCTATTGATTGATTGTTTTGATATTTGGTACACACCTTTAGTTCGGACAATAAGTACTACAATTTAATTAAATAAAAACATAGACTTGACTCAATACCTTAGTAATAACATCATGTTGAGTACTTTTCTAGTGAAAATCAATCTGATACTATCTATACCTGGTTGGATCTCCTTAATTATTAAAATTACAAAGACTAATTTTTAAAAATCTTCGGTAACATGTCCTTGTTCTTTCCGCTATCTCTAGGTGAAACCTCATCAATTTATGACGAATTACATATGGTTAGTAGTAGGTGAACGAGTGCCCAACGAGTTGCACAAGGTTCGATACGATGCCGACGTAACTTTCTTAGAACTTCGTACTATTGGTACTACTAACAAGGTCATCCTAGGAAATAGCGCAGGTGAGCAATTGAATATTGTACAATACTAAACTACTATTCAGTATATCTCGTTATAGTGTGATTTTTCAGCAGTCGGGTTTTAGCTTAGAGTATACATAAGAAACTTTTTTAACACACGCTAGAGGGCGTCTCATTAATTTTAATGGCATATTGTACAGCCTATAACCAGCGGAGGACTAAGTAGCTTTAAACGATACCTCATTTATCTAGTTCTAATAAGTGGTTGAAAAGCTACGAGTGAACAGATAAACCTACATACATACATAGCCAGCCAAAATCATAAACCACATCGACGAATGAATGAACGAATGGCCTGAACGAATGGCCTAAGACGGCTGTGCGGTTTTAGTCGGTTCGAGCCCGACATAACCACCCCGCTGACCACGGCGGGGGGTAACCGAAGTGGATTTCCGCACATTAAAAAAATAAAAGTCGGCTCGGTGACAGACAGACAGCGGAGTCTTAGTACTGGGGTTCCATTTTTACCCTGTTGGTACAGAACGGAACCGTAATAAAGAAGATCGAATGACCAAGAATTTACTTCTAAATCAATTCTTGGTAAATGGTTCTGTGCTTTTAGCATCAATTTCGCAAATGTTCTGAAGTAAAGCTAATATATTAACGTAAGGGATAAAAAGCATTAATTAGCATGTGACCGTTTAATTCGTAAAAGAAGTCCGAATATTGAAGAATCTACTCCTGGAGACTCCGACTGGAGTCTGTAGTAATAAAAACGGACTTTTTGTAATCTTTTGCAACTCGGGTTTTATTATTTCAGCGTTCATCACTCAATCTTCCCAAGCTGTGTACTTTTCCGATGTTTATATCCATCCACGAGACGGAATTGCCATTCACCCATGGGCATATTGGACTACCAATGAAGGCTTCGTACTGACTCACGAATGGGCAAAGATCTTGAGGCGGCAGGACGTGAAAAAATATCCATTAAGGATTGTTACACCAGTAAGTAGAATTGTTTTATTAAATTGCAGGTACTTAAGAATAGCTGTTGTAAAAGTCTTGTAAATGGAGAAAATTTCTTGTTAATAGAAACTGCGACAGCAATGGCGATCCATAAGTGAATTCTCTAAATAAAAATCAATTCAAAGTTCAGTGACGATGTATTAAAATAATTTAAACGTGAAAAACGGTTTTTTCGTAACACTAGTTTGAAAAAAGAACATTGATATCGTGATCGGTTTCAACATTTGATCGAAATTTGAAATTTGTTGCCAATGTCAAGTAAATTGTAATTTTTTAGAAAATTAATAAAATTAATAATGACGAAACGCTAATTTCAATTATGATTAAAAATTCTCTGTTTTGGAAATCGTGATTGTTATTGACATTTCTTTTTTTATATAAGGTGGCAGATAAACACACGGCTCACTTGATGAAAAGTGGTTATCGTGGCCTATAAAAGTGTGCAATACCAGGGGAGTTAGACTCATGCTAGCGACCCTGTGAGAACAGAGAGTTTCTGTGTCGTCAGTGCTGAAGATCAATCAGGACAAGCCTAGATATAAGTCTTCCTACTAACAGCACAAAAACTCTCCAGTGACCTCTGGCTACCCTACTCATCGCGGGAACATATCACAAGGTTATTATAGCCGTGGTATTCTGTAGCCGTGGTTTTGGCAGACCCAGACTGAATTTAGAATAGATGTTTATTAGAAAAATTATTAGCCATCTGTTCCACATCTCTGCAATCTGCAGAAGGACCCCACACACTATGACAAGACTATTTATTTTCAATTAGTAGTCTAAGTGTCCATACATGATGATTGATATATGTTTAGAAGAATTTGGACGATTTCAAGCGAAAGTTCAATGGCTCAGTGGTCAGAGCGTCACCCCTGTAAAGAAAAGTTCGGTTCAAATCCCGCCTGGACCGTTTAATTTTTTTCTATCTTGAATAGTTAGCATACTAAATGCTTTAAAATTTCATTCAATGGTCATCATCAAGGCAGTAACGAGGTAACAGAGGTAACAGATACTTGTGAGGTAGGACACGACGGTATCTCCCGTCTCAAATTGAGCAGTCCGTCTGGGGAAGTACCTCCGCCCTACAGAATACCGCGGTTATAATAACCTTGTGCTGTGTTCCCGGTGGTGAGTAGGGTAGCCAGAGCTCACTGGAGAGGTTTTGTACTGTCAGTGGAAAGACCGTAGGCTTAGATTGACACCACTGACTTGTAGGGGCGTGAAATGTTGACGCGGCGGTCAGGGAGACCCGGTGAAACGGTTATCCGCTGGCCGCCCGCAGGTTGTACGGTTCCCGAACCTGGGGATTACTTAATCTCCACCCCAGGAGGCTGAACTAGCAGCCAGTGTAATGTGCCCGATGCTGTAGTCGTGCCGGAGGAGGAAACCGGAGTGGACTCGGCTACAGTATTTGGGAGGGGACCGGGGGCCCTTTCGCCCGCCGCGCCAGCCAGTCACACAACCCCAGCCTGTCTATGGTGGTCTTCTGCACTGGGAGCACAGAAACTCTCTTTACCTTCCTCCCCCCCTCACCCCCCACATAGGTCATGAAAAGAAGGAAAAACAAGAAAAACGTTACCACAGCGGCACCATCGTCCACAGTACATGTGGATTTCTGTAACATCAGGGGCCTACACACCAACCTCAACGCGGTTCATCTCCATTTAGAGACCGCGCAGCCCACCTTGTTTTTTCTGACGGAGACGCAAATATCATGCCCGGCCGATACAGCCTACTTAATGTACCCCGGGTACAAACTCGAGCATAACTTCCTGAGTCGCGCCGGGATATGCTTGTACGTCCGGGATGATATTTGCTGCCGTCGTCTTCAAGGCCTTGAAGACAGGGACCTGTCAACTCTTTGGGTACGTACGGATCACGGTGGCCACACCCGTATCTTTGCGTGCCTCTACAGGTCTCATAGCGGTGACCTGGGTACAGCTCAATTGTTTGAGCATCTGCAGCGGTCTGCGGACAAGGTAATACTACCTACCGCGGAATTAGTATTCTTGGGGGACTTCAACGCTCAACACGTATAGTGGCTGGGGACTCCTAGAACTGATTTTGCGGGAAGGGCTGCTCATAACTTTGCTCTGACCTACGGATTCTCTCAACTGGTGCATTCTATTACTAGAACACCAGAAATAGAGACCCACAGAAGCTCTATACTGGACCTTCTGCTGACTTCGCGCCCGGACGAATACTCTGTAACTGTGGAAGCACCACTTGGTACTTCGGACCACAGCCTCGTTCGGGCGCAAGTGACTCTCACGCGGCCTGAACCACCGCAGCCACCTCAATGGCGGCATGTCTGGCACTACAAGTCGGCAGACTGAGATGGACTACGAGAATTCTTCGCGTCGTACCCGTGGAGGCGGCTTTGCTTCACTTCAAATGATCCCAGCTCCTGTGCAACAGCAGTAGCTGATGCGATCCTAGCGGGTATGGAATGTTATATTCCGAACCGCTGGATCGCAACAGGAGAGAGCAAACGCCCTTGGTTTAATAGGCCCTGCAGAGAAGCAAGAGACTACAAGCAATCTGCATACAGGGCTTGGACCACGGCTCTTGCCAATAAAGATCCAAATATCGCTGAAGTGAAGCGAAAGTTGAATGCCGCCTCGAGGTCTAGTAAAAAAGCTACGGCCAGGGCTAAGTTTGAGTTCATCGGCAGAATTGGCGAGCGGCTTGCGCGCTACCCATCTGGCAGCCGTGCATTTTGGTCGCTCGCCAAAGCTGCCGAGGGAAACTTCTGCCAATCTTGCCTTCCACTGCTGCAAAAATCCGATGGTAGTCTGGCCCATGGCGCTAAGGAGAAAGCCGATCTGTTGGGTAATCTCTTTGCGTCAAACTCGACTATGAACGACGGGAACGCCGAACCACCCAAAATCCCCAGTTGTGGTGCTTCCATGACTGACGTTAAAATCACGCAACGGGTGGTCCGGCGCGAGCTTAAGTCCCTAGATGTTCGGAAATCGAGTGGGCCGGACGGTATACCGGCGATGGTGCTTGAGCACTGTGCCCCCGAGCTGTGCCCTGTACTTACAAGTCTTTTCGCACTCTCATACTCCGCAAGGCGGGTCCCGACCTCGTTGAAGACCGCATTCGTGCACCCTGTACCTAAGAAAGGTGACAGGACAGATCCGACCAATTACAGGCCAATCGCTATCACCTCCCTTCTCTCGAAGGTAATGGAGCGTGTTATTAATACACAGCTCCTGAGATACCTTGAGGGAAGATCGACAGTACGGCTTTCGCCACCGTCGCTCTACCGGTGACCTTCTTGTGTATCTCATAAACCGGTGGGCGCAGGCCATCGAGAGTCGGGGTGAGGCACTAGCGGTCAGCCTCGATATAGCGAAGGCCTTCGATCGGGTTTGGCACAAAAATCTTCTTGCGAAGTTGCCATATTATGGACTCCCCGAGGGACTGTGCGAATGGATCTCCAGCTTTTTGTCCAACAGAAGCATCCAAGCCGTCGTCGACGGCAGCTGCTCGGACCGCATGAACATAAACGCTGGTGTCCCACAAGGCTCCGTGTTGTCTCCGACGCTGTTTCTGCTGCATATCAATGACATGCTGTCTGATGACTCCATTCATTGTTATGCGGACGACAGTACCGGAGACATGTGTTACACGGGCCGTGCAAATATCCCTCAGTCCGAGGTGGAGAAGAGTCGCGAACAACTTGTGTCCAAAATCGAGACTACTCTCTCTGGAGTATCCGATTGGGGACGACTAAACCTAGTCCAATTCAACCCCACTAAGACACAAGTATGTGTATTCACCGCTAAGAAAACCCCATTCATTGTGGCGCCGCAATTCCTGGGCACACCGCTTACCATCTCCTCGAGTATCGGGATCCTTGTTGTCAATATCTCCAGCGACGTCCAATACCGAAGTCATTTGCAGGACAAGGTTAAGTTGGCATCAAGAGCAGCAACTCCTTCTTTATAAGGCACAGGCACAGGCCTCACATGGAGTACTGCTGTCATCTTTTTGCTGGAGCACCTGCATACCAGCTTGACCCCTTCGACTCAGTGCAAAGCCGGGCATTGAGGCTGGTTGACAATCCCATACTCACAGGTAGTGTGAAACCTCTTAGCCTTAGGAGGGATTTTGCCTCACTGTGTGTGTTCTACCGCCTATACAATGGTTTGTGCTCAGATGAATTGTTTGACATGATGCCCGTAGCTACATTCTATCATCGCACCTCTCGCCATAGGCAGGGAATTCATCCTCACACATTGCGACCTGAGACGGTGCGCACTGTGCGGTATGAAAGAAACTTCATCCCACGCACACTCAAGCTGTGGAATGACTTCCCTGCTACGGTTTTCCCAAGCGCCTACAATATGGGGTTCTTCAAGAGGGGCATCAGAAGGTTTCTTCATGGTCGGCAGCGCGAGTGTGACACCCCTGGTGTTACATACGTCCATAGGCCACGGTAACCGCTTCCCATCAGGTGGGCCGTGTGCTTGTCTGCCAACTAAGTGGTATAAAAAAAAAAACCACCACTGGATTATATATTCAGTTAATTTATTTATTTTCAAGGTGGGTCACTTCACCAGTGAGAAATATGATGGTACATTTATAGACTGGTTGGAAGATGAGTCCATATCTGATCAAGATCCTGGCATCCGCAGCGGATATCAAATGTCTATGCTGCTAGTGGAAGCAGTCAATGGAAGGTAGTTTTTTTTTTCAATAGACTCTCAATTTTTTTTTAATGCGTTACTTGAATTGTACATAACCCGTAAATCAACTAAATCGCGTCATCATCATCTTCATATAGACGTATTTTCCTGATTGCATCGGAGGCCAGGGTGACCTCGGTGCTCAGGGTACGCCTTCCAGATCTTCTTTCTCCACTTCGCCCTATCTTGGGTGTCCATGTCCATGGTAGTGAGACTATTTGAACGCATGGCACTCTCCACGACGTCAAGCCTGGACTTCTTGGGCCTACCCCTTCTACCTGGACCCGGCGGGGGTACCATCACCGAGGGTAATAGTAAAATTAAATTCATCATCTTCGTGGTTTGCCAGTTGCATCGAAAGTTTACACTTCGAAAATCAAGGACCGATTATTTTTGCTTTTTCATGAGCGATTACAATCTGACCTCCTAATCCTGAGAAGATAACTTGTACGTGAGATTATATACTAAATATGGATAAGATAATATCCCACAGTAATAATAACCCTAGTGGTATGGGTAATGGACTGCTGAGACGAGGTCTCGGGTTTAATCCCAGGTTTATCATGGCACTCACCAATGCCTTTTCAATGCTTTTCGAAATTATATGTGTATTTATCGCAGCTTTATAAGTGCCCGGTTAATGGCAATAGGCTCGCCACCTATTACATTAGGACCTAAACATAAACATAAACTGTAAATGTGTAGTGTGTAGTGTGTAAATGTGGGTGCTAGCACCTCTGCCTACCTCTTCGGGGATATAGACGTGGGTTTATGTTATGTTAATAATATACCTAATACCGATATTTGCACTATCTCAGATAAATGTGAAACACTAAATTATACCGTTCACAATCACACGCTTCTAGATAAACATTTAATTTGAGATCAAGTCTCTTACGATATAATATTTTGAATTCTGTCTATCTATAGTTTCCATATTATTAAGATGCCATTTATGTACAAGGACAACTGATGCTAGGTTAGATACTACTAGTGGTATGTACTTCTTCGAACTTGCGAAGTCAATCCCTCTCAAGATTAATTTTCTCTCTAACTTTAAGTAATTTTGCACTTTACAACCTCTTTTTTTTATCTAGGACACGCCAACTTGACTTCACCTCGCCTGATGGTAAGCTAAAGGCAAAGTCTCAGGAAAGAGGGTCACCATTACAGACACTAGTAATGTTACAATGGTGGCACTCAGCTTGGCGGCCTCTCTTCAAAATCAAATAATTGTTGGTAAAGGCATGCTACTAAATAATGTTTTTTACTTGAACATACTCGATTAATATTGGAAAAAGTGAAACGACTCAGATGGGACTCGAACTCGTGACCAGTCCCTTACTTACGAGGTAAATGCTCTGTTCACTAACCTACCGAGTCACGTCTTCAGTGTTCCAAATATTCCCATACAACCATCTTGAGACGACTGTAGGTAGTTCGTTCGACTCCGATCCGTCTTGGTCCTATCTTAATTTGTTTTGAATAGTTTGTATATCAATTACATACGAGTATATCCTGATGAGCTCTTCCAATCAGTCCCACCCTCCTCTTTCCTACACAGGACAACACGTGCAGGACTTTGATGTCACCCTGACACTGTGCAGAATATACGAGCAAGAACCAAGCGGTTCAGTGACTTTTTCCTTTGTCGCACCATTAAGGCCTGGAATTCATTACCAGCTCACGTGTTTCCTTCTTCCTACAGTCCCTGGTCCATTAAGCGGGGCGTGAAAAAGCATATGATGTGGCCGTCAAGCTGAGTGTCACCATTGTCACATAGTATATTTATATATACTACTTACCATCAGGCAAGGTGAAATCTAATTGACGATACTTAAAAAAACCATTAAAATTGAACATACTCTTTGCTAAAGCAAAATATAATTTAGCTTTTTTTTTTTATACCACTTAGTTGGCAGACAAGCACACGGCCCACCTGATGGAAAGTGGTTACCGTGACCTATGGACGTCTGTAACACCAGAGGAGTCACAGTCGCGCTGCCAACCCTGTAACTACAGAGTTTCTGTGCCGTCAGTAGAAGACAAGGCAGGACAAGCCTTTAGTCTTCCCACTGACAGCACAAATTCTCCAGTGAGCTCTGGCTACCCTACTCACCGCTGGGAACACAACACGAAGTTATTATAGCCGCGGTATTCTGTAGGGCGGAGGTACTACCCCAGTCGGACTGCTCAATCGGGCGGAAATACCGCCGTGTCCTACCTCCATCAAAATTGCTTGCCTACTTCCAATCATGGTACAATAATATTTGTAATGATTGACATTTCGACGATTTTTCTCCGGCCTTGTTCTAGCTAAGTTGATAGCTTAGTGAGTCCCGGTTTTGAATCCTGGACATTACACTACCGATGTGAACCCTCCCTAAAACGCCCATGCGGTGTCGTACAAGGCGACTAACGGATAGGGCTGTTTAACATCAGACAGATATATACAGCCCAGACTCAGCCTCAGATGCATGGCTCGAGTCAACAATAGTGCCCGGAATGCGGCAATAGGCTCATTCCTTATTACGTGGGACCGAATACAATTATTGGTGAAATTTCTTATTTTCTTATTTATTTATTCAGTAACAATTTACACTGTGTTTGAACATACATAATATTATTACAATAATTCATTTCAAGTCTATCAAAAATTTACAATAATTAAACAATAAGGAACTATAAAAATGACAAAATCAATTAACTTGGTAAGTAAAAATAAATTAGTACACAAAGTCAGATTTATACAATACATGTCAATTTTTAGTCATGTCAAATCATAAATTACTCATGTCAATAATATAAATTTCAGAAGCCAAGTCCAAATACCAAATAATATACCAAAATTAAATCAAAATAAAACAAAATGTCAAATATAATAAAATTGACAAAAAAATAAAAATTAACTACAATTCCTCGATTGAATAGTACTCGTAGCACCCTTTCAATAGGAACACTTTTAACTCCCTATGGAACTCTTTTTCATATAGAAGACCTTTCAACTCTAATGGTAGCTTATTAAACAACCTGGTAGAATTGTACATAGTGCTATGTTTGACGATGTTCAAATGAGGACGAACTATACTTTGGAAATCAATCCTGCGCGTGCTCTCTCTCTCTGATCTTTCTTTCTTCTTCGGTTTCATATTCATGTACGTGTTTTGCAAAATGTGTCATCAATACCAGAACATACAAGCTTGGAACGGTCAAGATACCCAGAACATTGAAGTGCTCTTTGCATGACTCATCCTGTCTTATACGCACCATTGTTCGTATAGCTCTCTTCTGAAGGATGAAAGCTCCTGTTATATTGTAGTCATAGCTACCTCCCCAGAAAAGAATGTTGTATCTAAGCCTAGACTCTACTAGCGCATGGTAGACCATTTTTAAATGTTCCAATTCAACATCGTTGCGCAGGCTTCTTAGAACATAGCAGGCTGAACTTATTGCTTTCTACAGGTTGGCAAGTTCATCTTTCCAATTTAGTAGCTCGTCAACATATACACCCAGAAACTTAACAGTACTTACTGGGCTTACCTTTGTACCATTTAAAGTGCAATCAATAGTACTTCCGTTTTGAGCAGTTGATCTAAATAAAATAACCTGAGTCTTATTAGGGTTTAGCTGAAGACTGTTTGCTGAGAACCAATTATAAAATATTTCTAAAGCTTGATCTATTGCTGATTTGAGAGCATCTAGATTATCTACAGATATCACAGCGTTTGTGTCATCAGCGAACATAACTAATTGGATTTCACCAGATGCTATTTGATTTACGTAGTTTATGAGGTCGTTTATGAACGTAATGAAGAGAACAGGCCCCAAAATCGACCCTTGTGGAACACCTGTTCTAATTTGTATCATCTTTGACCTATATGACTCTTCGCACTTGTTTTTCCCATGGGTATCATGTGCATCGGTATCAGTGGCTTTTAATTCTACGTACATCTTGCGATTCTGTAAATATGATTGAAAGATGTTATTGGCCTTTCCTCTTATTCCATAATGTTCCAACTTTATTAACAGTAGCTCGTGGTTTATGGTATCAAAAGCGGCACTTAGATCAAGAAAAGGTCCCGCTACTTTTTTCTTTTCATTCAACCGACTGATGATATCTTTTATCAAGGTGTCTATAGCGTCTTGGGTGCCAACATTCTTTTGATATCCATACTGTCTTAGGTTTAGTGCTTTATTCAAATTCAAATGTCGAACAAGTCTTATCTTCATCAACTTTTCTAAAACTTTTGATAATGTCGGCAGTAGTGAAATAGGTCTATACATAGCAGAGTCAGTTTTGGACCCTTTATTGTGCACGGGAATAACCTTTGCTATTTTATACTGTTCGGGAAAAATACCCTCGTCAAAACACTTGTTATAAAAATTACATAGAGGTTCAGATAATATGTCAATATTTTCCTTAATTACTGTTATAGGCATATCATCATACTCTGTACTTACAGGGTTGGCAGCGCGACTGTGACTCCTCTGGTGTTACAGACGTCCATAGGCCACGGTAACTACTTTCCATCAGGTGGGCCGTGTGCTTGTCTGCCAACTAAGTGGTATAAAAAAAAAAAAATCATATCCACAAGATGATTTTAACTTCATGGTACTGATGATCCTAAACACTTCACTAGGTGTGACGGGTCCCATTCTATTTCTTTTTCAATTTTATTTGTATGTTCCTCTAAAATTTTTAGTGCTAATGTTGAATAACTATGAACCTGACTGAAAACTTTACCAAATTCACTTGCAAATATGTTTGCCACTTCAGATGGATTTGACTGCACCCTGCCATTTGACTTTAGAACTAGTCTTTCTTTCTTATTCTGTCCCTTATTTCTGTGTCGATTAACTATTTTCCAGATGCCTCTCGAGACGTTTTTAAATCTTGCAATCTGATTCTGAATTGAGAGCCTTTTAGCATTTTTTATGACCCTGTTAAATACAGTAATATACCTCCGCCTATAGTCGTTGTTTATACTTTTACCTACCACTAGGAATCGTTTCATTTTACTGGAAACCTTGATGCCTTTCGAGACCCAACGGAGACCGGTCATAGGATCAAGACGAACTTGACTTTTATGTTTTTTAAAGGTCCGTTTGAAAGTCATGTCAAATTTTTTTATAAAAGTATTTATACCCATACTGTTCCAATTCTGATTAACTAACCTATTTCTATAAATATTTCTGTTCTTATAATTAAAAATTCTTTTATTAATAAATGTCCTAGAATTATTGAATTTATTTGATATATTACTGTACGTCACACCGCATATTAATCCTGCATGGCCATCACCTAGTCCATTGTGATCAACATCACAGTTCTGAATGCAATCGTCATGAACATTAGTTAGTACATTGTCAATGCATGATTCACGATCACCTCGAATGAAAGTTATGGAGTTTACCAGCGGTCTAAAATTATAGCATGTCAGTAAATTCATGAAATTTATTCCTTTTTGATACTCTGAGTGAGGATCTGTGGGATCGGAAATGTGGGTGTTAATTCACCTCTGCCTAACCCTCCAGGGATAAATGCGTGATTATATGTATGTGTGTATGTATTATTATTTTTAAACTTTATTGTACACAAATAAGATATTTAAACAAAAAATGAGATGCAGAAGGCGGTACTTCTCGACACTGTGGGCATTGTGAGGAGATTCCTCTCTCTGGAGCCCCAACCACCGGTAGCTTGGTCCCTGTCTCCGATACCGATGGAACACAATTTTTTATATTTTAAAATAGATGTTTTTATATGTATTTAAAAATATAATTTATATGATGTTTACTTTAATAAAGATGAATAATAATAATGAAATAAGGTATACAATATGCATACCCCAGACTGTAGGCATACATATAAATACGTACATAAATATTTGTTACAGAGATACAATCATTATGACTAAACTATGGGCATCAACTGTCAACAACAGCATGTACGTCATGGTAGCCAACGGAGACGCTGATTTATCGGGGGGCATTCTAAGGATATTGGAGCATCGAATTTATTTATTTGATTACGTCGTACCCATCTGGCCTTTCAGGTAATCTACTGGTTAAAAGAAAAAAGGGTGCAAGTGACATGGGCATTTCACTGAAAAACGGTCCTAAAATACATCAAACAGTGATTTTATAATCAACTTTTAGCGTTTCAACCGTCAAAGTTATAACATTTATAACCCGCTCTACTAGTGGATGTATGTATTCTACAATCTCTTCTTCAAAGCTGTCACCTCGGACTCTGGTGTCCACTTTTTCCAGTATAACTGCAGGTTTGAACTGATGAACTTCAATATTTTCCGTGAAACAACTGCTACTCTCTCATCTGCAATTTGAAGAGGTAGAACATGACGGTATTTCCGTCTAATTAAGCAGTCCGACTGGGGAAGTGTCTCCACCCTACAGAATACCACGGCCATTATAACTTCGTGTTATATTCCCGGCGGCGATGAGTAAGGTAGCCAGAGCTCACTAGAGAGTTTTTATGCTGCCAGTGGGAAGACCAAAAGTTTGTCCTGATTTGTCTTTTACACTGACGGCACAGAAACTCTCTATGCTTACAGGGTTGGCAGCGCGAGAGTGACTCCCTTAGTTTTGCACACGTCCATAGGCCACGATAACCACTTTCCATCAGGTGGGCCTTGTGTTTGTCTGCCACCTAAGTGGTATAAAAAAAGTCTCATTCTAACATATTTTCGTATCAAACTACGTCAATATAATATATTTCCGTACCTTTTTTTTTACGTGCGCAAAATCCCCACGGATACCTCCACACCGGAACCGGTGGGAGAGGTTATGTCGGACTCGAACCGACTAAAACGCACGCCGCCTGTGGGTCGTTTTGGTTGCCGAAGGTGAGGTTGACAGGTATATCCCTCGCACCCCGGTCGTACACGTAATACTTGTGTCACTATTTTTTTATACCACATAGGTGGCAGAAAAGCGCACGGCCCACCTGATGGAAAGTGGTTACCGTGGCCTATGGACGTGTGTAACACCAGAGAACTCACACTCGCGCTGCCGACCCTGTAAGCACAGTGGTGTCTGTGCCGTCAGTGTAGAGGACAAAGCAGCAAATATTTTTATCACTTTTGTGGATATTTTTACTGTTTCTTACTTGGTAGGAGAAAAAGTGAATTGTAAAATACGACTGCCGTGCAATAAATACAATAAACACGTATCTGAAAAAGACTTCATATTTATTTTTTGGTTAAGGGCAAACCATACTTAACTGTAGTGTCTTATTTTTCTTACAGGGTAGGCTTTACCTATTTAGCAGAACGAGAGAGCAGCACCAACATGTACTTGGAGCCGTTCTCTCCAGCAGTCTGGTGGGCCTGTCTAGGTATGATGGCAGTACTGGCCCTGGTGCAACGTCTCACGTCTAAGAACCCCGTGGAACAAGATGGAGCGTTCTATACTGTACTTACGACTTATTTACAACAAGGTAATTAAACTACTGAATGAAATTTTAAAGCATTTAGTATGCTAACTATTTAAATCAATTAATATATAGAAAAAAATAAATCGGTTCAGGTGGGATTCGAACCCGCGACCTTTTTTTTTTTTTCATAAATAATAAATATTCCACGACATTCTACACAACGCTATCTAGACCCATGGTAAGCATAGCTTAACTAGCTTGTGTTATGGGATCTAGAATGCAGATAAACATACTTAGATACATTTTTTTTTGTAAATACATACATATTATACATAGAAACACCCAGACTAATGCAAATATTTGCACTGAGCGGGAATCGAACCCGCGCCCCCTGCATAGCAGTCGAATGCTTTACCGCTACGCCACGGAGGTCGTCAATCTTTCCCTTACAGGTGGAACGTTCGCCCGGAACCATTCAAATTCCTCTAAACATATATCCGTCTTAGCGCGACTTAATCCCGCCTATTCTCCATTTTTTCTATATCTTAATCGGAAGGTAATAAATAATACATCCATTCCAATTTTAATATCGTCAAACTTTTCAAAAGTACTTAAGTTTAAAAAAAAAAAAAAATTTGACCCAAGTTTACAGGATCGTTACACAACATACTGAGACTTCATTCCACGCTAGGAAGAGTTTCAAGCTTAAATTTTTGTTCTAAACCATAGTAAACATTCAAATATTAAACAAATTCTACTCTGCGGCGTGGTTCCCGGCAGAGTAGAATTTTGATCACCCCATCTCTTTACATGCGGTGTCGTACAAGGCGACTAAGGGATAGGGCTGTTTAACATCAGACAGATATATACAGCCCAGACTCAGCCTCAGATGCATGACCCGATTCAACAATAGTGCCCGGAAGACTGTAATAAGTTCACCTCCTATTACGTGGTACCGAATTCAATTATTGGTGAAATGTGGGTTTTAATTCACCTACGCCTAACCTTCCGGGGATAAAGGCGTGATTATATGTATGTATGTATATATATATGTTTGTACCATAGTAAACAGAAGTCATTTGCTCATACACCTTTATTTTACCAGATGCAAGTGCAGTCCCGCATGGTTTGTCAGCTCGCTGGTCCTTCACTGTTCTCTCAGTGAGTGCTATGTTGGTGCATGCGTATTACACATCTGCTATTGTGTCCGCACTCATGAGTGCCGGCACAGGTGGGCCAACTACACTGAGAACGCTTGCAGACTCTAAATACGCTCTTGCTTGCGAAGATTATGATACCTTACGATATATGTTCTTTGATGTAAGTCTTACTATTATATTATAACAGTGTCGCAGTTGATTAAGGAAAGTGCAAAAAAAACCGGTTAAGTTCAAATTGAACTCGCGCACCGAGTTGATCCGTAACATAAGCTTAGGATTTAGAAGATTGATTTTTGCACATTTTCAAGACATTGTAGACCTGAGAATGTGTTACGAATTTCAACTTGATACCTCCAGGCAGTCCTGAGAAAAAAGTTTTGATAGGCTAAGCTATTATATATATTGATAGAATAAGCTAAGCTAGGCTAGAGAGTTTGTACTGTGAGTGGGAAGACTAAAGGCTTGCCCTGCTTTTTCTTCTACACTGACGGCACAGAAACTTTGTTCATATAGGGTCGGCAGTGCGAGTGTGACTCCTCTGGTGTTACACACGTTCATAGGCCATGGTAAAAACTTTCCATCAGATAGGCCGTATGCTTATCTGCCAACAAAGTGTTCTTAAAAAAAAGACAGACAGACAGACAACAAAATGATCTTATAAAGGTTCCGTTTTTTTCCTATTGAGTACGGAACTCTAAAAATAGTAGTAGTTACAGAAAATATATTTATTCCCCAATACAAGGAAAAGTACTCTAAATACTAGAGTTGACAAATTATACTTCAAACAAACATTCGTTTATTAGATAGGAAGATATGCTGTTGCAACAAAGTAAGGTCTATATCATGGCACATCCTAAAGTTCCATCGCTATAAGATTTAATCTCAACTTTTCTGTATATCTTCAGGCCCAATAAACTAAAATTTATTAAGCTTCTATTGTACCCACATTTAATAAACACTATCTAAACACAGGCCGAAACTACTTGGGATGATCTTGAATACCTAAAGAAAAAGAAAATGACATCTAAATTCTACGTAGACTTTGACAAAGGCCTGGAATTGCTTATGCAGGGGGGCACCGCTTTTCATGCAGAGTACAATCAGCTGTACCCGCATTTTAAGACGTTCAGCGATGATCAGTTGTGTAAACTGCAGCACGTGGATACCATTCCTGAGGTAAGACGTCTCTCGATACAGCTTAAGATAAGTTTCAGTAATCTATTTAATCTTAGCACATATTCCACCCAAAGCACCACTGCCCAACTCTCACAGACGCGAAAGAAAAGCCTGCACAGTATATGGTGGGTGTGTTGGGAACGAATTTAGAATTTTTAAATTTCGAATTTGGAACGGAACGCTGGAATTAGGCAAAAAAAAAAAGTTACTGAATTTTGACCTATCTATATCATCTTAATGATGCTTACATTATAAAGATGACATTGATAGCAACAAAAAGTGGTGCATTGCCGGTCAAGTGACAGTCCCAAAATTGATTTTGCCGCACAGCTTGTCTAGTACTAGTATGGTCAGTCTTATTTCTTATAGTCGGTCGACTTACTACTTGTGCGGGCCAACTATGAGGGGTACATGGGGAAGGAAGCGGCAGATTCGGCGAGCATAAACGCTTTTCTATTCATGGCAATGTTTTTTTACAAGCTTTTTATTAACTTACATATATCACCACCCCATCTCATCCGAAGGATGTCGTAAGAGGCGACCAATTGAAAAATACGCAGACGATATCACTGCGAGAGAAGGTAAATTTGGAATTAAACCCTATACCAACCCGTCTGGTCAGCGTAGAAACAGTAACTGCTAGCTGTTTTTGTTGTATTAACTTGCAATGTATGTATGGTAACTATGTTTGTAAGGGTCAAATCTTGCAACTTAATTTTGAAGCAGATACCCTCAAACGATTGCAATGAAATTTTGCATACTCTTTTACTGCTTTCTTACAGGGTCGGCAGCACGGATGTGACTCCACTGGTGTTACACACGTTCATAGGTCATGGTAACCACTTTCCATCAGGTGGGCCGTATGCTTGTCTGCCACCTAAGTTGAATAAAAAAAAAAAGTACAGTTAAGGTGGCAATGCATTAATATTGTGCCATGGAACTAGTCTGATGATGGACTAGAAAGATGACCATCAATCAATCAATTACCCCACCTCAGTCCACTGCTGAACATAGGCCTCTCCCAATGTGCGGCATTTTTTCCGATCCTCTACCTTCCGCATCCAGTCTGACCCAGCCCCTTTTCAGGTCGTCCATCGTCATCGTCAATAAACCAATCGTGTTTGGGCTCATATGTTTTGCCTTTGCGAAATCTCTGACGATACGTGGTTTAATAACAGAAATCTAAAAATAACAAAAAAATAAACTAAGCAGAATTTTTTTATCGGCTACGCATTTATGTTATTTTTATATTATATGAATAGTATTGTACACCATTATTAATTAGAACTTTTATGTAAAATATTTAAATAGCTTGTAACCCTGAACTTCGACTGAATTTCAATGCATAAAAAAATGGAGTCGAACTGCTGGTAGGCGTATTTACAAAGTAATACTGTGGTATGATAAAGGAATTCAGTCATAGTTGCCGGACATCACATTTTGCATACTCAACTACCTGTAGCGCTCGGTCTATAAAAGTCATTAAAAGTCATTGAAAGTCATTAAAAGTCATTAAAAGTCATTAAAAGTCATTAAAAGTCATTAAAAGTCATTAAAAGTCATTAAAAGCCATTAAACGTCATTAATAATCATTAAAATGTTGACCTTGTTCTTCACAGATTTTAACATGGATAACTTCGATGAAAAACGGTCAATGGACTGGCATGTTTCGTATCGCAGGTATATGGCTACTGGAAACTGGCCTGGCAAAGCGGCTAGTCAACCATCTGAAAATCCGTCAACCTCCTTGCAGATCAGCTATGCTCGCAGAGAGAGTCAATATAAAAGATATAACACCTTTGCTCATTCTCACCATTTCGGGTGCAGCTCTTTCTGTGATTATTTTGGGAATCGAACTGATGATTGCTAAGATTCAAAGAAGTAGAGATTCATTGAATAGAAAGTCAGAGACAGATTTTCACAATGATATGTCTAATTTGTCAGATGTTATTTAATTTGAAATTTAAGTAGTGTAGCGGTGTGGTTTCCGGCAGAGTAGAATTTGGACCACCCCATCTCTTCCCGTGCGGTGTCGTACAAGGCGACTAAGGGATTGGACTGTTTAACATCAGACAGATATATACAACCCAGACTCAGCCTTAGCTTCAGATGTATGGCTCGAGACAACAATAGTACCCGGAAAATGGCAATAGGCTCACCCCGTATTACGTGGAACCGAATATTATGATGGTGAAATGTGTTAATTCACCTCTGCCCAACCCTTCGGGGATAAAGGCGTGATTATATGTATGTAGTAGTGTATGTACCTGGGTAGTATGTTTTTGCATACTTTCTTGTTAGGCCGAGCTAGTGCAGCTTGGTCAATGTGATCGAAATAGATCAGTACCTAATTACTTTTTAAATAACATACATAAACTCACGCCTATATCCCCGAAGGGGTAGGCAGAGGCGCTATCACCCACATTTCGCCAGTTTATGCTTAGGTCCCAATGTAATAGGTGGCGAGCCTATTGCCATTAACCAGGCACTTATGAACCTGCGATAAATGCACACTTAACTTCGAAAAGCATCGAAAAGTCATTGGTGTGTGCTATGGTAAAACCTGGGATCGAACCCGAAACCTCGTCTCAGCAGTCCATTACCCATACCACTAGGCTACCGCGGTTTTACTTTTTAAAGGGAGGAAATTAAAATATTTTTGCTTGTATTAATAGATTAGAAGTCAAGTTTAGTGCACATTTTTACTCTATTTTCTCACAACCTATAATTTCTCTTGAAGTCAATAAAGTTATAAAAACATTGTTTTATTTTTATTTCCCTTTATTTTTAGCTTAGTGGTTAATGAGTCGGCCTTATGATCGAAAAGTCCCGAGTTCGAAACCTGGCCATTGCACTATCGTCGTGAACCCACTCCTAGCATAAGCAATTTAGCTTAGCTGGGGGGGTTAGAGGCAATATTAGAGATTGCGGTTGCTAATAATCTTTTGTTTATGAAAATATAATATTAAGTAAGTAGATTCCTCAATATTGTTTTTAGGAGTATATTCAGAGACAAACTACTTTATTATTAGTGGACGTATTTGAAAACTGTTAATGCTATATTTTTGTTGGTTTTTTGGCTACATTTAGAAAGATTGTTGTTTTTCTAACTTGATAATTATTATATAAAAATCGTTCCCAAAAGTGAAAAGGTCGAAAACATGAAACTGCTTATAAACGGATGAGAATTTTGATGATTTCTGATCTTAAAATGTATGCATAAGAACTGAAAAAAAATGTTTCAGGTATATTATTTCCAGAAAAAACGTAAACGTAAAGTATTTATTTAATCCTTGAATCGAACCCACTCCAATGAAAAATTTTCCTTGTTGGTCCAGCAGTGGTACAATTATGTTGAATTACTTGTTTCCGATTCTCGAGTCTGGTAAAAATAAGTCGAGTGCGGTTAAACATAAAAATAAACGTACCAAGAGGCTAAGATCATGAAGATTTCTTACTGATCCTGCAGGAGAGGTCCCAACTCCGAACACCCTCACTTAACACAAGCAATTTAATTAAGCTGGAAGGATAATATACATATAGTATTTTCATTACTATATTTTTTATACCACTTAGGTGCCAGACAATCACCGCCTGGAGGAAAGTGCTTGCCGTGGCCTATGGACATGTGCAACACCAGGGGAGACACACTCGTGCTGCTGATCCTATAAGAACAGAGAGTTTCTGTGTCCTCAGTGTAGAAGACAAAGCAGGACACGCCTACGGACATCCCACAGAAAGCACAAAAGCTCTACAGTGAGCTTTGCCTACCCTACTCACCCCTGGGAACACAACACGAGATTATTATGGCCGCGGTATTCTGTAGGGCGGTCGTCTTCCCCAGTCGGACAATTGAGCATTGGGACGGGAATGCCATCCTCCTTCTACCATTGACATACAGTACTCACGCCTGTAAATCCCCGAAGGGGTAAGCAGAGATGTATTAACACCTATATTTTGCCAACTATGATTTTCGATACCACGTAATAGGGGCGAGCCTATTGCCACCGTTAACCTTTAAGTAGACGGCCTCTGTAGCGTAGCGGTAGAACATTCGACTCCTACGCAGGAGGCACGCGTTCGGTTCCCGCTCAGTGCAAATATTTGTATGCATGAATATGTATATTTGCATTGGTCTTGGTGTTTCTATGTATGATGTGTACGTATTTAAGGATAAAAAAAGGTTTCTAAGTACCTATGTTTATTTGCATTCTAGACTCCATAACACAAGCTAGTTAAGCTCTGGATCGGCCGGGGTGCGAGGGATATGCCTGTCAACCTCACCTTCGGCAACCAAAGCGACCCACAGGCGGCGTGCGTTTTAGTAGGTTCGAGTCCGACATACCCTCTTCCACCGGCTCCGGTGGAGGGGTATCCGTGGGGATTTTACGCACGTAAAAAAAAAAGCTAGTCAAGCTATGCTTACCATGGGTCTAGATAGCGTTGTGGAATATTTATATTTATACAACCATTCATTAAAAACATAATTGTCGAAATATAGATACAGCAGCTGCATCTTACCTATCGATTCCAAGACCTGTGTTATCAGAAATAAAAAAAAAGATTGATTAATTACAATAATTATAATGTACGAAAGTTTATCCTCACGCGCAAGACAATCCTTATCAAGTACAACCTTATCTACCTCTCTCTCTAGCACGTCTGATATTTGATTACGATCATTTAAATAAGATAGTTGGACACCAAATGAAGTAATATTGTGTAAAGAGTTGAGTGTAACCATTGTCGAAATAGTTTTTCTTTTAAATAACTAATTACTGAAATGTTTTGGTTGATAATCAAGTTGAGTGCGTTATCTGTTGGACTTAGTTATGCAACACCAACTGGTTGTGTCCATTCGCCTCAGGCACAGGTAAAATAATATGATTGATATCAGCATCACTATACCATTGGTTCCGGTTGTATTCAAAGCTTGTACTTTGGACTCTAGAAAAGTGGTAATTCACAGTATTGTAGAGTAGAATCACTGGAGTGTCTTTTTTTTTTTTTTTGCGCAAAATCCCCACGGATACCTCCCCACCGGAGCCAGTGGAGGAGGTTATGTCGGACTCGAACCGACTAAAACGCACGCCACCTGTGGGTCGTTTTGGTTGCCGAAGGTGAGGTTGACAGGCATATCCCTCGCACCCCTGCCGACCCAGGGCCATCTCTCACGATCTGGCCCTCTTCTCGGGTGTGGGGACTACAGAGTCCCCAACTCGACCCCGGAAACAGGGAGGCGCGCCAGGCGCGCCACCGCCGCGGCCTGCTTCTGCCAGGGTGACAGGCGGCTCCACCTGTCACCCCCAGGCCGGCGCTCATGGGGGGCGGAGGTCGTTCATCGACCTCCGACGCCCGAATTGCCTTCGTACGCGGGCAGCTTGGCTTGCGATCCTTCGTCGCTCCCGCTGTCACTGGAGTGTCTGTGCTATCAGTGGGAAGACTAAAAGCTTGTCATGCTTTGTCTTCTACACTGATGGCACAAAAACTCTTTGTATACAGGGTCACACGTTCTTAGGCCACGGTAACCTCTTTGCATCGGTGGGCATCGTGCTTGTCTGCCACCTAAATGGTATAAAAAATTGATATTCTATTCTACAATAGACCGATCAGCGAATTGCCACTTGTCTAGAAGGTAGGTCTTTTATAGGAGGTAGGACACGGCGGTATTTCCACCCAATTGAGCAGTCCGACTGGGGAAGTGCCTCCGCCCTACAGAATACCGCGGTTATAATAACTTCGTGTTGTGTTCCCAGCGGTGAGTAGGGTAGCCAGAGCTCACTGGAGAATTTTTACTGTCAGTGGGATGACTAATGACTTGTCCTGCTTTGTCCTCTACACTGACGGCAAGCCGAGCCCGCCAAGCTGAGTGCCACCATTGTAGCAGTACTTAGTGTCTGTAATGGTGACCCTCTTTCCTGATACTTTACCTTTAGCTTACCATCAGGCGAGGTGAAGTAAAGTTGGCGTGTCCTAGATAATAAAAAGAAAAGGTCTTAATACCTTGATATACACCCCTGTTTTTTTGACACAGTCAATCAATTAGCCCATTGCAGTTCACTCCTGGACATATACCTCTCTCAATGTTGAGAGGCTTCGGCCTACCGTTTCCACCCTGGCCAGACGTGTTGGTATAGGGTTTTATTTCAAGTTTTCCTTCTCTCGCATCGATATCGTCTGCGTATTTTTCCGTTAGTCGCCTCTTAGGATACCCGACGGATGAGATGGAGTAGTGATACTTGTATTCTTTCTCCGTCACATCCGTTTTTTAGACTCACACGTCCCAGTCTAACTGAGGAAGTACCTCCGCTCAGAATAAGCTCGTGTTGTGTTCCCGGCGGTGAGTAGGGTACCCAAAGTTCACTGGAGAGTTTTTGTGCTGTCAGCGGGAAGACCAAAGGCTTGTCCTGCTTTGTTTTCTGCGCTGACGGCACAAAAACTCTCTATTTTTACAGGGTCGGGAGCACGAGTGAGACTCCCATGGTATTGCACACGTCCATAGGCCACGGTAACCATATGCCATCGAGTGAGCCGTGTGCTAGGTTGTATTAATTAAAGACTAGACACTTTGCTACTCAAGATAGATCTGACCCTGACTGTTCTCCTCCTCTTGATTTTGTTTATATTGACTTCTACGGAGGCGACTGCTGTCTGATTGCCAGACTTCGAAAGAAAAGTTTCCGCCATAGCCTTATCAGCTATTCAGGAGGCGTACCCGCTAGTATTTATGTGTAAATAACGGATAAAAATCTGGTGCAGGTATTCTTTTAGTTAAGGGTTTAAAGGACAGACTTCAGTCCAATTCCATGAAAGCCGTACAAGACAAAACCAAAAGGATCCAAAAGGAGAAGGAGAATGAGAAGACGGGGCATGACTCCAAGACGAAAACCTTGAATGCATCTGATAACCGCGATAAAATGATGATGATGAAGATGATGGAAGGTGTCTGTCGATTGATGGCACTTGGTGGAATTTGTTGTTACACATGTTAAGAACAGACTCGTGCTTTTTCCACAGTATTTTTTATTAGACCTGACCGGTTTCACATACGAAATGTGACTAAGTATCGCAATGTTTACAGAAAAATGTTCTTAACTGTTATTGTGAAGTTTTGAGTATGCCGTAAGGCGAAACCAGTCAGGTTTAATAAAAAATACTATAGAAAAAGTACAAGTGTATTCGTAATATGTGTAATTTTATGGTCTTTTGTTAATTGTAGATGGCGGCGCTTCACGACAGAATGAATGAGATGATAAACAACTTATACTCGTCATGTAAGTATATCTACTAGTATAATGTACATACATACATACATATAATCACACCTTTATCCCTGGAGGGTTAGGCAGAGGTGAAATATCACCCACATTTCACCAATAATTGTATTCGGGCTCACGTAATATGGGAAGAGCCTATTGCCATATCCTAAGCACTATTGAGGGAACTCGTGAGGTCTGCTGTTCACAGAAGTACAAGTAATAGATATCTGTGAAGCGAAGGTCAGATCTACATGGTATCTAAATTCCGCACCTAGAAACTTGTATACTGAGTCTGGGCTGTATATATATGTCTGGTGTTAAACAGCCCTATCCCTTAGTCGCCTTGTACGACACCGCATGGGAAGAGAAGGGGTGTCCCTAATTCTACTCTGCCGGAAACCACGCGGCAAACTAGTATAAGGTATACGGAAATATGGGAATGTTAATTAAAGTTATGTTAAGAAGGTTTGACTACTAAGTCAGAGGCAGCGAGTTCGATTCCCGCTCAGTGAAAATGTTTCTATGCATCAATATGTAGGTATATTAATTATATTGGACTGGGTGTTTTTATGTAAGTCTGATAATTGTTTTCATTGCAAACTTTATTCATTATTATATGCTTCTCTGCTACTCAAAGGTTTGCTGGGAGAGAACTCATTTTGAGTTAAGCTCGCCTTTGTACATCTTCTTTGATGTGTTTTGTTTATGATCTCTGTACTGTGCGTGTGCAATGAAAAATTAAATAAAATAAATAAATATATAGATAGTTAATTCTTTAATAGGTGGCGAGCCTATTGCCATTAACCGGGCACTTATAAACCTGCGATAAATACACACATAACTTCGAATAAGCATCGAAAAGTCATTGGTGTGTGCCATGACAAAACCTGGGATCGAACTCGAGACCTCGTCTCAGCAGTCCATTACCCATACCACTAGGCTACCGCGGTTCTAATCTAGGTAAAAACGTATCCAAAATACGCCGGTCATCCAAGGGGGCTGGTATCATATTACTTCTGTCTATCAAAAAACTATCCGCAGCTAAGTATTGAATTGATAAAACATCCTGACTCAAAAATTGAACTTGTGACCTCACGACCGCAGTCAATCAAGCGCAAACGTACACGGAAACAATAAGCCAACTTACAAACCTTGTGATACTAAAAAAAATATTCACACAAAAATATAATATCTGCTTATTGAAGTATGAATCACATAACAATGTCCAACAGTATTGCGCTACCATTGCAAATTACACCGAATCGGTACTGCTGACGAATCTGTTCGTGTGGAATGCTATTAGTTAATTATATTGTTGTTGCATACTTCTAAATACAGTCAACGACAAAAGTAGGTAAACAAATCGGAATTTACTGAACATTACTTTACTAGGAGGTAGGACGCGGCGGTATTTTCGCCTAATTGAACAGTCCGACTGGAGAGGTACCTCCGCCCTACAGAAGATCGCGGTCATAATAACTTCGTGTTGTGGTCCCAGCGGTGAGTAGGGTTGCCAGAGCTCACTGGAGAATTTATGCTGTCAGTGGGAAGACTAAAGGCTTGTCTTGCTTTGTCTTCTACACTGATGGCACAGAAACTCTGTGCTTACAGAGTCGGCAGCGTGAGTGTGGCTCCTCTGATGTTACAAACGTCCATCGGTAACTACTTTCCATCAGGTGGGCCATGTGCTTGTCTACCACTCAAGTGGTATAAAAAATGCATATTTATACACTTATCATAAATAATAATTGAGGTATTTTTTCTAATATGCATCCATATTACTGACGTACACAACTTTTAACAATAATTTCTATATGAATGAGAATGAACATTGATTAAATTAAATTACATAATCACGCCCCGGAGGGTTAGTCCGAGTTGAATTAACACCCACATTTCACCAATCATTGAATCCGGTCCCACTTAAAAAGGGGTGAGACTATTGCCATCTTCCAGGCACTATTTGATTCAAGCCATACATCTGAAGAAAAAATTGGTAATTATTTTAGTGTAAAATAACTTTTGTTGCTGACTATACCTTTTGATTTCTTTCAAAATAAACAGACATGGTAGTTTTATAGCCTAATTTGTAGTGATGTACATACATTCCCATAATTATACCTGTATATAATGGCCGGTTAATGGCAATAGGCTCGCCACCTATTACATTGGGACCTAAACATAAACTGGCGAAATGTGGGTGCTAGCACCTCTGCCTACCCCTTCGGGGATATAGGCGTAAGTTTATGTTTATGTTTATGTTTTATATAGGAATCTGATATACATATATAGGTATATATATATAGAGACGTGACCAACCTGTTCAGTCTCCACTATTTTAATCTTTTTTTTATTGTGCACAAAATCCCCACGAATACCCCCACCCCCGGAGCCGTTGGAGGAGGTTATGTCAGACTTGAACCGACTAAAACGCACGCCGTCTGTGTGGGCCACAGGTTGCCGGAGGTAAGATTATCTGAGACATATCACTCGCACCCCATCCGGCCCAGGACCGTATCTTATAAGACGGCCCTCTTCGGGTGTGACGACCACAAAGCCGACCGTATTGTGAATTAATACTACATGCAATTGTTTTCCACAGCGATCCTGTCAAAATTACATCCACCAGCTTCGAGCTCCTCATCTACACCTACACCATCAACACCGCCGTCCACAGAATACCAAACGTCGACCACACCACAAGAAACACCAGTATACACCTACCCGTATCCACAAGTGATATATGTATCTCCATCACCTGTAGCCCCACCTCCATCACCTGTATCCCCATCTCCATCACTTATAGCCCCACCAAATCCACCACCGATAACTGTGTCTAAAACATCTATACCAGTCCCCTATTATACTTACGAGACTTCTCCTCCTCCGCCAGAAGCTGTACAATATACTTATCCAATCTCAACTCCTAGCTCCTGGCCTAGTTACGAGTATTCATACCCACATTACGCGCCACCAGCTCCTCCGACTTATCCTCCCTCAACGTCAACTGAATATCAACCTTATGTCCCTAATCATAAAGACTACTATTACACTGAATATCCAACAGCTCCTGCTTATAAACCGTACCCCACTTCATCATCACCAACCATTCCACCAGTTCCTGCTTCATATCCTTCACCAACTCCATCACCAGTGTACGGACCAGCACCAGCTTATCCTCCACCACCAGTTTGTGCCCCACAGGCTTATCCCCCAACACCGATGTATCCCCCACCACCGGTGTATCCCCCACCACCGGTATATCCCCCACCGCCAGTTTACCCCCAACCAATGTATCCCCCTCCAACAACCTATACCCCTAGTGCAGTACCTCCTCATTATCCAAAATACCCAGAAACATCCCTATATGGAAAATGACGAAATTGACGAATAAATTACTTAGTATTGGACTAATTAATATGAGACGCAGTGCCCGTGAAAATCCAACTATGTTTAATAATTTTGGCTTTGTGTAGCGTTCTCCTTTTCATACATTGGACTTTCATAGAGCAGTTAAAACCATTTGTATTTAAAAAAATGTTAAAACTGTAACTTCATTGTCAACAGCTCTAAAAGAATATCGAGTGTTGTGCGATAGGGATTACGAACAAAACCGAAGTTAGCCGATCGTAGTCGAACACTTCAATCTACTTCTAAAATCAAATCAAAAGTCTGGGTGGCTGTACTCGTATGTCACAATATTACCAATACATATTTATTGTAAATAAATAAATTATAACTTATTTCTGGAATGGAATAATGTGATTCTAATTTATTATTATATGCTGTAAGGAATATGTAATTTTAGAAAATTAATAAATCGCTAATATTTAAGTTTTATTTTGTGTTTCATTCAATGACGTGATTTTATATAAATACGTCAAGCAGGAACATCGCAGCTTTCAAAAATTAAGGAACTTTTAAAAGTATAGCTACATAGTCTCGTGAAAAAATAATAAGCCACGGTAACCACTGCCCATCAGGTGGGCCGTGTGCTTGTCTGCCATCTAAGTGGTTTAAAAAAACGCCAATATTATTAATTCAAATGAATTCATTTAAGATAGAAAAAAATGGGGTTCAGGCGGACTTTGAATCCGCGATCTTTCCATTACAGGAGGAATGTTCTACCCACTGAGTCATCGAATCTCGCCTAAATTCATCCAAATTTTCCTATATATCCGTCTTGGCGCGACGTTTGACCGAATCCGCCTGAAACGATTCAATTTTTTCTATCTTAATTGATTTGGCATACTAAATGCTTTAAAATTTCATTCTGATTTTTGTAATGTACAAGCAATCACACACATTCGTGCTCCTCTTTAAAAGATAGGCGCGACCTGACCTGGCCTGGACCTGACCCGGCGCGAAAGTGCCCATCACGTTGCCTCTTTGGATTGCAATAGACAACCTCTGGATCAGATAAGATCCGGTGCAGGAGTCGCCTGACTTCTCTCTGAATGAATAATATAAATATTACATATATATATAAGTACATACCTACATGTAAAGGCGCCATCAGAATATCAGCGCTGCACATCATATTAACATGTGATGTGTAGTATCTATGCTGAGATGGCGACCTTTTGAGGGTCGCACACATAAATATAAACGAACATGCATAATAAAGCTTAAATACTGTAAATTATATCAATGTGTGCGAAATCTTAATAAATGTTTTTTCTTTCTTTCTTTACATATAATCACGCCTTTATCCCCAGAGGGTTAGGCAGAGGTGAATTAACATACAATCCCACGTAATAGGGGATGAGCCTATGGTCGTATTCCGGGCACTATTATTGTTGACTCGAGCCTTGCATCTGAGGCTGAGTCTGGGCTGTATATATCTGTCTAATGTTAAACAGCACTAACCATTAGTCGCCTTGTACGACACCGCATGGGAAGAGATGGAGTGGTTCAAATTCTACTCTGCCGGAAATCACGCGGCTTTGCCGGAAACCACGCGGCTTATATGGTACGCGTCGCTGATTGGTGCATAAAATGAGGAAGTATTTTTGTCACCATTTGAGAATGCGAACACCGTATCTATACTTTATACTATATCATTGATTTCATTTTATCTATTAATTTAATTAATATAGTGAAGTTATTTTTAAACTATCGCGGTGTGAATTCATAATTATACAAGGTCAAATTCATAGAACTTACTATTTCTGCCGACGTTTCGGATGCGTTGCAGCACCCGTGATCACTCATCATGCTCATCAGCCGTTCCATGATTTAATTTGCGAGAAGTCCCGATACCTGGTATAATTATAATATAGTGAAGGTTCATAAATAAAACCAATAGCGTAAAATCACTCCGAAGTCTGTCCTATGAATAAGTACTTAACTTCAGAGACCTTTCGCATCGTCCTCAATTTCATAATAACATCAACATTTTTTTATAAAATCTATATGCAGTTGCCTAAATAATAAAACATGTCCTATCTAACTGAAGCACACAAACATTACAAAACAATTTCCTAATATATAGATAGTATAACATATAAAGGCACATGTAACAGGTGGACGTGCACTGCAATCACCATGGCTCGTTTGTACCTGATCATCGCTCTGGTCATTCAGGTAATTATTTATACATACATACATACCTACATACATACATATAATCACGCCTTCATCCCCGGAGGGATAGGCAGAGGTGAATTAATACACACATTTCACCAATCATTGAATTCGGTCCCACGTAATAGGGGGTGAGCCTATTGCTGCCTTCCGGGCACTATTGTTGACTCCAGCCCTGCATTTGAGGCTGAGTCTGGGCTGTATTGTATCTGTCTGATGTTAAACAGCCCTATCCCTTAGTCTCCTTTTACGACACCGTATGGGAAGCGATGGGGTGGCCCTAATTCTACTCTGCAGAGAGGCATTATTTATATAGTGTATTTTTTCCATAGTCCAGTGCATGTAAACATAAAAACCGCGTGGTTCCCGGCGGAGTAGAATTTGAACCACCTCATCTCTTCCCATATGGCGTCGTACAAGGCGACTAAGGGATAGGACTGTTTAACATCAGACAGATATAATACAGCTCAGACTCAGATACATGCCTTGAATCAACAATACTGCCCGAAAGACGGCAGTAGGCTCACCCCCTATTACGTGGGACCGAATTCATTGATTGGTGAAATGTGGGTGTTAATTCAGCTCTGCTAACCCTCCGAGGATAAAGGCGTGATTATATGTATCTATTTATATAAAGACAAGATTAACGCGGTTTCGTTGCATAGAATTTTGATTCCGTTCGCGCAAACCTATAATCTATCTCTGTATTGAATTTTAGCTAGATCCGATTAGCTGTTTAAGCATGATTGAGTAACAAACATTCAATCATCTAAATCATCATTCAGTAAAGTTCATAAATAACAATGACATTACATCGATTAAGATATACAAATTTAATCGGAATATGCGGGATCCGAACCTGCAATCTTTTCCTTACAATGGGACTGCTCAAACCACTGAGCCAAATTTTCCTACATATGTCCGTCTTGGCGACAGTTGGAACCATCTACCGATACTCGTACGAACCATCGGAACCAATGAATGATGTTACAATCAGTTTTAAACATTTATTTTTGATTCTCGCTCGCACCTATTCATTATTACTAATATACATACTTAAATGCTTTAAAATTATATTCAATTTCTTTTTTTTTTATTTTAGGGTTCATTCACATATGCTGATGTAGAAAGCAGCGAGGAGTTGACTAACAGCCAAGACATTATAAACGATACACTAGAATTCCTCGATGTCGACGATGAAGTGGTCAAAGACTTCAATAATGCCCAGAAAGACTGGATTGACTACTTTTTCTTACCCGACACTGTACAGCTATATCCATCATCTTCAGTTGCCATCATGACTCAAGCCACCACATCAGACAAATGTGTAGACGAGCAACTGGAAGATATTAAAGAAGCTGCTGAAAAGATTACTCTAGCTATACAGAGTGAAATGGCAAAACTTCTATCATATGCATTAAGCATAGCCGAGAATGACAAAGAAGAATTAGATACTGATAACAATCTACGTAAGAAAAGATCAACAGAATCACCAATGGACAGTACTAAGTTAATAACAAGGTTGCTCAAACATATTAAATCCAACAACGAATACCAAAACATTGCTATAGATAAAATGATGACTGCCCAAGAGATTGCTGACAAATATGGAGTTGAGTTCAGTCCTGATGCAGAAATTATATCTGATCTAGCTCTTGCTGCTAATCAACAAGCTAGAGAAATGACTTCTTTATTACAAGATACGTTAGAGATGAAAAATATCACAAAAGCTGTAGAACCTTTAGATAATGATGATCAAGATCTATATTACGTATACCCTCAGTCAACGTACGAACACACATCACAAGCTCCAGCCGCTCAACCAGTCATAAACCACCACCATCACGCAGAGTCATATCCAAACTACAATTACTACTACAACTATCCTTATGAAACTCAAATGCAGGCCCCTGTACCAAACTATTATAGTGCTCCTGTAACCAAACGTCCGGATTTCTATGATACAGTATCTTACTCTCCAGAATATTACAACCCTTACTGTTCTATGGAGCCTTCAGCCTCAACTATCATACCTTATAGTGAGTCATACGAGCCTGAACCTGAATTAGTAGGCGAAGAATTTGAAGAGACTGTTAGTTCTAAACTGTATGTTGAACGCGGAGACGAGCCCGGTTCAGCCACAGTGAATCACGTTATGACTTACACCGTAGCAGAAAAATCACATTTCAGAACCCCAGAGATAGAAAAGCTTCCTGAACAAATGCAATATTGTTTGTTTTTGATATAATCTATGAAATTAAGGTAGGATTTTTTGTAAATAAACTTTACTGTATGATATTAAACAATAATTTGGTTGAAGAATAACATAACTTGACATTATTTTATTTTATTATAAGCGTGACCTTTAAAAACAAAAGAAAAATGAAGACTCATCGATGCACATGGCCATGTTTGTGGCGAAGTCCCCTCAGGGTAAAATATATAGGTATCTTTTCAAGGACATACATACTAGGCTACCTAGAAATACAGCTAGATGTGATGAAACACTGAGTTGTAGTCGATTCGATTCCGACATATCCACCTCACCCCTAGTTCTGGAGATTTTAAGCCTGTGAAGTTTTCTACACGTAAATTAAAAGGGTCAATAGAACAATAAAAATGAAATAAAAGTCGTGTCAACTTTAATAGTTTTTAATAAATATTCAAGCATATTTACTAAAGCTTAAGTTAACTTAACCATGATCCTTTGGTTACAATTTGGTACAAGGCTAATACATTCTTTTACAATCATTTTCTGTTAAAATGAATGAGAATGCAGCATCCAATAGATTTTTACATTACACTTATTAAATTCAATACATTGGTAACAATATAGTTTTGATTATACAAACATTTGTTAAAATAATTGACAAGAAGTTTTATTTATTCTAAATTTAATTGTTCTTATCATATTTTAAGAGTTACACAGCTGTCATTATGAGTTTGACATAATGGCTATCGTTATGAGTTTGATATTATGACATTTGGTATGCATAAATAATATGCCGTTAAGGAAAATGCATATTGGAAGATAATATTTCTTATCAGAATGAAAGGTATAATAATAACCAGGATATTCATTCCATTCATCTCCATTTCGTTGAAACTACGAATTATGTTGATAACTATAGCTATAATACCCAATTTACTTCTTTTTTTAATTTTCAAATAGCATTTCAGACCAATATCTTGGCAAAAAAATATATGAATGATTTTTTTGTGTCAGATTAAACAAACACTTATTTTTATTGATTATATTGTAACTTGCCTTTCAAAATAGGCTATAAGTACTTTTATTATTTTTATTACATGAATAACAATATTTATTCTACTACTGACCAAATTTTATTGAAAAAATACGGTGTATTTTAGATAGGTAGATGTTATAAAAAAGGTATTTTTACTATCAAATGTTAAAAATGATTTTGAGAAATACTAAGACAAATGGGAGGAAAATAGTCAAAAACGTTGATAATGATTATAATAATAAAATTGAAATAATATAAATTATTATAAGTGGCCATTAGTAAATTCATAACAAAAAAATAGGCTCTCGAAAACATGAGAAACTGACAGAAATGAAATGGACTAAAAGCACGTGACCACCTTCTTATTGCATAAAATCTAAAAGTTTTTCAGAGTATTTCGTCTCGAAGTTTTCGTTTAGATTAGGGCTACTTTGCCAGGACCCCGATTATGCTAATATACCATTGATTCTGCAATCACAATGGCCCAAAAAGGAGTCTAAGTGTGAACAAGAGAGTCCTTTTCCACCACTAAGACAGAAAAAAATTCATTAATTTTTTTTTATTTAATTTAATTCCAAAATTTAATTAAAAAAGTTCATTACATTTTTTCATCTACTCTAGCCATTTAATGTTCAAATAAAATAATTTATTTGCATAACACAGGTTACAGAAAGTTAGTAAAAGATACATTTTCATTAAATGTATAGGTCCGCTGTTAGACTTGAACAACATAACAGTAAAGTTTAAATTAAATGGCATTTATTGCTGTGTTTGTGGTATATCAGTGGACGAAAATTAGTAGAATCGGGGACCAGGTAATAAGTAAAGAATACAGTTGCAACCTCCCCTCAGACAGAAACGCCAACGCCTTTTAGGTATGATTGCGAAAGCGACCGTATAAGACAGGTGCAGACACAATCCCATACTCGCAGGTTATGCGGAACGTCTCAGCCTTAGGAGGGACTTTACTTCGCTGTGTGACACTTTTTTTTTTATACCACTTAATTGGCAGACAAGCACTCGGCCCACCTGATGGAAAGTGGTTACCGTGACCTATGGACGTCTGTAACACCAGAGGAGTCACAGTCGCGCTGCCAACCCTGTAAGTACAGAGTTTCTGTGCCGTCAGTAGAAAACAAAGCAGGACAAGCCTTTGGTCTTCCCACTGACAGCACAAATTCTCCAGTGAGTTCTGGCTCTGACATACTCGTTAGGTATAAATATTCTAGACTTAATAAAACTTGTAACTAAAATTCAAATCAATTAAGATAGAATAAAATGAATATCATTCATTAGTTCCAATAATTCGTACGAATGACGGTAGATTGTAGACAACGAGTAAAGTATAGCAATTCCTCTGTACACTGCCGGGTTTGCTGGAAGAGAACTCAACTTTGAGTTAAGCTCGCCTTTGTACATTACATCTCATCTTTTTATATTAATGTAATATATGTGTGTACAATAAAGTATAAATAAGTATAGAGAAATTTGGATGGTTTCAGGCGAAGGTTCGGTAGCTTAGTCATCAGAGCGTTCCCCCTGTAAGGGAAAGATCGCGGGTTAAATTACCAGCACACGTGTTTCCTTCTTCCTACAGTCCCGGGGCCTTTAAGCGGGGCGTGAAAAAGCATCTGATGAGGCCGCCAAGCTGAGTGCCACCATTGTAGCACTTAGTGTCTGTAATGGTGACCCTCTTTCCTGAGACTTTGCCTTTAGCTTACCATCAGGCGAGGTGAGGTCAAGTTGGCGTGTCCTATATAAAAAAAAAAAAAAACCCGCCTGGATCGATTAATTTTTTTCTATCTAAATCGAAAAAAAAAAGTTGCTAGGGCATATATTGTGATACCATGTTTTTTGGTGCGTACATTCAGTCAGTAGTAGGTATAATATAGAAGTCATTATCCGAAATTGTTGTCATGTACAAGATATTATTATAATCATAAATTAATATACTTTCAACACAGATTATTTTGATTTGTTAAAGTCCATTATAAATATACATAAGTACCTTACGTTTATGCATCATCCTTATTTACTGAGACCGTAGGATCTTAATGCAATATTAAACAAATATTCTATCTAAAACATAATGTTAGTAAATACCTACAAGTTTTTGGTTTAATATTTCTTCTTTCTTTGGTTAACATTACAGATATAGCAACAATATATTATTTGTACGTAAAAGTGGGGCTACAACTGATATCTTTCACAATATTTACACTAAGAACATGTAAAAAAACATTGTACAGTTTTCCATCTCTATGGTTTTAAAAAAAATTATTAAGTTCGGCAATACTATTTCTAAGGGTCAAACGTTTAACAACAATCACCTTAGAATTTTTTTCTATCTCTAAAGTGCCAAACATAATTTAAAAAAATTGTATAACCATAGACATGTCTCTGTAATGTTTTGTTGTGTGTTTTTTAGTGAAAAATATGAGCTTTAGACGCACCTTAATACTTTTTTAGATACCGCGAAAATATATTCGCAATGGCCAGACAAAAAAAATCACATAGTCACGACAAGAAATATAATAGCACATCACTACAGATAGAAAGGTAGTCTATAAAGATATTTTTGCTTGATCAGTAAGCCTCTTACAGTCGTAGGCACTAACAAATCTGTGACGTGAAGAATGGCGCCACCGTCCCTTCAATGTTGTGAAATTGACTTTGATATTATTATAAAACAGTATGCACTTGACAGTGACAACCGTAGTTCAGCCTTTTCACAGATTCGTAGGCACATCTATAACTGTTTATAAACTAAGTGTAGACATTTTTTTCTTTTTTTTTTTAAATCAACTTTCGTTGCTCCATCTGTTCTTAACATTAAGACTTCAGCTGGAGCCATATGTGTCACTTTTTTATTTGTACATTGTACATGTAGCTATTTGCACATATAAATTAGTGATTTCTCTCTTCTCGATATATTTTTTTATACTGTACAGCCAGTCTAATAGTAAAGTTACAATATAGAACTATTAAAAAATGTACAGTAAGTACCATAGAACAAAATAATGGCATTTAGTTATTTACTGTTAATTTTATAGTAATCATAGAAATATGTTGTAACCACTTTTACACTACACCTGTCAGTATTTGAAAGACAACGCATTTCTTTGATCATAAAAATCTGACCTTTTTTGCTTCTCTTTTCTCCTTTCTTCCATTCCTCATTCCACTAGTAAATAAATTAATTACAAACTTTACGACGATAATTTAGACAAAAAAAACCTCACTTTTTCTAAATTTATAATAATTATTAGACGCTCTATTTACAATTGAGTTTGCCAAAAATCTCATCTAATTTTTACAAAATAATTAGGTACATCTCCAAAATATATCATAAACACAAATTTAGAAAAACCTACCAAACGCTATAGACAAAATAATTTTAAACTTAATTTTAATAATCTTTTGGCGGTAATTTTAGACATCGTTTTTTTTTTTGGAACATTATTTGAAATCGTAACGGCTTACATTCCATATGACGCAGGCCACATTTCTATCTTTTGCATGGTGTGTGTGTTTGCTGTCAGTTGTTGTCTTTCCATTCCTACTATGACTATTAGTTTACCAAAATATCGTTACCATTATCTGTGTGCATAATATGCACTGTAGCTATTGTGTCCTGAATGAGGCTGATATCTGAAAAGATAAACATTTTCAAATTATAAAACGCCTGATGCTTTGATACTTCAGTATTTAAATCATGCACAATGCTATAAGAAAATATTCAGGCTTTGAACTTTTAATTTCTTTGCTTTTAATGTAAGAAGGCCCATTCTTTTATTAAAAATCAATTCAATATTTCGTCTCAATCTGTGAAAATTAAATTAAATGTCAAAAACGCGTTTTTCTTAATCCAATTTTCAAGAAAGAAGATTGACATCGTAATCGTATTAAACATTAAATTGAGGTTTAATTCTAAAAAATAGTTATTACGCGAATCGACTCTCAATTCATTGAAATAGTGATAGTTTTTGACGTTTGGGAGTTCGAGATTAGATCGAGGCTAAATTATATTTAGATTTTTGTAAAGATAATCGTCTTTCAGGTCTCAGAACTTGACTTACCGGACAGGGTGTGCGTGTGGTGAATACAGTGGTCCGCAAGCGCTCGGCTCAGCAGCATACGGTTGCGACAGTTGCGGGCATACCTCAGCAGGAGCTGACTCGCGCCTTCGAGTACCTGTCCCACCACGTTGACCTGTTTGTTCGGGAGGACTGTGGATGCAAAACGATTATGTTCATAAGAATATCTCGACATGATGCCCACATCTATTTTCTACCATCGCACTGCTCGTCATAGGCAGCAAATTCCTCCACACCCATTACGACCGGAAACGGTGCGCACTGTGCGGTATGAAAGTAACTTCATACCACGCATGCTCAAGCTGTGGAATGAGGAGTTCATTGCGACATACAAAGTTCATTTTTCCAAGCGACCACAATACGGGGATCTTCACGAAGGACATTAAAGAGTTTCTGAGTGTGCGCTCCTGTTATTGCACACGTCCATAGGGAAAGGCAATTAGTTGCCATCAGGTGGGCTGTGTGCTTGTCTGCCGCCTAAGTAGCACAAAAACACGATAAAAGGCTCCTTAGGCAAGGTTTGTTGGCCTTTGATACTATTATGATCGTGACAATTTTGATCGAACCGAACTTAAGCAACCGATCAATGTGCACTTGACCATGTTTTACTTTTTTAACTTACTATTAGCAGTATGTACATTTAATTGTTACTTGGACGCTTAGATGAATTTCATCTAAGCTTGGACGCTACTTTGATCAAAATCACACTGATCAAAGCGCACGTGTTAACGGCGTCCAATCAGACTTACGTTTGATCATAATTGCCATTCCACGCTCTCAATTTTCCCTAATTCCTTTGTGTTATACCACTTAGGTGGCAGACAAGCTCACGGCCCACCTGATGGAAAGTGGTCACCGTGCCTTATGAACGTGTGCAAAACCAAGGGAGTCACACTCGTGCTGCCAACCCTGTAAGCAAGAGAGTTTCTGTGCCGTCAGTGTAAAAGACGAAACAGGACAAGATTTTGGTCTTCCCACTGACAGCACAAAAACTCTCTAGTGAGCTCTGGCTACCCTACTCACCGCCGGGAACACAACACAAGGTTATTATGGCCGCGGTATTCTATAGGGCGGAGGTACTTCCCCAGTCGGACTGGTCAATTGGACGGAAATACCGTCGTGTTCTACCTCCTCGTTAACCTACGTTTGATTCCTATAATGTAATTGCCCTATACTATAAACAGTTTTCCAATAAGCGAGAAAAACATTTAATAGTAAATTGTAGTCTTAATAATAATGCACCATAGTGTAAAAAAAGTACTAATAAATTTTAAAACGTAAGTACTAAATTAGAGTTTCATCAAATTAATGGCCAGTAATCAACAATGATACAGATAAAATATAAAAAAAAGAATAGAGTTGCCACCCGCCCAGTAGGCGGAGTCGTATTACACGGCCTATACGTTAATTCTTTATTTTGACAGCTCACGACAAATGACATTCGTACGTCCCTGTGTCTGTGCCAGTGTTATTAATCGATTGTACCAGGAAGCGCGGGAAAAAAGTAGTTTATGATATTTTTTGTCCCCTTCTAACTTCGTGTTTGTACATGTGACGAGTACGGAGAACTCGAGCAATTAATCAAATTAAATGTCTGTATCACTATTTATAAAATTCAGATGACAGCACTTATCTGAAAGTTTAATATTAATGTTCGTTTAGTAAAAACATCTAATCTATTAGGTAGATAATGATAAAGATATTGATGGACTTCTAGATTTGAAACGAGTTTTTCACGGTGTTCGGTTGTTCGGTTCGGTTCACATGTGTGTATAGTATTTTGTCTAATAAATCGTATTTTTTTATATAAGACACATCAAAAGGAGGTAAGACACGACGGTATTCCTGTCCCAATTGAGCAGTCCGATTGGGGAAGTACCTCCGCCCTACAGAATACCCAGGCTATAATAACCTCGTGTTGTGTTCCCGAAACCTGAGAATCTAAAAAGGCCTAGAAAGGATATGCTGGGCTTCTTGCTAAATAACTTGGGATCCCCTACGTATATCTTTCTTCTGACAAATGCGTGATCACACAGAGGAAGACAAGTATATATTCCAAGTGTGGCACTTATGAAAGGATCATAAATAACGAAATAGCTAAGGATAATAATCAACTGATTTAAGTGCCACTTACGATGCTCCCACTGGAAAGTAAGATGGATATCTTCGATTGTTTTGAATCTTAATATTTTGTTCTTTGATAGTTTCACCAATACCACTATCTCACTAGCTGATAAGTGATGATGGGATGGACAAAGATACATGTTTGCTTAAAAGGAACCTATTTTCTCGAGACTCACAAAGGTTCCTAGGAACGTATACCTACTTACAACCAGTTTACGAAAGGCTGATCAATGCTAAAATTAACTAATCGGCTGTTAAATCTCTTGTCAAATAGCAATTGGGTTGCTAGAAGCATGGTTAAATAGTATAATTTCATTTTTAATTGATTTGTTAATAGTCTAATTGATTTGACATCCATGTTAGTTATTGCCGGGTTAGTTGATCAATGGTTTGACAGGCCTTTCAGAAACCGGCTGTTAGTATGGGATATCCTACACAGCGCTACAATGATTCCAACAGAGCCTATTGATTCATGAAGCGTTCTTAATCTCTGTACTTATATAAATATATATTGGACTTTTTTTATAAATGATGATAGTTACATCAAGGCTACATCATATATATTTTGTCTTGTCACAACACAGTCCATCCCAAGGTTGCCAGAAAGAAATCGCTTTCTGCGATAAGGCCGCCCATTGTACATTAAGTTGTATATACATGCTACCTACTTGTGTCTGCTGTAAATGTATTGGTATACAATAAAGTATTATCTATCTATCTACCAAGATCGAAGTCCACGCAGACGAAGTCGCGGACACAGCTTGTAGATACTATACATAAAACCGCAGTAGCCTAGTGGTATGGGTAATGGACTGCTGAGACGAGGTCTCGGGTTCGATCCCAGGTTTTTTTACCATGGCACACACCAATGACTTTTCGATGGTTTTCGAAGTTATGTGTGTATTTATCGCAGGTTTATAAGTGCCCGGTTAATGTCAATAGGCTCGCCACCTACTACATTGGGACCTAAACATAAACTGGCGAAATGTGTATGCTAGCATCTCTGCCTACCCCTTCGGGGATATAGGCGTGAGTTTATATATGTTGTAGATACTAAGATCTACTTTTTTATAAATATACACAAAAAAAACAAGCAGGCAGTTAGCAAATAGACAACGTAATTTTCCATCATCATCCTCCATTGGCTGCTCGTTTCGTGATTAAATACCTACTATATAAATTTTACTACTATTTACAAATACGTAGTAAATCCGATAGTTTTCGCTTTAGTTGACGGGTGAGATTTATTCTCATAGTAGGATGGCCAATGCAGTGGCCAGAACGGTTGTAAACGCTGTGTAAACAAAGTGTTGCGCGGGCGCAGATTGTTTACACTAACGTACAGTTTAGTACAATGGTGTTTTTGTTCCAAGCATAATTATAAATAAAAATGCTTTTTTTTGTTGTTGCTTTCTACGAGTAAACATACGTATTTAATATGTTAAAAAAGTAGAATGTAAATTATTTATACCAAAACCAGGATATAATTTGGTGATATTTTACAATTCAGAAGCAGTATAGCTGTTCTTCTATGTTTCTAAGTTTGTGATAACAAAAAAATGTTACCTATACGTCAAAAAATACTGACACAGAGCTTAAACACAATAATTTAAGATTTTTTACAACACAACAACATGCTGACTTAAACAAAATAGTAGAATACCAACCTAGTATTACTACCATAAAAACATAAAACATAACATAAACTCAAGCCTATATCCCCGAAGTGGTAGGTAGAGATGCTAGCACCCACAATATTATTACTACCAACACCACAATATCAACCTAGTATTAGTATTATTAATACTAGGTTGGTATTGTAGGTACTACTTCGTATTTTATGGGACCTAAATATAATAATAATAATAATAAATAATAATAAATATTTCTACAACATTCTACACAACGCTATCTAGACCCATGGTAAGCATAGTTTAACTAGCTTGTGTTATGGAATCTAGAATACGGATAAACATACTTAAATCCTTTTTTTTGTAAATACATACATATTATACATAGAAACACCCAGACCAATGCAAATACCCATATTCATGCATACAAATATTTGCACTGAGCGGGGATCGAACCCGCGTCTCCTGCGTAGCAGTCGCGTTCACTACCGCCACGCCACGGATAACTAAGGTCAATCGACATTAGTTACCCACAAAACAGCGAGTAATGATTTTATGTAACGTAAACACTTTTGAACTCATCTGTACAGTTTTATATAAAATGCATTCTTGTACAGTTAGCGCAAGATAAACATCTGTTGGAGTGGAAGTTTATTAAATTATAAATCTAAAAGAACACGCCCGCTGCCCACGATTCGATATAGAACAGGTAAAACTTTAGGTACGACTGTCTATTTACTTTGAACGAACGAAACACGCACTGAGGCATTAGGTACTTACCTAAGTACCTACTAAAAGCAGAGGTAGGTAATTATACCCGGTAATTGTTTAGTCGTTTCGAAGCAAAGATTTTTCGAGTTTCTACAGCAAAATCATTTGGAAGCAATTTTTTTTATATAAACCACTTGGTTGACAGACAAGCACACTGCCCACCTGATGGAAAGTGGTTACCGTTGCCCGTAAACGTGTGCAACACCAAGGAAGTCGCACTCGCGCTGCCAACCCTGTAAGCATAGAGTTTCTGCGCCGTTAGTGTAAAAGACAAAGCAGGACAAGCTTTTGGTCTGCCCACTGACAGCACGAAAACACTCCAGTGAGCTCTGGCTACCCTACTCACCGCCGGGAACACAACACGAGGTAATTATGGTCGGACTGCTCAATTGGATGGAAAATAAATATTAGTACCTACCTATACCGTCTACCTCATCTTAAGTTCGTCAACCTCTCCAGCTAAGCCAAGTTTGTGTCACGACGGTCAAGACCAGGATAAGGACCCAGGATCTCTCGTAAGACCGACTCCTTATCCGTGCGTACTATTCTTGAACGATTGTGCAAAACATTGGTGTGCGAACTTAGATGAATTGTGCGAATCTGACACGCATTTGAACGATTTGACCAGTTTCTTTTTTAAATTCAAAACATTGAATCACCCATTTACCAATCCAGCATAATTATACACTATTGCAGTATAAATAAATAAAAATATACATTCTAAATGTCAAATCGCATCCATAATTTCTATATATTCTTCCTATAATTTAATACAGTGTAATTCAAAATTCAACACAATGTAAAAGTTGTTATGAATGAATAAATAAATAAAATATTCGCATCCGTAATTGAAACCAAACGTCCCAGGTAAGTGAATAATTAAGTGAATAATTTAAATCTTTCCAGCTTCCACTTCAAACTAATTTACTGGAAACACTAAAACAATAAATTTAAAGGTTAAGATATTTTTTTATTTTGGCGGGAACGGGAAACGAGCCATGTCCGCCATAACTGTCGCGCGTAACTCTTTACTCTATGGGCACGTCGTAAAAGTAAATTGTCACCGGCTGTTGAAATGAGTCCGTGGCGTCGTATGAAAACTTTGTAAATACTTAAATTGATTCATAGCATTTTGGAGTGGGGTAGTTCAGAAATGTGGGTACGCTTAGTGGATCGTTAATGTCTCATTAATATTTGAAGACGTCTCTTGGAAAAATACAGCGGAGATTATTTATGAAAATTATTGAAATCATTGAATGTATGATTGAAGTTGAGCTTTATTTTATTACTCTGGCAGTTACTTATCCAACCGCTGAAGAGAATGATAGAAAAGATTATTTCAGATTAAGATAATCATAGGTCTTAACATATTGCCGCTTTTTTTGAAGAAATTGAAGGAAACCCAATTTTCAGTACTAACATTTTTGCATTTTTTTTAGAAATGACAAATCCGAATTTTATGACTTTTTTTGTGTATGAATGAGACAACATTAAGCTAACAATCACTTTTATTACGTAGTAAGTGACGCTGTAAAAAAGTAATACAAAATTTATCATCAAAATGGATAGCATTTAAGATGTACTGTTTTTGAAGATCGAATTTAATTTATCAAGCGGCCAATAAAACAAAATTAATAATACAGAATTGTAAAATCTTGAAATCAACTTTCAAACAAAATAACTATTAATTTACAGGAATAACGAACTCATGAATCTGCAAGAAACTTCCGGCAATTTCATAGATAAAGACCTAATGTATAAAAATCAAGAGATAATTATTGCGTGAAACTGTGAACACGTTATATCACTGTCATTAATGGAAATTCAGTTAGATATCTACCTCTGTACCTCCTATATAATGTCTGACAATTGAAATCCTCATTAATGGTTAATTATGTGGAAGATTCACAATTTTTATTACGTAATTTAATATAGAAATGTCAAGTGCCAGCCAAGCTTTTGTCATGTCAAGTGTGGTCGCGTCTGGTACAAAGACACATTTCCGCGTTGGATCACTGCGATCCAACGCGGAAATGTGTCTTTGTACCTAGACTAGAGTTTCCATCAGGTGCAAATCAGAAATGTTTATTATTAATGGTTTATTATTATCCAATTTCTATTACTTAGTAAATGAGCACTAGCATTCCATTCGGTCGTATCTTAAAAAATAATCATCATATCATCATTATAAACTCACACCTATATCCTCGAAGGGGTAGGCAGAGATGCTCGCGCCCACATTTCGCCAGTTTATGTTTAGGTCCCAATGTAATAGGTTTCTTAAAATATAAAATTCGCATTAATTAACTTACCAATCATCCGGGTCACAATCTCTAAAGCCTTTTGCAAAGGGGTTGCTCGCTATTTTCAGTTGGGTTATCTGTAACCAAATTGCAGCAATATAAATAACCATCACCGAATGTCACCATCAGCAATATGACGTTTCGAGCTTCTTACATCAATAATAACAAAGCGACATAGTCATGTTGTGGCTAAGTTCCGTAAATAAAGATTTTAAAAAAAATTAGAAAGTGTATTTATCTTATCTCTTGGTCTTGGAACCTTTCGATCTTAAGGCCAACTCTTAATGACGAACTACCATACAAACTTTCATTCTTTATTTTACTCAATCATGTTGAAAATTATCTAAAATCGTTCTTTAGTTGATAGTACATACGTACATCACGCCTTTATCCCCGGAGGGTAAGCAGAGGTGAATTAACACCCATATTTCACCAATCATAGCATTCGGTACCACGTAATAGAGGGTGAGCCTATTGCCTAATTTCGGGAACTATTGTTAACTGAATCTGGGCTGTATGTAACTGTCTGATGTTAAACAGCCCTATCCCTTAGTCGCCTTGTACAACACCGCATAGGAAGAGATGGGTTGGTCCAAATTCTACTTTGCCAGGAACCACTAGGTATTGCCGGGAACAACGCGGTATTTGATAGTAACAGCATAAAATATATCAACTTCAAGTTAATAGTTCTATCAATTTATGTAGTTATCGGCACATATCTTCAACCTAAAAGGCGAGAAAATGAACTTGTGGGCCAAAAGACACAAAAAAGCGTACTTTGCATAAAAGTACATACATTTTGCGACACTCGATCGCGTCAAGTCAAGATTTATGTCTCTTTAGATAAATATAACACTTACCCTGTGATTCTGGTAAGCTGTTACAGCTGTGAAGCCTGTCTCCGGGAACACGAAGGTGCGGTAGGGGACAGTTCCGGGTGCAGTACTCTGCCCCTCACCCGGCAAGTACACCACGTGCAATCGCGGCTGGTAGCGGTGCATCGAGTTCAATATTATCTGCATAGAGAATACAGTTGAATACTTATCAAAGGTGCAAACGAGAGTATACAGGGTGTAGGGAGTCAAGAAATGCGCGCCTGAAAGAGAGCAGACGCCAGTAGGGTGCGCATCTCCCAAGATTCGGCCCGTTATAACCAAGATGGTTGGTAGGGCCATGGGAAGGAGGTGGGAATAAAGGTGCAAACGAGATAGAAGATATTGATAGGGTTCATTTATATTGTTGATTGATGGCACTTGGCGTAATATGCTATTTGACAAGGTCTTCCGATCCTTCCTAATACTGTTTAATAAGTTAGTTTGTTCTGAAAAAATATGCCTTGCAAAATAAGACATTCAACTAAACTGAAACTATGACTTTTTATTATTTCTAATTCCCACAGAAAGACAAAATATAAACAAATACAACTCACATTCATCTAATTCCAAAAACTGATAGAAATAAATGCAAGTGTGAACTAGATCTGGCTGTTAAACATATATTAGAGGAATGTACAGCATATTGTAACGAAAAAAGCTATGTTACATTTCAAATAATTTACAAGACTGTTTAAATCAGAAAGGTTGTAGGCAAACTTTAAGTTTTCTCAAAATGATTAATGTTTATAAACTGTAAGGTACCAACTGTACTATGATTATAATATAGATATAGCCTATTGTCAACCGTGGTCGTTAATGACCTGAGATGTTAAAAAGCGATCTCAAATAAGTAAATGAAAAAAATATATAAACAATCAAATGCTATCCCAATTTTAACCTTTTTAGATTTCTCATTAAATTTTAAATGACTTTTATTAAGAACTAAAATACAAGTAAACGCAACATAGACCGAGATAAATGCGATATTCTCTTGCACTCCATATATTTGCACTACGGGCGACGGGCGAATGACGTCACCCACAAGTACGATTTTGTATGGAGCGTTTTCGCGCGGCGCGAGAAATCAATCAATCAATCAAAATCAAATATATTTAAAACTTTGTCTTAAGAATTTTTCACTTTAGCAGTTCATTATATTATTATACCCCTACCGCAATACCTTAAAACATAAGTCTTTGAACAGTGCGTCCTACCTTTTATGACTTACGGTGCCGAAACGTGGACACTTACAGTGGGGCTGGTCCATAGCTTAAAAGTCGCGCAGCGGGCTATGGACCGAGCTATACTTGGAGTTTCTTTGAAGGATAGAATTCGGAACGAGGTTATCCAACAGAGAACTAAAGTTACCGACATAGGTCACAGAATAAGCAAGTTGAAGTGGCAGTGGGCTGGCCACGTTTGTCGAAGGACCGATGGCCGTTGGAGCAAACGAGTCCTAGAGTGGAGACCGCGAGAAGGTAAACGAAAGGTAGGACGCCCCCTAGTCAGGTGGACGGACGACCTGAAAAAGGTGGCTGGGACAGACTGGATGCGGAAGGCGGAGGTTTGGAGAAAATGGCGCACATTGGGAGAGATGTCCAGCAGTGGACTGCGTTGGGTTGATTAATTGATTGATATATTATTATAAAGGGGTCAATGTTTTATTATGAAGTTATTCTTTTTAACGGAATCGAAAGCTTTACCGTTAAAAAGAACAGCTTTAATCATCCAGATTCACCCCGATTGATGTCGAAAAAAAAAATTATACTGTTGATTGATGGCACTTGGTGAAATTTGTTGTTACACATATTGATACCTAACTTAATTATATTGATTGAGATATTGATTCCTTTATAAATGTTCTTAAATGTCATTTTAAACCTTTGAGGATGCCGTAAGGCGAAACCGGTCAGGTCTAATAAATATTGTGGAATAGTACAAGTGAGTTATCAATATGTGTATCAAGAAGAATAAAATTACTACCAATATCGGTATAAGTGACGTCACAGTAAACTCACGTGTCCATTATCGTCAAGCTGGTTGTTAGTGAGCTTGAGTTTATCGAAGGAGACCAGCTGACGCATCCAGTTGGATCCGGGGGCAGGCGAATCCGGGTGTACGTGAATACGAGGCGGGGATACTGGGTCAGCTTTCCCAGCTATCACCCAGCTTGAACTGTGCAGATAAAAAATGTTGTGTTTAATATATCATACAGATGCAGTATAGCTGGACCTCGGATCTGCTAATTTTATGTATAGCATAGCCACAGCTGTCTGTGTAACACTACAAAAAATGCTATTAAAGTTTAGAATAATAGACATAGAATTAAAGTTCAAAACGTAATATATTTCATTAAATTTTTTTTCATCCACTCTACAAGATGTCATGTAATTTTAGAGCTTAACAGCGTAGCAATGAAGTCAAAAATTAATTGGCATTTATACGAAGAGTAGGAGTGTACAACATCTTGATGCATACAAATAGTTACACAAATTGGGAATCAAGGAACCAACCCCTGACGTCTGGTTTCCTTCACGTTACATAGGCATTTGTATAGCTGTTTTTCTACCTACCTATGAAAAGCATATCGGTATCTCTTGTCGTCAAGCGGCACAAAATCCACGAGCAGTAGGTAATCGGCGTTGGGCAGTAGTCCAGCAAGGCGTGCCTGCAGCGCGGGGAACATCCTCCTCCCTGCTTTCGTCACAATCATCTCCGTGCCGAGCTCGTGGAAGCTGCGCCATAGCGCCGCCAACTCCAGAGTTGCAGTACATCGGGATACCGCAGGATGGGGTAGCGTCACGTTTTGGTTGGATGCCTGGGAAAGAACAGATTTAGTAAAGAAGTATGTAAATTTTAAGGAGGTGTCCTGGCGGTGTTTCTGCCCAATTGAGCAGTCCGACTGGAGAAAGAAGTACCTCCGTCCTACAGAATACCGCGGATATAATAACTTCGTGTTGTGTTCCCACCGGTGAGTAGGGTAGCCAGAGCTCACTGGAGAATTTGTGCTGTCAGTAGGTAGATTAAAGGCTTGTCCTGCTTTGTCTTCTACTGACGGCACAGAAACTCTGTACTTACAGGGTTGCCAGCGCGACTGTGACTCCTCTGGTGTTACAAACGTCCATAGGCCACGGAAATCACTTTCCATCAGGTGCTTGACTGTCACCTAAGTGGTATTAAAAAAAAATCGATATCATGACCTAATATTTTTGAAATGAATATCTAAAAAAAAAATTGCATTGAATAGGAATCGAAATTGCGCACCCTGCGTAGCAGTCGCGTTAACCACAAAGGTCACGGTAGCTTCCTAAGGTTTTTTTTCTACCACTTAGGTGGCAGACAAGCGCATGGCCCACCTGATGGAAAGTAGTTACCGTGGCCTATGGATGTGTGTAACACCAGAGAAGCCACACTCGCGCTGCCGACCCTGTAACTTCCTAAGTGTAACTAGACAAATTAACAGTTGTTATTTCTGCTACCTGTACCTGCACTCGAGGTGGTGGTTGCGGCGGGGGCACGGAGTGTGCTCCTGGATCTCTGCAGGTACTCTCACTCAACGCCTGCAGCGGGGAGTATGTACTGCGCACGCATACCGAGTTCTGTATTAAAAAAATAGCCAGTTAGAGTAGAACAGTCAATATTATTTCACCAAAATCTTATGAAATACGGACGATATTTGTAACGCAAAATACAGAGCAGAAGTGAAAAAAAAACAAGACGGTTTTTTAACGTGCGCAAAAGCCGGTGGGAGAAGTTATGTCGGACTCGAACCGACCAAAACGCACGACGCCTGTGGGTCGTTTTTGGTTACCGAAGGTGAGGTTAACAGGCATATCCCTCTCACCCCTGCCGACTCAGGGCCATCTCTCTCGATCTGGCCCTTTCCTCAAGTGTGGAGACCACAGAGTCCCCAACTCGTCCCCGGACAAACAAAAGTAGTTGTATAACATTTTAAAAAATGTAGAATTATGCAGTCTATATACAAAAAGGTTACATTCGATGAGCGTCGCTAACAATGTGAGAAGTGTACTTACATCTCTAATGGGATGGTTCAAGGGTGGTAGCACCGGCAACTGTTCATGATCACGCCCGAGCCTCTCCACCAGCGACTGCGAGAGAGCAAACCCGCCGCGCGGGCACTGATTTGCTGACACGAGACCTAATAAACAAACATACTCATAAATATTAAGAAGAACAACAAAATTACGAAAAAAACGCGTGGTTCCCGGCAGAGTAGAATTTGGATCACCCCATCTCTTCCCTTGCTGTATCGTACAAGGTGACTGAAGGGATAGGGCTGTTTAACATCAGATAAGATATATACAGCCTCAGATGCATGGCGTGAGTCAACAATAGTGCCCGAATTACGGCAATCGGCCCATTCAACTCAAACCAATTCGGACCGAATTTAATAATTGGTGAAATGTGTGTGTTAATTCACCTCTGCCTAACCCTTCGGGGATAGAGGCGTGATTATATGTATGCGTGTACGTTTGTTCGGTTATGTATCAATTTACCTATGGTCATTACAACTATGGTCGACTCAACTATGGTTGTTTCACCTACCGCTTGACATTATAGTCAGCATCAGATAGACATTGACGCATGAAGTACTCAAAATGATCTTAATGCGTTGGTTTTCCTCCCTTCCTGTTCACTGATTGTTCTGATTAGTATCAAAGTAGATAGATAGATAGATAAATAATTCTTTATTGTTCACCAATAGATTACAGTAAAACTTGTAGGTAGCATGCATACCTACAGTTTAATGTACAATGGGCGGCCTTATTGCTGGAAGTATTCGGGATATTTAACATGTTGTATTGTTATTATTTTTCTGACATTTAGTACATACGTTTAGTTTGGACAATAATACAATTTTAAACAATTAATCTCTAAGATTTGCTCTTAATACCTTGGTATTGAAATCATTTTCAAACTTTGAAGTCAAGATCGTTTTAACGCTAACTGTACCTAATAGTTGTATAACAATACTTATATTGTCCGGGTAGTTCCTGGTCCAAAGGCTGTCCATTGCCATCCAACGTGGCAACGCAGCAAGTGTTATGGGTACTTTTGCACCGGGAGCGATCAGGGGCAGGTTATTTGATTAGTAGTTTTGACATATTGTATTATAATAAATGTATTATGACCTTGGGAATTTGTTAATAAACCGTACAATTTAAAAAAAAAAGCATTATAAAAAAAACTTATATTATTTATATGTTCATAAATACTACTGTATATAATCCATATTGGACGAGTCGACTACTGGTTCATTCACCTACATTTTGGACGATGCATCTAATCAACTGTAGTAGAATCGACCGTAGTTGAAATTTGAAATAACCGTAGGTGAATTGATACGTAACCCGTTTGTTGATACCAAGTCGGTTAATATGACAGTAGAACACTGGTATATGGTTACCCATAACACCCATTACTTATAAAAAAATAGTCTGTAACTCTTTGTCTGTTTGAATAGACTAACCTCTTAATGACTGAGACGATTTTGACGGGTTGTTAATTAAAACATAGCTGACGTTAGAAAATAATCAGCAGTATTAAAATGATGAGAATCCTTTTCTGAACGAAGCTACGTTCAGAAGGAAACAACTCAGCGAGTCTAAATGGCGTAATTTCTTGAATATTTATGTAATACTTCATTTGTTATTAATGAATGCATGCCTTGTAAAGGTTAATGTGCTGGACCAAAAACATTACCAATGATATGTTTAATTATCAGTTTTATTATTATATTATTTAGACAGAAGATTTATTACTAACATAATTTTGAATAAATTAAAACACACACAAAATTTGCCACTGTTCAAGAGAAGAGCTAATAAGCGCTTAGAAAAGTGATTGAAACATTTTGATGGGTTCTGTAGCGCAGCATGATTTAGTAGTGCGTCGATTGCTATGCAAAGTCAGGGCTGCAGGTCTGATTTCCGTGTAGTGCAAATTGTATGCATAAATATGAATGAATATTTAAATATATGAATATTTGAGGATTTGATATTTCCAGATATGAATTTATAATCCGGTCAAACAAAACAAACAACTAGCCCATCGCAGTTCACTGCTGGACTAGGCCTCTCTTAATGTCGGGAGGCTTTGGCCAGATGGGTTGGTACAGGGTTTTATTCCATTGTCACATAGTATTTATAAGTAATAGGGACCCATTTTTTTCTGAGACTTTGCCTTCAGCTTACCATCAGGCAAGGCGAAGTATAAAATGTCCTATAAAAAAAAAATTAGGTATATAGCTCAGATTCAGGTTCAGATGCATGGCTCTAGTCAACGATAGTGTCCGGAAGACGGCAATAAGTACACCCACTATTACGTGGGACCGATTACAACGATTGGTGAAATGTGGTTGTTAATTCACATCTGCCTAACCCTCCGGGAACAAAGTCGTGATTATATGTATGTTTGTATGTATGTAATCCAACTACGCGTTATCTGGCAATGTTATCCATACAGAGATTATCGATCAGACTGTGACAATAAGTCCTCCCTCCGTATATTTTTTTCTATCTAGGACACGCCAACTTAACTTCACCTCGCCTGATGGTAAGCTAAAGTAAAAAAATCAAGTTTCATGGATTACCCATCCCTCCTGATGATAGAAAGGGCTTGTACTTATAAAGTATTTTATAGTTGTAAGGAAATACTCATATTTGTAACAAAAATGTTAACAATTACTTATAGTTCATAAGATTTATCATTAAAATCACTTGAAACCCTTTTTCAAAGATGGCGGCCGTGGGACAAGAATTGCAACACCACAAACTCGGAATAAAGTTTAAATTGGACCCCCTTGATAACTAAAAAATGAAATTGCGTCTTTTGACAAATGCAACCTCAAATGTAAGTTTTTAAATTAACTTTTTTTTTAAATCTATTTACGGAGCTTAGCCACAACATGACTATGCTCAAACTTTCTTTTTTTTAATTAACTAATTATGTTTTTCTTTTTCCTGTCAGCTTGTGACCACGGCCAGTGTAACCTGATCGAAACGACAGGCAAAGCAAAGGTATGTTTTTTTAATTTTTTTATTTATTAGTATTCACAAACAAGGTCAATAAGGTATCTGATGAGTACAAGTTGACAAAAAAAACCTTACGGGTTTGTCTACGGGGTTGTTATGGGTTTGTATGTACCTATACTGTGATCGCATTAATTCCCGTTAACATTATTATATAATTAGGTACGTATTTGTTAAAAAGCGTTTTATTTTTCGCAACACAAACAGACATTTACATAAATATACATTTATTGGTATTATATTATAGAATACTTAGTATTGCATTGCCGCGTGGTTTCTGGCAAAGTAGAATTAGGGCCACCCCGTTTCTTCCCATGCGGTGTCGTACAAGGTGACTAAGGAATAGGGCTGTTTAACATCAGACAGATATATACAGCCCAGACTGAGCTTCAGATGCATGGCTCGAGTCAACAATAGTGCCTGGAATACTGCAATAGGCTCACTCCCTATTACGTGGGACCGAATACAATGATTGGCAGAGGTGAATTAACACCCACTTTTCAAAGTGGGTGTTAATTCACCTCTGCCCAACCCTCCAGGTATAAGGGCGTGATTATATGTATGTATTGCTTAGTATTAATATGTAGAAATATTTTATTGCATTCAAAGATGACGCGTAGAATACCTAATATCATGTTAATTCATTCGTACCCCCATTATTTACATCTATTACTCACCCAATGTGTACACATAATTGAATAATTATAATATAAAAACACTTAAAATATCTTGTTTTATACATTTACTTATTATGATTCAATTATGCACAAATTCAGTGCCAAATATAGCCATATAGCCATTACTAAAAATAACGCTTAAATATTCAATCAGAACAATTTATGCATAGATATTAATTTATGTCAACCTTTTACCATTCTTACGATTATTTCCTAATTTTCATATAGTTCAATTACTTCTATGTGTACCTACTTCCCTATGCTACAAGACAGGCTATTACTGTGCCCTTGCGGCCTCCTGATTTGGACCCTATCGCAAAAACACTCATACATTACAACAGTACATTGTAAAGTTATTTTTAAACTTTCGCGGTGTGAATTCATAATTATACTAGGTATCGGAACTTCAGCAGAAATAGTAAGTTCCAAGATATAATTTGCAAGAAGTCCCGACACCTAGTATAATTATGAGTACATTCTAAAATCCACAATTTAGATTTTTTATATGTAAGGTCCAAATTTTGAAGTCGTGTCGAAATTTGGTAGGGCGAAAGAATACTAATGGACCATCAACAAGGCGCAACTTATTTTGTTGTTATACATATAATCACGCCTCCATCCCCGAAGGGTTAGGCAGAGGTGAATTAATACCCACATTTCACCAATCATTGAATTCGGTTCCACGTAATAGGGGGAGAGCCTATTGCCGTCTTCTGGGTACTATTGTAGACTCAAGCCTGATCTGAGGCTGAGTCTCAGCTGTATGTATCTGTCTGAAATATACAAAGAAAGAAAAATATTTTATTCAAGCCCCACACAGCGGGCACCCTACCAAATACAATAATACAAACAGGTAGGCAATACAATAATTAGCTGGTACATCAAATCAAAACAGTTCGCACATTATAATTAAATTACGGGTGCAACACTCCACACTATGCGAACCCAAATAGGACCCCATCTCAGCATTGAATGCTGCACACACCCTTCGTTGGGTATGCACAGCGCTGTTATCTGTCTGTGCTGTATATATCTGCCCTATCCGTTAGTCGCCTTGTACAACACCGCATGGGAAGAAAAGTCCAAATTTTACTTTGTCAGGAACCACGCGGCAAATTATTACATAAAAATTACATTTAAAACTAAAACTCGGCCACTGAATAAGCATTGAAAGATAAAAAAATCCGACTGCTGTCTAAAATATCGAAACTAGTTTGATGCACCCGATACCCATTCACCAATAATAAATTGAAAGAATATTAATGGGTACCGCCTGCTATCAAACTTGTTTGGATCTTTTAGACAGCAGTCGGGTTTTTTATCTTTCAACAATTAATTTCATTTTGAAATTTTATGACAATTTTTTTTATTTTTGTAATATTCTTCAAAATCCCTTCATTTTGATATCCTACTCGATATAGGTATTTAAATGAAAAACATTTTTGACAATCAGCATTTTAGCACCCAAAATCCACCGTATAGTTTTTGTTGACATTTTGAATTTTGTACCCTATGACACTTGGGAAATGAATTCCTTTCATTTGAGAACCCATTCATCGAAATTCGTGCAGCCGTTAGGCCTGTAGAGGGGAACAAAGAAAACATACATATATACACGCGTAACACATTATCTACCCACACTAGCCCAATCGTGTTAAAATCGCAAAATTTTAAAAATGAACATATCAAGGATTGCTGTGGGCGTATACCACTTTGCCCTCGAATGTATTGTCTTGTTAGACTATACTATAAGTGGCATACGACCACGGCTATCCTTGATATTTTCTTGTTTAATACTTTTGAGATCGTGATTTTTTCAGTAGTCGGGTTTTAGTTTTAAACTTAATTTTTTATTTATATTATTATGGAGAATTCAATAGATCTAATTTATACACATTTCAAATGTGCTAATTATGACCTTTCAGTTGATTCTGAACACGATACATTTATTTTTTAATTTTTAACACATTGCTTAATTACCGCTTAATTACCATCACATTAGATTCAATGACACGTTATATAGCCTAAAACCAGCTGACAACTAAGATACTTCTAACGATACCTCATTTGTCCAGTTCTAATAAGTGGTTGAGGAGCTATGAGGGGACAGATGAACCTACATACATACATAGCCTGTCTAAATCATAACCCTTCTTTTACTTCACCGTTGTCGGGTGAAAAAGGTACGCTATGCTCATACATATAGGTGTCAAGTTCATTATAAAACTCAATAGTCCCGTCGCGTTCTAAATTCAAAATTAATTCCCGCCTCATCGAAAAACCGTGACTTATTTTTTTTTTCTAAACACGGAAAACATCGTAGTTCAGCCAAGTCCGCATTTAGATTGGTAACGGACTCCGAGCTGAAATCTTCTGATGGGAGTGGGATTAACGCTAAGATGAAGAAGAAGATTACAACTAAAAAAAAGCAAACCTGAATCATTAGGTAGTACCGAGCAAAAAATAATTTCATCGCCGTCGGAACAAGCGCACTAAGTTTGTTCCACACTTTTATCACAACATCTGAACACATAAAACCGAGTACTAACAAAAAAACAACAAACAGTCCCATAAAAACCATAAAGCGTCCACCTTGTAGCGGACATCTCACTCAACTAATTGGTATAATGGCGGGAAAACTCAAAACGCGTACAAAATGGCCGCAATAATTTCATCGCGCGATGTCAAGACAGGAATTATAAATAAGACGGGTGATGAAAACTATCCTTGCGTAGAAGCGACAATGGTCTTATATTTATTTTGGTGCGCAATCGACGTTTTATTTTCAGTCGACAGACTATTTAATAGATATTTTTATTCTGATGTCAGGTCTCAGAAAACCTAAGGTCGAGACCGTGAGGAACCGGAATCGAATCCGGAAGTTGAATGAAAATTATTTATTAGATATTATGTATTAATTTAAAAGAAAAAGTTATTAAGAGATACCGCAGCCACAATAACTTCGTATTGTGTTTCCAGCGGTGAATAGGGTAGCCAGAGCTCACTGGAGAGTTTGTGCTTTCAGTGGGAAGACTAAAGGCTTGTCCTGCTTTGTCGTCTACACCGACGGCACAGAAAGAAAAAAGAAGGATAGAAATAAAAATCTTGATTTGCAGGAAACATTAAAATATCATTCTGTGCTTACAAGATCGGCAACGCGAGTTCTTTTTTATACCACTTAGGTGGCAGACAAGCGCACGGCCCACGTGATGGAAAGTGGTTACCGTGGCCTATGGACGTGTGTATCACCAGAGAAGACACACTCGCGCTGCCGACCGAGCGTAAGCACAGAGTTTCTGTGCCGTCAGTGTAGAGGACGAAGCAGGACAAGCCTTTAGTCATCCCACTGATAGTACAAATTCTCCAATGAGCTCTGGCTACCCTACTTACCGCTGGGAACACAACATGAGTGAGGCTCCTCTGGTGTTACACACGTCCACAGGTCACGGTAACCACTTTCCATCAGGTGAGCCGTGTGCGTGTTGTCGTGTCGTGTGTCTGTAGTGTGTCTGCCACTTAATTGCTATTAAAAAATTATTGAACTTCACTTCATTGAAATCTGTTGTCGTTTTTGATTCATTTGAGATTAAATCGAGACTGGATTCTGAACAACTTTTTTTTGGAAGAATACCTTCAAGTAATTTCAGCTTATAGTCTAGCTTCTCAACTTCACTTCACTCTAATAATATAATAAACAGCTATGAAATAGATTTTAATCGCGATTTTTAGACCAATTTTCAATTCTTCCTCAGTCATCAGTCTAAAGAAAGATGTCATGATAATAAACTCTTAATACTGAGCACGAGGTTTTATTACAAATTACTAAAATACTAACATAACAATTTATTGTTTGAACCATCTTTCTTCGAGGCCAGTGCATGTAGTAGGATATAATAAATTTTTTCACCAACACATTGAATACCGCGTAATTGTCATGTTATGAGTTATTTGTGTCTTCGCATGGGCGCTAATGTGGCGTTTGTTAGTAAATCAACAAGATATGTTGCACTGAAAAAAGTGTGCATCATATATTACAATTAGTATCTACTATATTTTTCACAGAGGAGCTCTTGATTAAACAGTAATCGAGTAGGCAATTTTAAGTAAGTGCCGTCAGTGTAAAAGACAAAACAGCTTTTGGACTTTCCACTGACAGCACAAAAACCCTCTAGTGAGCTCTGGCTACCCTACTCACCGCTGGGAACACACCACGAGGTCATTATGGCCGCGGTATTCCATAGGGTGGAGGTACTTCCCCAGTCGGACTGCTCAATTGCCTACCTCCTCGAATCTTAATACCTTGGTTTTCCTCCCTTCCTGTTAACTGATTGTTGTAATATTTTGCACACAACATTAGTTCGGACGATAATACAGTTATTTATATGAACAAAACAGTTTGATTTGCTGTTAATAATGTAATGGTGGGTAGGCGCTCAAAAAATGTTCCCCGCATACATCTCGACGCTCGAAGACTAGTCAAGTCGTGACCACGGGTGCTGCAACGCATCCGAAACGTCGGCAGAAATAGTAAGTTCCAAGATATAATTCGCGAGAAGTCCCGATACCTAGTATAATTATGTTAATGCCATTTTTAGACTTTTAATCAAGATAGTTCTGACACTGGCAGATTAGTCTTAGATTGCGTTACCATTCTGCACTTGACATACAAAGCATATTTTAGTTCCAGTATACATATATTTCTCGAGGATTAAAAACGGTAAGTCATGAAAGCACGAAGCAAAACGAAGAAACTAATATTCACTGGTAAAGTCTAGCCATAAAAGCAAATTTGATAGTGTTAATACTATCAGACCAGTTTGATTAACAACAGGTAATCAGTCCAAGTCGGTCAGTGACACATATTTTATATATACTTATAAATCTAATGGGTATAACGCATATAGTTTCTTGGCAAGTGCATTGAATATTGACGCAACTGGAGTGGAACAAATACGGCACTTAAAAGTCCACTGTCCATACCAACAGTATTTATTATCCTACGATTAAACTGACCTACATTCAATCAGGTTGGCATATAGTGAACGTAATTCACCGATAATTGAATATATATGTACCTAGCTCTTGTCACTACACATGTGTGTAATGTATGTCGGGAATGGTTGCTAACTCTAAAATATGATAACACAGAGGCCGTGCTACGCTGCTACTGCTAAGACAGACACACACACACACACACACACACTCACACATGCACACACATACAAGATACGGATATAGGAGCTAGGACACGGCGGTATTTCCGCCCAATTGAGCAGTCCTACTGGGGAAGTACCTCCGCCCTACAGAATACCGCGGTTATAATAACTTCGTGTTGTGTTCCCAGCGGTGAGTAGGGTAGCCAGAGCTCACTGGAGAATTTGTTCTGTCAGTGGGATGACTAATGGCTTGTCCTGCTTTGTCTTCTACACTGACGGCACAGAAACTCTGCGCTTACAGGGTCGGCAGCGCGAGTGTGGCTCCTCTGGTGTTACGCACGTCCATAGGCCACGGTAACCACTTTCCATCAGGTGGGCCGTGCGCTTGTCTGCCACCTAGGTGGTATAAAAATAAAATAAAAAAGACCTTTTTATTTTATTTAAATATTATTTCATTGTATATTGTTTGTAGCTGTTTGTCAATCATTTACATTTTGGAATATCATTGTAATTCGGGAGAGGGCGTTGATATCTGTATCACAGTTTATACCATTGCAGATATCATCGTTACATTGTACTATGTAAAAACTGTTAATTGTTCCAAATAAATAAAATTTTAATTTTTTTTTAAGAAATACTGATATAGTTCCTTAGACTCTCATGAACCTAATCCTGGTATAAAAAGTACTTATTGAAGTGTCTTGTTTCCAATTCCTGTCATCGTTGTTCCGTATTCTGCTCTATCTTTGATAAAAAAAAGTTATCTCACTGAATCGTGCAAAGTAAAGAAAAAGAAGACGGATTACGGCCCCGGACTCCAAGATAAAGGCATCTGCAGCATTGGGACAAACGCTAAGATGACGACGTTGACCGAAGATATCAAATAATGGATCGTGTTTAAGACAGACATAACCAACTGATCATGAGAGTGATGAAGGTGAGTGATAACATTATCATTTAGCTAAAAACTCTTTTTTTATACCGCTTAGGTGGCAGACAAGCTCACGGCCCACCTGATGAAAAGTGGTTACCGTGGCCTATGGACGTGTGCTACACCAGAGAAGTCACACTCGCGCTGCCAAGCCTGTAAACACAGAGTCTCTATGTCGTCAGTGTAGAGGACAAAGCAGGACATGCCTTTAGTCATCCCACTGACAGCACAAATTCTCCAGTGAGCTCTGGCTACCCTACTCACCGCTGGGAACACAACACGAAATTGTTAATAATCCTTTTAGGAAATCGAAATTCAAAATACAGGAAACATTGCAATCAGAACCTGTTATTAAAGTCTAAATTCTCATCTCAATGACAGCATATAATACTTATCTGAAATGTGTTTTCATCTCTATAATAATCTACCAACGTGAGAGGTAAGCTCAGAAATGTATTTTTAGTAATAATTAAGGTAAATTATAGAGGCAATTACATCAATTTCATTCTAAATATAGGTGGTAACAAAAGGCGGGAGCTGGTCTCTTCCTAAGCAATAAATCCGCATTGATTGAGCGTTATAAATCTAAAGTGCGCGAGCGCCGCCGCGCCGCACTGCACCGTCACACATCGCTCCGGTTGCACTTCATAGGGTTACTGCGTGGAGAAAGTTCATTCTTTTTTATTATCTATTCTCCAATGACAGGCTGTCCATAAAAAAAACCAAGGAGATATTTGTTGCAACTTGTGTCAGCATTAAATAGGTACTTATTTAAATTAGTGATGTGGAAACAATATAAAAACCCTCTTTTACGACTCTCTGCATCCAATACAGTGTATTTAAATAGATTCCTGTTGTTTTATTTATATATTTTTTACATAGGACATGCCAATAAAGAACTACAAACACTGTACTATCGGTCCTTCGAGCCAGATTTGATCAGTGATATATAAAACAAAGGAAATAAAAAAAAAAATTCGTCCCGTTCCAAATTCAAAAGTTATTGCCTCCTTCCAAGAACAGGGACACAATTTTTATTTCTCACAGCTTATTGAATCTTACAGAGAAGTCATTAACATTGAACTTTAACTCTATGCAGAAATTTGCATTGATTAAGAATTATGCATATCGCAATAACAAACATTCATGTTTAAGTTCAAAAGTGTGTAAGTAATAATAGAGATATGAGAACGTCAAGGAGTTTTTCATTGAAATACTAAGATTGTAACATAAATTGTAATCTTGTAAGATTAATTATCTTTCAAGACAAACTTGTCCAAGACAAAACGACCTCTAAGGTGACCAGCGATAAAGCGTTCGTTTACTATGTCGAAGGTTTCAAATCCCATTACCGCTCAGTACAACATTAAAAACATACATAACATAAACTCACGCCTATATCCCCGAAGGGGTAGGCAGAGGTGCTAGCACCCAAATTTCGCCAGTTTATGTGTAGGTCCCAATGTAATAGGTGGCGAGCCTATTGCCATTAACCGGGCACTTATAAACTTGCGATAAATACACACATAACTTCGAAAAGCATCGAAAAGTCATTGGTGTGTGCCATGGTAAAACCTGGGATCGAACCCGAGACCTCGTCAAAGCAGTCGATTACCCATACCACTAGGCTACCGCGGCTTACAACATTTATATGCATGAATATGTCTATTTGCATCGCTTTGAGTGTTTCTACGTATTATAAACTTTGGTAAAGAGATGAAGAGATAAATAATATGGTGAAATCAAATTAACAGTGGTCATTGATTTAATGGGTATTGGTTGCGCCGGTGTAGAAACTGTATTTTGACACGGAAACACACTCCTTTTATACCCGTCTCCTCTCCCGCACTAACCATAGATATGGCTTCCGTCCGCCATTTGTGAAATATAGACACTCACTCCCGCTTTGAACTAGCCAGCGTAGGGACGGATCGCGAGCGCGTCTCTCAGAAATGAATAATATTTGTTGTATTTTAACCGCCTCATAGACATTTACCGATCGGATGGTGCCTCTCGTGTGTTCCTCAAGGGATCTAGTGACGCTGACGGCAGCTCCTGAGCAAGGAAGAGAAGATCCGTGTACCGGCTGCGATGAAAAACACGTGGGTCGTGAAGGTTAGTGCATCCTCTCCTAATTTCTCGGGCTGCATTCACTGCCTGGATCGAATCCGCGGCAGCCCGGCCACCTGTCTTGTTTTGTGTGTAAAGCGTCAATAGAACAGTTATCTGCTTCTCCGCAATACAGTCCACTCGCGCCCGTTGGCCCACGCGACACCATTTTTGGTCCGGATCGAGCCGGATTCTTAGCCGTAGTTCGTATTTTGTTATTATTCTAATGGGAATGAGCGCACCGCACCTAAGTGCCTGGTTATTTTAGTAGAAAACCCCGCATCCAGACACTTAGGATTAGATTTGTTGTCCGTTCGCCGCTGGCTCGCATTGTACCTACCTAATACATAAATAGGTTAGGTATCATATCAACACTTAATCGTAGTTCGCAATTTTCGCATCGCACCTAAGTGCCTGGTTATTTTAGTAGAAAACCCCGCATCCAGACATTTAGGCTTAGATCTTAGGTATACTCAGACACCCTAGTGCATAGGCACAGTGTAATACCTAACGCATTTGGCTTTGTTTTGTTTTTTTCAATTACGTTGTTCTCGGCTCGCGTCGTATTTGCCTAGTACCTGCGTGGGTGGACACGTGGCTGTACCTACCTCGCTCGCATCTCATCCCAATTCATACGAAAGTATTTTAATTTGAATAGATATTACGCAATACTTAATCTCTGAAATAATAGTTGAACCTAGACAGCGACCATCGCGTAGGTACGACCTTGTTGCTATGCGCGTTAGTTCAAGCTTGCACTGGCAGTCATAAGTACCTACCTACCTACGGTTATCGCTCGCGCCGCCTCGCTGCTCTGTACCGCTAAGATTAAGTCATTTCATATTTGTTATTTACCGCACTTTAGTTTGAGATTTAATTGTAAACATGTCCCCAAAGGTTGATAAGACCGGTAAGGTTCAATTGAAACTTTTATACGCTAAAAAAGAAATGATTTACTCTCGCGTACAATCGATCTATGATAATGCACTTAAAACCTCTGATTTGGTCATCAGAGATTCGTTCTTGTGTTCTATAGAAAACTTAGATAGTCTACGCGCGGATTTCGAAACCTTAGTACATGACATCAATGTTTTAGAGTTGAATTTGGATCCCGATTACTCAGTGAGTTATCAAGCCTTGTCGTCGTTTGACGATTTGTATTGTCGTATCAAACGCGTCGCTAGGAGTTTGGAGAAACCGGCTGACCTACCCAACCCCACTCGCGACCGACCTAAGTTGCCACCAATTCAAATACCCGAATTTGATGGTAACATTCGCAATTGGTGTCTATTTATAGATAGTTTTGAGAATACGATAGATAAGAACGATTCGTTGACAGATCACGAAAAATTGCATTATCTCGTTGAAAAATTGACTGGTAAAGCTATAACCGCTTGCGCTGGAATTACGTTTAGTGCCGAGAATTATAATTTAATTTTAAATACTTTGAAAGCTAGGTATGAGGATAAAAGATCGGTAGCTAACGCCTATTTAGATCAGATGTTTGATTTGAAATCTATTGCGGCATGTAACGATCAAAACTTAGAGAAATTTCTAGATACTTTCGCGTCAGCTGTTCGCGCCGTAAAGAACCTAAAGATTGATGACCTCTGCGACTTCGTATTTTTGTATATGGGTTTAAGGAAATTAGATTCCGAAACCATTCGTTTGTTTGAATCGGATCATCGCGGCAATAAAATTCCTAAGTTCGAAGACTTAGAAAGTTTTGTTCGCGAGCATATAAAAGTATTGCAGCGCTCTTCATCGAAACATGAAGGCGCGAAGATGGTTGTTGATTCTGCACGCAAAGTAGATGCGTCATCGAGGTCACTGAGGTCAACTCATACTTATGTTAGTACCGCACCAGCACGTGTACAGTCACCTGTTTGCTCTTTGTGTAGTACTCATCATTCGCAACTGTACAGGTGTCCTGGTTTTCTAAAGTTGTCACCTAGTGATCGTTATAAATTTGTTCGCGCTAATAATTTTTGTTTTAATTGTCTCGGTACTAAACACCGCGTTGTTTTATGTAATAGTAGAAATAGTTGTCGCAAATGTCAAGCGAGACACCACACTTTGCTTCATTTTGAGAATAGTAATGCCGCATCCAATGTGAGCACGGTTGGCTCGTCGAGCGGTGACACACGGCGGCCTGCGCCGCAGCCGCAGCCCGCGCTCGCGCGCGCTCCGGCCCGCCCGGTGACCGCCGCGGATGACGTCACCTTGTGTTCGTTCTCCGCTAGTGCTGCACTCACTACTGTGTGTCTTGCGACCGCTCGCGTTGTTATTGTTGATGCATTAGGTAAGCCGCGCATTGTTCGAGCGCTGTTGGATGGCGCTTCGCAAAGTAATTTTATTACTCAAGATTGTTGTCGGCGTCTTGGTTTCAGTGTTGATAAGCGTTCAACCCGCTCAGTGGTGAAGGGTTTTGGAAGCTTACAGTCAGCTGTTCGTGGCACCGTTAAAACAAGGTTTAGATCTCGTTTTAATAATAATATTTGGTTTGACATGGATTCGCTCGTTATAGATAGAATAGCTGAACAGTTGCCTACCGTCCCGGTTGACACGTCTTTATTAACGAAATTTAAAGACTTGCCTTTAGCAGATGAGACTTACGCTGTTCCTGGAGTCGTCGATATATTGATCGGCGCTTCGATTCTCCCGCACCTCCAGTTATCACGTAGGGTTCAAGGGGGACCGACGTACCCCGCTCCGCACGCACTGGAAACAGTTCTTGGTTTTGTTATAATTGGTTCCGCACCCGCTTCTATAGATAGTTTTAGTCACTCGACTGCTTCGTTCTGTTGCACCGTCGAGCCGCCACTGGAGTCTACCATCCGCAAGTTTTCGCTCGGTGGCTCCCGTGTATCCGCTGAAAAACGCTTTCTTTGTTTGGAACGAAAGATGCAGGCGTCCCCAAAGTCGAAGCGGGCCTATGATGAGGTTGTTAACGAATATTTAGATAAAGGTTACATCTCACCTGCGCCTGCGGACACTGGCGGGACCCAGCCTTCGTACATTATCCCGCACCGCGGAGTTATTAGAGAAGATAAGCTTACTACTAAAACTCCGTGTAGTTTTGGATGGCAGTGCTAAGACTAGCACTTCCGTGTCGCTTAATGACATAATTGTAAATTTTCGCATTAATATTAGTAGAATTTTAGCTTTTAGGACTCAACAGTCGCTTTGTGTTGGGCCCACTCTTCGCCCCATCGTTGGGACACATTCGTCGCTAATAGAGTGGCAAAAATTCAATCTGAATTGGCGCCACATAATCTCTTTCACGTTGCTGGCACCGACAACCCAGCCGAGTGTCTCTCTCGTGGATTGCTTCCTTCGCAAATTTTAGATCACCCGTTATGGTTTAGTGGACCGTCCTGGATTCATGCCGCGTTAGATAAGTGGCCAGTTAGTCAATTCAATCCCACTACGGTTTCCGAACCACCCGAGGAGAAGAAGCACTCGCTTGTTGTATCGGTCCCACGTGAAGAGACCCTTATTTTGTTGTTGGCTAATCGCGTCTCGTCTTGGTCGAGACTGTTGCGTTGTGTTGTTTGTTCGCCTCTGCCCTCTGCCTAGCCAGCGGTAGGCACGAGCTCCAATCTAGGTTTATATTTTAGTTGTTATTTCCCAAACCTAGATTTAGATTAGACTTTAGATTTGTTTCGCATTTGTCGTTTCGAAGGTAACCCTTCAAGCCGGGGGGAATGGTTGCGCCGGTGTAGAAACTGTATTTTGACACGGAAACACACTCCTTTTATACCCGTCTCCTCTCCCGCACTAACCATAGATATGGCTTCCGTCCGCCATTTGTGAAATATAGACACTCACTCCCGCTTTGAACTAGCCAGCGTAGGGACGGATCGCGAGCGCGTCTCTCAGAAATGAATAATATTTGTTGTATTTTAACCGCCTCATAGACATTTACCGATCGGATGGTGCCTCTCGTGTGTTCCTCAAGGGATCTAGTGACGCTGACGGCAGCTCCTGAGCAAGGAAGAGAAGATCCGTGTACCGGCTGCGATGAAAAACACGTGGGTCGTGAAGGTTAGTGCATCCTCTCCTAATTTCTCGGGCTGCATTCACTGCCTGGATCGAATCCGCGGCAGCCCGGCCACCTGTCTTGTTTTGTGTGTAAAGCGTCAATAGAACAGTTAGCTACTTCCCGCAATACAGTCCATTACCGCACGCTGCCAAGCGCCAACAGGTATCTTGAGAGCCATTAATATTTTGAGAGCAATAGCCAAGCTCACTTGCAAGACAGGCCGTTGATTCTACTAAAGTAAAACCACAGTCATACTTCAGACGCTGCAAAAATGGCATTAAATTTTAAACTTTATGTCCATACATTTAAAGTCCAGAGTCAAATAAACAATTTCATTATACTTTTTCATTCACTCTGCAAAAAGCGTTTAGAATTTGAACTTTAATAGCATTGCTTAAAGTCTAATATTAAGTGAAATTTTAGCGAACTGATTGATGGAAGAGACTGACACAACCGTTCCTTATGGGATTTAAAGGTAAAACGACAGTTGCTCCAAAATTCAACTGTTTAGCTTCTATTTTTTCGCATGGAAATCCCCTCTGGGTAGTGGCGGTTATGTTGGGCTGAAACTAACTAAAACCCGCCGTCTTGGATCTTCAGATACCGGGGTGTAGATTGCCTAAGATATAACCCTCGCATCCCAGCTGGACAGCTAAACCAAATCAAAAGGGGGTGGATAAGCTGATCCCGGACTTTTTTTAATGTGCTGAGGTGCATTCGGATAACTTTCCCCTCCCCCCTCCAGAACCAGTGGGAATGATTATGTAGGACCGAAACCGTTCGGCCATCTCGGGATATCAGTAGCCTAGCATATCCCTCGCGCTCCAAGGCCAAGACCCCTCGAGTGTGGGGCCAAGACCCTACGGTGTCTCCATCTTTCCTCAGAAAAGGGGGGTGCGTATCGCACCAACGTCTAGGCCTACTTGTCACCCACAAGAACTCTGCATTGGATGCAACTGGGAACAATGCTAAAATCATGACGATTAATTTACCTCCCACTCCATTGAGCAGCCCTATTCGCGTCGAACACGTGTGTTACAAAGCGGCGCGGGCGCATCGGGACACATTTGATTTACGCGTCCCCAACCCGCTACAAATTGCTGCTCATACCACAAACAAACACGTTACTTATTATCGCACACCAATATTGTGTTTGTAATTTATTATTGTTCCTTTTGAGTCAGTTTGTATTTTGATTCGGACAGGTCAGGTTGAATAATGTCATTTTTTGAAGTGAAAACTTCTTTCGACAATATGCAGTTTTATGAAAAATTTTGTACGTAGAAAACTTTGAGTGACCTAAACTTGGATAGTGACCAATGACGCTGACGTCAGAATAGGCGAAGTATATTTTATAGACATTTACTATATAGACATTAGTATCAAAAAAAAGAAAAACGATCTTTTTTGTTCTATACGGCCAGTAGCACCTGCTTTACAATGTACAATTCACATTTTAGTATTGTAGCACCTCTTTGATCTGAAAACTTTTTTAGATGCGTCGAGCACTTAGATGAATTAAAAAAGTTTTAATCATTCTTTTTTAATTCATCTAAGGTCGAGCACTTTTGAAGACATACTTGTTACGTTTTTTTTTATTTATACCACTTAGGTGGCAGACAAGCACACGGCCCACCTGATGGAAAGTGATTACCGTGGCCTATGGACGTGTGTAACACCAGAGAAGCCACACTCACGCCGCCGACCTTTTTATACAGACTATTTCCACTTCTGTCAACATTCCCGGAGTTAATATAATGGTAAGCTGACCATTATACTACCAACGTGAACCGACTTGTAGCACAAGCAATTTAGCTTAGTTGGAGGGGTTAGAGGGAATATTAGTGATATCGGTTCTAGTAATCTTTTAATAAAAAAAATCTCTCAATAAAGAGAATCACCATTACAGACTTGACGGCCTCATCAGATACTTTTTCATGCTCCGCTTAAACGCCTAGGGACGGGACTGTAGGAAGAAGGAGACACGTGTGCTGGTAAAAAATTTCAAGACTTTATGGTGCGATAAAGAAAAGAGTCAGCGCTTGGTTCTCTTCTTTGCAATACGTGTAAGTAAATGATGGAACTGATGAGGCACTAACTTTTGATACTGCAAATACTGGTATATAAAATATAACAGGACTTATCAGTGACATCAGATAGCTAGTTAGTGGAACAGTGGGATGAAATAAGTATACTGCTGTTTTTTATGCCACCTAGGCGGCATACAGTCCACCTGATGTAAAGTGGTTACCGTGGCATATGGACGTGGCAACATCAAGGGTACCAACACTGTAGAAACCTTCTATTGTCATTCTTGAAGAACTCCATATTGTAAGCGCTTGGAAAAACCACAGCAGGGCGTTTGTTTCTCAACTAGAGCGTGGGATGAAGTTCCTTTCACACCGAACGGTGTGCACCGTGTCCGGTGCAATTTAGATAAATTTTGACTACGAACAGAGTATTGATTCTACTAAGTTTATGTCAAAAAAACCACTCATACCATTGACCCGTTGGCCCCACACTAGGCAAGCCTGTCCTGTGGGTACCGTGACGTTTTCCTTATTTAATTTCAGTGCTCGGTCATAAGTTTAATTTAATCACACTTATAAAAGCTAGAAGAAGAGTCAGATAATGGATGTGTAATAAATGTATGTAATAGTTGTATATAACTTGTACATTTGCAAATATATATATATATTGCATGTATGTAAATAAATAAATAAATACTGGGCAAATCTTAATCATATACACCATAAACTTCGGTGAATTCTACAAGTATTCATCTTAGTGTAGTAGAAGAATTTCTGTAGCTTCGTATGCAGTGAAATCAGTCATTTTGTAAACACCATTTTTGCCTCTTTTAGAGAGCAGTTTTTGATATGGACGTGTGTAATACCACCGCCGACCCTCTTAGCACAGAGAGTTTTTGTGCCGTCAGTACAGAAGATAAAGCAAGACAGGCCTTTGGTCTTCCCACTGACAGCACAAAAACTCTTCATACTTCTAGCACGGACGACTAAATGTGTGGAGTCAATAAAACATATACGTACGGATTCACGCCAATCATATAACTATTAAACGATCGTAGAAGCGATAAACAAGTGCCCGTCCTTTATTGTTCTCATAAAAGGAACTCAAAGAACCACGATTCACTGAATCATTGCACACTCGGCTTGAAATCCGTTTGCTTACAAATAGACAATGTTCGAAGAGTTGGAAGGAAGTACTAACGAATTAGCCACAGAGGGAGAGTACTTTGATCAGTGAGTTGATGTCAACATAGCTTGCAATCCTCATTAACAAGCCGATCGACGGACGTCACTTGCACGAATTCCCTCGGCGCAGAGGCTGGAGTTAAAATAAATGAAGACCGCGCAAAAAGTAAAAAAAAAAGTTGTAATGCAGCAAACTCGTTGTTGGACTACGTATCTATAGTTAAAGTTGCGGCACGCAATGATGGCCGTTTTGATACGACTGGTTTTGCTCGTTTACTCTTTTTTGGTGTGCAATGTTGGACAATGAAGTGTTAGACGAATAACTAAAGAAAAATATGGCGAGACTGGCACAGAAGAAAATAAACATTACACACCAAAAAACAGAAAACAAGAAAACCCATTTTTGCAGGAGGTAGGACACTCCGTCCAATTGAGCAGTCCGACTGGGGAAGTACCTCCGCCCTACAGAATACCGCATCCATAATAACCTCGTGTTGTGATCCCAGCGGTAAGTAGAGTAGCCAGAGCTTACTGGAGGGTTTTGGTGCTGTCAGAGGAAAACCAAAAGCTTGTCCTGCTTTGTCTTTTACACTGACGGCACAGAAACTCTCAACGCCTGCAGGGTTGGCAGCGCGAGTGTGACTCTCTTGGTTTTGCACGCGTCCATAGGCCGCGATGAACTCTTTTCGTCAAATGGGCCGTGTGCTTGTCTGCCACCTAAGTGGTATAAATAAAACCATTCGTATCAAAACGGCCATCATAGCGTGCCGCAACTATAATTATTGTAAAGTGATCGTGTTTGTCGTTGGAGGTATTCTAAAAAGTACTTAGATTATACATATTTAGAACACACTTGCTCTTTTTCCACGGTATTTTTTATTTGATCCGACTGGTTTCGCCTTACGGCATTCCACATAGAAGCTATGTGTTACAACAAATTCCACCAAGTGACAATTTTTTTTTTTTTGTTTGTTTGTCCGCAATGGACGCTAAAACTACTGAACGGATAATGATACGGTTTCTTTTTGTTTGAAAGGTCTTGGTCAGACTTAAAATCTTATATTTGTTGTATCGCAATTGGTTCAAAAGGACCGGAGATAGGACCAAAAGGGTTATGTTATATAAACGATGCTGAATATGATGAGATGATGCATATGATGAGGCCGTCAAGCAGAGTGTCCCCATTGTCACATAGTACATGTAAGTAATGGTGGCCCTCTTTTCTGAGACTGCCTTCAGCTTACCGTTGGACGAGGCGAAGTCTAATTGACGTGTCCTATATAAAAAAAAGAACACAAAAAATATTTGCGGTTTTTTTAAGTTCTTGGTCAAACTTACAATTTAACTTTTTTATCTATATCTATTATAATTTCTCGCTCGCCACAGACAAGCTCACGGCCCATCTGATGGAAAGTGGTTACCGTGGCCTATGGACGTGTGTAACACCAGATGAGTCACACTCGCGCTGTCGACCCTGTATGCACAGAGTTTCTGTGCCGTCAGTGTAGAAGACAAAGCATGGCAAGCCTTTGGTCTTCAAACTGACAGCACAAATTCTCCAGTGAGCTCTGGCTACCCTACTCACCGCCGGGAACACAACACGAGGTTATTATGGCTGCGCTATTCTGTAGGGCGGAGGTACTTCCCCAGTCGGACTGCTCAATTGGACGGAAGTACCGTCATGTCCTACCTATTCTTTCTTATGCGCACAATCCCCACGGGTAACCCTCACCACCTGCGCCGGTGGGGGAGCCGATGAGGGTGACCGACTAAAACGCACGCCAACTGTGTGGGCCGCAGGTTGCCGGAGGTATTATCTGAGACATAACCCTCGCACCCCGGCTGGACCAAGACCGTCTCTTATGAGACAGCCCTCTTCGGGTGTGGGGACCATAGAGTCCCTATCTCGTCCCAGGGTTTGGGGAGACGCGCATCGCGCACCGCCGCCGCGGCCTGCTTCTGCTAGTGTGACAGACGATTCCACTCGTCACCCCCAGGCCCGCGATCATAGGGGACGGAGTGCTTCTATGATATAATAACTAATGTAATATTATTTAAATGAGTTGACAAAATGCAAATATGTATTATTAATAATATAACTCGCTAATACGAAATCAGCATAAACAAAAAACAAGGAATATAAAATAAAAAACTAAAATATTTATTGAAACAACTGGAGTTATAAAGTTCAAGTTCACGTTTAAGTTTATGAGTTGCTATGAAAAAAGGTGTATCATTGCCCAGGTTCTCCTACACAAATATATTTTGCCAATCTAGCGTACTATTATAAAATTGTAAAGTTGTCGTGTCTGTATGCCTGAATCTTATAATTAATTGCCTGAATCGGTCTTTATTATGACAATAAATTTAAAACCTTATAAAGTAAAGACAGTATTATATAAAAGTGCATATTATAGGGCAGTCAATTATCGGAAAGATAAAAAATATATAGTTTACATCTCTATATATATCCTTAATATTTTCTTGTTTAATACTTTTTAGAGCGTGATTTTTCAGTAGTGCCGCGTGGTTTCCGGCAGAATAGAATTAAGGCCACCGTATCTTTTCCCATGCGGTGTCGTACAAGGCGACTAAGGGATAGGGCTGTTTAACATCAGACAGATACATACAGCCCAGATTCAGTCTCAGATGCAATACGGAATACGGCAATAGACTGTGTGTACGTGTTGAAATGTGGGTGTTAATTCACCTCTGCCCAACCCTCCAGGGATAAAAGCGTAATTATATGCATGTATGTATTTTTCAGTAGTCGGATTTTTTATCTTTCGTTTAGTTATTTTATTATAAAGTTTTTTAAATACCTACCTATTGTTTACTCTAACACGAGACAAAATGTACATTCATCCTCTTTTAGCTTTAAGGAACTAACTATTGTAAATTGACGTCTTGCAAATGTCGCAGTGGAGTTTGGTTTTTTCTCCACGTCTGTTTGTTTATTCGTTCGCCATAAACACGAACGGACTACAACCTACTAAACAGATTTTGTTGCGGTTTTTTTGGCTGAAAGGTCACTTTAGGACTCATGTACTCCAAAAGTCTTCGGTCCTTCGGCCAGGCCATTACCATTTCAGCCCCCTAAACCAGTGGCAGCTCGTTGACCGGAGTATTGTAGAATAGAATGATTAAGGTTATGGGATCTGACGTTTATGATATACTGTGACCCATAGACAGAGAAAACATACATCAATTGATGGCTTCCATCGCATTCCCACAAGAAAAAGATAAACTTACGCCTATGTCGTATGAAGAAATAAGACAAAGTATTTCGTAAAGGTCAGCAAATTTATTTGCTGAAAAGCCATAGAAAAAACATGTACTAAAGTAAACAAACTTGACAGATGTTCAGTTTACTATTGTTTACATTAGTAATAATTTTGTTTAAACGTGAAAAATAGAAAACAATGTTGTTAAAACAGTCCAAAACAACAAGCGTATTATTTATTAATCATTACCTACAAAATAAAGGACATCATTCTCTATCTTATATGGCCACGCCAAGCCGAGGTCTAAGTCTATGCATTGACTACTGTCATATACGTCCAATCCCAATCTTATTTTGCGACTTCCGTATAATCAGACTAAAAAAATATTCAATAGTTTTTATTGAATCTATTTATCATTAAATTAGAGCGAAGATATTATGTAAGCACTATATTATGTGTCCCAAATAATTATGCAAACCAAGATACGTATACGTAAGCATACACTTATTTAGATTCTGTTTAAGGTCTTGCTTTAAATAGGCAATTAATTATAGAGGTTTCGAACCTTTTTTTATACCACTTAGGTGGCAGACAAGCATACCTGATGGAAAGTGGTCACCGTGGCCTATGGACGTGTGTAACACCAGAGGAGCCACACTCGCGCTGCCGACCCTGTTAGCACAGTTTCTGTGCCGTCAGTATAAAAGACAAAGCAGGACAAGGCTTTAGTCTTCCCACCGACAGCACAAATTCGTGTCCCCATTTAGCCCCCGGAAAGGGGGGGGGGGGCTTTCGGGATAAAAATCATGTTTATTTTTACCCGACTAAGGCAAAGTCAAAGGAGGGTATTGATTTTGACAGGCTATGTATGTATGCAGGTATGTATGGATGTAAGTACGTATGTATATATGTAGGTTAATCCGCAACTTGAGGGGCAGGAGACTACGCGGGTATCGTGCGGTCCATGGCCCAATACGGGTGCTCCGAGTGTGCGGACGCCAAAACGCGGCGAATCTTCTCGCCGGATCGCCACCGTGGATCTCGGAAACGAGATCTCATTCGGCGCTATACCGGTTCCGAAAGACAGCGCGGGAGCGGGGTCATGAAACCGAGTCTGAAGAAATTCGAGCCGTGAGATCCCGGCTCCACGGAAGCTTGGTGACGGAATGGGAGCTACGACTTAAGCGACCAAGCGCAGGGCACGCCATAGTAGCGGCAGCTTCTCGTACCGTCTGACGCAGATGATCACCGAGCACGGGTGCTTTGGGCAGTACTTGCGTCGGAAGGAGAAAGGGCCAACGTCCGAGTGCCATCACTGCGACGCGAGCGAGGACTTGCATGCCAAGACGCGATCTGGAGGCGGCCATGGGTGTGAGTTCTCATGCTCGCCACCTTGCTCACGGCGATGGTTTGCTGCACGGATGCATGGGCGGCCGGCGGCTCCTTCTGCGAGCAAGTTATGCTTATGAAGGAGTAAGCGGGGCGGTTGCGCAGTGGGAGCGAAGGAGGATCGCAGGCCAAGCTGCCCGGGTACTAAGGCAACTCAAGCGTCGGAGGTCGATGAATGACCTCCGCCCCCATGAGCGCAATCCGATGGAGCCGCCTGTCACCCTGGCAAAAGCAGGCCGCGGCGGCGGTATGCCTTGCGCGCCTTTCTGTTTCCGGGGACGTATTGGGGACTCGATGGTCCCCACACTCGAGGAGATGGCCCTGGGTCGGCAGGGGTGCGACAGATATGCCTGTCAACCTCACCTTCGGCAGCCAAAACGACCCACAGGCGTCATGCGCTTTAGTCGGTTCGAGTCCGACATAACTTTTCCCACCGACTCCGGTGGTGGGGGTATACCTGGAGATTTCTCACGATATTTCGCATGTAAAAAAAGTATGTAAGTTTATCTGTTCCTCATAGCTCCTGAACTACTTATTAGAACTGGACAAATATGGTATCGTTAGAAGTGTCTTAATCGTACGCTACATACATACATACTCGTAACTACTAACTGAATCTAATGTGGTGCCCTGTAGAGTACAAAAAGCACTGTGTTAAAAAATAAAATTGAGATAAAAATACCGTGTTTGGCATCAAATAAAAGGGCTTAATTAGTACATTTCAAATAAGTATAAATTATAGTTATTGCTTGCTACAAAATAATAACTCCAAAATAAACTATTTTTTTATTCCAGACAATAATGTATCCTTACACCAAATTTGAACCAGATCTGTTCAGCCGTTAGTGCGTGATTGAATAACAAATATCCAAACATTTTCACAATTTATACCACTTGGGAGCCAGACAAGCACGTGACTGCCTACCTAATGGGAAATGGTTGCCGTGCATTATGGACGTAGGGGCGTTACAAAAAAATCTTTTAAAGCCCTACTTGAAGATCCCCATATTATAGTCGCTCGGGAAAACCACAGCAAGGAGTTCATTCCACAGCTTAAGCGTGTGTGGGATGAAATTTCTATCATACCGCACAATGCACACCGTTTCCGGTCGCAATGTGTGCCCATTCCCTGCCTATGGCGAGCGGTATGCTTTTAGTACGAAAGTAGAATAAGATAAATAGACAAACAGGATTACACACTAATATTGTATGAATGATACAAACTGTATCTTTAGATTGCTGATGTATTCAAGGATCAATATTTACGAAAATGTGATATGCTCAGTTCAACATCCAGATGTGTTCTACGAAAGACGTTGTGAGCTAGATGTTGTGATCGCTGATCGACTAACCCTGCCAACTCCAGCTGATAACTATTCTTAGCAATGTATATGGTTCCGTTTGTTACTAATTTTGTTTACATGTTATTTCCTAACGAGTTGTGTTCCCAGCGGTGATTAGGGTAGCCAGAGCTCACTGGAGAAATTGTGCTGTCAGTGGGAAGACTAAAGGCTTGTCCTGCTTTGTCTTCTACACTGACGGCGCAGAAACTCTGTACTTACAGGGTTGGCAGCGCGACTGTGACTCCTCTGGTGTTACAAACGTCCATAGGCCACGGTAACTACTTTCCATTAGGTGGGTCGTGTGCATGTCTGCCACCTAAGTGGTATAAAAAAAAACGAGTTGTTCATACCCGGTATTGCCCGAATACTGATGTTTCCTGTGGATTTTTCGAAATTTTCTAAATCTATATCTATACTTCTATTGTAACTGTATACTATATATAATATATACCTATATAATATTATAAAGAGGAAAGATTTGTATTTTTGTATGTATTGAATAAACTTAAAAACTACTGGACCTATTTAAAAAATTCTTTTACCATTAGATAGCTACATTATCACTGATTAACATATGCTATATTATATTGTCAAAAAGATTAGGGATCCTATCGAAATCTACAATAATGTAACCTAAAGTGTAAAAAAATTACCTTTAAAATCTTTATATCGCGTACGCTACGAAAACTACTAATCACAGAACTAAACGGATAAATGACGATTTAGGTTTCTTTATAGAAACACATTTATCGTCAGGATTGGTGTTACCAGTAGCGCACATTCCGCCGTCACTCTGAAAAGAACTTTGAATTGATTGCCACCCACTCCATAAGGGTGTATTCCTCCATTTACATTGCCACCCGCTCCATATAAACCCGATTCCCTCACTCCAACCACCAATAAACTAGCATGCTCAGCAACATTTGAGCGTATATTTATTAAATTTTGACTTACTAAGCTGCAGGGCGGCCCATCCCACTGATGCTGCGAGAATAGGTTCTTAGGAAGATCGGTACTTATACATGCAATTTTCCAAGCATTCACAGCATCAGTCTTACATAGTACTTCAGATTCAACTAGTGTAGGTGCAAGAATTTTCCTAGCTAATTCTTCTGTACTTAGACCGAAGACAGGAATGCTGGTAAGCTGACACTGAAATTTTACGAATACCGAGCCCACCCAAGCGAATCGGTAGAGACTCTTGTAATGAACTCGGTCATTTAAGGCTACATTTAAAATTTTGTTGAGTGTAATTTCTATAACTTTATCCATCTTTTCCAAAATATAGAATACATATATACCTAACTTAACCTTCTCCTTGAATTACTTTTTTGAAACCACTTACCACTTACACAAATGATACCAAACACTCACAGGTTTTAACATCCTATATTAATCTGCCGCGCTCATATAACTCCCGAATGTCTTTCTCCCACTCCCCTACTATTATCGCGATGTCGATGTAGAATATGAACTTAGCTATTATTTGTACCGATAGTCGTTTCAGTTCACGGACTCATCGCCAAGAGCCTCGATCAACATCTTAAGAGGCTCTTGTTAGACAGCTGGCTCAAGGGTTTGATGCAGAGGGTACTTCTGCTAGACACAGCACTTTCTCTCCTTGGAGCCCTAACCACCGGTAGCTTGGTCCCTATACCGTCTGCGTCAGAACGATCTTGACTACAAAGTCTCAAAATGATCTTAATACCAGGGTTATAAAAGCAAATTTGGGAATTTGAGGCTAAGCATGTCAATGCATGCCACATTCATTCACTGTCAAGGCTGTGCGCTTGTGGAATGCATTGCCATTAAATATCAGACGTGCAAGAATCCTTATCTTCTTGAAATGAATGGTAAATGACCACTACGCACTTATCATCTGTGTACTCTGTGATAGCTCCCAATTATATGCTCACATTGCTACTTATAATTTTTCCTTCATATTAGCATGTATTGCTTATCTTATATTTTTATATCTACTAGTCTATTTTATATATCTATTTATGTGTTATGTTTATAATAGTTTACGTAAAGCTGTATATTTTATTTGTGCTTTTCTCTTTCCTCCTTTTTGCTTTAGTTCACCTTTTTTTGCATACAACTTAGGTGGCAGACAAGCACTCGGCCCCCCTGATGGAAAGTGGTTACCTTGACCTATGAACGTAAGTAGGTAACACCAGTGGAGTCACACCGTTCTGCCAACCCTGTAAGAACAGAGGTTTTCTGTGCCTTCAGTGCTTTTATCTAGTTTTAAATGATAAATACACCATAAACTACATTGTCAGTCTATCCCAAGGTTGCATGGAAGAAATCGCTGTCAGCGATAAGGCCGCCGATTGTATATTAAACTGTATATGCATGTTACCTACTTGTCTCTGCTGTAAATGTATTGGTGTACAATAAAATATTACCTATCTATCTAATCAAACTGTTTTATTGATTTAAATTGTATTGATTTAAATTCTATTGATTTAAATTTTACCAATTATTAAAACAACCAGTCACCAAGTCAGGAAGAGGGGCGGGAAACCAAGGCATTAAGATCATTCTGAGTACTTTCTTCATCCCAGATCGATCTGATGCTGACTGTACCGTATGCTGGTGGCCGTGGGACACTATTTTTAATAATTTTAATGGTTTTTTTTTATTAGTGTAAAAATGCTAAAAATAAAATTCTATAAAATGCTAAAAATACTTATATTTATTTTTAAATCAACAAAGGGACAACCGCGGTAGCCTAGTGGTACGGGTAATGGACTGCAGAGACGAGGTCTCGGTTTCGATCCCAGGTTTTACTATGACACACACCAATGACTTTTCGATGCTTTTCGAAGTTATGTGTGCATTTATTGCAGGGTTATAAATGCCCGGTTAATGGCAATAGGCTCGCCACCTATAACATAGGGACCTAAACATAACCTGGGGAAATGTGGGTGCTAGCACCTCTCGCTACCCCTTCGTGGATATAGGCGTGAGTTTATGTTATGTAAAAGGACACTTCTAGGATTAAATAAATCGAGAAATCATTTAGTAACCAGATAACAATTTATTAAAATTATACAGCATCTAAAAGCTAAACACTTTACAAAATATATCATCCATTCAGATTTGGTTTCTTTTTAACAGCACAGTTTTCGCCGTATTTTGTCTCATCAACACCACATTTTCCACTGACAGTATGTCCTTCACCTGGACCCAGCTCATCATTTTCTGTCGTATTATTATTAGTTTTCGTCGCTATAACCAAATCTTTCGGCAGCCAGTCATTTCTAAATAAATAATCGAAACGTCCACAATCACAGATTTTAACATCGTAATTATTATAATCAACATCGAAATAATCTAAATCCTGAAGAACAGAACTAGCACTTTGAGAACTAAAAACCAGAATTATTAACAGAAAAATCTTCATTTCGTTCAACCAAGTAGAGGTGAGTGAATGAAATGAAATCTTTTAAGACCGGTTTAGCATATTTATATCTTGCACAGATATTATTATGCATAATTTAAATTCAATAATAATTTACAATATATTTAAATCGCAAGTATCCAAGGTTCCGTACCCAATCTAATATATAAAATTCTTGTGTCACAGTTTTAGGGTTTATACTCCTCCGAAACGGCTTCACCGATTTTGATGAAATTTTATATGTACGTGTATTCAGTAGGTATGAAAATAGGTTTATAATTATTTTCGTTTTTGGACTTTTATGGTGTAGAATTGAAAAATACATTTAGTCCTAAATTTTTACCCTCTTACCACCGACCCCTATGTTTTGATAGCATTTTATATTTTTCAACCCCGGTCGATAGCTGATCAAGAAATAATTCATATGGCTAAACAACGTTTGCCGGGTCAGCTAGTTATTACATAAATTATTTTCCAGTGTTGCGATGTAGCCTAGAGGTATGGGTAATGGACTGCTGAGACAAGGTCTCGGGTTCGATCCCAGGTTTTACCATGGCACACACCAATGACTTTTCGATTCTTTTCGAAGTTATGTATGTATTTATCGCAGGTTTATAAGTGCCCGGTTAATGGCAATAGGCTCGCCACCTATTACATTGGGTCTTAAACATAAACTGGCCAAATGTGGGTGCTAGCACCTCTGCCTACCCCTTCGGGGATATAGGCATGAGTTTATGTTATGTTTATGTTGCGATGTAAACAGTTCTGACATTTAATCAATCGGCGTATCGTTGCCTACTGAATGACATAGGCCACTTCCGATGTGCGTCATAGCACCCAATCCTTTGCGTGAAGTATACATAATACAATTGCGCGACGATAGCTGTCGTTGTGAGTTTCGTGGTACAGGAAAGCACTCGGTACAGCAGTCGAAAACTGTTCAACTGTTCTGTGCTTCAGCCCCCCTAGACATACAACAACAACTGTCATACATACGTCAAGTGTCATACGTTCGTCATTCTATACTACAAAACGCCAGCTAAAGAATTGCCTCCTGTCTAGGAGGGCAGGTCCGCAAGAAATATAAACAAAACCGTAGCATTTTACTACCATCAAGTTACTTAGAATTTCTATACGAAGAGTTAGGATGTCACTTGCCGTCTTCAGCCTGATTTCGGATGATAGTTTTGTAAGTACTCACTAACTTTTAGAGAAGAAGAATTTATTAATGGAGATTTGTAAAGATGCTTGGATGTGCTTGGATGTTTGTTATTCAAACATGATAGATTGTAGTCTGGAATAATACATATGGTCTAGTTTTTAAGTCTGGAAACAGAACACGGAGCGGGTGGATCAGCGGCCAAAAGCTACTAGAACTTAAACATGCTAATTTGAAAACCTAACGAGTACTGAACCCTAATATTCTAAAATGTTAAATAAAGTTCAAGCTTACAAGGTCAACTCACCAATCAGGTATTATTTTTGTGGAGGAAACTTATCTGTAAACATTAATGTTTTGCAAAATATTAAATATCCTTTGTTTCATTGTCAAATCATGACAACCATGAGTCATCAGACGGTATGCTTTTGACTTTATTTTTCTTTTTTTTAATATGAAGACAGCATCTAGACAAGTGGCAATACCTTTGTAGAAGAGAATAGAACAAATTAATCACTGTATATTACTGACATACGTTCACGGCTGTCATAATACGTGCCAATCTCATACATTCAGCAGTCTATTCCACCATACGCAGGTCAACCCTCAAGGTCTTTGCTAGTGGAATAAGTTTTTTTTTTATATAAATAGAACACGTCAATTATACTTCGCCTTGTTTGATGGTAAGCTGAAGGAAAAGTCTCAGAAAAGAGGGTCACCATTACTTAGGCATACCATGTGACAATGGTGACACTTAGCTTTGGATGTCACCGCAGCTTACGCGGGCTGCAGTGAAATTAACGAACAGAAAAATCATATCTTTAATTTTTATGTAAGAGTGGTAAATCTCCAGTCCGCCTAGACCTTTTCCAAGGTCAAAGATGTGGTTTCAAATAGTTTTTGTTTTGTTTTTTTTTAATGATTAGTTTTCTTAAAAATATTAGTCACTATCTGTTGTCTGTGTCTCCGCCCGCGGGAAGCACTGATACCGTTTCCGTTGTCTACAAGAGCCTACTCCCGAGATTGCTAGGTCGATGAATGACCTCCTTCCCCCATGACCGTAGGCCTGGGAGTGACGGGTGGAGCCGCCTGTCACCCTGGCAGAAGCAGGCCGCGGCGGCGGCGCACCTAGCGCGCCTCCCCATTCCCGGGGACAAGTTGGGGCCAGATCTAGAGAGACTTCACTCAGACTCACCTTCGGCAGTCAAAAACGAGTCACAGGCGTCGTGCATTTTGATCGGTGCGAGTCCGACATAACCCCTCCCACCGGCTCCGGTGGTGGGGGTATCCGTGGGGATTTTTCGCACTTAAAAAGAATACTCCCGGGATTGCTACGCTATTCGAGATTTAATTATTAGGGTATACTCTATTCACACCATCATTGCTTAAGTTAATTCTATCGTTGCTTACATAGATTCCACCAACTAAATCTGTTGTTAACCCATCATTTTTTAATAAATCATCCAAAATTTTGTCGTCACAGATATCACCGCTGTTAAGTACTTAACTTCACAACACGACCTATAACCACTTTTCTTCGTGGCCAATCTTTCCTGATAGCAGTAGGCAGAGGTGCTAGCACCCACATTCCGCCAGTTTATGTTTAGGTCCCAATGTGTGGCGAACCTATTGACATTAACCGGGCACTTAAAACCTGTGATAAATACACACATAACTTCGAAAAGCATCGAAAAGTCATTGGTGTGTGCCATGGTAAAACCTGGGATCGAAACCGAGACCGTCTCAGCAGTCCATTACCCATGCCACTAGACTACCGCGGCTATAGAATAACGATGTACTATACGTATAATTTGTTATAAGGATACTAAATAATAACATGAATTAGAATTTCAATGTCCTATTGAATAATAAACTGCATTATTAAACTTGTTCGGGCAATGCTTTATGTTTTAAGTCAAAACACAATAATACTATAACGACTACCCAAACCAGTTTCTGTTTAATGATTTGTCTTAATTAGAACAAAATAGTGCTCGAATAAAAACAAATGTATTTTTTATACGTGCAAAGAATCCCCGTTGATGGAAAGAGGTTGACAGGAATATCTCTCGCACCTCAGCCGATCCAGGACCGATCTCTCTCGATCTGGCCCTCCTCGGGTGTGGGGTCCACATAGTTCTTTTAGGGTGTCTGGCGGCTCCACCTGTCACACCCAGGCGTGCGCTCATAGGGGGCGGAAGTCATTAATCGACCACCGACGCTCGAGTTGCCTCGGTATGTGGGCAGTCTCCTACAAGAGTCCTCCGGGCCCTTCAAGTTGAGCAGCAGCCGCGCCAGAGCGTTAACCCTGCCCACCCATTTTGGACCCAGACTTCGTAAGTGCTTCTTGAAGTCCCACCGACTGATTGAGTACGAGCCCCAGATATATCATCTGGGGCTTGATGCCTCCCGCTGTGAGGCTGGAACCCGGTGGCGTGCTCATAGCATGTAACGGCGGCGCCGTCCTCGAACTCACCACAAAGCACCAAGTCGTATCCGATGTTCCACAGGAGCGGCCCTAGATCCGCCTGATCCGGCCCCTCTCTAGACAGGTGCTCGACAAGGCGCTTCGCAATGACTCTTTCAAAAAGTTTGCCCACCTCGTCGATCAACACAATGGGCCGGTAGCCAGACGGTTCGTCCGCCGGTCGTCCCTCCTTTCGGATGAGGACCAGTTTCCCCGTCTTACATATCTTTGGAAACTGGTCCTGCTCCAAACATGTGCCAAGGAACCCTCTTAGTCGGGGTTCGAGACCGTCTTTCAGCAGCTTTCCTCTTACCATAAGGTAAGGCCGCCTCCATGGATCCCGCTCCAGCGTCTCCATAAGCTCCTATAACCCGCAGCCTTTATAATCTCTGCTCGGAGGGCATTTCTGGCCTCCCTGTAGTACATTTTTGTATTTAGATTAAGTAGACCAAGTGTAAAATACCCGCTGAGTTTCTTGCCAGTCTTCTCAGGCCGGGGCCGCGTTTCGAACCGGTGGTCCATTTACTAGTTTTCATATTTCCTGTGGCATTGACGTTTTGTAAGGTCCGATTTTATGGTCTATGCAGAATAAATGATTTTTGACTTTGACATTTGCTTTCCAGGCTCCTAAGTACCTAAAAGTTTCAAATGCAACTATGATTAACGCTCACGTAATGTTAATGACAATGAAAACAATTCAGAGCTTAAGACTTATGCCTTAATTAATGAAAAATTGACACATTACGATTCAAGATTTGTTTGAAATTTAGTTTCATGTGGCAATAACGGAAGAGACATATGCGCATGACAATATCTAAATGCGCCGATCTCTAGAAAAACATAGTATTAATATAATAATACCACCCAAACAGGTTCCAGTGATGCGTAAAATTATGACCTCTTATTAAATGAATTCTAGTCATAATTTATTAAAGGTATAGTAGAACTTGGACAGAGCCTGCTGACGTCACAGGTTTGACCTGAGAGAGAAGCGCTTATGACTTTAATTTTAAGGTAGTGCGCGTCACGAAATACGTTCCTTGAACGCGCCGTGACACTCACAACATGTAATGTTGCCAGTATCGTCTGTTTATTTTACCAAATCTTTCATTGGGTCAATAATTGAAATGCTGTCATACTATCAACTGCAATTTAAATGTAACTTTGTAATCTTATATGGAGTTACAAAATTATTTATGCATTTAGCAAATGACAGCCATTCAATTATTGACCTGTCTTACGACTTCATGGTAAGCCCACAGATACGAATGTAATAGTTCTTATTTGAACTGCAGAACTTAACAAGTTAAAGGAGTGAAAATTTCAGTTAAAGTCTATCAAGAGACAGTCTTGGAGCGTGTGGAGGATAGGATGTCCTTCGAAAAAATATAACAGGAACATTCCCACTAGTACATCATTACAAAATGTGCTGGCAACTCTAAACCATAGTGATATGGCCTGAACCAACCAACATACAGTATGACTGAATATGGCGGCGATGTCATTTGTTTAAGTTCTGAATTTGACCGTGGGAGTTCTGGCGTCTTGTCAGAACTTAAATGATGTCTGTGTAAAAATGTCTATGGTTTTGGCAAAATTGCGGTGATTCAATGCAGAAGCCGACAATAAAGAAATAAAGAAAAGAAGAACGTCGATTATTTCATGTATGCGAACCTTGCAGTCGACTAGTCGCGTGATAAATCCGAATACGCTATTTTTATCGACTAGCGCTGACATATTGTATAGAACAACCTGCACTAGACAAACGTGCGTTCTGTCAAATTATATATATTGTCTTCGGATTTGTTGGCCAAGCAATCAACAAATCTGAAGACAATCATCATCAATTTCCTGGTTTACTTGTATTAACAATACCTATTTGTAATAAAATAATAAGATAAATAATTTTGAAATTTTAAAACATATATTTTCTATAATATAATAGACGAATATTCGTATCACGTACAAGCTTTCGTGTCGTTGCAGAATATGTCAGAGAAAGTAAACTTCGTTATTTCTACACTGAGGTGTCGTCTTTAAATAGTTATTTTTGAAACAGTTATCTGGATTTGTATTACCGCACCTTTAACTTACCAACAGTCAACGAACCTGTTAGTATGCGTCGTCCAATCAGTTGGACCAACAGAATAAGGAAGCGGTCCGATCCGGCCCCCGATTCTGCTAATTTTATGTCATAGCAAAAATGACATTAAATTTTATATTTAATTGATATAGATTTAAAGTGCAAAATTAAATGAAAAAGAGTAGATCGGATTCAAACTATCCGAAACGTGGAATCCAGTGATTAAGATACTAAAACCAAAAAACACAGTGCCGTTAAAAACTGACATAGTGAGTGTGGTGTGTCGCCAGCCTAACCGTTCATAATAAGTGTAATGGTGGGTAGGCGCTCAAAAAATGTTTCCCGCATACATCTCGACGCTCGAAGACTAGTCAAGTCGTGACCACGGGAGCTGCAACGCATCCGAAACGTCGGCAGATTCAAAGTTCCAAGATATAATTCGCGAGAAGTCCCGATACCTACTATAATTATGGAGATCACATCTTGTCATTCATTCTATTCATAGCCCTTATAAAATAAAATAAAATGAAAAAATTCTACAAGATGGCATTCAATTTTAAACTCTAACAGCATCAGAGTAGTCTAAAATTAAATGGCATTGTTTGCAGTGTCAGTGGTATGACATAAAATGAGTAGAATCGGGGCCCGGTTGAGTAGTTTTTGAGAAAAATGGCAACATTAATTTACCCAAACAATGTCATCGTCCCTTTGAATTGTCATTATAACACCTATCTAAGAACGTGTAGCAATCACATAAACATATAAGTGAAAAATGCATCAAAATCGAACTTCGTGTCAATGGCAACAGCCCATAATTCGGCGACATTGTCCGCACCTTCCGTCGCTTCATTCAGGTCGGCAATAGTGCAGGTGTAGGGGCACAGTGGGCACGACAGGAGGTGGTCCATCGACTGCAGAGGGGCACCACAATCGCAGCCACCACCCCCCAAGTCTAGGTAACCCCATTTTACGCGGCTGGCCCACAGCAGCCGACCTGAGTCCTCAACCAGCCCGGGTGGTAGAAAAATCGAACTAATCGTTTTGGAGATAAAATACAACATGTATTTTTACAAACATCCTCTTACCCCAAACGCATATACCGTCTTCATTCCGTCGTGGTCAAAAAATAATAATCGAACCGTTCACGCCGAACCACCTGTACCATTAATCAGTACCACTGATGGTATAATTGTCACTGATTTATCCCACAAGTACAATTGATTGTACAAATGATACCAAACACTCATAGGTTTTAACATTCTATATTAATCTGCTGCGCTCATATAACTCCCGAATTTCTTTCTCCCACTCCCCTACTAATATCGCAATGACGATGTGGAATGTGAACTCAGATATTATTTGTATTGATAGTCGTTTCAGTTCACGGACTCATCACAAAGAGCCTCGATCAACATCTTAAGAGGCTCTCGTTAGACAGCTGGCTCAAGGGCTTGATGCAGAAGGTACTTCTGCTAGGCACGGCAGTTCTTCTCCTTGGAGCCCTAACCACAGGTAGCTTGGTCCCTGTACTGTCTGCGAAAGAATGATCTTTTTTTTTATACTACTTAGGTGGCAGACAAGTGCACGGCCCACCTGATGGAAAGTGGTTACCGTGGCCTATGGATGTGTAACACCAGAGAAGCCACACTCGCGCTGCCGACCCTGTAAGCACAGAGTTTCTGTGCCGTCAGTGTAAATGACAAAACAGGACAAGCCTTAGTCATCCCCCTGACAGCACAAATTCTCCACTGAACTCTGGCTACCCTACTCACCGCTGGGAACACAGCAAGTTATTATAACCGCGGAATTCTGTAGGGCGGAGGTACTTCCCCAGACGGACTGCTCAATCTTGACTACCAAGTCTCAAAATGATCTTAATTCCAAAGTAATATAAAGTTGTGTATCAAACCTTGTTTCTAGTTTACTTGCTAACTACACCAAATCTTTTGCTTTATTACAGTACTGTCTATCCCAAGGTTGCCTGGAAGAAATCGCTTCAGCGATAAGACCGCCCATTGTACATTAAATGCATGCTAACTACAAGTTTTTCTGTAATCTATTGGTGTACAATAAAGAATTATCTATTCATCTATCTATCTATCAAATATCAGAACAATCAGTCAACAAGTCAGGCGAGAACTAAGGCATTAAGATCATTCTGAGTACTTTGTTCATCCAGATCGATCTGATGCTGACTGTACCCTATATCGGTTGGCGTGGCACACTATGTTTTATAATTTTAAATGTATTTAATTTTTCTTATTAATGTAAAAACGGCTTAATCGCGGTAGCCTAGTGGTTTGGGTAATGGACTGCTGAGACGAGGTCTCGGGTTCGATCCCAGGTTTTACCATGGCACACACCAATGACTTTTCGAAGTTATGTGTGTATTTATCGCAGATTCATAAGTGCCTGGTTAATGGCAATAGGCTCGCCACCTATTACATTGGGACCTAAACATAAACTGGCGAAATGTCTGTCCCTCTGCCTACCCCTGTGGGGATATAGGCGTGAGTTTATGTTATGTTATGTAAAAACGGAATTCATATCTATTTTTAAATTTCCTTTTTATTGACGTTTTGTACGTGCCGATTTAATGGTCTACGCAGAATAAATAATATATGATCATGTAAACTAATGTAATAAGATATAAACTAATATTTACAATAATATAAAATAGGATACAAAAGGTTCAAATTAAGCATCGAAAAATTCCTCCCCATCGATGTCGACTGGTAATGTGCCCAGAAGGCTTTCAGATGAATAAAGTGACATTTCTAGGATAAAATATTCCGGGAAATTACTCAGTACAAGACAGTCATTTATTACAATTTTACAGCATCAAAATTTTAACACTTCTGTACAAGATATATCATCCTCTCCGATCCAGTGCCCTTTTAGGAAAACAGCCACTGCCATATTTTATATTGCCACTAGAACATTTTCCACCGGCAGTATGTCCTTCACTATCGAATTCTCCAAAACCCAGGACAGTACTAACACTTTGAAAACTAAAAACCAGAAATATTAACAGAAAAATCTTCATTTCGTACAACCAAGTAAAGGTGAGTAAATACAATGAAACCATTTAAGACCGGTTAAGCATATTTATGTCTTGTACAGACATCATTATTTATAATTTTAATTCAATAATAATTTACAATATATTATCCAAGGTTCCGTACCAAATTATTACATAATTTATTTCTGAAGCAACCACTCTATCCAGCGCCTTTTTACAGGCGACATTTCATCAGTGGCCGGGGGCGTACTAATTTTCGTTTGCAGACTCTTTGAATCGTTTTCTCGTCGATCGTTAATCTATACCTAGGTAAATAACATCTTCTTAAGGAGGTAGGACACGGCGGTATTTCCGCCCGATTGAGCAGTCCGACTGGGGTAGTACCTCCGCCCTACAGAATACCGCGGTTATAATAACTTCGTGTTGTGTTCCCAGCGGTGAGTAGGGTAGCCAGCGCTCACTGGAGAATTTGTGCTGTCAGTGGGAAGACTAAAGGCTTGTCCTGCTTTTTCTTCTGCTGACGGCACAGAAACTCTGTACTTACAGAGTTGGCAGCGCGACTGTGACTCCTCTGGTGTTACAGACGTCCATAGGTCACGGTAACCACTTTCCATCAGGTGGGCCATGTGCTTGTCTGCCAACAAAGTGGTATAAAAAAAAACATAAACATAAACTCACGCCTATATCACCGAAGGAGTAGGCAGATGTGCTAGCACCCACATTTTGCCAGTTTATGTATAGGTCCCAATGTAATAGGTGATGAGCCTATTGCCATTAGCCGGGCACTTATAAACCTGCGATAAATACACACATAACTTCACTTGTTGTCACTTGCCGTCTTCAGCCTGATATCGGAATAAATACGTGTGTGATACCCCTCTTATGAAACTTCGGTCCATAATTTCGAATGTTAGTATTGTACTCATCAACTTTTAAAGAAGTATTCATCAATGGAGAATTGTGAAGATGCTTGGATGTCTGTCGTTCAAACATGATAGATTATAGTCTGGAATTATACATGGGATCCGGGGCCAAAAGCTACTAGAACTTTAAAATTATATTTTGGATAGCGAGGACTGAACCCATATATACTAAAATATTAAATAAAGTTCAAGCTTACAAGGTCAATGTATATTCACGAATTAGGTATTATTTTGTGGACGAAACTTATTAATAAATATTCACTAATTAAATCTATTATAATATACTTAGTCCAGCCATAAGTTTTGTTACAAATGAAAAGGTAGGACACGGCGGTATTTCCGCCCAATTGAGCAGTCCGACTGGGGAAGTACCTCCGCCCTACAGAATACCGCGGTTATATATATATAATAACTTCGTGTTGTGTTCCCAGCGGTGAGTAGGGCAGCCAGACCTCACTGGAGAATTTGTGCTGTCAGTGGGGTGATTATAGGCTTGTCCTGCTTTGTCTTCTACACTGACGGCACAGAGTCTGTCTGCCACCTAAGTGGTATAAAATAAACTATTTTTTTTTTTAATGTAGTAATGTAACATTATTAAAATTTATACCTACATATTTATTAAAGGCTTAGCAAAAAATAAAAATATATTTCATTCGAAATGACCACCATTGGCTTTTATGCAGGCCTTTAATCTGTTTGGCCACGAATTTACAGATTTACGGGCAATTTTGCCACTGCTTGCTACAAAGATTATTTAAGAAGAAAATTTACTCATAGAAAGGGGATAAAAAGTATTGCGTATGACTCGGGAGCAAATTATTTTTCTTTTTGACGATGGACTTTGAATCCCTTGCTGTGTTCAGAATTCTACGTTAGAATCCTTCGCTACATTTGAAATTCAAAGTAACGCTTTCACACTAAAAATACGTACTATTTTACTCCCTTGTCATAGAATCGACTATTGTTATATTGTCAAAACATGACAATCATGCGTCATCAAAAGCTGCTGTCTTCTGATATGAAGACAGCATCTAGACAAGTGGCAATATCTTTGTAGAAGAACATAACATAACATAAACTCACGCCTATATCCCCGAAGGGGTAGGCAGAGGTGCTAGCACCTACATTTCGCCAGTTTATGTTTAGGTCCCAATGTAATAGGTGGCGAGCCTATTGCCATTAACAGGGCACTTATAAACCTGCGATAAATATACACATAACTTCGAAAACCATCGAAAAGTCATTGGTGTGTGCCATGGTAAAACCTGGGATCAAACCCGAGACCTCGTCTCTGCAGTCCACTACCCATACCACTAGGCTACCGCGGTAGGTATATTTGTAGAAGAGAATAGAATAAATTAATCACTTCTTCTTCGAGTCAATGGCTAGATCTGCTATATAATGGTCTGGTGTTTAAATTTTATTTACCCAGAACTTGGCCACAGCAACACTCTCCGTTGCTCTTCATAGGTCGTCGGCAGTGCAGGTGAAGGGGCACATCGAGCAAGAAAGCAAACGTGACAAGGACTGGGGTTGGGCCCCTCAGTCGCAAGACTCTTGCGACAGCGACTGTGTGATTGACATACGTTGACGGCTGCCATAATACGTGCCAATCCCATACATTCATCTATCTATTCCACCATACGCTGGCCAACGCTTGTCTCGGGGGCTGGAATGTTTTTTTTTTTTTTTTTTTTTTTTTTTTTATATAGGACACGTCAATTGGACTTCGCCTTGCCTGATGGTAAGCTGAAGGCAAAATCCCAGAAAAGAGGGTCACCATTACTTACACATACCGTGTGACAATGGTGACACTCAGCTTGACGGCCTTATCATATGCTTTTTCACGCCCCGCTTAAAGGACCCGGGACTGTAAGAAGAAGGAAACACGTGATCTGGTAATGAATTCCAGGCCTTAATGGTGCGACAGAGGAAAGAGTCTCCGAACCGCTTGGTTCTTGATCGGATGTTTTGCACCGTGTGCGGATGACATCTAAGACCTGCACGCGTTGTCCTGTGTAGGAAAGGGGAGGGTGGGACTAATTGGAAGAGCTCATCAGAACACTCCCCATGGTACAGACGGTAAAGTCTTGTCAACAAACTTATAGGTACCATTTTTCTATAATCATAATTGTAGAGGTTTTTAAGCGGGGCACTAATAAGTCTGGTATGTATCTGTCAATGTAGATACCTCAAAATCTTTGCTAGTGGCAAGTTGTGGATTTCTCAGCAGCTTACCGTTAGGCAGGTTGCTGTGAAATTGACGAACAGAAAAGTCACATCCTTAACTTTTATAAAACGATTTCATTTCGATTTCAGTAATTTATTATTTGTGAAACATAGGTATTACAAAAGATCTTAACATTTATTATCAGTGCACTATGTTCTACTATTTAACATGTACAAATGTGATTCACATTAATAATAAAGTAAGAATTTATATTAAAGACGTATTACCATCAGAAATTTAGGTAGGTACATAAAATATTCTATTATAATATACAATTACTTACAAATTAATATAAAACTAAATGTACAAATTAAATTTATAATATGGTTAGTAGGTACATGTATCATTAATTCAATATCGATTCGTTTATACCATAATTATTAATAATCGCTTACCCTTCGACTTAACCTTCGACGCTTCCCGTGACCCTAAGGCTGGCCTTTACCTCACTCAAAGAGTTGGCATCGCCATTCAGCGTGGTAATGCCGCCAGCCTCTTGGGCACGGTACCAGTAGAGATCGATGGGGAGGAAGTTTTCAATGAGCAAAGTTGCAGTCTACCTCTTTTTCTCTATTTCATTTTTGTATATATTGTATACTTAGCATAGTTTTGTATACATTTTATAAGTCATAACATAACATAACATAAACTCACGCCTATATCCCCGAAGGGGTAGGCAGAGGTGTTAGCACCCACACTTCGCCAGTTTATGTTTAGCTCCCAATGTAATAGTTGGCGAGCCTATTGCCATTTACCGGGCACTTATAAACCTGTGATAAATACACACATAACTTCGAAAAGTATCGAAAAGTCATTGGTGTGTGCCATGGTAAAACCTGGGTTCGAACCCGAGACATTCGTTTCAGCAGTCCATTACCCATACCACTAGGCTACCACGGCTTATATTTCTTTTTTCCGTATATTATAATAGTTTATCGTTAAATTATTTATTATATTGTAAATAAATACCGGACATTATAATTGTAAATAACCTTTATACATATTGTAAACTCGTATAATTTAATATCATAGGATATTTGAATGTAGACGTAAAATAGTGTCAAATTTAAAATAATATACTTCAACAATAAGAGTAAAAATATTAATATTACCATATTATTTGCCATCTGCGATTAGTTCATACCTGCACAAATGTTTTTCTATCCAAGATACGGATAAGATAAGGGATGGCTTGGACGAAGGATCTCCTGACCACATTTTCTTCTCATGTTCTAGGTTGAATAGATCCCTATATGATCTCCTTCCCTCAAACGATATCCCTCTTCCTGACAACTTTATAACCTTCCTTCTTCCTACAGTCCCGGGGCCTTTAAGCGGGGCGTGAAAAAGCATCTGATGAGGCCGCCAAGCTGAGTGCCACCATTGTAGCACTTAGTGTCTGTAATGGTGACCCTCTTTCCTGAGACTTTGCCTTTAGCTTACCATCAGGCGAGGTGAGGTCAAGTTGGCGTGTCCTATATAAAAAATAAAAAAAAATAAAATAAAAAAATAACCCGCCTGACTTATGTCAATTCCCCACTCATTTATACATTATGTTCTTCATAGATCTTAACAATATTAACCTGTAAAACTATGTTCGTTTGCTCTACCACTTAACATTGTGTCTCCTTTAATGATGTCTCCTCTTTTCAGGTACTTCAACACTCCATAAACCTTTTGGCCCCTTTCAAAAATAACTGCTTGTATGGAAAAGAGATCTTGTTTATTTTGTTTATTGACACTTGTACTTTATATATAGTAGTATTATATAGGTATATAGTACTAGCTGACCCGGCAAACGTTGTTTTGCCATATAATGTTAAGGGTGGACAACCCTTATCATTTAGGGGGATGAAAAATAGATGTTGTCCGATTCTCAGACCTACCCAATATGCTCACAAAATTTCATGAGAATCGGTCAAGCCGTTTCGGAGGAGTTTAACCACAAACACCGCGACACGAGAATTTTATATATAAGATATAAAATCGCTATGTGATAAAAACTGAGTTGTTGGCGGAATCGTTGGGATCACCATAGGAAAAAAAATTTTACCATAATGTCAATCAATCAATAATACTCGTAATAATGTCTGTATATATATAATAATGGATGTAGAAGAATGTCAACGTCTAATAATGTCATAATTATTATAATGCATTTTAACAAAAACACGAAAAATATTAATAGGTATGTACATAATGTCATCAATAATAATAAAAATATAATAGGAGATTCTAATGTTAATGTAAAATAAAGTTAATCTAAAAATAAATAAAGCTCAATACCTAATAATAGGAGAATAGGTATTAAAAATTCTCATTCATGTACTCATGAATAGAATAGTATGCTTTTTCCATCAGTAGTGTGAGTAGTTTGTTTTTAAATTCTTGTATATCTTGAGCCGATCTAATGGACTTAGACATCCCCCATGAGAGCACCACCCATGAGCGCAGGCCTGGGGGTGACTGGTGGAGACGCCTGTCACCCTGGCAGAAGCAGGCCGCGGCGGCGGCGCGCCTGACGCGCCTCCCCTTTTTCTAGGGACGAGTTGGGGACTCTGTAGTCCCCACACATCTGAGGAGAGGGCCAGATCGTGAGAGATGGCCCTGGGTCGGCCGGGGTGCGAGGGATATGCCTATCAACGTCACCTTCGGCAACCAAAACGACCCACAAGCGGCGTGCGTTTTAGTCGATTCGAGTCCGACATACCTCTTCCACCGGCTCTGGTGGGGATGTATCCGTGGGGACGTTGCGCGAAGAAAAAAATAGACTTCGGCAACTTGTTATATATATTGTAGGTGCCATGCAGAACATATTTTTTGATTTTGATACATAGTTGCTTTACACGCTACCACATGTAACGTACCAAATCTGCGGCTACCAGTCATTTGTGAAAATTTCGACCAATTTCGTTTTACCAACATACACATCTCAAGAATACACATAGATGGCGTCGTCAATAATTTCAGTCTTAAGAAATGTGGCTTACAAAATGTAGATAGTGTGTAGATAACAAATTGTTCTAATGCACCGTTTCTGTGCCCTAAATACTAATTCTTTACCTACTGCATTCCCCCAGAATATAATCCCGTATCTTAAGGTGGACGCAACTAGTCCATGGTATGCTGTAAGAACGGTATCTTTGTTTGCGGGTTTATTTAGCATATTATTATGTAAAGCATATGCATGCTGATGTAATTTCTCGCTTATTTTTGCGATTTGTCCCTTCCTCTATGACGTGCTTTCTATTTGTAGCCCAAGAAATTTTGTAAATATAGTTTCGTGTATTGTAATGTCGTCATATTTAACATTTAAATGTGAATGTTCATTTATATTTCTTCCAAAATTCATTACCATTGTTTTTTCAGTATTAAATTATGAGCGAGTAGGTAGTTTTATTTCGCATTTTTAGCCTCTGGGAAATAATTGTAAACCCAGCCTAGTACGCCTCCCCGTTTCCGGGGACATGTCGGGGACTCTGTGGTCCCCACATTCTAGGAGAGGCCCAAATAGAGAGGGATGGCCCTGGGTCGGCCGGGGTGCGAGAGATATGCCTGTTAACCTCACCTTCGGCAACCAAAAACGACCCATATGTGTAGTACGTTTTAGTCGGGTCGAGTCCGACATAACCTCTCCCACCGGCCGGTGGTGGGCGTATCCACGGGAATTTTCCCACATTAAAAAAAGATTTCTATGTCCTTATGAAATTTATTCCAAATCCGTTCAGATATTTTTGCGTAATAAGTAACAAAAACCATTTACACATCTTCACAACGTTTGACAGACAAGTACACGGCCTGCCTGATGGCAAGTGGTTACCGTGGCCTTTGAATGTGTGCAACACCAAGGTAGTCACACCCGTGCTACCGATTCTATAAGCACAGAGAGTTACTGTGTCATCAGTGCAAAAGACAAAACAGGACAAGCCTTTGATCTTTCCACTGACAGCACAAAAACTATCCAGTGAGCTTTGGCTACCCTACTCACCACCTTGATCACAACCTGGTGAATACCGTGGCCATAATAACCTCGTATTATGGCCACGGTATTCTGTAGGTCAGAGGCACTTCCCCAGTCGAACTGCTCAATGAACGGAAATACTGTGGAGAAGGTAGCTTTTAATAGATATTAATAGGAATAACAGAAATATCTTGTTAAGATAATCTCACCTCCGGCAACCTACGGCCCACAGTCGGTTTTAGTCGATTCAAGTCCGACATAACCTCCCCCATCGACTCCGTTGGGTTGGTATCATTGGTATTCGTGGAAATACAAACACCAGAAATTCAATTTAAAGACACATAAAAGTCTAAAAATTAAATGAAAAGAGTCTCATTACACTTTTTCATTCAATCTGCAAAAAGCCTATTAATTTTGGACTTTAACTGCATTAATTTAACATAACATAACATAACATATAATCAAGCCTGTATCCCCGGAGGGTTAGGCAGCGGTGAATTAACACCCACATTTCACCAACAATTGTATTCGGTCCCACGTAATAGGGGATGAGTCTATTGCCGTATTCAGGGCACTATTGTTGACTCGAGCCATGCATCTGAGGCTGAGTCTCACATTGATTTAATGTCTACAATTAAATGGATTTGTTAGCAATCAGTATCACAATAAACGGGATATTTACCATGTTTCATTGTTTTGAGTTTCCGATATTTCAACTTACATCCGATATTGGTAATGAATTTTGGAAGAAATAATAATAAACATTCACATTTAAATGTTAAATATGACGACATTACAGTACATGAAACTACATTTACAAAAAATCTTGGGCTACAAATAGAAAGCACGTTAGAGTGAAAGGGACAAATCGCAAAAATATGCGGGATATTACATCAGCATGCATATGCTTTACATATACTAAATAAATCCGCAAACAAAGATACCGTTCTTACAGCATACCATGGGCTAGTTTAAGATACGGGATTATATTCTGGGGGAATGCAGTAGGTAAAGAATTAGTATTTAAGGCACAGAAACGGTGAATTAGAGCAATTTGTAACCTACGCACTACCGACACTTGTAAGTCACATTTCTTAAGACTGAAATTGTTGAAAATGCCATCTATGTAGCAATGTCCATGGTATGACAGTGATTTTTGCTTTAGCAGAATCGAGCCCCAGCAAATCGTACTAAGAACTTACTCAGCAATAAAGCTCATACTTTACAAGCGGATCGTACTAAAAACAAACACTTGGCCGCGTCAAACAATCCCCTGTATAATTGATGTGATGCCACAGAATAAAGTTATGACGGCGCGCGGGAAGTGATGACCTGACCGACACGTAAATCAAACGTTCATACCTTAGTCAATGGTTGCCACACACGAGTTTTCTTGCTTCTAAATAGGTCAAGCTGAATTAATCTTTATGGTGTAAAAAATACAGTAGAATTTGGATTAATTGTTTTGTTTATATCTTTATTATTCATCGTGTCTAGTATCATGGTTCATCCACGTAATCGGTTTGAAATTGAGTCACTCTGGAATCTAGGATGAGAACGATGAAATAAGATGACTGTTAGAATAATGTAATTCTCTCTTTTAGGAGTTATAGGAGGTAGGACACGGCGGTATTTCCGCCCAACTGAGCAGTCCGACTGGGGAAGTACCTCCGCCCTACAGAATATCGCGGTTATAATAACTTCGTGTTGTGTTCCCAGCGGTGAGTAGCGTAGTCAGAGCTCACTGGAGAATTTGTGCTGTCAGTGGGATGACCAAAGGCTTGTCCTGCTTTGTCCTCTGCACTGACGGCACAGAGACTCTTTGCTTGCAGAGTCGGCAGCGCGAGTGTGGCTTCTCTGGTGTTATACACGACCATAGGCCACGGTAACCACTTTCCATCAGGTGGGCCGTGCACTTGTCTGCCACTTAAGTGGTACAAATAAAAAATAAAAAGTTAAAACTTCTTAAATTAAGTTTTTCAATTTATTAACGATTTTTTTTTGTATTGTACACTTTTGTTTACTTACATAATAATATTCTGTTCTCCGTGGGTTTATGTTCATCGATATGTAAAGAGTTAATAAAATCTTCATTTAAGTTTATTTCTAAAATACTTGCAATCTGTACTCAGTTAATAATTTCAAGTCGATATTCATTAGTCGTTCTAAGAAAAGGTCCTTAAATCAATAAATACCCACAAAAACACCACCAAACTAAGTAAATTACGTCACACGGTATGAGAAATATCGACCAATAAATAACCACCATTAAGCACGCAGCAACCCTATCTTTTGAAAAAAGAACTTCGGCGCATACGCACTGCGTTTCGACATCGGAACTAATTGGGCTAATTTATCCAGAATGACGTCACAGTAAGCATACGGAAACTGTACGGTACCGATACGAGAATGGGACGATGAACGAGGTATGCGACATGCATAGCTCGGCTTACAAGTGATTTGTATCTATCGGGGTGTTCGGTAACTGCATTCTTTCTCATAATTTGTAGTGATTAGACAAAAAAAACTCAAAGTTTAAAGAAATTAGAAGGACAGAAATTTATTAGAATATGGTATATTGAAAACGACAAGTCAACCTGCTAGCCAGTATGTAAACCTGTTGAATCCTGCGCCCTTTCTTCTTCACTAGCGCCTAGAATTTGTGGTAAACTTAGATTTAGTAGAATTTTGATGTTAGAAATATGTCAGAGTATTGCGTTGCGCGCCATTTTGGGTAGTGAAGAAATTGAACAGGATGTGACGGACGTGACTTTGCTGAAAGTTTTTTTTTATACAATTTAGGTGGTAGGCAAGTGGTCCACCTGATGGAAAGTGGTTACCGCGACCTATAAACGAGTGTATCACTAGAGAATTCACACCTGTCCTACCGGCGCTGTAAGAACGGAGAGAGCAGAAGACACAATCAGGACCAGTCTTTGGTCTGCCCACTGACAGTACAACAACTCTCCAGTGAGCTACCCTTCTCACCACCGGGAACACAACACGAGGTTATTATAGCCACGGTATACAGTAGGGTGGAGGTACTTCTCCAGTCGATCTGTTCAATTGGGAAGGAGGTTATAGTGCAGGTAGAGAGGAGAGGAGACCCCGGGGCTTTAAAGTGTCAGTTTTAGATGCAACTGAGATTGACATTCAAATGAACAGGAGAGATATGCCTATGTTGAAAGAAAGAACGCACTTTGACCCAAAAAAGGAGGCTATGTGCAGATAAAATAGTCTCTTTCCATTACAGAAAGAAAGAAAGTATAATGTTTCAATACCATTGAGGACGTTTTAAGGCAATGTGGAGTCAAGATCCCCCGTAACTGCTATGATTGCATGACAACTAATTATGAAAGTAGAAAAAAAGCGATGTCATGATCGTATATAGCTAGTGGAAAGATTTAAACACCCTTGTACTGAAACTTTGTATATATGCAGAAACCTCCACGGGTCCAGTTAGAGGGTGAGGTGGCTATGTCAATAATGAACATAAACTTAACATATATAAACTCACGCTTATATCCCCGAAGGGGTAGGCAGAGGTGCTAGCACCCACATTTCGCCAATTTATGTTTAGGTCCCAATGTAATAAGTGGCGAGCCTGTTGCCATTAACCAGGCACTTATAAACCTTCGATAAATACACACATAACTTCGAAAAGCATTGACAAGTCATTGGGGTATGCCATGGTAAAACATGGGATTGAACCCGAGACCTCGTCTCAACAGTCCATTAGGTACCCATACCACTAGGCTACCGCGGTTAAACGTGAACCAACTAAAACCACGACTATAGATGGTAGGTATACTTATACCAAACTAGAATGAAAATCCACTGGAAGTTTTACAGCTGCCCTACGAGATTTAAAATTAAACAAAAAAATCTGCAGGAATTGGGCATCTAAAGGAATGTTGATTTTATTTAGAGATGGGCCGAGTACTCGGTTGATACAGTTCGGTACTCGGCCCGAGTAACTCGGTTTGAATGCCAAGTATACTCGGTTTAAGAAAAGCAATATATTTAGATAGATATAATTAAAACAACAGTATTAATCAAAAAGTATTTCTTACTAATTTATGTCAATCTCAATTAATAATTGAAATCAAAATTATGCCAATGAATGCCTGTTTGTGCGTGATTACGCGCGCGAAATGGGAATTTGATTGAACCGAGTTACTCGGCCGAGTACTCGGTCGAAAAAAAAATTGATCTGAGTAAAACTCGGTACCTACTCGTTACTCCACAAAAGTGTTACTCGGCACATCTCTAATTTTATTCCTTAACAAAAACACCGAACCTCTAAAAACCAAATCTTACACATAATATATTATAGGAGTTGTAATAAAATTAGTTTTTTACTCATCCACAGATAATGCTCAAACTAAACAGAAAAACATTTTGTAAACCGTAAATTAGAATCAAATGATACTATTAACGAAATCAAACAAACATCATTATATTTAGCGATACTCTAACGCTGAGAGCTAGCAGTGCTTATAACAAACACGTTCAAAATTAAAATATTACGAAAACAAACAAAGGACCTGGGTTTATTTATTTTACTTATGATGCTATATCGCCGTTCGTCGAAGATGAGCGCCGGCGAGCCGTTCCACACACCATACATTATCTCACGCACTATTCCAATGATTGTACCTAATCATATTTCGAACGTAGAATTTGAATTTGAAAACAAACAAAAAATTAATAAATTGCATTGTTTCTTTTTGAAGTGTTCTATAAACAAACAATTTTGTTAGAAATTATGAATTGAATTTTAAATTGTAAATAGAGGTTGTAATTTATAGATTGCTGTAATTACAACACTTGTTGTTGAATAAAAAACATCACGATATTGATATAATGGTTGAAAATATTCAACTGTTATAATTTTTAAGTTTATTTAGAAGAACACGGCAAGCCGTTTCAGGCCTGACATATTGCTGTCGCGCGTGGTTGCCAGCAGAATAGAATTTGGACCACCTCGTCTCTTCCCATACGGTTTCGTACAAGGCGACTACGGGATAGGGCTGTTTAACATCGGACAGATATATACAGCCTCGACTCAGCCTCAGATGCTTGACTTGAGTCAACAATAGTGCCCGGAAGACGGCAATAGGCTCACCCTCTATTAAGTAGGACCGAATTTAATTATTGTTGAAATGTGGGTATTAATTCATCTCTGTCTAACCCTTCGGGGATGAAGGTGTGATTGTATGTATGTTTGTATTTGTCAATGCATCACGCCTAGGTAGGTAAACACAACATCATCTTTCCGAATTCTACGATCCCGGATTTAAATATATGCCTGTAGGATCATCATCTTTCATAGTTGTTTTCAATGTCCGACAGGAATGATAGGCATTTCCTCTTCTCAAAGAATCAGCGGTCTGATGGAGCCCGTGTACCCTCGCGTCATAAATATGATTAGTAAATTTCCTTTCTTTCACCTTCTATAATTATAACTGGTTAACTTAAATAAGATGAAATATTAAATTACTGTCCAGTAACATCATATGTAAGATACAAAGCAATTTATTAATAATAAATAAATGTAATTATCTTATTAGCGCCATCGACGGCGACGTACACAAAACTGACCTCGTTTACCGCATGTGAATTTTAATTCCATTCATATTTCAATCATCTCAAACTTTATTCCGTCACGTTGGCAACACAGCTGCGTCCAACGTCCGTCTCCGTCTGATCGTGAATTATGCCCCAATTGTTTGTTTTCATTACCGGCTCTCGTAATCCTGTATATTTTTTGTTTCATTTTTTTTTGAACACTCGAAATAGATGATTTGTTTGTAAAGCGTGAGAATTTTGAAAGGGCATGTCGACGGTGGATTTGTGATTGAAACTTCATGTAGGTGGTCCGATTTTATCGTAAGTGGTTACACCTATGTTTTGATGATATTATTTTGGTTTGTTTAAATTTGTTTACGTTTGAAATTCAAATGTTGGATATCGGAAGTTGTAGTTTGGAGATGCATCATTGGTAAATAATAAGTTTTTTGGCATGATAATCTGTATACCTATACTAATTTTTTGGTCATTCTATAATTAAAAAGGAAATCTATTATTAACAGTGGCAACGCCACCAGCCTTCTTCTGGCCACCTTCCCGGTTGACATCGGGATTTTTGGCGCCAATGTGAAGAAGGGTGTATCGCGGTACTATTTTATTTGCCGGAATCTTATGTATAAAAGTGGTGGATTTTTAGACATAACATCTTAGACAACGCACACAATAGTAGGAAAGTGGATATTACAGTGATCGTAACTTTTGGCGTTGGTTCCAAATCTCCCTATTTCTTTTTTTTTTACGTGTGCAAAATCCCCACGGATACCTCCCCACCGGAGCCAGTGGAGGAGGTTATGTCGGACTCGAACCGACTAAAACGCACGCCGCCTGTGGGTCGTTTTGGTTGCCGAAGGTGAGGTTGACAGGCATATTCCTCGCACCCCGGCCGACACAGGGCCATCTCTCACGATCTGGCCCTCTCCGCTCATTGGGGGCGGAGATCGTTCAACGACCTCCGACGCCCGAGTTGCCTTCGTACGCGGGCAACTTGGCTTGCGTACCTTCGTCGCACCCGCTGCCGCTCCCGCCCCGCCACCTCCTTCACGAGCATTACTTGCTCGCAGAAGGAGGCGCCGGCCGCCCACGCATCCGCGCAGCGGACCATCGCCGCGAGCAAGGTGGAGAGCGTGAGAACTCTCACTCCCAGGGCCGCCACAAGCTCCCGTCTCGGCGTCTCCCAAGCCGGACACTCGGTGAGCGTGTGCGGCCCTGAGTCTGCCAGTGATGGCACTCGGACGTTGGCTCTTTCTCCATCCGACGCAGATACTTCCCGAAGCACCCGTGCTCGATGATCATCTGCGTCAGACGGTACGAAACCGCCGCTACTACGCCGCGCCCTGGTTCCAAATTTCCCTAGAAAACCTGCAGTAAAGTCCGCACAACTACCTTGAGGCACCAGTCATCATTCATCGTCATCCTCAACAATTAAGACATGGCTTAAAGGTCTTATAACCAAAAATCAAAAAAATATCGATGGAGAGGAATTCTTTGATACATGTTATGTGGTTGCGCCGATGTAGAAGCTGTATTTTTTGACGCGGAAACACACTCCTTCTATACCCGTCTCCCCTCCCGCACTAACCATAGTATAGTACTAGACATAGTTTCCGTCCGCCATTTGTGATATATAGACACTCAGTCCCGCTTTGAACTAGCCAGCGTAAAGGCGGACCGCGCTCGCGTCTCTCAAAAATGAATAATATTTGTTACATTTTTACCGCTTCATAGACTTTTACCGATCGGATTGTGCCTCTCGTGTGTCCCTCAAGTGATCTAGTGATGCTGACGGCAGCTCCTGAGCAAGGAAGAGAAGATCCGTGTACCGGCTGCGATGAAAACACGTGTGTCGTGAAGGTTAGTGCATCCTCTCCTAATTTCTCGGGTCGCATTCATTGCCTGGATCACGCCCGCGGCAACCCGATCACCTGTCTTTTTGTGTGTAAAGCGTCAATGGAACAGTTAGCTACTTCCCCGCAATACAGTCCACTAGCGCACGTGGCCAATCGCGCCACCATTTTTTGGTCCTGATCGAACCGGATTTTAGCCGTAGTTCGTAGTTTTGTTATTATTCTAATGGGAATAAGCGCACCGCACCTAAATGCCTGGTTATTTTAGTAGAAAACCCCGCATCCAGACATTTAGGATTAGATTTGTTGTCCGTTCGCCGCTGGCTCGCATAGTACCTACCTAGTACATACATAGGTTAGGTATCATATCAACACTTAATCGTAGTTCGCAATTTTCGCACCGCGCCTAAATACCTAGTTATTTTAGTAGAAAACCCCGCATCTAGGCATTTAGGCTTAGATCTTAGGTATACTAGACACCCTAGTGCATAGGCACAGTGTAATACCTAACGCATTTGGCTTTGTTTTATTTTTTTTCAATTACGTTGTTCGCTCGCCGCTGGCTCGCGTCGTATTTGCCTGGTACCTGCGTGGGTAGACACGTGGTTGTACCTCATTCCAATTCATACGAAAGTATTTTAATTTGAATAGATATTACGCAATACTTAATCTCTGAAATAATAGTTGAACCTAGACAGCGGTCTGGCTTGCGTAAGTACGATCTGGCTGTTGCCGGGCGCGTTTTGTTCAAGCGTGCATTCACAGTTGTAAATACCTACCTACCTGCCGAGTATCGCTCGCGCCGCCTCGCTGCTCTGTACCGCTAAGATTAAGTCATTTCATATTTGTTGTTTACCGCACTTTAGTTTGAGATTTAATTGTAAACATGTCCCCAAAGGTTGATAAGACCGGTAAGGTTCAATTGAAACTTTTATACGCTAAAAAAGAAATGATTTACTCTCGCGTACAATCGATTTATGATAATGCACTTAAAACCTCTGATTTGGCCATCAGAGATTCGTTCTTGTGTTCTATAGAAAACTTAGATAGTCTACGCGCGGATTTCGAAACCTTAGTACATGACATCAACGTTTTAGAGTTGAATTTGGATTCCGATTACTCAGTGAGTTATCAAGCCTTGTCGTCGTTTGACGATTTGTATTGTCGTATCAAACGCGTCGCTAGGAGTTTCGAGAAACCGGCTGACCTACCCAACCCCACTCGCGACCGACCTAAGTTGCCACCAATTCAAATACCCGAATTTGATGGTAACATTCGCAATTGGTGTCTATTTATAGATAGTTTTGAGAATACAATAGATAAGAACGATTCGTTGACAGATCACGAAAAATTGCATTATCTCGTTGAAAAATTGACTGGTAAAGCTATAACCGTTTGCGCTGGAATTACGTTTAGTGCCGAGAATTATAATTTAATTTTAAATACTTTGAAAGCTAGGTATGAGGATAAAAGATCGGTAGCTAACGCCTATTTAGATCAGATGTTTGATTTGAAATCTATTACGGCATGTAACGATCAAAACTTAGAGAAATTTCTAGATACTTTCGCGTCAGCTGTTCGCGCCGTAAAGAACCTAAAGATCGATGACCTCTGCGACTTCGTATTTTTGTATATGGGTTTAAGGAAATTAGATTCCGAAACCATTCGTTTGTTTGAGTCGGATCATCGCGGCAATAAAATTCCTAAGTTCGAAGACTTAGAAAGTTTTGTTCGCGAGCATATAAAGGTATTGCAACGCTCTTCATCGAAACATGAAGGCGCGAAGATAGTTGTTGATTCTGCACGCAAAGTAGATGCGTCATCGAAGTCGCTGAGGTCAACTCATACTTATGTTAGTACCGCACCAGCACATGTACAATCACCTGTTTGCTCTTTGTGTAGCACTCATCATTCGCAACTGTACAGGTGTCCTGGTTTTCTGAAATTGTCGCCTAGTGATCGTTATAAATTTGTTCGCGCTAATAATTTTTGTTTTAATTGTCTCGGTACTAAACACCGCGTTGTTTTATGTAATAGTAGAAATAGTTGTCGCAAGTGTCAAGCGAGACACCACACTTTACTTCATTTTGAGAATAGTAATGCCGCATCCAATGTGAGCACAGTTGGCTCGTCGAGCGGTGACACACCGCAGCCCGCGCTCGCGCGCGCTCCGGCCCGCCCGGTGACCATGGATGACGTCACCTTGTGTTCGTTCTCCGCTAGTGCTGCACTCACTACTGTGTGTCTTGCGACCGCTCGCGTTGTTATTGTTGATGCATTAGGTAAGCCGCGCATTGTTCGAGCGCTGTTAGATGGCGCTTCGCAAAGTAATTTTATTACTCAAGATTGTTGTCGGCGTCTTGGTTTCAATGTTGATAAGCGTTCAACCCGCTCAGTGGTGAAGGGTTTTGGAAGCTTACAGTCAGCTGTTCGTGGCACCGTTAAAACAAGGTTTAGATCTCGTTTTAATAATAATATTTGGTATGACATGGATTCGCTCGTTATAGATAGAATAGCTGAACAGTTGCCTACCGTCCCGGTTGACACGTCTTTATTAACGAAATTTAAAGACTTGCCTTTAGCAGATGAGACTTACGCTGTTCCTGGAGTCGTCGATATATTGATCGGCGCTTCGATTCTCCCGCACCTCCAGTTATCACGTAAGGTTCAAGGGGGACCGACGTACCCCGCTCCGCACGCACTGGAAACAGTTCTTGGTTTTGTTATAATTGGTTCCGCACCCGCTTCTATAGATAGTTTTAGTCACTCGACTGCTTCGTTCTGTTGCACCGTCGAGCCGCCACTGGAGTCTACCATCCGCAAGTTTTCGCTCGGTGGCTCCCGTGTATCCGCTGAAAAACGCTTTCTTTGTTTGGAACGAAAGATGCAGGCGTCCCCAAAGTCGAAGCGGGCCTATGATGAGGTTGTTAACGAATATTTAGATAAAGGTTACATCTCACCTGCGCCTGCGGACACTGGCGGGACCCAGCCTTCGTACATTATCCCGCACCGCGGAGTTATTAGAGAAGATAAGCTTACTACTAAAACTCCGCGTAGTTTTGGATGGCAGTGCTAAGACTAGCACTTCCGTGTCGCTTAATGACATTTTGTATTGTGGTCGGAATCTTTAAGGTAATTTATTTGACATAATTGTAAATTTTCGCATTAATATTAGTAGAATTTTAGCTTTAGGACTCAACAGTCGCTTTGTGTTGGGCCCACTCTTCGCCCCATCGTTGGGACACATTCGTCGCTAATAGAGTGGCAAAAATTCAATCTGAATTAGCGCCACCTAATCTCTTTCACGTTGCTGGCACCGACAACCCAGCCGATTGTCTCTCTCGTGGATTGCTTCCTTCGCAAATTTTAGATCACCCGTTATGGTTTAGTGGACCGTCCTGGATTCATGCCGCGTTAGATAAGTGGCCAGTTAGTCAATTCAATCCCACTACGGTTTCCGAACCACCCGAGGAGAAGAAGCACTCGCTTGTTGTATCGGTCCCACGTGAAGAGACCCTTGTTTTGTTGTTGGCTAATCGCGTCTCGTCTTGGTCGAGACTGTTGCGTTGTGTTGTTTGTTCGCCTCTGCCCTCTGCCTAGCCAGCAGTAGGCACGAGCTCCAATCTAGGTTTATATTTTAGTTGTTATTTCCCAAACCTAGATTTAGATTAGACTTTAGATTTGTTTCGCATTTGTCGTTTCGAAGGTAACCCTTCAAGCCGGGGGGAATGGTTGCGCCGATGTAGAAGCTGTATTTTTTGACGCGGAAACACACTCCTTCTATACCCGTCTCCCCTCCCGCACTAACCATAGTATAGTACTAGACATAGTTTCCGTCCGCCATTTGTGATATATAGACACTCAGTCCCGCTTTGAACTAGCCAGCGTAAAGGCGGACCGCGCTCGCGTCTCTCAAAAATGAATAATATTTGTTACATTTTTACCGCTTCATAGACTTTTACCGATCGGATTGTGCCTCTCGTGTGTCCCTCAAGTGATCTAGTGATGCTGACGGCAGCTCCTGAGCAAGGAAGAGAAGATCCGTGTACCGGCTGCGATGAAAACACGTGTGTCGTGAAGGTTAGTGCATCCTCTCCTAATTTCTCGGGTCGCATTCATTGCCTGGATCACGCCCGCGGCAACCCGATCACCTGTCTTTTTGTGTGTAAAGCGTCAATGGAACAGTTAGCTACTTCCCCGCAATACAGTCCACTAGCGCACGTGGCCAATCGCGCCACCATTATGTATTGATTTTATATTTTTATTTAGATAATGCTTATGTACATTATGTTAATAATTGTGTTTTGTGTGTTATTAAGCTAATCGTAAGTAGCTTTAAGTTTTTATGACTGATAAATTTACAGAAAAAGAAATTGTTGCTTTAACAGTGTTAATTGGAATGTTCTTCGGAAATTAAGAAAGAAGTGTTAACCAACGCCTGATTAAAATATGTTTCTCATTGATAATAAGCGTTACTATAAGTATACTATTATAATAGGCGTCATTTCAAGCAATCACAATTGTAAAAAGTCATTTTTATGTTATTTGGTAAATACATAGGTTACACTAAAAGTTTCCGGAACTGGCCACTTACATAAACAATATTTAAAAATTTATTACAACATTTGAAAATAGAACTCTTTGGCTGTAGAATACAGTTTGTTTCATCTGACTGTCTTTTGTTTTTACCTTGTGGCGCCATTTAAAAAATTGTGTGTCTGCATCAACATGGATTTAACTCGGGAAAATTTTCGTAGTATGATTTTCTACGATTTTAAGTGTAATTTGACGGCTCAACAGAGCATCGCTCGGCTTGAAACAGCTTTTGGCGATGAAGCTCCATGCAAGACGACTGTTTATAGCTGGTTTGCAGAATTCAAGCGTGGTCGTATCAATCTCAGTGACGAATCTCGCGATGGTCGGCCGTCCACCGCTGTGACCAACAAAAACATCGATGCTGTGCGCCGTATGATTGAAACAGACAGGCATGTGACCTACCATGAAATTCGCGCATCCTTAGAAATAGGCATGAGTCAAATACAATCAATCCTACACAAACATTTGGGTGTGAGAAAGCTGTGCTCGCGGTGGATCCCACATAACTTGACCGAGGATCAAAAAACGGACCGCGTCACTTGGTGCAGTGCCATGCTTACCAGATTCAACGAAGGTGCGTCAAATTTGGTGTGGGACATAGTAACAGGTGACGAAACATGGATTTATTGCTACGATCCCAAAACAAAGCAGCAATCGAGCGTATGGGTCTTTCAAGATGAGCCGAAACCAACCAAAGTGGCGCGCGTGAAAAGTGCATCTAAGCGGATGATTGCTTCTTTTTTTAATAAAACTGGACACGTGGCTACTGTTGCTTTAGAAAATCGTCGTACTGTGAATAGTGACTGGTACACGACCATTTGTTTGCCGGAAGTTATTGACGAACTCCGTAAAAATAACCGTAAACGCCGTATCATCCTGCACCACGACAATGCTAGTTCTCACACGGCCAGACAGACAAACGACTTTTTGAAGGCGAAAAATGTAGAACTCATGAGTCATCCTGCATACAGTCCCGACCTGGCACCTTGTGACTTTTATCTGTTCCCAAAAATTAAGAACCAATTACGCGGCCAACGATTTTCATCACCAGAAGAGGCTGTCGAGGCGTATGAAAAACACGTTTCAGAGGTCTCCACAGAGGAGTGGCACAATAGTTTTCAAAACTGGTTTGATCGAATGAAAAAGTGCATAGACGCCAAGGGAGATTATTTTGAAAAACAATAATTTAATTTTGTACCTTTAATAGTATTTTTTCATATTCATTCCGGAAACTTATAGTGCGCCCCACGTATATTGTTCTCGGTAAAATTAAAAATGGTGGCAATTGGTGCCGTCACTTCTCAATCAACAGATACTTAAGTCAATTCAATTGAAAGAATAGTGTTGTTTTCAATAGACATTTTGAATCGACAAAAACATGCAAATCTGCATTTTTTTCTATATCTAAGACACTCACAACCCCAGTTGCTTTCCTCATCCCTCCTTTACACAATCGTCTGAACTACCGTATGACCCAAACACCAAGAAGGCCTAAGGCTAAAAGGCAAAACCTGCATCAGGGCTTTGTCAACAGGTGTGTTAGCTTCGAAAGTGAGCTTGGCTGAAGCCCAAAGCATTGGTGTGTTCCATACACCCTATATTTCTATGCATACACCTGACAACATACTTAATAAGTTTTATGCAGAAGATATTTTGATTATGTTAAGGTGTAAAAGTGTAAGAGTAGAAGCCGTCAGGAAAGGTCCCGACATATTAGGTCTTTACCTATAAAATTGCCGAAATTTTCTTACAAATTCGTGCGTTCGTTATTCCTGTAATTTAATAGCTATTATTTATATTTTGTTTGAAAGTTGTTTCAAGATTTTACAACTCTGTATTAAATTTTACTTTTATTGGCCGCTTAATAAATTGAATTCGATCTTCAAAAACAGTACTTCCTAAATGCTATCCATTTTGATGATAAATTTCGGATTACTTTTTTACAGCTGTCACTTTTCAAAAATGTAATAAAAGTGTTTGTTAGCTTAATGTTGTCTCATTCATACACAAAAGACATCACAAAATTTGAATTTGCCTTCCTAAAAATATTGCAAAAATGTTAATACTGAAATTTGGGTTTGCTCCAATTTCTTCAAAAAACGGCAATTTCGTATGTAAAGACCTATTATTAAAATCGACACCATCTGGAATGGTGGCTTTCTGGACTTCACCCAAAGTATGTAGTACCTGCTTAACCAGCGGGATGCATTCAATTGATGGACTGAACGTAAAAAAGAAACAAATCTTGCCGTTATTTAGAAAAGACAAAATTGTCTTGAATTGAAAAAAATCCGACCATGTGTAAGTTGGACTCGCGCTGGTAGGTGTTTTATATCATTATCTACAAACATACATACATATCTACAAAGACCGCGGTAGCCTAGTGGTATGGGTAATGGACTGCTGAGACGAGGTCTCGGGTTCGATCCCAGGTTTTACCATGGCACACACCAATGGCTTTTCGATGCTTTTCGAAGTTATGTGTGTATTTATCGCAGGTTTATAATTGCCCGGTTAATGGCAATAGGCTCGCCACCTATTACATTGGGACCTAAACATAAACTGGCGAAATGTGGGCGCTAGCACCTCTGCCTACCCCTTCAGAGATATAGGCGTGAGTTTATGTTTTATGTATACATACATATAATCACGCATTTATCCCTGGAGGGTTATGCAGAAGTGAATTAACACTCACATTTCACTAATAATTGTATAAGGTCCCATGTAATAGGAGGCCTATTGCCGTATTCCGGGCACTATTGTTGAACACCTCATGGGTAGAGATGGGCTGGCCCTATTTCTACTCTGCCGGAAACCACGCGGCATCATCCATCATTATCTAGTCTCTTTTAAAATCACGTTTATTGTTTGGGAACCCCCCTTAAATATTTATTTTATTCTGTTTTTAGATTTGTTGTCATAGCGGCAACAGAAATACATCATTCATGAAACTAGCCGTTGCGGTTCATGAGATTCTGTCTGGCCACAGACAGACAGACAGTTGAGTTTTAATAATAAGGTTCAGTATTCGCCCTTTGTGTACGGAACTCTAATAAAGAAACAAATCGGCAAACTCATTTTTACTAAAGTTACAAAGAAAAAAGAAGAAAAAGACAAAAATATCCTTCTAAACTATTTTTTGTAAAAAAAATAAGAAACACACTCTACCTTGCAACTTGCCACAGATAAAATCATTGCAAAAATCATGATGAGTTTCTAACTGTAGTACCTAACTGTATTATACAAGAGTGAAAAAAGTTAACACATTGCAGACCCAATGTCTACACATGGTCTTTATCTTATCTAGGGGATGGTTTTACAACCCTTAACTGCACACATAAGTGCATAACGTCACAAAATGGTGTTTTACAATCATCTTGTGTCATTTATTTGCTTAAAATACGTTTTTACATTTTTTTTTATTAATATTTTATTTTAAACTTTTTAGTAATGATATTACATATATAATCTAATAATCTCCTTCTCATTTCCTTTTAATACCCTACTCGATATATTTGAATGATTTTTTTTATTTAACAACCAATGATATTACATCATTGTTAACAACACTCATTTTAGCATTAAAATCCACTATATAGATTTTTTTGGCATTTCATATATATCCTATAACACTCGGGAGAAACACACATACACTGGCGCAGTCAGGTAAAAAATAAAATAAGCAGAACAGCGGTTTATTGTAGTCTTGTATTATAGTTTTAATATTTCTAACGCAGTAAACTTTTGACCCAATAAGTACAAAAAAAAATAAGTTTGAAACTAAAACACCGACTACATTTATATTATTTTGGGGCAAGCAATAGGTATAATTTATACATATTTGAAATGTGCTAAATAAGCGCTTGCAGTTGATATCCAACACGACATATTTATCTCAAATTTATTTTTTAACACTACTTTATGACCGCTAGAGGGCGCCACATTAGATTCAATGACACGTCATATAGCCTATAACCAGCGGACAACCAAGACGCTTCTAACGATACCTCGCTAGTCCAGTTTTAATGCCATAGTTCGGTAATTAGATTAATTTTAAGATGTATGCAAAACATATTTCAAAAAATTAGGATTTTTGAAATAGGCTTTGCATTAATCTTAAAATTAATCTGAATACCCGACAACGGCGATATTTTACGACGATAAATTAATATTCTTTTGTAACGAGCGTAGTCACAACACATTATCAAGACGAACACGTGTGTCTCATTCGAGTGGAGCGAGCCCAGATATTTAGGAACATTCGCTAAAATTTCTTACAAGATTTATTGCCGCTCTTGAGGTGAAGTGCTTATAAGGATATATTTTTTAACTTGAACTCTTTCAAGGAATGTTTTTTTTTATGTTCTCTTATTTGAGGTAGCTTGAAACGTGTAAAAATTCTTCATCCTAGCCTTAGATGAATTAAAAAAAAATTTAATTCATCTAAGATCCTAGCCTTAATCCTAAACGCAAATGAAGCATCGGTGTTCGGTTTGCTTTTTCAAATATAACTGCGGGTTGAACTGATAGTTGATATTTTCAGTGAAGCGACTGCCATCTGACCTCTAGAACCCATCGTCGATATTGAACTATCGCAATTAGACCAGTTGTTGAACTTTTTAGAGCTCCAACACCCCGTAACAATTGCCATACATGTCCGTATGATAATCGGGACCGACGGCTGAACGAGCTTTCCGCGGCATGATCAGATCTATTCAAATAGCCATATTCATGCATACAAATATTTTTACTGAGCGGGAATCGAACCCGCGCCTCCCGGGTAACAGTCGCATTCACTACTGCTACGACACAGAGGCCGTCACTAGAACCATAATATACAGTATTATAAAACAACGTAGAAAGAGAGAGAAATGTCTAATGTCTCAACCCAGAACCTTCCCAGAATCAGATATTTGATATTTATGTCCGTGCTACCCAGTAATCTACTGCTAAGCTTTCGAATTAAATAAACACAAAAAGATACCTCAGCGACAATTTAAAAATGCAACATTAACAAACTAATAGTAATTAGTGAACTTTGAAATAACAGAACATTTCAAAACATTCAAGTGTAGAAGCTGTTGGTTTTTTTTTAATCCCAGTCCACTAATTACCACAAAAAATATGGCCCACCCCAGTCGGGTCATCAATCTGCATTGACGTGTTGGCCCCGCTCTAGTCCGCTGTATTGTTTTAAAACATGAATAATTTCGATTTTATTTTTCAGATGACATGGTTCGTGGAATTACTGAAAGATCGAAGTTATACTGAAAAGTTTGTATACTAATATTTTAAATGAAAAAGCAAAAAAAAAGAAAAGTTTGTCTAGTCCCCGGCGTATATGTAGGTACGCCAGCCAGTCACATCAAAACATGTAGGTACTTTTACTCTATTAGCCCGTACGTGGTTTTGGGTTGCTTTTGAGGAAACTGCGGGATGCCACGGCGAGACATAAAAATTTACCGATCATAGATAGGTATTATATCAAAGGTCTCGTTTCTGTCGTGACATGGAGTCCATCAGATGTACAGCAACAATAGCTAGGATTAGCTTTGCCGACGTGAATCAATGTTCTGTAACTTCAATATGCTTGTATCGTTGAATAAAGAATGTGGAGAAAGACATAACTCTTAAGATTCCTTAAAGGAAAGGCTCATCCGTCCATTAGTAGATGTACTAGTTGGCAGGCGAGCCTGGTTGGCCTCAAAAATATTCGAGGTAAGACCTCATACACCCTTAGGATGATAATAAGAATGTAGATGAGAAGCCCTAAAAAGTGCAACAACAACACCAATGGGTTGTGGAGGTGGAATATCGAAGTTCAGCCAAACCCGCAGCTAGACTGGATAAAACAAAACTCAGGCTCCGAGTTGAAAGATTCATATGCGATTGGGATTGAAGCTAGAATAAAGAGAGATGATTCTATTCAACAAGAACCGCAAATAAAGAAAGAAAGAAAATATTTTATTTGCGACCACATATAATGCATGATGGATACATTATTTAAAGTAATTTATTTATTCAGTATCAGAATAAACGGGATATTTACCATGTTTCATTATTTTGAGTTTCCGATATCATACCGATTTCCGATATCGGAAACTCAAAATAATGAAACATGGTAAATATCCCGTTTATTCTGATACTGATGTCAGTGACCATGATAGTTTAAATACCTATAATTTATTTATTAATTTACTTTACATTGTGCGAGCCCCAAATAGGGCCCCATCTCAGCCTAAGAACTGCGTACACCGCAACGCGCCTATACGCAGCGCTGGTTTTCAGATGGGGCCGCTAGTTGGCGCTGACGCCAGGCACATAGTTTTAGTTCGCTACGAGTATAACAGAAAATACTAACTTTACTTTCACTTGTGTAACCCGCTCTAAATAGATGAGAACTTTGGACCTAAAAGTCCGGAAATATTCACGGACGATATATCCAAGCATCGTTTAGTCAAACATGTAAAAGATAAAAGAGTATCCTCGCTTGAAGATGAGAAAACATCGGAACGACAAGCTGGGCGTCACTCATCGGTGCGGGCGACGCGTCGCCATCGCTTTGAGCGCTACCTGACGACAGATGGATGAATGAACCCTATCAAAGGCGCATGATCACGACGCGGAGAATCTGAGTCATGATCAGCTACCTATTAGTTAGTTTGACGGTGTGGAATGTCTCAGGTATACTTTGAGTGGTATAAATATAGCGTAACGAACTGATGCAAGCGTGTATTTTGATGTTTTTTTTTATATAGGACATGCCAACTTGACTTCATCTCGCCTAATGGTAAGCTAAAAGCAAAGTCTCAGGAAAGAGGGTCACCGTTACAGACACTAAGTAATGTTACAATGGTGGCACTCAGCATGGCGGCCTCATCAGATGCATCACGCCCCGATTAAAGAACCCGGGAATGTAGGAAGAAGGAAACACGTGTACTGGTAATGAATTCCAGGTCTTGGTGGTGTTTTGGTGAATATCTCCGATTCTATTCAACCAATTGTAATAATACGTACGAGTTTTTAGATCTCATTTAATAAACTTTTTTAGTAATAAAATCCGCTCAACAACTTTTGTGTCTATTGCAAAAATACACAAAAATTGCAAAGTAAAATATTTTTAGTTTCAGAATCGTTAATTTAACATAATACACATAGTTAACCAAAGCTTTTCCCGCGTTGTAACCGCGGTGGTATGAGTAATGGACTGCTGAGACGAGGTCTCGGGTTCGATCCCAGGTTTTACCATGGCACACACCAATGACTTTTCGATGATTTTCGAAGTGATGTGTGTATTGTTCGCAGGTTTATAAGTGCCCGGTTAGTGGCAATAGGCTCGCCACCTATTAATTAGGACCTAAACATAAACTGGCGAAAAGTAGGTGCTAGTACCTCTGCCTACCCATTCGGGGATATAGGCATGAGTTTATGTTATGGATGTTATGTTTTCAAATATCACCACTGTAAGTACAGGTAATTTAGGTACAATGTTATGATGTAGATAGATAGATAGATAATTCATTATTGCACACCAATATTATAAAAGACTAGCTGACCCACCCCAGCTTCGCCCGGGGTATATTTTGAAGCTTCAAAACCCTTTGAGCCCGTATGTTTTAGTCTTCAAAATATGTACGAAAAATTGCCGCATTTGTTAACATTTATTATCAATGCTCCGCTCCCTTAAGTAGTAGCGTGATGATATATAGCCTAAAACCTTCCTCAATAAATGGACTACCCAACACTGAAAGAATCATTCAAATCGGACCAGTAGTTCCAGAGATTGGCGCGTTCAAACAAACAAACAAACAAACTCTGCAGCTTTATAATATTAGTATAGATTTAATAAACTTTTTTAATAATAAAATCCGCTCAACAACTTTTGTGTCTATTGCAAAAATACACAAAAATTGCAAAGAAAAATATTTTTACTTTCAGAATCGTTAATTTAACATTATACACATAGTTTTTAACCAAAGCTTTTTCCGCGTTGTAACCGCGGTGGTATGAGTAATGGACTGCTGAGACGAGGTCTCGGGTTCGATCCCAGGTTTTACCATGGCGCACACCAATGACTTTTCGATGCTTTTCGAAGTTATGTGTGTATTTATCGCAGGTTTATAAGTGCCCGGTTCGTGGCAAAAGGCTCTTTTGGGACCTAAACATAAACTGGAGAAGTGTGGGTGCTAGCACCACTTCCTACCCATTCGGGAATATAGGCGTGAGTTTATGTTATGTATGTTTTGTTTTTCAAATATCACCGCTGTAAGTACAGGTAATTTACAATGTTATGATATAGATATAGCAGTAAATATAGGATGTACCTAGTATATTTTGGGTTTTTTTTTTTTTTACGTGCGCAAAATCCCCACGGATACCTCCCCACCGGAGCCGGTGGAGGAGGTTATGTCGGACACGAACCGACTAAAACGCACGCCGCCTGTGTTTCGTTTTGGTTGCCGAAGGTGAGGTTGACAGGCATATCCCTCGCACCCCGGCCGACCCAGGGCCATCTCTCACGATCTGGCCCTCTTCTCGGGTGTAGGCACTACAGAGTCCCCAACTCGTCCCCGGAAACGGGGAGGCGCGCCACGCTCGCCACCGCCGCGGCCTGCTTCTGCCAGGGTGACAGGCGGCTTCACCTGTCACCCCCAGGCCGGCAGTATATTTTGGGTATGTCATATCATGTCGACAATTTAGCCGCTGCGCTGGGAGGTAACGTGTTTTCGATCACATAATCTAAAGATAGTTTGATTCACAATTTGTTGAAAGTATCTACTTTGATATCACGATTGGAGATGTGTAACATTATTTTATAAAAGTGAAATTTATCGTCGTTACGGTCTAAAAGTTGTTAATCTAAATAATGTACTAATTTTTCCAAGTTACAATATAACTTGTGTTTTTTTAGTTTTCAGCATATAATTTAATGTGGTTAATATTATAAATATAATTAGGTATGACTTCTATCAGTCGCATCCAGCTGTAGTAGTTTCTCTACTCAGTACTCACGCTAATGAATTTTTATTTAAACCACCTGCTTGGAGAAGCACACAGCCCACCTGATGGAAACTGATTACCTTGGCCTATGGACGAGTGCAACACCAAGGGAGTCACACTCACACTGCCAACCTTGTAAACACCAGAGTTTCTATGCCGTCAGTGTAAAAGACAAAGCAGGACAAGCTTTTGGTCTTCCCACTGACAGTACAAAAACTCTCCAGTGAGCTCTGGCTATCCTACTCACCGCCGGGAACACAACACGAGGTTATTATGGCCGCGATATTCTGTAGGGTGGAGGTACTTCCCCAGTCGGACTGCTCAATTGGACGGAAATACCGTCGACTATTAACGTCAATTTACTGTAAAAGCTATAACTACCAAAGGACCAGGCGCCCGATTCTTGTAATTTTATATTACAGCAAAATTCTACCAAAGCCACATTAGCAATGCCATTAAATTAATTTCCGTGTGTCCCCCGTACGGGATTAAGCTCGATCAGGACGTGTGGTTGGATTTAAGGGGGTTCAAAATTATGCCTCTGTCTCATTTCATATTAAAAATAATCACGGTATCAATGGTTTTTACATTTAAATTAGTTTTGACTGATTTTTTATTTCAAACATTATGCACAGGTAGATACATAGGCGGACTTAATGCCACAGGCATTCTTTACCAGTTAACCAAAGGTGGTGCAGAGAAAGACTCAGTAGGTGTATTATTGAGTGTAATAAGGATCAAGAATTCAATAAAGTAATATATAGGTACATACATACCTACCATAAGGTAGATATGTATGGTAAGGTAGATCTAGATTGAATTTTCAACAAATTTTTATTATGAGAATGGGCCTTCAGAACCCCAGACGACCTTTCTTTACTTGAGGTACCGAGTTATTTTCTTAACTTGGCTGATTCATTAATTCTACCGTCAAGCATCGTAAAATTCGTTTAAGATAACTTAAGTGAAGATCAAACAGATCATAATGACACATTAATGTTTAAAGAATTCCACATTCACAAGAAGTCGCGACGCCGCTGAAAGACATACGTCCAGCTGCATTTTTTGAAGATAACTAAATTCATGCAAGTCATTAGGCATGCAAAAAATGTGCATATCTTTTATGCCAACGTCTTGGTGGGTCTACTTTTGATAAAAACGCTTGGTGTTAGATCTTGTAATATATATTTTTTTAAATTGCTGGAATGAAGAAATTTTGATAATGTCCTCTACAGATGGAACACAAGAATGATTTGTAAAGTCGTGTCGGTCTTTATTTGATTTTAAAAGTTAGAATTTGGTCTCCTAATGTGATTCAAAAAAAGTTTGTCACTGTACTTCCTACCTGGGGATAAAATGGTGAGATGGTGAGAGTATCAACACAAAAGTACATACATTTATTCACTTTAAACTTTATAATTCGACTTCGAAATATTTCTTGAACTAAACTTTAGTTTACAGAAATTTCACACACAGATACTCATCATTTGGACTTCAACACTGAAACATAATCACTGACTTCTCTACATGTCTATAACACTTACTGTTTTCAGGTTTAAATCATTCGACAGCATAGACTTGTACCAAGCATTCCGTGAGACCAAAGTTGGACTTTGACATTGTAACGGCGAGGTGCCAATACGAGACATAGTCGTTTTGCATTTGATCGATCCTACGTGACGACGGGCACAAAAGACATGCATTGACACTAGGCTGGATCACTGACCGTCGAGCTGGCGCGGCTGCTGCCATTCGCCCCGCCACTCTTGTCCCTCCATCACATTTCCTCACCGACGGCCGATTATTTTTTCAACGCGACACAATAAATCAGTTTTCTGTGCGTTAATCAAGTTATGCGGCGCGCGCGCAGACGGCGGCGCGAGAGAAACGTTTCTGTCGTCGGCGCACGTCGGCAATGCTGAGCCCGCCCTCGACCGCCCACCGCCCAATCGCAGGAGCTTTTATTCTCGCCTCGGTTCATACACTTTATTTATTTTCATGGGAATTTATGTACTGCAGTGTTTGTTCATTCGACATTACCTGTGTTCCCCCCGCCAGGTAGACGAATGTTATCGACGATGTACGTTTTGATTTAAACTTTAAGCTTACATGCCAATTTATGTCTCCTACTCGGGGGTGATGTTGTCCAGAGGCGGTTTGTTGAGTCTAAGTTATAATTTAAAATTCAATATTATACAGTTGCATATTGGCCATACGTTAGCTGATTAAGTATCGAACTGTAGACATATTTAAAGCGTGCAGCCTTCGCTAAAAAGAAATGTTTACTTTAGGATTACCTAGAACATCTAGTGCTAACAGAGATTGTACCTGGAAAACATTAAATTTGGGAAAAACAAAGTAATTATGTCATAAAATGTTTCTTGAAATATGTAAAAGAAGCATGTCCATGCAGGGTTGCTGTGCTAACATAATTTAATACAGAAATTGAAAGAAGATTAGAATCATTCAAATTAGCATACCTACATAATCGAAACGAAAAAACGAAAACTCGGAGTCCTGAACAGAGTGAGACGATTTTTCACGCCGGAGCAGCGGTGTCTTCTATACAAGACACAAATTCGCTCCTGTGTGGAGTACTGCTCGCATCTCTGGGATGGTTCAGCAAAGTAAGTACTTACTAGATGCTCTCGACAGGTTGCAGCGACGTGCGATCCGCATCATTGGGAATCCCGAGATCACGAACACCTTAGAACCCTTACAGCTGCGTAGAGATGTTGCGTCCATGGCTGTATTTTACCGTCTGTACCATGGGGAGTGTTCTGATGAGCTCTTCCAATTAGTCCCACCCTCCCCTTTCCTACACAGGACAACGCGTGCAGGTCTTAGATGTCATTCGCACACGGTGCAAAACATCCGATCAAGAACCAAGCGGTTCGGAGACTCTTTCCTCTGTCGCACCATTAAGGCCTGGAATTCATTACCAGCTCACGTGTTTCCTTCTTCCTACAGTCCCGGGTCCTTTAAGCGGGGCGTGAAAAAGCATATGATAAGGCCGTCAAGCTGAGTGTCACCATTGTCACACGGTATGTGTAAGTAATGGTGACCCTCTTTTCTGGGATTTTGCCTTCAGCTTACCATCAGGCAAGGCGAAGTCCAATTGACGTGTCCTATATAAAAAAAAAAAAAAAAAAAAAAAATCGTATAACTAAAAATTTTCAGGTCCTAAAGGGGCGTGAAAAAGTATCTGATGAGGCCGTCAAGCTTAGTGTCATTGTAACATTACTTAGGGTCTGTAATGGTGACCTTCTTTCCTGAGACTTTAGCTTAAGCTTACCATCAGGCAAGGTTAAGTAAAATGGGCGTGTCCTAGATAAAACAAAATGTATTCAAATTTTGCATTTTGCAACTCGCAATTCCATTATTCTGGAGATTTGTGCTGTCAGTGGGCAGATTAGGCTTGTCCTGCTTTGTCCTCTACACTGACGGCACAGAAACCCTGTGCTTACAGGTTCGGCAGCGCGAGTGTGGCTTCTCTGGTGTTACACACGTCCATAGGCCACGGTAACCACTTTCCATCAGGTGGCCCGTGCGCTTGTCTGCCACCTAAGTGGTATAAAAAAAAAAACAATAGTGACTGCCGTATGACTGCCCAACCACGGGAAGAAAGCTTCTTCCGTCTACCAGCAAGTTTGCCAGTATGTATTAAAAACGGAAGCCGGTGAAAAAAGCTTTACCTCTTATAGAACGACCATATCAATTATGCATGGAATTCCGGGCGTTCTGATTTCAAATACAGAATCACAGATTCTGTATATCAGAATCATCTCTACCACAGTTTCCCTTTACACAGTAAGCTCATAGAAACCGGTATAAGGACCCCTCGCCATTATCACCGTTGTTATACCTATTCTGACGCTTATTTATTTATTTTATTTAACACTAACATTACATTTATTTTATGTACTCCAAGTAATATAAAAATATATAATTAAAATTTAAAAATTACAGAAACATTGCTTTTAGTAATTTCTACCAGGTAACCTTTGGACGGTGATTATGACTAAGATTGAGTGGTAGTTGTTTTAGCGTACTTTGATCATCTTTGTATTTTTATGGAGGTAGTACACGACGGTATTCCCGTCACAAATGAGCAGTCCTACTGCGAAAGTACCTCCGCCCTACAGAATACCGCGGCCATAATAACCTCGTATTGTGTTCCTGACGGTGAGTAGGGTAGGCTAGAGCTCACTGGAGAATTTTGTACTGTCAGTGGAAAGACTAAAGGCTTGTCCTGATTATGTCTTCTGCACTGACGGCACAGAAACTTTTTGTTTTTACAGGATCGGTAGTACGGATGTTTCTCCAATGCTGTTACATGCGTTTATAGATTACAGTAACCACTTGCTGTTAGGTGAACCGTGTGTTTGTCTTCCACCTTAGTACATACATACATACATAAAATCACGCCTGTCTCCCATAAGGGTAGGCAGAGATCATGGATCTCCAGTTGTTACGATCCTGACCTACTACTCTCGCTTCATTCACTCTTATTACATTCTTCATGCATACTTATCGGTTTAGGGTACTCCTGACCTGCCCCTTTTCTAAAACTTCCCCGATAGGTATGTCGCCTAGGTCTTCCACCTAAGTTGTATAAAAAAAAATCTAAATTTACACATACATACATACATACATATAATCACGCCTTTATCCCCGGAGGGTTAGGCAGAGGTGAATTAATACCCACATTTCACCAATCATTGAATTCGGTCCCACGTAATGGGGGGTGAGCCTCTTGCCGTATTCCGGGCGCTATTATTGACTCGATTATTGGTCGATATGTATATCGAGCTATTCGTATATAAATTTATAAGATACATAATACGCAGATATATTAATTACTAATTTAAATTCAAATATCCAAGACGCTTACTTACATCTTACCGTCTCTCACCCTTCTTTCGTTTAGATGCAACAAAACATAATCAAACTAGTTCGCCACAGATCTATAAATTAAAACTACATTTTCTTAGAAACATTGTTTGTGAATCTCAAGTATCTCAACACAATATTGACTTTAGCAGACTATGATTTTGACCATCACTCGCCACATAAGTGCGCTCTGTTTACAGTTACGATAAGTACAGAGATGAGAGCTCAACAGTGATTGGCGATAAACATTCAGTGCAGCTACTGATTTACAGGTAGGAATGTTATTGTAAACAGTCTTGTGTATTAGTTATCAATAACTATATTAATATTATATACATAACATAACATAAACTCACGCCTATATCCCCAAAAGGGTAGGCAGAGGTGCTAGCACCCACATTTCGGCCGGTTTATGTTTAGGTCCCAATGTAATAGGTGGCGAGCCTATTGCCATTAACCGGGCACTTATAAACCTGCGATCCATACACACCTAACTTCGAAAAGCATCGAAAAGTCATTGGTGTGTGCCATGGTAAAACCTGGGATCGAACCCGAGACCTCGTCTCAGCAGTCCATTACCCATACCACTAGGCTACCGCGGTTGCTTGTTATATACATTCATACATATAAATATATATATATATATATATATATATAAACACCTCAACAAAGTCTAGGGAACAAGATGACCCCAATTATTTTTTTTCGTGTAAATCTTGTTCTGGCAGCAAATAAATAAAAATAGAATAAAGTAGATTACAGAGTTGTTCGAAAATTAAAAATAAATTTAAATAAGAAATGATTTTCGAATATGGAGGGAAATTTTTAAAAGTGTTTGATTGTGCAGTTTCTCTGAGGCAAAATAAAAATTATTTTTTTTGATTGTAAATAACGTTTATTATCAATAATATGTCTTTTACGTATGGTTTGTGCATTTTTGTGACTGTAGTCATCATGTCACGTCGTCATTTAAGTCGCGAAGAGATGTTAAGGGCTGTTGGTATGCTGCAAGCTGGACAAACTCAACGCGACGTAGCGGATGCTGTCAACACCAAACCAAGCGTAATTTGCAGATTATGGGCACGCTACAGGTCTACAGGGGATGTTGCCGAACGTCACAGGGGACGAAATAGGGTTACTACCCCGCGACAAGAACGTTTCTTGCAAAATTCCGCAAGGCGGCAACCCACGATTACTGCTCGTCAGTTGGTCGCAGGCCTCCAGTCTCAGCATCAAGTGGTTATTAGCGATCAAACTGTCAGAAGAAGACTACACGAAGCCAATCTTTATGCTCGCAGACCGCTTAGGGTTCCAGCTCTTCGACGTGGAAATCGAGGTCGTCGCTTATTGTGGGCTAACGCACATTTACAGTGGACCGACCATCAATGGGCACGGGTTCTGTTTTCCGACGAATCTTGCTTCGGTTTTCATCCTGATTCGAGAAGAGTGCGTATATGGCGAGTTCCTGGACGTCGGAGTCGTCTCCAGAATCCGCAAGAAGTTCATCCTTACCAAGGTGGAACAATCATGGTATGGGCTGGAATTCGCCTTGGTGGAAGGACCGACCTCGTTTGGATACGGGGCAATTTGAATGCAAACCAATACATTCAGGAGGTTATACACCCCATGGTAATCCCTCATCGACAGCAGTTCGGTCAAGATTTTATGTTCATGCAAGATAATGCACGGTCACACACCGCGAGGGTAGTGGTCAATGCGTTAAGCGAGCACAATATGACGACGTTGGAATGGCCTGTTTAGTCTGCCGACCTCAATCCCATAGAGCATGCCTGGGATTTGCTTGGGAGAAGAGCTTTCAGTGATTCTTTGGAAAATCTGAACACTGAAGAACAACTTTTTTTACACCTTCGCAGTGTATGGAGCCATATTCCACAGACGATGATTGACAATCTCATACTAAGTATGCCACGCCGTTGTCGAGCTGTTGCTAATGCTTTAGGAGGTCCTACAGATTATTAAAAACGTTTAAAGTACGGTTAATTACTGTATTTCTTACTACCTCGTTATTTTTGTGCCTAATCATAGAAGGTTGTAATACTCAATATTGGCACTATTCAATTCTTTCTTAAAAAAAAAAAAATTTGGTATGAAAATGTTTTTATTAAAATTAAAATTAAAAACGATATAAAAATACCCTTCTATTGATATAAAACACTCACTATTACAAGAAAGGGTTTTTAAATAAAAACTAGAAATGTCCTTGTTCCCTAGACTTTGTTGATGTGTGTATATATATAATCACACCTTTATCGCCTAAGGGTAAGGTATAGGTGAATTAACATCCACATTTCACCAATAAATATACAGATATATACAGCCCAGACTAAGCCTCAGATGAATGGCTTGAGTCAACAATAGCGCCCGGAGGACGTCAATAGGCTCACCCCCTATAACGTGGGACCGAATTCAATGATTGGTGAAATGTGGGTGTTAATTCACCTCTGCCTAACCCTCCAGGGATAAAGGCGTGATTATATGTATGTATGTATGTATTTCACCAATCATTAAATTGGGTCCCACGTAACAGGTGGTGAGCCTATGGTCGTATTCCGGGCACTATTATTGTTGACTCGAGCCTTGCATCTGAGGCTGAGTCTGGGCTGTATATACCTATCTGTCTGATGTTAAACAGCCCTATCCCTTAGTCGCCTTGTACGACACCGTATGGGAAAAGATGGAGTGGCACAAATTCTACTCTACCACGCATTTATCTTATTCGGCGTTTATCTTATATTCTTTATCCTGGCGTTAATCCCAGCCTCCTCCGAAGCTGTCATTTCGGAGTCTGAGGTCCGCTTTACCATTGTAATTGAGGATTTGGCTGAACTTCGAAAATTCCTTCATCTGTCGAACGATAAAGATCTGGAACGCTTTACACGTGTTTCTCTTATCATACAATCCCAGGTTCTTTAAGCGAAGCGTGAAAACCATGTCGCGGGTCGAGGCCTTCATGGTAGGGGCCGCAATTCTATGGACTGCATCTGAATTGGCAGCCATTTATTCTTTGGACTGTACTTTATAATAACAATAATAATAAACGTCAAAAATAAACCGCGGTAGCCTAGTGGTATGGGTAATGGACTGCTGAGACGAGGTCTCGGGTCCGATCCCAAGTTTTACTATGGCACACATCAATGACTTTTCGATGCTTTTTGAAGTTATGTGTGTATTTATCGCAGGTTTATAAGTGCCCGGTTAATGGCAATAGGCTGACCACCTATTACATTGGGACCTAAACATAAATTGGCGAAGTGTGGGTCCTAGCACCTCTGCCTACTCCTTCGGGGATATAAGCGTGAGTTTATGTATGTAATAAACGTCGTTATTGTACACCAATAATATATTACATTACAATATGAGACATCAGTTTTGTGGTACGTACAGATGGCGGCCTTATCGCTCTGCGGCAATTTCTTACAGGCAACCATAAGTTAGTTTACTTTCTTTACTTTCAAGACGTAGTGAATTTAACGATCTATTTAGGTATAATAAAAAAATGTCTCCTCATTAAATGCGACATGCATTTAGTAAGTGGAATACCACGCCTTAATTACCTGTGTTCCCGGCGGTTGGCGGTGGCCAGAACTCACTGAAGGGATTTTGTGCTGTCAGTGGAAAGACCGAAAGCTTGTCCTGCTTTGTCTTTTACACTGACGGCACAGAAACTCTCAATGCTTGCATTGTTGGCAGCGCGAGTGTGACTCTCTTGATTTTGCACGCGTCCGTAACCCACGGTGAACACTTTCCATCAGCTGGGCCGTGTGCTTATCTGCCACCTAAGTGGTATAAGAAAATAAAAAATAGATGATCTAAAAAGGAGTAATTTTGTATCAGCAAGAGAATATCTACCTATGGCAAAAATGATATTTCCTACGACACTGTTTGCTTGAAAGACAATCAATCAGCCATTAACACAAACACAGGCTAACTATATTTGCTCACGTCATTCATTCTATTAGAAGTGTATCCGAGTTAATGTACACTCTGCCTTCCAAGAATATGTTTCACCACATTGGAATATTAGCTAAAGAAAGAAAGAAATTTGTTTTAATAATGGATCACTCGTAGACATGTAACATTGAAAAGAAGAAACAAATAATAATAAAAAAAGTTCAAAACTAAAACCCGATTACTGAAAAATCACGCTATAATAAGTATTAAACAAGAAAATATCAGGAATATCTATGGTCGTATGCCACTTTTCCTTAGAATGTATTGTTTTGTTAGACCAGACCAAGGCTATTCCTGATATTTTCTTGTTTAATACTTTTTATAGCGTGATTTTTCAGTAGTCGGATTTTAGTTTTAAAGTTATTTTTTTATTTATTTTATTTGGGGGCAACCAATATGTATAATTTATACATATTTGAAATGTGATACCGAACACGACATTTATATCATATTTATTTTTTAACACAGAACTTTATGACCGCTAGAGGGCGCCACGATCAATTCAGTGACACATTATATAACCTATAACCAGCGGACGACTAATACGCTTATAACGATATCTCATTTGTCCAGATTTTAATTAGTGGTTGAGGAGAACTTTTTATTTAATAAGGGAACAGATGAACCTACGTACATAGGCTGTCAAATCATAACCCTCCTTACCTCGCCTTAGTCGGGTTAAAACAGAACATGACAAAAAATACAAAAAAAAGAAAATAATATTACTTATACAGTTGCATGTAGTATACCCATATACAGCCACATACTCAGGCGGTGAACGCCCGATAATGCTTAATGTCCGAAATGATTCGATTTTTTTTTATTCCTTGTCTGTGGTCGCTACTGTAATAGTTCATCGATCATTTCAGGATTCAACTAATGTCATAATTTGAATGTTCGTGAAGATGTCTGTATATTTGGCTATTTGAATGTTTGCATGTTTGTTATTCAATCACGCTATAACGGCTGAAAGGATCTAGCTGAAATTTGGCAAAGGGATATATTTTAGTCTGGAATTTTATTTTTAGTCGTACAAGGCGACTAAGGGATAGGGCTTTTCAACATCAGACAGATATATACAGCTCAGACTCAGCCTCAGATACATGGCTTCAGTCAACAATAGTGCCCGGAAGACAGCAATAGACTCACCCCCTATTACGTGGGACTGAATTCAATGTTTGGTGAAATCTGGGAGTTAATTCACCTCTGCCTAACCCTGCGGGGATATATGCGTGATTATATGTATGTATATATCACATAAAGATTACTATTTATCTGAGGAATAGGTTCCCATGGGTAGCTGGAACGGGATCAAAACTCACGCGAGTGTAGCCGCGGGAATCAGCTAGTTTATATGTTAGAAATTATTCTTCTTTTTAGTCATTCTACATAATAGAATATTAGTAAATTCGGTTACTAATATTGTTTTTTTAAATTGAGTACAAGATATAAACTTTACTGGAATAAATAATCCCCGTAAAAGTACTCGAGCATTTTTCAGCTTCATTTGAAGTAACCCTTAGTTTGTCTGTGTTCTTATTTTTTTTATACCACTTAGTTGGCAGACAAGCACACGGTCCACCTGATGGAAAGTGGTTACCGTGGCCTATGGACATTTGTAACACCAGAGGAGTCACAGTCGCGCTGCCAACCCTGTAAGTACAGAGTTTCTGTGCCGTCAGTAGAAGACAGCAGGACAAGCCTTTAGTCTTCCCACTAGCAGCACAAATTCTCCAGTGAGCTCTGGCTACCCTACTCACCGCTGGGAATACAACACGAAGTCTAGTTCTATTTATCTTATAGTAAACTGCTGGACCTTCCAAAGCCATTAAATAAATGTTTATTACTATTTTACAGACACATTCATGCATATTTACGACGCAACTTTAATTTTCAGATAAATGTTCCTCTAAATAGGGTTTGAATATATGTACAAACAAATATCCGAAATAAAGTTGTAGGTAACTAAAGAAATAAATATGTTCCATTGACATTTATTAGCATATAATAAAGTTATGAAATATTATTCGTGATCTAAATTCAGCAAGACAGGTAGAGGTGACACTTTTCAATATTTAAAAAGTCTTCATATTAAACAAATATACCGGAGCCGGTGGGAGAGTTGCCTTGAGGTGAGATTATCTGAGACATATATCTCGCACCCCGGCTGGCCCAGAACCGTCTCTTATGAGACGGCCCTCTTCGGGTGTGAGGACCATGGAGTCCCCATCACATCCCCGGGAATGTTGAGGCGCACATCGCGCACCGCCGCCGCCGCGTCCTGCTTCTGCTAGGGTAACAGGCGATTCCCTAAAAAACTCCCTAAAACTGCTCTCGACAGGTTGCAGCGACACGCGGTTCGAATTATTGGGAACCCTGAGGTCACGAACACCATCGAGCCTTTGCAGATGCGTAGAGATATTGCTTCCTTGGCTGTATTTTACCGTCTCTACCATGGTGAGTATTCTGATGCGCTCTTCCAACTAATCCCACCATCTCCTTTCCTACATAGGACAAAACGTGCAGGCCTTAGATGTCACCCTCACACTGTACAGAATATACGAGCAAGAACCAAGGGGTTCGGAGACTCTTCTCTTTGCCGCACCACCAAGATCTGGAATTCATTACCAGCACACGTGTTTCCTTCTTCCTACAGTCCCGGGCCTTTAAGCAGGGCGTGAAAAAGCATCTGATTAGGCCGCCAAGCTGAGTGCCACTATTGTAACACATAGTGTCTGTAATGGTGACCCTCTTTCCTGATACTTTGCCTTTAGCTTACCATCAGGCGAGGTGAAGTCCAGTTGGCGTGTCCTTTATAAAAAAAAAAACTAAAGTAGGTAACACAAAACTATTTTATTAGGTAGGTCGACGCTAGCGAATAGTTGTAAATTAACATAACATAACATAAACTCACGCCTATATCTTGGAGGGGGTAGGCAGAGGTGCTAGCACCCACATTTCGCCAGTTTATGTTTAGGTCCCAATGTAATAGTAAATTAGTGGAACCCAATAAACACAACTACGTCTAAATATTTGTAACCTAGGTACAGGCATCTCAAGTGGCATGTGTGAACCTTCCTCTTATTGTCAAAAGGACTCAAAAGATACAGAACAGAACAGAGGTTAAGTAAAGTCTATAGTTTTTTGAGAGAATCTCCGTTTCAACAAAGTGACCGGTTTTGATTTTGTCCATTATGTCTGTTTATTTGTCAGTTCCGGTCTAGAAGGCGCATTGCTTAACCAATTTTCACCAAACTTGGCTCACATGTCCTTTGATTTGAAACACAACTTTAGTTTGGAGCTTTTTTGATAGGAGGGAAATAGGGGAGTAAAAGGGGAAGTTTGTTATCGCGTCATTTATGAACAGATTTTGATGATTTTTACTGCAACATCAATGACATGGTTCCTCGCAGGCTGTTGTGAAAAAAAAAACCATACCTCGTAAAGGTGAACTTCGTTATAAGCCACTAGCAGCGCCATCTGAAAACCAGCGCTTCGCATACCCTGGTGTGCGGAGCATTCATGCTGGGATTGTGGCCCATTTGGGTACGCACGATGTGCAGTGAGTGTATCCTTATTATGTTACCTTATTATGTTTATATATTTATCTGATTCTCTGTACGTTGTGTGTTCTAGAATAAACGCTTTTTCTTTCTTTCTTTCTTTATTAAAAAATCGTTCATGTGCATGTAGGGATAGGAGTAAAATGTATATCTGTCTTCCTAGACCTGAAAAAAGCATTCGATACAATCTCCGTTCCCATCCTCGTCGGTGAGTTGGAGAGTATAGGAGTTAGGGGTACGCCATTGGCCCTCCTAAAAGATTATTTAAGCGGTCGAACACAGAGAGTGAAAATCGGTGACCATTTGAGTGATGAGGCCGCTATAACTTTTGGCACTCCCCAAGACAGTGTACTATCTCCTACGCTGTTCTTGATATACATAAATAGTCTATGTAAAATGAATCTGGAGCAGGGACGTATTTTTTCGTATGCCGATGATACCGCCATCGTCTTTACTGGTAAAACCTGGGACTCTGTTCGCCTATTAGCGGAGAAAGGCTTGGCTAAGGTTGCAGACTGGTTGAACTCTCATCTCTTATCACTGAACACTTCGAAGACTAACTACATCGCATTCACAATATATTCCCCTGCCCAACCTAAGCCAGATTTTCAAATAAGAATACACAGATGTCGTACCCTCAGTGGAAAAAAGGCATAAGACGAAAATGCTGATTTTTCAGTATGGTGAAAAAACTGAATTTATGGGTATATTTACTTTATTTCCAAACGTAGAAGAATTAGTCTTATATCAAAAAAAGGAGATAAAAATATTGCACTTCATGTTGTATTTAAGTTAGTGCTAATGTTTAAAGTTTATTAGGAATTGTAAAAATAAATTATTATGCTATTTTTCAGAATACAATAAAATAAAGGATTCTGAGTATCAAAATTTATGCCAGACTTTGCCAGAAAAGTAAAATATATTTCAAAAGTATGTTATTTTAAAGCAGTAATGAATTAGTGAATATCAACATTTATGGTAGTATAAGTAAGATTACTGCATTATTTCCTTTATAAAAATTATGTTTGAAATGCACAAGCAATACTTACCCCTTTTTTCAAATTAGGGGCTTGTTAAGATAACTTAAGTAAACAATAATAATTACTACTGGTGGTGGTAGAAACTTGGTGGCACAAATTTGTCTCAAGTTTCGACCGGGTAGGTACCACCGTGCACTATTGCGAAAAACCCTCCATAGCAATTCAATCTCGGTTGGATTGTGTTCAGGGGTCAGCATGTGCATAGCCGGGCAGAGGTGGTGGTTGTCGCAGCACTAGTGGGACCAGTGGGTCTTGGCGTAGTCTAGTGGGGATGGCGCGGGGCGATGCGCCGAACAGGGAGACCTGTAGAAACGGTGGTGCCGCTGGCCGCCCGCGGTATAGTACAGGGGCCCAACTGGGGTTAACCACCTTGGGAGGCTGCCTCACCAGGCCGCGCATAATCCCGATATGGTTCGTCGTGCCGGTTGGTGACCGGATTTGGGAGCCCGGCGACCATACTCGGGGGGGTACGGGGGCCCTTCCGTTCGGCGCGTCGGCTCTCGCCATGCCTCACATTCATAGATAAAACCAATATCCCGCGCTTTGTCACACGGTGCTGCGGCGGCAATCACTTCTTTTTTCACGCCTTCTCCCACCCAAACTCATGGCAGCGCAATTTACAGAAAAAGGCAACACAGCGGCTCGTCACACTCCCAAAAGCTTGCTATTTGAGGTGGAGTCCACTAACATCTGTGGGCTCCATGCAAACCTCAACGCCGTCCACCAACACCTAGAGACGGCGAAACCTGCCATGTTTTTTCTAACGGAGACGCAAATACACCGCCCTGACGACACGACCTACTTGCTCTACCCTGGCTATGTTCTTGAGGAAAGTTTTCGTGCAAAAGCCGGGGTGTGCGTGTTTGTTAGGGCGGATGTTTGCTGTCGCCGTTTGCGCTGCCTAGAGGACCCATCCTTCTCCGTCCTTTGGGTACACGTAGACCATGGCCCTACGAGTCAGATCTATGTGTGCCTCTACCGTTCCCATACAGGAGATGCTGAGACAACTCGACTCTTTGAATATCTGAGTCAGGCGGCAGATGATGCGCAGGAGCGATTTCCGAATGCCGAAATGGTATTTTTGGGGGATTTTAACGCCCACCACGAGATCTGGTTGGGCTCCTCCAAAACAGACCATGCGGGAAGAGCCGCCCACGCATTTGCTCTGGCGCACGGCCTGACCCAATTGGTGCACGAGGTCACTAGGATACCAAGAAGGTCGGGCCAAGCACCTTCTCTGCTAGACCTTCTGCTGACGAGTGATCCGGACCGGTACAGTGTATCGGTGCGAGCCGCGTTAGGCAACTCTGACCACTGCCTGGTCTGTTCCACGGTGCCTATTATGGCGCCTCCACGACCAGTGCGGGGGAAGCGGCGTCTCTGGCACTACTCGTCAGCGGATTGGGATGGACTTCGTGACTATTTTGCGTCCATCCCGTGGGTTGAGCGCTGCTTTGAAGGTAAGAACCCATCGGATTGTGCTACTGCTGTCGCCGGTGAGATCGGTCTGGGTATGGAATACTATATCTCATACACCGATGTCACCGGTGACCGCGGGGTGCGCCCTTGGTTCGGGCGCGAGTGCGCGGAAGCTGTTGAACAAAAACAGTCTGCGTACCGCGCTTGGGTAAGGGCGCGCGCCACGCGCCATCCCAATCTGGGCCACTTCAAGGCGGCGTACAACAGAGCCACAAAGGTCTGTAGAAGGGCCTATGTCAGAGCGGATGCCCTGCGCATAGCGCGGCTTGGTCAAGAGCTAGTGATGCATCCCACGGGAAGCCGTGGCTACTGGCGACTGGCTAAAGCCGTGCAAGCCAACTTCTGTCAGCCTTCGCTGCCTTCGCTGCGTAACCCTGATGGATCCCTGGCCCATGAGCCGCAAGAGAAGGCAAATCTGCTGGCTAATCTCTTTGCGGCCAACTCCCGAATCGATGATTGTGGTACCCAGCCACCAACACTACCCGACAGTGACCACGCGATGCCTGATATCCATATCAGGCAAAGCGATGTCCGTGCAGTGCTGCAATCACTCGATGTCCGGAAAGCCAGTGATCCGGATGGTATTCCAGCGGTAGTTTTGAAAAAATGTGCAGCGGAGTTGTCTCCAATGCTTACGCGCCTGTACCGGCTATCCTACAGTTCGGGTACAGTGCCTTTGCCTTGGAAAGAGGCGAATGTTCAGCCGATTCCCAAGAAGGGGGATCGCTCGGAGCCAGCCAACTATCGACCCATAGCCGTCACCTCAGTGCTGTGCAAAGTGTTCGAGCACATAATTAACAAACAGCTCATGCGGCACCTAGAGGATCACTCCTTAATTAATGACCGGCAATATGGCTTCAGACCGAAACGGTCAACGGGTGATCTTCTAGCATACGTTACCCATCTTTGGGGTGAGGCTATGGACAAGCACGGCGAGTCACTGGCAATTAGTCTTGACATCGCCAAAGCTTTCGATAGAGTCTGGCACAAATCGCTTCTTTCTAAGCTACCTGCCTTTGGTCTGCCTTCTAGGCTGTGCAACTGGGTTGCTAGCTTCCTGCAGGGGCGCCGTATTCGCGTCCTTTGTGACGGACGAGCTTCGGAGTTTCTGCAGGTTAATGCTGGCGTGCCCCAGGGGTCCGTCTTATCACCCACTCTCTTTCTTCTGCATATCAACGACATGCTGTCTACCGGCAATGTTCATTGTTATGCAGACGATAGCACTTTACATGGGAGTTATCATGGACATCCAGCGGCCAAGCAGTCAGATATCGCGGAGAAAAGGCAGATTCTTGTCACTGAGCTTGACGGGGTCCTGAATCACATTTCTCAATGGGGCTCTGAGAACCTGGTTGAGTTCAATGCCAAGAAGACGCAGGCATGTGCGTTTACAGCAAAAGTATCTTCTTTCCTTCCCCTCCCCACTCTTCAGAGCACGCCACTGCCGCTGCAGGACAATCTCAATATCCTAGGTATGGATGTTCACTGCAACCTGAATAACAAAAACTACATCGAAAGCATCATCAAAACAGCCTCACGAAAACTCGGAGTCCTGAACAGAGTGAGACGATTTTTCACGCCGGAGCAGCGGTGTCTTCTATACAAGACACAAATTCGCTCCTGTGTGGAGTACTGCTCGCATCTCTGGGACGGTTCAGCAAAGTACTTACTAGATGCTCTCGACAGGTTGCAGCGACGTGCGATCCGCATCATTGGGAATCCCGAGATCACGAACACCCTAGAACCTTTACAGCTGCGTAGAGATGTTGCGTCCATGGCTGTATTTTACCGTCTGTACCATGGGGAGTGTTCTGATGAGCTCTTCCAATTAGTCCCACCCTCCCCTTTCCTACACTGGGATTTTGCCTTCAGCTTACCATCAGGCAAGGCGAGGTCCAATTGACGTGTCCTATAAAAAAAAAAAAAAAAAAAAAAAACTTATTCCATTATATGTTATAGAAAAGTTAGCTGCATATTAACACATATTACTTAGAGTTATTATTTATGACTACAGGGAAAAAAAGCAAATGCTTCTTTTTTATTCACTATTTTTTATTTCAAGCAAAATACTACTTATAGTTTGGTAACAATTAAAGTTCGTACTATCAACAATAAAATTGCACAATAATATTCAGAAATATAGAGGACACGACGGTATCTCCCGTCTCAAATTGAGCAGTCCGTCTGGGAAGTACCTCCGCCCTACAGAATAGAGTAGGGTAGCCAGAGCTCACTGGAGAGGTTTTGTGCTGTCAGTGAAAAGACCGTAGGCTTAAATTGACACCACTGACTTGTAGGGGCGTGAAATGTTAGCGCGGCGGTCAGGGAGACCCGGTGAAACGGTTATCCGCTGGCCGCCCGCAGGTTATCGAACCTGGGGATTACTTACCGCCCCAGGAGGCTGAACCAGCAGCCTGTATAAAGTGCCCATGCTGTAGTCGTATCGGAGGAGGAAACCGGAGTGGACTCTGCTACAGTATTTGGGAGGGGACTGGGGGCCATTCCGCCCGCCACGCCAGTCAGTCACACAACCCCAGCTTGTCTATGTTGGTACGAAGCCTAGCTTTGTCTTCTGCACTGGGAGCACAGAAACTCTCTATACGTCCTCCCCCCCATCCCTCGCATAGGTCATGAAAAGAAAAAAAAACAAGATGAACGTTACCACAGCGGCACCATCGTCCACAGTACATGTGGATTTCTGTAACATCAGGGGCCTACACACCAACCTCAACGCGGTTTATTTACATTTAGAGACCGCGCAGCCCACCTTGTTTTTTCTGACGGAGACGAAAATATCATGCCCGGCCGATACAGCTTACTTAATGTACCCCGGGTACAAACTCTATGCTTGTACGTCCGGGATGATATTTGCTGCCGCCAGGGGCCTGTCAACTCTTTGGGTATGTACGGATCACGGTGGCCACACCCGTATCTTTGCGTGCCTCTACAGGTCTCATAGCGGTGACCTGGGTACAACTCAATTGTTTGAGCATCTGCAGCGGTCTGCGGACAAGGTAATTGAGCAATACCCTACCGCGGAGTTAGTATTCTTGGGGAACTTCAACGCTCACCAGGTAGTGACTGGGGTCTCCTAGAACTGATTTTGCAGGAAGGGCTGCTCATGACTTTGCACTGACCTACGGATTATCTCAACTGGTGTATTCTATTACTAGAACACCAGAAATAGAGACCCACAGAAGCTCTAAACTGGACCTCCTGCTGACTTCGCGCCTGGACGAACACTCAGTAACTGTGGAAGCACCACTTGGTACTTCGGACTACAGCCTCGTTCAGGCGCAAGTGACTCTTACGCGGCCTGAACCACCGCGGCCACCTCGATGGCGGCATGTCTGGCACTACAAATCGGCAGACTGGAAGGGACTGCGAGAATTCTTCGCGTCGTACCCGTGGAGGCGGCTTTGCTTCACTTCAAATGATCCCAGCTCCTGTGCAACAGCAGTAGCTGATGCGATCCTAGCAGGTATGGAATGCTATATTCCGAACCGCTGGATCGCAACAGGAGAGAGCAAACAATCTTGGTTTTATAGGCCCTGCAGAGAAGCAAGAGACCTCAAGCAATCTGCATAGAGGGCTTGGACCACGGCTCTTGCCATAAAGATCCAAATATCGCTGAAGTGAAGCGAAAGTTGAATGCCGCCTCGAGGTCTAGTAAAAAGCTACGGCCAGGGCTAAGTTTGAGTTCATCGGCAGAATTGGCGAGCGGCTTGCGCGCTACCCATCTGGCAGTCGTGCATTTTGGTCGCTCGCCAAAGCTGCCGAGGGAAACTTCTGCCAGTCTTGCCTTCCACCGCTGCAAAAATCCGATGGTAGTCTGGCCCATGGCGCTGAGGAAAAGGCCGATCTGTTGGGTAATCTCTTTGCTTCAAACTCGACTATAAACGACGGGAACGCCGAACCACCCATAATCCCCAGCTGTGGTGCTTCCATGACTGAAGTTAAAATCACGCAACGGGGGGTTCGGCGCGAGCTTAAGTCCCTAGATGTTCGGCAGTCGAGTGGGCCGGACGGTATACCGGCGATGGTGCTTAAACACTGTGCCTCCGAGCTGTGCTCTGTACTTACACGTCTTTTCGCACTCTCATACTCCGCAAGGTGGGTCCCGACCTCGTGGAAGACCGCACTCGTGCACCTTGTGCCTAAGAAAGGTGACAGGACAGATCCGACCAATTACAGGCCTATCACACCTCCCTTCTCTTGAAGGTAATGGAGCGTATTATTAATACACAGCTCCTGAGATACCTTGAGGGAAACGATCTACTGAGCGATCGTTAGTACGGCTTTCGCCACCGTCGCTCTATCGGTGACCTTCTTGTGTATCTCACAAACCGGTGGGCGCAGGCCATCGAGAGTTGGGGTGAGGCACTAGCGGTCAGTCTCGATATAGCGAAGGCCTTCGATTGGGTTTGGCACAAAGGTCTTCTTGCGAAGTTGCCATATTATGGACTCCCCGAGGGACTGTGCGAATGGATCTCCAGCTTTTTGTCCCACAGAAGCATCCAAGCCGTCGTCGACGGCAGCTGCTCGGACTGCATGAACATAAACGCTAGTGTCCCACAAGGCTCCGTGTTGTCTCCAACGCTGTTTCTGCTGCATATCAATGGCATGCTGCCTGATGGCTTCATTCATTGTTATGCGGACGACAGTACCGGAGACACGTGTTACACGGGCCGTGCAAATATCCCTTAGTCCGAGGTGGAGAAGAGTAGCGAACAACTTCTTGTGTCTGAAATCGAGACTACTGTCTCTGGTGTATCCGATCGGGGACGACTAAACCTAGTCCAATTCAACCCCACTAAGACACAAGTATATGTATTCACCGCTAAGAAAACCACATTCATTGTAGCGCCGCAATTCCTGGGCACACCGCATACCATCTCCTCGAGTATCCTTGGTGTCGATATCTCCAGCGACGTCCAATACCTTAGTCATTTGCAGGACAAGGTTAAGTTGGCATCAAGAAATCTCGGAGTGCTCAACAGGGCGAAGCAGTACTTCGCTGCGGGGCAGCAACTCCTTCTTTATAAAGCACAGGTCCGGCCTCACATGGAGTACTGCTGTCACCTTTTTGCTGGAGCACCTGCATACCAGCTTGACCCCTTCGACTCAGTGCAAAGACGGGCATTGAGGCTGGTTGACAATCCCATACTCACAGGTAGTGTGGAACCTCTTAGCCTTATGAGGGATTTTGCCTCACTGTGTGTGTTCTACCGCCTATACAATGGTTTGTGCACAGATGAATTGTTTGACATGATGCCCGTAGCTACATTCTATCATCGCACTTCTCGCCATAGGCAGGAAATCCATCCTCACACATTGCGACTCGAGACGGTACGCACTGTGCGGTATGAAAGAAACTTCATCCCACGCACACTCAAGCTGTGGAATGACCTCGCTGCTGCGGTTTTCCCAAGCGCCTACAATATGGAGTTCTTCAAGAGGGGCCTAAGAAGGTTTTTTCATGGTCGGCAGCGCGAGGGTGTACATCCATCACGGTAACCGCTTCCCATCAGGTGGGCCGTGTGCTTGTCTGCCAACTACGTGGTATAAAAACAAACTAAAAAAAAGATTACTACCACTATTGTTTTTTTTATAAATTCTTAAATAATCAGTAGATAATTTGTTAAAACTAAACTTATAACAAGCAAAAATTAATAACAAATCAAGGTACTTCTTCACACATTGCCAGTACCTTTTGGTATTAAAATATTCAACGAAGAAAAATACAAATAAAATGTCTTCTTTAAACAATAATGAGATTAAAAATTTCCTGTTTTTCTTCTACGTTATATTCGTTCTAAGAATTCCTAGCCTAGAATGTTTGGTAATGAAGGATTTAAAACAAAATATTATTATTTCTCAATACAAATCTAAGTAACATGACATTGTGGACAAAATTCTTCTCGCCCTGCTGTGCTACGTCCGGTTATACATTTTCAGGTCACTTTACTTTAAAACAAGAAGAAAATCCACTCAATTGTTGTCGTTTTGTTTACGCAAATGCTATTACCTTGACCTAGATACGGGCACTGACTGTCAAGCTCGTGGATACTCACCCGCCCTGTCCCCTCCATCGATGTATTCACACTTATGTTCCCGCTGTCTACTCCCGCGCCGCAGTATCTAATCTTACGTCTCGGTGAAATGAAAATATTCTAGTGAAAGAAAGAAGTAATCGTTCTTATTTTACAGCCGCGCCGCAGTATGTAGTCTTATGTTTCGACGTATAGAAAAGTTTTGAGTGGAAGAAAGCAGTAGTTATTCTTATTCTGATTTATTTTAAGTTCACAAAAAATAAACAGTCATACAGCTGTTATTATTTTCTAAGTTTATCTTTTTGGCTAAGTAAGCGCATTTAAGATAATTTCCTTAGCTAGTTATTATAACGAATAAAAATATAATCGTGTATACAAGACTAGCGATGTAAAAAAACAAACGCAATTAAATCATAATAATTGTAACTATTAATTTTCTACATAAAATATTAGGGATAAACGTAATAATAAGTAATACGTCATATTTCTCAATTTATTCTTTGCGTTATATCACATAATCTACTAATCCGTAAGAAAAAATGTAATGGAACAAAAATTCTCAAAACGAATTTCTTGTTTTAACTCGTCAAATTTAACAAGAAAAATATGAAAAAAAATTTAGCATATGTATCTTTAAACATACCTTTCAAATTTGATAAAATCGATGAATCAAAATAAAATCACTTATGCCTATTTTCCACTGGGGGTGCGATGTAACATCCCACTGAATACCAAATGTACTTGTAGTACAATCAATAATGTTAAGGAGACGAAATATCTGGGGGTTATGCTTGACCAGCGTCTTACTTGGCAGGCACATACTGAAATGGTCATGAATCGGACACGCAGGCTGATCTGGCTATTCAAGACCTTAAGACACGTTACTACAAAAACCCTCGTAACTCAGATATATATATCTTTAGGCCAATCAGTCATTACATATTGTATACCTGTATGGGGTGGGGCGGGCAAGACGTTGATTCTTGATCTTGAGAGAGCCCAAAGATCCCTGCTCAAGGTCATGTATTTTAAACCTTTCAGATATCCTACCGAGAACCTATACGCTACCTGTAATCTTTTAACTATCAGGAAACTATTTATCCTGAAGGCAACGCTTAAAGTGCATGTGAAAATACCTTATGACCCTCATATTTTAAAGAAAAGACGCAAGCATAAAGTATCGTATGTCAAAGAAGTCACGACTAAATATGCTCAAAGGCAATATACCTGGCTGTCATCTTTCATATATAACCAAATAAATAAGCTTCTAAATATCTATAAACTAAATGACCGTGATTGCAAAAAGACGTTAACGTCCTGGCTCCTAGACAGTAACTACGAAGAGTTGGAATCGCTCTTGATTCCCCTTTCCTAAGACTTTATAGGGTAATCACTTCATCACAGGCACAGTGGCCTGTTCCAGCCGTACTAACGGCTTTCGCCACCGTCGCTCTATCGGTGACCTTCTTGTGTATCTCACAAACCGGTGGGCGCAGGCCATCGAGAGTTGGGGTGAGGCACTAGCGGTCAGTCTCGATATAGCGAAGGCCTTCGATTGGGTTTGGCACAAAGGTCTTCTTGCGAAGTTGCCATATTATGGACTCCCCGAGGGACTGTGCGAATGGATCTCCAGCTTTTTGTCCCACAGAAGCATCCAAGCCGTCGTCGACGGCAGCTGCTCGGACTGCATGAACATAAACGCTAGTGTCCCACAAGGCTCCGTGTTGTCTCCAACGCTGTTTCTGCTGCATATCAATGGCATGCTGCCTGATGGCTTCATTCATTGTTATGCGGACGACAGTACCGGAGACACGTGTTACACGGGCCGTGCAAATATCCCTTAGTCCGAGGTGGAGAAGAGTAGCGAACAACTTCTTGTGTCTGAAATCGAGACTACTGTCTCTGGTGTATCCGATCGGGGACGACTAAACCTAGTCCAATTCAACCCCACTAAGACACAAGTATATGTATTCACCGCTAAGAAAACCACATTCATTGTAGCGCCGCAATTCCTGGGCACACCGCATACCATCTCCTCGAGTATCCTTGGTGTCGATATCTCCAGCGACGTCCAATACCTTAGTCATTTGCAGGACAAGGTTAAGTTGGCATCAAGAAATCTCGGAGTGCTCAACAGGGCGAAGCAGTACTTCGCTGCGGGGCAGCAACTCCTTCTTTATAAAGCACAGGTCCGGCCTCACATGGAGTACTGCTGTCACCTTTTTGCTGGAGCACCTGCATACCAGCTTGACCCCTTCGACTCAGTGCAAAGACGGGCATTGAGGCTGGTTGACAATCCCATACTCACAGGTAGTGTGGAACCTCTTAGCCTTATGAGGGATTTTGCCTCACTGTGTGTGTTCTACCGCCTATACAATGGTTTGTGCACAGATGAATTGTTTGACATGATGCCCGTAGCTACATTCTATCATCGCACTTCTCGCCATAGGCAGGAAATCCATCCTCACACATTGCGACTCGAGACGGTACGCACTGTGCGGTATGAAAGAAACTTCATCCCACGCACACTCAAGCTGTGGAATGACCTCGCTGCTGCGGTTTTCCCAAGCGCCTACAATATGGAGTTCTTCAAGAGGGGCCTAAGAAGGTTTTTTCATGGTCGGCAGCGCGAGGGTGTACATCCATCACGGTAACCGCTTCCCATCAGGTGGGCCGTGTGCTTGTCTGCCAACTACGTGGTATAAAAACAAACTAAAAAAAAGATTACTACCACTATTGTTTTTTTTATAAATTCTTAAATAATCAGTAGATAATTTGTTAAAACTAAACTTATAACAAGCAAAAATTAATAACAAATCAAGGTACTTCTTCACACATTGCCAGTACCTTTTGGTATTAAAATATTCAACGAAGAAAAATACAAATAAAATGTCTTCTTTAAACAATAATGAGATTAAAAATTTCCTGTTTTTCTTCTACGTTATATTCGTTCTAAGAATTCCTAGCCTAGAATGTTTGGTAATGAAGGATTTAAAACAAAATATTATTATTTCTCAATACAAATCTAAGTAACATGACATTGTGGACAAAATTCTTCTCGCCCTGCTGTGCTACGTCCGGTTATACATTTTCAGGTCACTTTACTTTAAAACAAGAAGAAAATCCACTCAATTGTTGTCGTTTTGTTTACGCAAATGCTATTACCTTGACCTAGATACGGGCACTGACTGTCAAGCTCGTGGATACTCACCCGCCCTGTCCCCTCCATCGATGTATTCACACTTATGTTCCCGCTGTCTACTCCCGCGCCGCAGTATCTAATCTTACGTCTCGGTGAAATGAAAATATTCTAGTGAAAGAAAGAAGTAATCGTTCTTATTTTACAGCCGCGCCGCAGTATGTAGTCTTATGTTTCGACGTATAGAAAAGTTTTGAGTGGAAGAAAGCAGTAGTTATTCTTATTCTGATTTATTTTAAGTTCACAAAAAATAAACAGTCATACAGCTGTTATTATTTTCTAAGTTTATCTTTTTGGCTAAGTAAGCGCATTTAAGATAATTTCCTTAGCTAGTTATTATAACGAATAAAAATATAATCGTGTATACAAGACTAGCGATGTAAAAAAACAAACGCAATTAAATCATAATAATTGTAACTATTAATTTTCTACATAAAATATTAGGGATAAACGTAATAATAAGTAATACGTCATATTTCTCAATTTATTCTTTGCGTTATATCACATAATCTACTAATCCGTAAGAAAAAATGTAATGGAACAAAAATTCTCAAAACGAATTTCTTGTTTTAACTCGTCAAATTTAACAAGAAAAATATGAAAAAAAATTTAGCATATGTATCTTTAAACATACCTTTCAAATTTGATAAAATCGATGAATCAAAATAAAATCACTTATGCCTATTTTCCACTGGGGGTGCGATGTAACATCCCACTGAATACCAAATGTACTTGTAGTACAATCAATAATGTTAAGGAGACGAAATATCTGGGGGTTATGCTTGACCAGCGTCTTACTTGGCAGGCACATACTGAAATGGTCATGAATCGGACACGCAGGCTGATCTGGCTATTCAAGACCTTAAGACACGTTACTACAAAAACCCTCGTAACTCAGATATATATATCTTTAGGCCAATCAGTCATTACATATTGTATACCTGTATGGGGTGGGGCGGGCAAGACGTTGATTCTTGATCTTGAGAGAGCCCAAAGATCCCTGCTCAAGGTCATGTATTTTAAACCTTTCAGATATCCTACCGAGAACCTATACGCTACCTGTAATCTTTTAACTATCAGGAAACTATTTATCCTGAAGGCAACGCTTAAAGTGCATGTGAAAATACCTTATGACCCTCATATTTTAAAGAAAAGACGCAAGCATAAAGTATCGTATGTCAAAGAAGTCACGACTAAATATGCTCAAAGGCAATATACCTGGCTGTCATCTTTCATATATAACCAAATAAATAAGCTTCTAAATATCTATAAACTAAATGACCGTGATTGCAAAAAGACGTTAACGTCCTGGCTCCTAGACAGTAACTACGAAGAGTTGGAATCGCTCTTGATTCCCCTTTCCTAAGACTTTATAGGGTAATCACTTCATCACAGGCACAGTGGCCTGTTCCGGCTACAGCCGGCATACCAATCCCAGGTGCGGGTTACGTAGGATTGTAGCTTGCTGGTCTATATGGGTTAAATCTATTCCTCTCTCCTTGTCTTCTCTCTCACTCACAAACACACACGCTCAACCCGTTAATAACTAACCTTAATTTAGTTTGTATTAAATATTGTTTGTATTATATAATGTTTATTGCCTGTTTCTCTGTTGAATTGTTTAATTTATTGTAATTATGGAGAAGCGAGGTCTCCTGGCACAAGTAACCTTTGCTACTTAAAAGGAGACCTCAGAAATTGTATTAATTTTGTAAATTTATGAAGAATAAAGATTATTATTATTATTATGTGCGAGTCGGACTCGCGTACTGAGGGTTCCACACAAAACTGGATTGAGGGACGAACTTATTTCTTTATTTTAAACTTTAAGCCACGTGGTTCCCGGCAGAGTAGAATTTGGCCCACCCCATCTCTTCCCATGCGGTGTCGTACAAGGTGACTAAGGGATAGGGCAGTTTAACATCAGACAGATTTATGCAGCCCAGACTTAGCATCAGATGCATGGCTTGAGTCAACAGTAGTGCCCGGAAAACGACAATAGGCTCACCCCCTATTACGTGGGACCAAATTCAATAATTGGTGCAATGTGGATGTTAATTCACCTCTGCCTAACCCTCTGGGGATTAAGGCGTGATTATTATGTATGTACGTATGTATATGTAAACTTTATGCATAAGTACATAGGGGGACTTATACCTACTACATAAACAGCTTTATCATTTAATGACATTGACTTAGCGGTTTGATTTTTAACAGCTTTATATCATCGCAGACCTAAATATCCGGAATTAATTTTATTTTGAGACCTTCACGCATTCCTGAGAAAAAGGTCTTGACAGACAGACGGACACTGAAGTTATCCTATAAGGGTTCCATTTTTCCCTTTTGAGATACGGAGTCCTAAAAAACAAATGAGAAAAAGGGGGAAAAGTTTACTGTATCGTTTTGTTTAAGAACGGGTCGTCATTATTTTTGGTGAAACATCTAGGGCTGTTAACAAAAATAACAAAATACGTATCGTATTTTTATTTTTTTAAGGATACCAGATGTGATTAAGGGAACCAGAAAAATGTCACAATGGGTGCTCGCGAGGTTTAAGGTTTAAAGAATTTATTCTCAAAAAGACATACACAGTCACTTCCATGAGAACGTAACAATAAATAAGTACTTAAATAGGTCACCGACACGACAAGAGACGGGTACTCATTTGGCGGTTCCGATCTCAAAAGTATGTTTGCCTGATAGGCTGACCATTCGTAGAACTACTTATTGGTTCCTGTGTTTTCGTATTTCTTTTTATTTAAGTAATGTAAGGTCAATAACAATAAAAACTAGCAGACTATTAAAGAATTATTGACATTAGGCACTTAGGTACCTCATCAGTCATGAGTTCCTTACTAAAGAGGTACATACTCGTAAGTAGGTATGTAAGGGCATGTAAAACTTACATGCACGTAAAAGCACAGGAGGTAGGACACGACGGTATTTCCGTCCAATTGAGCAGTCCGACTGGGGAAGTACCTCCGCCCTTAAGAATACCGCGGCCATAATAACTTTATGTTGTGTTTTCAGCGGTGAGTAGGGTAGCCAGAGCTCACTGGAGAGTTTGTGTTGTCAGTGGGAAAACTTTGTGCTTACAGGGTCGGCAGCGTGACTGTGACTCCTCTGGTGTTACACACGTCCATAGGCCATGGTAATCACTTTCCTTCAAGTGGGCTATGTGCTTGTCTGCCACCTAAGTGATAAAATTTACATACAGGAAATGCGTATCACGGAGGTCAATATGTTGGAGGGAATATGCGGAGTCACGTAAACATCACGTGAGAAACCTCCGTATCTGCAGCAACCTTCATGTCCGTGACATAGTGGAGAAATGCAGGAAAGTCACCTTTGTTGATGACGTTTTGTGGAGCCTACTAGGATAGATCCTTGTCCTGAATGGGCAACAAATACCAAGTAATGGTCCGGTGAGACAAGTGTATCCAAGAAGCGCTGACTTGGCATCGCAGAGGGTGACACGCTTGCCAATAGCCTCAATACAAATGATGTAAAAGATCATGCGAAGTTAACGAGGAAAAGCTGTAAAGAGGACCTAGGGCCCCGATGTAGGGGCTTGGAATGTAAGACACAGCTCCCAACTAATCATTGGCGGCCGCCGCCTCCTTCTACGAGCAAGTAATGCTCGTGAAGGAGGAGGCGGGACGGGAGCGGCTGCGAGAGCGACGAAGGATCGCAAGTACAAAGACAACTCGGGCCTAGGAGGTTGATGAATGACCTCCGCCCCCCATGAGCGCAGGCCTGGGGATGACCGACGGAGCCGCCTGTCACCCTGGCAGAAGAAGGCCGTGGCGGCCCATTTCCGGAGACGAGTTGGGGACTCTGTGGTCCCCACACCCGAGGAGAGGGCCAGATCGAGAGAAATGGCCCTAGGTCGGCCAGGGTGCGAGGGATATGCCTTTTAACCTCAACTTCGGCAACCAAAAACGACCCACCGGCTTCGTGCGTTTTGGTCGGTTCGAGTCCGACATAACCTCTCCCACCGGCTCGGTATCCGTGGGGATTTTGCGCAGGTAAAAAAAAAAGCTCCCAATTAAACACAGATGTAGATTTATATGTAAGTTTCTGAATTGTTGATTATTTTTCTACGATAATTTTGATGAAGTAGGTGGGTATGTTTAGGTAATCACAATTTAGTACAGAGTGAGATAACAATTTTGTAAATACATACATATTATACAGATAAACACCCAGACTAATGCAATTACCCATATTCTTGCATACAAATATTTGCACTGAGCGGGGATCGAACCTGCGCCTCTTGCGTAGCAGTCGCGTTCAATACCGCCACGCCACAGAGGTTGAGAAGTAAGTGACACTACTGTAACCGTCATTACCTGACTAATGGAATAGCAATTTAATGGTGTAGGTACTCATACTATCTGGTTATACTCAGCAGTAGATCACAGCCAAGCTTCGGAAGCATAGTGGTTGAAAGGTCGACCTTACGATCGAGAGATCACAGGGTAAATCCTGACCATTAGGTATGCTACCGACGTGGACTCAATCGTAATACAAGCAATTTTGAGGAATTTCGGTTCCTAATATTCCTTTTTTAATTAAAAAAATATTGTAGTTTCATCTTGAAAGCAAGCTAAACAGGCAAAGCTGTGATTAAAGGTAGTTTTCAAATAAAAAATAAAATAATACTTGATAATTTAATATTACACGAATTTATGATGCACATAATACATTTGCTACCATGTGTCATTTAAAAGTAAACAAGTAACGTTTCGGCTATTATAAAAATATTTTACGTAGCTAATTTATTTTTATTAGCACATTATTTTTTATTCGAAACTTTGCTGTCGATTGATATCCGAATGGAACATAAAAACATAATAATTCATAATATTTTATTCTATTATCTGTATCATCATTACTAATATTCGAAAGAAAAGCTTTTTAGCAGAGTGCTACTGACGTACACATAGTGGTCTCACTCTAACGCATGTTGTGAGATAATAAAAGAGTAAGAGAGTGCGATGATAGGTGGAGTTTAGTCGTGTACACGATCAACCCACGAACGTTCAGAAACAGTTGAGTTAAAAAATAAAACAAATGATTAGTTAATAGGTTGTTTAATGTGGCAGTCTATTTGAGTACTGAATGCAAAGAATTAATGCGTGGTGAGTCATTTGTCAAGATGTGGTTAGCGAAATCAATTCTAGTCATTAGAACTACTTGTGAAGAGCCATTATTATATATTTAGGTTCTTGTTTGATGACAAAATTTGTTTAAATAGCTTTAGTTCTTCCATGGGGTTTTTTTGTGTCTTGAGGGCCCAAACCTTGAAGGTCTTGAAGCTTAGGTATCTAATTCTTTTAGTATACAAAAAGGTGCATTACGAATCCGAAAACCTGGTAAAATAAAGATAAAAAAGGAACTAAAATCCATGAAGAACACTTGGTAATTGACTGACCCATTTTTGATATAGACAATCCTTTCCAAGTAGAGAGGGCTCATAAAAAAAAAGATACTAATCATCATAAATCAATCAGTCAATCAATCAATTAGCCTACCGCAATCCAATGCTGGACATAGGCCTCTCCCTAACCTCCGCGCTCCGCATTCAGTCTATCCCAGTACCTTCTTAGGTCGTCAGTCCATCTGACTGAGGGCATCCAACCTTCCGTTTGCCTTCTCGCGGTCTCCACTCTAAGACTGGTTTGCTTCAATGGCCATTGGTCCTTTGTCAGATATGGCCAGTACATAGCCACTTTAGCCTTATTTTGCGAGCTATGTCGTTAACCTTAGTTCTTTGTTGGATGACCTCGTTACGATTTCTATCTTTCAAAGAGACTCCAAGCATAGCTCACAACATAGCCTGCTGCGCTACTTTTAATTCGTGGACTAATCCCACCGTCGGATGATAACCGGTTAAGCGGGGCGTGAAAAAGCATATGATGAGGCCGTCAAGCTGAGTGTCACCATTGTCACACGGTATGTGTAAGTAATGGTGACCCTCTTTTCTGGGACTTTGCCTTCAGCTTACCATCAGGCAAGGCGAAGTCCAATTGGCGTGTCCTATATAAAAAAAAAAAAAAAAAAGCTCGAAACGTGGACAACGTTTCGGGCTTAATAACCGTAGGTCATCATCCCTGTGTTCCTAATCCTGGTCGCGTCCGAGACCCTCACCTTGTAGTCCGGCGTCCACTTTTTCAGTCTAACTGCAAAGCGGATGAACTTCGATATTTTTCGTGAAGTGACTGTCATCTGACCTCCACACGATTGGTGATATCGAAATTCTGTAGTTATACCAGTTATTGGACTTTATAGGGCTTCAACTACTCGTACCTAACATGCTCTCCGAGGCATGACCAGACGAATAAATAAATAAATATTCTACAACATTCTACACAACGCTATCTCTAGATCCATGGTAAGTATAGTTTAACTAGCTTGTGTTATGGAATCTAGAATACGGATAAACATACTTAAATGATGTTGCGTCCATGGCTGTATTTTACCGTCTGTACCATGGGGAGTGTTCTGATGAGCTCTTCCAATTAGTCCCACCCTCCCCTTTCCTACACAGGACAACACGTGCAGGTCTTAGATGTCATCCGCACACGGTGCAAAACATCCGATCAAGAACCAAGCGGTTCGGAGACTCTTTCCTCTGTCGCACCATTAAGGCCTAGAACTCATTACCAGCTCACGTGTTTCCTTCTTCCTACAGTCCCGGGTCCTTTAAGCGAGGCGTGAAAAATCATATGATGAGGCCGTCAAACTGAGTGTCACCATTGTCACACGGTATGTGTGAGTAATGGTGACCCTCTTTTCTGGGACTTTGCTTTCAGCTTACCATCAGGCAAGGCGAAGTCCAATTGACGTGTCCTATAACTACTATTACTGTTTAACTTTTTTTTTAACCGCTGAGGCATTGATTATAAACCGCATAGGTTTTGTTTTGTAAATGCTTATGAATCTTTTTACTGTATGTAATTGTTTAGATGATAAATAAATTAAAAAAAATATATATATAAAAAAAATTAAAAAAAAATTCTATTTTTTTTGTAAGTACATACATATTATACATAGAAACACCCAGACCAATGCAAATACCCATATTCATGCATACAAATATTTGCACTGAGCGGTGATCTGACTTGCGCCACTTGCGTAGCTGCCGTGCGTACTACCACTATGCCACATAGATATTATTACTGTGCCACAGAGGTTGTCTAGTTTAGTACCTACTTATAGGATATTACAGGTATGTAATGTATTCATACGGTAGGTATACATATCAATCAACTAAACAGTTGGTTTTCTATAGGAAAATAATCCGCGGTAGCCTAGTGGTATGGGTAATGAACTGCTGAGACGAGATCTCGGGTTCGATCCCAGGTTTTACCATGGCACACACCAATGACTTTTCGATGCTTTTCGAAGTTGTCTGTGTATTTATCGCAGGTTTATAAGTGCCCGGTTAATGGCAATGGCTCGCCACCTATTACATTGGGACCTAAACATAAACTGGCGAAATGTGGGTGCTAGCACCTCTGCCTTCCCCTTCGGGGATAAAGGCTTAAGTTTATGTTTATGTTTTATGTAAATAATCCCTTTGGTATAACAAAGCCGATCAGGTTGGATGAGAGCTTATCTGCCACTAAAGTGGTACAAAAATAAATCAGATGGACATTGCAATTAAATCTCGGGTCATGTACCGAAATGACTCGATGATTACAGCCGTAGGATACTAGACCAACAGGAATATAATATCTAGTAATAAGTAGGACAGGACGGTATTTCAGTCCCAATTGAGCAGTCCGACTGGGGAACTACCTCCATCCTACAGAATACCACGGCTATAATAACCTCGTGATGTGTTCCCAGCGGTGAGTAGGGTAGCCAGAGCTCACTAGAGAGTTTTTGTCATGATTGGTCATCTGCACCGTCGGCACAAAAGCTCTGTGTTCTTACAGGGTCGGTAGCACGCACACGTTCATAGGTCACGGTAACTACTTTCCACCAGGTGGGCCGTGTGCTTGTCTGCCACTCAAATAGAGTAGTCGCGCACATGACGGTCTACATTTGTATGAAATCGCATATCGAGCCGCGCAGGTCAAATGACCGTCCGGTTGGTAACCGCATGCGGCTACACGCAAATGCGTGGTGCCTCTTACTTATCGAACATCTTCATCCCAGCGTTAATCCCAGTCGGATCTAAAGCTTCCACCTCGCTGTTTGGGCTCCGCTTTTTCCAGTCTAACCGCGGCGGCGCGATGTGCTTCCCTTTCCGCGGGCAAAATGGGGTTACCGCGGTTAATTTATTTATTAATTTATACTATATACACGATGTAGGCATTCTCTGCCAGTCTACCATAGGGTGGTGCAGAGCTAGCACGAGGTAGGCGCATATTAACACCTCGATATGGATTCATCAATGTGAACACACTGCTGGCGCCCCTAAAGATTATTTGAGAAAAATTCCAGTGCATCCGATGAGATCTTAAGTTTTGAAAGTATAGTTAACAAGATATCGTGATTAACTGTATTTAAGGCATTGGAAATTACGCCAAAGGAAGGGGAACATTCTAGAGTAGAGACAAAAAACGGACGATAAAACTAAGTGTAATGTCCTGCTGCGTGATTCCCGGCAGAGTAGAATTTTTCTACCCCATCTCTTCCCATGCGTTGTCGTACAAGGGGACTAAGGGATAGGACTGTTTAACATCAGACAGATATATACAGTTCAGACTCAGCCTCAAATGAATAACTTGAGTCAACAATAGTGCCTGGAAGACGGCAATAGGCTCACCACCTATTACGTGGGATCAAATTTAATTATGTATTTTTTGCCGTCAGTGTAAAAGACGAAGCAGTCTTCCCACTGACAGCACAAAAACTCTCTAGTGAGCTCTGGCTACCCTACTCTCCGCCGGGAACACAACACAAGGTTATTATGGCCGCGATATTCTATAGGGCGGAGGTACTTCCCCAGTCGGACTGCTCAATTGGACGGAAATACCGTCGTGTCCTACCTCATTTGCCCCATAACACTTTTCACAATTTGCCTAATATGTTGCTCGGTATATATTCTAAGACCTAAAATTTGCTCAAAATGTGCTCTATAAGCGCAGTTTATTCGCTCGTTTCTTGGGTGTCTTTTGAGCACGGGCTGGTACGGCTGTGGACGATCTCAAATTCACCAAGCATAGCGCCTCGCCAGGGCCTCGTTTGTCTCGCGATGTAGGTCCAAGATACGTGTCCTGGGGATTGTAAATGGGCATTTCTTTTTTTTTTACAATTTAACCTCTTAACCAGTAAGCTAAGTAAGTCAATCATAGCAATGGAAATCAAAGGCATAAAAACTAACTAAAATCTTATAATAATCGATTCAGGCGGGATTCGAACCCGCGATCTTTCCCTTACAGGGGGAACTCTCTGACCACTAAGCCATCCCATCATCATCATTATTTTTGAGTTAGTCCCGGTTACATCCGAGGCCTTCACTTCGGAGTTCGGGAACCGTCCCATCTATGTCTATATTGAATATACATTCTTAAATTTTCTTTTCTTTTTTTCAAAATTCGAATATTAAACGCAGAACTGCAACGACCTCAACTGTAAATAAAAACTAAAAATATCACAAAGGTACTGCAACATGGAAGCAGTGAAAAATCATGAGCTCTTAGTAGCGTGCGTTGGTTTTATTTAAGTTTAGTGTGCGCAGGCGACGACAGCGATAACGACACAGTCTTCCTGAGCCCATTTGTCTGTCAGCGGCCACTCGTGCGCCGCCGGATGCACCGCCAGAAAAACGGTTACGCACACACACCAAATATTGTTGGAAAGTTGGGACATTTTACGATAAATTCGATCTACTCATCTTACCAATTCCACAAATATGAATGAACTTTAATGGTCCTTCGAGCCGGAAAAGAATGTGTTACCGTTACACCTTAAAAAGCTGTTGATATTTTCATCATATTCGACTTTGGACTTTGGATTGCATTTTGGAGTGCTTCCAATATAATCTAACGATCACTGAGCGCGCTGTGTCACTTTCGCTGCATTAATGAAAGGAATTTAATAAAATATGGTTCCAAAAGCGTCATTGGCACAAAGCGCTGTGGTTATGACATGACAGACACCACATGAATTTTGCAATGTGGATTTTTTAAGGAAACCCCAATGCGTTATCATCGGTTTTTGTTAAATAAGTGTAACCTGATCAATGCGACAGGCAATTAGGCAAAGGCAAAATAGGGTGTAAATTATACTTACCTATATCAGGATCTTAAGTCCCATTATCATTATTATTTTTTCGTAGAATTCAAAATTAAATAATTAGCATTGTTATTGCACTTAATATTCTTAATCATGGTGACCCTACCAGTTCAAAACTTTCACTGTAAACAAGAAACAGTAGCGTTTGTTTACTGGACGCGTTCGTATACTGCGCAGGAGTGCGCTCACAGCGCTAAATCTGTTCCCAAACAGCCTCTTCAAACGAAAAGTTCCGAGAAAAATATTCTAAAGAAGTAATTAACGTAAACTTTGAAACTCGAGTTAATAATTTTATGAAGAAAACTTTTGAAACATTGATCGAACTGTTGACTGACAGTTCTGTAAAAAAACCCCCTTAGGGGCCTCAAAAAGATCTTCTTTAGGACCCAAATCGCTACACCCCACACTTTTTTTTTTACGTGCGCAATATCCCCACTGATACCTCCCTACCGGAGCCGGTACCGCTGCCGCTCCCGCCCCGCCTCCTCCTTCACGAGCATTACTTGCTCGCAGAAGGAGGCGCCGGCCGCCCACGCATCCGCGCAGCGGACCATCGCCGCGAGCAAGGTGGAGAGCGTGAGAACTCTCACTCCCAGGGCCGCCACAAGCTCCCGTCTCGGCGTCTCCCACGCCGGACACTTGGTGAGCGTGTGCGGCCCTGAGTCCTCGCTCGCGTCGCAGTGATGGCTCTCGGACGTTGGCTCTTTCTCCATCCGAGGCAGATACTTCCCGAAGCACCCGTGCTCGGTGATCATCTGCGTCAGACTGTACGAGAGGCTGCAGTGTGGCCTCTCTAGCCACTCCCCCATGATGAGTCTTACCGCCGCTACTACGGCGCGCCCTGCGCCTGGTCGCCCAAGTCGTAGCTCCCATTCCGCCACCATTTCCCTATGGAGCTGGGATCTCACGGCCCGAATTTCTTCGGGCTCGGGATCGTGACCCCGCTCCCGCGCCGCCTTTCGGAATCGGGCTACACCCTACACTAGAAAACATCGATATTTCTCCCCACGGATCCCACAAGCCGGAGACGGCGGGGGTAACTATATCGGACTCGAACCGTCTAAAACCCACACCGTCTGTCGATAGTTAAGTTACCGGAGATGAGATTTACAGAAACATATCTTTCGCACCACGGCCGTCTCAGGGCCATTATTTCTAGCAGGCCCTCTTCGGGTCCTCGTCTAGGCTCCGGGAATGGGGAGCCGTATATTGCACCGTCACCTCGGCCTGCTTTTGCTATGATTGAAGGCCTGAAGTTCTGGTAGGTACAGGTTTTTTTTTCGGAGTAGAGGGCTAAAAGCCAGTTGAACCTGTTAAAAGCCAAATGTAAACCAAATTATAGGATAATAGGGGCGTATTGGGTCTAGCATTCAAAGTGAAAGCTTCGGATTTCGAATGTTTTTTTTATTGAACTAATTACATAATGCGGACATAAATAACAGTTTAGTAGTATTAATAAACCACTGAGCTTTGTCTTAATACTTAAAAAAACGAATATTTGATTATTATCTAACTGAAATAATATAATTGACCATATATAATGTTATCGGGAGGAGATATTTGAGAGGAGGTAGGACACGACAGTATTTCCGTCCAATTGAGCGGTTCGACTGGGGAAGTACCCTACAGAATACCGCAGCCATAATAACCTCGTGTTGAGTTCCCGGCGGTGAGTAGGGTAGCCAGAGCTCACCGGAGAGTTTTTGCACTGTCAGTGGGAAGACCAAAAGCTTGCCCTGCTTTATCATTTACACTGACTGCACAGAAACTCTTGTGCTTACAGGGTTGGCCGCGCGAATGTGACTCCCTTGGTGTTGCACACGTCCATAGACCACGGTAACCAGTTTCCATCAGGTGGGCCGTGTGCTTATCTGCCAACTAAGTGGTATCAAAAAAAATCGGGATCGGTGCTCAGATGATGATGATTAATCGTAGATTAGATCGTAATAGGTACCAACAATTCATCATGATTTGAGTATACCTCCGGACATGTATCTTAGATCTAAACCGCGAGACAAACGAGGCCCTGACTCGCGAGGATTGTTTTGTAATAATCTACGCTTGGTGAATATGAGCTCTTCCACCGCCGTAGCACCCTGTGCTATCCTCAAAAGACACCAAAGAAATGTGTACTACGCTTATATTTTGAACACATTTTAGGTCTAATTTATATGTACCAACCAATGCTTAGATATAACTTACATCCCTGGCAGAAGCCCCTTTTTCCGGGGACGAGTTGGGGACTCTGCAGTCCCCACACACCCGAGGAGAGGGCCAGATCGTGAGAGATGGCCCTGAGCCGGCCGGGGTGCGAGGGATATGCCTGTCAACCTCACCTTCGGCAATCAAAACGACCCCCCAGGCGGCGTGCGTTTTAGTCGGTTCGAGTTCGACATAACCTCTTCCACCGGCTCCGGTGGGGAGGTATCCGTGGGGATTTTGCGCACGTAAAAAAAAAGAAGATATAACTTACACTTCAAACTATGTGACAACTAACATTTTTAGTCGATCCGCAACCATGGCTGTTGATAAGTAGCTGAAACGTCGGGTTAAATGGAAATAATAACAAATAAATCGCGATAGAATCTGTACGGTTCACCGTATGCATACAAAATATACTAAAACGATGATATGAACTATGTATGTTCGATTTACATAATTAGTGCAATAAACGCATTCATACCGCGCGGTCGCTGTACATTATTTACACCGTCCCCGTGCCAATTATCATCCTTATATCAGCTTATCACAAATAAGTGTGACCACAACGTCGTTACATTTATTGTGGCGACCGCACGGTATGAATGCGTTACGTTATACGCGGTATACGCACTGTGAAATAAAATCACTTTTTTACGTATACGTTAAAAAGTGATTTTATTTCAATATAGGTATTTAAACTATCATGGTCACTCGCATCAGTCAGCCAGTCAGTTCCTCCGTGATCATGGTGCTTGCAACAGCGCCGAAATATCGGAAACTCAAAACAATGCAACATGGTAAATATCCCGATTATTTTGATATTTATTTTAATGAGTGATATTCGCATAAACTTCAGACAGTATGATCCTTTCTGAGCTTATAACTTTGATAAGATTCAATTTTCTTGTACATGTAAGAGCAATAAATCAAATGCAATATTAATCAATCAATCAATTACATTTAGAGATTGGCCCACCCCATCTCTTCCCATGCGGTGTCGTGCAAGGTGACTAAGGGCACATGAGTGCTTATCTACTCATCGGTTGTTTAACATAATACAGATATATGCAGCCCAGACTCAGCCTCCGATGCATGGCGTGAGTCAACAATAGTGCCCGGAAAGCGGCAATAGGCTCACCCCCCATTACATGGGACCGAATTCAATGATTGGTGAAATGTGGGTGTTAATTCACCTCTGCCTAACCCTCCGAGAATAAAGGCGTGGTTATATGTATGTATGTACCTATATATCAATTAGCCTACCGCAGTCCATTGCCGGACATAGGCCTCTCCCAATGTGCGCCATTTCGTCCGATCCTCCGCCTTGCGCATCCAGTCTGTCCCAGCCACATTCCGTCCATCTGGCTAGAGGGTGTCAAATCAAATCAAATCAAATCAAATTCATTTATTTGCTAGAACATGGTGTATAGAGGTGTCCTTTCCTACCTTCCGTTTGCGAATGCAATAAATGAAAGAAATAGAAAGAAAGAAAACACATTTATTAAGGTTTCGCACACGTTGACATAAATTGAAGTGCAATAACTGATATTGTATGCAACTACACGCGGAAACTTGATGAAATGAAATTAAAACTAAAAAAAAATTCCTTTAATAATTTCTCTTAAGCTTTAGATATATACAGCGCAGACTCAGCCTCGGATGCATGGTTCGAGTCAACAATAGTGACTGGGAGACGTCAATAGGCTCACCCCCTATTACGTGGGACTGAATATATAATAATAATAATAATAATAATAACGTCTTTATTGTACACCAATAACATATTACATTATACAATATGAGATTAATTAAGTTTTGTGGTACGTACAGTTGGCGGCCTTATCGCTCTGTGGCAATTTCTTACAGGCAACTATAATAATAATAATTTAATGATTGGTGAAATGTGGGTATTAATTCACCTCTGCCTAACCCTCCGGGATAAAGGTGTGATTATATTTATGTATGTATGTATTTGAAAGAGTAAGTACCTGGCTCCGGGTTTCGAGGTGAAGGCATTCTGACCATTTATTGCAGTCTATAGGTACTATCGAATCCCTCTAAAAAGGGTTCTTAAAAAATCATAAAACGTTTTTACAACTTAATTTACTGCTGGTTAGCTGGAAACTCATGATGCAGGTGGATCAATCCATTTATTTGTAGGTATTTGTGCCACTTTAGTATTATAAAAATACCTCCTCCTATTTTAAGACTTCAAAAAGTGGATGGGTATGATAAATAATCGACAAAGATGATTTATAATACCTACATTCAATTTCACAATTTGTTTATTTGAATCTGATATAAACAATCGATTTCATTATGTTATTGCGTATACAAAAATACAAATAAATTTGACCGATATTCTCGGCTTGGTCAAGGTGTCACTATTATATTTATCAAAGCAAAATATAGGGGGATGTCATAAAACTATCGTCGCGCTTCAGGTGAACGGCCGCGCGCTTGCGCGTCGTTCGCAACCAAGATGGCTCCCATATATCCGTCATCGGAGTGGCTGATGCGCGCCAAAATAAGATTATTGGAAATTTGACAGAGACGAGCGCGCACACTTTACGATCGATGCTAGACGGAGTTTATGAGAAAATATCTGATGCTGCTGACGCATGTAAGTGCTCCATGGATATTTGTGGACACTGTAACACTTATGTTCATTGATAGATAGGTACTTATTTTTATTCATTTGTAACGGCACCTAGACCACACGTTAAGCAATTACTGCAGATTTACTTTCATGAAAAACAGGTTGATAATTTTTATCACTCCTAATTCCTATATTATAAATATATTCACGATTACGAACCCGCAAGAGGATATGGTAATGAAGAAAAAAACCATCTACTTAGCTCCTTGTTAAAATTTTACCATCTGTTCCAACTTCAGATGCTTCAGGTACGCCATATCCAGTGTGTCTGTGTGTCCAACCCCTTATTCTCCCATCTGATCAATGTGTATACTTACATGGGGCTCTCGTTGGAAGATGGTCTCGTCAGCGTTCATATACTCCGGGCATATGGGGTTGGATTCCATGCCTGTCAGTGTCAGGTATCAATTAAAGAAAGAACGAAAGAAAGAAAGAAAAGAAAGAAAGAAAGAAGAAAGAGCCGTATGGGCTATGTTAAAATTAATTATATTCATATCATACATAATAACGACGTACGGGCCCGAAAAGTCAGTTCTCAGTCCTCCACGTCCTGAGCGCGGGCCTGGGGGTGACAAGTGAAGCTGCCCGCCACCCTAGCAGAAGCAGGCCAGGGCAGCGGCGCGATGTGGCTCTCTTTCCAGGGGCAAGATGTGGTCACTGTGGTTTCCCCACACGAGGTGCCCATCTCGAAACCGGACATGGCTTTGGGTCAATCGGGGTGGCGAGGTTTAGTCAGTTCGAATCCGTCATAACCCACCGCACCGGGCTAAGGTCATTCTCTGAGTACTTTTTCCAATTCAGTTAGGGTTATTTTAGTTGTTTTGTGGGCGATTGATAGCATATCAAGCTTTGCAACGTCTTCCCTTTTTAGTCTGTCCAGTTCATCCGCTTGTTCGTTGCCTAACTGGTATAGAAACTAAATACCACCTGTAGCACGGAAGGAAGTGTCTCAACCTGTCACCACTACGACAGTGGACAAACCCTAGTGCATCACATGATTAGAATTTATTTCACATATTATTTTGTAAATTGCGCCATCTAGGTAAATCTCGTACTTTACGTTCGCCAGTCACAGCACTTATGTTTTGTGATACATTGACATCTGTTGGACAATATTGAAAGCATATCGACTTTATGATAAAATTATTTTTATGTTTTAACAATTTTCTATTATTCATTTAAGTAAAAAATAAATCACCGTTCTTATTTGTAGTCTGAAAAATTAAATATTAGAAAAATATTTATTTTAATATACTTAAATAACTTTGTCCATATAAAATTTCATTCAAAAGGAAACGCACTTATTTCTTTTTTCGATATGGCAACAAAACTTGTTTTCGCAAGAAAACTTGTGAAGCATCGTGAATTTTATTTTGATTACAAATTTGGCATGAAACTCGCTAACAAGGTAAACAACAGTGAACGTAGTTTACTAAGTTATTGTGTTTAGTGTAAAGCATTGAATATACGCCTTCCAAGTGGAGCTGCTAAAGAAATTGCTTGCCATGGCGGGCCCGTCCGACGGCGATCCCGACGGATGGGTCGAGTTCTGCGAGCGTCAGGCGAAAGCCGCCGCCCAGGACTTCGCCAAGGCTTGCTTACAGTACGTGCAGACTGGTAACAACGACCCCGCAGGGCGGGCCCAAGCTACGCACAAGGATCTCTTGAAGAAATTCGTTGAATGTTTCTCGGAACAGTTTGAATATGAAATCGGAAAACTGAAGGCGATGCACAAACTTCCCAATGGAACTCACACTGGACACGATGAAAGCGACTATTCAGAAGATACAGACTCGCCAAAAACATTACATAAACCTTTTTTTCGAAGGTTATCTTTCAAGGGTTTGAGGCGTGGGAAGGGATTATTTCACAAACAACACTCGGACGAGGTGGAACTCTCGTCTAATTTGAACAAACACAACAAGACTAAATTAGCTAAGATAGTTGTAGAATGTAGGAAAGAAGGTTTGGTGAACTATTTAACTCCGGAGAGTTTGGAACAACCTTCAGGTCCACAAAAATGGGAGAAATGCAGACTGGCGTTAGTGAAGACGGTGGGTGGCTATATGTTGGAATTCTATTCACCGCCAAAGGCACAGAAGCCTCGCAGTGGAGTGTTCTGTTTCCTCATATCAGAAGCTCGGGAAACGACTGCATTGGAGATGCCAGATCATGAAAATACTTTTGTATTAAAGGTAATTATGCTACATTTAACTTACCTTAGTATTGAAGCAATCAGTGATAAAATTGTATTTGATTTTTTTATTAATTATGATAAGAATGGCTAGACAGCATTTCATTAAATTAACTTCAATTTTATCTTTGTAAACCCAAGTCAAGTCAAAAACTTTTGATACCTAAGATTTATGGCTGCACATGCATTGTCTTATGAAAAGATATATTCAGTCATGTTATTAAGTGTGTATTTGCCCCCATTGACCTTCAAGATCCTCAATACCGGAACCTTAAGCTAACACTAAATTCTGAGGAAAGGGCTGAGATGAGACCAAGTATGCAATAATAGACTGAACCATGGAAAATTTTAAATAAAATCTTAGATTTTGATTACCTTTGGGATTGTGATGGAGGGTTGGGATGTTGGAATTTACAAAGTAAGGGAAATAAATCCATAAATAAACTTTCTTAAAAGATGTTAGTTACAAAAGCTCCAATGACCTGAGGATTAAGCCAAGCAAAATGAGATTGAAAGAGGACCCTGGGCTCTCAAGGAGAAAGACACCTTATAACTAAATGTAGTTTTATACTCAATTCGGTTAGATACTTACTAAAGGTGTGCTTGTCTGCCACCTAAGTGCCATAAAAAAAAAAAAGGAAACAATTTTGTTATATCTTTTTAATGTTTTATTTAACAATTCAGTTTATTACTAATTTTCTGTTAGAAACTCATTTTGAAAAAATTAAAAAAAAAATTAAAGTATTAATTGATATGTGTTTTTATAAAAGGATACTATAAGATTGTTCACCTTTAGTTAAGTACCTAGCCGAACGGAGAATACATAATGCCAATTTCCTTATATTGTGACCACAAACAATTTTTTCTAATAACTCGCAACACTCATTGTTTACCTAGGTACTATGAATAATTTAGCTAGAACAGCTAGAAGTATGAGTACAAATCTTTTTAATCAATTAAAAAAATGAGTATAAACTCTCTTACGCCTATATCCCCGAAGGGATAGGCAGAGGATCTAGCACCCACATTTCGCCAGTTTATGTTTAGGTCCCAATGTAATAGGTGGCGAGCCTATTGCCATTAACCGGGCACTTATAAACCTGTGAGAATACACACATAACTTCGAAAAGCATCGAAATTTCCGTGGTGTGTGCCATAGTAAAACCCGGGATCGAACCTGAGATCTCGTTTCAGCAGTCCATTACCCATACCACTAGGCTACCGCGGTTATATAAAAAAAGGTCGTCAATTTATTCTTCTACTTGCATTATTTTTATTGTAGTACCTTTACTTTATTACTTTTACACACAACATTTCTTAAAATATTTTTAGGCTGACAACAATATGGAGTATGTAATAGAAGCAGCAGATGTCGATGACATGAAGTCTTGGTTGGCAACTATCAAGTACTGCATGCGTTCGCCTCCCACGACGCAGCCACCGCCAGACGCGCTTCCAGGGCTGCCAGAACCGGCGCCCCCTGACCTGCCGCCGAGGAGAGACCTGCCGGCTAGTACCAGTAATGTCGATTTAGCTGCTGAGATTACGGAAGACGCTGAGTTTCTTTATAATAGTAAGTATTGTTGTAAAACACTATAACGAACAGACGATTTTTTTTAATACCACTTAGGTGGCAGACAAGCACACGGCCCACCTGATGGAAAGTGGTTACCGTGGCCTATAGACGTGTGTAACACCAGAGGAGTCACACTCGCACTGCCGAACCTATAAGCACAGAGTTACAGTGCCGTCAGTATAGAAGACAAAGCAGAACAAGCCTTTAGTCTTCCTACTGACAACACAAACTCTCCAGTGAGCTCTGGCTACCCTACTCACCGCCAGGAACACAACATGAAGTTATTATGGCCGCGGTATTCTGTAGGGCGGAGGTACTTCCCCAGTTGGACGGATATACCGCCGTGCCCTACCTCCTACCTGAACTTGAGATTTTAAGTCTGTACAAACCCTTTTTAACAAAAAAAACCCGCATCTAAATCTGTTCAGTAGTTTTAGCGTCCATCGCCAATAAACAGACAAGAATTCTAAAAGAAATATTTTCGTGTTTTCTATCGTTAATATAACATAACCCAGGTATGGTTTTTTAATATCTCCACTGTATAAACACTGCCACTTTACAGTTATGTAACAGTTTAGCTTTCAGACCGCGATTCCTAAAGCGTGGATCTCTTATCTCCGCTACTACTCAAACGATTGCAATCAAAATCTGTTCAGTAGTTTTTGCGTCCGTCTCAAATACAAAAAAAAAACATATTCAATGTTTAATAGGCTATTTGACAAGGTTGTCTGATTCTTCCCAATACCGCTAAATATCTTAGTTTTTGCTGGAAAAATTTGCCTTGCAAAATAAGATGTTTCCTAATAGTTCAAGATAACTATGACTTTTCATTATATTTAATTCCTAAACTAAGTCAAAATATAAACAATTTAGATTCCTCATTACATTTTAAATTACTTTTATTATGAACTATACACATGTAAACGCAACGTGGACCGAGATAAATGCAATATTCTTTTGTACTCCATACATTTGCATTACGCGCGTGACGTCACTCGCTAGTACGATTTTGTATTGAGCGTTTTCGGCCGGCTTGAGAAACTGCATTTTCAAAATCAAATTTTATTACTATTTGTTGTTTGAAAATTTCTCTTTAATAGTTTGTTATATTATACTAGTGATCATTTTTGTGACAATAAAAAAATAGTCTTAGCCGATTACATGATAGTATATAAATATATTCGTTTTAGCATACTGCAAAGTCGATACGTATTTCTAATAAACATTTAAGTGTGTTAAAAACTTTGTGTATTTTCCATTACAGTTAATATGATCTGTAATCTGATACTTGCATAAAGTACGTATCCGTTGATATCATGTCAAGCACGCAATGCATCCGAACACAATAACAACAAGCTGGGGTCTGATTTCAAGTGGGGGGGGGGGGGGGGGGGGCATCTCGAAACCGGAGACGTCTCTGGGTCAGCCGGGGTGATAAGTATATGATCCGGTAATCTTACACCCCGGCATCTGAAGACTTGAGACGACGTGTGGTTTTAGTCGGTTCGATTTCGACATAACCGCCTCCACCGGGCGGCGGGTGGTATCCGAAGGGATGTACGCTCGAAAAAAAGAAAGGAATTGAATCTGCAGAATATACGAGCAAGAACCAAGCGGTTCGGAGACTCTTTTCTTTGCCACACCACCAAGACCTGGAATTCATTATCAGCACACGTGTTTCTTTCTTCCTACAGTCCCGGATCCTTTAAGCGGGGCGTGAAAAAGCATCTGATGAAGCCACCATTGTAACTAGTGTCTGTAATGGTGACCCTATTTCCTGAGACTTTGCCTTTAGCTTAGGCGAGGTGAAGTCAAGTTGGCGTGTCTTAGATAAAAAAAAAAGAAAAATAAATCGGCTTTCGGTCACACTGCTATACGATAGAACAACTTTTTAGAATACTCTAGTGTCTATAGTGTCTGTTACTGGAACTCGAACATATTACCGATAATGGAATCAGACATCTATGATATACCTCGGGACATATATTTTGGACCTAAAATGCACTCCATACGTGCAGTACACGCTTCTTGGGTGTCTTTTGAGGATAGCACTGGGTGCTACGGCGGTGGACGATCTCAAATTCACCAAGCATAGATTAGAAAACAATCCGCGCGTGCAGAGCCTCGTTTTAATGTAGTCCGGAATTCATAAGATTTCTGGTTTTTTTTCCGCGTTATAGATAGTATGGGAAAATTCACTTATTAGACGTAGACAATAATTGCCTCGATGTTTTTTTTCCTTGCTGTACTAGTTGTGTGAAAGGAAGGAAATTACGTACTCGTATACCTAACTCGTGCATAAAAGGAGGTCAAATAGCAGTCGCTTTATGAAAAATATCGAAATTCACTCCCAGCTGAAGGCTTTGGATGCTATCGTTAATCTACTTTCTTTTCATCCAAATGCTAATCCCGGTTACATCCAAGACTTGCACTTTGGAGCCCGAGGACCACCTAGGAGTTGTAACCTTTCCGCAATTTGGCTAGTTTTGGTGGGAGCTACTGCCGGTCCCCGTGCCGCCGTCTATGTCCAAGCCTAGTAAGTCACCCGGCAGGTGTACCGCATTAAATATAAATAATCGGCAAAATTTACAACTTTTTAGATTAGAGGGCCAGATCGTGAGAGATGGCCCTGGGTCGGCCGGGGTGCGAGGGATATGCCTGTCAACCCTCACCTTCGGCAACCAACACGACCCACAGACGGCGTGCATTTTAGTCGGTTCGAGTCCGACATAACCTCTTCCACCGGCTCCGGTGGGGTCGTATCCGTGGAGATTTTGCGCACGTAAAAAAAACTTTTTAGATTCCTCACTAAATTTCAAATCAATCTTATAAACACTGTATACGTGTAAATGCGATAAATCCGATACTCTCTTGCACTCCATACATTTTCACTATGCGCCAGCGCGCTGTGACGTCACCACGTGCCACGATTCTGTATGGAGCGTTTTCGGGCGGCTCGAGAAATTGAATTTTTAAAATCAAATATCTTTAAAACTAGTTGTCACAAGAAAGTTTCACTTTTAGAGTTCATTATATTACTGTAAAATGTACAGTTTACGATAATAATTAAAAAAATAGGACACAACCCTATTGGCCACGGTAACTAATTGCCGTCATGTGGGCTGTGTGCTTGTCTGCCACCATATTCCATCGTAGAACATAGCTCACTTTAATTAAAGCTAAAAATGAACTGTACACAAACCTATGATCTACAAATGAATAAATTGAATGGAATTGAAAAAAAACCTTAATAACAACTGAATGGATTTAGATGTTTGATACAGAGATACATTTTACCGTCTGGAATATCACATAACCTAATTTTTATCCCGGGAATTTATTCCCGTGGGTCAGACGAATCCAAAAAATCCTTCTATCCTCATCTAGCAGTTAAACATGCCAAGAAACTACCCCCAGGTCCAATAGCAGAGGAAGCATGTGAGGTATCGTCGCGGGTGTCCCTGGCTGAATGGCCGTGGTTCCATGGTACCCTGGCTCGTTCGACAGCGGCGGCCTGTGTGCTGGCGGGCGGGACTACGGGCCATGGCTGCTACTTGGTGCGACAGAGTGAGACGCGCCGGGGAGAGTATGTGCTTACGTTTAATTTTCAGGTATGTACAATATTCCTAACTTCTTCAAATTACTTCAGATTTTTTTTATTGTTAGGCTAGCGTTGTATTTCACGTGCGGCCAATGTGGCCAATGGCAGAGGATATTTTTCTAGAAGTAACTTGTTCATTTTAGATGTGTGGCATGGCAGTAGTGAACGCGACTGCTACGCAGGAGACGCGGGTTCGATCCCCGCTCAGTGCAAATATTTGTATGCATGAATATAGGTATTTGCATTGGTCTGGGTGTTTCTATGTATAATATGTATGTATTTAGAAAAAAAAAAGTATTTACGTATATTTATCCATTTTCTAGATTCCATAACACAAGCTAGATAAACTATGCTTACCATAGGTCTAGATAGCGTTGTGTAGAATATTGTAGAATGAAGACTTCAAGATAATTGCTATTTGGAATATAGATTAATTTTGATGCCTTTACATGCCAGTTTTATTTTTTAAAGACTAGTTATATTTTTTTATATACCACTTAGGTGGTAGACAAGCACACGATCCACCCGATGGAAAGTGGTTACCGTGACCTATGGACGTGTGTAACACCAAGAGAATCACACTCGCGCTGCCAACCCTGTAAGCATAGAGAGTTTCTGTGCGCTCTGTGATGATGAGATGAGGACAAAACAGGACAAGCCTTTAGTCTTCCCACTGACAGCACAAAAATCCTCCAGTTAGCTCTGGCTACCCTACTCATCGTCGCCACATATGTGGGAATGTGGATGTGATTACTCCAAAAATATGTCTGTACATCACAATCACCAGATCCTCATCAGGAAATCAACAAGGGTTGCCGGCTTGTCTCCCAGGTTGAGTCTGAGCCGCAAAGGTTTTGGGACACCAGAACTTCGGAATTATTACCTAGTGCGGGTTGTCTCAAAAAATGTCCTACCCTGGCTCTCTGGCTATGCGAAAACAGCAGTCATAAGAAAAAGATACCAATCGAATTGAGAGACCTCCTTTATGGAAGTCGGTTAAAAACCCCGCATGTATCCCTGCTGCGGTTTTCTCAAGCGCCTACAATATGGGGTTCTTCAAGAGGGGCATCAGAAGGTTTCTTCATGGTCGGCAGCGCGAGTGTGACACCCCTGGTGTTGCATACGTCCATAGGCCACGATAACCGCTTCCCATCAGGTGGGCCGTGTGCTTGTCTGCCAACTAAGTGGTATATAAAAAAAAATGTATTTGAGGATTGCCGATAAAGTGAAAACTAAGTAACTTGTGAAATATATCGTCGTGCCGCCCGAACACTTGGCTATGACTATGACGCGAGTTCCATGATTTTTGCTCATTCAAAATGTATACTCAATGCTCTTAAATAGTTTTCACTTAAAAAATGATAATCAACAAATCTAAACATAACCTAATTAACCTTCCAGGGTCGTGCCAAACATTTACGTATGACTCTCTCAGAGAGCGGCCAGTGCAGGGTCCAACACCTCTGGTTCCCTAACGTCCACGATATGTTAGAACACTTCCGTGCCAACCCTATCCCGCTGGAGTCTGGCGGGGCTGCTGACGTCACGCTCACCGAGTACGTGGTCTGCCGGGACAACAGGCAACAAGTGAGCAACTCTTAGTTGTCGCGTTATGATTCTCGATTGTTTTAGTGCCTTGTAGGTAATACGCTATGACGCTTAGACCATATATTGTATAGACATAGCTTTGCTAACAAAATGCATTTAAAAAAACGATATGAATAACGCGTTTTATTTGCGTAAGCATATGTCAATATTGTTCTTTAAACATCCAATGTGTGCGTATCATAGGATGAATGTATATATCTAATTACACCGAAGTAGTAGCCATTTTTTACGCCATGTTGAAATTGACACTTGCTGCGTCTATGTATAGAGTTTTTATATAGTCTAAGCTATGACCATATTTGTCGAGTATGGTCATATCGTAATTGAGATTAAAACATATAAAGATTTGGCTTTAAGAGTGTTAAAAGATTCAAAATAGGTTTTACTACTACATAACAACATAAACTCACGCCTATATCGCCGAAGGGGTAGGCAGAGGTGCTAGCACCCACATTTCGCCAGTTTATGTTTTCGGTCCCAATGTAATAGGTGGCGAGCCTATTGCCATTAACCGGGCACTTATAAACCTGCGATAAATACACACATAACTTCGAAAAGTCATTGGTGTGTGCCATAGTAAATCTTGGGATCGAACCCGAGACCTCGTCTCAGCAGTCCATTACCCATACCGCTAAGCTACCGCGGTAATTTTTTTTATAGTTTTGCTACTAACAATATAATAATTCCGATTTAATATTAACATTTCTACTGTAGTAGATACAGTGCCTAGCTTTGAGGTGAGAGTTCGTAGCCGACCGCATACAGCAGCAGCCGAAAGCATGATAAGATAAGATAAGATTCATTTATTTGTAAGTATATTGTATAAAAGTTGTTACAAAGTTGGTTGTACATAATATTCTGCTGCCTCCAGCGTACAAATATTGAAAAGTTGGTAGTAATACAAATTTAAATTCCTCATTTAAATGATATAGTCATAATAGAAGTTGCTGCAACGTATTGTCGACACTACTGGTTTCTATATGTCACTATAAAGTGCATTTTGTAGCATACGACGTCGACCTGTTTTTCATGGAAATACATAAAAACCATTTTTTTTTTAATTTAGGACATGCCAACTTGACCTCGCTTCGCCTGATTTTAAGCTAAATACAAAGTCTCAGGAAAGAAGGTCACCATTACCAAGTAATGTTACAATGGTGGCCTAGTCAGATGTTTTTTCACGCCCCGCTTAAAGGACCCGGGACAGTAGGAAGAAGTTGTAGAAACACATTGCTGTTGCTGCTGCTGCTGTATGCGGTCGGCTACTTTCAATTTTGGAAAGTATAGTGAGCTCGGGTAAGATCGGTTTACCTCGCTTTTGTAAAGCATTCTCTCTATCATACTTTGGACTGACATTTAAATATCTTTATAGAGTAGTCACAACTGTGATTATTTAAAAATATAAATTCGGTATTAACTACTTTATGAAGATATCATGCTAAGTATCAAAGTAAGCTGATCTTAAACGTGCTAAATCAAAGCTGTACTGTTCTACTGTAGATGTTATGTATTTAGAACGCCATTCACGACCCAACCTGCATGTTCTCTCGAATTTCTTAAGTAGCAGCCAAAATGTAATCTGACAACGTCAATATTGACAATACAATAATGTTGGTAAACAATCGAGAATCATCACATAATATCTCACTGTAAATCACTGTACAATCCGAGTATTTCAAACAAATTCACTGCATATTTGAATAAATACTTTTCGTGAGACCTATTTATATATTATATTCATTAAAATAATACAAAAGAGGCATGTATTCCCACCGAAGATCTTTGCCAGGAGCTTTAAAATAAAACTAAAGAATACCAAGATGATATGAAAGCCTTTATATATAACATTTAATTATGATAGGAAAAAGCGAATTGGCTCAGGCGGGACTCGAACCCGCGATCTTTCCCTTACATTACTATTAAGATATGACAATTAAGTTATATTCATGTAGTATGTTAACTAATCTTCATTAGATGCTTCCCACCGTCACCCCAAGATGGTAGTACAAGAGAATTTCAATGGTTGACTCGCTAGCTGTGGTCAAAGCATTCCCCCTCCAAGGGGCTAGTAGCGGGTCCAAGTCCCGCCTGAGTCATTTCAATTTTTCTTATCTTAATCGAATTAAGTGACAGTCTCAAGGATGTCCTAACCAATATGTTTGCCTTCGCGACCTTGAAGCTAAGGTCAGTTTAATTAACGCCCCTTAATAATTGTTTTCTTTAACTCTTAACTGTCGTTATTGATCTTAATATCAACATCGGTCCTTTTTTTACTTGTTTACATACATATAATCACGCCTTTATTCCCGGAGGGTTAGGCAGAGATGAATTAACACCCACTTTTCACTAATCATTAAATTCGGTCCCACGAATAAGTGGTGAACCTATAGCCGTCTTCTGGGCACTATCATTGACTCTGAGGCCGAGTCTGGGCTGTATATATCTGATGTTAAACAGCCCTAACACTTAGTCGCCTTGTGAAACAGCATGGGAAGAAATGGGGTGGTCCAAATTCTACTCTGCCGGGAACCACGCGGCTTTTCGTTTCTGCGCGTGAAATAAATGAAATAGTTAATACAACCATTGCGATCTATTTCTCACTGAAGCGGATACTGATATATCTACTCTAATGGCGGTGGTACAGTCAGCATCAGATCGATCTTGACACCTGATGGAAAGTAGGTACCATAGCCCATAGACGTGTGCAACACCAGGAGTGTCACACTTGTACTGTCGACCCTGTAAGAATAAAGAGTTTTAGTGCCGTCAGTGGAGAAGACAAAACAGGACAAGTCTTTGGTCTTCTCACAGACAGCACAAAAACTCTCCAGTGAGGTCTAGTTACCTTACACACCACCGGGAACACAACACGAGGTTATCATGGCCGCGATGTTCTGACGATTTTTAGATCTTTTTTAGACTTTATCTTATGGACTTTGATGCAAACCGACCCAAAAGCCAAAAAGCTATTCATTTTGAATTTAAACAAATTGCATATTGCATAACTTTCCGAATTTTAGCTGTACTCTCCATTTTAAAGAAGTAATAAATAATTCTGTACCTCAAATCGGCCTGAAGTCACGTGCGTCGGCATGCATATCTAAGCACGCGTTTCTGCTTCTACAACTTTAATTATATTGCTAAGAACAAATAATATTAAAAACGAAATTGTTATTCAAAGGTTAGCCATACTTCTTGATTAAAAAAAATATCCAAGTGTTTGCATTTGCATTAAAAATAAATATCTCTCGACTAGATGTAATACAGTATAAAATAGAGTGCGCGTGAATTTTTTTTATGCTGTTTATAGCTTGGGTATGACTTTGACACTTTTCAATTGTGTGGTTGCGTACTCAAGACACTTCTGTGCTTCTGCTCAAAACTGTATGAGCTCAAAGCCAACCGCATACAGCAGCAGCAAACGACCTGTCGCTGCCACACTACTGGCAGTCTAAAAAGGCCACATTGAGCGATTCTGCTACAAACGTATAAATAAATGAATTTCCAATAGATCTTAATAATTAGATTCGTATAAAATTCGTAAAATCGTCACTCATATGAGCAGAATCAGAATAATTTAGTTATGAATCAGGTCGATTAAGATATAGAAAAAATTGAATCGATTCAGGCGAGATTCGAATTCGTGATATTGCCCTTACAGGGGGAACTCTGACCTCTAAAGCCATAGAACCTTCGCCTGAAACCATCCAAATTCTTCTGTACATATATCCGTCTTACGATATTCTATATCTTAATCGATTTAAACAGCATACTAAATGCTTTAAAATTTCATTCAATTATGAATCAGATTCTAACGTGTAAATATGAAATTTGCAAATGGCAAAATATTATCAGTATCAAAATAAACGGGATATTTACCATGTTTCATTGTTTTGAGTTTCCGATATTTCGGCGCTGTTGCAAGCACCATGATCGCGGAGGAACTGCAGTAGTGGCGGTGAACAGAGAAAAAGTTTTTTCCTAGGAGTAATTATATCGATCTACCCTCTTTCGAGTTCTTTTACTACGCGTATCCGTACTACTATTGGTTTCACTCTCACTACAAACTCGAACCCGATCTCGATCACGTTCACGACATACGATGCTTACCCGTTTATTTTGATACGGATGTGAGTGACCATGATAGTTTAAATACCTATATTGGCAAAATATTATCCTAATATTCCATTAATGTAGCCTTTTTAGACCTGGTTTTCTATGTATGTCTATTGAATACCTTTCGTAGCTAGCTACACGTCCGCATCGTCGGTCAGTTTCGTGATGAGCCCTCGGTCGGAACGATATATCGTCTGCTGCTACTGCATGCGTCGGCTACGAACTCATACCGTTAGGGAACTTCCACACATGCTACTTTCTAAGCACGATAAAAAAATTCATTTATACTTACTACAAAATTTGTTTTCTTTTTCGTAATCTACAACGTTTTTTAACTATAAGTAGTTAACCAAATAAAGACTGAAATTAGAATCATTTTTATTACCTATTAATCTCCTATAGGTGATAATCTAAACAGTTTTTGAAACACAATTTGTAGTAACAACCCATTTTGAGCTAAGGTTTTCGTTTCGTTGCTGTCGATGTTGTTTATGTAGTTTGTAGTTATATTTGCTCATAGTTGTTTGTTTTCATGCTCATCAAGTCCAGGTTTTTAGAAAATTGAGTCACGCTTTATGTACAGGTCACAAATATTTAATAATTCTAATCACAATTAAGGCCAATCCCTACTGAAAGACTATAAATGATTGATGTTGTCTCGCGGTCCCTCCTTCACCTTCAAATGATTATAATCTTTTTCTCCTGTAGATAAGATTCAATATGGTTTGTAATATTTTGCGCCAAAAAGCCGCTACTGGCGGCTGCTCTTTCAGTGGAGTTGCCCCTTAATGCTGTTTGTTTGAATCATCCACATAATGTATGAGTTGAGTGAGTTATTTGCCATCAAATATATTTGTGGAACTTTTTGTTGCATAAAACAATAATTTTCATTCCTTTCTTTCTAAATCAAAATGAATTATTTTGCTTAAAAATAAAATTATAATCATAATTGGATCCAATTTTCTAACAAACATGCTATTTTTTTTTTACAATATTTCACAGAACTTAATATTTACTTATATTCTTAATAAGTTCGTCAATATTTGCCAATAACTGTCAACAGGCTAACGATAAGATGGCTATGTCTAATAGCTTTAAAAGTAGCTTATGTATATTGAACCTTATTCGGTTTTATACAAATATATATATATATATATATATATTACAAACAATTATTTTAAGTATAGCTGTGTATGATCATTGATTCCTGTATTGCATTTTATTTATTGATGACAATAAATGTAAATTTTATTTAAAAAGTTTAAACTAAATCGTTTAAGTAGATAGGTATGAAGGAATCACAATGTTTGAATAATCGCATTTAACTTAGTTATATGTACTGTAAAATTAGTTTTGCATTATCATATGATTTTATTATAAAGCTAATAGTAGTGTACCCTAAGCTAGTTGGGGTTTATTGAAGAAAATTTTGGCTCTAGTATAGCAGTTGTAATAAAAATAAAAATGTGAAGATAAAATGCTGCAAGGTAACTTTGGCAAAACTTTAGCTGCAGTACGTAGTCAGATAAGTTTGAAGGATGTCTAGAGAGAGAGAGAGAGAGAGAGGGAGACTACTTATTTATTAGGTGGTTTTTATTATTTTGAATGGTTTCAGGCGAATGTTCGGTGCCTCAGTGCTCAGAACGTATCCCCTGTAAGGATGATCGCGGGTTCGAATCCCACCTGGACCGATTCAATTTTTTTCTATATATTTATTCTACACCACTATCATATCGATTACGATATGATAGTGGTATTGACGACTATGGTAGTGATATTAACGATTATGATAGTAATTTGACGACTACGATAATGATGTTGACGACTAAGGTAGTGCTGTTGACGACTATGAATGCTATTGACGACTGTGATAGTGATGTTGACGACTATGACAGTAACGCCTGCAATAGTGATGTTGACGATTATGATAGTGATGTTGACGACTATGATACTGATTTGACGCCTACGATAGTGATTTGACGCCTACGATAGTGATTTGACGCCTACGATAGTGATGTTGACGACTATTATAGTGATTGATGCCTAAGATAGTGATGTTGACGACTATGATAATAAACAGAAAAGCTTTTAATAATGAAGTAATGGAAATGCTAAAAATGTGTTCGTCTGCCATCTAATAAACACCTCAACTTTTCATTGCCATTTTACGTAAAAAGTTATAACGACAATAAATGTAGTAAATTCGTGCATATCTTCTAGGCTTACATTTCTAATGGATTAACGGCCACCGTTTTTCAAGATCGAAATTAATAATAGTCGATCTTTTCTTCAGCGACAACAATACAACTACCCACACAATTTGCTAAAATTACCTTTTTAAAAATAGTTAGACTATGTTTTAAATATTCATATTATACTGTCAATTAACCCGTCGTAGTCCACTGCTGGCCTCTCCCAATGTTAGGAGGCTTTGGCCTACTGTTTCCACGCTGGCCATACGGGTTGGTACAGGGTTTTATTTCAAGTTTTCCGTCTCTCGTAGTGATATCGTCTGCGTATTTTTTCCGTTAGTCGACTCTTACGACACCCGTCGGATGAGTTGTAATACACACGGATAATACTGTGAATATAATAAGCTATTACAAAAATACTAGAGCCAAATTATTTCTTTTTGTAGATTTTTATTTATCATCGTAACTCAAGTTTTGATACAAATGGACTGTTATATTATAATGTACTAACAATGAAATTAGAAAATAGAATATTATTGTTTATAGTTTGTACAAAATCATGTTCTTCCGAGCTTTAATTTTAATTTCTTTGTTGTAAATTTTTATTATTAAACTTTATTCTATGGAATGGCTTTGTTTTTATTTTGCTGTGTTTTTTTTCTTCTTTTTTTTTGTCTGTGTTGTGTTGCAAGCATACTCATTTTGGTAAGTTTTTTATTTAATACATTTATGCTTTTATATACAGCTTGTTCAGTGATCGTAAGTTTTAGTAGTTCATGTATCACAGTAGTGCTTTCAAACTAATGTTGACTCGAACCATTATTTTAAAAATATTACCTACTCCATGTATTTCTTTGTCATAAGTTCTACCTGACAAAAATCCGTAACTTTTAGATGGAGGTGACCCATGGGACCGATGTGCGTATGCGGCGTGCCGAGCTCGAAGCATTGCTAGTGGCCAGCGCTGGCCCCCATGACCAAAGGGCGGTAGACAATCAGTACACGTTCGTGTAACAACACCCATACTGTGGAGTAACTGGGAGACGCGTGGAGTCCATTGGACGAGCAATCTGTTGTTTTTTTAGTGTGCCTGTAACATTTCTGTAAAGATCCAGGACCCCGATTCTAATTTTACAATCACTGTCATGCCACACACTGCAAAAAATGCCATTTCATTTTAGAGCTACTGCTACGTTGTTAAAGTGTAAAATGAAATGACGTCTTGTAGATTGAATGAAAAATGCAACTAACTCTTTTTTCATGTAATTTTGAACTTTATTGTTATAAGTCTGAAATATAATGGTATTTTTGCAGTGTCAGTAGTTTTCATCCAACAGAATCAAGGCCCTGGGCGTTCTTAGATTTATTATAATTGGATGAGTTGATTGCAATTATAGTAACGTGTACCAAAACTCACAACAATATGGCTCAAACGATTTTCTATCTAGTAATAATAATTCTATGGAAATTGTCAAGGGAAGAGGTTAAACGCTAATGTATTTTTTGTGTGCAATCCTCGTGTGTTATTAAACAACAGATAATGTCATTTGTGCTCAAAATTAGTGACGGCTACAGTACTTCTTCTGTCAAGATATAATTTGTAAGTAAAGTCTAACCAACTTGTGGCCAATGACGCATATGTGCGTCATCGAACAAACTTTGTTGGCAGTAGTCGTAATTAGTAACAGTGAATATGTCAATATTATTAGATTCTGACAATAAAGATGGAATTTTAAGAATGGTCAAGTATATCCATTTACTACGAATAAATCTAAAACTTAAAAAGCCGAAAATATTTGAGTTATGAATGATTTACCATCGCAGTTGACCAGTAAGGTGAATGAATAAAAGTAACATTATGTATGTACACTTTGACAAAAGCTGACAGGTCATTTTTTGTTGGCCAAGCCGGTATCTCACAGAATAAGCACAGAAAAATTTGCTAGGATGACAAGAATGTGTTAACTCCACAGTATGATTATAGCAAAATATATCTTATTGCTATATACCCAAACCATAAAATAGCTTTTATAAATCAATTTGTGAAGGCTAGTAGAAACAAATCTCGTATTTCCTTTTTTATGTTGGAAATTAACAGGGATATCCTGAGGGCGTTAGTATGTTCTCGTTGGAGAATTCTTTAGCATAAGAACTGCGTACGTATTTGTGTAACAAGTTTACAGTGTCATTTTAGTAAATTGTATTTGTTGATATTAATCATACTTACAACCATATCTATTTGATGCTAATAACTTCTTAGTATACCAGACAAGCTGTTTAGAAGCCACTATGTGTCTCGGTACCTGGGTGAAGCGAGAATGAATCCCGATTTGGAACGGGATGCATACTATATTAATTGTGTGCATTAATTTAGACACCCATCTTTACCGCCTTTTTCATGTCATGTCAATCTATATGACAGCTTCAAGAGATCAGTCTTTCGCGATAACAATGTTTTTTGTTTTGTACAGCCAGTCGAGAAGTTATATAGCCTCCAAACAATTAGTAGGCCGTACCTCAATTATTTATTTGTGCAATAGGATAGTTTTAAATTATATCTTAGCATTAATTTATTATTAATTATCGAGGCTTAGCCAAATGTATGTTACGTGTACTCTATGTGTATTCTATGTGTACTTAATTTATATTTAATCGTAAGTAACAATTATAACTGAATGTTACACTGCCAAATAACAACTATAGAAAAATATACCCTGCATCAATGTAAACGGATATAAAATGAAAAGTTAGTGGAATAAACAAAAAAATCTTAATTCGTTTAAATGTGTATATAAACAATGTACAAATATGATATCCGCAAAAAGTTTTCTATCAAACAAAGAGATTTCGTGTTGTCATTTAACGCATTGTGTGAGCATAGCCAAAAAAATTTTGTAAGTCATAATTATACAGCTGGTTTTTATCATTTTAGTTGTACTGACAACTAAAATGACAACTGTCAAATATTTAAAATTAGGTTTAAAAAAATGTGTAAATTGTTCTTGGAATTGTTAAATTAACAGAATAACTATAATCATGTTTGTTAGTTTTTAAAACTGAATCAAAGCAGAACACTCTTACGCATGCTGTAAACACCGCCTGCGTTTCCGGTAATTATAGTTCTGTCATAGAACTCGACATGTTTACATGTAATGTAACCTCGTTCACCACTGTAGAGTATTTCGGTATCTATATGCATCGCCATTATATGCCAGCCAATGCTTGTAGGTGGTCGATCGTGGTTCATTTTTTATTTATTTTATGCAGTGGTCGCTCTCTTGCATTTATGCAATGCAATTAGCTCTCTTACAGCTTAACTGACTTGTTGCCAAGGGCAAAAATATGCGTCAAAAATACTCGGCCAGGACGATGACGCATATATGCGTCACAACAGAACATTCGAAAACAACTTCGGGAACATCTCTTCTAGCTTTGTTCGGCTTTCGTTAATTTCATAAACTACTACTAAATGAAGTATGCTGCTACAATTTTAAATGAGAGGATGGCACTACCTTTTGTGCTACAAAAGCATAGCTCTAACACGTACCATTAAAAAGTACCAACTATAGAAAAACAGGATTATAGAAAACTTCACCGCGTGCATAGCAGTAACTTATCGCCTTCCTGCTAATTAAAAATCATATCAAATGTGACTAAATAGAATGTAGTGAAACAAAAAAAATTGAATCGATCCCAACAATTGACAATAAAATTGTAAGTGGCGCGTGAAAAAGCATCTGATGAGGCCGAGACAGTTTATCTCGAGCCACGTATATTAGACCTAAATCGTGAGACAAACGAACCCCTGGCGCTTGTGGATTGTTTTTTAATAATCTGTGCTTGGTGAGTTTGAACTCGTTCACCGCTGTAGCACCCCCTTGCTATCCTCAAAAGACACCTAAGAACGTATAGAGCACATTTTAGGTCCAAGAATATGTCCCGAGCAATATTTTTAACTAGTCTTAATTTGCATGGCGGTTGCATATTTATATTAGCAGTTCGCGTTATGTTAACTTAACAAACATTCCTTAAAAGTTGTATATAATTTTGGAGGAACGAAAATATAGGCAAATATTTTGGAAATATTGTTTTATTAATTTACATATACTTACTCAATATTTAACAATGTTTTAACAATGAATGATTTGAGAAACGTCTTGTATTCTTCAATCTTTGGCTATTGGGTATTTTCCTGTATTTTAAATGAATTATTCAACTGAGCGTATTAAATTAAGAATAACAAAAAGGCTTTAAATGTTGCTGTTATTTAATCGTTTTTATTATGATGCACCCAACCCATAATATTATGACGTCACAATTGTTTATTTTATACAAGTTTCTTTAATACAAGTTTCTTTAAACTTACCGTTTTGACGTCTAGTAAATAGAAACTACCTTGACTAGACAGTTGAATTCTATATATTTCTGCCTGTGCATGCATAAACTTCAATTTAGACCAGTTGGAAAAATCCTCTAGTACTAGCACTTACGTGTGAATTAAATATCAACCTTATTACATATATAGATAACGCTGAAAATAGTATGACGGAAGTAGTATAAGACTTCAGCACTGATATAGATGGTTTTGAATGGAGTTCGAACCTCCATAATCAACCAAATTGTTAATTGCTGGTCATAATATTTTCTCCTGAATGACTTGAAAAGGGATGACTATTTGTGTGCTATTTGGGTATTTGCTGTATTTGGCAAAATATTTGACGTACATGCAAACATACAACCAGAAGTAAAGACGACCATCCACATGGCATGGCAGCGAAACAACAGACAGACAAGCACACGAGAAACTTATGTGGTATTGGTCATATTGGTTATATAAATAGCCATGTGTAGTGCCACCATAACATTCCTATAAGTGAATTTGATTGGTGCTGCTTAGTTACAAGGCCTCAATCGTCGAGTAAAGGTATGATATAGAACTCTGAAAACATCTGTCTTTGATCTTCTTTTTCTAGCTTCAATTGGAGTAACAGAAGACCGTTGGAACTGCATCTTAATACCACCTTGAAAAAAAGAAAAATATTGAAAAAATTGACATGAAAATGTTGTGGCAAGTACACATTTTTGTAACGTAATTAGAGCGAGATACACAGCAGATCCTCATGAAGGTCGCCGGGAAGCGCTGGATGCGGGCTGCTTTAGATCGGTCATTCTGGTAGTCTGTGGGTGAGGCCTATGTTCAGCAGTGGACTATGTGTGACTGACATGATGATGATGACACAGCAGATAGTTTTTGACATACTCTGTGACGTGGCGGTAGTGCACGCAACCGTCACATAAGAGGCATTTGTATGCATGAATATGAGTATTTGAATTGATCTGGTCGTGCCTCCGAAAGCACGTTAAATTGTCGGTCCCGGTAGCGATACGAACATCTATAGCAGTCATTTCAGGTAGTTAGGAGCTGCCAACTGTCCAAATTATCGAAGTTCAGCCAAACCCGCAATTTGACTGGTAAAAGCGGACCTTACACTCCAAGAGGAAAGCTTCGGATGCAGCCGGGATTACCGTTTCGATGAAGAAGACACATTAGATATTGTTCGTCAGACGGCGAATATTATCTAATATATAGCGTACGCATTAACAGGAGAGAATGAGTGCGCTATCTGGTCCAAGTCCAGTGCGAACTTACAAATTTTAATAATAATTATCAAGGTGGGCCCTCAGTCCACACACACACACACTGCTTTCTGTGGGTCTCGCTTTGATTACTATATTGTAAGCCTAAGAAAGGCATGTGCCTTTATACAGCAAATGCGACAAGCCGTCGATTTAATCCATAATCCACTGATGCAAAAAATTGATCAGTAGCTAAGCACCGATTTCCTGAGTTGAATTTTTCAACTACCCTCTCTTGATTATCTTTTCGAGTAAAAAGGTGGCTGGGACAGACTGGATGCGGAGGGCGGAGGATCGAGAGCAATTATGCACATTGAGAGAAGCCTGTGTCCAGCAGTGGACTGCAATAGGCTAATTGAACTTCCAAGTAAATACATAAGTAAACTACATTTTAAGTAAAAGGCAAAGACTCTCAGTCAATCATTGGATCATTAAGAAATCTACTGTTAGAACTACATTATTAGTACATTACCTTCGTTGAGATAGCGAGTGCTTTCATTATAAGCCGTATGTGATGTAATTGGTACTTTAATGTCACAGGCTGTTCACAGCTGAAACTCTGCACCATATCGGACGACTTCGGCATATCAATACATGAGCGATCCTGAAAGATTATAATTCAAGTAAAATTTAAAGTCTTATTGTAATGGAACAGATCTCAGAAGTATTCCCCTCGCTCTCAACTAATATCATTTAGCATACAGTAGATATAGCATACCGCAAAAGAGACTTGAATGAGATAATATTGTTACATACTGCAGTATAACAAGAACATTCGAATCTACTCTAATTACCGAGTTAAGAAACATACAGCTATGTACCTAATATCATTTAGCATACAGTAGATATAGCATACCGCAAAAGAGACTTGAATGAGATAATATTGTTACATACTGCAGTATAACAAGAACATTCGAATCTATTCTAATTACCGAGTTAAGAAACATACAGCTATGTACCCGGTCAGATATAAGACAGGCTCTACCAAGTACCACAAGCATAGCATAGAGAAGCAAACAGCATAATGCAATTACCTGCATCCCATAAGTGACAATGCTAACATTAGGATGTTCAGGTGACAAGTTCAATTCAATAATATCACAGGAACGTTCTAAGTCCGCCAACAATCCCAAGAACGCAGGCGCTTTCAAAACCAGCTTGGCGACTTCTTCTGCGTCCTCATCTCGAAGTTCCAGCACCGAATCAGCTGTTTGTGTAGATATCTCACAGTCTGTCATTACATTGGTGACTGACTGCGGCTGCAGTCTAGAAGTCAAAGGACAAAAATGTTAAGATTCTAAAAGTGATATCAGAGAATCTAAATTAAATACCAAATGAAGAGATGAGGCAACCTAAGCAACTGATACTCAATGTTTGAATAGAACTGTGTGGTAAAAGCTTTTCAAATCAGCACAACCCTTGCTTAAAATTATTATTATTGTTTTCGTTCAAGGGATTATTTAAAGAAAAGCTCTTTTTAATAGATTTTTTATTTATCAACAATGATTCTGTTAATACATGCTTATAATTATTTAAACTATCATAGTCACTTACAACAGTTGCATTGTTGAAACAGCGCCGAAATATCGGAAACTCAAAACAATGCAACATGGTTATAAGTATACACAAACATTATAATTATAGGGCTATTAAGGTGAATGTCTCATTGGATGATGTGAGAGACTAACACATTACTTACACTAAAAGTAAAGGTGACCCCTCAGCCCTGTAGTACATCTTCAAACTGGATTCTTCTAAAGAGCCAAATATATTGAGACACTCTGCTAGTACTGCTATACTGATCTGAAAATAGTAAGTTTTATCAAATATTGTTGTGCTATGTATATTTTGCTATGTAATCAACTTATCTCTTTCTGTGGATGTTGTAAAAGATAATTAAGGAATAGGCCTGTTCCACAACCAATTTCTGAATCAATTTTTTTATCTTGGTTTTAAAGAAGTCTTTTAATTATAGAGAGAGAGCAAGAAGCAGTATCATTTGGTGAGAATTAAAAAGTAGATTTTTTGTATTTCCCTGCAAAATGTATGTTAAATTAGCTATTTCTGTCGTTTCTAATACTCAAACCTCAATTGATCTCTTAGTCTTTTGAACCCCACATGAAATAGGATCGATTAGAACAAAACAATTTTTGGGCTTCTAGCATTTTTCTTGCTGACTGTATGATTTTGCCAATTATTTTTTTATACCACTTAGGTGGCAGACTAGCGCACGGTCCACCTGATGGAAAGTGGTTACCACGGTAACCACTTTCCATCAGGTGGACCGTGCGCTAGTGGCTTCTTGTGCTTCTCTGGTGTTACACACGTCCATAGGCCACGGCCTATGGACGTGTGTAACACCAGAGAAGCCACACTCGCGCTGCCGACCCTGAGAGCACAGAGTTTCTGTGCCGTCAGTGTAGAGGACAAAGCAGGACAAGTCTTTAGTCATCCCACTGACAGCACAAATTCTCCAGTGAGCTCTGGCTACCCTACTCACCGTTGGGAACACAACACGAAGTTATTATAACCGCGGTATTCTGTAGGGCGGAGGTACTTCCCCAGTGGGACTGCTCAATTGGGCGGAAATACCACCGTGTCCTACCTCCTACATTCTGTGATTGTAGTTCAGAATATCTTACAAAGTTATAGATGGTCTCCTAAGAGTGTTTTGCTGTAATGGTTAAGGTAGCTGCCCTTATTGCCCCTTTTCAAAAATACACCTGTATACCAGCCCTGTCTTCATTTGTAACTAAATACAGAGAAGGGTAAAGTGTGGGTGCCGTGTTTACTGGCCTGTGACTACTATGATGTTGGAAGGCCTTACCTTAAATATAACATCTACATCATCTCTGACATGATACTCGGTGAAATTGTCTGAAGGGACATACGCAGAAGCTTGAACACATTTTCCTTCTTCCACAGTAAGCTTTAGACCCTCAGGAAGTGCACAGAACACAGCCGACTGGAAAAAAGAATATTGTGACATAATTTTTTTTTATACCACTTAGGTGGCAGACAAGCACACGGCCCATCTGATGGAAAGTGGTTGCCGTGGCCTATGGACGCTGGCAAAACCAAGAGAAACTAAAATTTTGCTAGAGAAAGAAACTTCCTTATATTCAAAGAAGAATCAAAGAATCAATTTCATTTATTCAGTTTAGGCACATAAAGAGCACATATGAACGTCAAAATTTCACAATTATGTATGTCAAGAAATAATATAAAAATATTAAATAATGTAAAAATAAACCATTGGAAAATGATTCTTTCGCTGGTTCGGTAGATTAGTTCTACTGAGAAGATACCAGCAAGAACCTCAGCGAACTACATTGGAACTAGATTATTTTTCTTTTATAAATTTGTTTTGGTTTACAATTTATTTTGTTTGAGCAAGCAAGAGACTTATGTTGACCACGCATTAACATCGACAACATAGGTTTTTTCGTACATATAAGATATTTTCATAAATGTATTGAGAAGCAACTGTTAAAATGTTAATTTCTTTGAAAACTTCTTGCAGCGAGTCATGAGGTCTGAGGCTTTAGATCGCACTATTTCTCAACATTTACTTACTATAATATAATAGTATTAATTTATTGATTGTGGTGTTTGTGTTTAACATCAGACAGATATATACAGCCCAGACTCAGGCTCAGATGCATGGCTGGAGTCAACAATAGTGCCCGGATAACGCAATAGGCTCACCCCCTATTATGTGGGACCGAAATACAATTATTAGTAAAATGTGGGTGTTAATTCACCTATGTCTAACTCTCCAGGGATAAAGGTGTGATTATATGTATGTATATATGGTATTTTGAAGAAATTACAGATTAAAGGCATCCAAATTATGTCTGCTGGCATGGTGTGTAAAGACATGCAAGAGTGCCTTCCGAAGCAACAACATAATACATTATACCCATCTAAGTACAATTTATGAAACAATCAATTCAATCCAGTGTGCAATATTAGTATTAAAAAGGTTATATATGTATAATATAATACCTCTTGAAACTGTATAGCTTTCAACAAACTGCACAGAGTTTTCCCCGAATCCATAGATGCCGTAAAATAGTACTGTGATGTACCTTCATCCATTACTCTCAGTAATATTGTACATGGACAGTAACAACATTAAATACTGCTCTTGAGTTACCTCGTGTTCTATTGTTCTGTCAAGGATTTGGGCTATTCTAGCAGCCAACACGTGTTTGCAGCTGACCTGTGTTTTATGCTCTAAGACTTGGTGCTTGAACGAACGGCAGGGACAGTAGTTTATGCGAGGAAACACGCGATAACAGCGATCATTTTCTCCTTTTATTTCTAACAAAGTTCTCGTGTTATTTTTCGTAGTATAGGCAATAAAAGTGGGATACTTCTCCAATATGATCAGGGATCTCTCTAGTACGTCTCCGAAAATTGAATATAGAGACAGTAGTTCATCATCTAAAACTTAAAAATAATAAATGAATAGGTATTTAATTACGAAATTTAATGTTATCATAACATCAAAAGTTTATTAACTAATAAAATTGGACTAACGATCTTTGTTTCCAAATTGGACTCGTTTTTCTATTTCACTGAAAACACATTCAGCTACAAACGGCACTTTTAATACAGATTTTGAATGGTTCATACTTCATATTCTAATAAAAACTATTTTTCACTATACTGTATGAGCGTTCGTTAGAATAAATTACAAAATGTAATACGAATAATAGGTACTATTAGTTTTAAATAGAGTGTAGGTAATCAGTTATTTTAACTTTAATTTGCCCGGTTAGCCGGTGGCGGAGCCGCGAAGGCGGTAAAGTAAATCAAAGTAAATTGTCAATTTAATTCAATTCTTATTGAATGACTTCTGTGTGTTGCCACAACTTGCCAATGTCAGGATGTTGTGAAAATTTATTTGGTGAAGAGACAATCTGCTAAGTATATGAAATTTTACGGTCAAAAGAAAAAAATATGCAAATAAATGTCAATAAAATAAATAAGTGAATAGGTACGTCAAGTTGACATCGATAATTAACGTTACGATTACGATTGTAATACACCTTTTCAAGAGACCTGAGCGTCATTATCTGAAGGAGTGGTCTACGTCAGAGGACCTCTTGGTGTCGGCGTAACTCGCGCCAGTAGAACAGACTGGGACAAGGGGTGGTGACCTCGACCAAGGGGGAAAATTCGCCTGGGCGTATAGGGCAGGGCGAGTCTGAGTGAACAAAGGATGTCACGAGAGAGACGAGCCATCTCATTTATCACATGGGTGATACACTTATTACATAAACCACTGAAATTCGCCTGGGGCGAATCGGGCAGGGTGAGTCTGAGTGAACAAAAGAGGTCACGAGAGAGACGAGCCAGCTCATATATCAGATGGGTGATGGGTGATACACTTATTATGTAAACCACAGTTAGATATTCGCCTGGGGCAATATATGATATCATGGTATATACTAAGTCGGTTCAGTAGAGTAGTAATAGGTATATACTTGTTAAATAAGTCAATGTAAGGGATACCAACCGATAGGGGAAACTGGGTTTTTAGTGTGTGAGTGTATTTGAAATAAGTAGGTAGTATGAACCTGATAAGCTAATTCAACTCAGTATAGTAGTAACTTAAAGAGGGAAATATACTAATAAATCATATAGCTAATTATACCATATATATAATAATATATAACCATGTTCTACGCCAAGTTTATAGTAGAGTGCTCTCTCTGGGTGTTTGTGGTATGGGTCAGCTCATGGCACTTACTTCCAGAGAGGATAGGCTGTCCACGGAGACTCTGCCTGCAGCAGAGTCTCCTTGTCTCACTTATCATTTCAGATTCAACAAACCATGCATGCGAGGTGAATATGAGGGCTGTGAGTTGCACATAGTAGCATCTGATGTTGAGGACAATGCAAGTTAAGAAAATCAAGATCCTATCAATCCGCTTTCTGGCCATCCTTGAGAGAATAAGGTAAATAATCAAGATTGTCCCCACATCTCTTCCCACTATAAATGTGGCCTTAATGACCGAGTTCCCTTTACAAGAGTCTCTGCCGATTTACGGGTGCGCTTTTTTTTATACCACTTAGGCGGCAGACAAGCGCACGGCCCACCTGATGGAAAGTGGTTACCGTGGCCTATGGACGTGTGTAACACCAGAGAAGCTACACTCGCGCTGCCGATCCTGTAAGCACAGAGTCTCTGTGTCGTCAGTGTAGAGGACAAAGCAGGACAAGCCTTTAGTCATCCCACTGACAGTACAAATTCTACAGTGAGCTCTGGCTACCCTACTTACCGCCGGGAACACAACACGAAGTTATTATAACCGCGGTATTCTGTAAGGCGGAGGTACTTCCCCAGTCGGACTGCTCAATTGGACGGAAATACCGCCGTGTCCTACCTCCTATATTTAGAGGCGCTTCTCGGTGCCTCGTTAAGTATTCGTAAAATTTTAGATATCATCTTACCAGCGTTTCCTGTCATACATTATTAGCATTCAACCCGAGTTATACAATATACAAGTGGTGTTTGGCGCTGTTTTACACATTACGTGTCTAACAACAGAGGTCATTGAGAAAGTGTTAGTGCTAGTTACGTTTGACATTCACAAAATATATAAATTAATTTCACATTAAACTATTATAAAAAAAAATGCAATTACTTATAAAATTTATACAAAACTATGCTAACTATACAATATATTTAGTTTAGTTTGACGATGAGTTATCCTTTAAACCACACTATGATCACATTACAACCAGAGCCAATCAGCTTCTCGGTTGCGTATTACGGTTCCAGCAAAGGCTTTAAAGAGCCTCGCAGTATCCTGTATCCTCCAACCTGAACAGATTAATTAGGACATAGCAGACACGCTGTGTCCTGGTAAACAATCCCACTGTTTCTTGTCATCATCATCATCAATTAGCCCATTGTATCTACCACTATCAATTTAGTACCATTAAATATTTGCATGTTGTAATTTTTAATTCGTTTCGGTGACCCTTTCTGTTTTTCATTTGTATACACTTCAAAAACATCCAGTTCAAAAAGTTTGCTGGTTGCTAATTTATTGTTAATGTTATGATTGATTGTAATTTGTTGTGTATAAAATGGAGAAAAAGAGCGAGACTGCAACTTTAGGCATCGAAAAATTTCTCAACTGGTACCGTGCTCAAAAGGCTGGCGGTATTACCACGCTGAATGGCTATGCCAATTCTTTGAGCGAAGTAATGGCCAGCCTTATGGTCACGGGAAGCGTCGATTAGTAGTCGCTTCGCTATTTCTTTGAGAAACGCGCGCGCGCTTGAACCCCATGGATCCAACGTTTCGACTCGATACCTAGTTACCTTGTTAATTCTGAAGTATTCAGCTCCGTTTTGCAAACTCAAGACTCAAGTCTTATTTTTATTTTTAGAATGGCAAGTACAGTCGAAAACAGAAATTGAAACCTGTTTTTGAACTGAATAATCAATGTCAAACGAAAATCAGACAGGAAAATGCTCTTCTTTCTTGTCTGAGGGAAAAGCTCCCTGTCATGTAGACGGAAAAATTGTGAAAACTGAAAAGCTCTGACTGTTGACTGTACTTTATTTTTATAAGCCCTACTGTTTGTAGGATGGGATTATTAAAACTTTAACTGCGATATAACTGTTATAGGTCATTTTAGACCTTCAATAATTTAAAACCGGTGCGTGAAATACAAAACCTTTGTGTTTCTTCAGTTATTTTTATTTTTCATTTTCATTTTTCACGGGTGCGGTTTCAGGTGGTGCAAGTGAAACTATGCCGGAACATTTGGAACTGCAACAGCTGGTCGACCTATCGGCAGGGAGTGGCGATGAAACACTCCCGAATCTACTCGAAAATAAAAGACCATTGTTAAAAAGGTGCCCATACCTCGGTCTGATACTCGCAACACTTTCTTCACTATTTTTCTCGCTATGCTCTGTTATTGTGAAGAGCCTGGACAACATTGAACCGATGCAACTGGCCATGTTCCGCTTTATTGGTGTTTTGTTACCTACTGTACCTATAGTGATATATACAGAGCAACCGATATTCCCTGAAAAGAAACGGTTGCTTCTAATATCACGGTCACTTGTTGGTACATTTGGTTTAGCGTTAAGTTTTTATGCATTCCATTATATGCCATTAGCAGATGCATCTGTTATAGTATTTTCGGTGCCAGTATTTGTTGCACTATTTGCAAGAATTATTTTAAAAGAACCTTGTGGTATTTGGAATGTAATATCTATCATTTTAACTCTTATTGGGGTTGTGTTAATAACGCACCCACCATTTTTATTTGGAAGTGATACCAATGCTGAACACAATCCAAAATATGACAGTGTGAAGGGACCTATAACTGCCTTTCTATCTACGATAATAGGAGCTAATGCTTACGTTCTATTGCGTATGCTCAAAGGGCTACATTTCTCCGTAATTATGACAAATTTTGGTGCTATTGCAATATTACAAACATTTTTGTACTCATTAATATTTGGTGTTATATGTATGCCCAACTGTGGTACGGAACGTCTTCTTGTTGTATGTTTGGCATTATTCAGTTATTTGGGGCAAATATTGTTAACAATGTCCTTGCAAATGGAGCAAGCTGGCCCAGTTGCCATAGCTCGATCTGCTGATATTGTCTTTGCATTCCTATGGCAGGTTATGTTCTTTAACGAGATTCCTGGAAAATATTCGATCTGCGGAGCTGTTTTAGTTTTGAGTTCGGTAATGCTGGTTGGTTTACGGAAGTGGGCACTGGCGTTACCCACAGACTCACAACTTAAAAGTAAACTAGGTGTACTGGCACGATAATCTATAGTTATTGAATTGCACTTGTGTATAAGAAAGTAAACATTGCATTTTAACCCAATTTAAAAAAAAATGATTGTCAGTATTTTTTCATGAGTGATCAATGACAATTTTTTCTCACATAGAGCTATTTCAATCATTGTTTTTCGTACATGAGATAATGTTGCAGAAGTGGTCCCATAAAAATTTCCACAAGTAATTACAAGCTAATTTGCAATGCCATCTGTAGGGACTGTGGGTCTGCCTAATTTATATTAAATATATAGTATATTTTTCACTATGGACATTATTATACAACTAAATCTGAGTTTGAAATAGTAAAAGTTAAATAGTAGGTAATAGTTTCATAAGTTTATTTTTAATATTTTAAAGCTTTTATATATTGGAATAGATAGAATTGGAATGTATACCTACCCAATTGGTAATTGGTTATCTATTGAGATGTTATGTTATGTTGCTCTTTATTCTACTTTTAAATATCTAATTTATCAATCTGTCAAAGACTTGGTCACAGCCTGAATTTGTAGAGGGTATCTTTTTTAAGTGCGGCAATTCCTTCAGAAAATTCATTTTTATAATACTTTTCATTTTGACGGGCATTATTTGAGGAGGGGGAGGTCATGTCCCTCCCCAATTCGGACCCCGCCTAAACTGCCATTATACTCCATAACCAAGCTAAATGCGCATATGACATATTTAAATCGGTGCGCAGATCGCCCGCCATGTTGCATCATCGTTTATCTGCAATAACATTTTATTGCCATTCCGACGCAAAAGATCCGCGATGATATGTTCGTCGAATGCAGTATAGGCCTTACTGAAATCTTGCTTTGGTAGGTATCAGTTAAAGGATGGCAGCACTACATTTCAATATCAGTAGGTTTTTTTAAAGATATGTAATTAAGTATGGACTCGAACAATAACTATTAAATATATATAATAAATAAAATGTAATTTAAGCATAACTTTGCATCAATAACTTCTATTTATACTGCTGGACCGATATGGAACAAACAATTTGATCTCACCAGTAACTAACCATTACCAACCAGGTGACACTATAGAAAAGCCCTTTGTCATAGTTCCCTCCGGGGTAGGCAGAGACAACAGCCAGCCATTTGACTATAGCCTTACATACTTCACGAGCTCCCTCTACTGTTATTAATCCTTTCATGCAAGCCCACCGGTTCCGAACACTTCTGACCCGTCCTTAGTTTCAAAATTGTATTAATTTGGCCAATGTGTGTGTACTGCAAAGTCGATCTTGGCTGATCTGCCCATTTATCTGTGCCTTGCATACCGGGTGTGTAATTCACTTTGTCAATCAATGCAAAAAAAATCATTAAATTATTCATCTAATCTCTGGGGCCTGTTCGAAATTCAAATGTATTCCCGCGTCACCGCCAAAAAAGCGTCACATTTATTTGTTCTAAGCATTTTGTCTAGCAGTATACGTAGCAGTTGTTCCTTTTCACCCTAAAAGACTGTTATGTAAGTCCAATTTGACTTGTGTTGTGTGTTTGCCTGTACTCCTTGTTGGTTTTAGTGTTAAGATCTTATTCTATAGTTTATTGTTGACCAAAGCTTTTTTATATTAGCCACTTAGTTACACTGTTGGTTGCAAAGCTATTCTTATACTGTCGTTTGAGTGATCACTCTTAAGTAAGATTTCAACAGTGAAAATTAATGCATTCAAGTTCAACTAAATTGTTCTCCGTGTTTCGTTATTGAAACTAAGGTCATGTAGCCGCTCAGTGTAAATAATAATTTTCCATTGTTCAGAAAGTTTCTATGAAATGTATCTAAAGGTCACTATTCGTTCTAATTAGCGCGTTGGTCACTTAAAATGTGATTATGCATTTCAAGTATGACGCAATTGCAGTTATTTTCACTGGTGAAATCCTGTAACAATTAGTTAATTGTTACATATCGTCACTGTTACCTTATTAATATTAAAAAGTCCGTGTAAATTGATTTAACTGTTATGAAGTTATATTTTTCGAATAGGTGTAAGATTTTAAAATACAGTCATAATCACCTAGTCACTTGTAATTAAATACATTCTAGTCATATTAAAATTAGATATTTTTTGTTATTAGATTCAAAACGAATATTTTTTATAGAATCGACTTCGTCTGGACATTAATCTATATAGTTTAAGTATCTTTAGAGTTAATGTAGCTTGGGACTATTTGTTTTTTTTTAAGTTCTCTAGTCTTTGTATTCCTAGTCATGGCACAATAGTGTATAGTTTAATAATTATAATGTACTAAACTCATTTTCTGGCCAATTGTCTCTCGCATAGATTCTTTAAAATAAAATGATATTCTTATCTTCAGTAGTCTACGGTACACGAACGGATTGTCGTTGCAGATTTTCCGCTTGAATACGCCGTCGGAAGATCCGTCGCTCACATAATTTACCAGTTATTAGTAATTTATATGCTAATAAGTACCCATATTAGGTATCGAGTTAAACGGGATGAATAGAGATCAATGGGTATTTATAAATAAAAAAAAAAGTGAAGCTATGGATTAGCAACTGTAATATTGAACAGGATTATCAAATATCTGATTATAATAATTCAATATTAATATAAACTACAAGTACAAAATATCTGCATAGATACTTAAAACTTTGTAAAAGAAATTATTTAAAAATCTAACGGCCATTTTATTTTTATTCATCCATTGGTCTAGGTATATTCATCCTGTTTTACTCGGTATGTCATTTTAATTAAACTTTATAATGTACGATCTAATAAATCTACATGGATAACGATTTTTTTATTTAATTAGTGTGTACATTTGTTGTCTAAATTGATGTTGTTGACTGTACATACATTGATTGGATTGTGATATTTTTACGTTTAGTAATACTATGTACACTGCTTAATTAAATATAATATTCAAGACAAGGCTGTACTACTCATTTATTCTTTAACTAGCCTACTGCCCGCGGCTCCGCCCGCGCTGATGTCGGTTAACGCGACTTTTGCTTAAGTAGGTACCTTTTTCACTAGTCATACTGAACCGATTGCGATCAAACAAACGTAAGATTTTTAAGTCTGCCCAAGACCATTCAAACAAAAAAAAACGCTCAAAAAGTACTTTTTTACGTCCATCGGGAACAAACAGACAAGAAGTGAAACAAAATGTTTTTGTGTTCAGTATCGTTAAATACTTAATACCCAAGCTTTTATTAAAATTTCCTATTTACAGCCCGTTGAAACGCTATCCAAATCGCATTTATCGTAAAATACGCTATGGTACTGTAGTACCTACACTGCGACATCGCGTCGCGGTACACCATATAAACGTTTATTTCTTTTTAACCCGCGGGATTCTATAACTTTTTCTCTTTCTATTGTAATGTTTATATAATACACTGACGGACTCATAAACTGCATCAAAGTTCAGGTTTACTCTAAAAGGATTTTTTATAATAAGTATGCAAACTTTTTAGATTAAATTATATAAATATGGAAAGACTGGCTCTTAATCTTAAAAAAAAATTAAATTTAAAAATAGAACTGCAGTAAAACAAATGAATATAGCCGGGAAAGAAAATTTACTTGTAGTATCAGATTTGCGTGTTATTTATAGCAAAGTTTTAAATTGATTCTCATTGATTTTTTTTGTTTTGTCAATTGAATTATTGTTACCAGCATAATTGTTGGGTTAGTTTTTTAACACATCGAGAGTTTTTGAACCATAATATGGATACTTCGTCCGAACAAGCGGCACAAATTGTAGCATTGGTGCGGGAGGGCTTGGATCAACGAACGATTGGTAGAAATTTAAATTTAAACCAGTCTACGGTTTCTAGAATATACAGAAGGTTTGTAGAGACAGGTTCTTACAGGAGGAGACGTGGTACAGGCAGAACTCGAGCAACCACAGGTCGTGATGACCGATTTATTGTTATAACTTCCCTGCGAAATCGTTTCCTCACGTCAGTTAACATCAAAACCGAGCTTAATGAAGTGCGTGGAGTAAACGTGTGTGCACGAACAATAAGAAGAAGGTTAAAGGAAGCGGATATCACCCCTTTTAGACCAGCAAATGGTCCAAAGTTGTCTACAGCTCACAGACAAGCTCGCTTAAGATTTGCGCGTCATCACCTGAATTGGACAGAAGAGCAGTGGGCCTCTGTATTGTTCACGGACGAGTGTAGGACATGTTTATATGGTGCAGATGGTCGCAGAAGAGTCTATCGTCGACGTGGGGAGCGATATGCTCAAAGTTGCATTGAGGAGCGTGTTCCTTTTGGAGGCGGTTCATGTATGGTCTGGGGTGGCATATCGATGAACGGGCGAACCGAACTTGTGTTCATAGACATGGTCCGTCAAAACGGTAATAGAGGGGGTTTGACAGCACATCGCTACATAACAGAGATATTAGAAGATCACGTGGTGCCTTACATGGGATTCATAGGCGAAAATTTTACTTTAATGCAGGATAATGCCCGGCCGCATGCAGCTGCACAAGTTCAACATTATTGCGAAGAGGTTGGGATACGTACAATGAATTGGCCAGCACGCAGCCCGGATCTTAATCCCATCGAGCATGTTTGGGACAATTTAAAAAGAGCTGTATATGCGAGAAACCCTTCGCCCACGACAGTGGCAGCACTAAGAACAGCACTTTCAGAAGAATGGGACAATATTCCGCAAGATCTTTTAAAAACCCTTATAAAATCTATGCGGAACCGATTAGAATCCGTAATAAGGGCACGTGGGGGTAATACACCTTATTAAAACACAAATAAACCCTTGCATAAAGTTTGTGTCTATTGTTAAAACCAATTTTTTAATTAAACCAATTTTTCTTAAATTTCTGTTTTTTCTTCAATAAAAGTCTTAAGGTCCTTTCCAGTACATAAACTTAAACTTAAAGATATGACCCTACGCTGTTTTAAAGTTCACGAACCAATCTAGAGGTTTCAATTTAAATCTGCATAGAAAGTATGCATACTTGGTTAAAATATTTATTTCAAAGTCGTCTATTACTTTGATGCAGTTTATGAGTCCGTCAGTGTATTTCATGATTCAAATACGATGGTCGAGATGAGATTGCTTTATTTCAATATTAAAAAAAAATCGTTGGTTTGTCAAATACTCTGAATAATTAGGAGCATAGATTATTAAATATAATAAGAGATTAGGAACATAGTATATTACTCTCTGTGATTAGGAGAGTTTGTCACCGCTCTCACGCATGTGGAGTGCTTCGGTGAAATCCATCATATCATACATAACTCTGCTTGAGAATCAATATTAACGTAAGTATCTTTTTTTCTTTTGACCGAACAATTTCATATAGCAGTACAATCTCTTCACCAAATAATTTTATATATAATAATAAACAAAAAATCTACGCATTAATTATCTTCGTAAAGATTACACAGAGACAGAATTTGGTAACGGTCGATGTAAAAGATCAGGAAATTAATTCAAAAATATATTACTTACATATCTATGTTATTTTTTTTACCTTCAAATAGGCGGTGAATGTTTGTCAATTATTTTTAGTAAATTTTTGAAGGATATTTACAAAAAATTTAAATAGCAATTTTAGCTTGATTTGTTGTAGTTGTGGTTTTGATGGTGTTTTGGGATTCGTTTTACTTTTTTTAACAATCTAACATACACAATATTTACTAAACTGGAGTCAAGAGATGCCCGTGGTGGGGTGACGGAAAGTTTTTCTGTTAGGTACCTACTTAGTTATTTTGCTCTTTTTCTTTGTTTGATAAGTTTATACGACATTGTCTTAAAAAAACGCTACTCGAGTCGAACGCGTATCGCACGAATTATGTTCGTAAATATTTGGTTCGTACGAACGCGCACTAAAACATGGATTTCAAATAAGTATCCTAATTGCCATTCGCGCGATGCGATCACGAGGCTTAAATTTGTAATGAATTTGCGCGAGCACAATACATGATGATCGCGGATTGGCGTTCTATAACCCCTCGTTTTCACCTAAGTATACAGGGTGTATTTTTGAAACGGGGCAGTAAGGGCAAGTACCTTAACCGTTGCAGTTACAGCAAAACGTTCTTAAAAGACCTTCCCTAACTTTTTGGGACATTTTGAACTGCATTCACAGATTTTGTAAAAAAACTTAGCAAAAAAAATGCAAAAAGTTCAAATTTTTTTTTTATGCCAGTCGATTCTATTTCATATGGGGATCAAAAAACTCTATGGGACCATTTTAGCTTTCAGTACCTACTAGAAAAGACAGAAATCGCCAAAAACGTTTCCCATACATTTCGTACGGAAATATGATAAATCAACTCGAAACTCATAGGTCAGATAAAATTTTGAACTTTTTTAAATAAAAAAAATCATTTAAACATTTAAGAAATTGGTTTATGAAATAAATTGCTCAAAATGATTTCCATTTTCACGACTAGATACATAAGTCTATCCTTTTTTGCACTGAACGAATGGCGGCTAATAATGTTCTGGGATGAATATTACGTAAAATGGTCAAAACGTAAAACGTCGTCTTATACAACTAGTTTTTCACGAAGCCCCATAAAAAAAAATCAAGTGGTGTTAGATCGGGGCTACGAGGTGGCCACTGTGTTGGACCATGTGTACCTACCTATCCACTGTGTACCGAATAGGCGGCTCAAATTGGAACGTGAAAGGTGACTGTTATGTGGCGGAGCACCATCTTGTTGAAAATGAACTTTTCGCAATTCCGACAGGGGCCATTCGTCCATCTCTTTTTCAAGATGGTGTAAAATGACTTCATTATACATGGCAGAATTCAGTTTCCCTTCATAAAATTCCACCATTATGAGTCGATTGGACATTATACCACACCAACAGTTGAATGAGAAGCGAACCTGATTATGACTTGCCGTAACTCTTAGTGGATTTTCTTTGGACCAATAGTGGTGATTTTTTCTGTTGTACATACCGTTATTGGAAAAATTCGTTTCGTCTGACCACAGTATGTAATTTAAAAATTCATGATCTCTGCTTATTTTTCCTCTTAGCCATCTGCAAAAAGTAAGCCTTCGAACATCATCACCCGGATGTAACACTTGAACTATGCGCCCATATCGATAGCACTTGTAGCCGTATTTCTACCATAACTTTATCACAAGGGAGTGGGATACACCTACTTCAAGGGCGACTTGCCTGGACGATACCTCTGGATATGCTTCGATATAAGTCAGAACCGCTATCTCCGTGTCCATGTCCACACGAGGCTGCCGCTTTCTTTTGAAAGAACCCTGCAATTCCAGGTTTTTCAAAAGATTTGTAATAACCTTTCTTGTTGGCACATGCCGCAACGGATACTTATTGCGGTACCACACTAATGCAGCTCCCGCATTTCGATTATTGACAAAATACGCTTCTAATAAGTCAATTTTTTCACGATTAGAAGACATTTTAGCGAAAATCCTTAATTAATAACTCATACGAAGTTTCTCAGCTGAAACTAAGTATCTATAACACACAGATTTTCGAATCAAATTCGAAATTTGAGGGTAAAAATTCTTTTTATTTACTTTACAGTCAATTCTACCCACTTCCTGGCCATAACAAAAAGTTAGACCATCGTAGAAATTTGTTTCTGTTGCCGAAATGTATGGGAAACGTTTTTGGCGATTTCTGTCTTTCCTAGTACTGAAAGCTAAAATGGTCTCATAGAGTTTTTTGATCCCCACATGAAATAGAATGGATTGGCATAAAAAAATTTTTTGGACTTTTTGCATTTTTTTTGCCAACTGTAAGTTTTTTACAAAATCTGTGAATGCAGTTCAAAATACGTCAAAAAGTTAGGGAAGGTCTTCTAAGAACGTTTTGCTGTAACTGCAACGGTTAAGGTACTTGCCCTTACTGCCCCGTTTCAAAAATACACCCTGTACATAGGTTACACTAAAAGTTTCCGGAACTGGCCACTTACATAAACAATATTGAAAAATTTATTACAACATTTGAAAATAGAACTCTTTGGCTGTAGAATACAGTTTGTTTCATCTGACTGTCTTTTGTTTTTACCTTGTGGCGCCATTTAAAAAATTGTGTGTCTGCATCAACATGGATTTAACTCGGGAAAATTTTCGTAGTATGATTTTCTACGATTTTAAGTGTAATTTGACGGCTCAACAGAGCATCGCTCGGCTTGAAACAGCTTTTGGCGATGAAGCTCCATGCAAGACGACTGTTTATAGCTGGTTTGCAGAATTCAAGCGTGGTCGTATCAATCTCAGTGACGAATCTCGCGATGGTCGGCCGTCCACCGCTGTGACCAACAAAAACATCGATGCTGTGCGCCGTATGATTGAAACAAGCATGTGACCTACCATGAAATTCGCGCATCCTTAGAAATAGGCATGAGTCAAATACAATCAATCCTACACAAACATTTGGGTGTGAGAAAGCTGTGCTCGCGGTGGATCCCACATAACTTGACCGAGGATCAAAAAACGGACCGCGTCACTTGGTACAGTGCCATGCTTACCAGATTTAACGAAGGTGCGTCAAATTTGGTGTGGGACATAGTAACAGGTGACGAAACATGGATTTATTGCTACGATCCCAAAACAAAGCAGCAATCGAGCGTATGGGTCTTTCAAGATGAACCGAAACCAACCAAAGTGGCGCGCGTGAAAAGTGCATCTAAGCGGATGATTGTTTCTTTTTTTAATAAAACTGGACACGTGGCTACTGTTGCTTTAGAAAATCGTCGTACTGTGAATAGTGACTGGTACACGACCATTTGTTTGCCGGAAGTTATTGACGAACTCCGTAAAAATAACCGTAAACGCCGTATCATCCTGCCCCACGACAATGCTAGTTCTCACACGGCCAGACAGACAAACGACTTTTTGAAGGCGAAAAATGTAGAACACTCATGAGTCATCCTGCATACAGTCCCGACCTGGCACCTTGTGACTTTTATCTGTTCCCAAAAATTAAGAACCAATTACGCGGCCAACGATTTTCATCACCAGAAGAGGCTGTCGAGGAGTATGAAAAACACGTTTCAGAGGTCACCACAGAGGAGTGGCACAAAAGTTTTCAAAACTTAAAAAAGGTAGATTATTTTGAAAAACAATAAATTAATTTTGTATCTTTAATAGTATTTTTTCATATTCATTCCGGAAACTTATAGTGCGCCCCACGTATAACATGTAATCATCAAGTTGCAATATGTCTCAGACTTCAGTGTGAACGGATTTGTGTTTTATACTTGTTTACAACTTGTTGGCTATATCTGCCTACATACTTTGTGAACAAAAAAGTATCTAAGACAGTCTCAATACAATTTTGTTTTAATCAGTCTTCTACAAGTTTTGTATCATACAAGCTTACAACTTGGTTCTTAGTGAAAACGAGGGGTTAGGACAGGTTTTGGGCTCACGCGAACACACGATGTTCGTTGTAGCTGTTGTTGGGTAGTGGGACGTAGGTGCGTAAATATGAATTGTTGAATGCGTTCATAATGAAATTTGATCACTGTTTCAGAGCAATGTTAAAAATGGTTACAATGTTTTTTTCGTCTAGGTCAGTGGCAGAGGAATTTAAAAAAAAAGATAGGTCGCTAAACAAGAAGCGTAGGTATTGCTCAATTGTCAAACGTTTGACTCTACTTTGCCTTTCAGGGCGGTGTTAGATGAGGCAATAATAGATGCACACACGCAGCGCCGCCCCAAAAGTAAGTTCATTTAGTCTTTATGTAGTCATAATTATGTTACCAACTGATCCCTGCGGCTTCGCACACATAGAATTTTGATCCTGTTCCCGCAACCTATGGGAACCTATTACCGGAATAAAAAGTAACCTCTGTGTTATTTCAGACTCCTAACATTAAATACATTAAATTTCACCCAGATCCGTTCAGCCATTAATGTGAATAACAAACATACAAACACATCTTCACAATATTTCGAAATTATTCATTTCTTATAAGTAGGATAACTTCCAGATAAAATTTTAGTAGTTTTTAAAAGAAATTGATTCGAATGTTATTTCACAGGAAAGGTCAGCTGGTTATAACCCCATCGACGGAGGTAATCACCCTCTCCGAAGACGTTGTGCTGGACGAAAGCGTCATCGTCGGTGCTAGCGTCAAGATAGTGGGTTTTTCGCCAAGCACGTCTACATGTCTGATGACGTCATTGCCGCCTCACTTCCCAATGCCGTCACCATCGGCCGCTGATCCTGGTAATTTTTTATGCTAATGTCGCAACTGTGGCGTGGTACTTAGGTATCTGGTTGTAACAGACTGCTTCTTTAAAGTAGCTGATATGTAGTTGATATACTTACATATAATTTGGTTTTAGATCCCTCCATTTATGACGACGACCTGGAGGCAGATATTCGAATGTGGGAACGGATAGCTGGCCTTGACGCTGGCAGTGACTTGGAAGACGATGACGTGGACCTTGCGGGTAGTCGCCATAGGCTCGCGGCTGGATTCGAAGTAGAGTTGTCCACCGACATACGTAGGGCGTTGGATGAAATGGACAGGGAGGACGATTGTCCCCATGGCGATATGCTCTATTTTGATTGGCCCAATGACTTAAATGTTTTTACAGCGGAGCGAGAGACATTTACTGGTCCAGCATGAAACGCTTTTAAACCAGAAGAAATGTCTGCGTTATTTTTGTGAAAATTTGGACACGCAACGCAGACATATCGGAAAAGGTGGATTTCCATAACGCCAGAAATGTGTGGACCTTTGAAATTATAATGCTGCAGAGTAGTATTGTACCGATTCCTGTGGAAAAGGAATACTGGACGCCATGTATGAAAATCGGCAACTTCGCCGAAATTATACCCTACTATCGTTTTCAATTAATTAAACGTTGTCTACATTTTATAGACAATGATATCTGTGCCAGGGGTATCCCGAATAAGTTCACTAAGATAAAGCCATACCTACCTGAGCAGGAAATAGCTATAGATGAGTCTGTGATGCTGTGGAAAGGCCGTCTCTCCTTTGCACAGCTCATAGCTAACAAAGCTGCTCAGGTGGGTAAGGTAAGCTCTGTGAGTCCAAAACGGGATATCTTTGGCACATGATGATGTGAATGTCGCGGTTCAGGCTGACAGTGTCCAAGGCCGAACTTGGGGGTGCGACCTCAAAGAAAAGTCTTTTCTATCAATAAATATTTCGTCCATTACTCAATAAGGGCCACACCTTTGTAATGGACAACTGTTATAACACCCCTTTGTTGGAGCGCACCCTCAAGGCCAATAAAACGGATCATGATTTTAGTGTAATAAGAATTATCTGTGATTGAGTCTAAGAGAAATTTAAAAGTATGTTTTAGTCAAATAAATATTTTAACTGTGAATTAATCTAATATCGCGACTGTCGACCCCTAAAGAGGTCTGATTTTGTGTATGGTTATTTTTTAAATAAATAAAAATGGTTCATTTCACTTTCAATCATGTTTTCTTTTATTTCTCAACATAGGATAACATTGTTATATGCAAATGAAGATATAGCCCTGAAAAGGGTTTTTTTGTAGTCCTTTAAAGGACTATTGAAGTAAATCTGAAACAAAGGAAGAAAATTAACTTTAAAGTTTAAATTTAAAAGAAGAATATCACAGTCCATTATGGCCAAATCTGTAAGAATATTGACAAATGCGATAATTCTTTCCTTAATTTTAGTTTTGTAACTATCGTTATTTAGGGAAGGCAATTGTTGTTTTCTGTATATAAGCAAGCACTAAACAATCCGAGGGATAGCACAGCCACTCCTTACTCTTTTCAAATTCTTTCGCATGTATGTAGCGATATTTTTTATTGCTCGAATTGCCTAATAACTTCTTTCTAGTGTTCACAGCCTTTTAAAAGAATTTTGTAGTCATTTTGTTAAGGCCCACCGCAGACATAGGTTATTTGATCAACCCCAGCATCTACTGCAGTGTGGGTACCTATCCATGTATCAATTACAATAGTTTGGAATTGTGATTATGAGGGAGCATTATTTTTTAGTTTGTTCTTAATAATACATTGAAGGAGATTGCAAATATTTGCTGGAATCCTCTAGCATTAATTGAATTGTCTCTACTAATACTATTAAATATTAAAGTTTTAAATGCTTCCTCAAATCCCATACAATTAGGTTCTACATTTCAAGCACTCAAACTCTGAATACCAAAAAAATTTCATGTGGATATTTAATAAAGTTGCGTGTGAACATTGTATCAAACCAATATTTTTCCACAAAAATTGTCAAAGCGATTATAGTTTTACTAAAATTATTTACAGTTGGCACATACTTCACAAATTTTGAGCCATCACTTCTTTCGTGTTTGACAAGCCTCTCTCCAAAGTTTACGGTGAGGTGAGTTTCTTCTAAGGGCCACTCTATACGTTTTTTCTATGGGGCACAGAAAAAGTTGCAGTGTTAAATGGTTTGAAAAGTTTGTCAATATAACTAAACATCTTTGCATTCTGTTGGCACATCATCTCTCGATACTAAATTGTTAGCAGCTACGGCCATTCTGACACTGAATACTTGATCCACATTTTTTTTAAATTCAGTTAGATCAATATGTTCTCCTGTAATTTTTGGCAGTAACCTTAACTCACCATAAGACTTCTCGGCTGCAAAAAAATCCTACAATACTTTCTGATTCATTTTGATGTTCATAAATCATTTCTTTATTTAACAAATTATTTCGAATTACTTTTAATAAAATGAGTAAATTTTAGCCGCATTCTTCTAATCTCATTTTTTTTCTGTCTGTGTTTTCTTGCCAAGTCCTACGAGTCTTGCAAGAACTTGAAAATATTCTCTGAAATCAAACAAATATTTAAAAAGAATTCTTTTCTATCAAAATGTTGCTTTTCCTCATAAATATAAGCAACTTGAGTGAGTATTTGAGTTATGAATTTGTCCAAGGAAGTTTGCTTTAATTAAATAACTCAAACGTTTAATATTCCCGAGTTTAAATTGTTTCATTTATCAGATGAGAATACATAGCAGGTTTATGATTTGGTCCCATGTAATAGGGGATGAGCCTATTACTGTATTCCAGGCATAATCGTTGACTCAAGCCATGTATTTGAAGCTGGGTCTGTGCTGTATCTGTCTAATGTTAAACAGGCCTATCCCTTAGTCGCTTTCTACGACTCCATATGGGAAGAAATGGGGTGCTAAATCCACTCAATGGTGTGAAGAACAGAGACACACATAAATTTTGTAATATTAGTATGAAAATAAATAACAAAATTAATTTCTCACATGCATCAAATTTGGTCTGTTTTATTTTAACTGATGACTTTTCACTCAAAAGACAATTCATATATATATCCAGATGCTTGATTTGCTGTTGAGTCAGCTGCAAGGGACGTTGTATATTTGTAATGTCCCAATGTTGCTCCACGGTCCATATTTTCTCGCTGGCGAATATAATAGCAGTGGTCTGCTTCCACAAAAGTAGAACTGGACTGCTGTACACCTGAAACACATATCACAATATTATTACCAACATGAAATTTGTGTATAAGATAAGATAAACTTTATTGACATATAAAACAATTATACATGTATCCACTAATTAACAATTTATCATCATCATCATCATCATCATCATCCCTATATATATACAATATAACATAACCACACGCCTATATCTCCGAAGGGGTGGCCAGAGGTGCTAGCACCCACATTTCGCCAGTTTATGTTTAGGACCCAATGTAATAGGTGGCGAGCCTATTGCCATTAACCGGGCACTTATAAACCTGCGATAAATACACACATAACTTCGAAAAGCATCGAAAAGTCATTGGTTTGTGCCATGGTAAAACCTGGAATTGAAACCGAGCCCTTGTCTCAGTAGTCTATTACCCATAGCTCTAGGCTACAGTGTATATACAAATAATAATGGAATTAAAAAACACAGCTAGCACAGGATACGACGGCATTAGCACTAGGATTGTAAAAAGCGTGTCAACTATTATTGCTCCCGTGCTAAGTTATCTTATTAATAATTGTATCACACAGGGCATTTTTCCTGAAAAGCTAAAGTTGTCTCTCATTAAACCACAATTTAAAAAAGAGGATAAAGAGAATATGACTTCTTATAGACCAATAGCTCTGGTACCGGTATTTTCTAAGATCTTCGAAAAGGTCATCCATAACAGTATTAGTAATTACTTTGAGAAATATAATCTGTTTACAGATAACCAAAAAGGTTTCAGAAAAAACAAAAGTATCAATGTTGGCATATATGACTTTCTAAGTACAATTATCTCTAGAATGGACAAAAAACAGCCAGTTCAGGCGCTATATATGGACATGACCAAAGCGTTTGACTATGTAGACCATGGAATATTGATTGACAAATTGAATGCATATGGTATTCGCGGGAATTTGTCATGTTTACTCAAGTCATATCTTGAAAATCGTCAACATATAACTGTGATAAATAAAATATGTAATAGAACTAGGAGTGAAATTTCGTACATGTCGGACACAAGAACCATACGCTATGGAGTTCCACAGGGAAGTATACTTGAACCACTTCTGTTCATTATCTATGTTAATGACTTCCCATCAGCCACACCATTTCCCATGATCATGTACGCCGACGATAGTACAGTGGTATTCAATAATGATAATCTTGATACCACTGTTTCAGCTATCAACAAAAATATTACTTCTTTGATAAACTGGCTAGAGGTACACAATCTCAAAATTAATTTGCACAAGACATATATAATGGACTTTAATCAAAGGGTTAACAAAACAAATCTAGAAATACAGTATGACGATAAAAAGATAAATAACATTAAAGTGATAAAGTTTTTAGGCCTACAAATTGAAAATACACTAAAGTGGAATGCACAGATTGAAATGGTGAGCAATAGAATACACCAACATGCATATGCATTATACATGCTTGGTAAAATTGTAAGCAGGAACACAGTACTTACAGCATACTTTGGACTGGTTGCTTCTACTTTAAGGTATGGGATCATATTTTGGGGCAATGCAACTGGTAAAGAATTAGTTTTTAAAGCTCAAAAGCGATGCATTAGAGCCATATGTAAGATTGAAACGACTGATACATGTAAACCGTATTTTATTAGCCTGAAGATACTGACGATGCCATGTATGTACATATTTGAGATAGTTATGTTTGTTAAACAGAACTGGGAGAAATTCTCTGTTATAACCAGCAGTCGCAGGTCTGACAGGCTATGCTTGGTCCCATTCAAAACGGCCCTATTACATAAAAGTGTATTCGTAATGGCACCTAAGGTTTATAATAAACTGTCTCAAGCTATTAAATCTTGTAAAAACCTACCAATGTTCAAAAAAACAATTACAAGCATTTCTCCTGAATAAAGCCTACTATTCAATAGAGGAGTATCTTAATGAAAAGAGTAGTTAATCCGATTTCTGACTTCATTTCTATTAAATTTTACATTATTTTTATTGACATAATTTATATGATTTTTCTTGGTGACATTACTTTTTATTGACTGCTTGCATTTATAACATTATAATAATTTTATATTACTTATTTACTTTGACATAATTTATTTGAATTGATGTATAAATATTCATGAAATTAATTTTCAACTGACACGGCTTGGAATTGTAATAATTCAATTTAATTTTATCTTAATCTCATCAATTTAAATTAATCTTATTTATTTTGACATAATTTATTTGTATTGATCTATTCGAAATTGAAACCTGCACTTAATAATCTGTAAACCACATGTGGTAGGACATAGCATACATAACATAATTTATAAGACCTTTATACCTAACCTATGATCCACAGAATAAATATTATGATTATGATAATATTATAATCCATTTAAATAAAAACTTGTAGCGAAAACTGATAGGTTTAACCTTATCTATTTTTTTTCTTTTTTACAAGGCATTTATAAAAATAGGTTGGGTTCTTTGCCAGCAAACCTGGGAGTGCACAGAGGAATTGCAATCTAATGAGAGGCAAAGTCTTGTGTACATTACATACATATAATCACGCCTTTTGAACCCGGAGGAATAGGCAGAGGTGAATTAACACCCACATTTCACCAATCATTGTATTCGGTCCTGGGTAACAGGGGATGAGCCTATTGCAGTCTTCTGGGCACTACTGTTGACTCAAGCCATGCATCTGAGGCTGAGTCTGGGCTGTATACAGGGTGTATTTTTGCAATTCCGACAGGGGCCATTCGTCCATCTCGTTTTCAAGATGGTGTAAAATGACTTCATTATACATGGCAGAATTCAGTTTCCCTTCATAAAATTCCACCATTATGACTCGATTGGACATTATACCACACCAACAGTTGAATGAGAAGCGAACCTGATTATGACTTGCCGTAACTCTTAGTGGATTTTCTTTGGACCAATAGTGGTGATTTTTTCTGTTGTACATACCGTTATTGGAAAAATTCGTTTCGTCTGACCACAGTATGTAATTTAAAAATTCATGATCTCTGCTTATTTTTCCTCTTAGCCATCTGCAAAAAGTAAGCCTTCGAACATCATCACCCGGATGTAACACTTGAACTATGCGCCCATATCGATAGCACTTGTAGCCGTATTTCTTCCATATCTTTATCACAAGGGAGTGGGATACACCTACTTCAAGGGCGACTTGCCTGGACGATACCTCTGGATATGCTTCGACATAAGTCAGAACCGCAATCTCCGTGTCCATGTCCACACGAGGCTGCCGCTTTCTTTTGAAAGAACCCTGCAATTCCAGGTTTTTCAAAAGATTTGTAATAACCTTTCTTGTTGGCACATGCCGCAACGGATACTTATTGCGGTACCACACTAATGCAGCTCCCACATTTCGATTATTGACAAAATACGCTTCTAATAAGTCAATTTTTTCACGATTAGAAGACAATTTAGCGATAATCCTTAATTAATAACTCATACGAAGTTTCTCAGCTGAAACTAAGTATAACACACAGATTTTCGAATCAAATTCGAAATTTGAGGGTAAAAATTCTTTTTATTTACTTTACAGTCAATTCTACCCACTTCCTGGCCATAACAAAAAGTTAGACCATCGTAGAAATTTGTTTCTGTTGCCGAAATGTATGGGAAACGTTTTTGGCGATTTCTGTCTTTCCTAGTACTGAAAGCTAAAATGGTCTCAATAGAGTTTTTTGATCCCCACATGAAATAGAATCGATTGGCATAAAAAAAAATTTTTGGACTTTTGCATTTTTTTTGCCAACTAAGTTTTTTACAAAATCTGTGAATGCAGTTCAAAATATGTCAAAAAGTTAGGGAAGGTCTTCTAAGAATGTTTTGCTGTAACTGCAACGGTTGAGGAACTTGCCCTTACTGCCCCGTTTCAAAAATACACCCTGTATATTAACATTAAGATTTAGTAATATGAGTAGGTATACAGAAGGTATACCCCAGACAAAAAGGCATTACGTATACATAAAAATAAAACCATCATAGACCTACATATTTTTACATTAAAAAGTCATATACATTTACAGAAAAAAGAATATACATACATACATGCATACATACACATAAATACATATTATGTATGTTATTGTTGAGAGAGAAAGTAGTCTCTTGTTGGTTCCTTAAAGATATTTAAAGAAAGGCTGTTGCATATTATTATGGTATGAGGAAGAGAATTCCTCAGCCGCACAGCAGAAACTGTGAAGGAGTTGTCATAGTAAGAAGAATTATGTGAGGGAGTTCAAAGCAATAGAGAAGATTAAGTGTGACAGGAATTACCCCTGGGGAAAAGAAACTCAAAACGCTCACGAAGATAAATAGGAGAGGGAGGATTATGAAGAACAGAAAAGAGAAAGGAAAGCATCAGATCATGGCATTTGTATATTCAGATGGATAATTGGTTTTGCTACACAAAGCTGTTAGTAATAAATACATACAATTTAAATTCACCAATGGGACTGCTGTTCGTCTTATACGTCTTCCAGATATCTTGTCCATGGAATCAAAATGGCAATCACATATTCTTTTATTCTTGTATATTTTCATTGGATCAGTTTCATTCAGGTATTCTCCTATTACTGATATCCAAGAAGATAATAAATCAGGGTGTTTATCGGATGTGGGAACTGATGTAACGGAATATTATGTGTGACTGAAAGATAAAGAATCACAAGTTGTTTTTTTTTAATATTTGGCTGCAGTGTAAGTAAAGTTTTTATACTTGATATGTAATAAGTCAGATTTTATACTTGATAGACATTGTACAAGCCATTTGTAGTGTCTTGTAGAGGATGTTATGCCGTCATTCCCAGTTGCTATAAGATCTATGGCAGTTGTTACAGGTAGTTATATCCCTAAAAAGTCCAACATCTAGTCTAGCTGCAATGCTTCGATATTTTAGTTTGGGTTGTATAGGTCAGATGGCAGTCGCTTCACGGAAAATATCGAAGTTTAACGAAATCCGCAATTAGACCGGTAAAGCAGACCCTCAGACACCGAAGTGGAAGCTTGCTGCGGTATAAGTATAACGCGTAAATAGGTAGGTAAAAATTTTTATTTCGATATCATTTACAACTGTGAATAATCTAATTGCTATTATTTTGTGCTTAAATATAAACACAAACCACTTACCCAGAGGGTCGCAGCCAAAAACACAACATCTTTTCGGTATCACACTCATGGTGAGTAAGTATACCAAAACTAAGTGAAACGTAAATTAACAATAATCACTAACAGAACCAGTTAAAGTATTAATACAATAAACAAACCTCGAAAGCATCAACGTCTGAACATCTTCTTCTTCTTCTTATTTTATTTAAATGGCGCCTTGCATCGGTTATATAGATACCGATGATTCTGCCAACCTCAAGGTGGAGAGTAGGTTTAATCGTTTATAGAGGTCTCCAGGTATTCATGGTATTCTTAGTAATTTGGGTTTATCCTTATTGGTCACTGAAAAGGGGACATCACAAGTGTTAGTAATAATAAATATGTGGATATATATATATAAATTAGAGGTCAGGGTTAGATTAGTTATATAGTAGGGGAGAGGGAGGGTTATTAACACTGTATATTACAGATGAAAAGAGTGGAGGGGGGTTACAGTTTAATTTCATTTATAGAGATAAATTTGTGGAGGATCTTGATAAAGGGGGAGGATACCAGGGTAAGTAAGTAGGCCAAATTTATAGGTCGAGGAATCTGCTTTGGGAGAAGGTCATATAATGGAACAACTATTCTTGGACAGGCGTAGAAGATATGCTCGAGACTGCCTTCATCCAAGCCACACTCACATAGAGAGTGGTCTCGAACTCTAATTTTGGCCAAGAATACTGGTGTGCAGACAAATCCTAAACGAAGGCGTATTATAACTGAGGTAGTTAACTTATTGAACCGTTTATTCTTAAAGAACCATGGCTTAGAAGGGATGTATGGTTGTATGGTTCCATAGAATTTACCCTTGATTATTTTAGAGGATTGCCATAAATCATCCCAAGATTTATCCAGGCAAGAACCGGATAAAGTGCGTAGGTCCCGAGTGAAAGCGTATTTGCATGAATCGCATCCTGTACCGGCTGCCAATCTCGCGCAAGAATCCGCAGTTTCATTACCGGATATGCCAATGTGGCTGGGTATCCAAGCTAAGACCACCTCGATACCAGACATGTGACATCTGAGCAGCATGGCTTTTATGTTGAGTGTGAGTGGAAAATTGTTTTTAGACTTAAAAGGATTTTTTAATAAATCAGAGAGACAGCTCAGAGAATCTGTCAATATGAGTGTTTTATTAAGATTATGTGATTCTGCATAATTGACAGCTTCTAGGAGAGCGATAGATTCTCCTGTAAAAATGGAGTTATAAGGAGGGCTTTTAAAGCTCAGAATTATTCTAAATTTGGGAATCCATACTGCAGAGCCAACTGGAGCATCTAGGGACAATTTCGAAGCGTCGGTGTATAGGGTTGTCCAATCCGGCCAGTCACTACCTAATATGTTCAACAGACTTTGATTGGCTGATGTGCATTTTTTGGATATGCCAAAATCTAGAATAATTCTTGGTTGAAATATTAAGGATTGGAAGTCCAGATCAAAAAGGGGGTTTATAGGAAATTGACGGATAGGGACTGTGAGGTTGGCCAGTTTTCTATGTGAATTTATGAGGAGAGGAGGGGATTTATTCTTCCAGTAATCCAAAGAAAAGACCAAGAGACTAAGTTGTTGTAGTATAGGGAGTAGAGGATGAGAACCAATTTGGGCTGCATTAAAGAGAAACCTGTCGCATAAAAATTGCCGACGAAGATGAAGTGGAGGTTCCCTGCATTCAACTTGGAGGGCGTTGATAGGGGAGCATTTCATGGCACCTGTTATGATGCGAAGGCACTTCGACTGAATTCTTTCGAGTTTGGAAAGTGGCAATATGTTGCATGGCTCAAGTAAGAAAGTACCGTAGTCAAAGTGACTACGCACAATGGCATTGTAAATAAGTTTTTGGCAGAAGGGGTGAGAACCCCACCGGACCCCAGACAGAGACCGCATGACATTGACAATGAATGACATATACATGACGTAAATGACGTTACCAAAGAGTTTGACGTTACTATAAAATGGCGCCGTTTTTTGCCGACAACATTCACCAGAGGGCACAGTCGTCTATGAGTGTGCCCCCCCCTGCTCTTGCTTCATCACAATAATAGTAATCTGTGGTGAGCCATTCAGCTCAAGTCCAGCTGTTTGTCAAACTACGGATTACTTTACTTGTTGTCTGATTGTTTTATGATTTTGTTCGTAATTATCACTCTATAAACAGTGTTATTGAAAAATAAAAAAATGGCAGATCGTCTTACACAACTTCAGGATACCATCAACCAGGTAAGTTTCACTACTTACATTTTTTTTATTACAAATGCTTTTTAGTTGTACTTACTGTTTACATTCTTTACAGCAAGCTGAGCATTTCTGCAATAGCATTGGCATATTACAGCAGTTCTCGACACCTAGCAAGTTCCCCGGTTTCGATCGTAGCGGTTCACAAACTCCACAACAGCAGCAGAATCAAGAAGATTACGCTGTGCTGTTCGCGACATTGATCTCTCGATGTGCTAAGGACATAGATACACTCATAGAGTCCCTGCCTAGTGAGGAGAGCTCTACAGAACTTCAAGTGCAAAGTCTAAGGCGTTTAGAAGCTGAAAATAAAGAGGCAGCAGAACAATTAGAAGAAGTAAGTGTATATTTTTGTTGTTCTATTTTTTTTTTGTATAGTGTTATATTTTGATAAACAACCTTACTAAGGAATTCACATATACCACCTATATCTGTCAATGTCTAATTCCTACCATATTCTGTAGTTGTGGCACACTATGTTGACCGTTTTGACACAACTGGTTTTGCTCATATTCTCTTTTTTGGTGTGTGAAGTTTATTTTCTTCTGTGCCAGTTTCGCCATATTTTTCTTTGGTTATTCGTCTAACAGTTCATAGTCCAAAATTAAGCGCACAAAAAAAGAGAAAACGAGCATAACCAGTCAAAACGTCCATCATAGCATGTTGTAAAAATAGTCTACACTTTTAGTTAGCTAGTTTAGCTAGTGTTGCAGAAAAATAGTTCAAGTGAGATATTTATTTAAACATGTTGGTATCTACCTCTCTGAGCAGTCGATCAGATTCCAAAGTACAAACTTTTTTGTAACTTTATAGTAAGCCAATAAAGGTGGTTTCAAGAAATGTTATGTATAATGTAATCGCCGCGTGGTTCCCGGCAGAGTAGAATTTGGACCACCCCATCTCTTCCCATATGGTGTTGTACAAGGCGACTAAGGGATAGGGCTGTTTAACATCGGACAGATATATACAGCCCAGACTCAGCCTCAGATGCATGGCTCGAGTCAACAATAGTGCTCGAAATACGGCAATAGGCTCACCCCCTATTATGTGGGACCGAATATAAATATTGGTGAAATGTGGGTGATAATTACCTCTGCCTAACCCTCCGGGGATAAAGGCGTAATTATATGTATGTATGTTTTATGTTACAAAAATCAAGTATTCCGCTTTTAATATATACACTGCATGGATCAGTAACTGAATTTTTAGTGTTTTTCTGTATTATTCAAATAAATGTCGGTAGTACTAGTGTAACTCCACTGGTATTGCATAATGTCCATAGGCTATAGTAACCACTTTCCATCAGGCGGGCCAAATTAACAAAAACTAATTGTACTGTGTCTTCAGCTGCTTGGTATGGTATGACGGGTTGCTAAGTTGCTATCTACAATTCCCCGTCACGGAGCGGTTTTTGCATAATAATGGATATTTCACTGAATCCACCGGCAAATTATACAGGTACACTCTAATATCGGAGTGTACCCATATTTATGAAGTACTTAGTATCCGTCAGCTGCTTATTTGTTGTATACTGTAACGACGCGCTCTGCGAACGTCGTCACACCGGTTTTAATTCTATTTTTGAACGAAGGGTTTCGGAACGCGGAGTGAATGACATTTTGACGTATGGCTGTCAAGGCACCTTTCTTCCTAGCGTTGAGGCTGGATGGTCTATATTCATGGCTTCGTAACTTAATTTCAATAAATCTCATAAAAATGAGAGTATTTTGGCCTAAAGGATAATAGTTTGTGTCTTCACAACTATCCTCTTGTGGAATTATAGTTTATTTCTGGTGAGTTGTCATTTTTTAATAAGATTCACTTTGATGGAATTGCCACGCTCCTAATTTGAAAAATAATTGTTAAAATTCTATTGTTTCAGCTCTTAATCTGAGAATATTATGATTTCTTTTGCTATTGGCATTGTTCCAGCAAATTAAGGCGGTAAGTCGCTCAAATTTATAAAAAAATTAGGACCTCGTGTTCATATAGGAGTTGTTCTAATGACATGCAATTTTGTTACAGGTTTCCAATTGGAACCGCCTTTGTCTTTGCCTTTTCTCTTTTCTTTGGACCTTTTTCGGCGTTTCTTTGTCTTCGGTCAACTGCATTTCCTTATGGAGGGTTTGGGCTTTTCACCTCAAACATGGATGTACCGCATGGGCTTAAACTGAAAACTTCGCCTGCTACGAGCTTTCCCGCTGCTGTGTTTACATATACTCGCCGAGGGATGCCGTGAGCTTACTTTAATTATATTTTAAATCTAAACTTCAAAATAACCTAAAAGTGCATTGGTGACATAGAATCATATTGACGTAGGATAATATTGACATAGCTTATAAAAATCTAATTTTAAATTTAAGGTTAGTTATACATTAGGAATGTATCCTTACATCTATTTCTGAATGCACACTGGAGTGGACAATAAAACCTTAAACCTCACAGTTTGGTTTCATTTAGCTCACCTCCGGAAGATTAAAAGTTTCCAATATCCGCTGATTATCTTAGGCATGTGTATCTCCAAGGCGCCCGAACTTTTATGGTAATGTACTTACAAACCAATTTTATTTATATTTCTTTTAAATAGGAGATTACACCCTTACTTCTTTCATTGTCATATGACACATATTTTTTTATTATTACATCTGACGCTTGCGAACCAATTTTTTTACTTTGTAATAACATCATATTATTTAATTATTACAATTGGCACTCGCGAACAGGGACATGACAGTGTGCATATATCTTTATTCCTTGTCACCTTTGCATTATTTTTTACTTTATCATGTTAAGAACAGTGTTTTCTTCATGTTTTTTACTGTTACATAACTGTGTATTACAGTAAATCTTTGTTATTTTTTACTTTGCAAAACTAATCATACTACAAGTTAGTACTATTGTTTGTATCTCTCAATTACAGGTGAATGTTTCAATTTGTATAACATGGTTATTGTTATAATTGTTTTATCTTATATAACCTTTGTTTATTACAGGTAAGATTTTCCACTTAGTAATATTATATAATTACTAGTTCTTAACCTTTGTTCACATGTGTGAAAACATAGTAATATTTGAATATTTGCTGTTTACCTTAGGTAAACATAAATAATTTATTTTGTGAATCACTAATGCATTTTTATCTTTATAGGCATTTGACCTAAATAACTTTTGCAACAATAACATTCCATTCTGTGGGTTTGTTTGACTTTTGAGTTTAGCGTTTTGAAATTAATGCAATTGACTTCATTCATAATTTAATTAACTTTAATTAGAAACTTTAATTGATACTTTAATTAGAAACTTATAGTGTATTTAATACAACTTTTTATTAGATTTTCACATCCTTTTATAAATCAAACATGGATAAGGAAATACAGGTCCCGCCTTTGTTTGAGAATATTGTTAATGATGTTCCAGTTGGTACTTCTACTCATGGGTTGCCTCATGTCATGGCTGATTTGTCTGAAGTTGTTGATCCATTTTCGAATAGTCGAGGAGCTGGTGATCATAGTCTGAGAGCCGCATCTTCATTTAATATGATGAATGTTTTATTGAATGATAATTTGAAGAAAAACTTGCCTTCTGTTACTAAGTTGCCTGATTTAAAACGAAGTAAGCTTTTGTATGATGGTAAATCGTGCGTTAGGGAATTTATTACTCAAGTGGAAGAATATTTCTTGTTTAAAAATTTTAATGAATATTTTTTGGTTAGTTCATTCTCTGATCTTTTGTCAGGCACTGCGCTTAAATGGTTTCGTAGTGTTCGTATTCGTATTGCTTCTTGGCAGGATTTGAAGGCTGCGTTGTTGAAACGTTTTGATAGAATTGAATTTGATTATCATTTGGAACATGAACTCCGTACTCGTAAACAAAAGATAACTGAGTCATTACCAGATTTTATTACAGACATAATGGATATGGCTAGCCGTTTGTCTATGCCTGTTTTTGATGCTACCCTCATAACTATTATTAAACATAACATGTTAAATATTTACACACCTTTTGTGTTTGGTAGAACTATTTCTTCTATCGACGAATTTATTAACCTCAGCAGAGAATTAGAGAATTTTGTGTCAAGAAAGAACTTGAGTGAGAATAAAAGTATTAAAAAAGAAAAATATTCTGCTCAAATTAGTGCTGTTAAATCAGATGATTTAACTTGTTTAAAATGTAAGTCCTCTGGACATTCTTATAAAAATTGCCCTACATTTCCAGGTGTAATTTGTTTTAAATGTCACAAGCTTGGCGTCACTACGAAGAATTGCGAAGTTTGTAATTCAAATACTGTTCAGTCAAAAAACGTATCAGGTCCCATCGAGCCCTAGTTTTTGATAAAACCTCTGGTGACTCGATGTTGAAAAAATTTAGCAATGCTCCGAATGAAGCCACTTGTAAGAAAGAATTTAATGAATGGTTGGATTATTTGAAAGTTTTCTTTAATAATATCAGGGCTGCTCCTGTTTTGTTTGTTAAACATAAAGACACTAGACCTTATTTAAATTTTAATATTAATAATAAATTTTATTCAGGTTTGTTAGATAGTGGAGCTTGTAGTTGTGTACTCGGTTCTAATATTCATCAAACATTTTTGCAATTAGGTTATAAACTTAAACCTTATAAAGGTAACGCTGTTACTGCTGATGGTTCTGCACACAATGTTATTGGAACTATGGTTTTACCTATCACTTGTGATAACTTAACTCAAAATGTAGATTTTTTGATAATACCTTCTTTTAAACCTTCAATTATTTTGGGATTTGACTTTTGGTTGAAATTTAATCTTGCTAAAGACTTATGGAATAATATTACTTTTGAATATGAATCCACTACTTGTGTAAATGCAGTTACTTCTGTTTCTGAACTTTCTCCTTCTGAGAAACATGAGTTAAATAAATTATTTCACTTTTTAAAATATTTCTTAAGTTTGAAACACCTAAAATTTTTGTTTGTGATAATGGAAGCCAATTTACAGCTAAGCAATTTGTAGATTTTCTAAAAAGTTATAATATTAGTAAAATATTTTATAATACTTTATATACACCTCAAAATAATCCTGTAGAGAGATATAACAAAACAGTCGAAACATGTATTTCTTGTTTTGTTAAAGATGATCATAGAACTTGGTCAAAATATTTGCCTCATGTTCAATTAGCTTTAAATAGTAGTGTGAATCTAGCTACAGATTTCACTCCTAATTTTCTCATGTTCGGTAGAGAACTTATTTTTGATGCTTCATTGCACCGTTTTAGTAATTCTTTTGATAACCTCAATCAACTTGATGTTGTTGATAGGTCTTCATTTGCTTTTTTCACTTAAATCACTTAGTGATATTTTTATAAAAGTTCAAGCTTCATTGCTTAAAGCTTATAAGCGTAATGCGCGTTATTATAATATAGGAAGGAAGGTCATTTCTTTTGAGGTGGGAGATATAGTGTGGAGGAGAAGTTTTGTGCAGTCTAATGCTCCTGCATTCTTTTCAGCTAAGTTAGCACCTAAGTTTGTTAAGTGTGAAATAATAGATAAAATTTCCTCTAATGTTTATGTTTTAAAAGACCTTAATAAAAACTATACTGGTCGTTATCATATTAAAGACATAATTAAATATTAAAATTATTCTTGTTTTGACAATGTCTATCTTTGTCTTTGGTACTTTGTTTGAAGTATGACCCCACTATGAGGTGATGTTTGAAAGGTTGAGGGGTGTTGAAAGGAGATGTATGTTAGGAACTTCACAACAATTTATTAATTTCAATTTTAGTTTCCTTCAAAAATAACTTAGGTCATTTTAGGACTTGTTATTGTGTAACTCTACTCCATATTAACAAATTGTTCCACATCAAAAGATCTTATATTTTTATTTATCTTTGTTGTATAGGATTATTTTCCTGTATATATTTTTATACACTTGTATATTTAATATTGTATATTTTGTACAAATTTAGGAATTTAGTTTCTACTCTAATATAGGAGTGAAATTTAATATTCATTTTCTACATTAAATTCACTTGACTTATTTCCGCTCACTTAGGGAATGGAAAATTAAGTTTCTTGAACTTTATTTTTGTACAGTTCTGGGTTATTTTCTTAGTATTAAGATTCTCGGATTGGACGCATTTTATGCATTTTTTACACCCCTTGTTATACCATTTTTTGGGAAACTTGTGTTTTACTGGACTTTACAATTTTTTGTGCTATTGTGTTTCATACACATAGTCACACCTTACGCTTTGCGCACGGGAAGCTGGTGGTGTTGAGCCGGTCGTAATTGTCGTTTTTCTCTTTTTGTACGATTGTGTTTTTATACACATTGTTACATTTTTTATGCTTTGCGCACGGGATGTCGGTGGTGTTGTGCCGGTCGCAAGTGTCATACTTTTCTTATGCGGTTGTGCTCAGAAAGTCAGTGGTGTTGTACTGGTCACAATTGTCATATTTTCTTTATATTTTGCTTGTGCTCGGAAAGTTGGTGGTGTTATGCCGATCACAATGCTTATAAATATATTATTACGACACTTTTGTTGTGATTTTGTTTTGACGTTTTAGATGTTGGAATAGGAATTTGAAGTCGGCGGCTTTTCAACCTAACCGACAGTGGGAAAACTTCATTGTTTTTACCGATTTTCTTTCAGATTCGGCAGCGTTGGTGCTTAACCGATATCTTGTTAGTTTCATATTTTTGTTTCAGGAATAGCTGGTATAGAGTCGGTGGCGTAGGAGCTCAACCGCACTTTTGTATTGATGCTGGAAGGCTGGTTAAGATCAAGGATTAGATTCGACGGCGTTGGTTGCCTAATCGATATCTGGAATGGAATTGAGTAGGGATTGTTTAATTTGTTTTATTGAAGGATTTATTTTCACTTTTGTGTTGAAATAAGTTTTTACTCTTTTTTGAGTTTGGTTTCGGTTATTCCATTAAGTTGGATAGTGTCCTTTGTTTCCATTTGAAACTGGAAATTCTTTTTCAACTTAATTCTTTACTTTTCGAGTGTTTTCACATTCTTTGATTTTTAGGAATGCTTTCCCATTCTTTAATTTATAATTATTTCTGCAATACCCAATGCAAGATGCTTTCGCATTGCCTTTTTTGTTTATTGAAAAATGTTGCAAGACATTTTGTCTTTTGAGGTTTTTTGGAATTTTGTTCTGGACTCTCATAATTTTCATTAGAAAAGGAAGTTTCTTTCTTTCTTTTTTCTTTTTGGGGAGGGATGTAATGTAACGACGCGCTCTGCGAACGTCGTCACACCGGTTTTAATTCTATTTTTGAACGAAGGGTTTCGGAACGCGGAGTGAATGACATTTTGACGTATGGCTGTCAAGGCACCTTTCTTCCTAGCGTTGAGGCTGGATGGTCTATATTCATGGCTTCGTAACTTAATTTCAATAAATCTCATAAAAATGAGAGTATTTTGGCCTAAAGGATAATAGTTTGTGTCTTCACAACTATCCTCTTGTGGAATTATAGTTTATTTCTGGTGAGTTGTCATTTTTTAATAAGATTCACTTTGATGGAATTGCCACGCTCCTAATTTGAAAAATAATTGTTAAAATTCTATTGTTTCAGCTCTTAATCTGAGAATATTATGATTTCTTTTGCTATTGGCATTGTTCCAGCAAATTAAGGCGGTAAGTCGCTCAAATTTATAAAAAAATTAGGACCTCGTGTTCATATAGGAGTTGTTCTAATGACATGCAATTTTGTTACAGGTTTCCAATTGGAACCGCCTTTGTCTTTGCCTTTTCTCTTTTCTTTGGACCTTTTTCGGCGTTTCTTTGTCTTCGGTCAACTGCATTTCCTTATGGAGGGTTTGGGCTTTTCACCTCAAACATGGATGTACCGCATGGGCTTAAACTGAAAACTTCGCCTGCTACGAGCTTTCCCGCTGCTGTGTTTACATATACTCGCCGAGGGATGCCGTGAGCTTACTTTAATTATATTTTAAATCTAAACTTCAAAATAACCTAAAAGTGCATTGGTGACATAGAATCATATTGACGTAGGATAATATTGACATAGCTTATAAAAATCTAATTTTAAATTTAAGGTTAGTTATACATTAGGAATGTATCCTTACATCTATTTCTGAATGCACACTGGAGTGGACAATAAAACCTTAAACCTCACAGTTTGGTTTCATTTAGCTCACCTCCGGAAGATTAAAAGTTTCCAATATCCGCTGATTATCTTAGGCATGTGTATCTCCAAGGCGCCCGAACTTTTATGGTAATGTACTTACAAACCAATTTTATTTATATTTCTTTTAAATAGGAGATTACACCCTTACTTCTTTCATTGTCATATGACACATATTTTTTTATTATTACATCTGACGCTTGCGAACCAATTTTTTTACTTTTGTAATAACATCATATTATTTAATTATTACAATACTATACATGGTACACCAAAATCGTGTTTGCTTATTAATTCCTCGGTGTGCCCTAGATATCCTTGTCAAACCGTGTGGTGCAAATGTGAAACTCCCTACTGGAAAGTGTCATAAGTGTCTCAAACGTGAATGTATTTAAAAATATACATATAACAAACTAAAAAAACCAAGTGCAGTGATATACACGCATCAGCTGCTGGTGTATTAATAAATAATAATAATTCCATTGCTCGCTAATCATATACTTAATTTGTCCACTGCTTACAGGTTGTTCGCCAAGGTGAGATACTACTAGAGAAAATCCAAGGTGCGCTCAGTGACATTGCTCAATGCCAGTTAGACATGCAGAACCCGGCTCTAATCCTAAATAAAGATGTGAAGCCTCAGTTATAGGGCTCAAAGATTCACGGTAGCTACTACCGCAGGTAATGATCTGTATGGACATTGACTCGTAGACTTAGACAGTTCAACTTATTTTAAGGATAATTTTTTAAAATACATTTTCAACCATACTATGTGTACAACAAGGTGTGAATTATACAGAGAAGCTTAGAACAAGCTAGAGACACATGAGAGACATGTAAGACGCTTGCATTAGGTGTGCAATATGCGTACAAGCAAATATTATCATAACAATGTCAACCTGTATCAGCATCATACCATTTCCTTGCCTTAAGATTGCCTTTTCTGTATAATCCACAGCCGTTATGAGTACAATAGTTTGTGTTGATAGTAATGAATTTATACTCATGCCTATAATGACTATCTGTGTGTGATCTGTGTGGCTACACTATATTGTATTTTAAATATCATAAAAAAAGCAAATGGTTATAATTATGTAAAACATATCCTGATGTTGAGGATCATCATGTAATCGTCATGTAATGTTGCCAACAATTAAAAAGCTTCTGATAATTTAAATCAGAAGTACAAAATATTTGCATTTAAAATATTGAAGTATGTTCTAAATCAAAATTCAAGTAAAGTATTGATTTAAATTTAAAATGTGTCAAGTGTGAACACTTTTCTGTTATTGACACACAAGAGTTTATCAGAAATCCTAATGGGAGCCTCTAGATGTTTCTTCTTTTTAAATTAATTTTTACTTGTAGAGAAGGTATTAAGGCACTTATAATAATGAGATGACCAAATTTTATAAATACGAGATAGATATAGCATTGCTGTAATAAAATAGCTTGTATAATGTTTGTAAGCATTAAAATAGAAATGATAAGTAAAGATTTTGTATTATTTAATTCTATGTTTAAATAATATGTGGTTGCGCCGATGTGGAAACTGTATTTTTTGACATGGAAACACACTCCTTTTAGATCCGTCTCCCCCTCCGCACTAACCATAGAGTAGGGCTAGCTGTAGCTTCCGTCCGCCATTGTGTGAGATGTGGACGGCCACTCCCGCTTTGAACTAGCCAGCGTAGGGACGGATCGCGAGCGCGTCTCTCAGAAATGAATAATATGTGTTGTATTTTAACCGCCTCATAGACCTTTACCGATCGGATGGTGCCTCTCGTGTGTTCCTCAAGGGATCTAGTGACGCTGACGGCAGCTCCTGAGCAAGGAAGAGAAGATCCGTGTACCGGCTGCGATGAAAAACACGTGGGTCGTGAAGGTTAGTGCATCCTCTCCTAATTTCTCGGGCTGCATTCACTGCCTGGATCGAATCCGCGGCAGCCCGGCCACCTGTCTTGTTTTGTGTGTAAAGTGTCAATAGAACAGTTATCTGCTTCTCCGCAATACAGTCCACTCGCGCACGTTGGCCCACGCGACACCATTTTTTTGGTCCGGATCGAGCCGGATTCTTAGCCGTAGTTCGTATTTTGTTATTATTCTAATGGGAATGAGCGCACCGCACCTAAGTGCCTGGTTATTTTAGTAGAAAACCCCGCATCCAGACACTTAGGCTTAGAATTTGTTGTCCGTTCGCCGCTGGCTCGCATTGTACCTACCTAATACATAAATAGGTTAGGTATCATATCAACACTTAATCGTAGTTCGCAATTTTCGCATCGCACCTAAGTGCCTGGTTATTTTAGTAGAAAACCCCGCATCCAGACATTTAGGCTTAGATCTTAGGTATACTCAGACACCCTAGTGCATAGGCACAGTGTAATACCTAACGCATTTGGCTTTGTTTTGTTTTTTTCAATTACGTTGTTCTCGGCTCACGTCGTATTTGCCTAGTACCTGCGTGGGTAGACACGTGGCTGTGCCTACCTCGCTCGCATCTCATCCCAATTCATACGAAAGTATTTTAATTTGAATAGATATTACGCAATACTTAATCTCGGAAATAATAGTTGAATCTAGACAGCGACCATCGCGTAGGTACGACCTTGTTGCTATGCGCGTTTGTTCAAGCGTGCATTCACAGTTGTAAGCACCTACCTACCTACATAGTTAACGCTCGCGCCGCCTCGCTGCTCTGTACCGCTAGGATTAAGTCATTTCATATTTATTGTTTACCGCACTTTAGTTTGAGATTTAATTGTAAACATGTCCCCAAAGGTTGATAAGACCGGTAAGGTTCAATTGAAACTTTTATACGCTAAAAAAGAAATGATTTACTCTCGCGTACAATCGATTTATGATAGTGCACTTAAAACCTCTGATTTGGTCATCAGAGATTCGTTCTTGTGTTCTATAGAAAACTTAGATAGTCTACGCGCGGATTTCGAAACCTTAGTGCATGACATCAACGTTTTAGAGTTGAATTTGGATCCCGATTACTCAGTGAGTTATCAAGCCTTGTCGTCGTTTGACGATTTGTATTGTCGTATCAAGCGCGTCGCGAGGAGTTTGGAGAAGCCGTCTGACCGACCCAACCCCACTCGCGACCGACCTAAGTTGCCACCAATTCAAATACCCGAATTTGATGGTAACATTCGCAATTGGTGTCGATTTATAGATAGTTTTGAGAATACAATAGATAAGAACGATTCGTTGACAGATCACGAAAAATTGCATTATCTTGTTGAAAAATTGACTGGTAAAGCTATAACCGTTTGCGCTGGAATTACGTTTAGTGCCGGGAATTATAATTTAATTTTAAATACTTTGAAAGCTAAGTATGAGGATAAAAGATCGGTAGCTAACGCCTATTTGGATCAGATGTTTGATTTGAAATCTATTACGGCATGTAACGATCAAAACTTAGAGAAATTTCTAGACACTTTCGCGTCAGCTGTTCGCGCTGTAAAGAACCTAAAGATTGATGACCTCTGCGACTTCGTATTTTTGTATATGGGTTTAAGGAAATTAGATTCCGAAACCATTCGTTTGTTTGAGTCGGATCATCGCGGCAATAAAATTCCTAAGTTCGAAGACTTAGAAGGTTTTGTTCGCGAGCATATAAAAATATTACAACGCTCTTCATCGAAACATGAAGGCGCGAAGACAGTTAGTCCCGCGCGCAAAATAGATGCGTCATCGAGGTCACTGAGGTCAACCCATACTTATGTTAATACCGCACCAGCACGTGTACAATCACCTGTTTGCTCTTTGTGTAGTACTCATCACTCGCAACTGTACAAGTGTCCTGGTTTCCTAAAATTGTCGCCTAGTGATCGTTATAAATTTGTTCGCGCTAATAATCTTTGTTTTAATTGTCTCGGTACTAAACACCGCGTGGGTTTATGTAATAGTGGAAATGGTTGTCGCAAATGTCAAGCGAGACACCACACTTTGCTTCATTTTGAAAATAGTAATGCCGCATCCAAGGTGAGCACAGTTGGTTCGTCGAGCGGTGACGCGCGGCAGCCTGCGCCGCAGCCGCAGCCCGAGCTCGCACGCGCTCCGGCCTGCCCGGGGACCGCTACGAATGACGTCACCTTGTGTTCGTTCTCCGCTAGTGCTGCCCTCACTACGGTTTGTCTTGCGACCGCTCGCGTGGTTATTGTTGATGCATTAGGTAAACCGCACATTGTTCGAGCGCTATTAGATGGCGCTTCGCAAAGTAATTTTATTACTCAAGATTGTTGTCAACGTCTTGGTTTCAATGTTGATAGGCGTTCAACCTACTCAGTGGTGACGGGTTTTGGAGGTTTACGGTCAGCTGTTCATGGCACAGTTAAAACGAGGTTTGGATCTCGTTTTAATAATAAAATTTGGTTTGACATGGATTCGTTCGTTACGGATAAAATAACTGAACAGTTGCCTACCGTCCCAGTTGACACGTCTTTATTAACGAAATTTAAAGACTTGCCTTTAGCTGATGAGACTTACGCTGTTCCTGGAGTCGTCGATATATTGATCGGCGCTTCGATTCTCCCGCACCTCCAGTTATCACGTAAGGTCAAAGGGGGACCGACGTACCCCGCTCCGCACGCCCTGGAAACAGTTCTGGGTTTTGTTATAATTGGTTCCGCACCCGCTTCTATAGATAGTTTTAGTCACTCGACTGCCTCGTTCTGTTGCACCGTCGAGCCGCCACTGGAGTCTACCATCCGCAAGTTTTGGGAGATTGAAGAGGTCAATGTCCCACCAATCCTAAGCCCCGATGACAAGATGGCTGAGGAGATTTATTGTCGCACGACTACTCGTGATGAGCAGGGTCGTTATGTGGTCGCGCTCCCTTTCAAGGGAGATATTTTTTCGCTCGGGGACTCCCGTGCATCCGCTGAAAGACGCTTTCTTTGTTTAGAACGAAAGATGCAGGCGTCTCCAAAGTTAAAGCAAGCCTATGATGAGGTTGTTAACGAATATTTAGATAAAGGTTACATCTCACCTGCGCCTGCGGACACTGACGAGACCCAGCCTTCGTACGTTATCCCGCACCACGGAGTTATTAGAGAAGATAAGCTTACTACTAAACTCCGCGTAGTTCTAGATGGCAGTGCTAAGACTAGCACTTCCGTGTCGCTTAATGACATTTTGTATTGTGGTCAAAATCTTCAAGGTAATTTATTTGACATAATTGTAAATTTTCGTTTATTCGCTGTGGCACTCTCTGCAGATATTCGACAAATGTTTTTGTGCCTTGAAGTGCGCGAACCCGATCGTAGGTTTCAACGATTTTTGTATAGATTTTCACCGCAAGAACCTTTAATGGTTTACGAGTTTAATCGTGTTTGCTTCGGGCTTAAATCTAGCCCTTTTCACGCACTTCGCACCGTCAAGCAGTTGGCCGCTGACGAGGGCGATGCATTTCCTAAAGCGAGAGCCACCATTGAGACTGGCTTATACATGGACGACTTCGTGTATAGTGTAGATAGCGAGGCCGAGGCTGTCGAGACGGCCGCTCAAGTTATAAGTCTCATGAAGGCGGGTCAATTTGATCTCGTGAAATGGACGAGCAACTCGCAAACAGCGTTAGAGTCGATTCCACCGTCGCACCGATTGTCTTCGGTTAAGGAGTTCGATGAAAGTGATACGCACAAGGTGCTTGGTTTAAGCTGGTCGCCCGCATCTGATACGTTTAGTTTGAAAAGTAGTTCGACCCCGCAAACTTGTACTAAACGCATTATCCTGTCGTGTGTGGCACGGATATGGGACGTAATGGGATTCGTAGCTCCTGTCGTTCTGTACGCCAAACTACTTATAAAAGAGCTTTGGCTTTCGAATTGTGATTGGGACGACACCGCGCCCGACAACATTGCTAAGTTGTGGGCTCGCTTTAGAAAAGAACTCTCTGTGCTTGACCAAGTACAAATTCCGCGTCATGTAGGTATATCGCAACATAGTGTTGTTACGGTAGTAGGCTTCGCGGACGCTAGTGAGAGGGCGTATGGTGGAGTAGTCTATTTTCATGTCTCGAATGTAGGTAAGGTTTCAATTAGCCTTATAAGCGCGAAATCGAAGGTCTCTCCCCGTAAGGTCGTCTCTCTGGCACGCCTCGAGCTATGCGCTTTACTATTGTTGGTTAGATTGATCACCTCTATCGCCAATGCTTGTAGTAGTCGCATTAATATTAATAGAATTTTAGCTTTTTCGGACTCAACAGTCGCTTTGTGTTGGGCCCACTCTTCGCCCCATCGTTGGGACACCTTCGTCGCTAATAGAGTGGCAAAAATTCAATCGGAATTAGCGCCAAAAAATCTCTTTCACGTTGCTGGCACCGACAACCCAGCCGATTGTCTCTCTCGTGGACTGCTTCCTTCGCAAATATTAGATCACCCGTTATGGTTTAGTGGACCGTCCTGGATTCATGCCGCGTTAGATAAGTGGCCAGTTAGTCAATTCAATCCCACTACGGTTTCCGAACCACCCGAGGAAAAGAAGCACTCGCTTGTGGTGTCGGTCCCGCGTGAAGAGTCCCTGGTTTTGTTGTTGGCTAATCGCGTCTCGTCTTGGTCGAGACTGTTGCGTTGTGTTGTTTATGTAGGCCGATTTTTGAGAATTTTATCTACACGCGGTCATATAACCGCCGCTGATTTAGATAAGGCTGAATTGATCATACTTCGCGAATTGCAGAAGTGTTATTTTGCTTCTGAATTTAAAAATTTAGAATTTAACAAACCTTGTAGTCGTTCTTTCCGACACTTGAAACCATTTTTGGAAGATGGACTCATTCGAGTAGGTGGTCGTTTGAGAAATTCAGGTTTAGGATTTGAACAAAGGCACCCAGTAATTCTCCCGCGTAAGGACCACGTATTAGATTTGTTAGTAGATTATCATCACAAGGTGAATTGTCACGCTGGTCCCGATTTGTTAATGTCTATTTTGAGACAGAAATACTGGATAATTTCCGCTCGTAATTTGATTCGCGCTAGAGTACACAGATGTGTACCTTGTTTTAAACTCCGCCCGCGTTTTATCGCGCCTGAAATGGCCGATCATCGCTCTTGTCGTGTTGTTCAATCCGCAAAACCTTTCGTACACACCGGCACAGACTTTGCTGGGCCTTTCAAGGTCACCATTGCTCGTGGTCGTGGCATTCGCTCCACGAAAGCTTATGTTTGTTTGTTCATTTGTATGACAACTCGCGCGGTTCATATAGAGTTGACCGGTGATTTAAGTACGCCAAATTTTATGTCCGCTTTTAAACGTTTTTTGTCGCGTCGGGGTCCGGTTAAGCGCATGTATTCGGACAACGGTACAAACTATGTAGGGGCCCGACGTAGTATTTCGGAATTGCACACATTCTTACGGTCTAAGTACTACCAAAGTGAATTCGCTCACATCTTAGCCGAAAATCGCATTGAATGGTACTTTAACACGCCTGCAGCTAGTCATTTTGGTGGTAATTGGGAAGCGAATATTAAAAGCCTTAAGTCGCATCTGTTTCGCGTCATAGGCGAACAGATTCTCTCGTTCGAGGAGTTGAGTACCGTACTCGCGCAAGTAGAGGCGGTGATGAACACGCGTCCGCTGTGTCGGACTCTATCTAGCGATCCGTCAGAGCCGTTAGCGCTGACGCCAGCTCACTTCTTAAATATGACTCCTTTAAAATATTTGCCCGCAATAGATGTTGATGACGATAGAATACACCTCCTAACTCGTCACGCTCTTTTAGATAAGATGGTCCAATCGTTTTGGAATCGTTGGAGAACCGATTATTTGCACACGCTGCAGTCACGTCAAAAATGGAATACTCCATCCAACCCAATTACTGTAGGTACGGTGGTAGTCCTTATGACTGAGAATGCGCCTCCTTTACATTGGCCTCTAGGAGTAGTAGAGGAAATTTTTCCCGATGCCCGCGGGATAACTCGTGTTGTACGGGTTAAAACTGCAACCGGATCGTATCTGCGCCCGGTTGTTCGCCTCTGCCCTCTGCCTAGCCAGCAGTAGGCACGAGTTCCAATCTATGTTTATATTTTAGTTGTTATTTTCGCAAACCTAGATTTAGATTAGACATTAGTTTTGTTCCACATTTTTCGTTTCGAAGGTAACCCTTCAAGCCGGGGGGAATGGTTGCGCCGATGTGGAAACTGTATTTTTTGACATGGAAACACACTCCTTTTAGATCCGTCTCCCCCTCCGCACTAACCATAGAGTAGGGCTAGCTGTAGCTTCCGTCCGCCATTGTGTGAGATGTGGACGGCCACTCCCGCTTTGAACTAGCCAGCGTAGGGACGGATCGCGAGCGCGTCTCTCAGAAATGAATAATATGTGTTGTATTTTAACCGCCTCATAGACCTTTACCGATCGGATGGTGCCTCTCGTGTGTTCCTCAAGGGATCTAGTGACGCTGACGGCAGCTCCTGAGCAAGGAAGAGAAGATCCGTGTACCGGCTGCGATGAAAAACACGTGGGTCGTGAAGGTTAGTGCATCCTCTCCTAATTTCTCGGGCTGCATTCACTGCCTGGATCGAATCCGCGGCAGCCCGGCCACCTGTCTTGTTTTGTGTGTAAAGTGTCAATAGAACAGTTATCTGCTTCTCCGCAATACAGTCCACTCGCGCACGTTGGCCCACGCGCCACCAATATGCATTGAGATTTTTTTTAAATTGCACTGAAAAATTTTGAGAAATTGTTGTGTTGGAGAAATCTTTATTTATTAAATACATGATAAGAAATCTTATTGTTTTATTAATTTACTAAACAGAGATAATGGCGCTCTTTCAGCATCTTTTTTTCTTCAATTCTTCTTACCACTGTATTTTAACCAGTCAATCAATCAATATTGCAGTCCACGGCTGGACACGTGTTTTTCCCAAAATGCACAATTTCTACCGTTTCAGTCTGTCCCAGCCACCTTTTCAGATCCGGCTAGAAGGCGTCCTACCTTCCGTTTACCCTCTCGCGGTCTCCACTCTAGGACTCGTTTGCTCCAATGGCCATCGGTACTTCGACAGATGTGGCCTCTGTTTATTGAACTATATTCCAATCTGTCTGATATTTCTTAGTTGATTGGAGAGATGAACCCAGTGAGTACCTTGTACCTCGCGAGTACCTACGGGTCGTTATTATGTACACATAATTATATAATTTCCCCAGGAGATATATATTTAATTCTAAATTCAGAGTATTCAGCTGGAATGATGTTCAGTACAGGACAGACTAAAATTATTTATAAAGCCATCTGTTGGTAGAAACACGTAACTTAGCAAAGTCTAGTAGTAGACAATGATAAATAGATGGTGCTAGTTGACATGTAAAGTTATTGCCGAGTAGTTTTAATATCTCCTGCCCAGAATGCAATGCTGTAAGATTCAGTAATATAAAGTTGAGATCAATCGAATGACCAATTGAATATGCGTCATGGCATTCGGCATGGAGTGTCCTCTACTGAAGTTACCTTTTTTAGATAGGCCTTCGATCTGGCTGAAGTTGATATTATGATTAATTATTATATCACATTTTGTTTATCTACCGATTGGCTGTCTTCACAAGGATTTATTTGTTCCTATGACTTTCGAGATCGTCTGGGGGACTGAAATGACCAACTATATTGGTAATTTGGGAACTCATTTATTTTTCTAGGAGTAAGTATGTACCTAGCACAGCACACCCTGCAAAGCATAGCTTTTAATATGGGTTCTAGAATATGAATAAACATAATTGAGTGCCTACTTGCTTTTTTTAAATAGGTACACATCATGTTACATTCAATTACGCAAGTTTTTGCACTGAGCGAAATCGAACGCGAAGTCTGATAAAAATAAATTATTGTCTTCACTTCGTAGTTCAAAATAACCATTAGATTAAGTATGTTAAGTAACTTACATAGGTTCTACCTATCTAGTTAGTTTTTAGCCGACTATGGCGGAGTAAAAGGAGGGTTATGATTTTGACAGGCTATGTATGTTTGTATGGAGGTTCATCTGTTCTGTCATTGCTCCTCAACCACTTAATAGAACTGAACGAATGAGGTATCGTTAGAAGAGTCTTATTCGTCCGCTGGTTATAGGCTTTATAACGTGTCACTGAATCCAATATGGCACCCTCTAGCGGTCATAAAGTACTGCGTTAAAAATAAATTTGAGATACACATGTCGTATTTGGTATCAACGGAAAGGGCTTAATTAGCACATTTCAAATATGTCTAAATTATACCTATTGCTTGTCCCAAAATAATATAAATAAAAATATAAATTTAAGACTTAAACCCGACTATTTTTTTATACCACTTTCGTGGCAGACAAGCCCTCGGCCCACCTCATGGAAATTGGTTACCGTGGCCTATCGACGTGTGTAACAACAGAGGAGTCACAATCGCGCTGCCGACTCTGTATGCACAGAGTTTCTGTGCCGTCAGTGTAGAGGACAAAGCAGGGCAAGCCTTTAGTCTTCCCACTGACAGCACAAGCTCACCAGTGAGCTCTGGAATCTATGGAGTTACTAAAAATCACGATCTAAAAAGTATTAAACAAGAATATATTGTTACGACAGACGTCGATATCTCGAAAACTAATAATCGAATCTTCAAGAAATAAAAACGCATTGTTAGTGACGAGGTACTCTACCGATTGGCATAGAAAAATCTAGAATCGTCAACACAAAGTCACAACCTACCTACGAGTACCTACTCTCTTGAATAAAAACAAACAATAGGTAAGTATCGAGAATGAACTCGAAAGGTCAGACGGCGGCGAACTTCAAAAGAGAATAGATATTTATCGCTCGCGAATTTTCTAGATGATTCGACCCTCCTAATTGAGAGGTATAAAAACACGCTCGCATACTACACTACACGATTTATTCTGTCTTTGAGATCGATAACGAACACAGCAAGCTTAAGCGACCGAAGAAGATTCTACCTGCGACCTGAGCGACGACTGCGGACTACTGTGAACTACTGAGCGACTGGAACTGTTGAAGAGTACTGTGTGTACTAGTGATTAAATTGTCTAGTTTGTGGAGAGCTAATAAATCTCTTCGTTGAGTAAACGGCATTTAATTGTACCCCGTGCACGTAACAAGATCAAGGGTAGCCGTGGTCGTAAGCCACTTTTACCAAAAATGTATTGTTTTGTTATTCTTCCGTAATTAGGTAGGTACTTGCTAGACCATCAGCCATCACTTCTTTACAAGGTTAGATACAGTTTATTATTTAGAGAAGCTCCACAGAAAGCATTCTCAGTTAACAAACAAAAAAAACTTTTAAACATACATTTAGGTATCTATTATTTTTCAATAAAGACTTATTCTTCTTTTACTTAGGAAGTTGTGGTCCCGTAATTCGCTGTCTAAAAAAAGATTTGAAGCCCCTCAACAAAAAGTCTTTTTAAATAGTATGTTCTAGCTTGTCCTTTTACTGGTGGATGAGATACTTGAGATGGATTTTTATTTGAAAACAAATCGTCTAAATCGGAAAGCTGATGATTACATGTGGTGGTCTGAAAAAAAAAAACAATTTGAGGAGGTAGGCCATGGCGGTATTTCCGCCTAATTGAGTAGTCCGACTGGGGAAGTACCTCCGCCCTACAGAATACCGCGGTTATAATAACTTCGTGTTGTGCTCCCGGCGGTGAGTAGGGTAGCCAGAGCTCACTGGAGAGTTTTTGTGCTGTCAGTGGGATGATCAAAGGCTTGTCCTGCTTTGTCCTCTACATTGACGGCGTAAAATCTCTGTTCTTACAAGGTCGGCAGCACGAATGTGACTCCACTGGTGTTACACACGTTCATAGGTCATGGTAACCACTTTCCATCAGGTGGGCCGTGTGCTTGTCTGCCACCTAAGTTGTATAAAAAAAAATAAAAAAGCACTACCCAAACGTCTCGAAATTTGCTAAAGTTTATCTTTCTTCTCCCGGGAGTAGCGTGTATAGTGAGAGGTTGTTTTCTGAAGCTGGTATCATTCACGACAAATCACAACAAGTTTTTACCCATCACAACTTACCACTGATGAATTTTACTTATTAAAGTATTGGAATTTGGTAATAAATACAAATCTTGAGTAATATAATGTCTTTTTTGTACATGATTTGGTATTCGGTATTCGGCCGAATAGTACCAATTATTCGGCCGAATACCGAATACCTAAAAAGTAGCCGAATAGGCCGAATACCGAATAGTTGCCGAATATTCGTGGCATCTCTAATCTCTACGCAGGAGTGACGATTAGGCAGTAGAAGAAAACAAAATAGTTAGAATAGAATAGAATAGAATAGAATAGAATAGAATAGATCTTTATTTGCTAGAACATTGTGATAAGGTATATATATACCTAAAGCAGTTTCTCAGATATATTTAATCATCATGCTATCAATTATGAGTGATGGGACGTTTCTATTAAAAAAAATAATTGAAAGAGTGAGAGCGAGTACAATGTTAGTCAAAATGCACCAAAGCACAATAATGTGATTCCATCGTTATCACTTCAGAGTTAAATCCCAGTTGCATTTCTCTCTCGTCTGTGTTAGCCGGGGAGTGAGCGATATGTCAAAGGCTGCATTACCCTCAACAACAGATGACGCGAGCCCGAGATAGAGTGCGGTTTTCGTTGGTTCGAGTATGATATAACCACCCCTGCTCCCCAATGCTCCCGCAATGCGCGTCTCCCCAAATCCGGGGGTTAGATTGAGACTAGGTGGTTCTCACACCTGAAGAGGGCCAGCTCGAAAGATGGCCCTGGGTTGGAACGAGTGTGAGAGATATGACTGTGCTGTACGATTCACAAACGGCGTGCGTTTTAGTCGGTTTGAGTCCGAGTGGCGTAAAAGCCCAGCATGATGTCACCCTCACTAGAAAGTACACTAAATCTATTAATGGTCCTGTATAAAGAAAGAAGTAGGGTAGAAAGAAACAAGAAATGTAGGGGATGCGAGAGCTCACTGGATAGTTTTTATGCTGTCAGTGCATTAGGAACATCAAAGGCTTGTCCTGCTTTTTCTTCTGCACTGTGAACACAAAAACTCTCTGTCCCTGTAGAGTCGGCAGCACGAGTGTGACTCCCTTGGTATTGCACACGTCCATAGGCCACCGTAACCACTTTCCATCAAGTGGGTCATATGCTTGTCTGCCACCTAAGTTGCATAAAATAAATGTTAACATTGCACAAGACTCCATTAGTTATCCAGGTATTGTTAACATGCATCTGGGTTATTAACTTCATAAAGAGGTTATATTATGCGCTTTGCAGATAATTAGAAATATCTACCGGCTATTTCTTTTCGAGAGGATTGTGATCGGGTTTTCTTGTCTTTTTTTAAATACATACATATAATCACGCCTTTATCCCCAGAGGAATAGGCAGATTTGAATAAACACCCACATTTCACCAATCATTGAATTCGGTCCCGCGCGTGAAAAGCCGCGTGTTTCCCGGCAGAGTAGAATTTGGAAAGCCGCGTGGTTCCCGGCACAGTAGAATTTTAAATTAAATTAAATTAAATTAAAAATTGTTTATTGACAGAAATACATTTACACATGTGAAAAAAATCCCTGGCTCCCGAGCTAGTTTTGTAAAAAACTGTGTTACGGGAGTCAGTAATTTCCCTTATTAATTATGGATAGTTGCATATTAATGTCAAAAAGCGGATATGGTCAAAAGTAAGTACAAAAAGAATCATTTCAACCGTACAGAAAAATAGTATTATTAAAAAAACAGAGAATATTACCTACGTCAAAAATGTGTGTGTGCGTGTGTGTGGCTGTGTGTATGTGTGTGTGTATGTGTGTGGGTGTGTGCTTTGCGATTAAGTGTCTTTGCCTCCATTTGCAATACAGATGATAATTTGAATTATCTTAATAATTTTTCAGTAGCGTCGTAGTCGAAGCCTTTCAACCACTCAAACAGGGTTTTTTTAAAATAATTATTATTTTGGGAGTTAGCTTTGTGGGCTTTTAACAAAGCATTGTAGATTCGCGGGGCCAATACATAGAAGTGTATCTGGGCAAAGGTAGTGCACACTCGTGGTACTGGACAACGGAGCACCCTTTTGGATGTATCGAGTTCGATTGGGACGTAAAATTTGTGGTATCTTTTTAACATTTCGTAGATGTACATCTTTCTAACCGAAAGTACCTCGGCCCTTTCATATACCATTGATGTTGGATGCCGAACAGGCAAGAACATAAGGACTTTTAGGACTGCACGTTGAGCCCTCTCCACACAGATCAGAGATGTTTTCTCGGCTCCCCCCCAGGCACATAATATATACAGTACCTAATCAAACACTCGCACAGCGCCTTGTAGGTTTGGATAAGAAGATATTCGTTTGCTACCATGCGTAAGTTTTTAAATATGTATATTATTTTCCTTATCCTCCCCACTAGCGTATATATTTGAGTTTCCCACGTGAGATTCTCGTCCAATATAACTCCTAGGTATTTAATGTCGGCTACACGGTGAAGTGATGCGCAGTTACAATTCAAACGGTCACTTTCATGATTGCACAGGTGGGTGTGAATACGCAGCACCCTGCCCGCTTCAGCATTGGTCCTGTCCAATATACTGAAACAGATGTACTTCGTTTTGTCAGTGTTAAGTTATAGAAGACTTTTCTCCAACCACCTCGTCACGGCTGCCAGACCCATCCCAGCTAGTTCGAACACATAGTCCCAGGTACCACCGTGGAATATCAGGACTGTATCATCAGCATACATGAAAGTATCAAGTCCGGGCAACGCCACACCACATAGGTCGTTAATATAAATTAGAAAAAGTGTGGCTGCAAGAGTGCTGCCTTGCGGGACACCGTAGGTGCTGTTTGCGCTATCACTGTACTGCTTTCCGATCCGTACCTTCTGTGAACGTCCAGATAGGTAGCTCCCAAACCACTTCAGCGCCAGACCCCTGATACCTACGTTCTCAAGTCTCGTAAGTAAGATAGGGATGGAAACCGTGTCAAATGCCTTTTGTAGGTCTAGGAAGACCCCTAGACACTTTTTACCTTCGTCCAAGTACGACGTCAGAGTTGTTGAGAGTGAAAGAACAGCGTCTTCGGTTGATTTGCCCGTTCTGAAGCCATATTGGTTAGAATGTAGCAGGTTGTTTGACTCAAGGAAACAGACTGTCCTCTTATTTATAACCTTCTCTAGAATTTTGGATAATGCTGACAGCAGTGAAATGGGCCTGTAGTTGGTTGAGTCATCCCTCTCGCCAGACTTAAAGATTGGGCAAACCAGTGCTCTTTTAAAAGAATCCGGAAATATCCCCGTTTCAATACTAAGGTTGCACGATATGAGATGGGTGCAGCTAGTGATTGGGTATTCCGTTTAAGGATACTGGTAGTTATTTTGTCCCATCCTGGCGCGCTATTTAATTTCATTCCCAATATCACGCCTCTCACCTCGATATCGAATCGAATCGAATATCGAATCGAATTTGGACCACCCCATCTTTTCCCATGGGGTGTCGTACAAGGTGACTACGGGATAGGGTTGTTTAACATCAGACGTATAGCCCAGACTCAGCCTCAAATGCTTGGCTTGAGTTAACAATTTCTTTTTTTAAATAGGAAATAATATTCCTTGCCGAAATCTATACTAATACTAAAAAGCTAATGAGTTTGTATTGTTTGTTTGTTTAAATGCGCTAATTTCTGGAATTACTGGTTCGAATCAAAAAATCTTTTTGTAATGAACGTTTATCGACGAAGGCTATCATCACGCTACTACTTAAGGGAGCGTAGCAGTGATCATAAATGTCAACAAATCCGGCACATTTTCATGCATTATTAGAAGATATAATAATAGGGGTGATATGAGGTTTTGCCACGAAGTTGGGGCAGGTCAGCTAGTTATTAATATTCCCGTTAACCCCTCCAGCTAAGTTAATTTTCTTGAGTCAGGAGTGGGTTCCCGACGGTAGTGAAATGGCCAAGATTCGAATCTGGGACCCGACTGCCGTCTGACTTATAAACCCTCTCCTCTCGGAGAACATGCGTTAAATCCTCTTGCGTTGTTTAGCAGGTGCACTGACTGGCAGGTGAAGTTGGCTTGGCCTGTAGATGCACTTGTCCCTTTGCATAGAGTGTACTCTTTAAATGTGTAAGGGCAGAAGCAAAACATGGCGGGCACTTATCAAAATCGAGGTCAAAAATTAATAATTCTGTAGAGACCGTTAAAACTAAACTTAAAAAACGTAAACAAAAATAACTTATGTTTAATCAATTGACCACAACTGAGACATGTTTTACTCACTGGAAGATGGGTAAATGTAACCGGTTCAAGCGGAATTCAAACCCACGATTCCCTCCAAAAAAAGGGGAAATCGTGGATTCAAATCCCGCTTGAACCGATTAATTTTTTCGTACCTTAATCAGTTTGAATAATTAGCATACTAAATGATTTAAAATTTCATTCAAGTGTTGATGTTCAATTTGTTTCTACAATATTTTACTCAAAGAATTCAATCGAGGAAAACGTGAAAACTCAGACGAATTTCCAAGGTTGAAATACTTGGAAACCTACTAGGAAACCTTTTTGTTAACTAAATTATAGGTAAGTAGGTACTCAATATTCCCGCAGATTTACCTACACACGGGATTTTCTTCTAAGGAAGGAAGGAAATTTCACTTGACCATCCTAGTCCCTAATGTCCGGTGGAAACCGGCTGCACAAATTTTTACATTCACACGCGGCCCCAAACACACCTAGCAGCCTCTCGCCGGCACCGACGGCGATGCCTCACTCACTCACCTGCAGTTCATAATCAACCTCTTTACCGTGAGCACGCTCGCGCTACCGGTTTCTGAACGCACTACTTAGTGACGTACGATAACAAATTCTAAAATTGAAATTTTGAATACAACTTTGTTCGTGTTTTTTTTTTCGTTCTGTTTTTGAAATTTGTAATGATGGAACTGACTGTTTGATTTTTGAATATTTTGTGTTGTTGTTTTTTTACATTATGTCTTGGATTTGCGCCTTTTAAGACAAGTGTGAGGGAGTGATAGTGAAAAGTGGAAAACACCCGGAAGGACGGGTCGCTACCTTTTCGCGCTTCTGCGACAGGTATGTTACTAAACTTTATTAAGTAATGGATGAAAAATGTTTACATATTTTTTTGTTTATATGAGATGTGTATTATAATCTCAGGACCGTATACTTTCGAACAACATCATAAACAATGTTTAGACACACAAACGAGAACCTTAAACTTTCTATAATCAAGCGTGTATGAGCGCGTATTAATTTCTTGATACCAGTAGCATAAAACTGTATGAATCTTACTCACACATACTATTATAGCTAAATACGAAAGTTTAATGGGTTGATGTTTAATTTGTTACGCCAGAACGGCTGAATGTTTCCGAATGAAATTAAGCATAGATATAGACTTTTTTAAAGAGTATTGGTATATAAAATTACTAGGTATTCCCTCTATAATTCTAATCACATTGTATATGTAAGTAATGGTGACCCTCTTTTCTGAGACTTTACCTTCAGCTTACTATCAGGCGAGGCGAAGTCTAATTGACGGGTCCTATATAAAAAAAGTTAAACTAATTGCTTGTAACGGCCAGGATTTGAAGCTGGGACCTTTAAACAATGACCTACTCCAACCTCCTAATAACTTTTTGTCATAAACGGGAACCGTATACCAGCCTTCACCAACATGATGGTCATTAGATAACAGAAAAAAATAAAAAATAAATAGTGGCTAAGAAGTTGGCATTACGAACGAACGGTCCCAGTTTTGAATCCTGGTTATTACACTACACCTTATACCATACTAGCTGACCCACCCCAGCTTCGCCCGGGGTATATTTTGAAGCTTCATATCCCTTTGAGCCCCTATGTTTTAGTCTTCAAAATATGTATGAAAAATTGTCGGATTTGTTAACATTTATTATCAATGCTCCGCTCCCTTATGTAGTAGCGTGATGATATATAGCCTAAAACCTTTCTCGATAAATGGACTACCCAATACTGAAAGAATCATTCAAATCGGACCAGTAGTTCCAGAGATTAGCGCGTTCAAACAAACAAACAAACTCTGCAGCTTTATAATATTAGTATAGATATGTTTTTAAAAAAAAATTCGACCTCTACAATCAACTGGCGATTTCGAAGTTGTATTAGACCATAGACCGAGTTGTTGGGCTTTTTAGGGTTCCAACTACCCGCAACAACTGCCATAGACGTTCGTATGGAAACTGGGATCAACGGATTAACGTACTCTCCTGGGCTAGGAGGTGGTATCAATCTCAATTTAACCTTTACATTGCAAATGTAGGTATTAGCCTACTCCCACTTGGTTATAACCTAGTTTTCCCAATATACCCAATTAACCGGTGTGGCGGTGGAGGAAAAATACATGTATCATCACCTTATCACATCCGAAGGGTGCCGTAAGAGGCGATTAATGGTAAAATACGCAGACGATATCACTGCGCGAAAAGGAAAACTCTGAATGAAATGCTGTACCAACCCGTTTGTTCTGCGTGGAAACAGTAGACCAAAGCCTCCCAACATTGTGAGAGGCCTATGTTCAGCAGTGGACTACGATAGGCTAATTGATTAATGATGAAATGAAATTAAAATGAATGAAATTAAATTTATTTACGGAAAACAAGCATTGTTACAATATTTTTTCCCAAACTGTATAACAGTTTGTTGGCAGATGAAGCTCCCTGATTTATTCACAAAATTTTCCATTTTTTATTTACCAAAACTAGATACATAATATAAATTAGATATAAAATATTAGACCATGTTTTAATATCAGACAGAATACAGCTCAGATGCATGGCTCGAGTCAACAATAGTACCCAACAGGATTTATTGTGTGGGACCGAATACTATGATTGGTAAAAATGTAGGTTAATTCACCTCTACCTAACCCTTCAGGGATAAAGGCGTGATTATATATACCTATGTTTGTATGACGCATGTACATTATCAAATCTATTGCAAATGCGTCATTGTTCCACTAAGTTGAAATATAATATTTTTATTTGTCAACATCGAAGGCAAAGCGAATAGGTATACTAAATACCTACTCAACTAAAAACCAGTCTATTAATAACATTAGCAATGGTCTGACATACTGCACATTTTTAGCGCACTGCAGTTATTTTATTTCTAAACTTGTTTGGCACTCAACTATGGTATATTGATTTCTGTGCAGCCCCCTTAAGACAAGTGGCAATGCTTTGATCGGTATTTTTTTCCTATATGTATGGCTTCTTGCAGAGCATTTAGCCACTATTATAACAATCGGTACAGGCATAGCGACAAGCAACAGACAAAACAGAATGATAAGTCGATGAGAGTCCGAAATAAGACCGCGGTAGCCTAGTGGTATGGGTAATGAACTGGTGAGACGAGGTCTCGGGTTCGATCCCAGGTTTTATCATGGCACACACCAATGACTTTTCGATGCTTTTCGAAGTTATGTGTGTATTTGTCGCAGGTTTATAAGTGCCCGGTTAATGGCAATAGGCTCGCCACCTATTACATTGGAACCTAATTACAAACTGGCGAAATGTGGGTGCTAGCACCTCTGCCTACCCCTTAGGGATGTAGGCGTGAGTTTATGTTATGTTATGTAATGTTAAGTTATGTATTATATTAATATTTTATAGAATGATTGTTGATGATGACTTGATGATGTTGGTGATGATGATGATGATGACGATCAATGAGATGATTACTGCCTCAGTATAGTTGTGGGGCCTTTACTAGAAGCTCCCAAGAGAGTTTTGGAACCAACACGAAAAGTTACAATTCACTGTAATACTTATGCCACTTTCCTACACTTGTGTGCGTTGTCAAAGATATTGTATCTAAAAATCCACCATTTTTAAGCATAAATAAATAAATAAATATTTCACGACATTCTACACAACGCTATCTAGACCCATGGTAAGCATAGCTTAACTAGCTTGTGTTATGGGATCTAGAATACGGATAAACATACTTAGATACTTTTTTTTTGTAAATAGGTACAACATATTATTATACATAGAAACACCCAGACCAATGCAAATATACATATTCATGCATACAAAATATACAAATATTTGCACTGAGCGGGAATATTTGCATGCATAAAATTTCGAATTCACACCAATTTTGGAAAATAAAAAAATACCGCGATGCGCCATTCTTCATGTTGGCGCCAAACCTCCCGGTCGGCGTTTCGTATAATAGATTGAAGAATGTATGGGATTTGACAGCTATTTTGACGTTTATGATGGTTATGGCATAACGTTGACGACTGTCATATATTATGTCAAATCCTATACATTACATAACGCCGGCCAATAACTTGCCCCTTGTATAGGGGCCTAATTAAAATTATCCGGGATCGGATATCAATAAAATATGTTAGTAAATAATGTTTACAAATTGTGTATGGGACCTAGGCCAACCAACCTGCAAGTCATTACAGGTGCTGATGGGCGAGGCTCTGACGTAGGTTTTCTTTTCGAGGTTGAAGAGTCCTCTACTGTAAAAGCCAAGTCATATCAGGAGGGAAAAACGTAAATATCGGACTCTCATCGACTTATCTGTTATGTTTGTTGTTTGCCGCTATGCTTTAATGTTGTCAAATAGTGCCAATTTAGCACTATTTGACAACATTGATGGGACGGTGGGCGGCGGTATTCAGTTCATAGACGTATATGTTGGATCTAAAATGTGGACTATACTACAGATAACCTAATACTAAAATTTACGCGCAGTACATATATCATAGATGTCTTTTGAGGAAAGTACGGGGTGATACGGCATTACATACGGTGGACTAGCTCAAATTCAACAAGCATAGAGGTTCCGAGGTGTTCGACTCTATCTAGTCTCTGTGTCCACAAATCCTCGGCACAGTGAGGTCGCTCTGCGAAGCTTGTGAAGCCCCTAGTAAGCTTCTGCGTTTCTGGGTGGACAATGAATGGCCCACGAAAGGAGGTTAAACGCGGACAAAAAGCTCTCTTTCCATTCCATAGTCTCTGTGTCCCGTTCCAAATTCGAAATTTATAATTCATTCCCGCCACAAGTGTCACCGGGGACAGAGAACCGTCACACAATTTTTGTTCTCAACAACTTGTTTAGTAGATAATATAAATAGAAGACAAGTCATTGATTACGTTAGAGAATATTATATCGACCCGAGACGAAACTTCGCGGATGTGCCGAGAAAGTGTTGAGGTTGACCCCTTCAAAACCGGCTCACTAGACTCGGCTTGAGGGTTTTCCATCTGCCAGGTATATGTTGTATGTTGTAATACACACTGTTTATATATACGTCAGTGAGTCGCGGTTAGTGAGTAATGTTTGATATTACCGGGTGTCCTCTTTTTGCTTCCTGAATCTTTCTGAAAAGACAACCGCAGTAAAGTTGTGCGTCAAATAGTTACAACATTAGGCTTTTACAAAATATCCGTGTATATAGGGAGCAAGGGAAAATAGTTGCAACATTAGGCTTTTACAAGATATTCGTGTATATAGGGAGCAAGGGAAATGCCTTATGGGGCCACCCTACTCCTTGGCATTTGACAATAATTCTATTCAGTCCCACGTAATAGGGGGTGATCCTATTATCGTATTCCGGTCACTATTGTTGACTCGAGCCACATGAGTAGAAAGCTACTCATGTGCTCGAGCCATGCATCTCAGGCTGAGTCTGGGCTGTATATATCTGTCTGATGTTAAACAGCCCTAACCCTTAGTTGCTTTGCACGACACCGCATGGGAAGAGATGAGGTGGCCCTAATATTATTCTGCTGGAAACCACACGGCATAGAATCATACCTGTTTACAAAGACTAAACAGCTGTAAAAATTCAAATGTAACCTTCTCAATATACCTACTTAGCGTTGTCAGTATTACCGGTTAAGATAATGCAATAGGACATTGTTTCAATGCAGGGAAATAGATAAGTAATAATAATATAATTTAAATAATTTAAATTTCTGTTTGGACTAACTGTTTAATTTAATTGTAAGTATGTTTTATTCTATTCTAGCACATATTATTTTTTAATTCTTATGTTCAGATAGGATTTGCATTTTTTAATAATTGATATGAAAATGAAGTACTTAACTTAAAAGTTAGGTACGTACTGAAAGGTGTTCCTAGGCGTAGAGTCTAGTACAAAATGGCTCTTAATGAACCACGGCAAGACTTAGCCATTGTGCATAAAAAATAATATACTTATAAACAGAGCGGGGGTTAAAATGACTCAATTGTTATTTGGTTAAAATAATACCGCCTAAACAATAAAGCGTACCATAGAGTAGAAAATAGAACATACCTACGTCTCAAAGTTGCCAGGTATAAAATGAAAGTTTACAGGTTTAAAGTTCATACATCAGCGCTTTCCTCTAAAATGAGTTAACATTATTGACACAATATCGCTGCTATGCTGATAAGTATTATGTATGATGTATCTATTGTTAAATAATTACTAGCTTTTGTGTTTATTTAGAAACATCTACTCATGAAATGAGAATTAACAATAGATATTAATCATATTTTTGGCGCATAAAACTTCGAAGTTACCCAATTTATTAACACTGTTTAAAAAAAGATAAAAGATAGGTACTATGCAAGACACGTATATTGTATGTATATTTTAACTTATGTTTATTGTTCAAAAGATAATAGTCAAGGAAATCCTAAACATGAAGTTTTGTGTGTTAAATATATAATTACAATTGGTTCTGAGTGTCTGTATTGGGCGTCCGCCTACGGCCTCCGGATTATGATAATAATATCAACAGACCACACAAACCTCGAATTTCCAGTTTACAAGATATTGCTTAAATTAATAATAGACATAGTACGTTTTTTTTTATTTCAACGACAAAATGTTGCCAGAATTTGATATTATTTTTTTAACTATCACGGGTGATTAACCTTCAATTTAATTAATGGTTTTCTCTGATTATGATCCAGAGTTTAAATTTGGCGATGTTTTTATTATGTTTTCTGTAGATATTTTAGTACGTAGATAGGTCCTTAAAGTTCCTTTTTATAATGTAAATTGTTTTTTAATAACTATATTTACCTACTGTTGTATGTAGATGTGTGATTTGCCCAATTTGAAAATTGTAACTGATTACTAAATGAAAATGATGTCCAAGAAAAGATAGAATGATTGTGTGAAAGAGGACCTGCTGAACATGGAAAGGAGCAAGAGAGGAAGAGGAGATGACATCTGACAGGAATGTATGGAAGAGAAATGACATTGCATAATTGGGACAAAGGCAGGTAGACTTTGCCGAAGTACCTATTATGTACGTAATTGTATACTAAAGCTTATCTCTCTAGTAACTTTGATGTGATGAAAATTGTCGGTCTGAATGTGTAAGTGGGCTGGAAAGTCTGTCATTCACGCAAAAAATACTTCAACCAATAAAATAGCCTGTCGCTGTCGGACATAGGTCTCGCCAAATGTCGGGAGACTTTGGTCTACTGTTTCCACGATGGCCAGACTGGTTGGTACAAGGTTTTATTTCGAGTTCTCTCGCAGTGATATATCGCTTGCGTATTTTTTCGTTAGTCGCCCTTAGCATGAGATGGGGTGGTGATACTTATCAAGTGTTCTTTCACCGTCATTACACGGAATAAATTGGGTATTTCCCCGTAGTTAAAATAAATTATTTAACTCAGCTTATTAAATTAAGAATGGTAAAAAGGCGGTAAAAGTGGGGTCGGTTCTTATTTTTTTAATCATCTACCCTACCTATAACAGTAAATTATGTGACTATTGAATATTATGACATCACAATAATTTGTTTTATACTTACTAGTTTCCATATAACACACCGTTTTGTCGTTTATTAAATATAACTAATTTGACTAGTCAGTTCAATATCCAATTATATTAATCGTGCGGTCAAAAGCACTAAATACCCGAAGAAGCTAGGGATGTGTGTGTGTGAAGAACAGAAGCAAATAGTGGATTGTTGTCTCTACCTACCCTGAAAGGAGAAAGGCGTGAGAATATTTGTATGTAAAGCGATTATAGTTAGATACCGACATTGCTGGAGACCAACTAATACAACGAAAGGTTCTTTTACTGCTACGGCCCACTTATTGTCACTATAATTGCTCATTAAGTACGGATATTATAATTCCTCTGTATAATTAGGTAGGTGCTTAAGATATGCATCTTATTTAGGAATTATCATAATATTTTGTTCATGTATTTCATATTTTCACGCCTAAACCACAGTGCCGATTACAATGAAATTTGGTACAGGGGTATATTAGACTTTGGGAAAGGACATATGTTATGTTTGGTTGCGATAACCAACATCTACACAGGTGGAGCCGCGAGCAACATCTTTGAAGTCAAAGTTGGTGAGGTTCACTTTGGTTAGAAACCGACAAGTCACTGGCGCTGGCTTTATTCAGGTAGGAGTTCCGACGCACGGTAGTTATACGGAAAAGCCTACATACCAATTTAAAACAACAACATAAATTTATTGTTGTAAAAGACAACAATATTCAGCGGATAATATTGACGCATGTTGAGCTAATGTGTGCAGCCAGCTTAAAACAAATGAAAAATAATTACCTACCACTTTAAAATCAATAGACAAGAGTTGATTTATTTTATTACAGTAATAATTATTATAGAATGTCATACTATATTTTAGTTTGGTAACTCGAAGGAGTGTTGCCACTGTTGTTCAAACAAAACGAACACAATAATTATTCAAGTCATTCACAAATACATGATGGCTGATTAGGAAGCAAGGACATTCACCGTATAAAGCCTTAACCCTAATGTTTATTTTATATGGTAAACTTACAACGTGTTTCCGAAATTAGCGTTTATTTTTTTCATCACGATTTAGTTTAAAGAGGTTATGACTGTTTCTGTACGATCTTAAATTGCAAATATCATTATGTTTCACTAGCTGTTGCCCGTGATTCCGCCCGCGTGTTATACTAATATCGTTCTCGCGATTCACAGAATACCACGGCTATAATAACTTCGTGTTGTGTTCCCAGCGGTGAGTAGGGTAGCCAGAGCACTCGGGCGTCGGAGGTCGATGATCGACCTCCGCCTCCCATGAGCGCAGGCCAGGGTGTGACAGGTGGAGCCGCCTGTCACCCTGGCAGAAGCAGGCCGCGGCGGTGGCGCGCCTGGCGCGCCTCCCCGTTTCCGGGGACGAGTTGGGGACTCTGTAGTCCCCACACCCGAGAAGAGGGCCAGATCATGAGAGATGGCCCTGGGTCGTAGGCCGGGGTGCGAGGGATATGCCTGTCAACCTCACCTTCGGCAACCAAAACGACCCACAGGCGGCGTGCGTTTTAGTCGGTTCGAGTCCGACATAACCTCCTCCACCGGCTCCGGTGGGGGGGTATACGCGGGGATTTTTGCGCATGTAAAAAAAAAGGGTCACCAGAGCTCACTGGACAATTTGTTCTGTCAGTGGAAGACTAAAGACTTGTCCTTCTTTGTCTTCTACACTTACGGCACAGAAACTCTGTACTTACAGGGTTGGCAGCGCGACTGTGACTCCTCTGGTGTTACAAACGTACATAGGCCACGGTAACCACTTTCCATGGACCGTGTGCTTGTCTGCCACCTAAGTGGTATAAAAAAAATCTGGAATACTTCATTCCAGCATACATATAATCTATCTCTATACCAATTTTGATTCAACTCTAAAGGAGAAGGTAGGTAGAGGTCTCATAGTAGGAGCCTTCTCTTGATTGACGATAATAATTTGGTCTCAAAAAAAAGCTGCGTGGTTTCCGGCACAGTAGAATTTGGACCACACTCCATCTATTCCCATGCGGTGTCGTACAAGGCGACTAAGGGATAGATAGGGCTGTTTAACATCAGACAGAAATATACAGCGCAGACTCAGCTTCAGGTGCATGGCTTGAGTCAAAAATAGTGTCCGGAAGACGGCAGACTCATCCCCTATTACGTGGGACCGAATTCAATGATTGGTGAAATGTATGTGTTTTCACCTCTGTCTAACCCTCCGGGGATAAAGGCGTGATTATATGTAATGTAACACTTGAACACAGGAACTCACAACCACAAACTTATTTTCACAGTTTTAATAAGATGCATAGTAGAACGTTTTAATTGAAATAAAACAAACTTTTTATTGGATTTTTTCGCCAGCCATGGTCTCGGGACGACGCTAACTGCTGAGAAGTAGCCGAAACGTCGGGCTAAATGTAAAAAATAACAAAAAATTGCGATACAATCCTTTTAAAAGTTATTTTATTTCAATGAATGATATTCGCGTTAACATCAGATGGCAGGATCATGACATCAATAACAATATAGTATATTAATGTGCAGAACATATTAAATCAAAACACAACAGTCTCTGAAGAAACCACGACCATCTATTTAGCGGTATACACACTTAAATAGCAGAAAATACATGTTTGACGAACCGGTAGCAATTATTTTGTCAAGCAAAACAGTTGCTGTATCGGCAGTCGATAAGCAATGAAACTAAATATTGCAGCATTAATGTACATCAACAGTAGACAAGCTAAAGGTTGCAAACGACAAGAACAATTGACAGGAAAATCACCGTCATGTTGTATCTTTATGATGTTGTTTAGAACCTTTTTTGTTTGAAAAGTCGATGTCTTTTGTACCCTTTTGTCTTTAAACTGCTGCAAGATTATTATCGTTAATATTCAATTGGCTGGCAGCTTCGTTCACGTTTAATACGTACAGCAAATATCTAATCTCCAATTAAACATCTTTTATGTGCTTTTTGATGTTTAGGGGTATTAATTAATGTATATTGTAAATACTTCATAGGGTCTTGGAAAAGATTTGTAACGAATTGGGTCCCTTGACATTGTTACGTGTGTTGGCGCTTTAATTTTGTTTTGTTTTGGTTACTAGTATCACTACACATGGAAAATGTTTTGTTTTTATGAAAAAAAAACTACCTGTCCCCACATGGATCGGCAGTTTTTATATTTTCACGCGGAACTATGGTCATTTTTCCAAAATAAAAGTAGTAGTCTTGTAACATCGTCTATCTAGAAAGAAAATCCCCTCAAAATCGACCCAGTTACTTAAGATTACCCGTTGCAAACGGGTAGAAAGGCAGACAGGCAGACAAGCAGACAAAAATATTTATAAAGATAAGTTAGTAAGGCTAGTCGTTAGGTTGTGCCAGTACTTAAGTACTGCATTATCTTTCTGCATTCTTTTCTCATGTCATCCTCCCATATTCTTATTTACTTTCACCTATGTCTCTTTCAATTACTGGGTTACGTTCAGTGGGAAAGGTTATGTCGGACTCGAAAAGACTAAAACGCACGGCGTCTGTGGGTCGTTGTTGGTTGCCGAAGTTGAGGTTGACAGGCATATCCCTCGCACCTCGGCTGACCACGGGCCATTTCTCTCAAACTGGCCCTCCTCGAGTGTGGAAACCACAGAGGCACGAAGCGTCCGCCAAGGTGACAGGTGGCTCTCTCTGTCACCTCCAGGCCTGTGCTCATGGGGGGCGGAGGTCATTCATCGACTTCCGACGCTCGAGTTGCTTAAGTACGCCTGCAGCTTGCGATCCTCCTTCGCTCTCACTGCCACTCCCGCCCCGCCTCCTCCTTCACAAGCATGACGTGCTCGCAGAAGGAGGCGCCGGCCACCCATGCATCTGCGCAGCGAACCATCGCCGCGAGCAAGGTGGCTAGCGTGAGAACTCTGACTTCCAAGGCGGCACCAGCTCCCGTCTCGGCGTAGTAAATTTTTCTGATTGGGTTCTGCACAACTGTGTCCTATCCAAATTTATATCGAAAGATGGACCCCAAACTTACTAACTACAATGGTGAAGATTAAGATGGCCCCTCATTTAGAAACCGTAGACGGCCCATTGTCAACCAAGATGCGACTAATTGAGACCCGAGACGGTGTGCAGGCGTGTACTTTGCGTCGGTTCGATGGTCAGAATCTTAAAATCCTTTCGTACGCCGTATTTGTAGGCCATTATTGTTTTAACAGCGCCATCTTGCGACTCGCCTTGACATTTAGCGCATCCGAGTTGAGCGTGAAACCTCTAATAATATGCTTATTATTCAATAACTATTTGTTTTTATGCTTTTGAACCATGTTTTATTACAATAAGCATAAATAACTGACTTATTATAGTCAGTATTATAGTAATGACATAAATAAGACAAATAATTTTGGTATTGCGTAAAATATTTTACTAAATAATTAGCATTTGTAGCTTAGTGCATAAGGAGTCAGCCATACGATCGAGAGGTACCGGGTTCGACACCTAGCCATTAGGTATACTACTGACGCGACGTGAACCCAATCATAACACAAGCAATTTAGCTGGAGTAGCTAGTTGGAGAGGTTACCAGGAATACTAACAACGGTACAGAAACTCTGTGTTCTTACAGAGCCGGCAGCACGAGTATGACTCACACGTCCATAGGCCACGGTAACCACTTTCTATCAGGTGCTCCGTGTGTATAAAAATAGTAAAATTATCCAATTAAATTTTTCAATTACCATAAAATCTTAACTATTCACAAAATTCATAACAATGGTCAGCCTTTTTGGTTCATGATAGCCGATTGCTGCACTTTCATACAAATATTTTTGTGATGTGCAAACAGCACTAAAGTTCAAGGTGCCAGTTGCATCACAAATGGAGCAATAAAAGCTAATCGCCGTTGAACACGGCTCTAGTAACGATAGAGTCTCTTCGCACGAACGATTGAGCTTTTAACTCACCCGCCATTATACGGTTAGCTATTTGAGATTGACGAGAATATCAGTATTTGCGTGATTGCAACAGTTAAGTTAAGTGAGTTATAGTTCTAGTATCTATTTAAATAAAAATGAATTGTTGAAACAACACAACACAAACACGCATAGCTTCTGACTGACTGTTGAAATGTGTGAACAAACACGCATAACTTCTGAATGACTGAACCTAATTTGATATTTCTTTCTTTTTGTGCTGAATGATAGACTATGATTGCAACGAAAAGAATCCAGCGGCTCTCAATAACGCTACAATGCCTGATCTGCTTGTAGTAAATTTATGAAATTTCAGTAAATCTAAATACGGCACACGGCGGTTTTTCCGCCCAATTGAGCAGTCCGACTGGGGAAGTACCTCCGCCCTACAGAATACCGCGGTTACAATAACTTCGTGTTGTGTTCCCAGCGGTGAGTACGGTAGCCAGAGCTCACTGGAGAATTTGTGCTGTCAGTGGGATGACTACGTACAGGCTTGTCCTGCTTTGTCCTCTACACTGACGGCACAGAAACTCTGTGCTTACAGGGTCGGCAGCGCAAGTGTGGCTTCTCTGGTGTTACCACGTCCATAGGCCACGGTAACCACTTTCCATCAGGTGGGCCGTGCGCTTGTCTGCCATCTAAGTGGTATTTTTTTTTTTTTTTTTTTTTTTTATATAGGACACGTCAATTGGACCTCGCCTTGCCTGATGGTAAGCTGAAGGCAAAATCCCAGAAAAGAGGGTCACCATTACTTACACATACCGTGTGACAATGGTGACACTCAGCTTGACGGCCTTATCATATGCTTTTTCACGCCCCGCTTAAAGGACCCGGGACTGTAGGAAGAAGGAAACACGTGAGCTGGTAATGAATTCCAGGCCTTAATGGTGCGACAGAGGAAAGAGTCTCCGAACCGCTTGGTTCTTGATCGGATGTTTTGCACCGTGTGCGGATGACATCTAAGACCTGCACGCGTTGTCCTGTGTAGGAAAGGGGAGGGTGGGACTAATTGGAAGAGCTCATCAGAACACTCCCCATGGTACAGACGGTAAAATACAGCCATGGACGCAACATCTCTACGCAGCTGTAAAGGTTCTAGGGTGTTCGTGATCTCGGGATTCCCAATGATGCGGATCGCACGTCGCTGCAACCTGTCGAGAGCATCTAGTAAGTACTTTGCTGAACCGTCCCAGAGATGCGAGCAGTACTCCACACAGGAGCGAATTTGTGTCTTGTATAGAAGACACCGCTGCTCCGGCGTGAAAAATCGTCTCACTCTGTTCAGGACTCCGAGTTTTCGTGAGGCTGTTTTGATGATGCTTTCGATGTAGTTTTTGTTATTCAGGTTGCAGCGAACATCCATACCTAGGATATTGAGATTGTCCTGCAGCGGCAGTGGCGTGCTCTGAAGAGTGGGGAGGGGAAGGAAAGAAGATACTTTTGCTGTAAACGCACATGCCTGCGTCTTCTTGGCATTGAACTCAACCAGGTTCTCAGAGCCCCATTGAGAAATGTGATTCAGGACCCCGTCAAGCTCAGTGACAAGAATCTGCCTTTTCTCCGCGATATCTGACTGCTTGGCCGCTGGATGTCCATGATAACTCCCATGTAAAGTGCTATCGTCTGCATAACAATGAACATTGCCGGTAGACAGCATGTCGTTGATATGCAGAAGAAAGAGAGTGGGTGATAAGACGGACCCCTGGGGCACGCCAGCATTAACCTGCAGAAACTCCGAAGCTCGTCCGTCACAAAGGACGCGAATACGGCGCCCCTGCAGGAAGCTAGCAACCCAGTTGCACAGCCTAGAAGGCAGACCAAAGGCAGGTAGCTTAGAAAGAAGCGATTTGTGCCAGACTCTATCGAAAGCTTTGGCGATGTCAAGACTAATTGCCAGTGACTCGCCGTGCTTGTCCATAGCCTCACCCCAAAGATGGGTAACGTATGCTAGAAGATCACCCGTTGACCGTTTCGGTCTGAAGCCATATTGCCGGTCATTAATTAAGGAGTGATCCTCTAGGTGCCGCATGAGCTGTTTGTTAATTATGTGCTCGAACACTTTGCACAGCACTGAGGTGACGGCTATGGGTCGATAGTTGGCTGGCTCCGAGCAATCCCCCTTCTTGGGAATCGGCTGAACATTCGCCTCTTTCCAAGGCAAAGGCACTGTACCCGAACTGTAGGATAGCCGGTACAGGCGCGTAAGCATTGGAGACAACTCCGCTGCACATTTTTTCAAAACTACCGCTGGAATACCATCCGGACCACTGGCTTTCCGGACATCGAGTGATTGCAGCACTGCACGGACATCGCTTTGCCTGATATGGATATCAGGCATCGCGTGGTCACTGTCGGGTAGTGTTGGTGGCTGGGTACCACAATCATCGATTCGGGAGTTGGCCGCAAAGAGATTAGCCAGCAGATTTGCCTTCTCTTGCGGCTCATGGGCCAGGGATCCATCAGGGTCACGCAGCGGAGGCAGCGAAGGCTGACAGAAGTTGGCTTGCACGGCTTTAGCCAGTCGCCAGTAGCCACGGCTTCCCGTGGGATGCATCACTAGCTCTTGACCAAGCCGCGCTATGCGCAGGGCATCCGCTCTGACATAGGCCCTTCTACAGACCTTTGTGGCTCTGTTGTACGCCGCCTTGAAGTGGCCCAGATTGGGATGGCGCGTGGCGCGCGCCCTTACCCAAGCGCGGTACGCAGACTGTTTTTGTTCAACAGCTTCCGCGCACTCGCGCCCGAACCAAGGGCGCACCCCGCGGTCACCGGTGACATCGGTGTATGAGATATAGTATTCCATACCCAGACCGATCTCACCGGCGACAGCAGTAGCACAATCCGATGGGTTCTTACCTTCAAAGCAGCGCTCAACCCACGGGATGGACGCAAAATAGTCACGAAGTCCATCCCAGTCCGCTGACGAGTAGTGCCAGAGACGCCGCTTCCCCCGCACTGGTCGTGGAGGCGCCATAATAGGCACCGTGGAACAGACCAGGCAGTGGTCAGAGTTGCCTAACGCGGCTCGCACCGATACACTGTACCGGTCCGGATCACTCGTCAGCAGAAGGTCTAGCAGAGAAGGTGCTTGGCCCGACCTTCTTGGTATCCTAGTGACCTCGTGCACCAATTGGGTCAGGCCGTGCGCCAGAGCAAATGCGTGGGCGGCTCTTCCCGCATGGTCTGTTTTGGAGGAGCCCAACCAGATCTCGTGGTGGGCGTTAAAATCCCCCAAAAATACCATTTCGGCATTCGGAAATCGCTCCTGCGCATCATCTGCCGCCTGACTCAGATATTCAAAGAGTCGAGTTGTCTCAGCATCTCCTGTATGGGAACGGTAGAGGCACACATAGATCTGACTCGTAGGGCCATGGTCTACGTGTACCCAAAGGACGGAGAAGGATGGGTCCTCTAGGCAGCGCAAACGGCGACAGCAAACATCCGCCCTAACAAACACGCACACCCCGGCTTTTGCACGAAAACTTTCCTCAAGAACATAGCCAGGGTAGAGCAAGTAGGTCGTGTCGTCAGGGCGGTGTATTTGCGTCTCCGTCCGTCCGTCTCCGTGCCGTGCGCTTGTCTGCCATCTAAGTGGTATAAAAAAGTAGGTACTTATAGTGGAATTTAAGCCATGAAGAGAGAGATTTTGAGGAGAATCTACGAAGATAGTGACGTCAGAGATTCTTTTTTCTCGTCACGAATGAGTCGACTCGATCGGGAAAGTAAGTTGCTCAACAAAGTCGAGTCAGTTGAGCCACTCCAGCCAGTCCCAGTACTATAACTAATTAATCTCTTTATATCGATGCTCAACATTTTATAACGTTCACAAATTTCACTAGCAAATATGCTCATGAATTTGGAATCATAGCATCATAGGTAACAGAGTTGCTTATATAAAACCTGTATTAAGTCAAAACCAGACTAAATTATTACCTATGTATATACCAGCTAGACTAAACATGGCCAAGATGTCCTTTCCCAAGGTCTGATCTATCTCTTTACTAAATTCCAACAAATCGGTTCAGAAGTTTAGGCGTGATAGCATAACAGACAGACATAAGGCGTACAGAACTACAGAGATACTTTCACAATTATAAGCTCATTATCACATCATCCAATAATCGATAATCAACAATTACAACATCAATCGTCAAATATTTGAACGTCCGCGAAATCTCTCGTTTAGGATGGGTATTGCTTAACTTATTTACTTATTCAGGCGACGAACGTACTGCGAGGTTTAGGCAATGGATACAAAAGCTCGTACAAATCGGAATTATTTAATCAGGTGATCGTGATTGCAACATTTACTATTGACTGTTTTATTTTCGGAGGTTAACACCATTGACTTATTTCTACGTGGTAGGTATATTTGTCTAGACAAGTAAAAAAAAAATGTGTCGCAGTTCCTGAGCGAATTTTGAATTTCGAATTTGGAACGGGACTCTTTATTGCAGTTTTACATTTAAAAAAGTAGACCATTCTATGTTCATTTTCAAAACTAATAAATATACGTGTAGGTATAAGAGCACAGATAATATAATATAATTCTGTAAGAGTGTACTGTGCCAAAAAGGTATGTTATGGTTATACCCTAAGAAACTCAAGTTGAAGTAGAGTTTGTTGCAGAAAAATTGCATTAAAAATATTTTACGTTTGATTTTTCAAAAATTCGTTATTACATGCTAAATATATATGTCAAATTTCAACAAAATGGGTTCTAGGTGTGAAAAGGTACCAGGCAAAAAGAGAAGTTTACTTGTAGAGTGTAGATAGATATATCGTAGACTCTACATTCAACAAGAAGGTCACATGTTAATGAAGGTTATTAAAATTCTCTGTAATTATTTGGAGTAAATTAATAATGGCGATCTTAGTACTTACATAGAGTAGGATGTGGGCAGCGGGTATAATAACCAGTCACGAAGTATAAGGTCACAACACAACATGGGCAATTTGCAATTCCTATCCTTTGATTTGCTTTGAAATTCCTATACTTATCTTATTTGTATAAATGTTTGCCCTTTCAAAAGTAAAAGTTTTGCATTATACTATACGGAGTGTGCGGGACAATGAGAGACATCACTAGTGGATGCGTTTTTAACCAATTGACGCGGGAAAAACAAGAATTTAAATTTGGATTCAATTTTTTTTATTCAATATTGACTCGCTCTTTGAGTCAGTGTTAAGAAATTTGATAAATTAAATAATTTTCACATTATGAATTCCGCATTATGCAGAGATTTCATCGTTAATTTAGTCAAGTCAACGTCTTAATTCCACCCTAGTAAAGCTGTAGTCCATTAAAGATCACAATTCCCGGGAATATTATCTAAAATGGCGTTAATACATAGACTAAGTCTATGGGCTGACTTTTATACTTGTTTTTTTTTTTACTTTATTTAGGTAACATCAAATCATGTTCAATGATCATGTTAAATCAATTAATGTTCCACGTAACTAAAGATTTTAATTTTCTAGACTATCGCAAAACTACCGCATGGTCATATTGTATAGATGTACGCTATCGCGATAACAATAAAATCTGTGTTTGCAATCCAATTGTGTTGCTATTGGGTATTGGCGAAGGCGTGCGGGCTGTGAGCATATTCGGTTACACAAGAGGTCATTGACTCATGCTGTTATTCCGATAGGTGATTAAAAAGCAATCCTTTTGCGTGTTAATTTATGCCACGATAATAATACCGGATATTAGTAGGCACTTTTAAAAGGAAGTCGATGAAATAGGTCGGTTTGCTGTGGATTAGTTTTATATAAGGTGAAATGAAACAGGTCGGGGTGGCGGCGCTATGTTTTCCCTTTCCGTGGGTGTATAGGGATCCATTTAGAAACCGGAGGTGGCCCTGGTTCAGCTGGGGTTGCCAGTTGCGAAAGATATGCTTTCGGCATTCTCACACTCTGACATCTGATAACCCAAATCACTTTGGAAATAGGGCCCCTGTATCCGAAGTGATTTTCATACAATGCCGCGTGATTTCCGGCACAGTAGAATTAGGGCCACCCCATCTCTTCCCATGCTAGGTGACTAAGGGATAAGGCTGTTTAACATCAGGCAGATATATACAGCCCAGACTCCGTCTCAGATGCATGCCTCGAGACAACAATAGTACCAGGAGTACGGCAATAGGCTCCACCCCTATTACATGGGACCGAACACAATTATTGGTGAAATGTGGTTGTTAATTCACCTCTGTCTAACCCTCCAGGGAGAAAGGCGCGATTATATGTATGTAAAAATGGTGAAATAAAATGTCCCTTCCAAGGAAAGCGGCACCTGCAAGTCAGTACACGATCCACCGTAGGCTTTTGGGACAAGCTTTGGCTGCAACCGGGAATAAAACGTGATGATGATAATGACTGTGAATGAGTAAGTTGACTTCGACTTTGAATGGCTTGCAGGTGAAGTTGACTTGTCCCCAAACATCCTGGTGGGACCTCCATACGTCGACTCTTAAACTTTATAGGTATTCACTATCCAGTAAGTAATTGAATTGATTTTAATTGCCGCACCATGCAATCTATCTTGAATTATTTACCAGCTCACGTGTCTCCATCTTTTTGCGGTCCCAGGTCCTTTCAGCGGGTGTAAAAAAATTCATGACGTCGTTAAACTGAGGGTCATCATTATAATTTGCTGGCGTCGGTAATGGAAACCTTCTTTCTTGAAACTGGGTTCAGCTTACCAAGAAAAATACTTATTTTTTTATAAAAAACATAGCTTGAAAACATAATTATCATCCTCACAGAGACTATTTTCCTGATTGCATCCGAGGTCAGTCTGAACTCGGAACTCAGTGTCCGCCTTCCGGCTCTTTCTTCACCACTTCGCGTGATCTTGGGCGTCCAATTTTATGGTAAAGAGGCCTTAGTCACGCCTATAACCACCACGATGTCAAGCTAGGACTTCTACCTGGACCCGGCGGGGGCGCCATTGTTAGGTATTATGTATCATTTCAAATTTGATATAAATTAATGTTATTATAAACCGAAATATAATTGGTATTGTAAAAGAGCAGCGGCAAACAAGTGTAAGTTTTTTAAGTGTGTCAAGCACGTCCGCCAAGCTTCGCGCCGAAAAAAAGAAAAAAACAAGGTTGTGCTTCATTTCACTTTCGTCGTGACTGTAGCGGCACAGGCGGCAACCACGCGGCCTAACCTACGTTTATATTGTTGAGGCACAGGTATACTTTGCGGTAGGGCCTCTAGACTTAAATACTGATTTTTGTAGGTATAATTTGTTTACTGCATTGTGCTAATTTTATGCTGATTCACTTGAAGTATTGTTATTAATAAATGTTTGGCACGCTATTCTGAATGTTATTTCAGTATGTACAGTCAGCATCAGATCGATTTGACTAGCAAAGTTACTTTAGTAGCAATATAAATAAATGTGCAAAGTACTGAAAATACTATTAATACCAATCTACTAATGACGTTAATACCACACTCTTTTATTGATTTAAATTGTATTATCGCCCGAACTAAAGGTGTGCACCAAATATAAGAACAATCAGCCAATAGTAAGGGGGGAATACCGTGGTACTAAGATCATTTAATGTACATTGCTAGTCAAGATCGATTTGAAGCTGACTGGACGGTTTTTATTAGTTTTTAGAACGGTAGACTTAAGGTCGGTCCACACGGCAGCGATTCGTAAGTACGACACCCTAAAAATGAACCCTATTTCATAAGTTTTAGGGTCAATATGTGCTCTAAACGCGCAGTAAACGTTTCTTGGGTTTCTTTAGAGGACAGCACGGGCTGCTACTGTGGTGAACGAGCTTAAATTCACCAACTATAAATTATTACACAACAAACCGCGCGAGCCAAAGCATCGTTTGTCTCCCGCCTTAAGTTAGTTAGGTCCAAGATATGTTCTGAGGTATACGTGAGCAGTATTCTATTTATCGTCTATTTATCTATTCCACACAATAATATAAATCCTTGCATCTATAAAAGAGTTTACACCTTCCTCAATGTTACCAGTAGGTAGGTACCTAGATCACGTAGTTTTCAATGCTAGTAACATTGAAATATTTTCCTTATAACATTTTTTTGGCTATGGCCTAGGGCGCACTGTATTATCCTGTATTTTTTCATCATCATAAATTGTGTGCATGAGGTGACAACGTAAAACGTACTTCGCAAACTAGATATTATGTGATAGCAGAGGTCTTGCCATGAAATCTTTGAACAGGTCAATAATTGAACGGCTGTCATACTAGGTACTAGCTGCCATGGTCTCTCACATTAGTATTAAAGTTATCGGGATGTTTGCTATGTTGTATTGTTCTGAGTTTCCGATACTTCAGCGCAAGCACCATGATCACGGAGAAACTGGAGTATTGGCGGTAAACAGTGAAAAAGTTTTTAGGATTTTTATTTATAGATTAGTTTCTTTGCAATAACATCTGGAAACAAGCCCAATCAAAATCTCGAGTGGTAAGCATCGTGTGTCGTGAACGTGATCGAGATCGGGTTCGAGTTTGTAGTGAGAGTGAAACCAGTAGTAGTGCAGATACGCGCAGTAAAAGTACTCGAAAGAGGGTAGATCGATATATTTTCTCCTAAAAAACTGTTCCTTTAACTTTTAACTTAACTTTAACTGTAACCTTTTCACTGTTCACCGCCAATACTCTAGTTCCTCCGTGTTCATGGAGCTTGCAACAGCGCCGAAATATCGGAAACAGTCCAATACAAAAATTAAAATATTTTTTTGAATTTTTGAATTTTGAAAAAAAAGTCCAATACAATATAACAAATATCCCGATTACATTGATACTAACGTATTTCACAAGTATTAGGTGATATCACCTAATGTGCAGTGATAATGCAGTGTGTGATAGAACACGTTTGCTTAAGATAGCTATCCATTCGCGACTCGAAGTCTCTCGTCCGTTTAGAAACAAGTAGCGGTATGTTATCTATACTGCAGCGCTAATTTGTCATTATCTATGCATTCCCTTATCTGTGCACTTTGAAAAGTAATATGCAACCTGTTCAACGGAATATTCAATATTTACATAAATATGTTTAAGTGCAGGCTATTGCAGAACATACATCAAGTTGATAAACATATTGAAAAAGGGGAAATCAAAGCAATTGAAATCGACACTTTCGTAAAAAACTTGTATGAAATATGACTTGAGCAAGGTGCAGGCCCCTCTTAAAATACTACAGGTATCTAACTACTGCATATCGTTGCAGTATTGTCAGGGCCGCCTTTAAACTATTTGAGGCCCTGGGCACATTAGGATCATGGGGCCCCTAGGACCTTGAGAAAACACTATTTAGTTACAATAGATAAAGAAAGACAAACAAGGTTCTAAATTTATTTTTATTTAGTTACTAACTATAAAAAAATAGGAAATATAAAAAATTATCTACAAAAGTAACTCGCTTAACATAAAATCCTTAGATTAATTCTATGTTGATTGCAAAGGTACCCTTCTAGATTTAAGATGAGCAAAATCGTTAATCACATCTTCAAAATCTATGGTATTGAGAATATCACATTCTATGGACATCAGCGACAAACTAGTTAATCTCTCTTGAAGCATTGTACTTCTTAATTCATTTTTTATTCGTTTCAATTTGGAGAAGGAGCATTCTCCGCTGCAGTTAGTTACCATCATACTTAAAAATATTCTCAATGCAATTTCTACGTTAGGAAATGTGTCTTCAATTTTGTTTTGCTTTAATAGATTATATACTTCCTGTACACTGTTAGATGCTTCATTTTCACTCTGAACACTTTTTAAGTATTCTTTTAAATGTTGACATTCTATTTCTAACTCTTTTTCATTTACATCTTCGTGATAGATTTGAGAAAATTCTTTGCATCCTTGTCGTATCTCTTCGGAATTCAGAGTTTTAAGTGAAAAAATAAACTAAAACGTTGACTGACGGTCTCATATGAACTTTGTCGCTGTTTTAGATGAACACTCAAGGTATCGATTATTGGGAGAAAGGTTTCTACGTTGAATCGCTCTTTTCCATTCAATTGGACTGATGGCGCAGAGCCATCAAAAAAAATCAGCCGTGAGCTTCTACGTCTTGTTCTTTGAGATAGATCTTTGTAGTCAGATTCTGGGTTATTTTCTTTGGCAGATGATTCGAAGTTATCAAATTTATCCCTGAGGTTAGTAATAAAATCATAAAGTGAAGTCAACAAATTGGTTGCAACGTCCAGTGTTATTGTTTCTTTCTGAAGATAATTACTTGTTTTGTCTATTCTTTCCAATATGGTGCTCCAGATTTCCGTCAGTATAATAAATTCTAGATTTCCCATTTTTCTAGACAGACTAAGGGCTTCGTCTCTTGTTTCTCGTGCCTTTTCAGTATCGTTTGCGATGGTGATTAAAGCTTCTAATATTCTTTTATAACCCCCATGCAAAGCACTTACTGCATCAGCTCGGGCTGACCATCTGGTTTGTGAAAGACTCTTAACAACTTTTTTTGAACCTAAATGTTCTGTTAATATATTCCATCTGTGGATAGAGCCCGAAAAAAAGTTGTACACTTTCTGAACTATTTCAAAAAACTGTGATGCCTCCGGTACACACCCAGCAGCATGGACACCTACCAAGTTTAGTGAATGTCCTGCACATGGTATAAAGGTGGCAAATTCACATTTTTCCTTGATTCTTGTTTGTAGACCACTATACTTTCCCGACATATTTGAAGCATTGTCGTAGCTTTGTCCTCTGCAATCTTTTATGGGAATATCATGTATCTCTAAAAAATTTAAGATGGTCTCCGCTAAATACTTAGATTTATGCTCTTTAATAGGTATAATTTCAAAAACCTTTCAACAGGAACACAGTCTTTTACGTATCGAATGATGAAAGTTAGCTGGTCAATATGAGACAGATCGGGCGTACTGTCAACGCTTATGGAAAAATATTTTGCTGATTTAACTTCATTTATAATTTTTTTTAGAACCTGTTTTCCCATTACATCAATAAACTCATTACAGATATTTGCTGATAAATAAGAAATGTTACCCTTTCCAGGATTCCCAAATTTTTTTAAGTGATCTGCAAGAAATGGATCAAATTCACTCAATAATTCCACACAACCCAAATAATTTCCATTGTTTGGAGATCCTAGGATTTCATTGTCGCCGCGAAATGGAAGCCCTCTCGATGCCAAAAATTTTACAACAGCTACAATCCGTTTAAGTACGTTTCTCCAGTAATCCACTTCCTTTTGATGTTGAGATAATAACTCTATATCTACTCTACCAACCGCTTTACTTCGTGCCAGATAAGTCATCATAGATTGCTTATGCGCTGGGCTATTTTCATGTGTTAAAATTATGTGATTAATATGCTTCCAATCATTACATCCATTCCGAGAGCAAAGATTAACATCAGTTGGGTTAAATAAGCAGCATGAAAAACAAAATACAGAGCATTTGGAAGGCGAATACAGCAACCATTTTCTTTCGACGCTTTCATTGTTCTTTAATTTGCGAATAAATAATGCTTTGTTGAAATATCTCGTCACTAATTTATTACCATCTTTGTAGGTTCTGGATGCCTCGGAAAAGTCAGAATCTTTATTTTGAAAATATACTGGTCCCTTACGAATTAAAATTTCGCGATTTATTTCAACAAACTTTTCGTGAAAATAATCGGCGGGATCGTGCGATATTAATTCTTCTGTGTTGGAAAAGTGCTGTTCAATTGACACAGTTGGAGTTGTCGGTTTTAGTGAAGTTACTGAAGTCGTTGCACTTTCGTCGTAGGAATAGTCGCTTTCTGATTCAATCTCTTTTTCAAAATTGGAACATGAAGGTTTAGAAATTCCCGCAATTTGTAATTGAGCTGAGTCATCATGTGGAACATTTATGAGTTGATTGCTACTTACAGAAGTTTCTCCAGTAGTAGTAGTAAAATATGATGTTAATTTTGGTAACTTTTCAATTACTTCTTTCTGATGTAGAGCTTTTTTCCTTTTTTCAGATCCACTAGGATATGACCGTTTCGACATTTTATATTATAATTCAGTATTTAATTAATTTTATAACGAAAATATTCGCTAACACAAAACAGACAAACGACGATTTAATCAAACAATACTATTTTTTTGTCAGAGCTCAAGCACAGTCAGTAACAAACTAACAACTACAAACAAAACAAACGCCACAACATCGCAGACAAATACTTGAAGGGAATTCCCGTTCGTCAAGTCAAACGACGATCGGGAGTCGGGAATTCCCCTTTTTTGTCTTTGGTATTACGAATGACGTTCGAATAGGTTTCTTAAAGACATAAACCACACCGCATCAAATAATTCTTCTTTTTTTAATTTAATAATTTTTCTTTTAATTGTATTCTTATACTTACATATAGGTATTTAAATTAACCTAAATATACTAATATCGGAAAAACTCATTTTTGAGAGAGAGTGGAGTACTTATACCCTGTTTATTTATTAGTTTGATCTTTCTTTTTGACGGATGTCAAATCTGAAATCGATATAACTTTGCAACGACGAACAATATTTTCTTATTTTAATAATATTAAAAATTGATAATAATCATAAGAATAGACACACAACATAAGAGTACCTGTTAAGGACTCAAGCATTTTCCGAAAGTCTTAAGTGGTTTTTATTGCTTCGAAGTAAAATTTAAATAGAAAAACTGAAAACAATGGTACCTACCCAATGTTTTTATGTCTAGTGCAATAAAATTGATTGACGAATGAATTTATTTATTTTGAATAGTTTAAAACATACATACAGCCACATATTTAGCCAACACATTTTTTACACCAATAGATATTTTCTGTTTCCCATCACTGACCCATCTGTCAAAAAGTTCAAGCTATGTTGTACAAGGTATAGCTATCCGCATGCGGCAAACTAAAGCTAATATAATAAGCGTAGGTATTGTAGTAAGTCATTATCATCACATTTTTCAAAATTAATGTTTTTCGGTAATACCTAAATATCGGTTATCATTTGGTAATCTGGCAGGAACTAGGGGGCCCCATTCGATCGCGGGGCCCTGGGCACGTGCCCATAGTGCCCAGTGGGGAAGAGGGGCCTGAGTATTGTAGTATTATTTATAATTTGACGTCACTGAAATGCCGCAGTGGAATTTGTTGCGCCGTTTCTTCTCCACTAGCGCATAGGAGACGGTGGTAAACTTAGTTTTAAGCAGAAGTTGATGTCTTAAACTGAGGCAATGCAAAAAGGCTAGGTTACCCTTCTGATTTTTAACTGCGATAATCATAAATAAAATCGATTGATTATCATAAATAGATGCGATTATCGTAAATCCAATAATTCAAAATTTCTTCTATTCTAAACTACCTTCTCCCTTAACATCCTTACATTATGTATACGTAGGTATATGATTTGTTAATACTTTGATGATTTCCAGCTCTACAGCACGCATCAGTGCTGCACTGCACAGCACTACTGTTCTCCATAAAATCTCTGAGTTTATATGACGTTAAATGTAATTTTTAATTTGTATAGGTATACATGCCACCTATTTGTCTCTGCTGTAAATGTATTGTTGTACAATATAGTATTATCTATCTATCTACATTCCGAGCTACGTAGCAGTGTTGCTCAGCACTGCTGCATGCAAATGAATGAAAACAACAGCACATCACCACTAACAGCGCAACACTGCTGTGCAGCACTATTGCGTGCTGTAGAGTTCGTAATCATATTTTTATCTAAAGATTGTATTCATTTCCATCAAAGCACATTTCATTTTAAATACATTCCAAAAATAATTTCACTTTAAGTTAATATTTTATTAGACACAATACACAATGTGTTAAAATTTCTCTCACAATGGCTAAGAAGGTCAAACTCAACCATAGACTTGTAGACGTAGAGTCATAGACCATGTTGTGAAGATGGCGCGCATAATATGATCACAACCGTGAAATTTGGAGCGAAAAACTAGATTTTTACCATTAAAACATTATATGCCCCGTTAATGTGCAGTACAAATAAGAAAATAATGGGATCGTGTCTTATTGTTACTCTTACTGGACTGACATGACGTATGAGTGTCGTCTTGTGTTATACAGTTAACACATCTCAAAAGTAAGGCAAATGCCGAGTGCCATTCCACCTACTTCCTTATCATATATTCATATCGCCCATAGGCCACAGTAACCACTTCCTGTCAGGTAGGCCGTGTGCTTGTCTGCCACCTAAGGTATAAACAATAATTGTAGGTGTAAATACATGATTTTGCTCTTCATAATTATCCAAACAAGATAAGTAATTTAAAATATGGACAAAGTCAAAGTCAACAATCATTTATTCTGCATAGACCATTAAATCGGCACGTACAAAACGTCAATATAAAAAGAAATATGAAAGACAAGTTTAGCAAATGGACCACTGCACCGGTTCGAAACGCGGCTCCGACCTAAGAAGACCCCGGCAAGCAACTCAGCGGGCATTTTTTTTGGCCCATTTACAAACATTTACTAAGTCAACTTAAGTAAGCATCTACTATAAAAGTTGCTATCCCAATCTAGAAATAACAACAACACAACTTTCATTCATCATCTTCATGTCAGTCACACATAGTCCACTGCTGAACATAGACCTCTCCCACAGACTTCCAGAATGACCGATCTAAAGCAGCCCGCATCCAGCGCTTCCCAGCGACATTCATGAGGTCGTCCTTCCACCTGACCGTTGGGCGTCTTACGCTACGCTTGCCCGTACGCGGTCGCCATTCTAACTTTTGTATATGGTTCAAAAATGGCAGCTAACATTTTATAACCTGTTAACGTAACTAATAAAATAACATTAACATACATAATAAAATGTAAATAATGGTGATCAGTTGATCACATTTTGATAATATTACACATGGAGACACATTATACCTAAGTCGCGAGACAAACGAGTTCCTCGCGCCCTCGGATTGTTTTCTAATAAGTCTGTGCCTTTTTTTATCTAGGACACGCCAATTTGATTTCACTTCGCCTGATGGTAAGCTAAAGGCAAAGTCTCAGGAAAGAGGGTCACCATTACAGTCACTAAGTAATGTTACAATGGTGGCACTCAGCTTGGCGGCCTCATCAGATGCTTTTCCACGCCCCGCTTAAAGGCTTGATGAATTTGAGCTCGTCCACCTTCATAGCATCCCGTATTATCTTCTAAAGACACTCAAGAAACGTATACTGCGCGTATAGAACACATTTTAAACATATTTTAGGTCCAAAATATATGTCCCAAGGTATACATATTGTTATTGACACGTCAGAAATCAAAATATGGTAGGACCCAGAATAAATAAACACAAGTAGTGCGCATTAGCGAGTGGAGATGGTAAAGTAACTTGTTATGTCATGGCTTAAAATACACATCATAGTGTTTGATCATTCAATAATTCATAAATTATACACTTGTTGCCAAAAAGCGTCATTGGTTTACCTTGTAACACGAAAGTAAATAATATCGGAGTGAAGAGTTAGTGGGTAGGTACCTATTTGTACAGCCATTTTGTAGTACCTAATTACACAGTGAAGAGTTAGTGGATACTTACTGTACTTGTACAGCCATTTTAGTAGAACCTACTATAATGTTAATTAGTGGTGGAGACTTCCGAAAGCCGCGTAGGCTAAGCGGAGGCAATTCAGACGTCTGAAGATAGCTTAACGACCTCCGTCCTCCATAAGTGAAGGCTAAGGCGTGACGTGTGGAGTCTACTATTATCCTAGCAGAAGCAGGCTGGGCGATGCCTCGATAAATGTTCCCCTTCTCCGGGGAAAATAGGGGCCATCTCGAAGCCGTATATGGCGCTGGGTTAGCCGGAGTGCAGGGATATGCTTTTCTATGGAATTCCGAATTAGTTTTTGCATTTTTTTGAAGTTGTATTAGGTACTTACAATAAGTAGGTAAGTAGGTACTTTTAATTATTTTATACAATCCAATCCAATACAATCACTGGAGAATTTGTGCCGTCAGTGGAAAGACTAAAGGCTTGTCCTGCTTTGTCTTCTACTGACGGCACAGAAACTGTACTTACAGGGTTGGCAGCGCGACTGTGACTCCTCTGGTGTTACGGACGTCCATAGGCCACGGTAACTACTTTCCATCAGGTGGGCCGTGTGCTTGTCTGCCAACTAAGTGGTATAAAAAAAAATCCTTTTGATAAGATATTGACATTTCTACTGTATTTCTGATTTGACATTACATTACATAATGATTATTGAACTGTTAGTAAAAATTGAAAGCAATTAATGCGCATCTTATGACTAAGCGTCTCCTTACGCATATATTTGTACGCCGCTATATAGGGCAAAACATGACTGGACTATATAAACTATTACTGACCAATTGCATGCTTTTGTATGTACACACATATTTTGAACAAATGAAACGATTCTCTTCTATCTCTATCCTTTATCATAGATACACTTATTATGCGTTATACGACCGTCTAAAAGTTATTTTTGCTATCTCTTCGGCATGAATTTACAGAAAAGGCATTAGGCGTTAGGCATAATAAAAGGAAAATCATATCAATCAATCAATCAATTAGCCCACTGCAGTCCACTGTTGGACATAGGCCTCTCCCAATGTGCGCCATGTTATATGCGTTATCAAAATTTCGAAAAACCATCTCTTGCCTACTTTCTCATTTATATTAGATCGTTTGCATATCGTTTACCGTAATTTGCGCTTTATGCACTGTTTAGAAGGTAGATAAAATTAATTTTAGAGTCAAAGGCAACTTACAAGTACCTACTTGATTGCGGTTACTTTTATTTAGCAGCGAAATTCACTCTGAGAATTAAAAAAAAATGAGTTATTTGAGTTTCTAACAGAAAAAAATACTGAATGATACTTTCAAAAGTTTACGCGAATATCACTTATTGTAAATGTAAATAGTTAATCCAGTCAAAATACAAGAAATAAAAAGGTCGGCTTGTACGTAGGTACGAGATCGCAGGCTCAGATACATACATACATACATAAAATCACGCCTTTATCCCCGGAGCGTTAGGCAGAGGTGAATTAACACCCACATTTCACCAATAACTGTATTCGGTCCCACGTAATAGGTGGTGAGAGCCTATTGCCGTATATCGGACATTATTGTTGACTCGAGCCTGAGGTTGAGTCTGGGCTGCATATATCTGTCTGATGTCTCAGATAGTCTACATATTACGAGTGTAAGATTTTAAATAATAATAAGTAAACATTTATTTCATACCACAATATACAGCATAAGCGACAAGTTATAGATTTTTAATAGGTAGTATATGTATACTGATTACATACCTATAATCACACCCTTATCCCCGGAGGGTTAGGCAGATGTGAATTAACACCCACATTTCACCAATCATTGAATTCAGTCCCACGTAATAAGGGGTGACCCTATTGCCATCTTTCGGGCACTATTGTTGACTCAAGCCATGCATCTGGTGAGTCTGTGCTGTATATATCTGTCTGTTGTTAAACAGCCCTATTCCTATAATGTATATTGCAGGAGACTTGTGCCAAAATTAGACTTGAGGTCTGTATTTCAGAACACCAGGATCTCCTCCCCAATTTTCATTACATTTTTATTATCTTTTTTTTCCAATGGTTAGGGCAATTTGTTATGATGCTCGCATAATGCATTTGGTTGAGTCTGTAAAAATACTTGGGGTAACCTTGAAATGGCTTAGGTTCATAATGTTCAAATTCCCAAAACATCCAGAGGGTTCAAAACTTCCACATCCCAGAATGTTCATATCCCAAAATATCCAAGTCCAGGTCTAAAGAGGTCTAAAAACGTCATTTTATTGGAATCGTATTAGGATAATATTTTGTCTTGCGGCAATATTTGACCTTGAACCTTCATACATTCATACATTCATACATTCATACATACATACATACATACATACATAGCCTCTCCAAATCATCAATCAATTTTGCTTCACCGTAGTCGAGTAAGAAATCACTTGTGTGCGCATTATTTAAGGTATTTTTAAGACACAAGGGCTGTTTATCAGCAGGTATCGTACCAGATTGGAATTCAAACGTAAATTTTATCACTCGCGTAGGTATCTAAACTTGTTCGATAAATATTAATATATTCGTTTACTAAGTGTTCGCCAATGTTTTAGTTGTTTGACCTTACTCTGGCATTTCAAATGGTTGCCAGTTCAGAATATTACAGTAGATATAACTATTAAAACGAATTATTGACGTTGCATAATAGCAATTTCTAATTTTATGTGTGTTTTGAGTAGGCTGTATAACGTGGTTGACATTGCTTTCTGTTTAATTAGAGAAATTGTTGAGTTATTTTTGGTTGTTGGCGCGCAAATTTGAAATAGGAATATGTGGTAGAAAAGTTTCACTTGCTGCATTAGTGTTGTCATAGGTTACTTTAACTTTCTGTGTGGACTGTATGTTGTACCAAAATTATAATAATATATCTTAAACACTGTACCTATTTAATCATTGAAACTTGCTTTTTCTTTAAGTGTAACCAAACATAATATTATACGTTGAAGTTAACATTTACAAAAAAATAATAAACAATTGGTAATATAAAACTAAAAGAACTATTATACAAGTTTTAGCTAAAAAATAATTATAATGCGTCGTGGAAATCCTCCGCATCGCGCATGCCTCTTGTCTCAGAAGAATTTGATCTTGATTGCCATGTTTTATGGCAATGCTTATTCTCTGACGTAAAAAGAGGTCATCCAAAAAATATATTCTGAGTAAATTAATTGAAATTCAATTGTCAAGTTGAAATTTTTAACACTTTAAATTAGACAAAGTTTTTATAGCGTTAACCATAAATAATATCATTTAATTCTAAACTTTGTGTGTTATCGAATGTTGATATTTAATTTATTTAAATTATTTAATAGGTAGGTACATTTTTTCTCATCAATTTATAATATTAGATTTTTATGTAAACGGATTTTTTATATGAGTTAGATATTTTTACAATTAAATGTGTAATAATCTATGGTTGGTTAACTTGAGCTTGTAAACCGCCCTAACACCACGTGTTATCCTTAAAATACACCTAAGAAACGTGTACTACTCGTGTAGAGCTCATTTTGAGCATATTAGGTTCAAGATATATGCCCCGAGGTAAACTTATCATCGTGTCTATAACTAAATGACATCACAATCATAACAGAACCATTGACATTTGAGAAACCTTGTTACACGTCGCTCTTATTACCTGTACACAAGTATCATAATCCTTTATGACAAAATATTAAGTAATATCAGTATTGAGTGTTATGGCGCATATTGAGAGAGGTCTATCTTCAGCAGTCGGCTGCAAAATTCCAATTGATTTAAATCACCTTATTTTATTCACCTTATTCTCAATTGGATATTTGACTGTCCAGTATTAATGGTCAAAACGGCAAGTTATATGAAATAAGCAATTGTGACGTCATAATTTTGGTTATTTGTTTTTTTATACCACTTAGTTGGCAGACAAGCACACGGTCCACCTGATGGGTAGTGGTTACCGTGGCCTACGGACGTATGCAACACCAGGGGTGTCACACTCGCGCTGCCGACCATGAAGAAACCTTCTGATGCCCCTCTTGAAGAACCCCATATTGTAGGCGCTTGGGAAAACCGCAGCAGGGAGGTCATTCCACAGCTTGAGTGTGCGTGGGATGAAGTTTCTTTCACACCGCACAGTGCGCACCGTCTCAGATCGCAATGATTAAACGATAATCTAAGAACAAACGCAACTTTTACTGTTATTTTAGATTTTGTGAGCTCAGTCAAATAATTTACTTTAACTATAAGAAAATATCCAATTGTATTTTATTAATATGCATTTAGAACGTAACTGAAAGGTGACCACCTAGCCTTTTCATTCGAATTTCAAATAAACGGAAGTCCACCCAACCGGAAATGTAATGTCGAAATTCATCATGGGAATCCGATGACACGCCCTTGAATTTGATTGTGGAACCAACCCGATTATCGATTACATTGAATCGATAACGATGACAGTTGAGAACTGACAGCCGTAAAGATTTGAATAGCTCTGTACAATGCGATGTTTGATGACAAATGGAACGAAATGTTGCCAGTGTAAGTTGAACTCCCAATTGTATGGCTAATCGTATTTTGTGTTAGTCACTTTAGAGTTCATTTTTAAATTTGATGTTGTTGAACGATAATTGATTCAGTAGGTATTAATTTTGATATGGGTGGTTAATATTTGTTTAGTGGTAGGTATCTTTAATGGTATCGTTAAGAGCCGCGTACTTTCGAGCAGAGTAGAATTTTAGCCACCCCATCTCTTCCCATGCGTTGTCTTACATGGCAACTAAGGGATAGGGCTGTTTAACATCAGACAGATATATACAGCCCAGACTTAGCCTCTGATGCATAGGTCGGGTCAATAATAGTCCCTGGAATACTGCTATAGTCTCACTCTCTATTACGTGGGACCGAATACAATGATTGGTGAAATGTGGGTGTTAATTTACCTTTGCCTAACTCTACGGGGATAAAGGCGTGATTTATGTATGTATGATATCTTTATCTTCCGAATATCAATCGGAGTCTGGGGTCCGCTTTACGAGTCTAACTGTGGATTTGGCTGAACTTCAATATGTAAGTACCTTCTGGGATATGTAATAATAATATTGAATTAATGCATAACCCGTGTGGGTAGAAGGTATTCTGCGTGCGCTGACCCTTTGTCGGTTGTCTGACCAATAAGTTAGTGAACTTTCACACCATTCTAAGCAATGGGATCTATTCATAGCCAAGGGAACAGGATCAAAGGCACTTTTTACCGTCAGCAGTGTGAGTGTTGAACTAAAAACACATTAGAACTTTTTTATGGCTGACTAACGCCTGGTTTCAGCTTCACTAGGGAAAAAACATGCACACGTCCATAGGCCACGGTAACCACTTTCCATTGGTGGGCCGTGTACTTGTCTGCCACTTAAGATGTATAAAAAAAGAAACATTTAAATTGAAGTGCTATTTGTTGAGTCTAATTGTGAATATCAATTGAACAGAGTCCCATTTAAACACACTTAAAAAGTAGTTCCCAATAAAGTAATTTCTAGAATATACCTAATGATTTTAAAAAAATACATATTGTAGGTACTAATTATTCAACAGATTAAGATTGAAATAAGTAAAATGCTCAGACGGGACTTGAACCCGCGACCTGGCCTTCGATTCTACTAAAGCAACTAAAGTAGAACCACTGCCACAGATACTGCAAAAAATTACTCCAAACAGTCCCGGGTCCTTTAAGCGGGGCGTGACAAAGCATATGATTAGGCCGTCAATCTGAGTATCACCATTGTCACATGGCATATGTTTTGGTGACCCTCTTTTTTGAGACTTTACCTTCAGCTTACCCTCAGGCAAGGCGAAGTCTAATTGACGTGTCCTATATTAAAAAAAGGCAGGCTTCAGGAATGTACGATAATATATTACTTCATAATTTGTATAGGTATTTATCACAGAAACAATCGCATGCAGCCATTGCCGCATTGGGAACGCACCGGCTGATTGCGTTGTTTAATCGAATAATTAAGTATTTAATTACACGGACACACGGACCTCAATATACATACAATTGTATGTAACAATCGCCGCCGTGAATACTTAATTCTGTATTTCTTCTGTAACCTTCCCATGGGGGGTGGTAATCGTTTACGCATCAACAGTTGCATATCATAAACTTTGAAAAATGACGATAAAATTACTAGTTTAAATCAATAAAGGCCGCGACCCGTTCCTCACAAGATAAATATTCTGATCACTGAGCTACCGAGCCAGTGCGGAGATAGGGACACGGCGGTATTTCCGCCCAATTAAGCAGTCCGATTGGGGAAGTACCTCCGCCCTACCGAATACCGCGGTTATAATAACTCGTGTTGTGTTCCCGGAGGTGAGTAGGGTAGCCAGAGCTCACTGGAGCGATTTTGTGCTGTCAGAGGGATGACCGAAGGCTTGTCCTGCTTTGTCCTCTACACTGACGGCACAAAATCTCTGTTCTTACAGGGTCGGCAGCACGGATGTGACTCCACTGGTGTTACACACGTTCATGGGTCATGGTAACCACTTTCCATCAGGAGGGCCGTGTGCTTGTTTGCCACCTAAGTTGTATAAAAAAAAATATTATGGACTTTATAATATTAGATATCACCGATATTATCATAATATCATAACTTTATATTAATTTGTCAAATTAATATAAAATGTTAAAATGGTACAACAAGCAATGCATAGTCCATGTACTAATCAAATAAGCCGCCCCTGATCGCTCCCGGTGCAAAAGTGCCCATAACACTTGCTGCGTAGCCACACTGGATGGCGATGGCCAGCCTTTGCACCAGGAACGACCCGGAACGAGTGTCCAGTCACCTCAACGAGCCTCTGTCCGAATTCTTTATTAATCTAACTTATTCATGTAAAATCGGCTACATGACTGACTGAAATTGTGCATACGGGGAGACTACAATCGACTTCTAATATACCTCGAATCATATATCTTGGACATAAAATGTGCTCTGGACGCGCAGTACACGTTTCTTGGATGTCTTTTGAGGATAACACGGGGTGCTACAGCTGTGGACGAGCTCAAATTCACCAAGCACAGTTTATTACCATACAATACCCGCGCACCAGAGACGCCAGGGTCTCTTTTGTCCCGACATAGTTCCCCAACGTGGTTCACTGTTCCACGCGGGCGGTTCCGCGGGCAACACCTAGTATGTATATAAACCTTTCAATTTCAGTACCGCGGTGAACCGTCTCCCCCAATTAACCACGCAACTTGAACGGGATGATAAGCGCTAAGCACGCTTTCACTTTTCTTTAATTTCCTAAAAAATTAGACCAGAAAAATTACTATTCATAAACTTAGAGACTAGAGCATGTATGTTTTTATTAGAGCATTTTTTAGGGTTCCATAACTCAATAGGAAAAAACGGGACCCTTTTAAATTCACTTGATTGTTTGTCTGTCTATCTATCTGTCTAATTAAGTTTGTATTTATTGTATTTTATTGTATTTATATAATTATTAAGTAAATATAAGTATTTTTAAGTATGTATATATTGATAGATACAATTATGTACTTATATAAGTAAGTATTTGAATAGAATATATTGTAACTATGTAATTAAACGCCAACAACTCCCAAATACTCCAACCAATTTAATTATATTTCCATCTAATATCCTGAAAGAAATTGTAAAGCGATAAGGCCGCCCTTTGTACTGCTTTTGTCTTCTCAATTTCTGTAACATGAATATTGTAATTGGCGTACTATAAAGTATATAATAAATAAATAAAGTACCCCGAGCACTTTCTTCCAATTTCTTGCAGTTCTGATAAAATCAAACTTCAAAGTCAACACAATTAAATGATACAGACGTTTATGTAGGAAAAGGCAATCTCGAGATTCCCGAATCTCTTATGGCAGAAGTAAAATAAGAATATTATGAATAAGTAGTTACCTTCTGTTTAACAAAAAGAAATACGATTAAAACTACTGACGGAGATTGGCCTGCGCCACAGCACGAGATTCTCTGTCTTCAGCATTCAGTCTAACTCAGCTAGGGTAGCTGTCATTAGTTTGCCTGGCCGAGAGGCTCTCTGTTCACTGGTTCGCAGTCATCAATCTAGGACTAGTTCGTGGCCAACTGGTTTCCACATATTATGTGGCTAAGTCATTGCCGCTTCAGTTTACCGCGAGTTTCATAATTATGTTTGTCCATTAATGTACTTATGTACGGAACCATCAGTTCGCCAGTCAGACCTGCGTTTGTTTTTCTTTTTTCAAGTGTAGAGCAGTAGCACGGTATTCGTGTGTATCGTGTATGGCGGTACCATTTCAGGTAATATCGCGATTTGTTTCCTTTATCGATTAAGTAGGTAGTACCTTCTATTGGCATCATTAAGAGTGCAAAATAGATACTATAAACATGTTTTGATTACTTTTATACATACATTGTAGGAGGCAGGACACGACGGCATTCCCGTCCTAATTGAACAGTCCGACTGGGGAAGTACCTACAGAATACCACGGCTATAATAACCTCGTGTTGTGTTCCCGGCGGTGAGTAGGGTAGCCAGAGCTCACCGGAGAATTTGTGCTGTCTGTGGGAAGACTAAAGGCTTGTCCTGCTTTGTCTTCTACTGACGGCACAGAAACTCTGTACTTAAAGGGTTGGCAGCGCGACTGTGACTCCTCTGGTGTTACAAACGTCCATAGGCCACGGTAACCACTTTCCATCAGGTGGGCCGTGTGCCTGTCTGCCAATAAGTGGTATAAAAAAAAATTGAATGACCGTGACCATGTTATGCATATAATTATTTCGATTACATTGACAGAACTTCAAATCGACATGACGCGCGACGCGACTGAGACGTGCCACATTAAAGATTTTAAAGCTATGGTTACACACTTCATAATCGACTTCCAATCGATTACAAGAACATGCAATGAATCTTCACATGTGTAAGTAATTTTGTATTTCGAATCGTTACGAAACAAGTATACGACGGACAGATCAAATTGTCAAATGTTGCCAGTTTTATTGAACACGATAGTTGCTTCGGTGAAAGTGGGTTGAAATAATTTGAGGGCGTGTGCTGCCAACTGTTGCATTAAAACAACGATTAGCAAAAAAAACATACGCTATTAGAATATGTCGGCTAACAAGTAAGTTATAGACGAGCTGGTTTTAGCAAAAAAAAAGATGTAGGTACAAGTATTAGAACTACTTAACTGCTACCTATATACATTTCTAACGATTTTAAGTTTAGGCGATTGCTTTTTATAACATGAAAAGAGGTTAAGTACAATTTATTTTTATATTTATTTACATTACAACGCTGTCAGTTTTATTATGTTAGCAATTTTTATGCTAAGTACCCATTGCTTTATTATTGTTTATATAATACAACCCACGGTAATTTAATTACGTAATTATAATATTAATACTAAGTAAGTAAATATGCATATTATTGCATTTATTGCTAATGTATGTTCTCATAAAAATACTAATTTTCGAAATAGACTCAATTACACACTATGTATTTACGTAGTTGTCACTTAGGTACGGACTTACGTGGATGAAAGAAGTGCTGCATGGCTGGTTATAAAAGTAAGCATTTGGTATAATTACATATTGACACGCGATGCAAGGCATGTAGTGCACGCGTTTGATTCGCAATTGCAAACCTGACTTTACTTTCCGTCATGACAAGACATTCAAATTAAGAATGGAACGCTAAGCAAATTACAAAATGGCGATGTCATTGTCTTTTTTTTGAAGAGCTGTCCGGTTGGTAGGTTTAGGTACACAGGATTCGGCCTGTTCTCATTGGAAATGAAATCAAAGGTAAAATAAATACTACTTGTTATGATACTGGTAATGTTTAAAAGTAACAATGTTAATGCTGGGAGTTTTATTTTTGTGGGTATTTAATTTGCTACGTAATATGCCGTAATCGAATCGGACATCAAAACTCACAAAAAATGTCGTGGACTAATAACATATTCAAATTCTTAGCTTAGAGCAGTGATAGGCAAACCCGCGAAAGCATTTGAATGAGATGGCGCTAGGACGCCAGAAGTGCGGGAGATAAGTACGTCTCTGTCAATCTCACCTCTGGCAACCTACGGTGTGCGTTTTAGTCGGTTCGAGTCCGACATAACCCCACCTGAAGGTATCCAAATTTTTCATCATTCAATGCAATCATTTGATTCGATTTGAATAGTTAACAAACTCACTGGAGAATTTGTGCCGTCAGTGGGAAGACTAAAGGCTTGTCCTGATTTGCCTTCTACTGACGGCACAGAAACTCTGTACTTACAGGGTTGGCAGCGCGACTGTGATTCCTCTGGTGTTACAGACGTCCATAGGCCACGGTAACTACTTTCCATCAGGTGGGCTGTGTGCTTGTCTGCCAACTAAGTGGCATAAAAAAAAAATGTGTTAAAATTTCATTCAATAATCAACATGTTTTTCTTTTCAGGTACTTATTCGACTTTGCTTTGTTGGCAGTTTCTTTCATTATGGCAACATAATTGGTGAATACCAGCTTTCTGTAAGTCGTATGATAACTTATGCTGTGTCCTAAAACCTTATAACTATTTTAATCGTGAAAGTTTGTGAGTTAATGAGGGTTTATTTGTTACTCGGTTACTCCTTCACGCTCTAACGGCTCAACGAATTCGAATGAAATTCAGAATGAAGAGAACTCATAATAATATCTTTACACACACGTACGTATGTTGTTATCATAATAAAATGTAAATGTATATCCAATTTTAAAACCGCAAGGGAATTGAGTTGATTTAAAACAAAAAATGCGTATTTTTCAATAGATTTGCAGTAAGAAGTTGATCGGTCGATCGTCATAATATTTACCTGTGATTATAATATTAAAATCGTCTAGTATGAGTCTATTATAAACTAAAGCCGCGAGGTTTCCGGCAGAGTAGAATTAGGGCCACCCCATCTCTTCCTATGCGATGTCGTACAAGGCGACTAAGGGATAGGGCTGTTTAACATCAGACAGATATATACAGTCCAGACTCAGCCTCAGATTCATGCCTCGAGTCAACAATAGTGCCCGGAATACGGCAATAGGCTCACCCCCTATTTCGTGGGGCCGAATACAATTATTGATGAAATGTGGGTGTTAATTCACCTCTGCCTAACCCTCCAAGGACAAAAGCGTGATTGTATGTATGTATGTATGTATGTAGTATGAGTTCTTTAGAGTGCTGTTATTGAAACAAGTTGCTGCCAGTGCAATTACAAAATACATTCTTCATCCTTGCTATTCGAAAAGTGTCGTTTTGTTCCTCTATAAGCGTGTGCAAAATATTTTATTTGTTAAGAACCTTTTTGGCGGGCGGAAATGAGATTGGAATTTGTAACATATCTATATCATTTATATTTTGTGTATGTGTGTGAAAAGTAGAGAACTATATGACTCTAGAACAAAAAATTTTTCCTTCGGGCGACATGAGTACTTTGAATAACTCACTGTGGTCACGATTCTACGCTCTTATTATCCTTATTCTGGAAAGAATCCTTCACTTCGCTCGTGGTTCAAAGTAGCAAAAATTCTATTGTGCTCCCTTGTCATACAATCTGCTATTATACATCATTACTTACAAGATATCCTGGTGCAATAGTCTGTCGGCTATATAACACCTCTTTACCATAGACCGTAACTATACCTACCTACCAAAGTGATGTATAAAAAGCAACATTTTGGGCAACACTTACTTCAAAATGACGTTAATATCAGTTCAGAACTCGTGCTCGTTTTGAAACCGGTTTAGAAAACTATTGCTCCTTTTTATTAAACACGAAAAACTGGCAGCACAACGCATTATAAAAAGAAGATCGAGGGCCAATCTTCCGTATTACACAATAGCACGCTGTCTTTAGAGCCTCGTAACTAGTTCCACACCATTTGACTAAACACATCATAGACCGAGAAAATACTACGCTGTTTGGTGATGCAATCTCTGATGAACATATATGACGAAAGGGAAAGTAGTAACAAGTTTTATCGTATAATAATAGTTTAATAATTTTATTGTGATTAAATCTGTCAACTGATAGAGACAAAGTTACCCGTCAGATACACGATAACTTGTCAAAAATAATCTATGACTCAATTTGTTTTATAAACAAATCAAGAAATAATTTATAAATATTAAATACAATAAAAATAAAATAACTATTATACAACTTATAGCTAAGAACAATTAAAATGCGTCGTAGAATTCCTCCGCAAGTTTGTTTTTAAATTGCTGTGTTGCCAATCTTGTATTTTGGCTAGTGACATCTAAAACCAAGTATAGTCGTACCAATAAATATGTGAACGCCAAAGGAAAAAAAAATGTTATCTGAAAGACATAACATAACATAAACTCACGCCTATATCCCCGAAGGGGTAGGCAGAAGTGCTAGCACCGACATTTCGCCAGTTTATGTTTAGGTCCCAATGTAACAGGTGGCGAACTTATTGCCATTAACCGGGCACTTATAAACCTTCGATAAATATACACATAACTTCGAATAGCATCGAAAAGTCATTGGTGTGTGCCATGGTAAAACCTGGGATCGAACCCGAGACTTCTTCTCAGCAGTCCATTACCCATACCACTTAACTGAAAGATGGTGTCTATTACGATTTGACAACATTGAAGGGACGCGGACGGTGCCTTCAATGTTGTCAAATCATAATTGAGATAATCAGAGAATTTGAGGCTGAGAATGCCAATGCATTTCACTGATTTTGTTGAAAATCATTCTCTGTCAAGACTGTTTATTTTCTTTTTTTTTATATAGGACACGCCAACTTGACCTCACCTCGCCTGATGGTAAGATAAAGGCAAAGTCTCAGGAAGCAGGGTCACCATTATACAGACACTTACAATGGTGGCACTCAGCTTGGCGGCCTAATCAGATGCTTTTTCACGCCCCGCTTAAAGGCCCCGGGACTGTAGGAAGAAGGAAACACGTGTGCTGGTAATGAATTCCAGGTCTTGGTGGTGCGGCAAAGAAAAGATTCTCCGAACCAATGTGCACTTATGGAACATATTGCCATTGAACATCAAACGAGCAAAGTTTAAAAAAATTGGTAAAAGGCCACTTTCTATCATCCTGTACACTGTGACAGCTCACAATTTATATGCTCACTCATTATTTTCCCTGCCTATTAGTATACATATTAATGGGAAAAGAAAATAGTGAGTGATTTACTTTGTATATTTATTTCATGTGTAAAACTTGTATTTTTATTTTACTTTATTTGTACATACATATAATCACGCATTTATCCCCGGAGGGTTAGGCAGAGGTGAATTAACACCCACATTACAACAATCATTGTATTCGGTCCCAAGTAAAAGAGGGCCTATTGCAGGTTTCTGGGTACTATTGTGGAATCAAGCCATGCGAGGTCACCTCGCATGATGGTAAGCTAAAGAAACCGTCTCAGTAAAGAGATTCACCATTAAAGACACTAAGTAATGTTACAATGGTGACACTCAGCTTGACGGCCTCATCAGATATATTTTCATGCCCCGCTTAAAGGACCCGGGACTGTAGGAAGAAAGAAACACGTGAGCTGGTAATGAATGTCACGGATTTCTTGGTACCTACCTAAATCTTTAGAGTCATCGTGGATAGTGAGCACTGGGCCTGCATCCATGAAACTAGCTAAAGCAAAATGATCAATAAAAACTACGAAGCTGTAATAAATAGCAAAATAGTTAAAAACAATCAACTACTTACCAATAGTGACAAATGATGGGTGACATTACAATTTTTTTTTTCGTTTCGTTTCAATTCAATAAACGTCAGAACAAGCGTTGCTACTGAAAAAGAAAACATAAAAGTAAGTAAGAAATTGATTAAAACAGGTACAGATCTACTTAATAAGGTTTATTTTCCTATATTTTCCTTTTGAAAAATACCCACTTTCATTACCGTTAGATAGATTTTTGTATAGTACTGTCAAATACACACATTATACATACATACAATCACGCCTTTATCCCTGAAGGATTAGACAGAGGTAAATTATTAACAAACACATTTCACCAATTTTATAAATTGTATTCGGTCCCACGTAATAGGAGATGAGCCTATTGTCGTATTCCGGGCACTAACTGTCAAATACTGTCCGTTTTATTACTGCTTACCCCATACTCAATTTCATGTAGACACTTCCCTCGTAGACAGTGGTTTTGCTTTAAGAGAATCGAGAGCCTACCAGTTAGTTACATACCTTTATAGAGTAGTTAAAACCAACTATAGTTATGAAATAATTTAAACTATTTAATTGATCCGGTTTTAATTTGATGGTTGTATGTTTATAAATATATATATATATGCCTATCTAAGCGGTACGAAAGTAAAGGCAAAGTATACATGTAATGCGTGTTAAATAGCTATTATACAATGTAAAATAATAAAATAATAAACACAGTGATTTAGAAATCTTAACTAGGTAAATCACACAGTGATGTTCCGAACGCGCTTGCAATTAAACTGTGACGCCATATATTTCTAACCCGTCGTCGGCATCACGTGCGCATAAAACAATCACGGAATTATTGGCACTACTAACAATGAGACTACTCTTTACTAATTCATTTATAATTTAGTAAGTCACGCTTCAGCAAGAAATGCAAGAACATTCCACATTCTTTTTCGTGTGTGCCAAATATTTGATTTTAAAAATCTTAGCAAAACAAGGGAGCAAATTGAATGTTTTTTTTAAATGCCTTGTTTTGCAATTTGAGTACAATTTTGAAATCGGCTTACGAATCATAAGTTTCGTAATATTTAACTTGCATTAACAATAAACGTTAAATGGCAATATTTGATTCTTGTAATACGGTTAAGCACTTTTATTGTAATATTTGTGTGATGTAAATAACGCAAGCTAGTACTTATTGGACGTCTTGTCCCCGTTTTTTTATTTTCCATTTTAAACACCATTTAGGTGTTTATGCGTCGCCAACATAATAAAATCTAATCAATAGTACCACAACAAGAATTTTAATTTTGTAGGTATGCCTACTCTTATGGTCGCCATACACGTTCAGATATATTTTTTTATACAACTTAGGTGGCAGACAAGCACACGGCCCACCTGATGGAAAGTGGTCATCGTGACCTATGAACGTGTGCAACACCAGAGGAGTCACACCCCTGCTGCCGACCCTGTAAGAACGGAGTGTTTGTGCCATCAATGCAGAAGACACAATCAGGATAAGCCTTTTGTCTTCCCACTGACAGCACAAAAACTCTCCAGTGAGCTCTGGCAACCCTACTCAGCGCCGGGAACATAACACGAGGTTATTATAGCCGTGGTATTCTATACGGCTGATGTCAGCTTTGAATAATTTGATCAAATTTATATTTCTTCAAACCATACCAAGGTATTGAGATAATTTTGTGTACTTTGCTAGTGATAATCGATTTTATGCTAACAGTACATTCTAAGTATACATAGAATCCATTAGCTATCACATGCCTTTCCTATCGCTGACTCTAATAAGGTTAAAACCCCTTGAACGTTATAAAAAGTAAAGTGTGTTTATTGGTTTGTATTGGTTTCATAAAGCAGTTGAGCTGGCGGTTTTTTTAAACTTAGGTAATGTACTTTATGCGTCCGGGCATATGTCAGTTCTGGAACGTGACACGAGAGAACCTTGTGGACGGTAGCGCACGCATGTCCTACTTTGTTTGTTTGTCAACCAATACGGCAGACATCCATGCATTATTTTAAGACTAGTATTACTGACTCAGATGGGTGATACGGGGTTATAAAATTAGGCTTAGCTGGTACAGGTGGTTTTTTTTTATACCACCTGATGGAAAGTGGTTACTGTGGCCTATGGACGTGTGTAAAACCAGAGAAGACAAACTCGCGCTGCCGACCCACTAAGCATAGAGTTTCTGTGCCGTCAGTGTAGAAGACAAAGCAGGGCAAGCCACTGACAGCACATACTGTCCAGTGAGAGTCTAGTTAGATATAGATAAATATATATCTACATCGTACTAGCTCTGCACCACCCTATGGTAGACTGGCAGAGAATGCCTACGGCATTAAGTCCGCCAATGTACATCGTGCATAAATTATAAATAAATAAAAAATAAAATAAAGATTTCGTGACACTTTATGCGGAAATAATAAACTCTTTGGTATGTATTTGCAATTTTAAGTGTCTTTTCATATAATTATGTACTGGCAATGTGGGTCGGACACTGCGTCTCGCGTCTATTTCTGTTAAACCCTCCGGCTACATACTAGCGTTGTTCTAGAACTTTTAGATCGTTATTGATATTTGATGATTAGGCATCGGTAGCCTAGTGGAGTCGGCCTTACGATCGAGAGGTATTGGGTTCGAATCTTGGGCATTATCGACGTGAACCCTGCATTTTTGCTTAGCTGGAGGGAGGGGGGTTAGTGGAAAATTAGTAATATCGGTTACTAATACTCCTAAAAAAATTAAATCTACTTTGAGACGGTAGCTGCCGTGTCGGTGCCGGTGGAGTAGCGAAATGGCCGAATTACGATATTGTCTGACCTCCACATCTCATTCGCATTGTTGAAGTTCTGTTGGTAGAGGAATTGTCGAAATTTTAGGACTCTACAAAATTGGCCTATGAACGAGGCCAGTGAGTTTCTGTGCCATCAGTGTAGAAGACAAAACAGGACAAACCTTTGGTTTTCCCACTGACAGTACAAAAATTCTCCAGTGAGCGCTGGTTACCCTGCTCACCGCCGGGAACACAACACGAGAATATTATGGCCGCGGTATTCTGTAGGGCGCAGGTACTACCCCAGTCGGACTGTTCAATTGGGACGGAAATACCGTCGTGGCGTCATGTTAGGAATGGTCACCCATCCCAAGACTGATCTGTCTAATATTGCTTAACATTACAAAGTGCTTACCTACTCAGTTATCACGGTGGTTAACCACAAGCCCCTCCAAAAACCCACAATGTCATGTTCAATCACTGTTTTTTTGTGTATTGTAGTTATTTGTATTGTATTTCGGAGAGGCGTGGCATCAGAATAGGTACAATACACTACAACAGGGCTGGTACTGTGCTGACCAACAGTAGCGATTGAATTTTGAACTAGCTGTTGCCTGTGGTTCCACTCGTGTGAATGTCGATTACAGCAATCAAATATAGACTATAATCTTTTTTTTTCCAAATTGTATAATATCTGGGGACCATATTTCATCAGTCCCCCTAGAGAAGTGGCAATTAATTGGCCGGCGTATTGTACAATAAAATGACATAATGTATGGAATTTGACATTTATGACACCTGTCAACGCATGTCATAAACGTCAATTTTTATACTTTCGTCATTCTATTCTACAATACGTCGCCCAACAAATTGCTACTTATATGGAGATCAGATTATCTTCAAAATTCTCGAACTTTATATAAACTGTTATCCCATATTTTAACTCCCTTTTTGCGATAAAAGTTAGTTTATGTCCTTTCGTCCCTCTCCGAGCTCTAGTCTACTTATAACGTAACATAAACTTACGCCTATATCCCCGAAGGGGTAGGCAGAGGTGCTAGCACCCACATTTCGCCAGCTTATGTTTAGGTCCAATGTAATAGGTGGCGAGCCTATTGCCATTAATCGGGCAATTATAAACCTGCGATAAATACACACATAACTTCGAAAACCATCTAAAAGTCATTGGTGTGTGCCATGGTAAAACCTGGGATCGAACCCGAACCTCGTCTCAGCAGTCCATTACCCATACCACTAGGCTACCGCGGTAGTCTACTCATCTGTACCAAATTTCATCAAAATCAGTTCAGTGGTTTAGGCGTGGAAGCGAAACAGATAGACACACATTTTTTAAATTCATTATAATTTTATTTAATTATGTTTTGTTTTGCCAACCCTAGAGTAACGTCAATAAAAGAGTAATGACGCAACATATGGTAGGTATATTGCACTCGAAGTCGGTTGTCGATACAATTGCGCAACACAGAACAGTGAAATTTGATGATAGCCCTTTTTTTCTTTGTGATACGATGCTTTGAAATATTTAATTCCAATATACATAGTCAAGGTATCACACAATACTTTTATTTCAGTACAATGAAACCTTCCATTCATTTATATCGGGAGTCGTAGCTTGGACCTAAATTGCGAGACAAACGTGACATTGCTGCACGTGGATCAAAGAATCAAAGAATCAATTTCATTTATTCAGTTTATAAAGAGCACATATGAACGTCAAAATTTTACAATTATGTATGTCAAGAAATAATATAAAAATATTAAATAATGTAAAAATAAACCATTGGAAAATGATTCTTTCGCTGGTTCGGTAGATTAGTTCTACTGAGAAGATACCAGCAAGAAACTCAGCGAACTACATTAGAACTAGATTATTTTTCTTTTATAAATTTGTTTTGGTTTACAATTTATTTTGTGCGAGCAAGCAAGAGACTTATGTTGACCACGCATTAACATCATTAAGGTACTCGTCCACTTTATAGTAATTGTAAAAGTGTAAAAGGATTGTATTATATTAATATGTTTGGTGAATTTGATAGATAGATAGATAATACTTTATTGTACACCAATACATTTACAGCAGAGACCAGTAGGTAGCATGTATATACAGTTTAATGTACAACGATAGGGCCTATCGTTGAAAGCGATTTCTTCCAGGCAACCGTGAGCTCGTCACAGTAGCAGTACACGTGTGGCGTCTTTTGTGACACCCATAAAACGTGTACTGCGTGTACAGAGCACATTTTGAACACATTTTAGGTTCAAGTTATATGTCCCGAGCAATACGTCTCGGAGGAAACTCGGGTAACTCGACAGATGTAAAACAACTCATTAATTTAATTCGCTTCCCTTGAAAGTGAACTGTAATTTTTTGGAACGCAATAGTGGATACACGTAAACGTATTACACAGCTCATCCGATGATGAGCTGTGTAAAGCATCGTATCACAAAGAAAAGAAGCGATACAATACACTACAACAGGGTTGGTACTGTACTGACCAACATAACCGATCGAATTATACACATTAACTTATTTTATTACACAGCTCATTCGATTGATGAGTTATGTAATAAGTTTATTTGTATCCGAGAAAGGCGATATGTTTGTACACAGTAACGTTTGAAGCACTGAGGTTTGTATTATTCATACTCATATATTTCTGTATCTCATTTTAAACGAACTACATACCTATTATGTATGTTCTTGTGAGAAAATAAAATTCTTTGAACCGATCAAGCGCGGACTGCGCTATTTATATCTACAAATTTTGAGTAGGTTAGAAGGATATTGGCATTTATTTCATTGCTATGCTGTAGTTACCTCAAAGGCGTTGTATAGCTCGAGGAGGTACCACCGACCACCCGCTCTGGTTGACCTTTATAAGAGATTCAGTGGCAAATAAACGTAATCATAATCATTGGAATGTAAGCATTTTATTATTTTTCGGAAGTAGATGTAAGACTTTTACCTATATCCTCGAGGAGGTGGTAGGCAGAGGTCATTATCAATTTACGAGCTTTTTACTCAATGTTAATACGAAACGGCTGGCTACTGTTGGATATTTTTGAGCTGCCATCTGACCTCCACAACCCACTAATGATATATCTTCTGTAGCTATATCAAGTTCTCAGACTTTTTCTATCCTATTTATATATCTATGTAACAAATTTCACGACAGATTTTCGTATGACAACCTGTTTTTTACAGTGCAGAGATCCTTGTAGATATGTCAGAGTCAGCGGGGGGTGCTTATGTCGGACTCGAACCGACTAGAGTCATCAATTGCCGAGGGTGAAGTTGCCTCTGGCATATCCATCATGGTTGACGTTGGGCCATCGAACGCCCCTTGGGGTGTGGGACTCGTAAGACAACCCGATTCGTAAATAAAAGTAGGTACGTTACCTACTTTTATTTATACATACATACATACATATAATCACGCTTTTATCCTTGGAGGGTTAGGCAGAGGTGAATTAACACCCACATTTCACCAATAATTGTATTCGGTCCCACGTAATAGGGGGTTAGCCTATTGCCGTACTCCAGGCACTATTGTTGACTTGAGCCATACATCTGAGGCTGAGTCTGGGCTGTATATAGCTGTCTGGTGCTACTTTTATTTATACTTTTCTTTATAATCCAATTGCAGTTATGAGTTTTGAACTTTGCCGTTTCTGAACATAATTGAGTTTTTCGGAGTTATATTTACAAGTCAGTAAACTTGTAATACAGAATGTTGGCATTAATAAATAAATTCACGCCTAATTAATTATTATTTTGGATCTATTTTTATAAAGAAGTATTGCGAATTAATCGAGCGCCGTTTTTCTCAAGCCTATAAGGCACGGTAGGTTCAGCCACGCACGTAAGAAGTTTCGAAAATGAAATAGTGATTTGGAAATCAAATTTCATTCCGTTTAGCAATCTGTGCATATCGTGTCATAATTTGTTTGCCCAGCCACCCCGAAAGCGTTCTCAGAGGCACTTATGAGTTCCTCCGGTGTACCGTCGGTTTTAGAACGGTCTAGATTACAAAATCTCAAAATGGTATTAACAATGGTATTAAAAACTATTTAATGATTTAAATTGAATTATTGTCGTCGTTTATTTATTCCGTAATGTAAGTTTTTAGACTCCATGTCGTTTATGTAGGCTTGAATAATGTATTCAAGAGGTGACAAGCTTAAAGTTTGTACAGCATTTTAACTATCAATCAATCAATGGATTAGCCCACCGCAGTCCATTGCTGGACATAGGCCTCTCCCAATGTACGCCATTTTTTCCGATCCTCTGCCTTCCGCATCCAGTCTCTCCCAGCCACCCTTTTCAGGTCGTCCGACCATCTGGCTAGGGGACGTCCTACCTTCCGTTTACCTTCTCGCGGTCTCCACTCTAGGACTCGTTTGCTCCAACGGCCATCAGTCCTTTGACAAACGTGGCCAGCCCACTGCCACTTCAGCGTGCTTATGCTGTGACCTATGTCGGTAACTTAATTCTCTGTCGAATAACCTCGATCCGAATTCTATCCTTCAGAGAAACTCCAAGCATAGCTCGCTCCATAGCCCGCTGCGCGACTTTTAAGCTATGGACCAGCCCCACTGTAAGCTAAATTACGTACAATCTACATGCTCAGAAATTCCCTGTGGAGTAGGTAGAGACAGCAGCAGCCCCGCACTGCGCGCTACCTACCAAGGGAGTGGAGCAGTAATGGTAATTATACATTACTTGAAATTGTGACCACATTATTATGGGTTGAAGGGATGCAACAGGGGTTCAAAATATATAACGAACGACACTGGGGAGGGTGGGTCAGATAAACAGAAGGTGGGGCGTGAACGAGAATCAGAATTAGATGCGGGTGGAGCCGCGAGCGACAGCTAGCTATGTTACAATAAATGCACTCAAATATGTTTTTTTTTTACTGATGAAAATGGGCCATAATTAAGTCACTCTTAATTATGTATTCAATTTTAACGTAATGCTAGATGTTTTTTGCTAATTTAGTTCTTAATTTTATTGCACAATTACGTGATTCTTTGCAATTTTGCAACTTTAAGTTTCACTCTTTTGTACTAGGCTTTGTTTATTGCAAATACGCGTGGTTCCCGGCAGAGTAGAATTTGAACCACCCCATCTCTTCCCATGCGGTGTCGTACAAGGCGACTGAGGGATAGGGCTGTTTAACATCAGACAGATATAATACAGTCCAGACTTTACATGCATTTAAATGCATGGCTCGAGTCAACAATAGTGCCCGGAAGACGGCAATAGGCTCACCCATTATTATATAAAAAGGGATGAAGGCTCTGGGGATAAAGGCGTGATTATATGTATGTATGTATGTTTTCTATTTTATTTGAAGGAATGTTCTATCACTAAAAGAATTTGACGTAGAAGTGATTGAATGAGCAGTTCCTCGTTTGGTCTGAAACCACCTTTACATGCTTTTTCATAAAATATTTAATAAGGCTACGCAGGAAGCCGGAGACACGGGTTCTATTCCCGCTTAGTGCATGAATATAAGTATTAACACTGGTCTGGTCGTGCCTCGGCGAGCACGTAAAGCTGTCGGTCCCGTTTGCCAGACGAACGTCTATGACAGTCGTTACGGGTAGCTTTTCTTTATCTAGGACACGCCAATTTGACTTCACCTCGCCTGACGGTAATATAAAGGATAAGTCTCAGTGAAGAGGGTCACTTAGTAATGTTACAATGGTGGCACTCAGATTGGCGGCCTCATCAGATGTTTTTTCACGCCCTGTTTAAAGGACCCGGGACTGTAGGAAGAAGGAAAAGGTTGCAGCTCTATAAATTCCAACAACCCTTCTAACTGCTTCGATATCGCCAATAGGCTGTGGAGGTGAGATGGCAGTCGCTTCATGGAAATTATCGAAGTTCAGCCAAATCCGCAGTTAGACTGGAATAAGCGGACCCAGACCCGAGGGGTAAGCTTCCGATTGGTCACTCGCGCTAGGATGTAGAAGAATTAATGAACAAAATAAATGCTAGTATCAAGAGTTGTCGTACTATACCTGTAGCCATACTCAGGTCGCAGGGCGAATCGTTCTCACGTGTCCATAAAATCGTCAAGTTTACTTTGTATTGTAAAACAATGGCGCAATTTCAACAGTTTATGAAATACCAGTCTAACTAACTTACATTTGCACATCTGTACAAATCGATTCTTGTTTATACATAGTGACGTCAAGGTGTCCGTGTTTTGAACGAAAACAATGTCAAATTAAAGGTACATACACTATGACGTATTATTGTATAGACACGTCATGTAGGAACATGGCGGGCTTTCAAAAAGTCGTAAACACTAAGTATAAAAGAAATTTTAGCTACTTACGTGTCAAAATAATACGTTATTATTATTAATATGTATGCATTATTTCTATAAATAATATTGCTCAGAAGTATAAGACTAGGCTGGAAAATCATCCCAATCAGCTAGCTGTTCACCAGACTATATAAACCGTCTCAAGAGACGAAGAACCCTGTCGCTCAGCATTGACTGAGCTTGTATCACAATGGTAGATGTTTCTGATGAGGAATATCTCCACCCGTAAATCATCATACAACTCATCTCAGCAGCTCATAGTCAGAAGACTGATTGCGTGATTCGTGAAGACAGAGTAGAATTAGGGCCACCCCATCTCTTCCCATGCGGTGTCGTACAAGGCGACTAAGGGATAGGGCTGTTTAACATCAGACAGATATATACAGCCCAGACTCAGCCTCAGATGCATGGCTCGAGTCAACAATAGTGCCCGGAATACGGCAATAGGCTCACCCCCTATTACGTGGGACCGAATACAATTATTGGTGAAATGTGGGTGTTAATTCACCTCCGCCTAACCCTCCAGGGATAAAGGCGTAATTATATGTATGTATGTAAAAAAAAAGATATTGTTTAGTATAGCGAATTTATTATTGATGTCGTTTTTTTGCGTAGTGCCATTTTTACACATATTGTAGTGCACCATCGCGTCTCTGATTGGTGCGTAAAATGAGGAGGTTCGTTCTCATTTGTTGGCGCCATTTTAGAGTGCCGACAACATATCTATAGTTTGTAATATATCATTGAATTCAATCGAATCAATGTAATACGTAATTTGTATTGTAATTCAATTTGTTATGTCACTTATTTTTGTATTCTTGCAGACGATTGCGAATTGTGTATTGTTGTCAGTGAGACATTGGTTTTGGTAGTTGAATACCACAGAATAGAAAAAAAAACTAGTTGAATAACAAAACAGATACGTGGACAATAAGGTACGGTTTATAATAATACAGTTTTGTTAGTCTATAGAAGTTTGTCATATTTGTTTTATTGTGATTTCGAGACATATATCTTAGAGCTTAGGCGCGAGACAAACGAGGCTCTGGCGAGCGAGGATTCTATTGTACCTACTGTCCATTTAGTATGTACCCATGTAGAGGAACATCTATTGTAATACCCATTTTCGCAAATAAATACATTTGAATTTGAATTCTTTTGTAATACTCTGTGTTGATACTTAATTTACATTTGGTGAATTTGTGCTCATCCACCACAGTAGCACCGTGTTATCCTTAAAAGACACCCAAGAAACGTGTACTGTTCATATAGAGTACATTTTGATCACATTTTAGGTCCAAGATATATATATCCCGAAGTTTATACCTGCTGATTGTGAGTGATTGTGGATCACACATTTCAAGAGGATCGCACTTTTTTATATGATTTTTTATAAATTACTTTTATTTTTGCGTAGCTAGCGTCGCCTATTGGGGCTTAAAATCAGGCACTCGATTCTACTAACACAGACATTGCAATAAATGGCATTAAATTGGAGACTTTATTTCTAAGCGGATAAAGACCAAAATTAAATTAAATGAGTTTTATTACACTGTTTCATTCACTCAGCAAAAAGAGCATTTTAATTCTGGACTTTAACCCCATTGCATTAAAGTCTAAAAGTAAAACATTTTTCAGCAGTGTTCGTGATATCTGACGACCTCTGTGGCGTAGCGGTAGAGCATTCGACTGCTATGCAAGGGGCGCGGGTTCGATTCCCGCTCAGTGCAAATATTTGTATGCATGAATATGTATATTTGCATTGGTCTGGGTGTTTCTATGTATAATATGTATGTATTTACAAAAAAAAAGTATCTAAGTATGTTTATCCGCATTCTAGATCCCATAACACAAGCTAGTTAAGCTATGCTTACCATGGGTCGAGATAGCGTTGTGTGGAACGTTGTGAAATATATTTATATTTATTTATTTATATATATGACAGTGGTTTTGCTTTAACAGAATAGTGGACCTGGACAATAAAATTATCCTGATTTTTTCTTGGCATTTTGAAGTGCGGACAACGCATCTATAGTTTATCATAAATCATTGTCAGAAACCTTAATTATAACATAACATAAACTCACACCTATATCCCCGAAGGGGTAGGCAGAGGTGCTAGCACCCACATTTCGCCAGTTTATGTTTAGGTCCCAATATAATAGGTGGCGAGCCTATTGTCATTAACCGGGCACTCATAAACTTGCGATAAATACACACATAATTTCGAGAGTAGTATGTCAGGATCGTAGCAAATGGAGATCTGTGATCTCTGCCTACCCCTATGGGAGACAGGCGTGATTTTATGTATGTATGTATGTATGTATAATTTCGAAAAGCATCGAAAAGTCATTGGTGTGTGCCTTGGTGAAACTTGGTATCGAACCCGAGACCTCGTCTCAGCAGTCCATTACCCATACCACTAGGTTCTCAATTATTTCTTCAATAATACAGAAAAGAATTCATCGGTTGTATACTGCTACAAAAACTTTTCATATCTAGCACACCTGTTTGTATGTACAGTATTGTAAATAAAATACGTAGGTATAATGTATATTATGTTTGCGGATGTATTCAGTGGATGTAAAAACGTGTGGATATCTTTTTAAAATGTTATTATTTTAACCTCGGTGTATATTGAGTAATTGTTGTGATGACGATTTGTGGGTGGAGTTATTCCCTAATAAAAATAATACGTCGGTAGCCGGTTAAGGAGTCGACTTTACGATCGGGAGGGATATGGGGGGTCCTGGGTTCGAATCCTAGGCCTTAAACTACCGACGTGAACCCACTCCTAACACAAGCAGTTTAGTTTAGCTGGGAGGGTTAGAGGGAATATCAGTAATTTCCGTTCTGATATTCTTTTTTTTTAAATATTTTTATAAATTATAATACTTTCTGTGTATATCTCTTTTTCTTCTTCCTTACATACGAAGCTTGGAGTGTAGGGTCCACTTTTCAAGTCTTCGATATTTCATCTGTCATAGATGTTCGTATGGCAATCGGTGTTGACGGCTTGACGTGCTCTCTGAGGCACAGCCAGACCAATGCTAACAGTCATGTTCATGCATAAAAACATTTGTCAAATATACAGAGAAATGTGTATATCTCTGAGTTATCTGTCTGTTTGGTAAAAACATAGTATCGACTTAAGAACACTACTTGGTCGAAGATGTAGAGTTACAAAAAGGTGCGTTTGGGCTATATGAATAGGTGTCAAAATTCAATGCACCGCTAATCTAGCGCTATCATTTTCTGCGTCTCGCGTTCCGAATTCAAAATTCATTCCCGGGCAGCCTCTCCCACTTTTATTCTTTTTTGTTCTAAACAGCTTGTCCAAAAAGCATACTTACCCAAAATAAATAAAAAAAAGAATAAAATTTGTTTCCAAACCACAGATGTCAAAATAGATGCGTTCCTAGTACAATGTCCTTGGTTTTGTTATTCAATTATTTACGAAATAATTTAATCATTGCAAATATTCTTACTCTGTGGACGTTGGTGGAGGTACTTCCATCACGAAATGTTTTTATAACGTAAATATTTATAGTAAAATATTGTCTAACATGCAATATTTTAATACGAATCGTCGTATTTTGATAAGGAATTAGGAATCCATAATTTATAACTTTTATATAAAAACAGCTACGCTTAGCATGCATAATTATATTTACATCGGATATTTTATATATCCTACTTAAATCGGACTGACGGTTTTATATGTAAAATGTTCTCGAATATTTATATTATTTATAAATAAAACTGTATGTAGTTCGTAGGAAGGTGAAGAGAGCGCAAAGCCTTTCAATAAAGAACAAACTTTTCTAATAAAACGCTGAAAATGAGTGTTTGAATATATTCTTACTTTAATTTTGAAATTTTAAAGCAGTTAGTATGCTAATTATTCAAATTAAACCTTAACTCCAGAAATGGTGCTGAAGATACATAAAACGTTTATAAGACCTATCTTGGAATACGCATTTCAAGTCTGCAGTCCCTACTTCGTTAAGGATATTGATCTCTTAGAGGGAGTGCAACGAAGATTTACTAAAGTACCTAGGAATCTCAAACAGCGGACATATGAGCAACGTTTGTCAATACTAAAACTCACAACACTGAAGGAACGGAGAAATCGTGGAGATTTAATAGAAACATTCAAAATCTTGAATGGATTCTACGATATAAAGAACTTTGATGCCCTCTTTATTCGTAACGAGAATGCACATTTAAGAGGACACCATCTGAAGTTGTGCACTAGCTTCTCCAACAACAATCCTCACAGACATTTCATCAGTAACAGAGTAGGTAGTCAGAACGTGGAACAAGCTCCCAGAAAATGTAGTCTCTGCTGACAGTATCAACCAGTTTAAAAACAGACTTGATACATTTTACCTCAAACTAAAGAAATAGAAAGAAAGAAAATGGAAACTGGATACAGGCATTATCAGTTGTCTACGACTGCCTGCCTGCTAACTAATAATAATAATAATAAAAATTCATTAGATTGGAAAAAGTGAAATGCTCGGACGGGAAACCCGCGATTTGACTTGTGATATCACTAATTTGTTTAATTCGAGACGTGACTCGGTAGCTCAGAAGACTGAACATTCCTCCTGTAAGGCACTGGTCTCGAATTCAAGTCCCGTCTGAGCGTTTCACTTTTTCCAATCTTAATCAATTTTTACTGCGATCATAAAAAGTTTAACACATGTAGAGTAATATCAACTACCATCAAAAGGCATATAAAATGCCCTTAGGTATAAGTATACATTAAAGATATAAAGACGTATACCTATTTAATTAATACAAATTCTATGGGAAGTATCGTTCTCTTAATGAAATCTAGATAGAAAATGCGAAACAGGTGCATAGCTTTGGCACTTAGGGTTGTCACTCTAATCTTAAGTATAAACTAGAATGTGGGCGTCTCTGCAAGTGGTAGAAACTTGAATATTCTGGTTCTGCACCCCTTTTTTTTATGTGTGAAATATCACCCAGCCTCTCTCGCCCCCCCCCCTCTCCGGAACCGGTGGGAGAGGGGAGGTCATTCATTGACATCCGACGCTAGAGTCGCCTCAGTTCGTGGGCAGCTTGGCTTGCGATTCTTCTTCGCACCTCCTCCTTCACGAGCATAACTTGCTGCTTCTGCGCCCTTATGCAAGTGGCAATTCATTGGGCGGCGTATTATAGAATTACTAATGTATAAGATTTGACATTTATGACATGCACTGACGACTGTCACAATATAATACGCCGCTCAGAAGTCTGTATGAATGTCTAGGTTCGCCATTATTTAAAAAAAAAAACAATACGCCGCCGGCCAATGAATTATCTTGACATCATAATATTGAATAGACATTAAAATCTAAAATGACATTATAAACTGACATCACCTACATTATTTCTATTCTATCTTAATATTGTTCTTATTAATATTATTGACATTGTTAATTGAAATTGAAGGAATTTTGAAATGACTATTTGTAACGAACGAATGAGTTTTGAACGATAGCACTATTAATTGACATTTAGCCTTGATCGACATCTAATATGTATTATATAGATTGACATTTAGTATAAATTGACATTTTTTTTAACTATTTTAATTTATATAAGTAATGACGTGTTGTTTAACTGCTTAATGTTTCAATTGCATGCCTATTATGGTGGAATATGGCGAAACTATGTACCTACTGGATATAACACCTTTATGTAACCCATATTTGCAATGAATGAATAAATAAATAAATAAATAAACTGTTCCTTGTCTAGGAGCGCTGCATTAAATATTAGAAGGTATGATCGAGAATGGTTCGCCATTATTGCGGCGTTAATCCCTGTTGCATCCAAAGTATGTACTTTAAAGTCCCATTGGATTCGTTTTATGTTTAAAAATTCTTCGGGAGCGATGAATGTCTGACCCCGCAAGAGACGATGATTTTCATATGGATCCTATTATCAGATTCATAATAATTTATTAATTTGTTAATATATGTATACAGCATATTTAGCATAATATCCGCTCTGTTATGCCATATGGCGTCCAAGTGCAAAGTACCGATAAAAAAGGGATGGGATAGCGAGATTCACTGATATGGGATAACAAATAGACATAAAACAAATTAGAGGATAATCACTGCAATGTGAACATAAAATAGCAAAAAAATCAAGAAACTACTTTATTGTCGGCAATAAGTACATCTTACCATATATTTTTTTTGCGAAATTTCATATTTTAGCTTCTATACGTTTGCTAACCCTAACCTCGCTTCGCAATCTCGCCTGTCCGGAGTGTCTCGACTCGGGCCTGGAACGCAGGAAGCTGAGCATTTACGTCACAGGCGGTGACACGCTGAAATATCTCGTAAATCATTCAATGTTTTATATTTTATGCAGCGATATTCTAAGATTTTAACATTACATTCTAGAACATGTACTAAATATATTTTCTACAATACAATAATTAACCTAAGCTGCTATGATAGTTGTATTCCCCCACAGATAGAAATGAAGATTTAACGGAACTTAATGTATATATATATATAAACGAGTAATGCTGATAATATTGAGTTGTACGTCTATAGCCCATGTTTCTGTAGGTGTAAGACTCAGAATACTGAACAATTCTGTATTCTGAGGTGTGAGTAAATATTATTTAAAAACATTTTCATCTACGTAATCACAAGCTTGCTGCAGTTTTAGTAAGAGTTTTCTGAATTATCTCTTGCATGAAGACGTGATTATTACATAAAATATCGTAAACAGAAATACTTACAAAGTGTAAATAAGTTATGATTTTAAAATCTTGATCACTACATTCTCAACATAACCACAGCATTCCTTTATCACGCTGTTCTTCATTTAGTTCATTTATGGAAAGATACAGCTGTATTTTTAACCTGAAAGCATAATCATCTGCTTTCAGGTATTCAAAAAAAGAAGGAAGATTGAAAAAAAATCTTAATTTAACCTACTTATATTAGTTCAGTCTTTTTACAGTAATTTGCATAGATAATATAAACTGATAAATTTCCATAATATAATTGTTTGCATGAGTTTTACGCAACACAAGTATTTCCGTGAATTTGTTTTGTTTTTACTGTTAGTTTGTTTTTTATATGATACCTCTATGCGAAGAATTGTTACAAGCATATCTACTTAGTAATTAAAATCTTTAAACAGTATGGGTTGTACGTGATTAACGGCTGAGACTCCGTCTTAGACCGTAATAGGTTCAGACCAAGACTTCAAGAGAAGGAGTAGGAGACCTTCTCATAACTGAGTTTATTTCTGTAGGTGTCAGAACTTTCAGCTGTCAGTACCTGCTATTAATCCCAGTTCTCTGCTGGACATAGGCCTCTCCCAATGTGCGCCATTTTATCCGATCCTCTGTCAATACTAAACGAGGTTTAATAAGAGAAGCGAGTTTAATAAGTAATACCCATTTAGTAAAACAAAAATGAAGTGTTACTGAATGGGAGTTACTTATTTAACTCGCTTTACTTTTTATGAAAAAATCCTATAGTGCGGTTATTCGATAAAGTCAGCCTTTAGCTGTATATTTCCATTAGATTCTATTTTTTTTTACGTGCGAAATATCCCCACGGTTACCTCTACCACCTGAGCCGGTGGGAGAGGTTACGTCGGACTCGAACCGACTAAAACGCACGGCGCCTGTGGGTCGTTTTTGGTTGCCGAAGGTGAGGTTGCCAGGTATATACCTCGCACCCCGGCCGACTCAGGGCTCTCTCTCGATCTGACCCTCTCCTCGGGTGTGGGGACCACAGAGTCCCCAACATAATTAGATGAAATAAGTTCCTACTTACAAATTATTTGATTTTGTGACTCTATGTCAATTAATTTGGCCTCTCACTATTGAACAATAAGCCTTTAAAGATGACTGTTTTTATAGGTCGTCCGCCCATTTTGCCGAGAGGAGTTTCGTCTTCGTTTTACAGTTGCCAATTCACTGGTTGTACTCTAATACTTATTTGCTACTTGTTACTCTTCATCTTAGTTTTAATCCCTTTCACCTCGGAGTGTGGGGTTCGTTTTCCCATTCTAACTGCGGGATTGGCTAAACTTCGATATTTTGAAGAATAAATTTTGTAGAATGAAAAAAAATACTCTGTGTAATAAATATAATTGAGTAAAATATTCTTTAAATAATATACTAAATTGTAATGATATTTATAGAAGTTTATTTATTTATATTATTATTTCTAAACTGATATGTAATATAACACATCAGTTTAGAAATATGAGAATAAAAATTGTTTCTTCAGAAGCTAGCGGAGTTTGAAATACGTACAAACGTAATATTAGAATTATTTGTAACGCCGGCATTTCACGGACCACCGCATTTTTAGAATTTTGAAACTTAGAAAAAGAAGAGACTAAAAAGTTAGAATACCCAAGTATTTATTCTTACTGGACGGATTTAAAAAAAAAATATACCACTTGGTTGGCAGACAAGAACCCGGCCTACCTGTGTACTCTTTTCTGATGAATCTAAAATTGCGTTACATGGCAATGATGGAAGGAAGATCTACCGACGTAAGGGAGAGCGTTTTGCACAATGCTGCTTATGGCGGTACAGGGTTGCTTATGGCGGTGGCTCATGGACTGTCTGGGGCGGTATAACAGCGAGCGGCAATACTCAACTTGAGGTTGTTACAGGAATACGGCTGCCAACATTAAATGCTGAAAAGTACATACGTGAGTGCTTAGAACCTCACGTGACGTGGACCATATGGGCCCAAATTTCCTTTTATGCATGATAATGCAAGAGCCCATACAGCCGGCATCATCAGGGAATATCTTCGGGATAGGAAAATCACAGTTATGGACTGGCCAGCCAGAAGCCCAGACATGAACCCGATTGAGCACATGTGGGACGAGCTAAAAAGACGTGTTAGGGCTCGTCAGCCAGTTATCCAGACGATGCCGGAGTTGAAAATTAACTGCCTTCATCAAGGCGCATACCCGACTTGTTAGGCGTAGCTCCATGTCGTGTGGTATTCTGAATTCAAATTTAAAACAATACGATTGAAAAAGATGGTAGTTTTTGTTCAATCTAGCAATCATATTTAGGAAGGGGCCATCGAAACCTACACTCTAATGTGGGCTAATAGATGTGGACGTATTGAGCCGTATTGCACTACTTCTCTCAATGAACCTATTACTAACTTTCTGTCTGGTTTTTGACTGGTTATTAATAAATGGCGCAGTTTTTTAATGCTGTTGATTGCTGATTAAGCTGGCTATGGATGAAAAAGGTGTTTCACTGGTTCTTATAAAACTCCTAAGTGCATCTCATAATATATTGACATAAGAATAGAATACGTACCCATATTATATTTGTCATTCAATTACTTATCGAATCGAAACTGTCCAGACGAGAGTCATTGACATTAACAAGAAAATTTTCACTCGGGTAAATGTCAGAAAAAAATTAATTTTACCGATCGTCACAATAACTATAACAAATTTCTCGGCATAGAACAAAAACGAAGAAAAAATGGAACACTGTGATTGGCACCTCAATCAGCCGATTTCGCGCTGTCAAATTGTTTAGGTATATCATTATTGACTTCATTTATAATGACAGTCTAAAGATAGGGTCTAATCAAGGTCTTCAGAGCTCCTCTCCTGTGAGACAGTACAACTGCTGAGTAATGAATAAAGGTCTAACCGCACAAGCGCGACACTGAATCGGCGCGGCGCGGTGCGAGTCAACTATGCCACGATGCGCCTCTGCAGTGCTGCTATATAGTGTGGTAAAACACACTTCATAAGAAAAAGGAGCAAGAATATTTTTCTTAACGCGCCGCTCCGCAGACGTGCCGCGCCTCTCTGCTACAGTGCTGCACTGTCATGATCACTACTCCACTCTCTTGAATAGTACCGTGATATTATATACCCTTTGACCTTCCTCGATAAACGAACTAAGCAACACAAGAAGATTTTTTCAATTCGTAACAGTAGTTTTTGAGATTATCTCGTTCAACTAAACCAACAATCAAACGAACAAACTCTTCACCTTTATAATATTAGTATATAGATTAAAATAATTATTTCTTTGTTTATCTGCCCGTTACTTGTGCTAAAACCATTAATGTTGATTGTAATCATACTTTAATACGATGTTATGTGCATACCCGCGAAGGCTTTTGACTGAAAAAAGCGCGAAAAAAGTGGCATTGGTACGCATTCCAAGCACTAGTTAGTACATATTTGAGTAAAACGAATAAGTACGTAAAGTTCTTCTAATTACTAATACCAATGATTTGTATGTATAGTTGTAGGTATGGCTATAACTGGCCTGGGTGTACGAAACAAAAAAAATAGTAGGTGTCATGAAATACACCCTCGGAGTGGGAGTCCTCTCTATAGTCGTGGTCCGGCGTACGAGCGCGTGGGCTGCCGCTGCTGCTACCTCTCGGGTACCTCTCATATACGGGTAACAGGTGGAGCTGGGTGGAGCTACTACCGTCATAGAAGCAGGCTGGGGCAGCGGCACGATGCCCCTCTCCTTTGCAGAGGCATGATGGTGATACGGGGCTCCCACACCTGATGGGGTCATCTCAAAATCGGAGGAGCTGTAATGCGAAGGTATCTTTGGCCATCACAGGTATGCCTCAGTATCTAGTCCCAAAATGGCATGCAGTTTTAGCCGGTTGGAGTCTATGGATGCATCTGGGGTGATTACCGATAGATAAAATATAGGTTTCAGGAAATACAATACTAGAAGATCAGCATTTTTTGTTGTTAGGCAATTAAATAGAGATTAACATCGGTATGCCTAATCTGAGTTTACTGGTAACCCAGTAACCGTTTCTACACCCAGGCGCTTGCAACTTAATGTAGACATGTTTATACAGGTTCCATTAAAGGACTTTGTACAGTCAATAGCAAAAGTTAAGGAACCCAAAACGTAGTAAATTTAATTTCAAGCAATCGCTGGAAGCGCTGGATGCGGGCTGCTTTAGATCGGTCATTCTGGAAGTCTGTGGGAGAGGCCTTTGTTCAGCAGTGGACTGTGTATGACTGATATGATGATGATGATGATGATGATGACGACAGAATTTCCCCTCAAAATAAAAATAAAAATATCTATTTTAAAACTTTCGAGGTTCCCGGCAGAATAGAATTTGGACCACCCCATATCTTCACATGCGGTGTCGTACAAGGCGACTAAGGGATTGAGCTGTTTAACGTCAGTCAAATATATACAGCCTAGACTCAGCCTCATGGCTTGAGTCAACAATGGTGCCCGGAAGACGACAATAGGCTCACCCCCTATTACGTGGGACCGAATTCAATGATTGGTGAAATGTGTGTGTTAATTCACCTCTGCCAAATCCTCCGGGGATAACGGCGTGATTATATGTATGTAGATATGTATATTCTATACGTAAATAATACTTATGCTGCCAATTATTGTTATACGGTTTTGGAAAAGGGGCAGGTCAGGAGTGCTCTAAACCGACGAGCATGCATTAAGAATGTAATGAGAGTGAATGAAGCAAGAGTAGTATGTCAGGATCGTAGCAAGTGGAGATCCGTGATCTCTGCCTACCGCTATGGGAAACAGGCGTGATTTTATGTATGTATGTATGTATGTTTTGTTATACGGTTGAAACACAATGTAAAGAGATTACCTATATAGTCTTGAAAACGAGTATCTGACTGCGAACAAGTATTCAATATTCAGCGATTTATAATGACGGTGATAAAAAAACCGCGGTAGCCTAGTGGTATGGATAATGCACTGCTGAGACGAGGTCTCGGATTCGATCCCAGGTTCTACCATGGCACACATCAATGACTTTTCGATGCATATCGAAGTTATGTGTGTATTTATCGCAGGTTTATAAGTGCCCGGTTAATGACAATAGGCTCTAAAACATAAACTGGCGAAATGTAGGTGCTAGCACCTCTGTCTACCCCTTCGGGGATATAGGCGTGAGTTTATGTTATGTTATGAACTACGATATATCTAAAAAAAACTCATTACTAACAATAACGTCTCAAGTGACGCAGTACTTTCGTTGCTAACGGTACCTAATTATATAATTATCGTATTGTAGTCATCTGCGACGTCCAAGCGACTCCTGGAACGGTATTCTAAACGGACATACTAAGAAATGTAATAGACGACTCTCGTCACATACAATGGGATTTAATTAGCAAAACTCAAAGGCCTACAACCTTGTGAAATCCGACACAGAGCTGTATAATCGGGAGGTTAATTTATTTATTTGTCACTGACGACCCGTTCAAGCTACGGCATTTTTTTTGTAGAATCCTACATGTAACCAGAGCTCACTGGAGAATTTGTGCTGTCAGTGGGAAGACTGAGGCCTTGTCCTGCTTTGTCTTTTGCATTGACGGCACGGAAGGTCTGTGCTTGCAGGGTCGGCGTTACACACGTCCATAGGCCACGGTAACCACTTTTCATCAGGTGGGCCGTGTGCTTGTCTGCCGCCTGGGAGGTATAAAAAAAACCTGCAGGTCTAAAAATGAATTGAACGACTCTGCTGACAGCGAGTAACCTGTATCTTATTCCTATAGTTACATGAATAAATCCTCAAATGTATATTTCCAGATGATTTTGCTATCAATACTGTACTCAAAATCCTTTGCTCCGACAACCATATAAAATCATTCCGTATAAAAAAAGGAATGCACAATAAACACACGTGTGTAACTGCTGTAGCTAGCAGTATTCTGTACCAAACTTGTCTATAACTCTATGTCTGACGGCATGGTTTCTACATCCGTCTGGTTTTTAATTAAAATGCAATTTTATAGACAATTATTCAGGTACAGTCCGCAAGGAAAGCTTGTCGAAACTACGGCTACAAATAAACAGTGCCCCTAGCACGAAATCGAACGACTATCTAGCGTAATCGTATCGAGAGAACGGAGCACTGTGATTGGCTGGCTTCACACACAAAGGTTCACAGTAGACAGGCGGCCAATCGCAAGGCTTCGTTCTCTCGTTATTTTTACGATACGATTACGTAAGCTTTTTTGTGCTTGGGGTACTGATATCTTTTTAAACGGAACTACAGCTGTCATTGTCAAATCCATATTTGAATTTAATTTTTATTTATGGCAAGTGTTGACCGACAATTTTAATTACACATCGAAGTCACTGAATAGTTTTGGTGCTGTCATTGGGAAGACCAAAGGCTTGTCCTGATTTTGTGTTCTGCACTGAAGGCACATAAAATTTCTGTTCTTACAGGGTCGGCAGCACGAACGACTCCACTGGTGTTACACACGTTTATTGGTCACGGTAACCACTTTTCATCAGGTGGGCCGTGTGCTTGTCTGCTACCTAAGTTGTATAAAAAAAATCCTTAAGTTACAGATTTGTTAGCACGACTATATTATGTACCTATAGTAAATGCCTTCTCATCAATGAACAATATTGTAGTATCATGGCTACTTACAGTTATTTAAAATATTTTATTTATTAAAAATAGAAGGTATACAATTTCTTATTCACTAGAAGTGTAAAAAAAACCAGAAAGGTTTATCCGTACACACACAATTAAAACGCATTAATCTAATTACCTACATAAGAAACTTGCTTTACTTCACTTCAAGTTTGTTTAGTACTGGTCTATGGCGGAAAGGAGATTTCGATCTATAGACAAATTAAATAATTTATTTATAGATCATTAGGACAACATATATTTGCTATCTCTATGCTTATTTTAAAAAAAAAAATTGAAATGTCAATTTTGTTTTTCCCATACTTACAATGAACCGCCGCGTGGTTCCCGGCAGAGTAGAATTTGGACCACTCCATCTCTTCCCATGCGGTGTCGTACAAGGCGACTAAGAGATAGGCCTGTTTAACTTTAGACAGATATATACATCCTAGACTCAGCCTCGGATGAATGGCTTGAGTCAACAATAGTGCCCGGTAGACGGCAATAGACTCACCCCCATTACGTGGGACCGAATTTAATGATTGGTGAAATGTGGGAGTTAATTCACCTCTGCCTAATCCTCCATGGATAAAGGTGTGGTTATATGTATGTATGTACGATAAACTTAATATACTAGCGTTAATTCAATCATATATTTAAGTAGTAACTAAGTAATCTGTTAAATAGCAATATTATTATTATTATTTTTTATTGCAGGTAATTATTTTGGTTGATTAGAAAAAGAGGAACGCCGAGGTAAGTTATAGATAGCCGAGATATAAATCAAAGCGTCGTCGGTACGGTAGCTTTACAATCGAAAGGTTTCGGGTTCGAATCCTGGACATTACACTACTGACGTGAACCTATTTCGTGAATACGAGCAATTTAGCTTTGCTCGGGGTTTAGGATATATAGAAACTAATATTCCCTATATTAGTTTGTACATATCCTGTAATAATAGTTTTATTTCAATATGCAAACGCAACGAAAAATCGTAAAACTACACATAATTACAGGAAAGGTCAAGAAAATATCAATCATACTGTAATGAAAGCTTATTTGTAAAAAGGCTTAGAGAAAATTGCTATCATCTTCTCATTTACTATAGGCTTTTATGGGCTGTTGCTAGTTCTAACGTGTTTCTGTCGAGCATTGAGTAAACATTTCTCTTTAGGAGAGACCGAGGAATGTGTGAATGATTGAATGTAAAAACGTAATTGTGGTGTAAGTCTGACAGCAAATATAATGACTGATAAAACATTCACTCTTTTCGAATGTGTTTTGTTTTATGAACTTTATCATTTTCATGGATACTATTTTCTAGTTGCGACCAAACTTTGTAATTTGGAGCCCAAGGTTGTCTTGTTTTGATTAGTATGTCGGCTTCCGATGAGGGATAGCTATCTTGCCTGTCAGTTGCGAGAGGAAAGCCCGTACCAGAGCCTCATCCATTAATCACCAGGTGTATCGGCTTGCACCTCTTGCAGGCCCCAAAATATACACACTGATCTGGGATTTATTGCTAAATTTAATTGCTCTGATCGTAGTTTAAAGGAGTTACTCTAGTTAGTGTAATTCAAACGAAATGTTTACACCGGTTGACCGCATTCCGCGCATGCGTGGTCGCGGCGTCAGTCGGCCGGCAGGCGCAATGAATGCACCGACTTGTCCTTTTACTCCGATCAACATATTTGTGCATTAGGAAATGGAGGAGCAGGTGAATATAAAGGATTCCAACGATTAGACATTGCGAAGTACTGGCTGGTTGATTCCAATGCCGTCTAATGAATCAGAAAAAAAAAATTGACGTCAAAGTTACTAAGTGACGCGGCCGGGAAGAAATTAAAATTTCTAATTTGGTAGGGGACGCAGAAACAAGATAAATGAATGAATGAATGAATGAACTTTGACACTTATCTGTGAAAACATGACGCGCCTTTTTGTATTGTGGTTGTTATCGTCTGTAGGACTATAAAATATAATTTTTAAAAACAGGATCCAAACAACTAGGTATTCGTTTTCTGGACAGTTTGACTATGATACCTACTAGAAGTCAATGAATGAATGTCATAACTTATTCTGTGACTAAACGCTAAATTTCTTTTAAAATATTTTAATCGATTTCACACTAACTACAAAGAATCATTGATTCGAATATAACATTTAATTATAGATCTCAACGGTCGTTAGGAATTTTGCAACACATTTTTATTCTTAGTGTCTTCCCCGGGAACTAAGAAGTAAGTTCCCATGAATTTCATTCAAGACCGTTTCACACAAGTGGAACCGCGGCATAACTTGTTTATTTTACATTTCAATAAAATGTTTAATACAGTCTATTATTAAAATGTAAGAAGTAGGTATAAACCTATTTGATACTGTCGGAAGTATACACGAATACTCATTGCAACAGAATGAAATTAAACTATATAAAATTGTTTCTATTACGATTTATTTGGTGTTATTTTAATTTACACTGATCCCGACGTTCCGGTTGTTTTCTCCTTAACCATGACTACTGAAAAACAACCGAAACGTCGGGATCATTGTAATACTAAAACAGTAAATAAATCGCGATAGAATCCGTTAAAATAGTTTTATTTCAATTATAAGCCAACAATTTCAACTAATAGCCGGTTACAATAGTTTAAAATTAAAAATAATTGTTTCTGTCTCGAACATTTTACTTTCGTCGGTCAAGGTCGCAACACTCGAAGCATCTTCTCAACAAAGAGGTATTATTATGTTGTTATTTTTATATTTTTTTACGATCTTCAAACGAGAACGTCATTTATCGCTCTGAATACCGCGAAATCTGTGCTATTTGAAGTTTTTATTCAATGCCTTGTTGAGAGCAGATAAGTAATTTAATTATACTTACACACTACTCTAGATATTGCCATTAAGAAAAATGAAATCAAAAGTGTTTATTTGAAAAAAAATTCCAATATTCATTTTTAATTCATTTTTTATATTAAGTATATGCATAGATTTTTATTTTATATAGAACACGTCAATTAGACTTCGCCTTGCCGGATGGTAAGCTGAAGGCAAAGTCTCAGAAAAGAGGGTCACCATTACTAACATATACATGTGACAATACGTAAATTTCTACATTTTCGTTCTAGACTTTTTTATTTTCATTTTTCTTCTATTTTCTATAATTTCATTGGTTGAAGAGATTTGAAAGATATGAAAGAGTTTAGCGACCGATAAAATATATAGGCTTGCTTGAGTTTGACTTGACCTTAAAGGTCTTGATAGGGCCTAACTGACATAAAAAATGAATGTACGGTAAGCATTATGTTACCATTAAATTGTTCGCGTGACCTCACTATGAAAAAATGCACAACTACCGCTGTATTTTTAAGTTTTTAACTCCTCGAAATCTGCTGGCAAGAGATTCTACCAACATAATAGAATTATGTATAAAAGTTAATAATAAAGAAATAAATAACCGCGGTAGCCACTAGGCCATTACCCATACCACTAGGTATGGGTAATGGACTGCTGAGGCGAGATCTCGGGTTCGATCCCAGGTTTTACCATGGCACACACCAATGACTTCTCTATGCTTTTTGAAGTTATGTGCGTATTTATCGCAGGTTTACAAGTGCCCGGTTAATGGCAATAGGCTCGCCGCTTATTACATTGGGACCTAAAAACATAAACTGGCGAAATGTGGGTGCTGGCACTTCTGCCTACCCCTTCGGGGATATAGGCGTGAGTAACATAACATAAGTTATGTTATGTTATATTATGTTATGTATAAAAGTTATCGTTTCAAGTGACAGTGACCATAAGCCCCTAGAAAGGCTAGACTTTCTCGAAACACAATAGCAGAAAAAAACTTAAAATAACTGTTATGTACGTACAGATTACTCCATTGAGTTCACACACTATGGAAACTTATTACCAAAAACTAATTATGGTATAGTCAGCAGCAGTTCTGTCATGAGTAGCAAAATGTCAAAGTGATCTTAATATCAGGGTATTACATTCATACATACATATAATCACGCCTTTATCCTCGGAGGGTTAGGCAGAGGTGAATTATCACCCACATTTCACCAATAACTGTAACACCAGTATCTGAGGCTGTGTCTGGGCTGTATATATCTGTCCGATGTTAAACAGCCCTATCCGTTAGTCGCCTTGTACGACACCACATGGGAAGAGATGGGGTGGTCCAAATTCTACTCTACCGGGAACCACGCGGGTATCAAGATCAAGTTAAACTGTTTTATTGATTTAAATTGTATTACTGACCAGACTTTTTTTTTATACCACCTAGTTGGCAGACAAGCACACGGCCCACCTGATGGGAAGCGGTTACCGTGGCCTATGGACGTATGCAACACCAGGGGTGTCACACTTGCGCTGCCGACCATGAAGAAACCTTCTGATGCCCCTCTTGAAGAACCACATATTGTAGGCGCTTGGGAAAACCGCAGCAGGGAGGTCATTCCACAGCTTGAGTGTGCGTGGGATGAAGTTTCTTTCATACCATTAAAGGTGTGTACCAAATATCAGAACAATCAGTCAACAGGAAGGGAGGAAAATCAAAGTTTTGAGATCATTCTGAGTACTTTGCTAGTCAAGATTGATCTGATGCTGACTGTACTGGTTAAAAACGAAATTTTCTAATTCCCACAAAAGTACAGAGTAATTAGAGCCACATTAGTTTTCGCGCGTGGAATAATGTCATTAATTAACGTCTAGAAGTGTGCTGGTGACGTGTCGTTGCGCGGGAGTTGACGTTCCATCACATTGTGCTCGGTTCTCACACGGAGAAAGCCGAGATGTGTTTATAGTACAGTCAGCATCAGATTAATTTGACGAACAAAGTTCTTGAAATGATCGTAATGCCTTGACTTTCCCCCTTTCCGTTGACTAATTGTACTGATATTTGGTACCACGCCTTTAGTTCGGACAATGATACAGTTTAAAATCAACAAAACACTGATTTTGACACTTTGTAGTCGAAATTGATCTGATGCTCACTGTACCCTGTACCTACATTGACAAGTTTGGAACATTGGAACATGTTAGTAGGTACTTTTCTAGTGGAAAGTCAAAGCTAGGAAAATGATTTGTTCCGCATTTGGCGTTTTGCCTTCCTACGAGATTAGTCTTCAGCAAAAACAATCTTAAATAGGTCTTGACTGGTGTGTTGATCAAAAAATGGTATCGCAGAAGACCGCTTTTGACTTATCTTGCCTTTTACGGCAGCAAATGCCGTCAGACCCCTACCTTGAGAAGGAATCCTGTGCCAGAACCTCGTCCTTCTGTCACCAGTTGCACCATGTTGTCGGTAAGGTTGACATCTTGTCCCTAAAGATTATATTTTGATTCCCTATCCATACGCCTTAAATGTCTTCTTCTCTTATGGTATAGGTATAGCGTCACAGTTTTGTATTTATTATTTTCCTTTTTTATTACATACATACATACATATAATCACACCTTTATCCCCGGAGGGTTAGGCAGTGGTGAATTAACACCCACATTTTACCAATAATTAAATTCGGTCCCACGTAATAGGGGGCTATTGCCGTCTTCCGGGCACTATTGTTAACTCAATCTATTCATCTGAGGCTGAGTCTGGGCTGTATATATATGTCTGATGTTAAACAGCCCTATCCCTTAGTCGCCTTGTACGACACCGCATGGGAAGAGATGGGGTGGTCCAAATTCTACTCTGCCGGGATCCACGCGGCTTTTTTATTCTCATTGTAAATATGATAAAGAAACTACCTAATTATTTAGAGAAAAATGTACTTTCAACCATTATTGTTAAATCTCTTCACATTATCTTTAATAGATAGCACTGTGATAAAGTTAATATTCTAATTTAGAAATGTATAAGTATCACACAGTTTCATGTACTGATAAATTTGTAGTACATGAATTATCATAATTATTTTACGGCTAAGACATTAATAATTATAATCAAAAAGTACTTTTCTGCAATTAGAGATATACAACAGCTGAGCAGGGTGTTTAAGTTTAAGAAACTTCACCTAAATGCATACGTGAATTGCTAAAATTGCCTACTCAAGGTATAAAAGAATATTTTTACATTATTGCCGACTCATGCATCAATGATGGACAGCTAAGTAATTGCTTTTGATTCTTTATCGGCTTTTATGGCATCCGGTGGAGTGTATATCCTGATTTGATGCGAACGTGCCTTGCAAAATGTCAATGAGAATATGAATTTTGTCTGATTTTTAGGAGTTCCGAACACCTAATAACAGTTAAAATGTTAAAGGAAAAGTATTTATGTATAAATAATATTTCATTTTCATTTCTTTCTTTCATAGAAAAAGTTAACAAATGCAGTATACCTAATGTTGAGTATACTAGTGTGTAGCTGGATTAAAAAAAAGATTAATAAGATCATCTTTTTTTTTTTAATATTATAGGCTTGGTTGCAAGAGCTTTAAGCCAAGTCGTATTTTGTTTTATAATACATATCTTCATTTGAATAATTGTTGATTATTATGATGATGTAGATCAATGACGATTGCTACCTCAGTAAAGTGGTAGAGAGTTTATTATAGGTTTCTAGAGCGATTTAGAACCTACCCGAAAAGTCATAATTCATTGTAATATATCACATTCCAAGACTTGTGTGCATTTTTTAAGACGTTGCGTCTAAAAATCCACCAGTTTTATTGTACATAAAAACTCGAGTTCGGAAAATAAAGTAATATCGCGATGCGCTCCTCTATGCGTTGGCGCCAAAACTCCCTCATATTCATCTTTCAAAGACAGTCTGAATAAAAGCGTGCGAATGTCTGGTGTGTTTTGAAATAAAAAGTGTTAGTTTCAGGCATAGACAAGAACATTTAGCAATAAAACGGTCTGAAATAATATGACTTTCTTTGAGTTGTGACTTTTGTCTGAAACAATTGGGTAGTTTTCTATTTTTGTTAATTATTTTATAATAGTCTGGCAAAAGAATAGCTTAGACACTTGAAATAATTTCCGATCTCATTTTAACATTCTAATATCTTTTTTATCCAATCAAAAATGTTATGTATTGACACTTTGAAGTGGGCAACAGTAAGAACTGACGTCATGCTTAGTGTTCTTTTAATTTCTACATGACTAATCGTTTAGCCATTTCTTTTGTTACTTTTTATTGAATTTCAACATAGTAGTTTTTTTTTTTTTTGAAATTTCATCGTTTAATTGTTTTAATAACACATATTCTACAAATTAACCTACTTAGTTTGTAAAAACAGTAACTACAGAAAAAATACTCGTTACAAAGAAAATATTCTATTATAATATACAATTACTTACAAATTCATATAAAACTATGCTAACTATACAATATATACAAAAATGGACTCGTTACAAAGAAAATATTCTATTATAATATACAATTACTTACAAATTCATATAAAACTATGCTAACTATACAATATATACAAAAATGGAATAGAGAAAAAGAGGGAGACTGTAATTTTAGGCATCGAAAAATTCCTCCCCATCGATCTCTACTGGTACCGTGCCCAAGAGGCTGGCGGCATTACCACGCTGAATGGCGATGCCAATTCTTTGAGCGAGGTAAAGGCCAGCCTTATGGTCACGGGAAGCGTCGATTAGTCGCTTCGCTATTTCTTTGAATAGTGCGCGCGCGCTTGGACCCCACGGACCCAACGTTTCGACTCCAAACGGCTCAAAAATATAATTACCAGTTAAATTGGTATATTTGCGCCGTTTGAGAGTCTCCGCTGATGCAGCAGCAGCGCATGCGCAGTCCATCGTACTTGGAAGATGGGAAGGCGCCAGGGTGTCGACGCAAGTTGCATCCCACACCAAAGGCCTACCCATCTTCCAAGGTATCAACGACATACCGTCCGGTCTCTTACCATCGTCGCGAGCCAAACCAACAGGTTCAAGTATAGCTGGCACGCCGGCGGTGACAAGAGCTCGACGGATAATATCGTTAATGTTTGCATGTCGGGACATGCGGCCTGCGCTCCTGTTGCAAGACAATCCGTGATGTCCAAGGCTATCGACAGCTTCTCCACAGAGACACCGATGCGGAGAAACACACGGTGCACCCAAACGGAGGCAAGTCGCAATGCGGAAGGTCGTGTCGTTCAACATTGTTCCAATGTTGGGCGAAGGAAGTGCCTGGAGCCATACACCAGATTCCCATTCACCCACAGCCAATAGACGAGCGCGCTCAGCAGCGCTGGTAGCTGTACTGATTAAAAGTTTTTTAACACCAATACTGAGCGGCTCATCCCATTGCCTTTGGGAAGATGGGTTGGCGGGCATGGCGGCAGTTGGACAAGTCATTTTCCAATAGTAGTTAATTGTCTAATGTGTGTAAATGTCATATTATGACATAGCGTCTAATATGACATGTTTGACATTATGTCACATATGACATTTTGAGAGTGAAGGCGAATGGAGGGAGTTCGTTAGTAATTACGGGTTTTAAAACATATTCGGTTACCAATAGACAATTAAATTGCTTATTTCATATTTTTAGGCTTTTTAAAAACCTTCTAATTATGTAAGAAGGTAAATATATGTCCTGTATTAAGTAGAAACGACCAAGTATTTATTTATACAAATCAATGAAGTGTAGGTATGTTCGTAATACTTAATAGAATAATTTTTACTATAGTAATAGTGTAAAGAGGCAATATTTGTATTTTTGTATGTATTGAGTAAACTAAAAAACCGAGTACCGATATTCCTATGGTCGAGTTTTTAATATTATGACCTTCGTGACATAGGCATGCGTAAGAGGTCACACTACGGGTCGTTGACCCTATTCCTCGTAAAAATCAACCACAGTTGTTATTTATTACACCCACCTACCAGCTGTGTGAAGCAGCGAGAACGCCATTACCAACGCACTGCCAATACTGCGAAAGGATGTGTGTGAATCTTAGGAATCTTAGAAATCAAGAAAAGCTCAGCTGGAAACGGTAAGAAAGTTCTATCAACTTTCTTCTTTAAAGAATATTAGTAACCGAAATTACTAATATTCCTCTTAGCCGTGCTTGTATTAAGAGAGGGTTTACGTGTGGCGGTACCACATGTACCCAGCGTTATCTAGCGACAGCACGCCGAATGAGGACGTCTCGAGAAATCCTACATCGCACAAGTGAAGTTTTCGCGCTGGTACAAAATGTGTGCATCAACCTAACGACAATCGTTGGGCCGCGGCTCGCCAGGCGTAATCACCTTGCCTGGTCGGGGGATCCTCTCTCCGTGTCGGAGGAACATCACACCTTGTTTCTCCACATACGTAGGTAGTATAATGGCCAAGATTCGATCCGGGACCACTGTCGTAAGGCTGACTCCTTAATCACTAAGCTAACGACGCTTGCTTACCGACTTCAGGCATATTTTAGCTGTCATATAGATGACGCTGTAAAGAGGTGAGCTCAAGCTGCCTTTATTGATAGGTAAGAATTTATTAACATGTTTCGCTAGCAAGTCCATCTTGTACCCCTCCTCTATCAAACGATACATTGAGCTGAATATAATATAGGCACTAGTATTTATTTATTATATACTTTATTGTCCACCATTTATATATATCACTAGCTGACCCACCCCAGCTTCGCCCGGGGTATATTTTGAAGCTTCATATCCCTTTGAGCCCGTATGTTTTAGTCTTCAAAGTATGTATGAAAAATTGCCAGATTTGTTAACATTTATTATCAATGCTCCGCTCCCTTAAGTAGTAGCGTGATGATATATAGCCTGAAACCTTCCTCGATAAATGGAGTACCCAACACTGAAAGAATCATTCAAATCGGACCAGTAGTTCCAGAGATTAGCGCGTTCAAACAAACAAACAAATAAACTCTGCAGCTTTATAATATTATAGTATAGATTATTAAAGTCTATAAAAACGGAATCAGTGCAATGGGCGGTATCAACACAAGTATCACCTTCCAATCTTATTCGAAGGGTATCTTAAGAGGCGACTAACGGACGATATCACTGCGAGAGAAGAAAACCTCGATATGAAACCCTGTACCAACTCGTTTGGCCAGAGTGGAAACAATAGGCCAAAGCCACCCAATATTGGGAGAGGCATTGTCCTACAGTAGACTGCGATAGGCTAATTGATTGATTGATTCAATGAAATTGATATTTGTTAACCCCTTCCACCTCAAACAGCTTCAACCGATACGGGTAGTTCAATATTTTTACCGGTGAATCAGACCAGACCACCCCATCTCTTCCCATGCAGTGTCGTATAAGACGACTAAGGGATAAGACTGTTTAACATCAGACAGATATATACAGCCCAGACTCAGCCAGAGATGCATGGCTCGAGGCAACTATAGTGCCTGGAAAACGGCAATAGGCTCACCCATTATTACGTGGGACCGAATACAATGATGGTGGAATTTGGGTGTTAATTCACCTCTGCCTAACCCTCCGGGGATAAAGGCGTGATTATATATATGTATGTATGTAGGACTATATTTTCCATTTGCTGCTATAATGGGAATACAAAGTGGTCGACTTTGTATGCCACATTCTAGCGGCCAAAAATTAAAAGCACATTACAAAAAATACAAAAAATTATCTGCTTTAATCGCGTTTAGTATCTTAAGTAAATGAGGTCTGATTTCACTTGTGAAAAGAATTACGTACAAAATCAACTGAACTGGGTTTTTGGGTGTTGGGTAGTAACCTAGTTAATTTTGACATCACAGTGGCTCCTATATTAGTAAAACTTGTAATAATTATAATAATATTCCCCCGCAGGGACAGCTTGTTGCGAGCTGTTGGTGCGTAGCGACATCACTTACCCCGATTCTCCTGAGGATTAGGATTTATTCCCCCTCACCTTGTGTTCTTGTCTTTATACAAGAGCAGAACCTATGCACCGGGATGGAAGTGTAAAATGTCATAACGCCGGGGGCATGCTGTACCAGCCAGCACTTCTTCGGGAACTTGCGCTCCGCAGACTCACCTCTCGAACCTTAGCCGCTCAACGGATGTTGCTCCATGGTCGCACTATATGTGGCTATTTAATGGGGCTCATGCAATGAGTTGGCAAGTCACCGCCTGCCTTTTTACAATTTTGAGACTTATTGTCACGGCAGGCGTCCGGTAGTCTCCCGTCATAGCCCATTCACCAGTCCACCCAATTATCAATCCCATAGCCCATAATTTAGTTTCCATCGCGACCACAGCACCACACAGCAATAGTCACTGCACCTGGCGGGGACCATCTCCCGGTGTATCATATTGTGCGCTCGGGGATGATATTGGCCATGTGTGTGTATTCCTAGCATATTAAATTCTCATAAAAAGGGCGTCTACGTCTTGGCTTCGGCCGGACACACGCCTTCCAAAGGCCCGGGACTCCATAGTCCCGAGAGTCATGGAACCGAGAAACAATAATATTCTACGACATAACATGCAACCAACATATAACTCTTGTATACGCAAAGTAATCATAGCTTGACCCATATTGTAAATACTTACATTTATTATTCGTAGGAAGAAACATCAAGATTAACGTACTTTAATAATGTACCTAGTAGCGGTGGAGACCCTGGGGAGCTGGTGCAAACAGGCCAAAACCTTAAAAGGGCGATTGGGCAGAGTAGGCATGTGATATATATTTTTTTTTATATAGAACACGTCAATTAGACTTCGCCTTGCCTGATGGTAAGCTGAAGTCAAAGTCTCAGAAAAGAGGGTCACCATTACTTACACGTACCGTGTGACAATGGTGACACTCAGCTTGACGGCCTCATCATATGCTTTTTCACGCCCCGCTTAAAGGACCCAGGACTGTAGGAAGTAGGAAACACGTGAGCTGGTAATAATGATATACATTTAAAATTCAATATGCGGACTTTAAACAACTATCCATAAAGTCTTCATTTCAATGCTATTTTTCCTGTATCTCTTGTATGACAGTGGTTTTGCTTTAGTAGAACTGAGGGCCTGACTATTAGTACTAACATTATATTGTGTATTATTCGAGACGAATAATATAAATGACAAGATATCTAGGTTACATATAAATTAGCACGTCGAACTAGCATAGAGGATGCATACGTGCGAACAGAGGAGAAAATCTTCCATATTCATTTCTGCCGACATTTCCATGACACACAAACATTATACGGAAAGAAAGTGTATACCTACTTAACGACTTACTTATTAGGACAGCAAATAGAAAATACATTCAGGGCTACGAAGGTTTATGTGTAGATGCCGTTTGTAGAGTGTTTTTCTAAGTCTTGTTTGGACTTTGTATGTAGGGCATTTATCTCGTATCTTGAACCTAAAATGTGCTCTATATCTGCCGTAATTACAGTCAGCATCAGAACGATCTTGACTACAGTCTCAAAAAGATCTAAATACCACCATATTAAGAGCAAATGAAACTGTTTAATTGATTAAATCTGAAGTTGTGACCTTCTTTCCTGAGACTTTGCCTTTAGCTTACCATCAGGCGAGATGAAGTCAAGTAGGCGTGCTCTAGATAAAAAAAAATGTATTATGTTCCGAACTAAAGATGTGTACTAAATATCAGAACAATCAGTCAACAGGAAGGGAGGAATAACTAGGTATTAAGATCATTTAGAGTATTTTGCTAGTCAAGTTCGATCTGATGCTGACTGTGCAGTTGTATTTATAATTCAAAATTACCTTTACATTAAAATTGATCAAGAAATAAAATTGAACTTTATGATATAAAGGATATGTAAATAGATTAATATTATATACTAGAAATAGGTATATAGTCGCGTGGTTCCCGGCAGAGTAGAATTTGGACCACCCCATCTCTTTCCATGCGGTGTCGTACAAGGCGACTAACAGATAGGGCTGTTTAACATAAGACAGATATATACAGTCCAGACTCAGTCTCAAGTGCATGGCTTGAGTCAACAATAGTGCCCGGAATACAGCAATAGGCTGACCCCTATAACGTGGGACCGAATACAATGATTGGTCAAATGTGGGTATTAATTCACCACTGCCTAACCCTCCGGGGATAAAGGCGTAATTAGATGTTTGTATGTAGGTAGGTATATATGTCTATAGGTACAATATTTGGTCTAAGGTTACATCTAATCAATTCATATTTTGAAAATGGAACCATTTTTTTTAAACTACATAAATATCTCAATTCACAACATTTTCCTTTACTTACTCATATCAAAACAGGTTTTATGTTCGAACGCATAGAGAAAGTGACAGTGTTTGCTTTTTACTTTTTATTTATGTTATTTATTTGTCTGTGGTACTCGTTAGACTTTACGACGTGTGATCGAGTCATGTCTATTTAAGTAATCAATTTAAATAAAAACGGAGAAGTAGTTTAAAATGGTCGTTTATGGAGATAATTTACTTGCGGGATTTATTTTATTACACCTTGTTTTTATGCCTGCAACTTCAATACTTTTTAGATAATAAAATTTGCCTAAGAAGCTGCATAACATTAACAGTTCTATTAAATTTTGCCAAGCCACTTCAAAAGTTTAAAAGGGCTTAAACTTCGTTGCAAAAAGACAGACAGAAAGACAATTTTTTTGCTATAGACATCATGTATAAATTCGTATGCATTTCATTTGAAAGTCCTACCTCCAAACTCCTAACTCAAGTTTTATTTATTTGTATAGATTTATTTCATCGAACAGAAAAAAAGAAATTGGAGGATGGAAAGAGATTACCGTGTCCTATGGACGTGTGCAAAACCAAGGGAGTCACACTCGCGTTGCCAACCCTGTAAGCATAGATAATTTCTGTACCGTCAGCGTAAAAGACAAAGCAGGACAAGCCTTTAGTCTTGCCAGTGACAGCACAAAAACTCTCCAATGAACTCTGGGTACCCTACTCACCGCCGGGAATATAACACGAGATTATTATAGCCTTGGCCTTGGCCTATATACTGTTGATTGATGGTATTTGGTGGAATTTGCTGATACATTTATGATGATGATGATATTGAAATACATTTGTACTTTTTCCATAGTATTTTTTATTATTAGACCTGACCGGTTTCGCCTTACGGCATCCTCAAAGGTCTACAATTGCAGTGTGTTTTAAAAAGAGAAGTAAAAATGCTTGTTTTTCCTGGAACTTTTGCGGGCTAACTTTTACTCATTATAATTAAATTTCGAATTGTACACAGACTAAATATATTAACGATCGGTTACCCTAACTTATTTAGTAACTCTATCATTATCTAATCTGTGGTCGATCGCTTTGTGCAACATCTTACTTGTGGTCTCCTCAATACATAGTAACAATAATTAAATGTTTATTTGTGATGGCACTACTAACATTAACAAAAGACCGTGTAATTGAAACAAATCGTGTTGAAACGCAATTTTATCTTCGTCTGCTTTTGACAGAGTCTTATGTAAGATGATCACGAAAGTTCTTAAGTCACGAAGCGGTCAGTGGTACAATAAGTGAGCATGGACCCTGCAGGTCACAGTTCAGTGACCATAGTGTAAACATTTTTGTTTAACGGAATCTGGAGATACTCGAGACTTTTTTTACAACTTTGGTGACCGATATGTACACAGTCCGCCTGATGGAATGTGGTTACCGTGGCCTATGAACTAACACAACGCTAAGATGGCAGACAAGCATACGGTTCACCTAATGGAAAGTAGTTACCGCAGCCTATGGACGTGTGCAAAACCAAGTGAGTCACATTCACACTGCCAATCCTGTAAGCACAGAGAGTTTCTGTGCCGCCAGTGTAAAAGACAAAACAGGACAAGCTTTTGGTCTTCCCACTGACAACACAAAAACTCTCCAGTGTGCTCTAGCTCCTCACACTCAGGTTATTATGGCCGCGGTAAAGTTGTATGAGGCGAGTGTGGATGGTACCGTCGGAAGGAGAAGACCTAGGCGCACATACCTGGACCAAATCGAATTACGCGTTACCTTCGTGCTGTCGACCCTTTCTATGTAACGCAGTGAATATTTTCGATAGCTAAGGCAGTCCAGTTCGATTCCTGTTTAGTGCAAATATTATACAGCAGCAGCTCTAAATCGAAACATCCAGTGAAATAAAACATCTCTGCGATTGATTTCACGTCATCTGCTTACATCGTGCGGAGGCCGACTGTCAGAATTTTTGTCTTCCACCATTTTCAGCCCACGCATACTACGTTGGTAGCACCTCCGTAGATACAGCCTAATTAGCACAGAATACCTAAATAGTAACCGCGAATGACCCTGACCATTACCCTCGGAAGGTGACCACACCAATTTTAGATGGTCAAGGCCTCCCGCCCACACAGACGCACTGTGGTTTAAGATATGTTAGCACTTTCTTGATATACTTACCAATATAATAGGTCGTTAAATATGAAATTAGCGCTTTTTTTGTTGAAATTGAAGGAAACTCAATTTTGAGTATTAACATTTTTGCATTTTTTTTGGAATGGCAATTCTAAATTTATTTGTGTATGAATGAGACATTAAGCTATTACATTTTTGAGAAGTGACAGCTGTAAAAAAGTAATACGAAATTTATCATCAAATTGGATAGCATTTAGGAAGTAGGTACTGTTTTTGAAGATCGAATTTAATTTATCAAGCGGTCAATAAAAAATAAAATTTAATACAGAGTTGCAAAGTTTTGAAATCGACTTTCAAACTAAATATGAATAATGGAAATAGCTATTAAATTACAGGAATAACGAACTCATGAATCTGTAAGAACATTTCGGCAATTTCATAGATAAAGACCTAATAATACTTATATCTTAACCCGTGGTGACGGAAAAAGAATACAAAAATCACTACCCCGTTTCTAACGGCAAAATACGCAGACGATATCACTGCGAGAGAAGGAAAACTCAAAATAAAACCATGTAGGAACCCTTTTGTCCAGCGTGGAAACAGTAGGCCAAAGCCTCCCAACATCGAGAAAGGCCTATGTACAGCAGTTGACTGCGATAAGTTAATTGATTGATTGACATTTTGTTTAGTGATTAGTACGAGTTCATGAATTTTCTGGACTTACAGAAAATGTATAAACTAGTTAATCACCAATTAATGTGTGCACATTATAATGGTATCATTAGTTATAGCGTGCACCGTCTATAAGGGTGAGTGCCAACTCCACATTAGCCTTGACACCATTATGCCATTATAAGTTACAGTGTGTGGGTAGACAGCGTTATATAATAATGACATAGCTGAAATAGGTGTAATTATGTAAATATGTTGTTATAACGAAAATATGGAGTGAATCATTTTACGTTTCAATAAATCTCTGATAATGTGTTATTAGGAAGTAAATTTTGAATACGAAAAAATAACTTTATTGTTTTCAAATAGTTTTTCTGTAGTTATCAATTAATAGCGTCAGTAGCTTAGTGGTTAGGGAATCGACCTCACGATCAAGAGGTTCCGGGTTCGAATCTTATCGCAGTCCACTGCTAGACATAGGCCCCTCTCAATGGTCGGAGGTTTTGGCCTTCTGTTTCCACGCTGGCCAGACGGGTTAGTACTGGGTTTTATATCAAGTTTTACTTCTCTCGCAGTGATATCGTCTGAGAATATTTCCGCTAGGCGCCACTTGACACCCTTCCGATTACATGGGGTTGTGATACTTGTATTGGCCTTCCGTTACTACACGAATAAACTAGTTAAAATTCAAATAATCACATATGTATTACAATTTTTGTGAAAATTGTAATATTTGTTAATTTGAACAAAACTGTTGGCCGTTGATATTTTGATTCACAACGGGTCCGTAATTTGAAACAAAAACAGAATGTTTCTTTTTTCAAATCAAATAACTGATTTTTCCTAATTCTTTGAATTTCGATTTTGAAAATCCGTCTACCAATAACAAAAAACGGCAATTCTTAATTAAAATCCATAATTTTATTGTTTATCAAAGTCTTCAGTTTTATGAATTTTTAGTCATGGCAACTGCTAAAGTAAATAGTAAGGTTTGACGTCATATATACCTTGTTATTTCATACAAATTTCTACAAAAGTTCCAGTTCTTACTGCAATTAACAAACAATTTAGCAGGTTTTGATAATATCAAAGGTACCTAATCTTTTAGTTAACTTTGTGATTTGTTAGTTTTGCTATTATCATACCTCCCCCTCTGTCTAAGTTAGTTGTCTTATCATAAACATGTAATCTAAAGGTGTGATTCCGAACTCTGCAGCACACAGGCTGTGGCTGTAGTTCCCATAATATCTCTATGAGCTTACGTGTTTCCTTCTTCCTACAGTCCCGGGTCTTTTAAGCGGGGCGTGAAAAGGCATCTGATGAGGCCGCCAAGCTGAGTGCCACCATTGTCTGGTGACCCTCTCTCCTGAGACTTTACCTTTAAGCGAGGTGAAGTCAAGTTGGCGTGTCCTAGATATTTTTTTTATTATCAGATGTGTGGATAGTTACTTTCAGTAACTATCCACACATCTGATTACCAGTCTACTGATTGCGGATAAACGGATAATAAAAAAAAAGCTACGCAGCAATGTTAGCAGTAACATTGCTGCGTAGCTTTTTTTGTGAGAGTGCTGCAGAGCACTACTGTGAAGCTGTGTAACACAGCACTGCAGCATGCAAATAAATGAATTAACAACAGCACATCACCACGAACAGCGCAAAACTGCTGAGCACTGCTGCATGCTGCGAAATTCGGCATCATACCTTAATCCAAACAAGCCCTGTCATTTCCATTCCAGTGCTATTATCTTTCTTAAAAGTCAAGGTGATAGTTCACGCCATAAACATGTAGCAGACAACCCTTAGATATTGTGTGGGGTCACGCGATTTGCGGCCATATTGGATCAAAATGGTGTTTATATATAGCTTCAATGTCAAGTTGGTTTCAGTAAAGTTTCGCGTAGAATTTTATGGGCTAACTTTGGGGTAGGTGCTATAAAGAGGATTAGGCTTTTAGTAATGACCTCTATGTGTACTAGGTACACCTCGGGATAAATACCTTGGATCTAAAATGTGCCCTGTATACGTTTTTTGGGTATCTTTTGAGAATAGCACGGGGTGCTACTGCAGCGGACGAGTTCATTTACGTCATTGCTCATAATGTGTATAGCTAAGTGCCCGTTTAATGGCAATAGGCTCGACACCTATTACATTGGGACCTAAACATAAACTGACGAAATGTGGGTGCTAGTACCTCTGCCTACCCCTTCGGGGATATAGGCGTGAGTTTATGTATTATGTTTTGTAATTTGTAAGATGCATAATAGTAGTTATAGCAGTCAGTGGAAAGAGTAGGTACTTAGCAAGAAATCGCGGCAAATACTTGCCAATGGACACTTTGCATAACAGTACGAACATAAAGTGCCATATAAACTAAATACATAAATTCAATCCTCAATGGTTCAACACCTCTCTTTGTGTAATTCAATTTTCTCAAATTTCGAATAATATTATTTAAAAATCTGCATTCAACACTCCACGCTATTTTGTACTATGCTAGTAGGTCAGGTTTAACGATGTTCTTTTCTCACTAATTAATTATTGCTAGTATACAATTAAAACACAACATTAAATTTCTCGGCATGCATTTGCCGACAGCGTGCCTGGCATAATGCATAGACAGAAACACCTATTTCTGAATTGACTGTCCAATCGAAAATGTCAAATCGGTTATATTACACCAATACTCGCTTTTAAACTTTTAATTCCTGTCCATCCTAAGGTTGCCTGGAAGAAATTCGAATTGACATGTTTTATATTTAAAAAAAAACTTAGTGATAAGGCCGCCCATTTTGCATTTAACTGTAACTTAGCAATAAAGAATTCTCTATCTATCTATATGGAAACTTGTACGAAATAAACAATTGTGACGTCATAATATTTTTATTGTCAATTTATTTACTATTATAGATTGGAAATATAAATAAAAACGATAAAATAACAGCAGACACCATTAAGGTCTGGAATTTATTACCAGCTCACGTGCTTCCTTCTTCCTACAGTCCCGGGTCCATTATGCGGGGCGTGAAAAAGCATATGATGAGGCCGTCAAGCTGAGTGTCACCATTGTCACACGGTAAGTGTAAGTAATGGTGACCCTCTTTTCTGAGACTTTGCCTTCAGCTTACTATCAGGCAAGGCGATGTCTAATTGACGTGTTCTATATATAAAAAAATGATTGATTGATTGAAGCTAAGAATGACAAAAGAAATGCTGGGAAGACGACATTAAAAGTGTTGCCGGTCCAGAGTGGATGAGATAGAAGTCTCTAGAGGAGGCCTTTGTCGAAGGACAAGCTGTTGATTTAAAAAAGGAAAACCAAACCGATTGTCAACTTATTTTAGTCACTTTTGAACTGAACTGTAATATTAACAGCAAAAGAGGCATATTATATTTAGTTATTATTATTAATAAACTTATTTTAACTACAGGTAAATACCCAATTGTAATTTTACGGAACAACGTGGTATACGGGCATTTATAACTTTAGATTGGATAGGTATTAGGTAGATAGATACGTTGGTAATTTCGTTGCTAGAAACTAGTCGGAACTAGGGCACCTTCGCACCATATATTACTGCACATAACTCAAGACATATACAGCAGTACTATGCATGTAAAATATTTCCTTACCACTTACCGCGTTTAATTTATACTTTGCGCAATACCCATTTATTTTAAGTTAGCTATTGCTCGCGTCTTCCCTCGCGTAGATGTGTGTTATTGAGACCAAAAAATAGTCTATGTACCTGCTTTAAGAAGCTTTAATCTATCTGTGAACCAAATTTCATTAGGGGATCTTGAATAACCTGCGTACAAAATTTAATTCCATATTTGTATACTCTACTTGGGTGGCAGACAAGCACACGGCCCACCTGATGGAAAGTGGTTACCGTTGCCTATGGACGTGTGTAACGCCAGAGAAGCCACACTCGCATCCGACATCCACGCGAGGGGTTTTATAGAAGGATATTATAGGAGGTAGGACACGGTGGTATTTCCGTCCAATTGAGCAGTCCGACTGGGGAAGTGCCTTCGCCCTACAGAATACCGCGGTTATAATAACTTCGTGATGTGGCGGTGAGTAGGGTAACCAGAGCTCACTGGAGAATTTGTGCTGTCAGTGGGATGAATAAAGGCTTGTCCTGCTTTGTCCTCTACACTGATGGCACAGAAACTCTGTGCTTACAGGGTCGGCAGCGCGAGTGTGGCTCCTCCGGTGTTACACACGTCCATAGGCCACGGTAACCACTTTCCATCAGGTGGGCCGTGCGCTTGTCTGCCACCTATATGGCACAAAAAAAATGATAGGAGGTGGTTAACGTGGCCTATGAACGTGTGTAACACTTGGAGCGTCACACACTCGCGCTGCCGACCCTGAAGATACCTCCTAATGCCTCTATTGATGAACCCCACATTGTAGGCGCATGGGAAAACGTATTAAATAAAGTACTTATATTTCATCTCATTCATTATATATACCTACTCATCATCATCATCATGTCAGCCACACATAGTCCACTGCTGAACATAGGCCTCTCCCACAGAATTCCAGAATGACCGTTCTAAAGCAGCCCGCATCCAGTGCTTCCCAGCGACCTTCATGAGGTCGTCCTTCCACCTGGCCGTTGGGCGTCCTATGCTACGTTTGCGTTAACTTAAAGTAACCGACGTAGCCCAGCGGATTAGCTCGTTGAAGTGGCAATGGGCGGGACACATAGCTCGCAGAACAGATGGCCGATGGAGCAAAATATACCTACTACTTATATTTTAATCGCAAATTAATCTAAACCACAGAATACATAATAGTACTAGCGTAGCCGTGACACTATGAGATGTAAGAGGTAGGACACGACGGTATTCCCGTCCGAATTGAGCAGTCCGACTGGGGAAGTACCTCCACCCCACAGAATACCACAGCTATAATAACCTCGAGTTGTGTTCCCGGCGGTGAGTAGGGTAGCCAGAGCTCACTGGAGAGTTTTTGTGCAATCAGTGGGAAGACCAAAAGCTTGTCCTGATTTTGTGTTCTGCACTGAAGGCACTTAAAATCTCTGTTCTTACAGGGTTATCCGCATTCTAGATTTCATAACACAACAAGTTAAGCTATGCTTACCATGGGTCTAGAGATAGCGTTATGTAGAATGTTGTAGATTATTTATTATTATTAAAATCTTGTAATTACTAACCGATTATTTCATACATTTTTTCGAGAGCTTCCGAGATGTCCTTTCCTACCTTTCCTAAAGATCTGCGCACTTGTCGCACAAGGATATTTTCTATACAATCCCTTCGAGCTTCGAGGATAGTGAGTGGGAACTTATTGGCGTCCTTGCATACCGTAACAGTTTCATCACCATGCGAGTGTATGCAGCTAATAAAAACTAATTTCCCAATTCATAGACACGCGATGCAACTTACTTGTCTTAAATACCTAGTATGTTTAGACTATGTTAGAGAGGTATGACAAATTTCTGTTCGATTATTGTCCTAGATAAAACGTAAATAAATAAGGAATTTTTTTTCGCTGGTTTTGCTGTTTGTCACTGATTTTGCTGTTTGTCACTGGTTTTGCTATTTGTCACTGGTTTTGCTATTTGACATTGGTTTTGCTTTTTGTCACTGATTTGGCTGTTTGTCATGAATATTGCTGTTTGTCACTGGTTTTGCTGTTTGCCACTGGATTTGCTATTTTAACTGGTTTTACTGATTGTCACTGGTTTTGTTGTTTGTCACTGGTTCATAGTTCATCACTGATGCGCTATTGTCACTGGTGCGCTATTAGATCCTCGTGCCCTGTTTAATATTGACTTTCTTGCATGCTAGCAGATTTGCTGATTGTTGGATTGTTCTTATGTCTTTTGAAGCCTGTTAGTCACAGCAGCAAATCGTACCTATTTATCAGTATTTAATTATTCTATGTATTTTTCAGTCGCCTCATAATCACACGAAGCTTTCTTATATTCATACTGAGTACATTGTATTAAACGTCCCACTACAGTCATGCTGCTGACTGTTCAACTCATGTTCTAAACAAGTGTCTAATAGGTAAAATATAATAAATGCTAATTGACTTATTTACAGACAACAACAGATGACAAATATTGCTATATTGTCTATGCTATGTTATGACTTTCATTCGACATTGATTCATAAACAATGCGATTTGTCTTACATAACTTTATATTAGTAATAATTTATCTATGGATCAGAGAAGTACAAAAACAAATGAATCTTTAAAAAAAAATATACTGAAAGAAATGTAGCTACGTATGCTTGTCATTGACTTCCTAAAAGTCTGGACCGATTGTGATGAAATATACCTAATATATGTAGGTACCTACATGGTACCTGTTAGTGCCTGTATGTGGCTGTTAGCTATAGGTTCTTTACTCCCAAATACTCCAACCAACATACATTTCCATCCAAAGGTTGCCTGGAAGAAATTGTGTAAAGCGATAAGGTCGCCCTTTGTACTGCCCTTGTCTTCTCAATTTCTGTAACATAAATATTGTAATTGGCGTACAATAAAATAAATAAGTAAATACTTTAGACAAAATTTAAATTGCTAGCGACGTCTCTGAGATGTTTAGATTTGTACGTGGGAGCTCATCTACAAGAGATACGGACTAGTCACATACAATTTCGGTCGTGTCTAGTACCTATATAATTTAGGTTGTCCAAGGTTTCCCTCATTAGATGCCCTTCACCAACCTAGAGCTTACTGCGAAGGGTGATATTTTAAAAGACGAAATGCAAATGTTGATGTAATTCGGCTACATACACTACGACCTCCAAGTTCGGACCTCATCTATAAAGGGATCTTAAAATGAGGTCGTATGGGTTAGTTAGTTTCTAGTCAAAATCTTTAACGAGCCCACTTTTTATGAAGCGCCTACTTTCATAGATATTTTTTTAATCGTAGAACATGTTCGCCAAGTCTTGATTACTACTTTTGACAATATCTAGGAGGATATCCTATTTAGGGCTTACCTAATTCAAGCTAATGTCAAGAAAGACCGTGCGAGCGGATTTAGTCGGATTGTCTTATTTTTTATACCACTTAGGTGGCAGACAAGCACACGGCCCACCTGATGGGAAATGGTAACCGTGGCCTATGGACGTGTGCAACACCAGGGGCCCATCTTAAAGATCCCCATATTGTAGGTGCATGGGAAAACCGCAGCAGTTCATTCCATAGCTAGTTTCATTCATACCGCACAGTGAACACCGTCTCAGGTTGCAATGTGTGGGGATGACTTCCATCCCTCCCTCCTCGGATGATAGAATGTTGCTGTGGGCATCATGTCAAACAAATCACCTGAACACAAACCGTTGTATAGGCGGTAGAACACATAAATAACCCATTTATCGTTAACTCCTTTTTTTGAAGTTTTTTGGCTTGGTCATAAGACCTTTAAGATAACTTGGATGAGCCCAAGAGGTTACCGCACGAAAAAAAATCACAGTATCTATTTATCATTTTTAGATTCTCACAGTAAACCATAACTAGTATTATCAAATTAAATGATGAACATTATTAGATATTATAACAAGGACATAATTCTGTTTACCTTAACCATTCCTAAATTACTTCTCATATCTTCAAGGTTCATACTCTGTAATTTAAAACTAATTTTGATATTTATCTATGGTTAAGTTCACGCAATCTTAATTGAATGAATTATAATTTGTAATAAAAAATCTGTGTCTTATGATATGATGTTACATACTCACCTACGCTGCGTTGAATGAATAAATATATCAAAATTATTTAGCCACTAATGGACGCAACTGTTACGAAGGAAGCGCTGGTTCGATTCCCACTCAGTGCAAATATTTGTATGCATGAACATGACTATTTGCGTTGGTCTCGTCGTACCTCGGCGAATCGCCATAGGCAGGGAATTCATCCCCACACATTGCGACCTGAGACGGTGCGCACTGTGCGGTATGAAAGAAACTTCATACCACGCACACTCAAGCTGTGGAATGACCTCCCTGCTGCGGTTTTCCCAAGCGCCTACAATATGGGGTTCTTCAAGAGGGGCATCAGAAGGTTTCTTCATGGTCGGCAGCACGAGTGTGATACCCCTGGTGTTGCATACGTCCATAGGACATGGTAACCGCTTCCCATCAGGTGGGCCGTGTGCTTGTCTACCAACTTAGTGGTATCAAAAAAAAGCACCTCAAGCCGTCGGTCCCCGTTGCCTTACGAAACAACATCTGAGACTTTGCCTTCAGTTTACCATCAGGCAAAGCGAGGTCTAATTGACGTGTCCTATATAAAAAAAAGAACATCTATGGCAGTGGTTACGGGTAGTTGGGGCCACAAAAGTCTAACAACTGGCATAACTGCAATGCTTGTATATCTCTAATGGGTTGTGGAGTTCCGAAGGCAGTTTCTTCACGAAAATATCGAAGATCAACCAAACCCACAGCTGTAAAAAGAAGATCCCGAACACCGTGGTGAAAACGGGAAAAACGCTAGCGTGAAGAAGATAGTTAGGAGGTAGGACACGACGGTATTCCCATCTGCATTGAGCAGTCCGACTGGGGAAGTACCACCCTACCGAATACCACGGCTATAAAAACCTCGTGTTGTATTTCAACGGCCAACACAAGTAGGACGCCCAACGGCCAGGTGGAAGGACGACCTCATGAAGGTCGCCGGGAAGCACTGGATGCGGGTTGCTTTAGATTGGTCATTCTGGAGGTCTGTGGGGGAGGCCTATGTTCAGGAGTGGACTATGTGTGGCTGACATGATGATGATGTGTTCCCGGCGGTGAGTAGGGTAGCCAGAGCTCACTGGAGAGTTTTTGTGCTGTCAGTGGGACGACCAAAGGCTTGTCCTGCTTTGTCTTCTACACTGACGGCACAAAATCTCTGTTCTTACAGGGTCGGCAGCACGGATGTGATTCCACTGGTGTTACACACGTTCATAGGTCATGGTAACCACTTTCCATCAGGTGGGCCGTGTGCTTGTCTGCCACCTAAGTTGTTTAAAAAAAACACAACTTATTTAAAACGTTTTTTAGAGTTCGCTCCAAATTCGAGTTCAATTCTCATCGCAGAAACCACATTGGGGTTCTAACATAACTTTATAATCTGACAGGTGGTAAATGCATACTGTACCACAGTTTGGGGTCAAGCAATCAGCCAGGTTCGCACGGTGCATGCAGGTGCCCGCGTACCACTAGCACTTTATTGTGCTGATAGAGATGTACCGTGATATCCATCCCAGTATATTCGCAAATATTAGAAATATATATATATTTTTTTTATGCATGCCTATATGGCATGAGTTTATAAAAAAAAATATAACGTGACGTGAGCAAGTACAGTCAGCATCAGATCGATCTTGACAAGCAAAGTACTTAATATAACATCATAACATAAACTCACAGCTATATCCCCGAATGGGTAGGCAGAGGTGCTAGCACCCACATTTCGCCAATTTATGTTTAGGTCCCAATGTAATAGGTGGCGAGCCTATTGACATTAACCGGGCACTTATAAACCTGCGATAAATACACACATACCTTAGAAAAGTATCGAAAAGTCATTGGTGTGTGTCATGGTAAAACCTGGGCATTGGTCCATTCAAGATTCATCAGCTATTTAAAAAACTTAGCCACATAATCACTGACTGTAAACTAACAAAGCATGAAAGTGAAGGCCTGACGGGCCCGTATAATGAGATTTAAATACATACATACATATAATCACGCTTTTATCCCCGGAGGGTTAGGCAGAGGTGATTTAACACCCATACTTCACCAATCATTAAATTCGGTCCCGCGTAATAGGGGTTATTGCCGTCTTCCGGGCAAAATTTTGACTCAAATCATCTGAGGCTGAGTCTGGGCTGTATATATCTGTCTGATGTTAAACAGTCCTATCCCTTAGTCGCCTTGTACGACTCCTCATGGGAAGCACGCGGCTTCAAATACCGTATTATAAACATCCGAAAAATCAGAAGAAAATCCTTTTAACAATACGACATATCATTATTCGCTCAGAGATCAAAGGCCCGCCATGATGGTACACCAGACAGCGACTTCGGCGGTGAATCCATGCCCTTTCACTTTCTCGAGCAGGTAGCCATTGTTTAACGAGACGGGAGAAAAACAGAAGTGAATTGAATCATAAATATTAATCATATCAAGATCGTGTTTATGGTTGTACTTGTCTATTGTTTTATACTTTTAATTATAATGAAGATGGCGGATTTTGATAGTTGCATAAGGATCTGAAAGTTTCAGATGTACAATCAAAGTTTGGATACCCAGTTTTTCTGTCAATGATATCATTTAATCACAAATATGTTATATAAAATATAATAATTACCTACATATAGTATGTATAATCAGAACAAAAGTGTTCGCTGGACTGTGTAATAATAAGTAAATGCTCGCAAATATAGCTTGAACTTTGAATTTTAGAATTCTAAATTCTAAAATCCAATAATGTTTCTTTTTTAATTATTAGTTGTCAATGGTATCACATTCGGTCGGATATTGGAAACTTGCTTTTATAAGGCGGGCGCGCGACCCGCCACGACGACCGGACAGCTTGTACCGCAACTTTTTGCCGCTCCGGGCTCTTCGGAGAAATGAAAGCTGATGCACGGACTATCATAACGACAGTCAATGCTTCCGCTCCACACGGAACTACTAACAACACTGGCAACACCGGTCTCACCACAACGGCCAGCAATTTGTTTACAAACGGATTTTTAAAATTAGAATGTTGTAGTGGGGCGCCGTTTGATAAAAATCGCGCCAATTAATTCACAAGTTGCGATTATATAATCGAATCGGACCCATTTTGTTTCTATTTTTTTTTTCATTTATAATTTTATCTTAGTAATTGGGTACCTATTCTAATATTAATTTTCGAAATAAACACTATTGCGTGATTGAAACTAATAATATTACTTATTTAACATTGTTGTGTTGTCAAATCGTGCAATCTTTACACCCAATAATTTACTAAAATAGATATATCTTTCGGAGTACGGGATCTTATCTCTAGACATGTCATTTACAATCAATTCAAAAGAAGTTATCAAATATACCATCAGCCACATTAAGGCTGCCTTTCCACCAGAGATATGCTAAGGATGCGTTTGATATTCACCAATCTTATTCATTGGTCCCCATTACCTTTAATATTATGTTATCTGTGCCATTGCATAGCATTTTGGTGGAAAGCTAAGGGAAGCTAAGCTTCGTTTTATATAAAAAGGTACGTTCTATGGAAGGAGAAATAGATTCGAATTTTGAATATTTGTAGGAAGTTTCATAGCACAACTAAATCGCTACGCTACATAGCATATCACAATGAAATCATTCGCATAATTTCATAGCTTAGCTTTTATAGCCTCGTAGGATAGGTGGAAAAGTGGCCTTATATCATGCACCTCACTCGTTGGTGCTCGTCACTTTCGCGCCAACTCACGCCCCCATAATTACTGCACCATTCCCAATCGATTCGAATACTCGATACAGTCGATACCGTCGGAGTATAAAGTTCACAATCGGTTACCGACGCTTTTAGAATAATAGCTGTTTGTTTTTTCGATTCGATATTTTGTAGGTAGGCAGGTACTTTCGATGTGAAAGTAATCGATGTTATATAAGTCCATCGTTTCAATTTGGAAGGGTTTCGATCGTCGATTCCTTGAAATATTCAGTTTCTTGAATCTCCAGTTTTCTACGGTTGAATAAACTTTAAAATATTGAAACAATAAGTACACACATTCACGCCTGTAAATCATCGAAGGGGAAGAAATGTATTAACGCCCAAATTTCGCCATCTATGATATTCAGTTCCACGTAATAAGGGGTGAACTTACTGCCGTCAATCGGGCACTTTATCATGGGCTGTATATTTACTATTAGATGGAGAACAGACGAAGAAGAAATCTACAAAGACGAAGAGTCCAAGCACAAGAAAAGAAACTTATTTTCTGTTCTAAGGACAACGTTTCATTTAAAGATGAAACGGGATGATGCGTTAAAGGTTAGCTAAGAACATCCCATGCATTGTCTAGTTCAATTACGAAACTATACAAAATAGGATTTTTTCTTTCAAAAGTTACATAGAATAGCTGGCTACATCGAATAATATCATAGATACAAGTTTGTTACAAGTCATGTTTTCATACCTATCATTAACCCAGTATAAAAAGAACTGCTCAGCCAGGGAAGTTAATAAACATTTATACGGTTTATGAGAGTGTCGATGGGCTGACCTCTGCGTCTGACCTTATAGGTAGATTTCATAAGAAACACTGCAATCGCCATGTCAACAAATTATCATGTGATGGTACTTGGACTGGCTAGAACGACACACTACAATCTCTACGAAACCTTGCCATTGATGTCGCCATACTGTTTTAAACAGCATGTATCCATGGTCCTTTAAAAATATTATTCCCCATAGTCCCACCACTTTTTTTATACCACTTAGGTGGCAGACAAGCACACAGTCCACCTGATGGAAAGTGGTAACCGTGGCCTATGGACGAGTGTAACTCCAGAGGAGCCACACTCGCGCTGCTAACTCTGTAAGGACAGAGTTTCTGTGCCGTCAGTGTAGAAGACAAAGCAGGACAGGGAAAACTCAATATATGACAGATCTAGTGGGACAAAGGTTAATTCAATTTACCCCTGCGGCCCTGGTCCCACCAATATGCCACTGTTGATACCACGGTTCCTCCTCGGTGCGGTAGACCCACTCTACTTAAATCTTCAACAGCTGACACAATACGAACAAGAAAGAAATATCACGACGTAAACAGCATTTGCTTGCTACAGTAGCTTATTAATATGTTTACGATAACATATTAAATGTACGAAAGATCCTAAGACGTTTCGAAAAAAAATTAACATACATAATTTGAATACGAGAAATAAAAACAAACTTACTGTACCAAAACTCAGGCTTCATGAAGTTGGTGATTCGTTTATAGGCAACTGTATAAAAATATTTAGTAAAATTCCTCAGGATTTGGTTTACATGACAATTGCATGCCACTAAATAAATTTAAAATTAAAGTGAAAACATGTTTGATGAAAAAAGGTAGCTATAAAGTAGATCAGTATCTTAATGATGTAAATGCGTGGTCAAGATTAGTCTCTTGTTTGTTAGCACACCATAAATTGTAAACTAAAGGATATACAAAGATAACCTAGTTGTAATATAGTTCTCTGAGTTTTTTTTCTTTTTTTTTATACCACTTAGTTGGCAGACAAGCACACGGCCCACCTGATGGAAAGCGGTTACCGTGGCCTATGGACGTATGCAACACCAGGGGTGTCACACTTGCGCTGCCGACCATGAAGAAACCTTCTGATGCCCCTCTTGAAGAACCCCATATTGTAGGCGGTTGGGAAAAACGCAGCAAAGAGGTCATTCCACAGCTTGAGTGTGCGTGGGATGAAGTTTCTTTCATACCGCACAGTGCGCACCGTCTCAGGTCGCAATGTGTGGGGATGAATTCCCTGCCTATGGCGAGAGGTGCGATGATAGAATGTAGCTACGGGCATCATGTCAAACAATTCATCTGAGCACAAACCATTGTATAGGCGGTAGAACACACACAGGGAGGCAAAATCCCTCCTAAGGCTAAGAGGTTCCACTCTACCTGTGAATATGGGATTGTCAACAAGACTCAATGCCCGTCTTTGCAACGAGTTGAAGGGGTCAAGCTGGTATGCAGGTGCTCCAGCAAAAAGGTGACAGCAGTACTCCATGTGAGGCCGGACCTGTGCTTTATAAAGAAGGAGTTGCTGCCCCGCAGTGAAGTACTGCTTTGCCCTGTTGAGCACTCCGAGCTTTCTTGATGCCAACTTAACCTTGTCTTGCAAATGACTTCGGTATTGGACGTCACTGGAGATATCGACACCAAGGATCCCGATACTCGAGGAGATGGTAAGCGGTGTGCCCAGGAATTGCGGCGCTACAATGAATGGGGTTTTCTTAGCGGTGAATACACATACTTGTGTCTTAGTGGGGTTGAATTGAACTTGGTTTAGTCGTCCCCAATCGGATACTCCAGAGAGAGTAGTCTCGATTTCAGACACAAGTTGTTCGCGACTCTTCTCCACCTCAGACTGAGGGATATTTGCACGACCCGGTACTGTCGTCCGCATAACAATGAATGGAGCCATAAGACAGCATGTCATTGATATATAGCAAAAACAGCATCGGAGACAACACGGAGCCTTGTGGGACACCAGCGTTTATGTTCATGGGATCTTCTGGCTGGTATCTTCTCAGTAGAACTAACCTACCGAACCAGCGAAAGAATCATTTTCCAATAGTTTATTTATACATAATTTAATATTATTAAATGATTTCTTGACATAATAATGACATTTATTCTTTGATTCTTTCACCTCCAACTGTAACATGACATATATTTCAACTCTTACAGCCCGGCTTATATTTTGACCCCAAACACGTCAGAAAATGTTCTCTTTATGCCCAGTACGCGATCTTTGGGCGTCTTTTGAGCAAAGGAGCTCATCACTCATAGATTTTTTTTATACCACTTAAGTGGCAGACAAGCACACGGCCCACCTGATCGGAAGTGGTTACCGTGGCCACACCAGGATGGACTTGTGCAACACCAAGGGCGTCACACTCGCGCTGCCGATCCTGAAGAAACCTCCTAATGCCCCTTTTGAAGAATCCCATATTGTAGGCGCATGGGAAGACCGCAGCAGGGAGTCCATTGCACAGCTTGAGTGTGCGTGGGATGAAGTTTCTTTCATACCGCACAGTGCGTACCGTCTCAGGTTGTAATGTGTGGAGATGAATTCCCTGTCTACGGCGAGCGTAGCGATGATAGAATCTTGCTGTGGGCATCTTGTCAAACAATTGCATATGTCAATGCAATATTGATGCCTAACTGTAAACCCTAAATGAATCATTGTTTACTAACATAGGTACTATTCTCCTGCATTTCAATGCCAAGATTACTAGTGTCTATAGAGAAAGGTGGTTTTCCATAAAATGTGATACGTTTATAATACAAAGCCACGATGTATTATACAGTTCGTGTTCATCTTGCGGCTGTCGTGTTTCTGATAGATGGGAGAACCTTCTATGTCACATATAATGACGTCAGAATACACTATGAAAGCGATTGCGTAAGTGTGAGTGTCAATTGGATTTATTTGTGTTAGTCTGTGTGTTTGGATGCAGTCGTGAGTTGTGATATCGTGAATTTGTGAATTGTGATATTTGATTTGAGAATTTAGTTTGATGTAAGTATCTAATTTGATGGAGTTGCTCGTCAACAAGTGAATATGGTAAATACATATTATACTACTCGTGATATATGACGCTTGTATACGTACCGTCACTTAGCTTCTGACATCTATAGCTACAAAGATGTCAATATGACAGTAATTTATGATAATAACTTTTTTTTATTTTTTCTCCTTTTTGGCAAGTAATTGATATAGTCAAGTATAATATAGTAGTAGTAATATAAGAATATATATAAATGTCTTTAGAATTATTAATGGCGACACGCCAAAGTCAAGTTTTTCAAGTTACAGTCCTCAGTAAATTGTGGGGACTTTACTAGAAGCTCCCTAGAGAGGTTTGGAACCAACACGAAAAGTCACAATTCACTGTAATTTGCCACTTGCCACACTTGTGTGCGTTGTCAAAGATATTATATCTAGAAATCAACCATTTTTATACATAAAATCTCGAACTCACACCAATTTTGGAAAATAAAAAATACCGGGATGCGCCTTTCTTCATGTTGGCGCCAATACTCTGAGAATAATATAATGAATCTGTCATCTGGCAAACAGTGACAGGTATAAATAAATAATTGAGTAGTCAAATTAGTGACATTTTACTAAACGTCAAAAAGGTAAGTTTTATGAAAACTTGTATGAAATAATTTATTGTGACGTCATAATATTTAATAGACAAATTATTTACTATTATAGGTTGGGTAGTTGATTAAAATTAAATAAAAAATATCAGCTTATAATTGACGTAACTACCGCTCTTTTACCATTCTTAATTTAATGAGTTTAGTTAAATATTTTATTAGAGGAAAAATAGAGTTTATTATTTTATTTATCTGTGCAATAGCGAATTGATTGCATTTGGTTAAAATAATTCCGTTCATTGATTTTCTTGCTCTTAGCAAGTTTAATAACATGGAAAGAAAAGAAAGAAATAGGGATTGAATAAGTAGATACTTATTTTGTAATTTTAGATATATTAATAAGTATCTACTTTCATAATATATCTAAAATCAATTCAATCTATAAGGGTTATTAAATAATTTATGTATTCATTAATATTTGTCTTAAATAATAATTGTGTCGATATTTTGCATGCTGCATTCTGCGACTGAACATGCCTGTACACTGCCTGAAAATTATCTTAATACTTGGTGTTCACCCGTTCTCCTTTCTTGACTGATTGTTCTAATTACAATTACTATTTAAATCAACAAAAAGTTTCACTTGATTTTAATACAGTGATATTTATGATAATTTCGGGACTTTGTTGTCAAGACCCATCTGATACCGACTGTATATACTTATCACATTTATGAGCAAATATATAAATAAATTCTACTTAGTCTGTTTTGTTCAAATTAATAATAAAAAGACAATCTGAACTGCGACCTGAACTAATTACCACAACAAGACATAATTCACATCAAAAGACTGTCAATCAAAATAAAAAACAATCTAGTCTTTTTAGAATTCCATTTTTAAAATTGACATATCAATGTCAATAGATAATAAACTGTCAGAATAGATTAACGCAAGTGTCAGACAATACCATAATAAAAACTATTATAATAATCGTATCATTAATCAGATGTACGCTAGTGGTACATTCGTATCAGATAGAAACGCTTTCACTAAGCTCAAGTTTGACTGAACGATGCGGTTGTATAACCACAGATGATATATGTAAAGATCATAGATAAAAGAACAGTATAGACCGAAAGCTTAGACCGATCTTAGACTACATACTGCATAGAGTATAGACACATCAGTGTTAACATAATGCATCGCAAAAAACGGGCGGAAAAACGCATTATTGTCGTTATGTATTTTTTTTTCTTTAAACTATGAGATGTAGGTATGTATACTTATAAATTATATCAACTTTTATCGAAGTAGAAGCTGTTTCTTACGCCGCCGCCGCTTTGTAATGCTACTTCTTGCATGTATAGAATTTGTTTATAGTCTAAGATCCGATATAGATTGTTTAAAGAATAGTAAAAGAGTTGTACAGGAGAATTTGGATGGCTTATGGCTTCAGGCGTGGTTCGGTCGCTCAGTGTTCAGAGCATTTTCCCTGTAAGGGAAAGAAGGCGGATTCAAATCCCTCCTGAACAGATTACATTTTTCGTATCTTAATCAATTTGAACAGTTGGCATCCTAAATGCTATAAAATTTAATTCAATTGTTTGGGCGGAGTAATCAGAATTCGATGATAAAAAATGATTGCAACATCATTCATTGTTTCCGATAGTTCGCACGAATGTCGGTAGATGGCTCTCATCATCGACGAAACATGAATAGGAGATAGGAGAATTGTGGATGGCTATAATCTTGTAAAGCACAAGAGTTTGTTCATTTAGTACAACGGGCTAAACTCAGTAACTATCGGTTCGAATCGAAAAAATATTTTTGTTCTGAATAGCCTGTTTATCGAGGAAGGTTATAGGTTATATATCATCACGCTACTTTTCAAGGGAGCGGAGAGTGCTGGATTTACCAAATTTGAAGGCATTTATGGCTACTGAGCCTACAGAATACCGCGGCCTTAATAATCTCGTGTTGTGTTCTCGGCGGTGAGTAGAGTAGTTAGAGATCACTGGAGAGTTTATGTACTGGCAGTGGGAAGACCAAAAGCATGTCCTGTTTTGTCTTTTACACTGATGGCACAGAATCTCTTGTGCTTACAGGGTTGGCAGCGCGAGTTTGACTCCTTTGGTGTTGCACACGTTCAAAGGCCACGGTAACCGCTTTGCATCAGATGGGCCGTGTGATTGACTGCTATCCAAGTGGTATTAAAACAAAGCTGGCAAATCCCATACATTATTAATATCCAGTTAGTAATATATACCTAGGCATAGTTTAAAAAGGGATGATAAATTGTTTCGAAGTATGACACAGGCGAAGCTGAGGCGCGTCAGCTATGTAGTTATGAATTAAGCCTTATCTGTATAGCGTATTATTAAATCTGCGGTTAATATTAACGCCTGGGAAGAAAATTTTGTTCAAATAGCGTTTCCGTGGTTGTTATAGTATAACACGTTATAATTATAATCAACATGAAGTTATATAACGATGATATAACTGCTATTTAAAATAACGAGTGCTAAAAATTGATTATTGTTGCGTCAACTAGATTTGACGCGAATATCAAGTGGATAAATCTTTTTTTTCTAGTTCAGTGTTTTTTTTTTTATATAGGACACTTCAATTAGACTTCGCATCGTCTGATGGTAAGCTGAAGGTAATGTCTCACAGAAAATAGGGTCACTAATACATACATATACCATATTACAATGGTAGCTTGACGGCCTCATCAGATGCTTTTTTACGCCCCGCTTAAAGGACCTGGGACTGTAGAAAGAAGGAAATACGTGAATTCGTAATTAATTCCAGGCCTTAATGGTGCGCCAAAGGAAAGAGTCTCCGCACCGCTTGGTTCTTGATCGGATAATTTGGACCGTACGCGGGTGACATCTAAGCCGGGGTGCGAGAGATAAGCCTGTCAAACGTCAACCAAAAATGACCCACAGTTTAATTAAGCACTTGGGAAGAAACGTTGTTTGATTATACAATTTTTTTACGTGCCAAAAATTCCTACCCTATGGGTCGTTTTGGTTGCTGAAGGTGAGGTTAACAGGCATATCACTCGCACCCCGGCCGACTCAGAGCCATTTCTCTCGATGTTTGACTGTACTAGCTGTCACCTGTGGCTCCGCCCATGTGGATGTCTGCAATCACGACTTTACGTCATATCTTCGGTTTTACTAAACCGATTGCGAAGAAATTCTTTAAGTTTTAAGTGTGACCAAGACCTTTCGAATAAAATAACCGCATCAAAATCTGTTTAGTAGTTTTTGGGTCCATCGCGTACGAACAGATAAGAATTCCAACAAAAATTATTGTGTTTAGTATGATTAATATAATATAACCCAAGTTTTTTTTAATTGCCTCCAATGTATAGATACGACCACTTTACAATTATATATTGATATAGATTACTTACCTAACTTTTTTTTTTGCTTTCAGGTGAAACTGGCAAAGGAATTTGAACATCGTAAGTTAATTATGCCTTTTATTTAAGTACATTTTGTAATTTGTTTGCAATGATGTAACTATTACATATATATTTCAAATTATGTTAATTTATAATCAGACAACTGCAAATGACATTTCGTTTTATAAATCATACTCGTCATCATTACAGCGTTAATCTCGATTAAATCTAATTTTGGATCTACCCCGGTTATGGTTGAAAAAAATTCCCAGTGATCCCACCAGTGGGTCAAACTGGTTGTACATTTGATTACATGTAAATTTTCAATTAGGTACATGACTTAATTAAGATAGTAAAGTAATATTAAGGACAGAGAGAGACAACAACACATATTTATTTAAAGAATATACCTTACAGAGGTACTCAGGTACTTAAATAGACTCAGCCTTCCATGAACTTTTAAAGCAGGCTAATAATTGAACGACTGTCACACTACCAACAACATAGATAACTTTGTAATCTTATATATTTAAATAGGATTACAAAGTTATTTTTTGAGTAGGTGTGCAGGTTAAAGTTACACAGGGCAGAGATTACAGTGCTCCATTTTCTTTCAGACCATTTCTTAAAAAAGTAAATAGAGTGGTTGTCTTTGCTGTTGAACTTTACCCGAACGAGTCAGGGCAGCCGGTTCTGTACGAGTTCTTAGAATAGGGTTTACATTGAAAACCCTGACAAATATTAAATACAAATATTATTATAATAATAATATAATAATATATTATATTATTGGAGGTAGAACACGACGGTGTTTCCGTCTAATTGAGCAGTCCGACTGGGGAAGTACCTCTGCCCTATAGAATACTCCGGCCATAATAACCTTGTGTTGGGTTCCCGACGGTGGATGCATCTTTCCATCTTCAGTTGAGTGGCGCTCAACTAAAGATAGAAACTTTTGCAAATAATAATTATAGCTTTACATAAACCAATACTTATGTAATTTTACTACCTACTTCAATATCTGCGGTAAAGTGGATATTGACATACTAAAATTAATTTTGACCAATGTTTAGTTCCGCTTTCGTCAAGTTCTTATAGACCATTCTGACCATTTCGTACGATAAGTGCAACGTAACATAATCTATGCATTTAATAAATAAGTGTTGTGGTCTGCGGTCATGTTACGTTGACATGCGTGCGTTTGTTTGATTGTCAAATGCGTTCTTGTGCAAGCGTTAGCTCGAGAAAGCAAGAGCGAGAATTGTTTGTGATTACTTAACATTGTTTTGTAGGTTAGAAATCGATATATTAGTTTTTGTTTCGTTAAATTATCCTTTTTATATGTATCAAAACTTCCAACCAAAATCCTACGAGGATATTTGGACCGCAAGCCAACTTCACCTGCAAGCCTGCTGACAACAAATAAAAAGTTGATGCTATGTTATATAATTTTTTTTAATAGATATTCATTAAAGCCATTCTACATGGAATTAATGACATTCGTTTATTGTGGTTTTTGTTAAATTCGATCCTTATAAAAATTAAAGAAAAAAAACTTGTGCTTGCGCTTGCAGATTTGTTACCCAAAAAACTTAACACAAACAATTTTTTTTCAAATGAGTAATAACTCAGGACCTTTAAAGTCGTCTTTAAAGTCATCGTAAAAAAATAATTATTGGTCAATAAAATATCGGATAATTATTTCAAATCAATTATTTATTAATCATACAACTGGCCAGTATTAAAAATAACCAATTCACATTGAGAATTATCCGTAAATGATAACATTTAATGAGTCTCAAGAAGTTTTCGAAGAGTATAAAATACTAAGTAACTGACAGTAAAAATTGTTGCCATATATAAAAGTTTTGAAAAAATGTTTTGTTCATCTTTCGTAGACCAAAGTTTATAACCAACAACTTAGTAAATGAAGGGTAACATTTAAATGACTATAGAGACGAATAATGCTGTGCATCGTGAGTCCATTAACAATATTATACGTCGGTAATAACACGAAATTATGCACCAATTACGATAATAATAATAATAATATGTATTGCAATAATTCTTTGCACCCTCTTATGACAGATCGGATGTGAGCAAGTACAGTCAGCATCAGATCGATCTTGACAAGAAAAGTACTTAAACATAACATCATAACATAAACTCACAGCTATATCCCCGAAGGGGTAGGCAGAGGTGCTAGCACCTACATTTCACCAGTTTATGTTTAGGTCCCAATGTAATAGGTGGCGAGCCTATTGCCATTAACCGGGCACTTATAAACCTGCGATAAATACACACATAACTTCGAAAAGCATCGTAAAGTCATTGGTGTGTGACATGGTAAACCTGGGATCGAACCCGAGACTTCGTCTCTGCAGTCCATTACCCATACCACTAGGCTACCACGGTTAGTAACTAAAATGTTAATACCAAACTGTTTCAATAATTTATACTGTATTGTCGTCCGTTCTAAAGGTGTATACGACATGTCAGAACTATTAGTGAATAGGAAGGGGGAAATACCATGACTCCGTTGGTTATAGCATTCCCCCTGTAAGGTATTGATCATGGGTTCAAATCTCGGACGTTCCCTTTTTCATTTCGAAAACGAATTTAAAGATCGCTTGAAAAGACATCATTCATTTTAGTCCAAAATAGAAAATACCCGCTATAGAAAAAAATACGATATTCCGTTAGAACTTGTCCCTCCTATCTCTTTTTTATTATGGCGTCAAAGTTGAGGGACCACTGCTCTCGGTTTTATTTGAATTCAGAACGAAGAAACGAACGAACGGTCCTTTTTTTGATCGTTTACAACTTGTGAGCGCGACTGTACTCGTGAACTCATGCGCAAATTAGCTCACATTATGTATCAATAGCGCACAATAGCTATTACGTTATTCAGTTTACAATTGACAATGATTCCTCAATCGCGCGTGATGCCTGCGGTGTGTGTTTATCATCACGTATCACGATTACAAAAATCGATATAATATAATCGATTATACGATCAGGATATCCGAATACACGTTCTGCGAGTTAGGGTTCCGTACCCGTAGGCCAATCATCCGATCCCTATTGAGCTCTGTTGTATGTTCGTTAGGCAGTGGATATTTTCTATAAATAGTTGGTAATTTTAAAAATTAAAAAAATTGCCGCGTGGTTTGCGGCGGAGTAGAATTTGGGCCACCCCATCTCCTCCCATGCGGTGTCTTACAAGGCGACTAAGGGATAGGGCTGTGAACATCAGACAGATATATACAGCTCAGACTCAGGCACAGATACAAGGCTTGAGTCAACACGGTGCCCGGAAGACGGCAATAGGCTCACCTCCTATTACGTGGGACCGAATTCAATGATTGGTGAAATGTGGGTGTTAATTCACCTCTGCCTAACCCTCCGGGGATAAATGCGTGATTGTATGTATGTAGTAGGTAATAGACAGTGAATTTTCTTTTTATACCACTTCGGTGGCCGACAAACACACGGCCCACCTGATGGAAAGTGGTCACCGTGGCCTGTGGACGTATGCAAAACCGAGAGACTCCCACTCGCGCTGCCAACCCTACAAGCATTGAGAGTTTCTGTGCCGTCAGTCTAAAAGACAAAGCAGGACAAGCTTTTGGTCTTACCACTGACAGCACAAAAACAGCGAGCTCTGGCTACCCTACTCACCGCCGGGAACACAACACGAGGTTATTTTAAAATTTTCTGTAGGGCGGAGGGCGCTGCCCCAGTCGGACTGCTCAATTGGACGGAAATACCGTCGATTTTTTTTTTATAATTTTTTTTTTTGACAGTATAGTCGGCATCAGATCGATCTTGACTAGTAAAGTAGGCAATATATACTTAATACCTTGGTATTCCACCCTTTCCTGTTGGCTGATAGTTCTAATACTTATTTGGTTCACAACACCTTTAGTTCAGACAAAGATATACAATTTAAATTAATAAAACAGTCTGCTATTGACATAATTAGTAGGTGTTAAGATAATTTTGAGCACATTTTAGGGCCCAGATATATGTCCCAAGTTATACAGAGCCCGTTTTTTTTTTACGACCCACTCGCAATTTTTCGACGCAAGGTTACAATTCCGTAGAGCCTATCACAATTTTTTTTTGTGGCCAGTGAAACTGATTGTGCTTTTAAAATAAGAATGTTTAATTTATACCTAAGAATAAAAACTAAAAAGCATGTACCACCACATTAAAATATTCGATATCTAACAGACGCAGGTCTGGCATAAGTCTTGAGGTTCAGTATTTAATAGTAAGATGTTTCTTCAGTTTAGGTACATAAAATATGCTATTATAATATACAGAAAAAATACACTTAAGTATAAATTTATACAAAACTATGCTAACTATACAATATATACAAAAATGAAATGGAGAAAAAGAGGGAGACTGCAATTTTAGGCATCGAAAAATTAATTTAAAAGGTTTTGCTCTTATCAAAAAGGGGAAAATGAGGAAATATGGACTATACGGACCCAAAACCTCTGATGCAACCATGTGCAAAGATTTTTAACGATTACGTAAGAAAAAAAAAAGAAAGTAAAACTTACAAGTTCGACTGCTTTTTAAACATTTTTAATAATTTTATAATTATTTATAAGCAATTATACTAAACGGTTTCCTCTTCCACAAAAGTGATTTTAAATTATACACTCGCCAACTAATAGTAGAAGCGGATAACTTGTTAGTAATTCAATTACCCAATTGTGAATAGTTGTGTGAAATTGCGATGTTAGTATTTGATTGTTTCGTGCGACATGCAACTCATTTAGCGCGGGAAACAATGGCGGCGATTCTGCTGTTACAATACTCTCTAAACTTCCTTTCTAGGCAAGTGGAAATATGATTGTAGGATAGAATATAAGAATAGATTGTATAAACTATAAAAACGCTTCAATCTCATATATTTATTGAACAAAATACTTTGTACTTTTCCACTATATTTTATTTTTCACACAATATTAACAATTTCATACATTGAAAATTTGGTTTAGTCCTGTTTAAATGGCATAAGCCACAAAATACGAGTAGGTATGTCAAAATTAATTTTGAAATCTGACGCTGACCTATGCTTGTAAGAGAGTCAGGTTTCACACTTAATGCAATGACAAATAATATGAGTTTCCAAATTCAAATAAAAAATATTCTAGATATTATACTTCAGCTAAACTTACACCAAAATAGGTTCTGTTATTATTAGGTAAAGGTACCCGGTCCGTCAGTCATTCGATCGTTCGTTCATTCGTTGAACAACAATCAATTATTATTTCAATGTTCTAATTACTGTTACAACAAGCGGAGCATTTGTCCGCCAAGTGGCACCAAGTTACCAACATTCGCTAATTACATTCAATGTAGTAACGCTTCGGTGCCATGTCTTATTTGATTTGGTAAAGAAACTAATTTGGCGCCATTATGTCACTACGACATTGGTTCCATTTTGTTTAAATTTAAATAATTGTGTAGCTACATATAAAAGGCATTAATTACCGTGGAACCGAAACGAAACATCATTTTGATGTTGTACAAAATGTGGTTGTCAAAATAACAACACATAGAAAGAAAGACTGCGGTAGCCTAATGGTATGGGTAATGGACTGCTGAGACGAGGTCTAGGGTTCGATCCCAGGTTTACCATGGCACACACCAATGACTTTTCGATGCTTTTCGAAGTTACGTGTATATTTATCGCAGGTTTATAAGTGTCCGGTTAATGGCAATAGGCTCGCCACCTATTACATTGGGACCTAGCACCTCTGCCTACCCCTTCGGGGATATAGGCGTAAGTTTATGTTATGTTATGTTAATAACATAGACTACTATTTATCCCAATATTCCCACAGGAACAGCACTTGCACTACAACAGCGAAACAATTATAGTAAGAAATAAATTGATACATGCCTCATAGGAGTTATAGGTAGCCATTATTAATTCAAACTTCAAAATGGCAGTCCGGTTCGTACTTCACAAGTTTCGTTGTTACGCAAACGTCAAATGATTTATTAGTAGTCGGCTGTAATGACTGGCTGTAAAACGTACGTTATTATTTAAAAAAGTTTAATTGTAAGGAATAGTTCGCACGATTATCTCATGATCTCACACTTTCATCCATTTCTACTCGTAAATTAAACGTTTCACAACATCTTCTAATACATACAAACATGTAATCACACCTTTATCCATAGAAGGTTAGGCACAGGTGAACTAACACGCAAATTTAAGCAATCATCAATATTCGGTCCCATGTAATAGGGGGTGAGCCTATTGCCGTATTCCAGGCACAATTACTGACTCGATAAATAGATAGATAGATATATAATTCTTTATTGTACACCAACATATTTACAGTAGGACAAGTAGGTAGCATGTATACAGTTCAATGTACAATGGGCGGCCTTATCGCTGAAGCAACCTTGGGATAGACACTCGAGTCCATGCATCTTCTGAAACATGTATGAAAATGATCATAAGAATTTTATGGACTTCCATGTTTTCAAGCTCACAGCACTCCAGCATAAGTAAGCCGGCGCGACCGCATGACTCAAGCTTTTCCGGGGAAGGATGGCCACATCGCGGTTCTCATACCCGAGGGATTTTAAAATTCGTGAATTGCCAAAGGTGAACAGGAATGCGAGGAAATTATAACAAAAGAAGTGAAAAAAACTTTAATGAGTAAAGTGGATGAGTATCTTAAGGATGTTAATGCGTGGTCAACATAAGTCTCTTGCTTGCTCGCACAAAGTAAATTGTAAACTAAAGCAAATTTAAAAAAGAAAATGAGTTTCTTGCTGGTATCTTCTTGTAGAAGTAACCTACCAAACCAGCGAAAGAATCATTTTCCAATGGTTTATTTTTACATTATTTAAGATTTTTATATTATTTCTTGACATACCTAACTGTAAAATTTTGACGTTCATATGTGCTCTTTGTGTGCCTAAACTGAATAAATGAAATTGATTCTTTGATTCTTGATTGCCTTTTGGATAACTTTACACGCCAGTGATTGAGTAGTTGGCTTAAATATAACCACCCCTGCTGGCTTTTTCCTTACAAAAAAGGATATATTATATATATATATAGACAGACTTAAAGCTATCTGTTACATCTTTAGGAAAAGTGTTGGAGGTAGTGTATTTCCGTCCAAATGAGCTGTCCAACTGGGGCAGTAGTTCCGCCCTACAGAATACCGCAGCCATAATAACCTCGTGTTGTGTTCCCGGCGGTGAGTAGGGTAGCCAGAGCTCACTGGAAGGTTTTTGTGCTGTCAGTGGAAAGACATCTTGTCCTGCTTTGTCTTTTACACTGACGGCACAGAAACTCTCAATGCTTGCAGGGTTGGCAGCGCAAGTGTGACTCTCTTGGTTTTGCACGCGTCCATAGGCCACAGTGACCACCAATAAAAGAGAATATCTGTTTATTACAAGAAATGTCTATAAGTCTATAAGTAGTGGATATAACCGAGAATACCTACTGCTGTTCCATAATTGCAAAGCATAAGCATAATTCCATGAGCATAATTCCATAGGCAAAAGAGGAATTATTGTTTATCTTTGGTTGATCTATTGTTTCTTTTTATTTAAAAAGAACTTTAGATTAACAATATCGTTAAACAACTTATAGTTTCACAAACAATTCTCGATTACGTAATGTATCTGTACATAATTTTATTTACAATTTTACGACAAAATTATATGGCCACACAAATATATTGTACTGGAAAATGTAGTCATCATGCCCTTGAATCCGCCATGATGTATTGTGCATAGACAATGAGCAGTGAATCACTCTGCTTTATGGCAGATTGTCCCGCTGCGGTCTATTGTATACAACCTCTTTTGGCCCGATGCATCTGCATAACAAATTACAATAAAGCTAACTTTATTTATTCTTAGATCAGAGGACTTTTAGCAGATAAAAATGGTCAACTTTATTTCCTTGTTTTACATGCTGAATGATAATTACTCTAGTACTTAACTTAAAACCTATTTAAAGATTGTATAGTCAGCACAAGATTGACGCTAGCGATATGCCAAAGGCTACCTCACCCCCCGCAAATGATGGCCTGAGGCGGTCGTGCGGTTGTGAGCGACCTGTGAACCGTAGCCACGAACCACTGAGGCTGGGAGGTCATACGATAATCTCCCAATATAGCAGAATAAAGCAAACCATGTTATATTGAAGCGAACGCCGAACTCCGAGGAGTTCCGTGACTAACCGGATCCGCTTTCTGTCTCTTCCTCCTCCAATCCGCACAATCTTGGGCATCCATGGTAATGAAACTATATTAGCATGCAAGTCATCCCGCATTATAAGGAAAGACAATTATTTCCGCGTTATAATCATAAAACCTGTAAAGGACATCGCAGATTAATAACTTACTGTCTTTTTGAAGGTTAAACTCAATGTTGCTCTTGAAATAAGTAGACATACTGGCATATACCTCGGGACATATATCTTGAACCTAAAATGTGCTTTAAAATTTATTAAGCTGTTTGGGCTGTTTAACATCAGATAGATATATATACAGTTCAGACTCAGCCTCCGATGCATGGCTTGAGTCCACAAATAGTGCCCAGAAGACGGCAATAGTCTCACCCCCTATTACGCGGGACCGAATTCAATGATTGGTGAAATGTGGGTGTTAATTCACCTCTGCCTAATCCTCCGGGGATAAAAGCGTGATTGTATGTTTACTATGCAAACTCAAATTTATTAAGCATAGATTAATACAAAACAATCCTTTTGTTTCACGATTCAGGCCCAAGATATGTGTCCCGAGGTTATACTCATGTTTACCACGTAAGTAAATCTTCATGAACTAAAAGGAAAACTGTTTTACAGAAGGATTCGATCAAATGTCTGATATTAAAACAGACACATTACGAATCACTTTTTTTTTTAATTATATTCAGGTATTCTGGGCAAATACGGTACCAAATATGGCGCGTGGCCTGATTTTAGAAAGAAAGAAAGAAAGAAAAATATTTTATTTAAGTTCCACACAGTCCTACTAAGTACAAATAGGTAGGTAAGTATAACAGTTATAATTAGTAGGTATAGTAAATTAAGCTATGGGTGCAGCATTCCACACTATGCGAACCCAAATAGGGCCCCAACTCAGCATTGAATGCTGCGCACACCCTACGTTGAATATACACAGCGCTGGTTTTCAGATGGGGCCACAATTTTTAATATAGAATAGAAGAGAATAAAACTATCAATTGCCATGAGTTGCCGTGACCATACTGATCATGACTGCTGAATTGCAACCCAAATCTAAGTATGTGGGACATACAATGGTACTTGCAGTTTTCGAAATGGTAGTCAAGCAAACGACCCCTTGATGGAGAGTGGTTACCGTGGTCTATGAACGTGTGCAACATCAGGACGTCCCACTCGCGCAGACGATCCTGTAAAACCTTCAAATGCCTTTCTTGAAAAACCCCATATCGTAGTCGCTTGGAAAAACTACGGCAAGGAGTTCATTCCACAGTTTAAGAGTGCGAGAGATGAAGTTCCTATCACTCCTGACTGTGGTACGCACAGTTTCAAGTCCCAACGTGTGAGTATGATTTCCCGAGAGGCAGAGGCTGTGGGTTTTTTCTTTTTTAAAACCACTTAGGTGGCCCGAGAAGAGGGCCAGATCGTAAGAGATGGCCCTGGGTCGGCCGGGGTGCGAGGGATATGCCTGTCAACCTCACCTCCGGCTACCAAAAACGACTCACAGGCGGCGTGCATTTTGGTCGGTTTGAGTCGAACATAGCCTCTTCCACCGGCTCCGGTAGCCCACCTACCGGAGCCGGTGGAAGAGGCTATGTCGGACTATCCGTGGGAATTTTGCAACGTAAAAAAAACCACTTAGGTGGCAGACAAGCACACGGCCCACATGATGGAAAGTGGTTACCGAGGCCTATGAACGTGTGTAACACCGGAGGAGACACACTCGCGCTGCCGACCCTGTAAGTACAGAGTTTCTGTGCCGTCAGTGTAGAAGACAAAGCAGGACAAGTCTTTAGTCTTCCCACTGACAGCACAAATTCTCCAGTGAGCTCTGGCTACCCTATCCACCGCTGGGAACACAACACGAAGTTATTATGGCCGCGGTATTCTGTAGGGCGGAGGTACTTCCCCTGTCGTACTGCTCAATTGGGCGGAAATATTGGAGGTTTCATCTGAAGACATACTTACCATTGTAATTTTACATATGTGTAGTTTTATCATGGAACTATTTAAAATACAAAACAAGAAAAGTAAAATAACATTAACACAAATTATCTGTGGCAGATTTGTAGTACAAACATATTAATTATACAGCTCTCTCCCAAACAAGATAATTATGTACCTACTGTGTAAAATTATACACAATTAAGTTTTTGTTGTTCAGAATTATTTATTTAAGCTACATACAGCGCGTGGGGCTTTGACATACTATCCCGGTGACTACACTTAATACTTAAAATAGAGTACATTTTTAACACTTTCAAGATATACCTTGACTCCAGTGACTTGACTTGACTTTACAAAATGTACAGCCAGCATCAGATCGATTTTGACGAATATAGTACCTACTCAAAATGATCTTAATGCCTTAGTTTCCCCCCTTCCTGTATTAAAAAAAAATCGTTCTGATATTTTGGTACACACCTTTCGTTCGAACAATGATACAATTAAAAACAATAAAACAGTTTGTCAATTAATCAATTAGCCTATCGCAGTCCAATGCTGGACATAGGCCTCCCCCAATAGTGGGTGACTTTGGCCTACTGTTTCCACGCTGGCCAGACGGATTGGTACAGGGTTTTATTTCGAGTTTTTCTCTCGCAGTGATATCGTTAGTGTGGTTTTCCGTTAACCTTTCACCCACCACAAATATTTGTACCTATTTGTACCTAAATTTTATTGACTTTATGTATTGTTTACAAGCTGTTTAGAACATAAATGTTATGACAGTTCCGCCAGACGGTAATAATGTTCATCATGAATTTTTTTTATACCACTTAGGTGGCAGACAAGCACACGGCCCACCTGATGGGAAGTGGTTACCGTGGCCTATGGACTCGTGCAACACCAGGGGCGTCACACTCGCGCTGCCGACCCTGAAGAAACCTCCTAATGCCCCTTTTGAAGAACCCCATATTGTGGGCGCATGGGAAGACCGCAGCAGGGAGTTCATTCCACAACTTGAGTGTGCGTGGGATGCGTCTTCTATTTATCAGGTCACAGCATAATTACAGTACAGACTTACTGCCATATCATTATCAATCTAGCGCCTAATGAAAGTGAATTATAAAACTATGTAATCAAAATGTATATTTTTATCTTATTGTTCTCATCTTACTGAAAAAAAAACATATCTTTATTATCTGTGCGCGGGAACGTCCAAAGAGGTAAAGAAATCCGTCTATTGTGCCAAAGTAATGCGCATTTATTATTACTATGGTTGCTAGTGTTGCTATACTTAAGCAATTCTTTTTTTAAACTTGATGTTTAACTTGTAATGCAAGACATGATCTAGTTTTTATAGATCTTTCGCCAAAATATATATATTACTGGCATTGTCAAAATATAATAGAAAACAGATCGTTTTCCTACTATCAACCTATTAGATTTTTTGTGACATTTTTATTGAAATAAAGTAGATTAGAATTCTGTAAAGAGCTCAAAGATAAACAGCAAGTATGAAAAGTAATAAGTAAAGCAAAAACGTTTTACTTATTATATTGTAATAATTTCAAAGTTTAAGCTTTTGTGGCAGCGACTATCGTCTGACTTCCGTGACCGAGAGTGAAGTCAGTGCCAGAGCTATTTACATTCATTCAATATAATAAATCTAGTCTATGACTTTCAAAAGGACATTATCTCGAATCAATTTATTATTTTGTATTTTATTCTGTCCTTAATTGGCCATTGCTAATTTGTTTCTTATTTGTAGGTACTATTATTACAGAATGAAAGGTCCGGTTTGCTTGTAAGCCATTTCAATGAAGTTCAATGGTAAGCTTGTCACCATAAGAAATATAATTACTTGCATTTAATTCATTGCTCACTGGTTCAATGCCCTTTGGTCAATTCTCATAATGTAAATCTGTTCAAGATTCAGTCTCGATCTAATCTTAATGTGCCAAATGTCAAAAACGGTATTCTCGTAACAATGGATTTTGAACAGATTTATATTACGAGAATTGGCCCTTTGAAAATCCACGCCTTAAGCAGGTCTTAAGCTCACCTCATTTATTTAGTACCGTGTTGCCTTTTCTGTAGAATTCAACTCTTAAGTTGCAACCGAAATCCGGAAGAATAACTTCTTAAGCTGTATTATATACACAGATATTAAGTGTTCTAAATTCAAATTGCAACTCATTGTTTCGTGGGACCAAACATCTATGTCAGTGTGTAAACTTTTTTTTAATAGAGTAACAATTGTGTAACCACGGAAATTAATACAATAAAGCCAAATGTCGAAACCTCACCAGTCTCATCTAATACTCTCGAGAATTTAAATTGGCAACACAAATACTTTCCCACGTAGATATTGGAGATCACATCCTAATGTCAGTGTACGAAATATTTGAGTCAATTATGTAATATTGAATGTTATACTATTAGTTATTTTCGAACGGAAATATTAAGAATGCAATTGTGTGTTCCGTTATTTTGTGGGTAACTTTGTTGAAACTTAATAAGTACCGTAATCAGTTTTCGTCTTCGCTCCTCGATTTTGTCCATAATAAACCTTTCTTGTGTTTAGTTTAATGCCCTCTCATTCGTTATTCTGTCCATTCGATTTATTTTCTCCAGCGTTCGCCAGCACCTTATTTCAGACGCTTCAAATCTCTCAACAAACTCCATTTATCATATACCTGCCCTAGTCTCATCTGTTTACGCTCAGCACATGTCACTCTCCTATTTCACACACTCCATTTTCTTGAACCTCCTCTTTACTCCTTTCATCTCTTCTCATAATAAGTGTCCATACCCGCTTCCCAATTTTTTCAAACGTCTTCTAATTCGTCTTCTATTCTCATTCCTTATTCAGCCCATTCTCGTCACAATACACATTCATCTTAATATTCCCATCTATCCTCTACATGCAGTTGTCTATCATCCGTTGCTTTTAAAGCATGGCAATTTTTTATACAACTTAGGTGGCAGCCAAGCACACGGCTCACCTGATGGAAAGTGGTTACCGTGGGTCGTGTTGCCGACCCTGTAAGAACAGAGAGTTTCTGTACCGTCAGTGCCGAAAACACAGCAGGACAAGCCTTTGGTCCTCTCATTGACAGTACAAAATTCTCCAGTGAACTCCATCCATACAAGACGGCATATCTGTTAAACAAACTTCACAATTATTTAGTATTTTCTTATTCTTCTCTAAAAGTTAGTAACTTAAGCTTTTTTTATAGGTACATTTCTTTTTCTTGGACACTAAACCAGTCAAGACTTCTCTAAAAGATGATGATTCTTGGAACAAATCTCTGAATGACCTGCAATGGCGCATCGCGGAAATAGTATTTACGAAACAATAGACAGTTTCATAATAAATAATATCTTATACGGTTAATTATTAATTGCACTTGAGCAACAGACGGATAATTAGTTATCTGACATTATTAACTATTAATATTTCCGTTATATAATCAAAGTAACCTGTCTGTAGCAATAAGCACCAATTTTCTTATTTATTTCTCTTTACTCATTGTAGTGAGAAAGAAAAGCGAAAGAAGGAAATCTTGAAAGAAAATCCCGTATCAATTCATCTGGACATCGTGGAAATAGTAGACCAAAGCCTCCCAATATTGTGAGAGGCCAATGTCCAGCAATGGATTGATTGATTGACTCATTTTAGTCGATTACGTTTACGCTTACGTCTTTTGTTTACATTTATCTTCTATATCTTACCAGCTGGTAAGCGGTGATGGGATCTTATATTGATTTACTTCTATTTTTATTACCACTAACATGACAGAACACGGCCAACAACTGATGGAACATGGTTACCGTAGATTTTAGACGTATGCAACACCAGGAGTGTCACATTTTTTTCATATTTACTGTTTTATTACCGATTTTTGTTCATAACAATCCCGTTTTATAAAAGCATCATCGGTCTATTATGAAACATGTTTGCCTGGAAGAAACTTATATCACTCGAGACTTGAAGATTTTCAGGTTATACTTACGTCTTTTAGGACATTGACTAAGGCAGTATTATGATTTGCTTGTGTCTTTGCTAAACAAATAGTATATACAAAATAAATAATGCGGACATCACTATCCGAGCGCCAAGCCCGGTTGCATCCAAAAGTAATTTACTTGACTTTTGAGGGAAAGGTACTGCCCATTACTATTACCTGGAGAGGAAATACTGCGCAAGATTCGTCAGTTAGTAGGTGTAACACTTGCAAGTGACTATCCATTAAACATACATACGAATAATCGCTTATCCCCGGAGGGTTAGGCAGAGGTGAATTAACACCCACATTTCACCAATCATTCCATCAGGTGGGCCGTGGGCTTGTCTGCCACCTAAGTGGTATAAAAAAAAATCATTGTTTTCGTCCGCACGTAATAGGGAGTGAGCCTATAAATAAATAATCATAATAATAATTTATCCATTAAATATGACTATTAATTCGAAAAAGAGTCGATCCGCACAAAATTTACGTGCAATTTTCTGCGAATCGACCACTAAGCAATGAAAATCTGTTATAGCAACCCGATATTCCCACGCGTCAAAATCTCCCGCCCGTCATAAAAGCACTTATCACACTTCCCGGTGACGCCTGTAAATACCAAAATCATCTTCACATTACATAACATTAGACTTTCACTGTGACGCGTTAGCGCTTAACAACACCTGTGGGAGATCTTGCGGACATTTTCAACTCATTTGCCTGCACTCGGACATTTCCTGAAGTCAATAACGTTTACTTACTGTTATGTTGTTATTTCATTTGTCCCGTGACTGCAGTCTGTACCAAAGTTCGTGTGTGGTCTCAACACATTCTCGATTTTCTTGCTCCTTAAGCCACAGATTTTTTTCTGACCTCTACGTAAAATCTATCGAGACTAAGGTAATAAATCGATAGATTTTACTTGGTGGTCGGAAGGTAATCTGCAGCCACTAAGAAGTGAAGACCATAGAACGAAACCATTCATTCATTATTGGTATCCCGAGAGATCGATTTTTCACGTAATCGAACGCTCGCGATTCTAAGAAGGTTCAATTACCCATGAAAAATATTGTTGAGTTTTTAGGATCTGGAAGTTTCTACAGCTGCAAAAAAGGAGGAATGCAAGGGACTCAGACTAATTCATACCTCTGCGGATGGAGGACAGACTGAGGTGAGACACGTCACCAAAGCTTGTTAACAATCCGTAGATCTAGCACACACTTCCAGGTCCAGACATTCATTCTGAATTCATAAATGGCATGGAGCCTTAAGGAGAGACTCCGTGTACCTATATGAGGTTTATAAAAATAGAGAGTTCTTCTATTTTCAAATGAAACCAGATCTCCAAATATTTCCTAAATAAACACCAAATCATTGTTAATTGGTCGATAATTGTAGGTTATTATTCAACACTTCGATGTAACTCGACAGATATGTCTGTGCATTATGTAACTTCGGACCTAGATGTATACTTTATCAACGACATGCATTTAGGTGACCACTGATAGCTAGGAAGACTTCCTTCCTAGAGAATGTCCAGGGCCACGGAAATAAGGTTGTGCTTGAGACAACCGCTTTAATTGTATCATTATATCGGCAGAAAAAATAACTTAAAAATATATCTTTATCTTATAGCCAAGAACCTATGCCAAGGACCAAACCTAGACCTATTTGATAGTCCTATTGTTGACTGAGACGCGTAGACTTCCTCAGTTGTGTAACTTCAAGTTTAAACTATATAAACTATTTTTAATATTTCTTTATTGATTTAAGAACTTCCTCCATTGGTATTTATGTTCTGTAGACGCAATGGCATTTAAATATTTTGATTGACGTTCGTCGTATAATTTCCAACGATTAAGTAATCTGTGGTATAACTCTATTACAGGCTACAAGAGATACTAATGAGTCTGTGCATAGTTCTAAATAGTTTTCACCACTTGACCCGCTCGAACTTAGCAAATAAATAGAATTCTAAATTCAAACCCGCCAATAAACAAGCAAGTGCATTCCGTTCGGTTTGCCTCGTAAATAATCGTGTAACATCGGACGCGGGCATCTGGTGCCCGTGGGAGCACTCTCGCGCGCAATCTCACGCAAGTTGCTTGTCAGCTGCAGTTATTGTCCTACCAACAATTCTTCGCCTCCTGGCTTCCTGGTAATGTTGTTTATAAAATAATAAATTTTATGTTATTGCAGCCGGCCATTTGATAGACAAATCTGCATTTTATTACTCTAGTGGTGCTTAAGAACGACAGTAAGTGCTGGAAATGGGGGGAGGTTGTAAACGATTGCGCGCAGTACTTTAACAATGTTATTCAAATATATTTATGGGATGGCTTGTATTAGAGCCGATAACACTAACTCAAGTCTGATCAGAATTACCTGATAATATATGTAATCATTAGACGCGTCAATGCTACAATTCTGAAACAATGGTAGGATTTATTGATCTTTCAGACGAGCCATTTGGAAAAATGATTTGTGGTACTTATCACCGCCAGGAGTTTAGCCTTGCAGCATATCCATTTCGTGTTCTCAATTAGAGTCGCGTCTAATACATATCGTATGGTAATCAGATCAGACTTTAGTTAATGTTATCGGCTCTAAAACTATATGCCAACGCTGAGTTTTCCATCTCACTGAAGAGTTAGGTAACAAATTGTAGATATTAACCATAAATAAATTAATTTACACTTATATATTGCTGTTTACTTTAATAATAAAAAGACCCGAATTTCACAATCACAACTCGGCCTCGTGTCACTTTCAACGCGGAAAGATTCAGTAAAATATATTGAAAAAATACAATTTACCGTAGTCTTATTAAATAAATCGGACTGAAGCTCGTCGAGGCGACCGGTGACACTCGTTCCGGGTCGTTCCTGGTCCAAAGGCTGGCCATCGCCATCCAACGTGGCAACGCAGCAAGTGTGATAGGCATTTTTGTACTGGGAGCGATCAGGGGCGGGTTGTTTGATTAGTAAATGGACTAAGCATTGCTTGTTGTACAATTATAAGATAAGATAACATAACATAAACATAAACTCACGCCTTTATCCCCGAAGGGGTAGGCAGAGTTGCTAGCACCCACATTTCGCCAGTTTATGTTAAGGTTCCAATGTTAGGTGGCGAGCCTATTGCCATTAACCGGGCATTTGTAAACCTGCGATAAATACACACATAACTTCGAAATCATCGAAAAGTCATTGGTGTGTGCCATGGTAAACATGGGATCGAACCCGAGACCTCGTCTCAGCAGTCCATTACCCATACCACTAGAATAAACTTTATTGACATATAAAACAATTATACATGTATCCACTAAGTAACAATTTTAACCGTTTTTTTTTACGTGCGCAAAATCCCCACGGATACCTCCCACCGGAGCCGGTGGAGGAGGTTATGTCGGACTCGAACCGACTAAAACGCACGCCGCCTGCGGGTCGCTTTGGTTGCCGAAGGTGAGGTTGACAGGCATATCCCTCGCACCCCGGCCGACAATTTTAACAGTTGAGATAAATACGTCCAGCTGGCCGTCACAAATTATGACATGTATTGTATCTATTAATGTTTATTGTTTAATGTTTGTACTACAAAAATATTTTTGTATTTATTTATTTATTATATTCTTAATTGTACGCCAATTACAAATATTCATGTTACAGAAATATTAGAAGACAAGAGCAGTACAAAGGACGGCTTTATACAATTTCTTTCAGGCAACCTTTTATTGTCTACGGTATTAAATAATCGGCGACCGGCTGCACGCTGTAGAATGATACAAGCCTTACAGCTTTGGAAGAGACCTGGCCACATACACTAAAAAAAATGGAATTAAATTTTAGACTTTATTTCTAAACTGTTAAAGTCGAAACATTCCGGGGGATTCTGTGATCCCCACACCCGAGGAGAGGGCCAGATCGAGTGTGACCGGGGTGCGAGGGATATGTCTGTTAACCTCACCATCGGCAATCAAAAACGACCCACAGGCGGCGTCCATTTTGGTTCTTCCACCAGCTCCGGTGGGGAGGGCATCCGTGGGGATATTTCGCAGGTTAAAAAAAAGTCGAAACTAAATTAACACTACACTTCATTACACTTTTCATTCACTCTGCAAAAAGCCTTTTAATTATTGACTTTAACCCCCATTACTTTAAACTCCAAAATGAAATGGATTTTTAGCAGTTTCCGTGATATGACAGTGGTTATGCTTTAGCAGAATCAAGGCCCTGGATTAACGGACGATGAATGGTATCATACATTGGGACATATATCTTGAACCTAAAATGTGATTTGTTTTTTTTTGTACCACTTAGGTGGCAGATAAGCGCACGGCGCATCTGATAGAAAGTGGTTACAGTGGCTTATAGACGTGTGTAAAACCAGAGAAGCCACACTCCTGCTGCCGACCCTGTAAGCACAGTTTCTATGCCGTCAGTGTAAAGGACAAAGCAGGACAAGCCTTTAGTCATCCCACTGACAGCACAAATTCTCCAGTGAGCTCTGGCTACCCTACTCACCGCTGGGAACACAACACGAAGTTATTATAACCGCGGTATTCTGTAGAGCGGTACTTCCCTACTCGGTACACGCAGTTCACGTTTCTTGGGTGTGTTTTGAGGGTACTTCGGGGTACTACGGCGGTGGTCGAGCTCAGGCTTCACGAAGCATAGATATTAGGTACCTACCTACCAAAGTATGTGTCCTGAGGTATTAATGGTAGGTATTACGCATTGGTGTGATAAGCGGCCCGTGTTCAGACATGCGTTCTTCTACTTTTACTTTATATTATGACTAGAAAGTAGTGAATGAGTGATAAACGTTAACGAGGCACTCATAATTCATTTACACTATCAATCTATTTACGACTTTAACTCAACAGTAACAAAGTTGATTTTTCTCTGAGAAATTTTCCGTTACCCTCTGATTGCGATTATAGTTATGCAGTCCCTAAGATTGGTTTATTGATTGATATTTAATAAATGGAGGTGTTTTGTGTTTAATATGTAGTGTAGTTACCGGCGTATATCTTGACCCCAGTGACGTCACAAAATTTCGCTAAAGGCTCATTGGAGAGTTTTGGTTGCTTGTTCTGATTGTGTCTTCTGCGCTGACGGCACAGAAGCTCTCTTATAAGGTCGCCAGCACGGGTGTGACTCCCCTGATGTTGCACACGTTCACGAGTCACGGTATTCACTTTCCATCAGGTGGGCTGTATGCTTGTCTGCTACTTAAGTTGTATAAATAAAATTGCTCTATTCGCAGTACCTTCGCATTTTTGAGTGTCTTTTGAGGACGGCGCGGGGTGCTATGGTAGTGCAGGCACTTAATACCACCAATCATAGATACATCAAACCAATCCACGCACCAGGATTCATTTCATACTTTTTAGACTTTTTTTGGCCTGGAGCCGCGTGGTTCCCGGTAGAGTAGAATTCGGGCCACCCCATCTTTTCCCATGTGGTGTCTTACAAGGTGACTAAGGGCTGTTTAACATAACATAACACAACATAAACTCACGCCTATATCCCCAAAGGGGTAGGCTGGGCTGTTAAATATCAGATAGATATATACAATCCAGACTCAGCTTCAGATGCATGGCTTGAGTCAACAATAGTGCCCGGAGAACGGCAATAGGCTCAACCCCTATTACGTGGGACCGAATTCAATGATTGGTGAAATGTGGGTGTAAAGGCTTGATTATATGTATGTACTTATGCATGTTTTTAACTTGCCACTCAAGATATATTCTGGTAATTATATCAATAATGTCATAAATTTTGTTACGTAAATGTCTAAGAAATATTGTTGTATTGGTGCATGTTTTCTATTAAATGTATAATTAATGTCTAGTCTATTATACATTCTACTTCATTCTAGCGTTACACCCAGTCGCATCTGAAGCTTTCACTTCAGAGTCTGGGGTCCGCTTTACGGAGTACGGGGGGATTTGATACCACCTTTGGGTTGTGGCAGTCAGATGGTAGTCACTTCGCGGAAAATATCGAAGTGTTGTGTTCCCAGCGGTGAGTAGGGTAGCCAGAGCTCACTGGAGAATTTGTGCTGTCAGTGGGAAGACTAAAGGCTTGTCCTGCTTTGTCTTCTACTGACGGCACAGAAACTCTGTACTTACAGTGTTGGCAGCGCGACAGTGACTCCTCTGGTGTTACAGACGTCCAACGGTCACGGTAACCACTTTCCATCAGGTGGGCCGTGTGCTTGTCTGCCAACTAAGTGGTATAAAAAAAAAAAAAATGTTCACCCAAATCCGCAGTTAGACAGGCAAAAGCGGACCCCGGACAGGTGAAAGCTTCGGACAACTGGGATTGCAGTTAGACCAATTGTTAAGCTTTGTAGAGCTGCAACTACCCTTATCGATTGTGGTAGATGTTTGTATGGCATCCTTGACCGACAGTTTAACGTGCTGTCTGAGGCACGACCAGACCAGTGCAAATACTCATATTCATGCATACAAATATTTGCATTGATCGGGAACTGAAACTGCGCCTCTGGCGTAGCGGCCGCATTATCTATCGCCACGCCATAGAGGTTATTATTGCTGTTTATTCATTATGCGCATTAATACGGTGATTAAATTATGTCACACATGATGTTGTTTTTTGTAATTAATTATCGTAATACCTTGTACAGTCAGCATCAGATCGGTCTTGACTAGCAAAGTATTCAAAATGATCTTAATACCTACTAATGATGTTATTGCTAAACTGTTTTATTGATTTATCATCTAAACCAAAGGTGAGTACCAAATATCAATCAAGTCAACAGGAAGGGAGGAATACCAAGGTATTAAGATCATTTTGAATATTTTGCTAGTCTTTTCTAACTTTGCTAGTAAAAATAGACCTGATACTGACTGTACATAAGTTAAGAACAGAAATCGCCATTCTGTCTTTCCTAGTACTCAAGGCTAAAATGGTCCCATAGAGTCTTTTGATCCCCACATGAAATTGAATCGATTGGGACAAAAAAAATTGGACATTTAGCATTTTTCAAGCTGACTGTACGATTTTGCCAAAATCTGTGAATGTATCAAAATTTAAAGTATCGCAAAAAGATAGGACAGGTCTCCTAAGAATATTTTACTGTAACCACTCAACGGTTAAGGTACTTGCCCTTACTGCCCCGTTTCAAAAATACATCCTGTATATTAAATGAAATTTTAACTCACGCCTATATCCCCAAAGGGGTAGGCAAATGTGTTAGCACCCACATTTCGCCAGTTTATGTTTAGGTCCCAATGTAATAGGTGGCGAGCCTATTGCCATTAACCTCGTCTCAGTAGTCCATTACCCATACCACTAGGCTCTCGCGGTTGTTTGAAATTTTAAAGCATTTAGTATGCTAACTTATTACTACTATTGAGTTTTTAACCGTCGCCGTAAAACGGATATATGTATTGATGAATTTGGATGGTTTCGGGCGAAGGTTCTGTGGCTTAGTGGTCAGAGCGTTCCTCCCTGTTCGAATCCCGGCTGAACCGATTCAATTTCTTCTATATGTTAATCGATACCCTGTATAGTCAAGTTATTTACCCGCATTGTGTTCGTAGAGCTGGCGGTATCATCGCATAGTAGCTACTATTCTGTGGTGTTACTCACCGCGTGTAACCGCGGTAGCCTAGTGGTATGGGTAATGGGCTGCGTTGACGAGGTCTCAGGTTCGATCCCAGGTTTTATCATGGCACACACCAATGACATTTCGATGCTTTTCGAAGTTATGTGTGTATTTATCGCAGGTTTATAACTGCCCGGTTAATGGCAATATGCTCGCCACCTATTACATTGGGACCTAAACATAAACTGGCGAAATGTGGGTGCTAGCACCTCTGCCGACCCCTTCGGGAATATAGGCGTGAGTTTATGTATGTTATGTAATATGTTACTCAATCCGTCCGATTGAGTTCGTCAGTCGTGATGATCCATACGATCCTCGCATTGATTTCTGTAAACATGACCTGCTATATAATTATCTGTAAATCATACATTAGCCACGCTATCGTATTAGGTGTATAACCCAATGACGTATTATTATAAAGACACGGCATGCGGGAACATCAAGGCTTTCAAAAATGGCGTAAAAGAAATATTACATCATTATAGCTATTTCATCATGATCACTCACATTAGTATCAAAAAATCGGGATACTTTAACAAGCTCCTCCGTGATCATGGTGCTTGCAACAGCATCGAAATATCGGAAACACGAAACAATACAACATGGTAAATATCCCGATTTTTATGATACTGGTATTACATCATTATGGCGACCGCGTACGGGCAAACTTAGCGTAGGACGCCCAACGGCGAGGTGGAAGGATGACCTCATGAAGGTCGCCGGGAAGCACTGGATGCGGGCTGCTTTAGATCGGTCATTCTGGAAGTCTGTGGGAGAGGCCTATGTTCAGCAGTGGAGTATGTGTGGCTGACATGATGATGATGAATATTACTTTGGTTTCTAAGTTTTTCATATAACTAAACCACATTCGCGTAAAGTGTATCATCGAGCTTTGCGCACAACAGCCAATGTTTTTAATATATGTAGATGGATTCATTAAAAGTGAAATCTCCGCGTACTCGTGTATCTGACGGGTTTCTCATTATTTAGATAAGAGATTATTATATTTTCTTTCTTGTGAACACGAGTCTATGATTGCATTTCTTGGAAATACATTTCTATTGCATTCTCCATGCAAATACCTAGCGGTTTCATATCCAATGGTTTTTTTTTATATAGGACACGCCAACTTGACCTCACCTCGCCTGATGGTAAGCTAAAGGCAAAGTCTCAGGAAAGAGGGTCACCATTACAGACACTAAGTGTTACAATGGTGGCACTCAGCTTGGCGGCCTCATCAGATGCTTTTTCACGCCCCGCTTAAAGGCCCCGGGATTGTAGGAAGATGGAAACACGTGTGCTGGTAATGAATTCCAGGTCTTGGTGGTGCGGCAAAGAAAAGAGTCTCCGAACCGCTTGGTTCTTGCTCGGATATTCTGCACAATGTGAGGGTGACATCTAAGGCCTGCACGTGTTGTCCTATGTAGGAAAGGAGATGGTGGGATTAGTTGGAAGAGCTCATCAGAACAACACAATGCTTAGATAGTAATTATATAAGTTATTTTTAAACTTTCGCGGTGTGAATTCATAATTATACTAAGTATCGGGACTTCTCGCGAATTATATTTTGGAACTTACTATTTCTGCCGAAACGCATCCGAAACGTCGGCAGAAATAGTAAGTTCCAAAATATAATTCGCGAGAAGTCCCGATACTTAGTATAATTATGAACTATATAAGTATCTAATATTTTTGATAAGTAGGGCTGGTTTTAGAGCACATTGGGAGACTGCAGTACTCTAATTATTCGATTGAAATTGGTTTCACACACACACAGGCTGGCTTCACACAGACACAGGTTCACAGTAGGCAGCCAGCCAATCGCAATGCTCCGTTCTCTCAAAACATTACCGATACGATTACGTTAGCATTTCGTCCTAGGGGTACAGGGCACTACTAACACCTTTGGGACCAAGCCATCATTCAATAGTAATTATGACATAATCTAACATAACACACCTCTGTCTTCCCCTCAGAGATATAACAGGCATGAAATTTCAAAAGAGAATTTGGCAAGAGGAAATTATGTTTGAACTTTTGTCCAAAGTATTTAGTGTTAATTTGTGTACTTATGTTATAAAGATTATTATCGAAAGAGAAAGTACTGATTGGCTTGTCAATATTAACATATTTCAATAATTATGAGCACTTTCTTACATATATCCGATTTGTTGATGTTATGTAACTTTAAAACGATTTATTAAATTAACCTCTATATATAGTAGTCAGCGCCTTGATTGTTCTAAAGCAAAACCATTGTCATACCACAGATACTGTAAAAGATGGCATTAAATTTAGAACTTTATTTCTATACCATGGTTCCCGGCAAAGCAGAATTTGGACCACCCTATCTCTTCCCATGCGGTGTCGTACAAGGCGACTAAGGGGTAGGGCTGTTTGACATCAGACAGATATGCAATGTAAGAAGACAGCAATAGGCTCACCCCCTATTACGTGAGACTGAATTCAATGATTGGTGAAATGTGGGTGGTAGTTCACCTCTGCCTAACCCTCCGGGGATAAAGGCGTAATTGTATGTATGTTTTAAAGTCCAAAATTAAATAAAACTGTTTCGTTACACTTTTTCATACTCTGCAAAAAGCCTTATAAGTTTGGGCTTAAACGGCGTTGCTTTAAAGTCTAAAATTAAGGCTTGCTGGAAAGTAGTTAATGTGTGCCAAGGAAGTCACACTCGTGCTGACGACCCTGTAAGAACATTTTAATATCTATCTTGAAGATCCCTATATTATAGTCGCTTGGAAAAACCACAGAAGGGTTCATTTCACAGCTTGAGTGTGCGTGGGATGAAGTTCCTTTCATAACGCACAGTGTGCACCGTTATCGGTCGTAATGTGTGAAGATGGACCCTTTGTCTATTTGATTAAGCAGCCATGTAGAGCAAATAGTTCAGTTCCTAGCTTAATAATATAAATGCTTACTGTATGTATGCCCTCTCACACCCGAGGAGGGCCAGATCGAGAGAAATGGCCCTGGGTCAGCCGGGTGTGAGGGATATGCCTTTCAATCTCACCTTCGGCAACCATTGTTGGTAGCTGAAGGTGAGATTGACAGACGCTGTGTGTTTTAGTCGGTTCGAGTCCGATATAACTTCTCCTACCGGCTCCGGCACGAATCCCTACGGAAAAGGGATTTATCGCACATAAAAAAAGGTATGTATGCTGTTCTGCCTGTTACTCTTGCATGCTTAAGTTGTTATGGAATTACCATTTCGAAAATATCAATTTTCTGCGATAAAATATCTCCACGCGGGCTGAGCTGCGGACAGCAGCTAATACTTACTTTGTAACCCACGACACAATTAAAAACCCACCATAAAATAATATTTACAGCATCACTTGTCACTGTACTAACAATCCACCACAATCAAATATCGTAAACTATTCCAATGTACACTCTATCTACTAAACAATACGAATCATTATAGTTTTGCTGGTTGCAAAGTTAAGCTTGTTTGTTACACAATAAAGGTATTGTGTACTATTCTCAGGGAGATATCGCAGTTTCCAGAGAACATCGAGAAAGTCTCTTTTCTTGTGGAGATTTCAGATGCAGATGGCGGCTGTATATTTTAATTGTACTACAAGATTAGACACAATTAGTTTCAAATTGTCTAAAAGATTACTTCCGCGTGAAACTGCGAATAACTATCGCAATTACGGGTTTGAATTTGCGTTTCATATTTTGCATAACTTACTACATGTCTAGACTGCTTGCGAACTGAAGAATCGGAAAGCTTTTGGACCAAATAGAGTCTCCGCCGATTCTTGGAAGACAATGGGATCCGATGGTGTGCACATTCTTGTATATCCCTAATCGCGTAAGTACTCCTCATCAGTAAGATCCCAAGCTAATGGAGGTAAACTACCAAAGTACAAATGCGGTGTCTCACACCATGAAACTTTACAGAACCAGGTTGTTTTATCGGCTTTTTTCTCTTAAAATTGTAAATAAATGTAAATTGTGAAATACAACATATAAATATTACTGAATACCCCGGCTGTAATAACCTCTTGTTGTCTTCCCGGCGGCGGTGAGTAGGGTAGCTAGAATTCACTGTATAGTTTTTGTGTGGTCAGTGGGAAGACTAAAGGCATGTCCTCATTTTGTGTTCTGCACTGACGGCACAAAAACTTTCTGTTCTTACAGGGTCGGCAGTACGGGTGTGACTCCCCTGGTGTTACACACGTTTATAGGTCACGGTAACCACTTTCCATCAGGTGGTCTACTGAAACGTAGGGATCAATGTTCGCCTCCTAGAATAACATTCAGGTGCACACTCTGAAGACACAATCTGAGAGTCGAGATGCCAGAAGGACGCCGTAGAAAAATAATGCAGGATATTTTATTTTTGATTCAGTATAATAATCTGTAAGGCACAGGTCTACAGATTAATATACTGTGGCAAGACATCGCGTACATAACATAACTTACTCGTATAAGACCTTTTACCTAACCTATGATCCACAGAATAAATTTTATCATTATGATTATGAAGTGTAAGTAAGCCTTATAAAGCAGTTTCATTGCAATAGTTGATTGTATCTGCTGTTATCATTCTCCTCATACCTTTTATGAGGAGGTAGGACATGGCGGTATTTCCGCCCTACAGAATACCGCAGTTATAATAACTTCATGTTGTGTTCCCACCGGTGAGTAGGGTAGCCATGAGAGTTCACGTGAGAATTTGTGCTGTCAGTGGGATGACTAAAGGCTTGTCCTGCTTTGTCCTCTACACTGACGGCACAGAAACTCTATGCTTACAGGGTCGGCAGCGCGAGTGTGGCTTCTCTGGTGTTACACACGTCCATGGGCCACGGTAACAACTTTCCATCAGGTGGGCCGTGCGCTTGTCTGCCACCTAAGTGATATAAAATAAAAATAAAAATATCTGTTTCCTCCTATTTTGTACAAAATCACTAACTCAAAAATCGAGTTTATAAAAGGTTATATTCTTAGCATAAACTTGAGCGCAGTCCAAATTAAAAAGTTGCGATGACGGTCAAGGTGGTTAACGAATGCAAGGGAAACCACTGCTGTATTTTTGCCACCTTATGTGATAAGTGCCTTATTTAATATACTAATACAGTTAGCATCTGATTGATCTTGACTTGCAAGTAATATAGGACACGGTGGTATTTCCGTCCAATTGAGCAGTCCGACTGGGGAAGTACTTCAAAATACCGCGGCCCTACAAAATACTGCGGCCGTAATAACTTCGTGTTGTGTTCCCAGCGTTGAGTAGGGTAGCCAGAGCTAGCTGGAAAGTTTTTGGGCTGTCAGTGGGAAGACCTGTGTGACTGGGGAAGCACCTCCGCCCTACAGAACACCGCGACCATAATAACCTCGTGTTGTGTTCTCGGCGGTGAGTAGGGTAGTCAAAGCTCACTGGAGGGCTTTTGTGCTGTCAGTGTTAAGACCAAAAGCTTGTCCTGTTTTGTCTTTTACACTGACGGCACAGAAACTCTCAATGCTTGCAGGGTTGCCAGCGCGAGTGTGACTCTCTTGGTTTTGCACGCGTCCATAGGCCACGGTGACCACTTTCTATCCGGTGGGCCGTGTGCTTGTCTGCCACCTAAGTGGTATAAAAAATAATAATTAAGAAGATTGGCCTTCTGATAAATTTTAATACTTAATTAAGAATTTGCGTAACAGCTGTGAATTAATTTCACAGTTCATTGTGAGTTGATCGCTTCCGTATGACCTGATGCGGCCTTGCGCTTGCGTCTCGGTAAGGGTCACTTTTTTTTCAATTACCTCTTGTCCATACTATTACAAAGTTCTCCCCATGAGCGTAGGCCAGGGGTGCCGGGTGGAACCGCAGGCGACGGCGTTTCCGGGGACGAGTTGGGCACTCTGTGGTCCCCAGGCCCAAGGAGAGGGCCAGATCGAGAGATATGACCAAAAGTCGCGATAGCAGACGCTGCCGGAGCCGCGGGCTTAGGCCAGTACTACGTGAAAGATCAAAGGCTTGTCTAACTTTGTCTTCTACACTGACGGCACAGAAACTCTCTGTTATTACGACCTGTTATTGACGACCTCCGTGGCCTAGCGGTAGAGGATTCGACTGCTATGCAGGGGGCGCCAGTTCGATTCCCTCGAAATGTAAATATTTGTATCCATGATTAAGTTATATATTTGCATTGGTCTGGGTGTTTTTATGTATAATATGTATGTATTTACAAAAAAAAAGTATCTAAGTATGTTTATCCGCATTCAAGATCAAATAACACCAGCTTGTTAAGCTATGCTTACCATCGGTCTAGATAGCGTTGTGTTTCTACACAACGACATTCTTGTCGTGGAATATTTATTACAGGGTCGGCAGCACAAATGTGACTCCCCTGGTATTGCACTCGTCCATAATCCATGATAATCACTTTCCATCAGATTTGCCATGTGTTTATCTGTCATCTAACTGATATAAAATAATTATCAATTACATAGAAGTCAAGGTTCTTTATTGTATTAATCATGTCCATATATCGTGCTAGCCCTAGGACCGTAGGGGTCGATCTATCTTACAACTCGAGGTCTACATGCTCCACGCCCTTATACGTCTCGGAAGAGATGCACAAGGTCTAGTCCACATATGCTGCGAGTATAAATAGCCAGTGACCTACTAAAGGACATACTGTTTATGGTTTAATTTAAACCTTACGAAGTTGAGTACTGGCTAGGGATGTGAAGTTTCAATGTTAACATTTATATCGATATCTGTGTGATATCGATGTAATCGACATTTTTTGAAGATAACTAAGAACGTCAGTTGTGAATTCAGCATCAGACCTATCTTGAATATTAAAGTTCGTACTGAAAAAGATTACATTAAGATCTTTTTGAGTAGTCTGCTAGTCAAGATTTATTAATTGCTGACTGTACAACGAACAGCTTATACGTATAAGAAAATAATTATAGAATAAGTTTTATATCAGATTTTCAATCCAAAAATTGTTAGTAACATATAATCTTAATCTAGTGTTAGTAACTTAGCAATAGAATATATATATAAATAGATAAATTATAGCTTCTGGTGCTGCTCTCTGTGCTAGAGGTACAGAGGTTGATACACAGGGACATGTAGCTGAAGCCAACGCCTCAGCAGTGGGGAGTCCTACCGATCAGCCAGAGTACTCGCAGAGATTATGAAAGTAGAAGAAACGTAAGGAGAGACTTATCTAGTATTCAAATTTCTTTACATAGTGTCTCTCAGCTTACAACAATTGGAAAGAGGCTATGTGAGTCCAAAATGTGTAGAAACCTAATCAAGTAATAAATGCTTTGTTTCGTCGCAATCAAAGAAGTAAATTTGGATTTATTTCTTTGAAGAAAATTGTAAAACAGAATGTTTTACAATTTTCTTTGGAAATCCCGTCATATTTTTTTTTATAACACTTAAGTGGAAGACAAGCACACGGCCCACCTAGTGGAACGTGGTTACCGTAGCCTATGGACGTTTGTAACACCAGAGGAGTCACAGTCGCACTGCCAACCCTGTAAGTACAGAGTTTCTGTGCCGTCAGTGTAGAAGACAAAGCAGGACAAGCCTTTAGCCTTCCCACTGACAGCACAAATTTCCCAGTGAGCTCTGGCTACCCTACTCACCGCTGGGAACACAACACGAAGTTATTATAGCCGCGGTATTCTGTAGGGTGGAGGTACTTCCCCAGTCGGACTGCTCAATTGGGCGGAAATACGGCCGTGTCCTACCACCTAAAATTCTCGATCATTTTGAAAATGAATACCATTCAAATACCGAAATAAAAATACTTAAGATTTTAAACGCCAAAATCAATTAATGCTTCAATAATGCTAGCATGTGGAAAAAAAATCGATATTAACTTTTCTATCGAACTTATCGATATACCTCTACAACACAACCCTAGGCCTGACTGTATCGAGTAATATGTAGGTATATACGAACTTCCAGTCGGCAATGTGTGTGATATATGTATACATATATATATATGGACTTATTGGTAGTAGTTACTGTAAATAGCTAGAAGGCCATTGTGTAGTATCAAGTCATAATCGAGTCATATGTTAATATAATCCTTTTTATAACCACAGTCGTCAATTAATTAAATGGTCTTTTTAGCAGCGTCACGCCACTGACACTGCTAAAAAGACCGAGACAGATATATACAGCCCGAACTCAGCCTCAGATGCATGGCTTGAGTCAACAATAGTGCCCGGTAGACGGCAATAGGTTCAACCCTATTACGTGGGACCGAATTCAATGATTGGTGAAATGTGGGTGTTAATTTACCTAACCACTAGCCTAACCCTCTGGGGATAAAGGCGTATGTTTGTAGATGTCATAGTTTTTTTTTTACGTGCGCAAAATCCCCACGGATACCTCCCCACCGGAGCCGGTGGAAGAGGTTATGTCGGACTCGAACCGATACTAAAACGCACGCCGCCTGTGGGTCGTTTTGGTTGCCGAAGGTGAGGTTGACAGGCATATCCCTCGCACCCCGGCCGACCCAGGGCCATCTCTCACGATCTGGCCCTCTCCTCGGGGATGTGGGGATTTTACTAGATGCTCCCTATGAAGATTGGGAACCAACACGAAAAGTCATATTTCACTGTAATATGCCACTTTCCTACACTTGTGTGCATTGTCAAAGACGGTATGTCTATAAAACCAATATTTTAATACATAAAAACTCGAATTCACACCAATATCGGAAAAAAATTATACGAAGATGCGTCCTTCTTCTTGTTGGCGCCAAAATTCCACCAATAGGCATCTGACAATCCTACAATTCTATTCTCATTTCGATTTAAATTTCTGTTTTTTTTACAGGAAATATCATTTTTAACCTTTAACCAAGTAGGTTTTACGCCGTACGCGTTACACTTAAAAAATAACCATTAACCTTCTAATAATAACACAGTCTCATAAATGCATAAATAATTATTAATATTACATAGAAATAAAACAAATATACACTTTCTGTATAATAGTGCGTGTAATAAAAGAATATAATTATGAGAAGAAGCATTGTCATAGTGAAAATATGATGCGTGAGAAACCGTTGCATGTGACAGTGTACCTAACCTACTGTGAAAATTATTTCCTTGTACATGTCATTACAATTAATATATGGGGTTTTAATATGCGATTCGCATTCGTAGATAGTAAACAGCAAATATGTAGCAACGATAAGACTGCCAATAGTGTTAACAACCTAGTGTTAAACGCGAATTAAAAAATAACCTTTAATAATTTAGGTTGCAAACAAAAAAAAGGTAAAAGATTCAGCGAGGCAACGCGAATCAAAGAATCAATTTCATTTATTCAGTTTGGGCACACAAAGAGCACATTATGAACGTCAACATTTTACAATTGGATATGTCAAGAAATAATATAAAAATATTAAATAATTTAAAAATAAATCATTGGAAAATGATTCTTTCGCTGGTTCGGTAGGTTAGTTCTACTGAGAAGATACCAGCAAGAAACTCAGCGAACTATATTAGTTTTAGATTAATTTTCTTTTTTAAATTTGCTTTGTTTACAATTTATTTTGTGCGAGCAAGCAAGAGACTTATGTCGACCACGCATTAACATCATTAAGATACTCATCCACTTTATAGTAACCTTTACTCATTATAGGCCAGTATCATGGGCACCTTTGCGCCGGGAACGATACCGGGTGGGTTTTTCGACGCGACATATATATTCATTATTATCCATGGTTGCAAACTAATACTTATGAACATTCCGACTTGAGCAGTCAGACTGGGGAAGTACGTCCGCCCTACAAAATACCAGGGGCATAATAACCTCGTGTTGTGTACCCAGCGGTGAGTAGGGTTAGCCAGAGCTTACTGGAGATTTTTGTGCTGTCAGTGGTAAAACCAAACGCTTATCTTGCTTTGTCTTCTACACTGACGGTACAGAAACTCTTTGTTCGGTCTGAATGTTGTAGATTATTTTATTTATTTATAAGTTACGGTGACCACTTCCCATCTCTCTTACTCATCATAATCGCAGCGGTGAGTAAGGTAGCCTGAGCTAACTGGAGAGTATTTGTGCTTTCTTTCAATCTTCAGTGGGGAGGCTTGTTCTGCTTTGTCTTCTGTACTGATGGCATAGAAACACTATGTTCTTACAGGGTCGGTGGCACGAGTGTGATGTCACTGGTGTTGTACACGTTCATAGGCCATAGTAATCACTATCAATCAGATTAAGTGGTTTATAAAAATTATCATCATAAGTACAGTTAACAGACAGACTAATCATTACTCAATCAATCAATCAATCAGCTCACTGCAGTCCACTGCTGGACATAGGCCTCTCCCAATGTGCGCCATTTTCTCTGATCCTCCGCCTTCCGCATCCAGTCTGTCCCAGCCACCTTTATCAGGTCGTCCGTCCATCTGACTAGGAGGCGTACTCACCATTACATTATTCAAAAATTACACTACCTACAATTACCTACATAGGACAACACGTGCAGGCCTTTTTTTTATTATTATTGCTCTGACATTGTGAATTTTGTTTTAATATGACTGGCTGGAGTCCTAACGACGGTGAAATTAGTTGTGATTGACTTGTATCCCTCAATAGGTATTATTATTTCAACGCCACACGGCAGAATGTGCTGTACTTGTGAAAATTATAAAACCTGATGTTGTAACCATGTTCTGTGAAATAAAGATAATTTGATTTGAGATGATTTGATTTGATTAGATGTCACCCTCACACTGTGCAGAATATACGAGCAAGAACCAAGCGGTTCGGAGACTCTTTTCTTTGCCGCACCACCAAGACCTGGAATTCATTACCAGCATACGTGTTTCCTTCTTCCTACAGTCCCGGGGCCTTTAAGCGGGGCGTGAAAAAGCATCTGATGAGGCCGCCAAGCTGAGTGCCACCATTGTAACACTTAGTGTCTGTAATGGTGACCCTCTTTCCTGAGACTTTGCCTTTAGCTTACCATCAGGCGAGGTGAGGTCAAGTTGGCGTGTCCTATATAAAAAAAACAAAACACATATTGAGGACACACTTGTACTTTTCCACAGTATTTTTTATCTGTTATTAGACTTGGAAGCCGTATCACCACTTCTTAAAGCAGTATTATTTCAGTCCCAGGAACCACGGTAGCCTAGTGGTATGGACAATGGACTGCTGGGACGAGGTCTCGTGTTCGATCCTAGGTTTTACCATGGCGCACACCAATGACTTTTCGATACTTTTCGAAGTTATCTGTGTATTTATCGCAGGTGTATAATTGCCCGGTTAATGGCAATAGGCTTGCTACCTATTACATTGGGACCTAAACATAAACTCAGTTTATCGATCCAATAAATCGAATCAAAGAGAAAAATTGTGCATCCCTAATAAACTGGCGAAATGTGGGTGCTAGCACCTCTGCCTACCCCTTTAGGGGATGTAGGCGTGAGTTTATGTTTATGTTATGTAGGTTATGCCTATTTCGTGTTATGGTACCATCAAGTGCCATCAATCAACAATATAAATACTTAAAAATTGTTTTTACACAAGTCTTATAGGCAAAGGAAACACAAACCGGCCTAAAGTTTTACATTTGAATTTTAAAATGCTATAATATTAATATTCATGAGTACCTATATAACACTACATACACAAGTCATAACTAGGAAATCAGTGTGATATTTAATGGCTTTTAATATTTTTTTAAACTATTGAATTGTTGTAATTTTGCATACTGGCAAACTTAGTTTCCATAACTTAAGCTTTTTTTTTTGAAGTGGGAGGAAAAGGAAACATTAGAGATGAAAAAAAAATGTTTACTAGTAATAATGAATGAAGAAGTACCCATATAATCTACATACTCGTATTTACCTATGTTTTGCCACAATCCAGAACCAATAATACAAGATAGTGTTAAACTATGCTTACTTTAGATCTGGAGAGCGCTATGTATTTTTATTTTTATACAACTTAGGTGGCAGACAAGCACACGGCTCACCTGATGGAAAGTGGTTACCGTGACCTATGAACGTGTGTAACCACTGTGGAGTCACATCCGTGCTGCCGACCCTGTAAGAACAGAGATTTTATGTGCCCTCAGTGCAGAACACAAAATCAGGACAAGCCTTTGGTCTTCCCACTGACAGCACAAAAATTCTCCAGTGAGCTATGGCTACCCTACTCACCACCGGGAACACAACACGAGGTTATTATAGCCATGGTATTCTGTAGAGTGGATGTATATTGGTAAAACCCTACTTACAAGAATGCAACTCGCTCTTGGCTGGTTTTTTATACAATATGTGGTAGGAGGTAGGACACGGCGGTATTTCCGCCCAATTGAGCAGCCCGACTGGGGAAGTACCTCCGCCCTACAGAATACCGCGGTTATAATAACTTCGTGTTGTGTTCCCAGCGGTGAGTAGGGTAGCCAGAGCTCACTGGAGAATTTGAGGTGTCAGTGGGAAGACTAAAGGCTTGTCCTGCTTTGTCTTCTACTGACGGCACAGAAACTCTGTACTTACAGGGTTGGGAGCGCGACTGTGACTCCTCTGGTGTTACAGACGTCCATAGGCCACGGTAACTACTTTCCATCAGGTGGGCCGTGTGCTTGTCTGCCAACTAAGTGGTATAAAAAAATAAAAAAAACAAAATGGCAACATTTCGCAATAGAGCGATTGATGTTAATCGGTCACAATTATAATATGTATTAAGTGTTCGTACCAAATGAGCGGCAAGTTCACCCCATTGCCGCCATTCGGAAGTACACTACATATTATGTAAAGTGGGTTCTCACGACACGTACCATTGTTGTGGAAACATCTGGATGTGTGGTACAAGATGTAAACGGTTAGAATAAAATAGAAAAAACTTAATTGTACATGTACACAAGAAAGTACAAAAAATATTTACTAAATATAATATTCTACAACATTCTACACAACGCTATCTAGACCCACGGTAAGCATAGTTTAACTAGCTTGTGTTATGGAATCTAGAATACGGATAAACATACTTAAATACTTTTTTTTTTGTAAATACATACATATTATACATAGAAACACCCAGACCAACACAAATACCCATATTCATGCCTACAAATATTTGAACTGAGCGAGGATCGAACCCGCGCCTCCTGCGTAGCAGTCGTGTTCACTACCGCCACGCCATAGAGGCTGTCGAAACTAAGGCGGGCTTATAGCCTTCTCGGAACTTGGAACTTCTGAAACCGCCGCGCCGCCGTCTCGGAGTCTCGGTTTCATTTTTATGTACATAGATTCAAATTTTATGTAATTATTTGGTATTCTCCCCTTTTGATCGCGTTACCTTAAACGCGAGATGCCAATGAAGGTGTTTTGCCTAAAAATATTCTGGACAAATTTTGGTGATACTTGTACTCTTGAAAACAAACGACAATATGGTCTTTACGCTACCTGGACCAATGGCTATCTAGTCTGAATGAGATCTAGTCTATACGCGAACTAGTCATATTGAGATTTAGTCATAAAGCGATTTAGTCAATATTGATACCTAGTCTTATCGAGATATTGGCATAAAGCTACTAACCCTCTCAATTACCGTCTCAGTTCACCCAAAAAGGCATGCCAGTACTGACTACACACCCCGAAGACAACAGCCCGGGATCGCGTATAAAATAGCGATCATACTTATGGAAAGTAGGTTGTAAATATTGTTAAGGACTATAAAAATATACTAAAATTAGTGGTTAAGGAGTTGACCATACGATCGTGAATTACCCGGTTTAAATCCTGGTCATAACACTACCGGACGTTAACCCCCTTCTGACACGAGTTATAGCTGAATGAGGAATAATAGTAATATCTTTAACTAATATACATTAACATTTATCTGTCTATTGATCTATATTCACTAATTAAAGCTAACAGATAAATGTTAATCTATACCATATATTTTTTTTTTATACCACTTAGTTGGCAGACAAGCACACGGCCCACCTGATGGGAAGCGGTTACCGTGGCCTATGGACGTATGCAACACCAGGGGTGTCACACACTCGCGCTGCCGACCATGAAGAAACCTTCTGATGCCCCTCTTGAAGAACCCCATATTGTAGGCGCATGGGAAAACCGCAGTAGGGAGGTCATTCCACAGCTTGAGTGTGCGTGGGATGAAGTTTCTTTTTTATGTTATAATCTATACTAATATTATAAAGCTGCAGAGTTTGTTTGTTTGTTTGTTTGAACGTGCTAATCTCTGAAACTACTGGTCCGATTTGAATGATACTTTTAGTGTTGGGTAGTCCATTTATCGAGGAAGGTTTTAGGCTATATATCATCACGCTATTACTTAAGGGAGCGGAGCGTTGATAATAAATGTTAACAAATCCGGCAATTTTTCATACATATTTTGAAGACTAAAACATACGGGCTCAAAGGGATATGAAGCTTCAAAATATACCCCGGGCGAAGCTGGGGTGGGTCAGCTAGTGATTAAATAAAGAAATGAAAAAGTAGTTAAAAAGAAATATAATATTGACTCAAACTTAAACTAAATATAAGATATCATTTACATTCAAACTTATATGTTTAAATATAACATAACATAACATATACTCACGCCTATATTCCCCGAAGGGGTAGGCAGAGGTGCAAGCACCCACATTTTGCCAGTTTATGTTTAGGTCCCAATGTAATAGGTGGCCGAGCCTATTGCCATTAACTGGACACTTATAAACCTGCGATAAATACACACATAACTTCGAAAAACATTGAAAACTCATTGATGTGTGTCATGGTAAAACCTGGGATCGAACCCGAGACCTCGTCTCAGCAGTCCATTACCCATACCACTAGGCTACCGCGGTCTTTTATGTTATGTTTAAATATGTATATAATATATATATATATATATATATATATATGCATAATAAAATAATCATTAAATACATTATATATGCCTAAACTGATATGCAATAATAAAAATCTTTCTTAGTCCACATTATTGTGATGGGCAAATACGGAACCCTACATTGTGTGTGGCCCAACACACAATTGGCTATTACTTAATTAAATAATTAAGTACACACTTCATACATTTATGAACAAAACACCTCGAAATCACATACGCTAGGTCACCATAAGTAGGTTATGTATTAATTACATAAAATCAGGTTATAATATCGTATTGTCTCTCGCTCACTTCATAGTAACCTGGCTCTCATGCTCGCGGCCTGGATTTCGTTTGAAACCAGAAGTGGATAAGAGTCAAATAGTCGCATGACTTCATAATATTATCTTCACCAGAATAATGTTAATTAATTTGACATACATTTATTTATTTACGTTAGGTCATCATCAAAAATAGTGTTACAATGTTGTTAGTTTGCCGTCTTACAAATATTATGTCATCGGTCAAATCTAAAAGGTATGGTAGGTTGTCAACTTCGTTTTTTTGTCTTATTGTCGGCACATTCGCGTTTCTTCGGCGTCAGAACATTGCATTAATATGCAAACCAATAGACAAACTAAGGTACCTCCTTGGTTTGTCGATTGGTTTGTCCCCTAAATACAAATCTAGGTACATATCCTCATATACCTACACCTTCTTGTAATTTCGGAGTTTTTTTTATTGATTCAGGAAATACTAGGTCGAATTGAAAAAAATATTTTTGTGTTGAATAGTCCGCTTATCGTGAAAGGTGGTATTATTATCACGCTACTAACTACTCAAGGAACAAATCGATAGAGATGGCCCTGGGTCGGCCAGGGAGCCTGTCATCATCACATTCGGCAACCAAAATTGACCCACAGGCACCGTGCGTTTTAGTCGGTTCGAGTCCGACATAACCTCTCCCACCAACTCCGGCTTGGAGAGTTTCTGTGGGGATTTTTCGCACGTTAACGAAAGGGACCGTAACCTTAAAGTATTAAAGTATCTTAATAATTATTCATACTATAATATAGGTATTTAAACTATCATGGTGACTCACATCAGTATCACAATAAACGGGATATTTACCATGTTTCATTGTTTTGAATATCGGAAACTCAAAACAATGAAACATGGTAAATATCCCGTTTATTGTGATACTATAATTTTTGTATTTTATGTTGCTATTTTTGACGTGCGCTATTCCCAATGTTATGTGAAATATTAATTAATTAATTTGAAATATGGCAGATTCCCTAAACAAATACGCTAATATCTTTAATTCAAAGTAGGACGGGAGATTCCGGGGTGGATCGGTTAGTACCTACATAACAGTCCAAATAATGCACCATCTGATAATATTTAAGGGATGCACAAAGAATAAATATTGTGTTGTTTTCATTGAAAACACTACTCCCCAAAAATTTAAACCTGATTACGCTTATGCTATATACCAAAAAATATTCGCATAACCAATTCATTGCCCATCTTTGACAGGAAGCGGTTTTTGCACAAAATGTCGCACGCTCGCGACTAACTATTGTCTTTGTCAATCATATTTTTATAAGCTTTCTCTCCACGCTATATTTACTAGAATTTCCACTTGGTACAGTCAACGATAAAAGTAGCTTAACCAAATTGTAATAGGCTATTTGACAAGGTCGTCTGATTCTTCCCAATACTGCTTATTATGTTAGTTAGTTATTATGAAATATGCTTTGCAAAATAAAATATTGCATAACTAAACTGCAACTATGACTTGTGACGTCACTCACAAGTACGATTTTGTATGGAGCGTTTTCGGGCGGCGCAAAAACAGAATTTTCAAAATTAAATATCTTTAAATGTATTTGTCTTAAGAATATTTCACTTTAACAGTTCATAATATTATTATAGAGTGGTAATTTTTGGATAATAGTAAACGTAGTCTAATAGCCTATTTATAATAAAATAATAAAAAGAGCAGCCTCATGGAGGAAAGACACAATTGAGCAGTTCAACTGGGGAAGACCAAAGGCTTGTCCTGTGTTGTCTTCTGCACTGACAGCACAGAAATTCTCTGTTCTTACAGAGTAGGTCGCCAACACGAGTGTGACTCTACTTGTTTAGCATTAGGTGGGATATGTGCTTGTATGCCACCTAAATTGCGTAAAGAAAACCAGGATATATATAATTTTACTGTCTTCGTCCTCTAGAGATTATTCAACTTATTATGTGTATACATATTTATGAGTTCCAAAGTAAAAAGTTTAAATATTTTAGTGTTACTAGACTTTTGTCGATGACTGTACTGTATCTATCAGTAGACATGTGTGTTATATAAATCATGTAGAAGGTTTAAAGAAGAAATATTTTCAATGATAAATTATTTATGACGTGAAGTACCTAATGATTCGTGAAGTGACGTAATTGTAACTTTATAATTAACGAGTTAAGGTACATGTTAATATGACAGACGTTTGAGCCTTCTTCAGTATTTTTTTTTATACCACTTAGGTGACAGACAAGCACACGGCCCACCTGATGGAAAGTGGTTACCGTGGTCTATGGACGTATGCAACACCAGGGGTGTTACACTAGGGCACGCCGTAGTAACGGCGGTAAGACCCATCATGGGGGAGTGGCTAGAGAGGCCACACGGCAGCCTCTCGTACCGTCTGACGCAGATGATCACCGAGCACGGATGCTTCGGAAAGTATCTGCGTCGGATGCACAAAGAGCCAACGTCCGAGTGCCATCACTGCGACGCGAGGGAGGACTCAGGTCCGCACACGCTCACCGAGTGTCCGGCGTGGGAGACGCCGAGGCGGGAGCTTGTGGCGGCCCTGGGAGTGAGGGTTCTCACGCTCTCCACCTTGCTCGCGGCGATGGTTCGCTGCGCGGATGCGTGGGCGGCCGGCGCCTCCTTCTGCGAGTAAGTAATGCTCGTGAAGGAGGAGGCTGGGCGGGAGCGGCAGCGGGAGCGACGAAGGATCGCAAGACAAGCTGCCCGCGTACGAAGGCAACTCGGGCGTCGGAGGTCGATGAACGACCTCCGCCCCCCATGAGCGCCGGCCTGGGGGTGACAGGTGAAACCACCTGTCACCCTGGCAGAAGCAGGCCGCGGCGGTGGCGCGCGTGGCGCGCCTCCCCGTTTCCGGGGACGAGTTGGGGACTCTGTAGTCCCCACACCCGAGAAGAGGGCCAGATCGTGAGAGATGGCCCTGGGTCGGCCGGGGTGCGAGGGATATGCCTGTCAACCTCACCTTCGGCAACCAAAACGACCCACAGGCGGCGTGCGTTTTAGTCGGTTCGTGTCCGACATAACCTCCTCCACCGGCTCCGGTGGGGAGGTATCCGTGGGGATTTTGCGCACGTAAAAAAAAAAAAAAAAAAAAGGGGTGTTACACTCGCGCTGCCGACCATGAAGAAACCTTCTGATGCCCCTCTTGAAGAACCCCATATTGTAGGTGCTTGGGAAAACCGCAGCAGGGAGTTCATTCCACATCTTAAGTGTGCGTGGGATGAAGTTTCTTTTATACCGCACAGTGCGCACCGTCTCAGTTCGCAACGTGTGAGGATGAATTCCATGCCTATGGCATATGTATTGCGAAGTTATATAGCAATTAGTATGCTTAGTATTCAAATCGATTAATATTGTAAAAAGTGAAATGCTCAGACGGGATTTGACTTCTGACCAGTCCCTTACAGGAGGAATGCTTTGATCACTGAGCAATAAAAAGTCTAATAACTGGTCTAACTACAATGCTTTGATATTGCCAATGGGCTGTGGAAGGCAGATGGCAATCGCTTCACGGAATATATTGAAGATGCCGTCAAGCTGAGTGTCAACATTGTCACACGGTATGTGTAAGTAATGGTGACCCTCTTTTCTGGGACTTTGCCTTCAGCCATCAGGCAAGGCGAAGTCTAATTGACGTGTTCTATTAAAAAAAAAAAACAAAAAAAAAACAGTCAAGCTCGCAGTTAGGTGAAAACTTTAGATGCGACTCGTATTAAAGCTAGGATGAAGAATTAAGGTGTTTCTTCAATGTTATTTCAATTTCTATTTGCAATTTCACTTATCTAAACAGTTTTAACTACATAATTACATCCGATTAATTATTTGCCGTGTGGTTCCCGGCAGAGTAGAATTAGGGCCACCCCGGATAGCGCTGTTTAACATCAGACAGATGTATAAAGTCCAGACTCAGACTCAGATGCATGGTTCGAGTCAACAATGGAGAATTCGTGCTGTCAGTGGGAAAACTAAAGGCTTGTCTTGCTTTGTCTTCTACACTGACGGCACAGAAACTCTGTGCTTACAGGTTCGGCAGCGCGAGTGTGGCTCCTCTGGTGTTACACACGCCCATAGGCCACGGTAACCACTTTCTATCAGGTGGGCCGTGTGCTTGTCGGCCTGCTATCTAAGTGGTATATAAAAAAAACAATAGTGCCCAGAATATGGCAATAGGCTCACCCCTATTACGTGCGACCGAATTCAATTATTGGTTAATATGGTTGTTAATTCACCTATGCGTAACCCTCCACGGATAAAGGAGTGATTATATGTATGTATCTATGTGTATTAATTATTTGGCAATTGCAAACAATTAAATATTTTTGTAAATATTGAAAGAAAGTAAGTGAAAGTTTAAATGATAACTGCAACATATGATTACATTGTAAATTTAACACATAATGAACATAGTTGGCATGCCGAATCAATTTGTTATCGATTACCAATGCATTACCATCGGTATCGAATCGACTCGATTGATATATCGAGTGTTTATTACACTCGATATATCAATTATTTGAACATCGTTATTTTTATATTGTTTCTTTATTGTTTTACTAGCTGAAACGGCCCGGCTTCCTTCGTGGCATACTTCAAAATGCCGTATCGAATAAACGTATGGAAATCTGTCTGATTTGTTGATATTTGTGATTACTGCTCCACTTCCTTGGACAGTAGCGTAATGATATATAGCCTGTAACCTTCCTCGATAAAAGGACTATTCAACAAATAGAGATTGTTTATAAATTCGGGCCTATTCCTGAGATAAACGCGTTCAACTTTTCAAACTGTGTTTTCAAGTTGAAATGTTGTTGCGTAAAAAAAGGAAAATAAAGAAAAATACTGCATAAAATTAGCATAGATGAGAGGTTTTCGAGTAAAACATGTCAGTAGTTCTATGATATTTTAAATAGCTTTCTAACTGCACTTTGAATGCAGTTATTATTGATTTTTAGATTGTTAGAAAAAAAACCTTTGTGAAAAGTTCACGAGGTCATTGTAATCTATACCATAGACATTAAAACTGTGTCTATACTAATATTAGAAAGCTAAAGAGTTTTGAACGCGCTAATCTACAGAACTACTGATTAACCGCCTACAATATGGGGTTCTTCAAGAGGGGCATTAGGTTTCTTCAGGGTTGGTAGCGCGAGTGTAACGCCCCTGGTACCATAGGCCACGGTAATCACTTTCCATCAGGTGGGCCATGTGCTTGACTGCCACCTTTTTTTTTAATATAGGACACGCCAACTTGACCTCACCTCGCCTGATGGTAAGCTAAAGGCAAAGTCTCAGGAAAGAGGGTCACCATTACAGACACTAAGTGCTACAATGGTGGCACTCAGCTTGGCGGCCTCATCAGATGCTTTTTCACGCCCCGCTTAAAGGCCCCGGGACTGTAGGAAGAAGGAAACACGTGTGCTGGTAATGAATTCCAGGTCTTGGTGGTGCGGCAAAGATAAGAGTCTCCGAACCGCTTGGTTCTTGCTCGTATATTCTGCACAGTGTGAGGGTGACATCTAAGGCCTGCACGTGTTGTCCTATGTAGGAAAGGAGATGGTGGGATTAGTTGGAAGAGACATAATAGTTTAATTAACAGTTTTTTTATACCACTTCGATGGCAGACAGGCACACGGCCCACCTGATGGGGAGTAGTTACCGTGGCCTATGCAACAACTGGGGCGTTATACTCGCGCTGCCGACCATGAAGAAACTGATGCCCCTCTTGAAGAACCCCATATTGTATTTAAGCGCTTGTGGGAAGTACTGATAATATATGCAAACACGATCTTTCTCTATTTTGGCGCCAAATCACTATATTTATTGACGATCAATAATCACGCCCATTGGCAAAACTGACGGTCAATCAAATCGCAGGAGGGCATTGACTTCCTTTAACCAATGTCGTATGAACAAGTACTTAGCTGACAGCCGGGGTCAACGGCTCGACCAGCTCTCCAAGGTTTGGATAATTACGATCTTAAACACTTTAATTTATAGTTAAATCAATAGTTAATTACAGATATTTATAACCTCTAATTGACTATCAAACTTACAAGTTGATGTCGTAAAAATAAACTGTTGTATATAAGTGTAAACCCTGGATTGAATGAAACATTTAAGTGTTGCAGATAATAGAATTAGCGGGAAGTCCCGTTCGGTTATTCTGAAATAGGAAAATGCAATGAATCATTCTATCAATCATTTCTTTAGTCATTTATAAAGTAACGCTTATGGAATATTATTAATGGCTGTATTTATAGCTAGATTCATTTTAGTGCCAATATCCCGGCAGTGTAGAATTTAGACAACCCCATCTCTTCCTATGCGGTGTCGTACAAGGCGACTAAGGAATAGGGCTTTTTAACATCAGACAAATATATACAGCCCAGACTCAGCCTCAGATGTATGGTTCGAGTCAACAATAATGCCCGGAAGACGGTAATTAGGTGGAACCGTATTTAATGATTGGTGAAATGTGGGTGTTAATTAACCTCTGCCTAACCCTCCAGGGATAAAGGCGTGATTATATGTATCTATGTATGTAATGTATGTTTAGAATGTCTATGTCGAATATATCTAAAGTACCGTACTTAGTAATGCACGTCGCCCTGAAAAACACCTTAAAACTAGAGAGTTTTACTATTTTTAAAATCATTAAAAATCTACAAAGTCATCAATATTATGTAATAAAAAAGCCGGTCAAGTGCGAGTCGGACTCGCGCACCGTAAACCGTAATCTATTTTGAATGCGTTGACTTAGAAATTTGCCTTTTGCACAGTTTCAAGAAGTTATAGACTTGAGTATGTGGTATGAATTTAAACTTCATACCTTCACTAATTTCTGAGAAAAAGGTCTCGACAGACAGACAGACAGACGGACGGACAATGAAGTGAATTTTTAACGGCTTCGTTTTTTTTTGAAGAAACATGTTTTTTCTAATATTTTTTTACTTTTTTCCGTTTAATCCTTGCTTAAAGATTCATTTCATTTCTAGGCAACCATTTTGGATGGATAATAATTGGTCCTTTGAGCAATAAATAGATAAATACTATGTAACAAAAGTATATTTAATAATTTTATTTTATAATTTAACATGATATACAACTTCAATTCTCCTTGTTACAGAAAATGACGGTGAAAAAAACAGCGCGGACCGGCGGCTTCGCGGCCATAGTCGCTCGACAGAAACTACACAATACAAACCAACAACTGGATATCCTATCAATATCCAAAACAAACTCACACCAAAACTACAATATCGTTGTCGGCTTTAACGAGAAAGATCAACTGCAATTGCTCACAAAAGAAGACATAAGCGATGAAGAAAAAAAACTAATCAAAGATTACTCAGAACTAAAAACAACTAAATGGGAAAATATCTCAATAGATGATATATCCAACTGTGTGAATATCGAGAACTACCCTAATTGTGACAACACTCTAGTCTTTTACGTAGCCAAAAACACAAATAAAGAAGCAATTGCATTGAAGTTTGAAAATGAACAGGACTTTAAAAGGATATACTTCACATACAAATACTTTAAGATGCGAAACAGATTGACGAAGAATACAAACAGTTACTCAAGCAGCGAAAATTTGTTTTCAAAAAAGAAGACTTACGATATATTCAAGTGTAGAAAAAATAGTATAGATGACTACAGTCTGTTTGATAAGGGAAAAAATGAGTATGACTTAATGCAAACTACTGATAACGATGGAATAACACATATATCAGTGCAACAGAAGAATTTAAACACGAGATTCGATCAGCCGATGAGTCTGATTGGAATAAGAAATGATGTTAACGATATTGGAGAAATAGACAGTATAATATATACAGATATTGAAATACCTATTAAATCTGATAGGAAGAGGTTGTTTTATAAAAAAACTAAAGCTCCACAGCCTCCCTCGTTAAAAGACAATCAACCTAAAGTGTTAAAAGGGGAATTTGTGAGGGTGAATGTAGATCGAGTACCAGATATAATTCCGAAGGATAATAAACTGAGTAAGGTACCGGATATTCTTTTGTTCAGAGAGAACAAGAATAAGAAGAACGCGATGACTAATGTTTGGCCATCCAATAATAAAGGTAAGTGCATTTATTATTGAGTAGTTTTATATACAGCTTGTCGTTTTTTTTTATACAATTTAGGTGGCAGACAAGCACACGGCCCACCTGATGGAAAGTGGTTACCATGACCTATGAACGTATGTAACACCAGTGGACTCACATCCGTACTGCCGACCCTGTAAGAACAGAGATTTTGTGCCGTCAGTGTAGAGGACAAAGCATGACAAGCCTTTGGACATCCCACTGACAGCACAAAAACTCTCCAGTGAGCGTTATTACTCCCGTACCGTAAAATCCTTCAAAAAAGGTAAACCAATGACAGAAAAGGTTCATTGAGCACGCGACTAACGTTTCTTGCAATTTCAATTCAAAATAATGTCGGAATAAAACTATAATTTCGAATGTATTTATCTTAGATCGTAATACGATCTCGTCTTACCATATTTTAATCACATATTTAGAGATTAATATTTAAGTATTAATGGACACGACTGCGAAGGATAAAGATTATTTACATTAAACTGCTATAACGTAGTTTGGGATCATTTTTCTTTGAACATTCGATGTCGCTTATATAATTATAGAAGAAAAACTTATTACAATCATTTTTTAAACTTATATTTTATTAACATGTTAGGTAGTACGGTGAGTAGGGTAACCAGAGCTCACTAGAGAGTTTTCGTGCTGTCAGTGGTATGACCAAAAGCTTGTCCTGATTTGTCTTCTGTACTGACGGCACAAAATCTCTGTGCTTAGAGGGTCGGCAACGCGAGTGTGACTCTCCTGGTATTGCACACGTCCATAGGCCACGGTAACCAATTGCCATCAGGTGGGCCGTGTCTGCCACCTAAGTGGTATAAAATAAAACTTGCTAGTCCAGATCGATCTGAACCTGACTGTACACAGTTTATCTAACAAGGTACCTACTCATCTTCTTTTTTCATAGGTAGCAGTTATTATGAAAATACGATAGTACGTCGTTACGAAGGTTGAATAGAAAACATCGCTTAACACATAACTTTATGTAACTCTAGGAAATATTCAAGCTTACGTATCAATAGATAATTATAATCATTGAGTTTCTCAACATTGAATTTTACTTCTAACATGATAAGGTTTTAAAATTTTAACGAACTAGACCTCGCAGCAATACTTATTTAAATACCAGACTATAAATGTTTCAACATTGAATTATTTCTATAACTAAAAGTGAAAATGATATTCTTTTTGTGTATGAATGTGACAACATTAAGCTAACAAACACTTTTAATACATTTTCGAAAAGTGACAGCGTTAAAAAAATACATACATACATACATAAAATCACGCCTGTCTCCCATAGGGGTAGGCAGAGATCACGGATCTCCATTTGCTACGATCCTGACATATTACTCTCGCTTCATTCACTCTCATTACATTCTTCATGCATGCTCGTCGGTTTAGAGTACTCCTGACCTGCCCCTTTTCTAAAACTTCCCCGATTTGGTCCAGGTATGTGCGCCTAGGTCTTCCCCTTCCGACGGTACCATCCACACTCGCCTCATACACCTGTTTCGTTAGTCTTCTTTCATTCATTCTCTCAACATGACCAAACCATCTCAACATTCCTCTCTCAATTCTCATCACTACATCTTCTATCACTCCACATCGTTCTCTTATCACGCTATTTCTCACTCTATCTTTCAAGGTCAAGCCACACATACTTCGCAACGCACGCATTTCTACTGCATTCACTCTACTCTGATGCTTTTTCTGCCACACCCAACTTTCACTACCATACATAAGAGTCGGCACCAATACTCCTCCATGTACAGCCAGTCGTGCCTTTTCGGACACTTTCCGGCTGCTCATAAAGTTGTGTAGTGCCCCATTCACTCTATTTCCAGCCATCACTCTCCTTTCAACATCTTCTTCATGCTTTCCATCTCTCGTAAACAATGTTCCCAAATATATGAACTCATTCACTTGTTCCACTTCTTCTCCATCTATACAAATCCTACACTCTGTCACGCATTCATCTCTTTCAAAAACCATAACTTTTGTCTTACTAACATTCACTTTCATTCCTTTCCTCTCAAAAGCTTCATGCATAGTTGTTACCATCTCCTGCAACTCATCTGCCGATGACGCCAGTAAAACCTGATCATCAGCATAAAGAAGACATTTGACGAGTAAATTCTTCATTTTTAAACCACATTCTTTATCTTTCAAATCTTGCAAACAACTGTCCATGAATAAGTTAAACAGCCATGGTGACGCTACACATCCCTGTCTAACCCCCTTTTGGATACTAAACCATTCAGTGTATGACCCATGTATCCTCACGCAAGCTCTGGAGTCCTCATAGAGAGACTTCACAGCTCGAATAAGGTTGCTGCTCACCCCATACATAGACAGTACCGACCAAAGTTCATTCCTCACCACTTTGTCATAGGCCTTTTCCAAATCCACAAATGCGCAATAGACCTTTTGACTCTTGGCCAAAAATTTCTCGGCTATGCTTCGCAATGAAAAGACCTGATCCGTACATCCCATTCCCTTTCTAAAACCCGCTTGTGCATCCCATATTTTCTCATCGGTTTCTTTCATAACTCTCTCAATCAACACTTTCGCATACAGTTTGCCGACGACGCTGAGTAGGCTAATGCCCCTGTAGTTTTTGCAGTCTTGATGCGAGCCCTTTCCTTTGTAAAGTGGAACTATAACGGCCTTACACCAATCACTTGGTACACGACCGCTAACCCAACATATGTTGAAAAGGCGGCACAACTGACTTGCTACAAGGCCCTGTCCAGCCTTCAGCATCTCGACTGTCACCTTATCATATCCCGCTGCTTTACCAGCTTTCATACTTCTTAATGCACTCACAACTTCATTCATACTAATACCACTTTTATCAGCATCAACATAGTCATCCATCACCAAGGTTAGTGCATGTACACCATCCTCTCTTTCAAACAAACTTTCAAAATAGTCCTGCCATCTTTTTAACACACATTCCTCACCTTTTACAATACTTCCATTCTGGTCTCTAATAGCGTTCAGCTCGGAGCTCTGTGTTTCTCCTCTGGCTAAACGAATGGACTTCCAAAAGAACTTAATGTTCGTCTGGAAATCCCCAGATAACCTTTCATCAAACACGTCTTTTTGTTCCTTTTTCTTTCTAGCAATCACTCCTTTCACTATCCCTTTCAGTCTTCTATATTTATCTTTCGCTTCATCCACATTCTCAATTGTAGCTTGCTGCATTCTCTCATTAGCTCTGACTGAGAGCCAGTCAAGCCACGCTTTCTTTTTCTCACATACCAACTTTTGCACTTCTTTATCCCACCATGCATGCTTCACCTTTTGCACTTTACTTCTTTTACTTATACCACATACTTGGGAAGCCACACTCACAATCTCATCTTTGAATACCTTCCATAACTCCTCAATCTCACAAATACTATCAAGATCATGAAACCTTTCAGTTAATTTGCTTCCATACTCCTCTCTCACTTTATCTTCTTGCAAATTTTCTACTTTTATTCTTTCTAGAACACTTATGGGCTCACGCCTTCTACGTCTCCATCCTTTAAAGAGATCACTTATACGGCACACAAAAATAATACGAAATTTATCATCAAAATGAATAGCATTTAGGAAGTACTGTTTTTGAAGATCGAATTTAATTTATCAAGCGGCCAATAAAAACAAAATTTAATACACAGTTGTAAAATCTTGAAATCAACTTTCAATCAAAATATAAATAATGGAAATAGCTATTAAATTACAAGAATAACTAACTCATGAATCAGTAAGAAAATTTCGGGAATTTCATAGGTAAAGACCTAATAATAAAATTGTCATACCATATGTGATTGATATACGTTGACAACTGTCATAAACGTCAAAATAAGTGTCATCACATACATTTATCATTTTATTCTACAGTACGCTGGCCAACGAATGGCCATTTGTCTATGGGAGATGATCGATTTGGTCGGTTCTTCCGCTGTCTCGCTAGTTAACGTGTGACGTTCACACTTTTGGACAAATTGTTACGATGCATGTTATGTAATAACCTCATTAGTGTGTATCACCGATGAACATCGGAGGCGCCGAGAGTGAGTTCGGCGAAAGTTTCGCCGATGTTCGGACGGCGTGTAAAGTTATATTGCGTAGATTAGTATCACTCTCGGATTTTGCTCATAAGTCTATCTTATACTGAGGTGTTTAAGACCCTTTTTAAGAATTAAATTATGAGCAATAAAAAAATAAGTATAAAACTGAAACCCGACTACTGAAAAATCACGCTACAAAAAATATTAAACAAGATAATTTCAAGGATAGCCGTGGTCGTATGCCATTTTTCCCTACAATGTATTGTTTTGTTAGATTTAGTGGCAGAGAGGAGAGGTAGATGAGCTATGAGGGAACAGATGAACCTACATACATACATAGCCGGTCAAAATCATAACCCTCCTTTTGCTTCGCCGTAGTCGGGTAAAAAATAGCCGATCCACTGTTAGACATAGGTCTCTCTCAATATTAGGAGGCCTTGGCCTACTTGGGTTTTATTTCGAGTTTTCCTTCTCTCGCAGTGATATCGTCTGTTTTTATTTCCGTTTATCGCCTCTAACGACACCCGTCGGATGAGATGGGGTGTGATACTTGTGTTCTTTCACCGTCACCACACGAATTTACACTTAGGAGGTAAGAAACGTAGTCCCACACCAATTAAACAGTCCGACTGGGGAAGTACCTCAGCCCTATAGAAATAGCGGCCATAATGACCTCGTGTTATGTTCCCGGCTGAGTAGGGCAGCCAGAGCTCACTGAAGTGTTCTTGTGCTGTCAGGGGGAAGACCAAAGGCTTGTCTTGCTTTGTCTTCTACACTGACGGCACAGAAATTCTATAGTTCCTACCGAGTCGGCATTACAAGAGTGATGTCCCTGGTGTTGCACACGTCCATAAACCACGGTGACCACTTTTCATGTGGTGGGCTGTGTGCTTGTCAGCCACCTAAATGGTATAAAAAAGAGAAACCCATGCCACTCTAATTATATTACAATATAATATACGCGATATTCAGATTATGGACTCTTTATGGAAATAAAAAGATTCGTAATTCTTTGAACTCAAAAAAGTTGTCTCTGTTCCTTCTAATGATTCCAGTTGACCCAGTCAATTTTTCTTTATATAGATAGGACAAATCAATTAGACTTCACCTCGCCTTGTAAGCAGAAGACAAAGTCTCAGGAAAGAGGGTCACCATTATACACATGCATAGACCATGTTACAATGGTGACTCAGCTCAGACTCATTAATGCTTTTTCACGTCCCGCTTAAAGATTCCTTAATCCTTAATCCTCATGATTAAACATATCATCACGACATGCTAACAATACTCAACCCACCTTAACCTAAACATTTACCCAACCAAATTAGAAAGCAGTTAATTATAGTAAAAAGTTAATTATTATCCACACAAAAGAATATCTCTGAGCCACCTGTTAATTCGTCACCCTTCACATTAATTGGTGTCTCCTTACGCGAACAACCCAAGGCCACTGATGGACCTAATGACGTAAGCGGTCATTCACTCCTACTCTGAAGACACAGTAACACAGTGATACGCCATTTATATGGATAACGAAACCCTGCGTCTGCTGTGTCACATATTAAAACCGTTGAGAGATTTTGTAAACAGCCATTACATGTGACCATTATTTGTTTAAAAGGTTAAGAAGGTGAAGAATTGTAATGTTTAGTTCGATATCTAATGGATTGGGATGAAAAGCGCTTGCTTTCAAATGAAGTTTTAAAATATTTAGTACTTTTTTTCTTTTAATGTGCGCAAAATACCCACGGATACCCCACCATTGGGGCCGGTGGGGGAGGTTATGTCGAACTCGAAACGACCAAAACAGACACCGACAGTGAGGGCCGCAGCTTGCCAGAGGTGAGATTATCTGAGACAGCCCTCGCACCCCGGCCGAAATAATTTGTATATTAATTTTATTTTACCTACTTACTTTTCTCTCTTTCTTTTGTTTTAATACACTATCTATTTAAGTTTAGTCGGTAACTACACCATATCTTTTGTTTTTATAACATTACTGTCCATCCCAAGGTTGCCTGGAAGAAATCGCTTCAGCGATAAGGCCGCCCATTGTACATTGAACTGTATACATGCTACCTACTTGTCCTACTGTAAATCTGTTGGTGTACAATAAAGAATTATCTATCTATCTATCTATCTTATGCTAACTTTTTTTTCAGTTTCATATTCAATTATAAATTATTATTTATTGAAATTTTGAAACAATTAGTATGCTAACAACTATTCAAATTGATTAAGATTGGAATAATTGAAACGACTCATATGGGACTTGTACCGGCGTCCAGTCCCTTACAGGGGAATACTATAACCACTGAGCTACCAAGCTACGTCTTGGGCATTCCAAATTCTTCTAAACATATAAAAAGGGCGATGGTGAGCGCCATCTATGAATAGTCCTACGAACTATCGGGAACAATGAATGATGAGACATTTTTAAACATTGTTATTTAATTACTCTTGGCTGTATTTTACCGTCTCTACCATGGTGAGTGTTCTGATGAGCTCTTCTAACTAATCCCACCCTCTCCATTCCTACATAGGACGACACGTGCAGGGCTTGGATGTCACTCTCACACTGTGCAGAATATAAGAGCAAGAACCAAGCAGTTCGGAGACTCTTTTATTTGCCGCCCCAACAAGACCTGGAATTCATTACGAGCACACGTGTTTCCTTCTTCCTACAGTCCCGGGGCCTTTAAGCGGGGCGTGAAAAAACATCTGATGAGGCCGCCAAGCTGAGTGCCACCATTGTAACATTACTTAGTGTCCCTTTTCTGAGACTTTACCTTCACCTTACCATCAGACGAGGCGCAGTCTTATTGACGTGTCCTAAATTTAAAAAAACCTACTTCAATGCATACCTCCTTTTTCACGTGCCTAATATCTCCACGGATACCACCACCACCTACCGGCGGGAGAGGTTATATCGGACTCGAACCGACTAAAACGCACGACACTTGTGAGTCGTTTTTGGTTACCGAAGGTGAGGTTGACAGGCATATCCCTCGCACGCCGGCTGACCCATTGCCATCTGGCCAGGGCCCTCTCCTCGGGTGTGAGGACCACAGACTCCCCAACACGTCCCCAAAAACGAAAAGGCACGCAAGGCGCATTGCTGCTGCCGTCGTACCCTGTTTCTGCCAGGGTGACAGGCGGCTCTATCCGTCACCCCAGGCCTGCAATCATGGGGGGCGGAGGTCATTGATCGACCTGCATGCACCCCATCACTGCTGCGGTTATTGCACACAAATAAAACTTGTACCTAACTAAAAAGAGAAGACTGGAATCCGCTCCGGTTTTGTATATTTATTCAATAGAAAATCGATTCTGTCACCCCTACGAAATATCAGTTCGAAATTCGAATATGCAAGCGGTTGCGTTAGAATTACTCATGGAGGTAAATTAAATAGAATTGCTGTGATTGGCGGAACCGATTTATCAAGGCGTGACGTCACTGTTGCGACACGTAGGGTTGGCACAGATCTCTAAGTGTATGTAAATAAGACATACATAATGCATTCAAGGTAGGAAATGTAGGAATTTGTTTTGGAATTAGATATTTTAGGTGTGGCTTTATTCGTGAAGAGGACTTATCTGTCTCATTTCCCAATAGACTTGAAGAAATTAAACTAGGTAACTTTATCTTGCACCATTGCGTTCATTTCGTTTTGTTTTTAACCGACTTCAAAAAAGGAGGAGGTTCTCAAATCGATCAGTATGTTTTTTTTATGTTTGTTTCGCAATTTTATATCCGATTATGAATGGATTTTTATTTTATTTAAACTTGTACACACAAACTCCTCTCTTATTTAGTGTTACCAGCCCTAGTGCGGACGTTTGCACTTGGAATTTAAACGGGCATAATTTTCCCCATTACTATGATTTGCGGAAAAGTGGATATACATTTTTTAACATTCCTCATCACCCCGTCGCCAGTGGGGACGCTTGGTAGGACAAACTGGGAGTACCCTTTTTTACAGTTCAATTGTGACAAATAAGCATTTACATTGACATAAATATAGTTTCCCGCTGATTATAAACTAAGAAAGTGGCTCCACACATACTTATTTTCGTGACACATATTTTGGACCTAAATCTCGAGATCAACGAGCCCCTGGCGCGCGTGGATTGTATTGTAATAATCTATGCTTGATGCTGAGCTCTTCCACTGTCATAACACGCCGTGCTATCCTCAAAAAATACCCAAGAAATGCATATTGCGCGTACAGAATACGTCTTAAAAATATTTTAGATCCCGAGATGTACCCTGGCTGAAGTACCACCCCGTTTCCGGGGACGAGTTGGGGACTCTGTGGTACACCCGATGAGAGGGCCAGATCGAGAGAGATGACCCTGGGTCGGCCAGGGTGCGAGGGATATGCCTGTTAACCTCACCTACGGCAACCAAAAACGACTCACAAACGTCGTGTGTATATGTCGGTGATTTTTCGCACGTAAAAAAAAGCTCTTGAGATGCAACAATGCTACCTGCAAATGCGTTTACTGTGGCTAAGTTTTTATATTTTCATACTAGAAAATGTAGGTCAAACTACTAACATAGGTACAAATTGTAAAATATGTCCTAGTTTCAACTCCTATGCGTGCGAATGTCGTTTCTAATCGTTAGCACCTATGATCGTAAAAACATATTTACATAAATTACCAGGCATAGGTTTATTCTGCAGACGGTAGAGTAATGATGTCGTACAGGGTCTCGATACTGCTAAAAATCCATTCAATTTTAGTCCTTAAAGCAATGCTGCTAAAATCCAATATTAAAAGGCGTTTTGCAGAGTGAATGAAAATGTGTAATGAAACTTTTTTTCATTTAATTTTGAACTTTAACCGTATACAGATAAAGTCTCAAATTTAATACCATTTTTGCAGCGTAGGACAGTGGTTTTGCTTTAGTAAAATCGTGGGCTGGATAGAACGTAAAACTGTCAAGTTATTACAGTAAGTACACTTAGGTTTATTGATTTACTGCGTATCCTACACTAGCTGACCCACCCCAGCTTCGCCCGGGGTACATTTTGAAGCTTCATATCCCTTTGAGCCCGTATGTTTTAGTCTTCAAAATATGTATGAAAAATTGCCGGATTTGTTAACATTTATTATCAATGCTCCGCTCCCTTAAGTAGTAGCATGATGATATATAGCCTAAAACCTTCCGCGATAAATGGACTACCCAACACTGAAAGAATAATTCAAATCGGACTAGTAGTTCCAGAGATTACCGCGTTCAAACAAACAAACAAACAAACTCTGCAGCTTTATAATATTTTATCCTACATTCCTACATTCCTCATCACCTTTTAGATGTTACTAATGCTTCTAAAATCATAGTTCAAAATAATTAATTCTGGATACCATCCAGAATAAATTATTGTAATTATCTCTCCAGTGGATAATCCATGTACCTCAGAGAGCACGTCAAGCCGGCAGTCCCGGTGTCATATGAACATTTATAGCATTTGTTACGGTTAGTTGGAACTTTATTTTTTGTTGCCATTGAGTATCATGATGATTTGTAGTTTTTTATAACCTTTTGTTTAAATTTTGTGTTTTCTTCTCTTATTCTGTATGTGTCAACAGTGATGAAGAATAAAATTATAAGTTGTCAAATCCACTGTCCGGCCGTCTCTGAAAACCAGCGCTGTCCGCCTGCACACAACGCGGACAGCATTAAGCTGAGAGGCGGCCTTTATTTCTAATTGCCTATTGTCACTTCATAATCATAATCATAATCATAATCATTTATTTGCGAAAATGGGTACATAAGGTGTTTACATGAAATATTTTTTTTTAAACAGCCAAATTCCGCCTCAAGGCATGCAAATATAGGTACTAGGTAAATAATAAAATGAACTAACATTTAAATTTAAATTAACACAATCATTTCAACATTCATAATTAGGGATTCATAATAATGATAATAAATATACAATATCATAATCTCATGAGTAAAATTGAAACATAATAAAACAAACCATAATCAATGTCATAATGAATAAGATTGAAACACAATACAATTGAGTTATACCAAATGGAAAAACAAAATATACCATAAATCCAATTTTCAAAAACTTAATAACAATGTCAATATTTTTTTTTTTTTTAAGTCAATAAATTAAAAACAATTGAGTTATACCGAATGGAAAAACAAAATATACTATAAATCCAATTTTCATAAAATTAATAACAATGTCAATAAATATGTAATGTCATAATGAATAAAATTTCGAATTATATGATGGTAATTATGTCAATATTTCATGCCGTGAATAATATCATAATATTACAACGAAATAAAATTAAAATTTTGCCATACATTACACACACTTGTCATCTAAATATTCTTGCACACTATAGTATGCCTTTTGTACCAAAATATTTTTCAGCTTATTTTTAAATTCGTATATATTATCGGTGCAGCATAGTTCAGTCGGCAGTTTATTGAAGATCCTTGACGTCATACATAAAATACTTTTATTCATTAGAGCAGACTTATTTTGAATTATTTTTATTTTATGTTGATGCCGAGTGCCACAGAGATGCTCGAACATTCGCTTATTACCTTTGACAAATGAAGCCACCTCCATGATATATAGGCTTGGGAAGGTTAATAGCTTTAAATTAATGTAGTGTGGTTTGCAGCTATCAGTTTTCGATATTTTACAAACGGATCTGATACATCGCTTTTGGGCTTTGAAGACCATTTCCCAGTCCGTGGAGTTACCCCAAAATATTATGCCGTAGCGTATTACCGATTCCGCATAGGCATGGTATGCGGTCACTAAAGTACTTAAGTCTACGGTTTTTGCCAGCATGTATAGGGCGTACGAAATTTGATATAGCTTAGTGCAAACATTATCAATATGTGGTTTCCAATTAAGGTTACAATCGATTGTTAAACCTAAAAACTTTGTCGTGTCCACTTCTTTTATATTTGTGCCCGCGTAGTCAATGACTACGTCAATTGGCGGTCTGACTCTATTTCTAAATACCATTATAGTGGTCTTACTGAAGTTAACTGTAAGATTATTCGATTTCAGCCATTCAACCACGTCAGAGAGTGTATTACATAAGGTGTCTTTAAGTATTTTATGATTTTTATTTGAGAATATTAAAGTGCTGTCATCTGCAAATAAAATCATTGGCACATTGACTGATTTCGGAAAGTCGTTAATGTACACTAGAAATAATAAGGGACCCAGTACACTGCCTTGAGGGACTCCATATTCTTGTTGCTGTACTGTCTATATTTATGTATAAGCTAGGTTAAATAAAAATACAATTTTTCTTTTTTTTCTTTTTTTTTTTAATTTGACTAGTCTATCCACTCCGGACTCTGAGGTGAAAGCTTCGTAAGCGATCGGGATTGATACTAGGATGTAGAAGAATATATCATCATTTATTGGAGGTAGGACACGGCAGTATTTCCGCTCAATTGAGCAGTCCGACTGGGGAAGTACCTCCGCCTTACAGAATACCGCGGTTATAATAACTTCGTGTTGTGTTCCCAGTGGTGAGTAGGGTAGCCAGCGCTCACTGGAGAATTTGTGCTGTCAGTGGGATGACTAAAGGCTTGTCCTGCTTTGTCCTCTGCTCTGACGGCACAGAGACTGTGCTTACAGGGTCGGCAGCGCGAGTGTGGCTTCTCTGGTGTTACACACGGCCATGGGCCACGGTAAGCACTTTCCATCAGGTGAGCCATGCGCTTGTCTGACACCTAAGTGGTATGAAAAAAAATCATTATTACATACATCGTAAATCAAATAGCTTTGCGTTAGCGAACCTTGATATAAGTCTCTTTAACATTTTGCGAAAGATAACATCTCTACACGGACTTGTCAAAAACATTATATTGATTTATATTAATAACTCATCTATAAACTCAGCAATAACTTACAAACATTCAATTTTGGTATTCAATCAAAAATTCCATATTTCGACAGCTAACGCTTCGATCGTTTGTTGCAAAAGAATTATTTTGCAAATGGCCGGTCTAGTGTTCGGCAATATTGAATTGTTGAATACTAACAATGGGAGAGATGCGACACGACACGACCACGGAACGTCAACGAAACGGGTCGTGATCTATAGCTGTCCAGCAATTTGTGTAAAGACTGTAATTTAGCAGACTGTCCGAATATTTTATGGCTTTTCTTCCTTCTATAAGAATTCCGCAATGTTTAGTTAAACATTCGGATGAAATGAATGCACTAGCCAATGGAATTTTAAAGTAGTTAAGCAGTATGTTAACTTTTCTTGTCAGCCTGTGGCGTGGTGGTAGTGAGCGAGATTACTACATAGGGGCGCAGATTCAATTCCCGCTCATTACAAGTATTTGTATGCATGAATATGGCATTTTGCATTGTTCTGATCGGGCCTCGGAGGGCACGTTAAGACGTCGTCGGTCCCGGTACCTTCACGGAAAATATTGAAGTTTAGGCGCATCACAGTTAGACTAGAAAACCGACCCCAACTGAGTTGAAAAAAAAACAAAATCCGTTTAGTAGTTTTTGTGTCCATGCTGGATAAATAAGTTAATAAGTTTTGACTTTTATCTACGAGTACACAGATAAACAGCCGGAGACCACAGTAAATAAAAGTTTACACCTTGAGTAACTACGGGTACAAAAAGTTAACTGTAGGACACCCAGGTAAAGCACGGGTCCAGGAAAGTAACTGTGGAACACCTAAGTGAACCACGAGTCCAAGAAAACCTAAGTGAACTACGATCCCGCCGGCCTGGGGGTGACAGGTGAAGCCGCCTGTCACCCTTGCAGAAGCAGGCCGCGGCGGCGGCGCGCGTGGCGCGCCTCCCCGTTTCCGGGGACGAGTTGGGGACTCTGTGGTCCCCACACCCGAGAAGAGGGCCAGATCGTGAGAGATGGCCCTGGGTCGGCCGGGGTGCGAGGGATATGCCTGTCAACCTCACCTTCGGCAACCGAAACGACCCACAGGCGGCGTGCGTTTTAGTCGGTTCGAGTCCGACATAACCTCCTCCACCGGGTCCGGTGGGGAGGTATCCGTGGGGATTTTGCGCACGTAAAAAAAAAAAAAAAAAGTGAACTACGATCCAAAAAAGTAACCGTGGAACTCCTAAGTGAACCACGATCCAAAAAGTAACCGTGGAACACCTAAGTGAACCACGATCCATGAAAGTAACACTGAAACACCTAATTGATACACGGATCCAAGAAAGTAACCGTGAAATACCTAAGTGAACCATGAAACCTAGAAAGTAACCTCAGAACACATAAGTGAACCACGATCCAAGAAAGTAACAATCCTATCCCGGTATTTTAACCTAAGTGAACCACGGAACAAAGAAACATCCTCCGCCCTACAGAATACCGTGGCTATAATAACTTCGTGTTGTGTTCCCAGCGGTGAGTAGGATAGCCAGAGTTCACTGGAGAGTTTGTGCTGTCAGTGGGAAGACTAAAGGCTTGTTCTGCTTTGTCTTCTACACTGACGGCACAGAAACTCTGTGCTTACAGGGTTGGCAGCGCGACTGTGACTCCTCTGATGTTACAAACGTCCATAGGCCACGGTAACCACTTTTCATCAGGTGGGCCGTGTACTAGTCTGCCACCTAAGTGGTATAAAAAAATGGAATACCTAAGTGAGCCACGGAACAAAGAAACATCAAGGAATCTACTAGCTGTTCCACGGGTAAACCTATTGTTGCGAAAATCACTAGAACCACCAATAGGTTCTAGTAGTTTGCGCAACACATTTTTTTTTGTTCCGTACAGCCTGTCTAGTCAGTCAGGTCTTTAAACTTTCCAATGGAGATCGTTTCAGCAATTACATAATTACATTAATTGCTAAAACAGAACGGCTGTGGTCGAGAAGGAAGCTGCGCCAAACAAATGTAACCACGTCTGGCGTAATTACAGTGGTTAACCCGCCATCTTCACGACAAACAATGTGGAGTGAATTACGCCATAGTGTTTCGCATTCACTTTGGTAAACTCAGGTAAAATAAATTCAGCTCGTGAATTTTATGTAGCAACTTTAACTAAATAGTTCAGCGTTCCGTTCTAAATTCAATTATCAAGTTTTTGTTTACCTGTATACATATAATCACGCCTTTATCCCCAGAGGGTTAGGCAGAGGTGAATTAACACCCACATTTCACCAATAATTGTATTCGGCCTCACATAGGTAATAGGAGGTGAGCCTATTACCACATTCCGGTCACTATTAGTTGACTAGAGCCATGCATTTGAAGCTGAGACTGGACTGTATATATCTGTCCAATGTTAAACAGCCCTATCCCTTAGTCGCCTTGTACGACATCGCATGGGAAGAGACCTCATCCGCATGGCCCAAAAGGGTGCCACAATAGATTCAGTGATACATTATATAGCCTATAACCAGCGGACAACTAAGACGTTTCTAATTTCCAGTTCTAATAAGTGGTTGAAGAGCTATGACAGAACAGATGAACCTACATACATACATACATACATAGCCTGTCAAAATCATAACCTCCTTTTGCTTCACCGTAGTCGAGTAATTAAATAATAAACCTACCTACCTACCAATATTTACTTTCGCCATCGCCAGGGAATTCATCCTCACACATTGCAACCTGAGACAGTGCGTACTGTGCGGTACGAAAGAAACTTCATCCCACGCACGCTCAAGCTGTAAAATGACCTCTTTGCTGCGGTTTTCCCAGCGCCTACAATATAGGGTTTTTCAAGAGGTGCATCAGAAGGTTTCTTCATGGTCAGCCGCGCGAGTGTAACGCCCGTGGTGTTGCATACGTCCATAGGCCACGGTAACCACTTCCCATCAGGTGGGCTGTATGCTTGTCTACCATCTAAATAGTATAAAAAATACCACAGGCAATTTCTAGTTGCAATCTTGAAGAATTTATGAATCTACGTGCGCGTGCGTCCTTAAAATTTCGACGCTTAGTGAAATTAAGCAATTGTGTATTTGCTTTTTAAATACAGCTTTATTTATATAAGGTCAACGACTAAGCTATTAGCTTTGTACCGGCGGTATTCATAGTTTGTGTACCAGTAATATGTGTTTATATAGCCTTAATCACCAGCGGCGGTAATGGAGACATTTCGCCTTCCCACGTGACAAGGGCGGGCCTTGTCACATACATACATATAATTCTTTATTCCGGGTCCCCGGCAAAGTAAAGAAAGAAAAGAAAGAAAAATGTTTATTGCGACATTTTATTTGTTGTTTTATGTGCTTATTCCCTATTACGTGGGGCCGAATTCAATGATTGGTGAAATGTGGGTGCGAATTCACCTCTGCCTAACCCGGAATACATACATACCTACATTTAATCACACCTAATAGGGAGTTAGCCTATTGCCGTGTTCCGGGCACTATTGTTGACTCGAGCCATGCATCTGAGGCTGAGTCTGGGCTGCATATATCTGTCGGATGTTAAACAGCCCTATCCCTTAGTCGCCTTGTACGACACCGCATGGTGGCAAGTGATGGTCCAAATTCTACTCTGCCAGGAATCACGCGGCACTGGCACGTGTTTTTTTTATTTATTTTATAGCTTTAAGTTTTAGATTAACTGTAAATTACACTCAAGTCGAGCTATCGAACTGTCAACGTAGATGTCATAAACATCAAAATACGTACCAATCCCATACATTCATTGTTCTTTTCTACAATACGAATCCACTTTCCACTTCTTTAGGGATGGTCTTTCACAATACCAATTTTTTTTTATTTTATATAACTGTCTGTCTAATTCTAGTACCTAGAAGTCTTTGTTTTAGCATTGTAGAGAAACGATACAAAACTCTTAAGTACTGTTGTGACCTAAGTACACATGTACGACCACAGACACTCATAAACTGGGCACAGATAACGTATCTGTGTCAAGTAGACGATACATAGTGCACATGCACGGTAATTTAACTGTTTTGTGCAGGACGTTTATATTGTGCTGGGTACACACCAACGGAACGAAGGCGAATAAGAGGAGTAAATATTCGTCCTACAGAATACCGCGGCCATAATAACCTCATGTTGTGTTCCCGGCGGTGAGTAGGGTAGCCAGAGCTCATTGGGTTATTGTGCTATTAGTGGGAAGACCAAAAGCTTGTCTTGCTTTGTCTTTTAAACTGACGGCACAGATATTCTCTATGCTTACAAGATTGGCACTCGAGTGTGACTCCCTTGATGTTGCACACGTCCACAGGCCACGGTAACGACTTTCTATTAGGTGGGTCGTGTGCTTGTCTGCCACCTAAATGGTATAAAATAAAAATAAAAACATTTATTTTATACAAAATAGGATATCATTTGGAAGAAAGTACGAGCGGGGTAGATGTATTACTAAAAAAAAACTGGGGGGCATATACCTTGGACTTAAAATGTACTCAAAATGTGTTCTACACGCGGGAATTCACCAATAAGTATAGATTATGAATTAGCTCCAAAATATATCCAAGTCCCAATGTATACAGACTATAGGAGTACTTAGAAAGCCGGTTACAAATAAAAATAAACATGTCTTTTATACAAATCTAATGTTTGTCCTTAAACGTACGAACAACAATACTGTTCATAAATAAAGTAAAACCTAAACAGTAGAACAATCATGATCAACAATGAGCATTGAAATTACAAAAAAGTGGTAAACCATTCATCAGTGGAAACACGCTTTGGTATAAAACTGAAATAGGACACCTGAAGCCAAAAAATGGTACCAATAATAGAAATGATACAGGCGAATTAAAATGTGGTACTACATTATAATTGTTGAATTTCAATGAACAAAACGTGTAATTTTAGTTTGCTTTATCAATTTTTTACATCTAAAATTCATTCTAAAGGCCGGGTAGACCTGGAATTCATTACCAGCACACATGTTTCCTTCTTCCTATAGTCCCGAGTCCTTTAAGCGGGGCGTGAAAATGCATCTGATGAGGCGCTCAAACTGAATGCCACCATTGTAACATGCTACGTGTCTGCAGTTTCCGGAGACTTTGCCTTTAGTTTCTCCTCGCCTGATGGTAAGCTAAAAGTAAAGTCTAAGTCAATCTAGCGTGTCCTATTTTTTATACAACTAAGGTGGCAGACAAGCACACGACCCACCAGAAGGCAAGTGGTTACCGTGACCTATGAACGTGTGTATCACCAGAGGTGTGTCACGCCCGTGCTACCCGTGACCCTGTAAGAACACAGAGTTTCTGTCCCGTCAGTGCAGAACACAAAATCAGAACAAGCCTTTGGTCTTTCCATTGACAGCACAAAAGCTCTCCTATATTAAAAAAAGGTAATGAAATCGTAGCCGACGCATACATCAGCAGCAGACGACGTGTCGCAGAGACACTACTGATGGTTTGGACACTACTTGATTTCTATAGAATACCTTGTGTAGGTAACACCGACACACCTCTGCCTACCTCTTAGAGAGTTTTGCGGTGTATATGTACAGAACAGAAACTCACGTCTATATCCCCGAAGTGGTAGGCAGAGATGCTAGCACCCACATTTCGCCAATATATGTTTAAGTCCTAATGTAATAGATGGCGAACCTATTGCCATTAACCGGGCACTTATAAACGTGCGATAAATACACACATAACTTCGAAAAGCATCGAGAAGTCATTGGTGTGTGCCATAATAAAACCTGGGATCGAACCCGAAACCTCGTCTCAGCAGTCCATTACCCATACCACTAGGCTACTGGGGTGTACATGTATGTATATCTTAATCTTAGAATTGGAATTCTTTTGAGTTATTTGTGACATTAGTTAGTATATTATGGGTAGATACTTGAACAGACTCTCAGACAAGCACACGGCCCACCTGATGGAAAGTGGTTACCATGACCTATGAACGTGTGTAATACCAGTGGAGCCGCATCCGTGCTGCCGACCCTGTAAGAACAGAGATTTTGTGCCATCAGTGTAGAGGACAAAGCAGGCCAACCCTTTGGTCATCCCACTGACAGCACAAAAACTCTCCAGTGAGCTCTGGCTACCCTACTCAATGCCGGGAACACAACACGAAGTTATTATAACCGCGGTATTCTGTAGGGCGGAGGTACTTCCCCAGTCGGACTGCTCAATTGGGCGGATATACCGCCGTGTCCTACCTCCTAGTAAGACATTAGTACATTAGAAATACATTAGAAATACTTACTAAAAAGTATTCAAATATAACTATTTAATTAACATGAGATTGAAATTGAACTATTATTCACTTTCAGATCAGTATTTCTTTTTTCATTAACGAATGTGTCTTATTACTTTTTATGCTACTTCATACACTTAAATAAGTTATCAAAATATGATGTAGAGATTTTTGCGTAACTACAAACGCAATTGCCTCATCCTATCACAATGGGGATTAGATAATTCAAATATCAATAATATTTTAATTAAATTCTAAACCTTGAAATCTGTTCAATGAGGTCTTTTTACGTAAGATATGGTTTAAATCAAAACTATTATTTTATACACACATACTGGAGGGTTAGGCAGAGATGAATTAATACCCACATTTCACCAATAATTGTATTCGATCCCACGTAATAGGGGGTGAGCCTATTGCCGTATTCCGGGCACTATTGTTGACTCGAGCCATATACCTGTGGCTGAGTCTGAGCTGTAAATATCTGTCTGATGTTAAACAGCCCTATCCCTTAGTCACCTTGTACGACACCGCATGGAAAGACATGGGGTGGCCCTAATTCTACTTTGCCGTATATATGAGTACTAGCGGCCGGCGTAGTCTATCTCATAGTGGCGAGGAGTCCCTATGACACGATTCCAGCCGGCTTACCAATGGTTTGTATAGTGCGTGATAAACTAAATCCTTCTTACCACAGTAGGAGGTAGAATACGACGGTATTTCCGTCCAATTGATCAGTCCGACTGGGGAAGTACCTCCGCCCTAGAGAATACCGCGGCTGCGGCTTCATGCTGTGTTCCCAGTGGTGAGTAGGGTAGCCAAAGCTCACTAGAGACCATGTACTGTCAGTGGAAAGACTAAAGGATTGTCCTGCTTTGTCTTCTACATTGACGGCACATAACTCTCAGTGCTTACAAAGTCGGCAGCGCGAGTGTGACTCCTCTGGTATCACACACGTCCATGGGCTACGGTGACCATCTGCCACCTAAGTGGTATAATAAAATAGTCCCGTGTCCTTTAAGAAGGGCGTGAAAAAGCTTCTGATAACACCATCAAGCTGAGTGCCATCATTATAACATTCTACGTATCTGTAATGGTGACCCTCTTTCCGGAATTTTTCCTTTAGCTTACCATCAGGCAAGGTGAAGTCAAATTGGCGTGTCCCCTTGAAAATTTTCACCCTTCGCCTTTGCAATCTTAGCTACCTATTTCAGGTCGTTCATCCATGTCACTGCACCTACATTCGAGGGTAAATAATGCGAGTGTGCCAGTTGGTCGGGGTCAACCTTGATCGATGATCGACATACACCGTTCAAATCGTTGACGTTTTGCCAAAAGGATGAAAGGAGGGATGAGATTCATGAGCAGTGTACATAAAAATGGCGAAACCTTAAGTCCCTTTGCAAACAACCTTTAGAGAGAAAAGTCGTTTCAGTTTTTCAGATCATCAGATGTGTCAGATCGTATTCAATTGAATTGAATTACATAATGTTAAGTACATAGTGATAAGGAGGTAGGACACGGCGGTATTTCCGCCCGATTGAGCAGTCCGACTGGGGTAGTACCTCCGCCCTACAGAATACCGCGGCTATAATAACTTCGTGTTGTGTTCCCAGCGGTGAGTAGGGTAGCCAGAGCTCACTGGAGAATTTGTGCTGTCAGCGGGAAGACTAAAGGCTTGTCCTGCTTTGTCTTCTACTGACGACACAGAAACTCTGTACTTACAGGGTTGGCAGCGCGACTGTGACTGTGACTGTGACTGGTGTTACAGACGTCCATAGGTCACGGTAACCACTTTCCATCAGGTGGGCCGTGTGCTTGTCTGCCAACTAAGTGGTATAAAAAAAAATGTCAGCAATAATGTGAGGGCCTAGAGGCGGCAATGTCGGCTTATCTACTCATGTGGCAATGTTCTTGTTTATTATTGTTAAGTATAATAATAACAATATGTATCGTATCTCATTTCTCGTTATAAGTGTTCACTTATAACCAAAGCGGACTTTGCGGTGCAAGGTCCGCTTTGGTGGGGTGCCCGCTGTGTGGAGCTTGAATATAATATTTTTCTTTAATTTTTTTTTTTTATTTATTTATTCAACTTTATGCACAGTAATTTTGTACAAAGGCGGACTTAATGCCAAAGGCATTATCTAACAGTCAACCTTAGGGTGATGCAGAGATACAGTGAGGTATAATAATACATACATTATACATACACACTATAATACATAAGAAATTCATACACATACTTTTAATTAGGTACTTATATATATTCGTATAATATATACTTATATAATATAAACTTACCTATACTTATACAATTATAAGTACATAATGAAAAAAATATTTCTAACATTAAGGTTTTACACATTACTATGACTAGGGGCTACTGTAGTAGAGCTGACGTACTTTGTACTTGAATGTTGCTTCATTCTTTCAAGATGATAATGAATTTGAATGAAAACATAAATATGTATTAAATCTGTCATGCAACAGTAGCTTGTTACGGAAGCGTTACGTAAAACGAACCGCGCGGGAATCAAACCTGCCCTTCATGCTCGAATAGTGTAACATATTCGATTACTGTAACCCTGGGATCTTGTTACTTATCATATTTGTCCTTATTTCGTAAATAGACATGAGTTTTGATATCAAACTGTCATTTTTACCCGACTACAGCAAAGCAAAATGATGTCTAGCCGAGTTCAATTGAATTCATATTGTTTACATAACATAACATAAACTCACACTCATCCACAATTCGCCAGTTTATGTTTAGGTCCCAATGTAATAGGTGGTGAGCCTATTGCCATTAACCAGGCACTTATAAACCTGTGATAAATACACACATAACTTCGAAAAGCATCGAAAAGTCATTGGTGTGTGCCATGGTGAAACCTGGGATCGAACCCGATACCTCGTCTCAGGAGTCCATTATCCATACCACTAGGCTACCGCGGTTTCTCATATATTGTTTAATCATGATCAGATAATGTAACAAATACTTACATTACACATACATAAACTCACCCTTGTAAATCCCTTAGATGTATTAATCCACTTATCGCTATCAATGGTGTCCCGATAGGGGGCTAGCCTATTGCTGTCAAGTGGGCACTTAGTCATGACCTGTATGTTCGTTGTCGGATGGAGAACAGCCTTATCGTTTAGTTGCCTTTTGCGACACTCACAGGAAGAGATGGGGTGACTTTATTCAACTCCACAGGAAACCAACACGGCCATTAAGTATTGTACTTATATTAGATCAGTATAACGTGAGCTCGTATTACTTATCATTACATATACTCACGCCTTTCTTCTCCGGAGTAAGCAGAGACAACAACACGTATACTCACGCCTTTCTTCTCCGGAGTTAGCAGAGACAACATCACGTTCACACACGCACACAAGCAGAGACACAATCTGCTTCATGTTATGAGCAGCGTTGTATTCTTCCGATTGAATTCGAGGGCTTCCAAATTCTACTCTGATGAGAACCACGCTGCTACAATGCACACAATATTGCCGGCCTGGGGGTGACAGGTGGAGCCGCCTGTCACCCTGGCAGAAGCAGGCCGCGGCGGTGGCGCGCGTGACGCACCTCCCCGTTTCCGGGGACGAGTTGGGGCCTCTAGTCCCCACACCCGAGAAGAGGGCCAGATCGTGAGAGATGGCCCTGGGTCGGCCGGGGTGCGAGGGATATGCCTGTCAACCTCACCTTCGGCAACCAAAGCGACCCACAGGCGGCGTGCGTTTTAGTCGGTTCGAGTCCGACATAACCTCCTCCACCGGCTCCGGTGGGGAGGTATCCGTGGGGGTTTGCGCACATAAAAAAAAAATGCACACAATATTCAAAATATCAAGTTGTGTCTAAATCAACTTCATCGCCGTACGTCAATTTTAAATACATTGATTAAAATTAAGGTCAAAATATATTCAGCTCGATAGGTTTGCGAAAGAGAAGTTCTCTTGAGTTCGTAATTAAGTGCTAAATACCGCCAAATTTCATTAATCAAAGGTCGATTCGTTGGCAGACTCATAGCCTCTCAACGAATACCTGCATTAATGAGATATTTTTTTTTGGTCATAATTCGATGACATATTATGACATCATATCCATACTAAAACTGTGTGTGTCTGGCTGTCTGTTACGCTTTCAAGTCTAAATCATTGACATGTATAAACATGTACAGATTATATTATATTATACTATTGGTTAAGAACTATGTAATGGCTGAAATAGGGAAAGAAATGGTGGTCAGTGTTGCTGTCGCAAAAAAAAAATTTCTTTTTCTTTTATTAGGTTTTGTTGTATATTTTATATGTGAGTATTGCTAGTAGTCAAATGTTATGTGCTGTAGTAAGTTGAAATAAACATTTTTCTTTCTTTCCTTTTTTCTTTCATCTAATGAGTTCAGTGGTTTCGAGAAAGAAATTTGGTTCAGGGATTAACTAGGGTTGGGTTGGGAAAAGATGTAGGCCATCTATGTATGCCACACCGCCCCATCCGAAAAGCTAGTATTGTATCTATACTAATATTAAAAACACACATTATATGAGTTCAAGGGGGGGCGACGGGAGTTCTAAATATGTCACGAGTAACGCTGGGGATGGAGGGTCAGGCTGCAACTTCATGCAGCGGGAACGTAATTAGGAAATATATAAAAGGCATTTTGTCCCCATCGCATCGTGGTCTGCGTAGCGCCTTATGGCTGATTGATTTTAACCTACTGTAATTTATTCTACATACTAAGATACTTACATATAATCACACCTTTATCCCTAGAGTGTTAGGCAGAGTTGAATTAACACCCACAATTCTCTAATAATTGTATTCGGTGCCGTATTCCGGGCACTATTGTTGACTCAAGCCATGCATCTGAGGCTGAGTCTGGACTGTATATATCTGTCTGCTGTTAAACAGCCCTATCCCTTAGTCGCCTTGTACGACACCGCATGCAAAGGTATGGAGGGGTCTTAATTCTACTCTGCCGGTAACCACGCAGCAATTTCTTCTATCATTAAAATATTAGTAGGCTGTATGCTGAATTTTCTATATTGCAACATTGTGCATACAATTAAGTAATGTAATCAAACCAACTAACAAACAAAACAACGTATTCTCCTCGCCAATTTTATTCAGATGTTATCTAACTTCAGACATTTTGTAGCTAAGAATCACAAGCCTTGTTAGGCTCGTCTCTCATAATAAAGCAATAACACAAGATACATGTAAGCACTTGTGATTTGAATAATGACAGCACAGTGAAAGATATTGCATAAGCAAATGTCTTTAAATTTGCTTATGCAATATCTTTCACTCATTAAACCTTTTCAATAGTAAGCTACGGGGAACTATATATTACCTTTGTAATATATAGTTCCCCGTAGCTTACTATTGAAAAGGTTTATTTATGTGATCAAAATACACTAGTAGTTCTGTGCACTTAAACAGTAGACCTCGGGAGCACCCTTTGCCACAATTTTCTGGTACTCTCAATCAAATGTGGTATTCTTTAAAAAAAACAATATGTATCTTCTTATTTTAAACAGCTGAATGACGATTCGTTATTCAAAAACTCTACGTCAAACGTCCCGCATTGAATGAAAGAATATAATTTTATTGTACACCGATAATAAATAACACAAAATAAATTTGAACAAAGTTTACAATAGTAGGTACAATGGGCGGTCTTATCGTGAACTCCGAAAAGTGGTGTATTAACCCCCCTTGCCCCTTTTTCTCACCACCTGTTGTTTTACTCAACAACCTTTAAAGAATCATGTTCTGATGTTTCAGCAAACAATCATGAAGATTTGTTTATAAATACCGCTATAGCAAACTTTCCCTTTTTGGCCCCCTTCTTTTGTACCACTTAGGTGGCAGACAAGCACACGGCCCACCTGATGGAAAGTGGGTACCGTGGCCTATGGACGTTTGTAACACCAAAGGAGTCACAGTCGCGCTGCCAACCCGATAAGTACAGAGTTTCTGTGCCGTCAGTGTAGGACAAGCCTTTAGTCCTTTTTGACTCTATCATATTCATTATATACATATAATCACGCCTTTATCCCCGGGGGGTTAGGCAGAGGTGAATTAACATCCACATTTCACCATCATTGTATTCAGTCCTACGTAATAGGGGGTGAGTCTATTGCCGTTTTCCGGGCACTTTTGTTGCCTCGAGCCATGAATCTGAGGCTTTCACGCAATGCGGTTATGGTCCAAAATTAAAAGGGTTTTTGCACAGTGAATGAAAAATTGTAATTAAACTCTTTTTTTTTATACCACTTGGTTGGCAGACAAGCACACGGTCGACCTAATGGAAAGCGGTTACCGTGGCCTATGGACGTGTGCTACACCAAGTCACACTCGCGCTGCCAACCCTGTAAACAAGAGTTTCTGTGCCAGCAGGACAAGCTTTTGGTCTTCCCACCGACAGCACAAAATCTCTCCAGTGAGCTCTGGCTACCCTATTCACCGCCGGAAACACAACACGAGGTTATTATAGCCGCGGTATTCTGTAGGGCAGCAGTACCTCCTACTTCCCCAGTCTTTTTATTGAATTTTAGACTTTAAAGGATTACAGATAAAGTCTAAATTTTTTACAGTGTCTGTGTATGACAGTGGTTTAACTTTAGGAGAATTGAGGTGTGTCATTATTTGTAATAATGTTACTGCGTCCAATTAACCTTATAATGAAAACAACCAAGTTAAAATAAGTAACAGTGCCACTATAAATGCTGAGCACGTAGCCATACTAAACGTACATCTTATGTGATTAGAAAGTTAGCTTAACCATCTTTCCTCATATAGGTACAGTCAGCATGAGATCGATCTTGACGAACGAAGTAGGTACTCTAAATGATCTTAATGCCATGGTTTTCCCCCCGTTTTGATATTCGGTACTTCGAACGATGATGCATTTAAAATCAAAGAAAAAATTTGGTTTGCTATTAATACCAAGATATTATAATCCTATTGAGACTTTGTAGTCAAGAGTGTTCTGACGCTGACTGTACCTAACTAATGGTATATATATATATATATATATATACTATTATTTTTGTGAAAGCTTCGGATGCAACTGGGATTAACATTAGGAAGAAGAAGATTTTGAATTGGCTTTTTTTTTCAGTTCTGTTTTCAAATTCAGCGCACTTTTTTTAACACGAATCCATCATTAATTGCGCAGATTTTTATTCATCGTAAATTAAACACCACCAAATGAGAATCGCGGAGTTGAAATATCACCTACGGACTTAGTTGAAACTAACGAAAAAAGCAACATTACTAACGTCATTGACATCATATCAAACATAAATATTTCCCTGTAAACTATAACCAGCAGACATCAGCTAGATCATCAACATAACTCAAGGCTTAAAACTTGCAATTTGTATGCGAAAAGGTTCAGAATCTGCCGCGTGTTCTGAATACAATAATCATTTAGATGTAACTGCTCGTAATCGGTTATTCTGTTAAATTTATATATAAGTATATACCAACAAATTGAATCGTAAGAACATTTAATAAGACATGCAAACGTATATCATACACTTTAATACTCGTATGTCCTATTTACAATATAATATGAGATGCTACTTATGAAGTGCTGTACAAATTCATCAATTGAATTCATTTTGAATATAGATAAATAGACTAAATACCAAATACGACTATGATAATATATAATATTGATAATGATATATAATATTGATAAAGAAATTGAATAGTACTAAAAACATCATTTTAGAGTTAATTTGATTTGACACTAAATATTGATTAAAATAATATATATGTATCTACTTAATAATGTAGTAAGTTAGTAAACAGTTCATTATTTCTCATTTCAGTGACCGGCTACGAGTCAGACCGTGAAGAGTGGAAAAGCAGCCGATCTCAGTTCTCAACAACAGCCTTCGACAGCCTTGCAAGACCAACGAAAATGGCAATGGCACTCACTCTAAGAAAACCCCAAAGATTGGAGCCGGTGCCTCAGTATTACCGACTACCTACTGAACAGAAACCAAAACTGACACCGATGCCATTCCGACCGAACAACTTCATCCAAAGACCACCGCGGCTACCGCGGCCGAACCCAGAAATGAAAAGAAACTTACTAAACACTGATCATCGGAAATTTACATCATTACAGAGCCTGGAAATGCCTAAGAAGTTAAGTGAACCGAAGAAACAGATTGATCCTAAGAAGAACTATTCAAATATCTCTCACAGAATAACCGGCTTGACGAATAAATTAAGGGATTTAGGTAATCCAAGCAATACGATTGGTAGATTTAAAGCACAGTCTCACGGTGACGTAGCTAATTTAAAGCCAGTATTGAAAACAGGTCAAGATGGAGCAAAGAGGTCTGTTGTAAGAACTTGCAGTGCTGAACCACCAAAGAAAGTCACGTTTAGCGCATTTGCTACCGTTCAAGTTGTGTAACATGAAAATCGTATAAGCAAGGACTAATTTGTTTTCATCTATGACTTGAACTTAAGTTTCATTATTAAACACTGTCATAGTTTCGTCTACATAATAGTATTCATGGTGTTGAGTAAGTTTCTCGCCATTTTAATCATATTGATGGATATTAGTGAGATCAGATGTAGTTCTTTGATGATATCTAACACACTAATCCGAGGACTGACTGATTTAAGAAATATTATGCGAGGATATAATGTAAATAAGTATAGCAACATATACGTATACGGTAAACTTTATGTGTAAGGACGGTCAGGCCGGGAATTCTGTGTAAATAAGAGTATATTGTAATATAGACGTTGTATGAACGATATATATGATTAGTTTTATTTAGAGAATCATTTATATTCTGTTTGTTAGGCCAATAAATAATCTTCATTTATTCTGCTTGTATCAAACTCTTCTGGTGAGTTTTATATTTGTTATTCTGTACTTTATCATATTTTTTATTTATTCGATGTAATAATGTTATACATAAATAAGGTTAGTTTGTCTAGTGATTTCATTAAATTCACCCATTCAATTTCTATTAAACATTTTGATTCTGATCTGACTAGTGAGATATTTAAAGCCAAAATTTGTTTTGATGAGACAGTTTTCTAGAATATACGTGTACGACCAAGTACCAAATATTTGTATTTTAATCATATATCATATAAAAATGCGGTCGAAATTCTTTGTAAATTTTATATATTACCTTAAGGCCCGTTTAGACGAAAATAGTTTCTCGTACGTTTCGGTTCGAGAACTCGTACGCTATTATCACCAGCAATAATTGCCATGCAATCATCGTATGAAAATCAGGCAAACCCAAAATTCTCACCCATTATCATACGAGATTCTCAAGAGACTTATCACCATATCTCGAAATACAAATATTGCTTTAAAATTCCATTTAGACGGGCACTATCAATATTCAATTGCGAACCAATTGTCGACAATGTGGAAGAGCAAGCGAGCCATATTTTTAACATAACATAAATAAACTCACGCCTATATCACCGAAGGGGTAGGCAGAGGTACTAGCACCCACATTTCGCCAGTTTATGTTTAGGTCCCAATGTAATAGGTGGCGAGCCTATTGCCATTAACCGGGCACTTATAAACCTGCGATAAATACACACATAACTTCGAAAAGCATCGAAAAGTCATTGGTGTGTTTCATGGTAAAACCTAGGATCGAACCCGAGACCTCGTCTCAGCAGTCCATTACCCATCCCACTAGGCTACCGCGGTTATTTTTTATTCTTTCGATAATCATATCTTGCAGGTGAGGAACTCTTCCCGTCTAAATGGGCCTTTTTCTCTGATATTGATGTATTGTATCCTAAATGATTTTGTCGTGATTTGACAATTATAAGTGGACGTTGAAGTTTGTGGTTCCCTATCTTGATGTTGTTGTGAAATGCCACCAATCTTTGTGTGAGAGATTGTTGTAGGTCAGTTTCAGATAAAATGGAAATTCGACAAAGTATTTATGTTGTTAATTATTTATTCTCAACGAATATATATTTATACTGTAGCAACGGCAAAGGCTTCAAAAGCTCGCAATTCCAAATTTATTCTAATACAGATTTTTTTACGATATGATATCTTTTTGCTTGTATCATTTTATTGTATTGCATTTTTCCGTATTTATGTGCATCTTTTGTGTATTTTTCATTTCATTTTTATTATATACTGTCGGGTCATTAGAGTGTAAATCTACATGTGGCGACATTTAAGTTTCTTTTCCATCAAAGATGTGCTTGCTGCGAAGCGAATTTTCCCCAGCTTAATTTACATCGCATATATTTAATGCTTCAGTAGTATAGCTGTATATTTCGTTTCGTCTACCTCGCAGATCTCTGATGGAGCGGCCTTTGTATTTCATGAAATTAAACATTTATTTTAATATATGACTCCAATATTATTGGTATACTTAAAAATTCACGCAATTATTAGGTCGATGTATAAAGAATCAAAGAATATTCAAATGTGGTAAACTAGTCGTCAAAATTTGTATTTTTTTTAATTCGCGCTAAAATTGTGTGCTTCACTTTCTTACAAAATGTATACTTTTGTCTAAAAATCTAATTCTTTAGAATATAAGTGTAATCTGTACTGTGTATAGTTAGTAATTCTATGAATATTCGATATACATTTTGAAGTGTTTGAATTGTAATTTTATTAGTTCCCTAAGTATCTAAATAGAGTAACGTACATATAATAAAAACTTGTAAAATTTATTCTAATTAATATAAAAGTCATAATTATTTCGCATAATAATTACTCGCATAGAATTCTTATAAGATTATTCAGTGTGCATTAATTATAACTGTTTGATTTATTTTTGTTGTTAAAACTTGTTTCAGTTTAGGTTTTGTTTTGAAAAATAATAAAATGTTTGTTTATGAAATTTCATTTTTATTTTATCATCACCATTATTTTCACTCACATTTCCTTCGCGTGGTTCCCGGCAGAGTAGAAATAGGGCCACCCTATCTCTTCCCATGCGGTGTCGTACAAGGCGACTAAGGGATAGGGCTGTTTAATATCAGACAGATATATACAGCCCGGACTCAGTCTCAAATGCATGGCTCGAGTTAACAATAGTGCCCGGAACACGGCAATATTCTGGGCAGTGGCGGGGCAACAACTAAATTTGATGTGGGCAAGACAGATTTCGCGAGGCCCTGTTCTATGGCGACCTGAAGACGGATTTTATAAAATAATAAAAACAAACAAAACAATTAACACTGCCAAGTTTTTATTCATAAAAATACAAATTAGATTAATAAGTATTAAATGAAAAATTACAAATCGTTAATATAAAGGTGGAGATATACATTTCTTAAAGTGTATCTTAAAAAACATTAGATTTCTTTATTAAAGGAACAGAAATTTCCTGCTTTTAACGTTACTAAATTCCTTAATTATGGTATCGTAATTCAGCCTAGATGCCAAATCTGATTCAATTGATAAAACAGCCAAAGCTGAAAGTCTTTCTTGGCTCATTGTGTTTCTCAAATAATTTTTTATTAATTTTAATTTTGAAAAACTTCTTTCAGCAGAGGCTGTACTTACCGGAATTGTTAATAAAATTCGGATGACAATGTAAATATTTGGGTAAATTTCTTTCAAGCTATTTTCTGTTATGTATGACAGCAGCTGTTTCACGTCTTTAATGAAGTTGGGTAAATTCGGGATCATTGTATTTAATTCTTCATATAATTCAAATGGTTGGAAGTCACTGCTCTCACCCACACGCAGGACGTTATGTAAATCGTTACAGTGTTTTAATATTTGCTCCTGTGGCATATTTTTTAGCGCGCTTAAATCATAGAGAAAACCAAAGTCTTCAAAATGTTGATTTAAAGACGTAAATCTTAATTCCATATTGGTTATTATAGAATCAATCATGGCGTAAAAAAAATCTGTTTGATACCGGATTTTGGGAGACTGTATAGGTTCATCGCTGCTTTCATAATCGAACATCCTTTTCTTTTTGGCTACTCTTTTATTCTTAAACTCTTTTGGCAGGTCATAACAGCTTTTCTCAGTAAATTTCCGAACATCAGACAGGGATTTCTCAAATCCAGTTTCCCGATACTCTTTTATCCATTCACAAAATGTGTGTAAATGTTCAAGAGCAATGCTTAAATGAATTTGTACTGATTGCCATAATTTACTTATTATATTAACACGCAATAATATCTCATACCACACATGTAAAGATACGATAAATTCTAAACTTAACATTTCATTTAGTATTGAATCGCAATCACTGAGAGTGTCTGATTCCTCCGTTTGATTTTTTAAGTTTTTTATGCATTCAATCACTTCATCAAATTGCAATAATACGGCCTTTACTGCTTCGACTCTACTTTCCCATCTTGTGTCTGATAAAGGTTTTATAGTAAGTTTTAATTTTCCTTTTATAAAATCCCAGCGCTTGCTTGATCTTGAAAATAGCAAATAAATTTTTGTATGAAACCAAAAAAAGTTTTTGCTACCATAGATGAGTTCGCTGCATCTACCAATAGTAGATTCCAACTATGACAGCCACAAGGTGTGGAAAATGCCCTAGGGTTAATATTCAATATTCGAGTTTTAACTCCACTATTTACACCTACCATATTTGCACCATTGTCGTATCCCTGGCCACGGCAGTCTTGAATATTTAAGTCATATTTTTCTAGGTGTTCCAGTATAGCATTGGCTAAATATTCTCCAGTTGTCTGAGTAACAGCTAGAAATCCCATAAAATGTTCGACTATTGTACCAGTTGACGTATCACAAAATCTTAAGATAACCGACATTTGTTCAACTCTATTACAATCTCTAGTGCAATCGAGCAAAAAAGAATAATACTTTGCTTCTTTAACCTTACGAATAATTTCATTGACAACTGTTTTTGACATCAATATGATCAATTTTATTCATTTTGAATATCGTGACTTAAATAATGGTGTGAAAGTTGTTTGTCACTAATGCGTTTCATGTGTTCACGTAAAGTAGGATCAAATTTTGATATCAGTTTAAATAAATCTATGAAATTACCGGAATTCTTAATACCGTCACCTGTCTTGAGAGATTCTCTGTGACCTCTAAATGCAAGATTATGAGAGGCCAAAAAGTTTATTAAGTCAATTATTCTCTCTAACAAGTTGTGCCAATGTTTTTGTGATTCACGTATTAGCCTTTATTGTACGTTATACTATAAATATTTTTATTTATTTGTGTAATGAATTTAGTAAATAATAATTTTTATTCTAAGTAATCTATACAGAAATAATTCATAAATATTAAATACAATAAAAATAAAATAACTATTATACAACTTATAGCTAAGAACAATTAAAAAGCGTCGTAGAATTCCTCCGCATCGCATGCCTCTTGTGGCAGCGTTCCCAGAAGACTGGCAGCATTGCCACGTTGTATGGCAATGCTTATTCTCTGACCTAAAAAGAGGCCAGCCTTCTGGTCACGAGAAGCGTCGACCATACGCTTCGCAATCTCACGGAAGAGGTTGCGAGCGCTCGGACCCCATGACCCCAAAGTCTCGACTCCAAACGGCACAAATTCATAATCTCCGATGAGATTGGAGTATTTGCGCCGCTTGAGAGCCTCTGCAGAAGCAGCAGCAGCTCCAGCACAGCCAGCCGTGCTAGTTATATGGGTAGGAGCCATGGTATCAACGCATGTGGCGTCCCACACCAGAGTCCTACCCATCTTCCATGGCATTAACGACATGCCATCCGGTCTCTTGCCATCGTCACGCGCCAAACCGTTTGGTTCTAGTACTGCTGGTACACCGGCGGTGACAAGAGCACGGCGGATTATGTCATTGAGGCTGGCGTGCCGTGGAATTCGCCCTGCGCTCCTGCAGCACGACAGACCATGGTGTCCGAGTCTGTCAACGGCTTCTCCACAACGGCATTGATGCGGAGAAACACACGGCGCACCTAAACGGAGACAAGTTGCGATGCGGAAGGTAGTGTCATCTAACATAGTCCCTACGTTAGATGACGGAAGAGCTTGTAGCCAAAGACCCGATTCCCACACTCCAACCGCCAGTAAACGGGCACGCTCAGCAGCATTGGAACATGTATTTAGTAATTTTTTTCCAACTAAGCTGCAGAGCGGCCCGTCCCACTGACGCTGTGAGAAGAGGTTCCTTGGGAGATCGGTGTTTGGACATGCAATTTTCCAAGCGTTCACTGCATCAGTCTTACACAATACTTCAGAATTAACTAGTGTAGGTGCAAGGATTTTCCTAGTTAATTCTTCGGTACTGTGGACTGAAGACAGGAACGCTGGTAAGCTGACATCTGAAATTTTGCGAATACCGAGCCCACCCAAGCGAATCGGTAGAGTCGCTTGTAGTAAAGCTCGGTCATCCAAGGCCACATTTAAAATTTTGGTGAGGGTATTTTCTATAATTACGTCCATTTTTTTCAAAATCGTTAAATGTTTAAAAAATGGTGTTGATCGTAGGGCATGGGTGAATTTTGGAACGAATAGGCAATACCGAAGAATAGTGAAAGCCGAGTGTATATTAATTTTGAGTAGGCGATCCGAAATGTCACTAAAATTTTGAATTTTTTCCTCTATAAATGGGGTATAGGCATCTTCTAGGATTGGGGACCCGAGGAGACGTAAAGATTCTTTTTCTAAAATTTTGATGGTGGGAGCTATGGAATTGAATTTAGAGATAGTAGAAATTTTGTCCGAAACGTCGTTTAAAAAAATCTCGCATTTGCTGTCATTTAGTTCTAAACCAATTAATCTAAATTAATTTTTAATAAATGCCAAATCTTGTAAAACTGTCTCCACATCTCCCCCTAGAGTCCCATCGTCTAGGTACCATACATTAAATTTAGAATTTAACCGCCGAATAATGGGCTGAATAGCTAAACTGAAAATTACCGTTCCAAGAGGGTCTCCTTGTTGACATCCAACAGCTGATTTCAAAAGGTTGTCCTTGTATAATAATTTGGAGGGGTATCTGTAACATTGCCAAAGAAAATTATAAATTTTGGGTGTTTCTAATTTAGCTTGGTTCAACAAGGTGTCTCTGTTCACCGAGTTGAAAGCATTCTTCACATCGACCTTGAGAATGACCTCACCTTTACTGGAGCCAAGGTAGGTTGATAAAGCATGTATGGCAGCCTCACAGCCCCCCTTTGAACCAAAACCAATTTGGAGGGGCTGGAACTTCAAAGATAACTCGGTTTTGTAATATTTACAACAGAGTTTGGCTGCCATACGTCGGTACGTACATCCCACGGCAATAGGACGAATGCCACCATCTCCCTTGCGTAGGGCACACAAATTAGCCCCATACAAAATGTCTGTGATGGCATCATCCACACTACCGGAGAGCATCAAATTCATGAGAGCCGTTAGCTCCTTCAGAAGTGCCTCACCAGCCTCCCCGGTGCTTCGCCCTAAAAGATCTTTTAAATGTTGTGGGGTTAATGCGTCAAGACCTCCGGCAGAGCCACTTCGAAAGGAGACAACGGCTGCCAACACTTCCTTGGCCGTTACGCACAGGCAATCAGGGTCGGGGACAGGTGCCTCAGGAAAGGAAAGGCCACCCGCAGGCGCTGGATGCTTGCTCCGCAGACCAGTAAGGGTCTCAGGAGAGCAGGGCGCCACTACATCGCTACTAAAAAGCAATCTCGATGCCCCACTTATGTCACCATCCCTCAATTTTGATTCAACCAAGTTAAAAATATTGCTTTTCCGAAACGAAGAGTATGTTGGGTTTATATTTTCCGTTATGACGCTACAATTATTTCTAAGCCTTTCGTTTTCTTGGTCTATTGTTTTGCCTTGATTTATTCCTTTCTCTAAATTTAACCATTGGAACATATGTGCCATATGTTCTTTGGTATTCTCATGTCTATGTAAAATGCTACTTAAATGTTTCCAGTCACAACACCCTCCTTGCACCACCTGAGTTTGTGAATTGCTAAATAGTCTGCATGGAAAACAGTAAACTTTATTTTGGGAATTGGAATACACTAACCAGCGACGATGTTGAGTTTCACCATTATTTAGTTTTCTCGAGAAATAGAAATTGGAAAAGTGTCTGTTATCATCACCTTTGGGATAATATTCATCACCGCTATTTAATTGCTGTGTGGGGCCGCTTCGAACTATGTCACGACGCTGTGTATCCGTTATGGGAAACGTCCACAATCCCGGATCCGAATTAACAAGTACTTGCTGAACTATGGCGCTGGCGTCGTCGCTGCGAATTGGAGAATCTATGTCAATCTGTTCTTCTTGATTGCTTGATGACAGCACAAGAGTTTCAGCGTCAATTTTTGATTGGCTAGAAGATGATCCACGCTCTACGTCTAACTGACGTTCGCTCTCGGTATTCAGTGCATCTAGAGCATTTTCCAACGGTATCTCGGACGTTTGTTGTGTAGAAGTCGAAGCTATCGATTCAGAAGGTTCTGTACTACCAGATGCAGTTTGGTTGAGGAACTTCATCAAATTTAAACTCAAAACTTGGTTGGTTGCAGTTCTTTCAGCTTTTCTTTTTCTTTTTGAAAGAAAGAAAGAAAGAAAGAAAGAAAACGCGTTTATTAGATACACACACTCACAAAATACGACATAAAATCAATAACATTAAATACTAAACAAGCATAATAAAATACATAATTATTAAGTAAAACAAACAAAAAATAACAAAAACAACAATCAAACGCTCGCATGCAGTTCGATGCGCACCGCCATGACTCATAATTTATGTAGGAATTGTGTAACGCGAGCGAGCAGCCCGCGCGGGTCGATCAGTGTCGCCCGATTCAACCCACGGGACGCACGCGCCACAAATTACAAATCGAGCCACCGCGGGCGCAGGCAGACGGCGTCCGACAGGTATAGGCACACCCAGATGAACCAACGACCCGTGAATTGGGCAAGATTTAACAAATACGAAGTGACGATCGGTGTAAGCACTCCCAAGTTCACGGAATCGCTGGCCCAGCCACAACAATACTTGCACCTACATCCCCCACACCTGTCGCCAGCCATACAGTGAAACCTCGGCGCCGGTCACATCAGCAAGTCTAATGGCCATTCCATGGAGGTGAGTGTCGTTTCCATTATGTTTTTTTCCGTTTATACGGTCAGTACCTATTTTTTACTTAATTGCAAATTTCATTTTAGGCCACGAAACCGCCGAGTGCCCAGCGACGCGGCTCCACACAAGCAGCATGACAAGGAAGGAAAAAATGCCAGTACGAGACGTCAGAACCCAAGCGGCCTCTGCGACGTTATGCATAACTTTACATATAACAACCTACACTTTACATAACAGGTGTGTCATTTTCATGTCGGCCGGTGTGGAGTGTGTGTCTAAATGGCTACAGTTCAGCTATGTGCTACAGATTGGGTACAATCTGCAGCGCTGATTTTCAACCGTAGCCCAGCCCAGTCAGGTAACTTGCTGTACCTACATTGATTAATTAGTATATATCACTCTCGTAGACATTATGCACACAAGAAGTACCTAGGTATGCCCACTGACATAAAAACGTATAAGTTCAGATCATGTTGGGTGTATCATCATACATCATATAACCAGCACATCCACCCAATTTTTAGATATCTTTATAGTGTAATTTTAAATATTACATTTTTAATATTATTATTATCTATTGATTTACCTACCTTACAATTTTATGTCTATACGTGTGAAATTATTTCATTTAGTCATTATATTCCTATAAATATAAGTACATATTTAGCAATGGTTAATTTTACGGCTCACGGCTTCACAGGCTCAATTTCACGGTTAAAATAATAATAACAACGATTCAGATAGCCATAATCCAAAACGAGCAGTAAAGAGTCTAATTACGGAATTGATTTTTGGGCAATAAGTAGGACATTTCTGTACCCAACTCGGAAGCCATGTACACCCGATAGCCTTCTAAGAGGCGGGGGAATATCATTCCATATCTTACTAGCCCGATATCTGAAACTGCCCTGAAAAGCCGCAGTTCTGTGTTTTGGTACATGTAGGTTTATACGCGACCCTCTTGTCAAATACCTGCTATTTTCATTGAGCCACTTAAGTTTAGAGTATAGGTATAAGGGTTTTCCTGTCTTAACAACACCAAAAAGAAGTGTTGCCAGATGTAATTCCCTCCTAAACTTCATTTTCAGCTTATTGTTAATGTTGAGATATGGCGTCACGTGGCTTCTAGGTGGTATATTATAACAGAAGCGCGCGCATGCATTTTGCACCCTTTGGACTAGATTGGCCGTTTTTGCTAGTAATCGTGGGCCATAGACCACGTCCATGTAGTTAAATTTGGACAGTACCTGAGTGTCAACCAGCCTCTCACGCAGCTGATTTTGCTGATCCAGACTCCCATTTTCTTCCAATATCTCTATCTCGGCCGGACATGTCGATAACGTCGTATCTATACACTGTAAACGAAAGCAATAGTTAACATTTTTTTGCAGTTTTATCTACATAATATTGTAAAACCTAAATTTAAATTAGTTTTCAAATAAAAATCTTTAAGATAGCTTTTACTACCTGCTAGTTTTAAAAACTTAAAAAGTCGATACGTTTTTTACCTTAAAGCTTTTTTGGTTTCCTTCAAGAGATATTATAAAGCGTATTTTATATACAAGTAATTACTGCGTTATATACTTACTACCAATTAAATATTTCTTACCTTATGTAAAATAGACGAGTACAGGTACCGGTGTGTTACAAATCACAAAGAAAACAAAAAAACAATTAAAAAAGTCACTGTTTTAAAATTTTGGGTCAGTTTACAGGATCAATCAATATACCTAAACACTATCTATTTATTCACTAAATATTATTAAAACATTGAACACACTATTCTTATCAAAATAGGTACGTACAGTCATAAAAATAAACAATATTGAATAACACAATTATACGTTTCTATTGTTATGCGCCTAGCGACTGCGTTGCGTACTTTGATTTGATTGGTTGACTTCCTAGTAAAGAAAGTAAACAAATAAACCGGGGATTCCCCGCACTCTGGTCGGCGGCAAATGTTGCCAGACTAAGAAAACATGTTTCACAACAAAATTGATTTATATTTTTTTTGTTTTATTCTCGCTTTAAACATTTTTGAGTCGCGAGGCCCCTTGTACCGCGAGGCCGTAGGCGGTGGCCCACGTCGCCCACGCTTAACGCCGCCTCTGCTCGAGAAGTCCAAAGGCTACGGTAACCACTTTCCATCAGGTGGGCTGTGTGCTTGTTTGCAACTTAAGTGGTATAAAAAAAGTGAGAAAAAGATATATCATAATGTTAGGAAAAACCAGAAGAAACCTTAGTTAAGTAAGTACCTGTTTACTTAAACAGATTGGTCAATTTGACTATAATCATGTGTCATCAATTCATCATCCATAACAATCCATAGGTAGTCTGTGACCATCACCATTATCAATTTTTCGTGTATCTGTGTACAAGATAGATAATAAAAAAACTGATAACGTTGCCGCACTTGCCGCTGTGTGCTGTCTATTTTTAGAAAGAAATTTACCGGCGCGTGTTGCGTTTTGCATTTTGGGAATTTTTACTTTCGCATTCCATCAATATTTATTAATAATTTAAGGTAAGATTTTGAAATCTTCAAAAATAGTTAAAGTACATACCATCTGTAATAATCATTTGAACATTTTGACAGCCAAGTATCGAATCGTATTTGTTTTCAACTTTTATAACTTTATACTTTCGTACTGAGTGTACAAGATATAAGAGTATTATTTATTTGCCATGATTATATAACTTTATTGCGACATTTTTGAGACAACTTATTTTTTTTTTTATTACTTATGTCAAAGTACAACTTCGAAATTAATATTATAAACGAATGCATTGCATTTTGCAGTACTTATTCATCTGAAATGTGTAACTTAGTTTGTAATCTAAAGTTCCTGAAGTTTTTAGACCACGTCAAATAGTCGCTTGGTCAGTTGGAGATAGGTACATTTTTTATAACTATCTTCTCACAGTTCATAGATTCTAATTAGATTATCTTGTACTAGCGAACCCGCCCCGCCTTACCCATGGCATACGTCTAAACCCCATATCACCACTTTAAGCCATATAGGCCCTGCTACATATTAAGTTTCCAATAATGTATGAGAATCGAGTAGTACCGTGATGATAAAATAAATTTTCCTCGATAAACAGGCTCGTCAACACAAATAATTTTTCAATTCAAATAAGAAGTCTCTGAAATCTGTAAGTTCATGCAAACAAGCTTTAAGCTTTTTGCACTACATTACAGTACTTATATTTACAATGATATACCTAACATGGTACCAGTAAGTAGGAAGGTATACATTATTATTTTAATGCCAAATTTATTGTCGTACTGATCTTGTGCCTAGCAATAGCAATAAATATATTTACAGTTTTATTTTATGTATTGTTATATTTCTATAGATACCTAGATAAGTTAGTGTTTGCGAGACTACTTGAATACATTTTCTAAATTAAATAAAAATAACCTAAGTTATACTTTATACCAGCCCTATTTATTTCAGCAGACAATAATAAAATTAATGTATTTCAAATTAAGCACAAGGAAAGCATTAAATACATCCTGTAATAGAATAAATGCAAGACCTCACATGCACCAATTAAGTTTAATTTTATTTCTTGATGTTAGCCATTTTCCCCCTTTTTTATTTCTTTTTTGTATATAATTATATTGTAGTTAGCTTATAATTATTTTCTAGCCAGTTGTATATATTTTATCTATAGGTATATTTATAATAGGGCCATTGAATTCTACCAAATTAAATAAATATTTTTTTAGTAAAATTTTTTTTTAAATGTTGTAACTAAAATTATTATTGTTAATTTGAAGTCATCATTCTCTGAGCGTTTTCGACTTTTCTTTCAGTCTAAATTATGAAGTAGCCAGCTGGATTTTTCCATGAGATCTGCTAACCATAGAGTAGTAGATCAAAGTCTACTTAGTAAGGAATTTTAGGACCTCGTAACTATATGAACGCGACTTTTACGCCCTGCGCAGCAAGCAAGGGTTCGATTCCTGCTCAGTGCAATGTATGCAAAAATATGGGTATTTGCATTGGTCTGGTCATGCCTTGGAGAGCATGTTAAGCCGTCGGTCCCGGTTGCCATAGGAACATCTATGGCAGTCGTTACGGGTAGTTAGAGCCCTTTAAAATCCAATTAGTAACTACAGAACTATATCCCAAATTGGTTGTGGAGGTCAGATGGCAGTCGTTTCACGGAAAATGACGATGTTCAGCCTCGGGCCGGAAAGCCGACCCCAACTGAGAAGGGAAAAGACTCGGTGGATGAGGTACTTAAAATCTGTAGTGTCCAACTTCACCATGTTTTCCTTGAATACATCAAGGCTCTTATGACTAGTACTTAATTGTGTTAGTAACACAAGAGATGTACGACAATAGTGTTGATACAGACAGACTTCAATCTACTACTTCAATTATACTTTGCTTCGTCTTCGAGATTAGAGTACTTGTAGTAGCACGTACCGTGTAGCCATTCATACACTATAGTTGAGAATTGTAGAAATAAATAAATATTTTAATATTAAGTAATAAATAGAAAACATTTTTTCCCTGATTTATTCATGTACAGCGATCCCCCTACTATGGCAACACTGTGCGCGCCATTTTCATTGACGTTTTAGTGTTCGGCCGTTCAACACCTCACTTTTCAAAATTCATAGTGTTAACTCGTATAAATATGCCTAAACGTAAGCATAGGGACAGTAATAGTGATGATTACATACTTAGAAAAGAAGCTGAAAAAACGAGATCAAAAAAGATCATCGAGTTCGTCTTCGAACGGTTCCGATACACGATTATCGTTACAAAAAGGGACTTACTAAGTATTACAACTTTTAAATATGATTTAACTGGTAGATATTTTATGTTTATTTAAACATTATGTTTAGTGCACTTCCATTGAGAGTGCTACCTTCATTATCTAACAAAATACATGAGGATAGTTTAGTGGGACTATCGCCTTGTATTGTTTTTATTATTCCTACCTATAAAAAATCAGTGCTGAGTTCATCTATTAAGGATGCTTACCTCACTGTAAAAACGGTAATATATATTACCACACCATAATTGAATGAGTACAGGTTTTTAGGCCTGTTACCTACAATTCAATAATTATATAACCTAAAATTTGGTTTTTACCTACATGAATTTTTTTTTTCTCTCTGTCTAATTTAGACAATCAAATGGAGGAATCTGTAGACTTAATCGATGTTAGTGTCGACATCCATGAGGATAATACAGTTGGATTAATCACACCTGAACCTCAAAACAATGACTGTACTCCAAAAATTGTGGACTTAGAACCACAAAACTTAGAACTCGACCCAGATCTGCCGTCGACTTCGGAAGCGTGCTCTGTCACCTTAGACGACAGCATACGCGAACTGTTAGGTGATAATCCTACAAAAAATAGGTCCTACAGCTCGCCAATACAATCAGATCTGGCGGACCGATGGGAGCACATTGTAACCTCTGGACTGCCCAGAGAGGTTAAGAAGGACCTTTTAGGTAAATATTTTGTACCTCAAAACTGCCAAAAACTTGGGGCTCCTAAGCTGAACCCGGAGATAAAAGCAGCATTATCAGAAACGCTAGTAAAAAAGGATGCAGTTATTGAGACCAAGCAAAATCAAAAAGCAGTAGCTTTGTCCTGCATCGGGCAGGCTTTGACAAAGATATTTGGTAGTGAAAACAAGGACACTGAAGTAATCAAGTACCTTATTGACGCCTCTAGACTTTTGTGCGACTCTCAATATCAGGAATCGATGTCTCGCCGAAGTTTCGTGACATCTACAATCAAAAAAGATATAAAAGACCAATTATTTACAACAGAGATTGACAGTCATTTATTTGGTGAGAAATTAGTTGACACACTAAAGGCAGCGAAAGCTATTTACAAATCGGGAGCTGAAATGAAAACGATAGCACATCCTAAACCTGGAGTCAACCAACCTCGGTCTTTAAATGTGAGACCTCCGTTTCCATAAGCGAGGCAGGCGGGAGCGGGGAGAAGACCGATGCCTGTGATGACTCAGCCACGCCGATACCAAGCTCCCGCGCCACCGCCGCCGCCACCAGCCCCACAGGCTACACGTTATCGTCATCCGCCGCCGCCAGGGCAGCAGCAGCGCTCGCGCGCGCACACGCAGACTCGCCGATAAATGAGGTACGCTATAAGACCGCCACAGCTGGCAGGTTAGCTTCGTTTCATGATAGGTGGCGTTTAATTACCAACGATAATCTAATACTATCGTGGGTTACAGATGGGTATACTATACCTTTTCATTCCACTCCAAAACAGGACTTTATACCATCCTCCAAAATCTATTCCTTAAATGAATTTAATGACATGCAAACTACTATTGATGAATTATTAGAGTCGGGTGCAATCACTGAATGTTCTCCATGTGATGAGCAATACATCTTAAGTATTTTCTTAGTCTCAAAGCCAAACGGAAAAAATCGCTTTATTTTATCTCTTAAATCATTAAATAAATTCATTACAACTAAACATTTTAAAATGGAGGATTTAAGGACAACATTAAAATTAATATCAAGAGGTTCATTTTTGTGTACAATTGATCTAAAAGATGCTTATTTTTTATTACCTATAAAAGATGATTTTAAGAAATATCTTCGCTTCACATTCAACAACAAATTGTTTGAATTTAATGTTCTCCCCTTTGGATTAAACACCGCCCCACTAGTATTTACAAAGCTAATGAAACCAGTCATGTGTTTACTCAGGTCTTTAGGATATATATCCTCAATTTATTTAGATGATTTTTGTTTGATTGCCGACTCATATAAAAACTTAGAACATAATATAAAACAGACAATAATTATATTAGAATCTTTGGGTTTTCTTATAAACTATGACAAAAGTGTCTTAATACCAAGTAATGTTTGTAAGTATCTAGGATTTATTATTGACACAAAAAAATACCATATTACCCTGACTAAAGAAAAAAGAACTTTAATAAAAACAGAAGTAACAAAGTTCTTAAACCTAAAACGATGCTCAATACGTCGATTCGCTCGCTTAGCTGGCCTACTCGCCTCATCCTGCCCCGCCATCCACGGTTGGCTATATACTAAGAACATTGAACGATGTAAATACCTTGCGTTATTAAAAACAGAAGATTATGACAGTTATATGTCTATACCTGAGTCTCTTAATGACGATTTAAAGTGGTGGAAGACTCACATAAATAGTTCCGTTAATCCAATAAGAGACGATAACTATTGTATGGAAATCTTTTCTGATGCTAGCAAAACAGGGTGGGGGGCAGCATGTGGTAAGGATAGAGCTAATGGAAAATGGAGTGAGAAGGAAAAAACTTTACATATCAATTATTTAGAATATTAGCGGCATACTTTGGCTTGATGGTGTTTGCAAAAGACTTACGAGATTGTCAAATACTCCTTCGTATTGATAACACAACTGCCATTTCGTATATAAACAAAATGGGTGGTGTACGCTTCCCACATTTAACGGATATTACAAGGAGTATATGGAAATGGTGTGAAGACAGAAACATATGTTTTCGCATCATATATTAGCTCCCAAGATAACGAAGTGGCAGATGTGGAATCGCGACGATCACACCCTGATATCGAATGGGAGCTAACTGACCACGCCTTCAGCAAAATAGTTGAACACTTGAAAAAACCGGATATTGATTTATTCGCTACAAGATTAAATAAAAAATGTGATAAATATGTTTCTTGGCATCGAGATCCCGGAGCTATAGCCATCAATTCTTTCACTTTAAACTGGACTAACTTAAATTTTTATGCATTTCCACCAATATCGGTTATTTTAAAAATGCTTCGAAAAATCATATCTGAAAATGCTGAAGGCATAGTGGTTGTTCCTCATTGGCCTACCCAGACATGGTTTCCTATCTTAAAAAGCTTATGTAGTGATATGATAGTACTCGGAATAAATACAAATGTCTTATTATCTGTCCCTAACAGACAACTTCAACACAAAGTCACCTTGATAGCAGCAAAATTATCCGCACGGCACTTTCACGAAGGAGCATCCCAACAAGTGCCTTAGATATTATGTGTGCTTCCCTCTCGGATAATTCAGTCAAGCCGTATGGTGTGGCTTTTAAAAAGTGGTTTAATTTTTGCAAATTACATAATATTACACCCTATGAAGCGTCAATTCCCCAAGTGATCTCTTTTTTGACTGATTGTTATCAGGGTGGTGGTGCCCAATATAGTACATTAAACACATATAGGTCTGCACTTTCGCTAATTGTTAATACAAAAATAGGTACTGACGATAGGGTAAGTAGGTTATTCAAGGGCTTCTATAGGCTACGCCCACCTATTCCAAAATACGATGTAACTTGGAATCCAGTGACTGTGTTAAATTTTTTGGAAGGCTGGTACCCACATGATGAAATCAGTTTGAATAAATTATGTAAAAAAGTTGTGACGTTATTGGCACTTGTAACTGCCCAACAAACATTTTTGTCATATAATTAAATATGTATATGACCTTGAGTCATATTGAAGTTATTTTACAGGTTTTTTTTAAACTCTGTGTCATGTACTAGTGCATTATGTGCCCGATAGTCATATACAGTTTCTGTCGTATAATAATGTCATATAGACGTTCTTTCGACTATTTTTTAAAACGGTTGTATAATAGCGTCTACGACAACGTCTATAAAACTTACTTATATGACTTTTCGTCGTGTATACATTTTCGTTGTATAAACATAATAAAACTGTCAATTTTATCATATAATTACCCTTTAAACGTCTGCTTAACGGATAGTAATTGTTTACACGTAGTATTTATAACCATTATATACACGTCGAATAAGTTATACGAGTGCAACCTGTATGCATCCTAAAGTATCATTAACATGATAATACGACCGCTATTTTGTTAATGCTCATATTAAAGTTTATAATAAACTTATATACGACTTCGACAACTTTGAAATCCAATTTATCATATTTACTTACGGTTTGGTACAACATGGATCAAAAAAAGTGGAAAAGTATTAAAAGAAGTGGTGCATTTAAAAGAAAAGTTAAAAATAACTATCATTTGCTTCAAGCAGGCCGTACTTTAATACAAAGTAATAGTCATAGAGCTCAAGCTGAAGAAAACAGTAAGGGTTCCGTATCACATTTAAATGCAAATTTAAACAATCAATTTAACCAAAATACTACGAGTTTACCCTGCAGTTTATTTGACGAAGTTCAGGACTCTTGTTCATTTTCCGAAGTTGAAGACAGTTATTCGTCATCGGAAAATGAAGATAATGTCGATAAAGGAGACATCTCAAGCAAAAATGATGACTTCAGACACCATTACAAAAAATGGGCTATTGATTTTAATATTCCACAAGTTGCATTAAAGCAATTAAATGTAATTCTGAACAAAAGAATTCCCTGTATAGTCCCTTTAGACCCAAGGACGCTTTTAAAAAGTAAAAAAGAAATACAAATAATTCTTATCGATAACGGTCATTACTGGCATAATGGTCTCACTGATTCCTTAAAGACAATTTTACAAAACCTAAATGAAAAGCCAAAATGCATTTCGCTTAATGTGAATATTGACGGACTGCCATTGTTCAACAGCTCTAAGCATCAAGTGTGGCCTATATTATGTAACATCCACGAAAGACCAATTGTGCCCCCTATTGTTGTGGGTATTTATGAAGGTACGAGTAAACCATCAAATATATCCGCATATTTTCATCCTTTTGTAAGTGAATTACAAGAGTTAATGTCTAATAATTTGAGAATTCCATCGCAAGATGGGGTCGATACATTGATCGAAGTTAAAATCAGAGCCTTCATATGCGACTCGCCAGCGAGAGCCTTGATCAAAGGTGGGTATCCTAGTCCCAGTTCTGTAATTTAAATACGTGCTATATTGTACAGGCTCAGATGGTCTAGTGGTAGCAAGCTCTGTCTTTAAGTTACATAAGAACAATTATGAGTTGAATAACTAACCGGAATTTAGTGACTTTGTGTTTTTTTGTGTTGTGTTTAGTGAATTTAGGGACTAGTAATAAATAGAAATTGAAATATAAGTCTAATAATAAAATTTTATATTTTACAGGAGTATGCAACTTTAATGGTAAACATGGTTGCTTGAAATGTACAGTAGTCGGCGAGTATAGTCATAAATCGCACACAGTTATCTTTGCAAAGACTGATTGCCCACGAAGAAATAACGCGGACTTTCGTTCTAAGAAGTATGGAGATCACCACAAGTACGATTCTCCTTTGCTAGCATTGCCAATAGATATGATTGAACAATTTCCTATTGGAGATTCTCTACATATTATTGATTTAGGTATTATGAAACGATTATTAATTGGTTGGAGGGACGGCAATTTAGGAAATTTTACTACAAAATGGCCTGCAAGGGAAATAGAAAAAGTTTCTCAATTTTTACTAGCCTGTCAGATGCCAAAGGAAATACACAGAAGTGTTAGAAGCCTTAAAGATTTGTCACATTGGAAAGGTTCTGAGTTCCGTACTTTTCTGTTATATTTAAGTTTTGTGATATTAAAGGATGTCTTAGATAATGCAGCATATCATCATTTTCTGTTATTTTACTGAGCTGTAACTATTTGTACAAGCGAAACACATTTTCCCTTTCTACCAGTCGCAGAAACAATGTTTAAGCACTTCGTTGACAATTATGGCAAATTTTATGGCCAAGAGTTCATTACAAGTAATGTTCACAATTTAATACACGTAGTAGAAGAAGTAAAGAGATTTGGAACCTTGCAGAGCTTTAATGCTTATCCTTTTGAAAATAAATTGAGTTCAATAAAGAGAATGATCAGAAAAGGAAACCAGCCACTTCAGCAAATTGCTAATAGGTTAATAGAGAGACACAATATTGAAGTAGAGAACGTAAGAAACGATACTAGTCATAAGTGCCCTACGGTAAAAAGTTACAAATATGGGAGTAAACTGAAGACAGTAATTCAACTAGAATCCTTTATCCTCTCAACTGATATTAGAGATAGGTGGTTTTTGACTAACGACAACCACCTTGTTGAATTGCGTTCGGCTACTTGCAACGAGAGATGTATACAGATAATTGGAAATCGGATTGAAAACTTAAGGATTGATGTTTTTGAAACGCCTATTAAATCTTCTCATCTGAATATATTTATGATAAATGAGAACGAAATTTCGCAAACTGAAACCATATATTGTATTACTGATATAAAGTGTAAGTTGGTTAGTATTTCATACAACGCAAACATGTATTTTGTTCCGCTTATTCATACATTTAAGAAATAGATAATAAAAGGCAGCTAGAATTGTTTAATTGTTTAATCACCCCCAAGAACATAATTACTTACATTTCAAATTAGTCAAAATGTGCCACTTATTAGAAATCAAAATTAAGAATCACTTTGAGAAACATTACTCGTTTTGAAAAACTTTGAATCGCTTTATGATCTGTAAATATAAATTAACTAACTCAAATCTACATCTCACAACAAAACATACAAAATAGCAACAAATAACATTCAAATTTGTAATCATTTTACCTGCCTAATAGTTATTAATAGGTATCTATATTATATAATTAACAAGCGGTGAACTATAAATTAAAGATTCTAACTAGACGTTATTAACTAATTATTTCGCAAGTAAAAGATTACAAAATTAACATAAATATTTATAGATCTTAATTAGTATGATGTATATTAATTTATTATTATTATTATTTCTCTTTATTAAAATAAACAACTTTCAAAAGAGCTTTATAGAAAAAGTAATACAAACCTTTTATTTTAAACTTGCAATATTAGGAACTTCTATATTCTATATTATTCTTCTTCTATATTATCTTAATTATCTAATAATGCTATTAAAATTAGAAAAAATAAAATATCACAAATAGAACGTACGAAATAGCAACGTAACAATGAATAAAATTTAAATATGTTATCTATTAACATTAAGCAGGTCATAATATTGACATATTAATAATCTTACAACAGAACATACAAAGGACATTCAAATTTGTAATCTTTTTATATAACTAAATCATTAACAAGTGGAAGAATTCTGTCAACTAGAAGTTATTATCTAATTATTTCGCAAGTGAAAGATTACAAAATTACAAAAAAAAGACAGGAAATAACTTTAAATTATCAAACAAATTAGAGTTGTTTGATAATTTAAAGTTATTTCCTGTCTTTTTTTCAAATAGTCACAGCCATATTTAAATATTCGTAAGGACGAGAGGATTACGCATCATCATAGGAACTGCATCCCAATCTAGCTGGTCAAATCATGTGGTGAGACATTTTCTTTTTGATGTGATCTATTTTCTAGCTCTACATTTTGGACATCACGTTGCTCTTCAAGTGACTCACAATTATTTTCTTGCAACACTTTTATTTTTTTTGGTCTTTTCTTTTGAGCAGAAGCCCTCAGCAGTTTGGCTTCGTTTCTTTTAATAGCATGCCTCATAACGTTTTTCAAAAATGATTCGCACTCTGGTATTGTGAAGTTATTGTCAGATTGGTGTATTATTTTAAAAAATAATGATATAGTTTTAGTATAGGATTTAAAACATATTTTAGGTTCCCCTCTGGTACCTCCAGCCCATGAACATCGGGTCATAAACTGCCGAGTGAACATGGCATCGACCAATGCGTAAGCGTTATTATATGCGCGACCTTTGCCTTTCGTGCAAATTACAGAAAATAACTTAATAATATTTTCTTCAGCTTGAGGATTATTTAAATGTTCTTCGAAACTAGTGAGTTCCTGTAGGTTGCTTATAATTTTGAAACTATTTCCCTGCCCATTACTGTCATTTACTGGTACCGAAATACATGTCACCAATTTTTCTAATTTGGTGTCCAATAACGCGAGTTTTTGTAAAATATTTTGCTGATTATCAAATAGTACTTGTATATTTACTTCATTTGCTGATGCCACGCTTATTAAATGGTTGAACTTTTGCTCTATGCTATCCAACTTTTCTGTACTAATTCCTGAGATTCCTGTGGTCTCAATGGCTTGATCATATGGTAATTCTAAAACCTCAACATGAGATGAATGTGGTGTAGTGTCAAAACTGGCACTATTTATTTCAACGCCACTGGTATCATCCTAAAAGAAATAAAATATAAATCACAAGTGTCTGCGTATTTAATTTCATAAAACTTTCTGGAATAAGTACTGATAAGACCCTGGGAAGGCCAGGGTCTCAAACTCTTTCCACACCAAATATCATTTAAATTGGTTCAACTTTAAGCGTGAAGAAGTAATAAAACCATACGTACGTATACGTAGTAACCGTGTATTTCCATTAAGGGACGAACGACTGCACATACATCCAACAGCATACAGTAGCGATGGGCTCACCACCTGTCACGCTGAACTAATGTGCAGTCGCTATTTGGTGAAAAGTGAACTATGGCAGAGGACTGCTTTTTCGGTCCTTGCCTAGTCTCTGACGAACCGTTCGAGGATCATAGTCGTGATTGTATGTATGTATGTAGATAACAAAAAAACTAACTTCCGCATTTATATATAAATTACTCCTTAATTTATATAAAAAGTAAGGAAGAAAAGATAATTTTTGGCAAGAAGCATAAAAGAGTAACAAACAAACTCTCATTCACATTTACATTCAATCATGATAGTTGAGGACCTAATAATAAAAATATAAATATGTAAAATGTATAAACCTACCGATAGACAGTTTGATACCAGGTCGTTCAAGTTTATTTGGGTCGATTTTTTAGGTTGTTGAGTTTGTAAGATCTCCTGGTCCGTATCCGTGTCGGACATATCTGACATAAGACTGATTTCTTTTTCGGAACTTTCATAGTTGGGAATATTATTTCGTTTCAGGATACATGGCATCGATTTCCAATTTTTTTCTGGTATAGAATCCTCAGCCTTTATCAAAATAGCCACATTATTTCTTGGCCAATATAATGTTCCACGTTGTTCCCATTGTGCTGGCACAGTCGTTAATAAAGATTTACCATTTTCTGTACTCTCTACTATTTTAAAAGGCATTTTGCTAGAAAATAAAAAAAAAAACAACTTATTATGGATAATAAAATCTCTATTTGGACTCAATAAATAAATTACGCTAGATACCTACTAACGTTTAACCTAATAAACAAGACTAATTACAATATTCGCATTCATCTTCTGGGAAATGATCATAGATAGAAAAGTATTTGCAATGAGGGCACCAAAATAAACCGTAACGTAATAATTTTTTTACATTATTGCCTGTCATAATAAAATGTAACGGTCTATTTTGACGGACTATCGACGAACCACATCCATAACAACGAGAGCTAAGGATAAAATGAGTAAATGACCACGGCCATTTCAAATGTGTGCGTATCATTTCGATGAAGTCCATCTTTGATAAAAACTTATCAACATCCGCATAATTGTAGATCATTGTGGGGTTTACCTTAAACAAAAGTATTATTTAGACTTAATTATACGTCACACCAATCTTTCTGGTCTTAAAATATAAATTCTATGAACTACATTAGTTAGTTAGGGGTTTATTATTTTATTATTTATCCCCAAATCAATTTAGGTACTGTCATGGCGTACACATTTACAATTAACACGCAGTTTATGGGTCGGGAAGTTTTATAGTTGTCATATAACGTAGTTACTTAATAAATTATCAATAAAAATATGTGAAAACCTTAAAATATTAAAAGCGCATAAAAATTTTGTTAAAAACTTACCTCACATTAATCAGTAAACTTTATTGCACAATAGTTTACAACTGATGAAATGGTTTTATCACCTCAAATAACAACGAAAAAATGCAATATTAAATTTTCTGTCAGAACACTGCCAAAGTAAATTAATGTGGTTCTATAGTCTGTTATATTTATTCGTTTAATACAAGTTGCATCATCTTTAAATGACAATAGTACAACGATTACATTATATAAAAGTTATATTGTGCGCCATTACTCGACACGAAGTCGAATACGCGTGATATACCTACACGCAATAGCTACATTATACGACATAAAGTTAAATCGCCGACGTGTATATGAGGACTATGCGACTAAGTAGGTATTTATATGACTGTTACAAGAAACTCTTGGCACCTTAAGTTGAATAAAATGGGCCCTTATGCCGTCGAGTAAACGTAGTTATGATATTTATACAACTATATTAAATAATAATAAGTTGCCACCAATACGTCTACTCAACGTCGTAAATGTTTGTTGGGTGCACACAGAGTGCAAACTTTAAGCAAAATCAAAGTGCAAAATATTGAAGTATGTCCGGATGATAGAATTATTATTAAGATACCTGAATTAATTAAGACATCAAGAGTTCACTCAAAGCAACCCACATTAATATTACCTTTTTTTAAAGAAAAGCCTCAAATTTGCCCAGTAAATGCATTATTAGATTACAAAAGTAGAACTGATTCTATAAGAACTTCTGATCAACTACTCATCAGTTATAAAAGTCCATATAAACCAGTTTGCTCTCAGTCTATCAGTCGCTGGATAAAAGAAATATTGCGTCAAAGTGGTATTGATACAAATATTTTTTCTGCTCATTCAACCAGGCATGCTTCAACATCCACAGCTCATAAAAATGGTGTGAGTCTAGATCTTATACGATAAACCGCTGGATGGTCAGATTCATCCAGTGTGTTTGCCAGATTTTATCAAAGATCTATTATTGTCGAGGAAAGAAACAATAATATTGCTATGTCAATATTAAATTCTGATTGAATGATAATTACCTGGAAAAAAAAAACCTCATTGCTGTTTTATCAAACAAATGTTGTCATTTTTTTGGTAAATAATAAAACCAAGAATAAGTTACATATTTTTGTTTAAATTATACATTATTTCATTATAAAATCCTAATTATAGCAATTACACAAAAATACGAGTTTAAGTTATTTTTTTTTTCATTTAGAAATTTTGTAACTCTAAAGCTCTACAAGTACTCTAATCTCGAAGACGAAGCAAAGTATAATTAATGATTAAACGAACTTACCTTAAGTGATGTTCTATCATAATTATACGAAGGCTTCGTCTGAAGAGATTAGCTCCCTCCCTACCCAAACCCAAGAAAAATTTGCTAAAACAAAAAATAACAAAATATTATTTGCTCTAAACTAAATGAAAATGGCGCGCACAGTGTTGCCATAGTAGGGGGATCGCTGTACATGAATAAATCAGGGAAAAAATGTTTTCTATTTATAACTTAATATTAAAATATTTATTTATTTCTACAATTCTCAACTATAGTGTATGAATGGCTACACGGTACGTGCTACTACAAGTACTCTAATCTCTTCAGACGAAGCCTTCGTATAATTATGATAGAACATCACTTAAGGTAAGTTCGTTTAATCATTAATTATAATCATGTGTAACCTTAGTACAGTTGTGAAGAAAAGTGGTTAGACGCGACTACGGCGAAGCAAAAGGAGGGTTATGATTTTGACAAGATGTTTTATGTACACTCACAGCTCCTCAACTACTTATAGACCTAGATAAACGCTACGTAAAATCGTTACGATCGCACTCCACTATTCAAAGTGCATCTATGAATCGTTACGTGTAAATTTTACATTTCGTAGATTTTCAAGCAATACGCATCTAAATCTGTTTTTACCGGATCAGTTCAAACGTTACAGACTTACATTGTACATAATCGTAATGATTTATCGTAGCGGTTGTCCCATAACTTGGACGCGTTATTATTGCGTTTTGACACCAAGTGAGTGAGTGTTTGTTATTACATTCAAACTAAAATAATAAACAAATGTAAAATATGTCAGAATATAGTGTACGTTTTAAATTAAGCGTAAACTATTTTCTACGCTACTGTACTCCGCACTTGCCATTAAAGTAGGTAGCACCTTATATAGCGGTACACGCCAAAACCCAGTCACTCGCTGCACGCCGCATGAATGCGTCGTCAGTCTTATTTTTTTTAAAAAGGGAATATTGTCTCTGCCTATAGAATGGCGCGCATTTTGAGATTATTGAGATGTGCTATTGTTTTGTTAATAGCAGACAGCACTATGGTAAATTTTAGGGTGTTTGCGAGAGCGATGTCTAAGATGGCGAAGAGTTTTGAGACCCACCAAGTGGTGCCAGATGTCGTGTCGAAAGCCCCCAGCGGTATTGCTACTGTAAGTACTTACCTTTTAAATTATTATTTTTTACGCAGCCATGATTCTATTTTTTTATATTTAACCAACCCCTATCGTAGGTACTTTAACACAAATAACAACAGTTCATTAGTTTATCAAACAATTTCAACTATCAATTTGAACATTGTCGAATTATATTGTAAACAAGCGAAACAATCTTCTCGCAGCTTCTTAACTTGGGCTACCTACTCGCACCTATCACTCTGCATTGTATCCACGTAAGTCCAAATAAACTTCATTTGCAATCACTGTCGGTTCACTTTTAGTTTTAATTTGGTCATAATCTATCAGCAAAATGTTACAAGCCTTCATTTTGTGTGTGCTTCTCCTACCACTGTGCTTGTGTTTGGTTCTATTCGAAAACTTCGCATCTTGTAACCGTCTCCGGCTTATGGAGCATAGCGTGTTATATATAGCCTAGAACCTTACCCAAAAATTGGGCTATCAATTGAAATATTTTTTCGCACTACATAAAACTACATGCGCGTTCAAACAAACGCTTTATTATTTGTATAGGTGGACAGTTAGGCGAATCCGTTTCTTTTGTTATATAATATGCAAATCTTCTTGATGGACAGGAAGCAGATGCAAAGCTAGTTTTACATAACGTGTACCCAATTTAAAGTCGTCAAACTATGCCAATTCTAATTAAAATGATAGTTATCGATGCGGCTTCATACACAACAGAAATAATCTGTAAACTAAGATTACAAGCGATATACCTACTCGTAATAGTGCATTTTTTAATGTTGTTAGTTAAACCGCCTATTTGTCTTATCACAACCACTTATTTAGACAAGAAATTTAGATGTATTTATCAAAATAAATACATCAAAAAAAAAATTGTTGTCTAAATATGTTGGTATAAATAAATAAACCTAAACATAATAAGTGTTCTGTGGTTGCATAGTATAAGACAGTTCAAATCGATTAAGATATAGAAAAAAATGAATCGGTTCAGGCTGAATTCATATATCTTAGTCGATTGAGATGTTAATTAATTAGCATAAATTTCATGCAGTACAAGACGGAGGCCAAAAAAAAATACATTTATATAAAATCAACAATGTACTTAGAACTATAACTCCCGGGTACAGGGACCAGACTACTGATAGTTAGGGAAATTAATCTTCTCACGTTTCGAGGAGTACTGCCTTCTACATAAAACCAACTGCTAAACGCTTGATAATTCAGATGTAAGTTCTGGATTTTGGCAATCACACAGTGTCGATTGTCGCATCGGAACAATAATTGCTGAATTCACATCTTCCCCATACCACATGTCGACAAAGTCATAAATCATTATTTTATTTCATTCGAAATGTTATTGAAATGAACATATTACCAAAATGTTTAACATATTTAATAAACTTCCGGAGTCAAAGTCAAAGTTCTTTATTTGTAGAATATGGTACAAAAAATGATGTTTAAATTATACACATAGTGTCGGATCACATATTCTGCCGGTTCTGGCGTACAAAATTTACATAACATAAACATTACTAAATATCAAATACAAAATCCCCACAATATATCAGTTCTATCAATATTCAAATTAAAATGCACAAATATAGTTAAATAACTCAAATAAATGTCAATTAAAAAGTATAAATAAAAAATGTCAATCAAATAGGTACATGTCAATAAAAGTAAGTCAAATCAAATTATAATGTTATCAATAATAATAATAAATAAATTCTTATGTCACAAGTTATCATTTAAGAAATCTGAAATTTTATAGTATGCTCTCTGTAGTAAGAACTTTTTCAAACCTATTTTAAATGCGTTGTCACTCATCTCCTTCCAATCCCTAGGCAATTTATTAAATATTATAGGCGCCATACATATAATGCTATTGCGCATAAGGGCCGTCTTCGCCTTGTGCAAACGAAGCCTGCTATTGTCCCGCCTGTTTCGCGGGACCGCTGCTTCCAAGGTCGGAAACAGATGAGGATTACATTTCACAAACATAGCTACTTCAAAAATATTGAGATGGAGATTTAGAAAAAATGGTTATTCATAAAATCTAAATCTATTATCTCCGGTGTCTCCTGTTTTTTGTTACCGGAGCACAACCCTAATCTCAGTCTACGATTTTGTTGTAAATGTCCAAAATTCACATTAGAATAAAATATAAATGAACCAGATAGAAAAGGGCCCACAAGAGGCAACAACAGTTGCTAGGCAGGGCTTGAACAACTTAGCCTGCAATAGGGCTATACAGCAGTCAGTATGTAAGTACTTTTTGATCTTTGAAAGCGTATCTTACAAGTTTTGTGCTGGAAAATGTAAAGCATAGCCAACCTATATCATAATTATTGTCATAAATTTGCTTACTGCATTTATACGGGGAAAGCGAAGGTACAAAAGATTCATGATTCAATGGGAGTAACGGAAAGAGAACTCTATCACTATCACATATCAGATCTCTTTGATATCGAGCAGAAAATTTTAGATACAGGCAGCACTACTTCAATTCACGGATTTGCCAGTCTTGAAATGATAAAATATGATTTCAATAATTTAAACTGTACTATGACTTAACGCCCTACAACCCAACATAATACTTATTTTCGTTATAGGGAGTACCTAGTGAGAAGCTAGCGCAATGCATCATCGGATTGTGCCAAAGGCGCCGCGTCTTGCTAGGCCCTAGGCCCTCACATCTGCGTACCTTAGACAAATTATTAATGCAAGCTCTACAAGAAAGCAATAGAAGCTTACAAGAAAGTATTTGACATAGCGCTGAAGTGATTACTGCTGCTCCGAGGGACTATAGTGTTGAAGATAATCAAAGTAAACTCATAATAAAAAAGAATTATTATATTTATTTATTTATATTTTTTAAAGAAGGCTTACAGACTAATATACAAATTGAATACACAAAAATATCATCAAATCGCTAATTAAAAGCCTCCACATTTATATAATCATTAAAAAAGAAGAAATAATAAAATAAAACACAAAATACAGTTACAAAGAACAAAAATAAAATTAATAAATACCACAATTACAAAGCTATAATTACATAAACAGAAGAGAGTGCAAGGAACGTTACTTAAGTTAGTACCTATATATCAATCCGCCGGTCAAAGTAAGACTCCGCTAGCTGTCGTCTTATTGCCGCCATACTATTGCTGAATAGGTCTATATCAAGATGCTGTGTAATTTTGTTAAATTTAGATGCGCTTCTTATTGAGAAGGCATTCAGTCTGTAATTTGTAATAGCTCTCGGAATGTTTAAAATCGGCCGCTGCCGAAGTCCCAGCACGTTGGTTCGCAGTAAGACGGAGGCCAAGAGCTGTGGACAGTCAATTCTGCTGTTTGCGATATTGGATAGGTAGCATATGTCGCCAATATCACGTCTCACTTCCAAAGGCAAGAAATGATACCTATTACATCGATGTTCGTAGTCAGCTGAACATTGCTGTGCCCTGTAGTCTAGGCTACGAAGAAATTTCCGTTGGACGCCTTCAATACGGGACTTGTAAATCTCGTATTGGGGGCTCCAGACCTGAGATGCGTATTCTAAATGGCTACGCACGAAAGAGCAGTACAAAATCTTTACCGGTTTTAGAGACTGAAAACAGGCCGTGGCTCGCAGAATGAATCCCAAAGCCTTAGATGCTTTTTTCACGATATTGCTAACATGTTGATCGAAGAGAAGCATACTGTCAAGTGTGACCCCCAAATCCCGAATGCTGTTCACTGTGCCAATTACTTCACCATTCAGAGTATATTGATAGTTGATTGGGGACTGGCGACGTGAAAATGTTACTTGGAAGCATTTGGACACACTTAATTGAAGCTTATTTCGATCACAGTACCTCTCAAACCTACCTAAATCTTGTTGTAACTCATGAGCATCGCAAATGTCTCGCACAACTTTGTGGACTTTCATGTCGTCGGCATAAAGTAGGATGTAGGAATGGTGGAAGCACTGCTTGACATCAGCAATGAAGAGAGTAAACAATAAAGGTCCCAGAATGGAACCTTGGTGGACACCAGATGGAACAGAGCTTCAACCGGAAGCATAACCCTGAAGAACCACAGCCTGTGTTCTATTCTCTATGTAAGAGGAAAACCATCGATAGAGGTCTCCGTGTATTCCGGCAAGCATTAACTTGTCCAGAAGTACTCGGTGGTCAATACGGTCGAAACACTTGCTGTAGTCCGTATATACTACGTCAGTCTGTCCTTGTGTCATCCCATTTGTGATAAATTCATGTGACAGAATTAGGTTTGACGTAGTGGAACGGCATCTCACGAAACCGTGCTGTTCATCTCCTATAGTGGACCTGAGAGCCGTGTAAACATCTGTGTGGATGATACGTTCCAGTACTTTAGAAAACTGGCATATTTTTGATATTGGACTATAATTTTCTATATTGGCTTGTTCACCCTTTTTGTATACCGGGGTTACAAATGCAGACTTCCAAATCAGCGGAACTGTGCCTTCGGAGAGAGAACGTCTAAATAGGATACATAGAGGTTCAGCAAGACTGTCGGCACAGTTGATTATGAATATCGGAGGTATATGATCAGGTCCACCAGATTTAGTAATGTCCAATGATTTGAGTAGCATTAATATGCGTGAACGATTAATATCAACTGTGCTTACCGACACTACAGTATTACTAATTTTTTCTCCGGCAGTGTAGCTGTCACTAGCAGTTGAATTTGGTGCTAAGAAGGTGGACTGAAAATAGCTAGCAAATAGGTTACTAATACCTTCTCCAGTATTCACAGTAGTATCACGGTAGTACATTACTTTAGGAAATGTACCATTATTTCGCTTGCTCTTCACATAGGTCCAGAATGTTTTCGGGTTTTTTACAATAGAAGCCTCAATATTTTCAATATATCTATCATGACACGTTACTTCTAACTCGACAGCTCTGCTTCGAAGAACAGAGAACGAATTATAATCGGCCATATTGTTATATTTTTTATATTTTTTGTGAAATTTATGTTTTTCCCTAATAACTTTAATTAGTGCACTGGTGTACCATGGAGGATAAGAAGATTTTTTTAAAGATTTAATAGGGATGTGCTTGTCGCGTAGCTCATACAGTAAACCATAGAATTTAGTCACAGCATCTTCCAAACTACATGTTTGTAACAGCTGTGACCAATTTGCTAATTCAAGCTCGCGCTTAATAGCCCCATAATCACCTCTCGAGAAGGCATAGCATGTCTTAGGGTTGTCAACTAATTTCTTAAAGATATCAATAAATTTAGTGTTAATAATTATCGATTTGTGATGCATGTCAATAGGCTGTACCAAAGGGTCTAAACTTTCCGTAACCGACACAGCATTATTACAAAATACTAGGTCTAATATTCTGCCGATTTCATTACGCTCACCGTTGTACTGCAACATGTTGAATGTTTCTACCGTATCTAGAAATTTTATGATAGGTTGACATGTCACGTTCTGAGAAATAAAATGGTCACTATTTACATCCCCACGATACCACTCAACTTCATCAGCGAAGTTAAAACCTAGCACTAAAAAATTATCAAGTTAATTATCAAATTATGTTAATTATACTATTCTGAACCCAAGTTTTTTTAAATGTTAGGTAAATTAAACTATTCTAAACCCATGATTTTTAGTCTTATGTCTGTTATTTCGCGATGGACGCAAATACTACTGAGCGGATTTTATATAGCAGGTTTTAAGTTTGATCATGATTACAAAATTATGATGGAACGCGGAATTGAGCAGAATCAAACCTGTGCCCCATGACGTGACGTAGCAGTCGAATGCAATTTCGCCACGCCATACACATTCTTTTGCGAGGCAGAGATGTGAATAATGTGCGCGAGGTTTAGCTCTTTCGCATACCGTAGAAGGTCTAGATCACAGACATACACAGACAGAGAGCGCACATGAGCCTGTGCCTAGAAGTAACGAGACTAGCCATTGCCCCAGCAGAAGCAGAAGAAGCTTCCGCGCGCGCCCCCATCTCTAGGTAAGGGGGAGATTTTGATCCCCAACAACATGCCGGGGTCGCCAATGTTGATGACCAAGACTGGTCGGGCTCTCGGGTTATCCTATCTGGCCGCACAGATTAATTTAACGAAATACTGCGGTTTTGGTTAGTTCGAGTCTGACATAGCCACTCCGAAAAGGTGAAGCCATTGGGGTGGTTATAGCGGACTTAGAAAACCATCATCTCGGGTTCCAATTACTGGGCTGTAAGGTAACCTCATAAGGCATTTACCTTGCACCCAGACACGACACGACGAGGCCAGGACACTACGGTATTTCCGTTCAATTGAGCAGTCTGACTGGGGAAGTACCTCTGCCCTACAGAATACCGCGGCCATAGTAACCTCGTGTTGTGTTCCCGGCAGTGAGTAGGGTAGCCAGAGCTTACTGGATAGTTTTTGTGCTGTCAGTGGGAAGACCAAAGGCTTATCCTGATTTGTTTTCCGCACTGACGGCACAGACACTCATTGTTCTTACAGGTTCGGCAGCGCGAGTATGACTCCCCTGGTGTTTCTTTTTTTATACCACTTAAGTGGCAGACAAGCACGCGGCCCACCTGATGGGAAGTGATTACCGTGGCCTATGGACGTATGCAAGGGTTACCAATAGGTATAATAGGGATACCAAGGGTGTTACACTCGCGCTGCCGACCATGAAGAAACCTTCTGATGCCCCTCTTGAAGAACCCCATATTGTAGGTGCTTGGGAAAACCGCTTGTTGTTGTACGTCCATAGGCTACCGTTACCACTTTCCATCAGGTGGGCCATGTGCTTGTCTGCCACTCAAATGGTATAAAAAAGACTTGGACTATGCACGTATTTAATAAGGCCCTCTTAGTTGTGGGAAGCACGTTTTTCCCTCCTGGTTAGGGGATAATTAGGAGACGTGTGCCGTGCCACCTCACTGGCGAGCGTGCCAGGTAGTCGCACCTGTAACCCCCAGCCCACTCTCGGAGAACCAGTCCAGCACTTGCCTACTATCCACTGTGCCCTCTGAAAGTCTGAGGGACACGTGGAAAGCCTCCGAGCAACCCTCTATAGCGCCGTCCTGCCTCCACCAAAATTATAACGTCTGCCGCCTACGTTGTTACGCTGCCGCATGTGTTTGTCCTGCGGGAGTGAGACGCTGCAGTCTCCGTTGCTTAAGGTGCACCGCGTGGAAGTTCTGGATCGAGTACTACAAAGAACCACGCCTATCACTAACTTAGTCGCCACTATTTAGAAGGCGTCTAATTTTAGTGTGACATTTCTTATTTTTAGTGCATCTTTGACAATTAAAACGTACAACAGAATACCATTTGACTAAAAAAGGACTAAGTTAAGTAACTAAGCTAATTTTGGTCGTGTCAAACTAATTTTAGGTAAGTCGTGTGTTCTCAGAATACGAAACGACAGTTGACAGAACTAAACAAAATTTTAGAGATTTTTAGCTTATTTTAGTTTAGATAAGTCACAACAGAATTGACATCAATGTCTCAAGGTGAATAGGTGATGTGACAGAGACGTAGTGCGCATGTCTATTTTAACGTTATCAAAGCGACATGACGACTTCGGTTCCCATAGCAACAATCATTTTGAAATAATTTACCAAACTAGCTGCGCGCCCTGGCTTCACTCTGGTGCAAATATAGAAATCCTGTGGATGGTTTGATTTGATTAGATTGCTATCTTATCTGGACCAGAGAGCCTTTAGTCACAGCCTTGTATGCCGTCAAGTTATGAAGCAGTGGTTCTTACTTAAGTGAAGAAGACTTGAGTCGGTGCCATTGATGTGATGAAATAACACAAGCCGTGTACACTGTTTACAGCCATGCCACAAGCAATAACACAATGTTGCCCCAATGACCCTTTGCCCGAACTATAATGGTACGGTACTATTATAGTGGGATTGAACGCCGGTGGTTCGCACCCTTTATACTTGTTATATTTATGTGATGTGATGTGATTATAAATGCTCAGACAATTAAAAACATTTAATTACTAATAGCTTTATATTGTGAAAGGTTTAGTTAATAAAGTATAAGAAAAAAAATACAGTGAAAAATAAAATGTTACATATACCCACACCTAAATTTCACAATTATTTTAATGTCAGAGAAGATATTGAATATGAATCGAATTTTGTCACAGAGGTTCAACACAACACTCCTCCTCGCAATGATAAGCCTAAGCGTTTACTTAGTTCTAGATGTCGAGGTCCTGGTACTCCTTTCGTTAACACATCGGCCAACATATTTGAAGTATCTTTATACGCACACTAATAATTTCACTCAAATGCTCTTTCAAAAAATGAATTTAAGGGCGATGTTTCGTTTGATACTTTATGATAGCATTTTCCCATAGCTTCAATATTGCTTGCTTGTCATTGAATATCATTATTTTATCTTGCTTCACTGCTGTTATGTTTTTCAGCAGTAGCCTCAGGTGGAGAGCTTCATTCACAACTTTTGATGGCGATATACCTATATATTCTGCTTCAGCAGTTGAAATGGCAGTTGCTCCTTGCTTCTTGGATTCCCAGCTTACAACCATTCTCTGCTACCATTTGTTATAATATTTGTGTGACATGCTCATAAATGCGCACAACATAAACATAGTAAATTACCTACTAACTAATGGCTTTATTTTTGCGCTGGAAAATAAAATGTTACATGGATTTTTATAGGTACATGAGTTAAGATTATTTTGTCAGATGACATTTTTTACCTTTTTTTAATACCTTGGTTATTAAATAAATATTCTGCCAGTTTTTTAAAAATGGTAAATATTTCCTTAGAACGTTTAACAAATTACTTAAAAGTTGATGCATTTAGAGTGAAAAAGAGATGGTGCTATACAGTACGTATAGCGGTGTCTCTTTTCCTTGTTTCCAGGCTCAATAATAACCTTACTCAAATTGGTACCATGAACGTATAACAAAGTTTTGTTTGATTCCTGCCTATTGACAGAAATGAATAAACTATTTATAATAGTTGTCTATTCCCTGCTTATAATTCGTTCACATTAGAGCTGTGCTGCGGACACAAACAAGTCAGAGCTCCTACGTAGGTTTTTGCGAAACCCGGTTTTTATTTTTCAAATCTTCCGGCGATTCAAGTCAAGTATATTTCTTTCTTTCATACAATGCAATTATATTTTTTTGTTTATAAATACACTATTAATAAGTAGGTACATTAATACATTTTAATCGCCTAAATCCTCGGAGTGTTAGGCAGCGGAGGATCAATACCTACCCACATTTCACCAGTCATTATATTCGGTTGACTGATTGATGACTCTATTACCGTATTCCGGGTACTAAGTGGGTAATAAGTTGATTGTGTTGGTATAATAATCATTAAACAAGAATTAATTAAACATTTCATAAATAGTTTTGTTTGAATATTTGGACGTTTTACATATTTTAATAAGATTATTATGATAATAATAGTAGCACTGTGTCTCTATTTGTGGTAGTTTTAATGTTCACGGATGAATATTTAGAAATATTATTTTTTAGACTTTAAAATATAAGTTCGACATTACCGGAGTATCCACGGAGCCTAGCGAAGATAATTTAAAACTGGGAAAATCACCGGATACTGAAATCTTCTCTGTAGTCAAGCCATATACCTAATGTCAGTAATTTCTTTTTAAAAGACCATGGAGTTTTTATTTCAAAAAAGGATATTAGATAATGAGTTTTTACTTTGAAGTAAAATACTCGTATTTTCTAGGTACTTTATTTTTAAATTTATTTGTTAAATATTGAACAAATTTCTAAGTCTAACCTAATCTCATTGGGTGACAAGCCCGCAGTTACGGTGGGTAATGTGAGCGCGTAGGTTGTCGCTACGAGCAAGTAATGCTCGAGAAGAAGATGGTGGAGTAGGTCCGGGAGAAAGTTAAGACAATTTCAATTCCGTTCGTCGAGCCCGCTAAATAGGTGTGGTCCGGCGGAGGCGACTCATGCGTTGGAGATAGCTCAGTGACCTCCGTGCTCTATGAGTGCGGACCTGAGGTTGACGCTACCCTAAAAGAAGCAGGGAGAAAATGGGGATACCATGGTTCCCACATCGAGGGGTCTAGCTAAAGCCTGGAGATGACACAGCGTGGGTGACGAAATTGCCTTATTGATCCACTTTAATGACATCGCGTGCAGTTTTAGTCAGTTTGAGTTTGATATAACGGCCTCGATGACCACATAGTGGAGTTCCCGTGGAACACGAAAAAAGGTACTTAAATTGTTAGCTCCATCATTCTATAAGTTAATGTGTTTAAATATGGTTTACTTGCTTTTTGGGATACAAAATGATTTTTTGAATAGTATTTTGCATAACAAAATATATCCGTGGGGTACCTAGCAACTTCTTTAACATCGCTCAATTCGACATAAAAACAATATTGATAAAAACAATACTAGGAACTCCAAAATCACATCATGGTACGAATTGAATGAACTAAAATTGAAGTGACGTCACAAAAGCACTAAAGCAGCAATACATTGTATGCATAATGTACGGTTGTGGTACGGATATAAACAAGATTGCATTAAGCTTGAAACAAAACACTCCTGCAATAAGACTGTTTCGTACACGGTTGTAGTAGGCCCCAGATAATATTATTTATAAAATATTGATCTTCTAGGATAAGCCTCTCGATTTCATGTCAGAAAATAAGTCGTCTTTCAGCATCACCCGGCAGTAATTTTTGTACTAATCGCCCTTCAACGTAACTTTTGAATTTGTATTTTTTAAGTACACGGTGTATTTTGCTTTTCGAAGTTACGATTACTTCTTCCCCTTTCCTCACTGAACTTATAGGATTTGCTTCAAAGTAAAACAAAGTTCATCGTCAGTATTTACCATTTGTTGCAGTGGTTGTGTGGTATAGATGATCGAAATCCACAAACCGTTTCATAACAAATCGAGATGGTGTGTTTCTATTCGAATATCTTTCACGGTGCCATTGTAAGGCTAATGTTATATTTTTACCGTTTAAATGTAAGCTTCATTAAATCAAAGTTATTTTGATACGTCATGGTTATGTAAAAAATATCACAATAGGTACAATGCAAAAATTACAATGAAAATCACAGAAACAAAAGAATAAAAGTTTGAAAATGGAACACATTTTTGAATTATTTTTTTATAATCAGCCAGGCGCATTGTGATTATTTGTGATGGATAAAATAATTTACGCGTCTTTCGGCTCAGGGGCCCTAGACAAAGTTACATTCCATTAGCGAAATCGTCAATGGAAAGTTCTAAAATGTATGGAAGTGACATTATATGTGGAAATATCACGTGATCCACGGATAACGAACACAAATTTGCTAGACAATGTTAAAATCACTCGATTCCATTAATCGAATCGACATCTTCGAACCACTACTTCTATAGAAATGCGTAGACAAGTTGCATATTTTGACAGGTCCTATCGCTGGTTTTCGAATTTCTTGATGGAAACCGCAGCGAATGCCAAACCCCTATCGCTAACGAATAAAATGTCGATTTGCGTATGCAGAAGTGAGTGATTGTGAGTGCCGAACTGCATTTTTGCATTACCTTTTTGAGTAATTCGCCTTTAATTATTAAAATACATCGATGCGCTTACTGTGGGCAGCTCACATTGAATATATTTAGCAGAGACGACAAAGACGCTACATATCCCGGCGAGACTTGGAAAAAATCGTTGAGATGCCGGAAAGCTTATTCATTGAGCATAACCGACTTAATAAGTCATAGTTTAAAAATCTTTGCGTGGAATTAAGAGCTTCCACTCCATTGAGAGGGTCTCGAGAGACACCTTTGGAAACAAAGGTAAGATAGTGCGGAATTGAACAATATCACTTGTCAAGTTTTATTGTTATGCTTTGAATTTACCTATTATACTTACTTATTCATCTTATTTCAGGTGATTTGCGCCCTTAGTTTTTTTGCCAATGGCTCGTACCAAAGGTTCGTAGGTGTTAATCAACACCTTACCCATCGAACAATGAAGGCACGTTGGAGATGCCTGTTGAAATACAGGGTAGGTACTGCATTATCATCCCTAACAGGCTAGCAGGATGACGCTTGCATGTGGTGTATTGCACAACATTACTATTAAGGCTGCATTACCAGCCCCAAGTGATATCCAAGCTATGGCTGTGAATGATGATACAACCTGCGCCCTCCGAAGGAAGCGAAAATGAGCTAATTCAGGGAAGAGCGATGCTATATATTTCATTTGTATTAAACAATTGTCGTGAATGTATGTTGTAATTATGTAAATAAAAGAAAACATGATTAAAAGTGAAATAAACCATTTTTATTTATTTTGAAAATAAAATTCACTAAATAAGATACCTTCGGGGATTTATAGACGTAATAATGTATATTAGATTAAATCAGTTAATTTTTATAACACTAATTCAGACGTACAGTTTTTATTACACTAAATCAGACTAGTTGTTTTTTTACTAAATTACATTGAGTTTTTCTATACTCCTCTCAGGTAGGTAGGTAGGTACGATAACTTAGATTAGGGGTAAGTCGGCCGTTGCTGTTAGGACCACCTCCAGTGCCGCCAGAATGCTGACGTATGATCGATGCTTTTTTCTGTTGATTTCCAGTTAGCCCTCACCCTAAAACGATAAATTACAATATAACATTGTGATTATTATACATATTAGTCCCCTAAATTATGTTTAGTCTGTTATTCAAGATATTTAATAAATAGGAGAGAATATATTAATACTGGTTTATCCCGTGTCTTATTGCCACCACTGCTAATGGAATTTAGTATACGTTCCAACTCCTACCAAAGCTGGTCCGCCCTTATGCGACCTTGAAGTGCTGGCTGTGGTCGGGATAGATCACCGAGGCTGGAATATGATTGATGAAAGAGTTCACTGAATATTTTATTGTAAACTACTTAGGTCATAGATTCTTTTTTCAACACATAATATCCGCTTTAATTTAACTAATACCGCTATATTTCACTCATTAAACTACTGCACCTTTCCATATACTCCAAGAGAGAGAAATTGCACTGCGCTTGTTCTCGGTCTACAGTTTGAGTCCATTCCTGAAAATGGGAGAAAGACGAATTCTTCATGTAGAATATGTTTATTTAGGTACAATATCTTCACAAACTTTCACGTTTCTAATATTAGTATTTTTTATAATTATTTATTTACTTTTGAACCTTCCGCGTTGAAATAATAATTTGACTCTGTTGACATGACAGTGACAATACAAATGGAATTGGTCACATGAAAACGAAAGTTTATAGACAAAAAGTAGAGGGTGTCGACCCAACGAATCGCATATAAGAATACGAAATTAGACTAACTTTGTCTACCAGTAGAAATTCGTGAACGTCAAAGCGAAGTCGAATGTCGCCGTAGATTCGCTCCGGAGCGAATTAACATTGTCTAAGGCCCCAGTTTCGTTTTAATTCTAAGCCAGACTTGTCTATGCGAGACAAGACTGTTTTAAAACTGTCGCGACTCCAATCTGCGCTCAGCCTTACTCTAATAAAGCAATGACTCTCGTCCCAAGGTACCACTTACCTTCATTATTTGTTTACCCGACTGATAAAGAGGGGTTATTTATTCTACGATTGGTACCTTCAACTACAGATTATTCATATCATAGCTTTTAAGTCTCGTGAATCGTTCTTAGGTATATGGCAGAAGAGGTGTCTTGTATTAATTTTCCTTATTTTAATTCGAGTCTTTGGGAGTGGCTGAACAATTTTTTACCTGACTACGGCAATGCCAAAGAAGGGTTATGATTTTGACAGGCTAGGTTCGATATCTAGGTTGTAAGTTCGTACTTGTACTATAAAACTTAGAAACTGGTTACAAATAAGTAAGCAAATAATGTTCATGCATATTCAGAAGATTTCCTAATGATAGAACTCGTTCCCGTGACACCTAGTGTGAATGCCTTCTCTGTTTGCTAACCTAATCTAACCTAATTAACCCAACGAATGTTCCAGATAAATTTCCTGTCATTGTGTTCGATATTTGAATCAATGTGGATTATTCAGTAATGAACTGTTCACATTTACAGGTGCAATATGGGGTCGCTGTGTTTGTCGACCAAGGCAATGTACTGACCCCAACACAAGTGAAGGATAAGCCCACCGTGACATGGGAGACCCAGCCGAACACCTTCTACACACTGGCTATGACAGGTGAGTAAGATTTTGTAATTATTTCTTTTATTATTATTCATTAATTAATTTTTTTAATAGTATTGCAATAGTTGTTATATCATAGAAGCACCCATAAAACCCGTATAGGTTTATCTCGCACCCACTCGTAATTGGATATTTGACCAGTCATATTAGTGACTTTTTTTTTACTAAACGTCAAAACCTTATTTCGTACAAGTTTCCTTAGAACTTATAAGGCAACTTGTATGAAATTATTTATTGTGACGTGTTCAGATTTAATTGTCAAATCATATTTATAGGTTGGGTGGATGGTTAAAAATTAATAAAAACGAAATAATAAGAACCCATGCCACTTTTATCGCTCTTTTACTATTCTTTTGTACAAAAGAACCTAAATCTTTTCGAAAAAAAATCTGACATACATGATCTTAATATGAGAAACAAGAATAAACTACTTAGTTGTACCAAAAGTCAGGCTTCACAAAATTGGTAGTTCGTTTGTAGCAGCTGTATAAAAAAAAATATTTAATAAATTCCTCAGGTTACATAACATGCCAATAAATAAATTTAAAATAGAAGTGATAAGAACTTCAATAAATAAAGGTTACTACACAAACTGTGTATAAAGTAGATGAGTATCTTGATGATGTAAATGCGTGGTCAACCTAAGTCTCTTGCTTGCTTGCACAAAATAAATTGTAAACTAAAGCGAATTAAAAAAAAACTAGTTCTAATATAGTTCTCTGAGTTTCTTGCTGGTATCTTCTCAGTAGAACTAACTAACTTACCGAACCAGCGAAAGAATAATTTTCCAATGGTTTATTTTTTATTTATTTGATATTTTTATAGTATTTCTTGACATATTGTAATATTTTGACGTTCATATGTGCTCTATAAGTACCTAAACTGAATGAATGAAATTGATTCTTTGATTCGTTGATTCTTTGATTATTTGATTCTTTGATTCTTTGATTCTTTGATTCTTTGATTCTTTGATTCTTTGATTCTTTGATTCTTTGATTCTTTGATTCTTTGATTCTTTGATTCTTTGATTCTTTGATTCTTTGATTCTTTGATTCTTTGATTCTTTGATTCTTTGATTCTTTGATTCTTTGATTCTTTGATTCTTTGATTCTTTGATTCTTTGATTCTTTGATTCTTTGATTCTTTGATTCTTTGATTCTTTGATTCTTTGATTCTTTGATTCTTTGATTCTTTGATTCTTTGATTCTTTGATTCTTTGATTCTTTGATTCTTTGATTCTTTGATTCTTTGATTCTTTGATTCTTTGATTCTTTGATTCTTTGATTCTTTGATTCTTTGATTCTTTGATTCTTTGATTCTTTGATTCTTTGATTCTTTGATTCTTTGATTCTTTGATTCTTTGATTCTTTGATTCTTTGATTCTTTGATTCTTTGATTCTTTGATTCTTTGATTCTTTGATTCTTTGATTCTTTGATTCTTTGATTCTTTGATTCTTTGATTCTTTGATTCTTTGATTCTTTGATTCTTTGATTCTTTGATTCTTTGATTCTTTGATTCTTTGATTCTTTGATTCTTTGATTCTTTGATTCTTTGATTCTTTGATTCTTTGATTCTTTGATTCTTTGATTCTTTGATTCTTTGATTCTTTGATTCTTTGATTCTTTGATTCTTTGATTCTTTGATTCTTTGATTCTTTGATTCTTTGATTCTTTGATTCTTTGATTCTTTGATTTTTTGATTCTTAATTTAAATAATTTATTTCAACTGCAGGTAGATACCCAAAATATGTATTTCTGGAAGCAAAGATAATCTTAATTATAAAAATGATTATTAATCTCTTTGTTTTTCATTACATTTATTCACTTAAAATAATCGCAATCGTAAAAAAGTATGTAATTAAAACAGTTAAAATGACATAGTCTGGACAATTACAACAACAATGACCATAACAATAATTAAATTATAAAAAGCTCAAATGATTTGATTAAATTAATAAAATTAGCATGTAAATGTCGTTGACTTAAGATCAAGATAAAGAATATTACTAGAAGAATTATTATTTTATTTGAATGGGTCACAACACAATAGGCTATGAATATATTTTTTAACTTTAAATAGGACCACTTTATAACATAACATAAACTCATAAACTCACACCTATATCCCCGAAGGGGTAGGCAGAGGTGCTAAGCACCCACATTTCGCCAGTTTATGTTTAGGTCCCAATGTAATAGGTGGCGAGCCTATTGCCATTAACCGGGCACTTATAAACCTGCGATAAATACACACATAATTTCGAAAAGCATCTAAAAGTCATTGGTGTGTGCCATGGTAAAACCTGGGATCGAACCCGAGACCTCGTCTCAGCAGTCCATCACCCATACCACTAGGCTACCGCGGTTCCCAATAACAATATAATAATAACGGCTAAAGTTCATTATCCTTACGAGAAATCATTTTAAAGATATTTAATTTTGAAAATTCAATTTCTCAAGCCGCCCGAAAACGCTTTATACAAAATTGTACTTGCAAGTGACGTCATTCGATAGTTTCTAGTAGTGCAAATATACGGAGAGAAAGAGAATATCGCATTTATCTTGGTCTACGTCTACGTTATGTTTACACGTGAATAGTTCGTAATAAAAGTAATTTGAAATTTAATGAGGAATCTAAAAAAATATAGCCTATTTATTGCTTGTTAAGATCAAGCTAATAGTATATAGGAAGGTATTTGCTACAACAGCGAGAATTGACGAATGAGGGTCTAGCACAGGCTTCCCTAGGTCAAATGGCGTTAGGGTTACCAAACCCCAGGGAGGCCCTCTCTATACCGGAGATGGCCAGGGTCAGCCTCCATACTACTTTACAAGGTCTAAATGCGGTTTTAGTCGTTTCGAGTCCAATATAACCGCCCCTCCTGCCGGTCGAAGGATTAGGGCGTATCCATAAATAAAATGGTTACCATGTGATAGAAATTTACCTGAAACGGAGATTTTTTTAATGTGCAATAAATCCCCACTGATACTACTTCTCGCCGAAGCCAGTGGGGGAGGTTATGTCGGACTTGAACCAACTAAAACGCACGCCATCTGTGGGTCGTTGTTGGTTGCTGGAAGTGAGGTTGGTAGGCATATCCCTTTTTTTACATGCGCAAAATCTCCACGGATAGCTCCCCATCGGAGCCGGTGGAAGAGGTTATGTCGGACTCGACCGGCTAAAACGCACACCGCCTGTGGGTCGTTTTGGTTGCCGAAGGTGAGGTTGACAGGTATATCCCTCGCACCCCGGCCGACCCAGGACCATCTCTCACGAGCTGGCCCTCTCCTCGGGTGTGTGGGGACTACTACCTACTTGTCCCCGGAAGGTAGGCATATCCCTTGCACCCGGCCGACAGTGGACCATCTCTTTCGATTTGGCCCTCCTCGGGTGTGGGTCCCCAACACCTTCCTTCGTCGTATGGAGAGGCGGGCAATGCGGCCTTCTTCTGCTAGGGTAAAAGGTGGCGCTACCGTTCCCTCCTGCCTCCTCCTAAACAGGGAGATATGTATTAAAAATGTCAAGAATTCAGATGTAACCAAAATGTTATATAATCACTGAACTGATTAATATTTTCAAGATTTCCGTGTCATTTCCCCCCAAGCGTAAAGTAAACATTACATTAGTTCCGGTGGCTGGTGGAAAATCACTTAACACTTGTTTCCACAAGCTTTGTACTTTACTCATAACAGGAACATTTGGCCATTGATATTTTATCAACATGCCATGCTACGTTACGTTGAGGTTTTATTCATTTACTAGAAGAATTAGGATTTTATTTAGAAAAACATTTCGAAATTCGTTAAGGATACTGGCAGTCTAAATTTTAGTTTTGTGCGGTATTCTGTGCATTGCGTTACCCGCCATCTTGAAATTAAGGGTCAATTTTGTGTTATGGAATTATTTTTAATTATATCATCCTTCAAATTATACCTTCCTTCATTCATGGAATATGAATTACGAAGTGGTTTAGATCTAAATTGCCTATAATTTTGGTTTTCATCATTTTTTCCATGGATCTAGGTACATATTTTTGATAGAAACTCCTAAAGGTAATGGCTTTTTAGGTTTGCCCCTTTTTGAACTAATTCAACAGGTCAATTCCGTTCTCAAAGCTCCTAAGAATACATTTTACAGTGGTAATAGAAAAATAAATCTTGTTGAATTTATGATTACGAAAAACCTATATACCTGCTTACGTGTTAGGTTGGGGAAATCATGGCTATATGGGCACCGAATAAGTTAATACATTACAACAAGGTTACCCACGAGTATTAGGATTAACGGAAATATTACAAATTTTACTAGCAGTTCTCTACCCTATTTTCTAGTTGTATCTGATATCCTATATTTTTTTTAGATCCCGATGCACCATCTCGCGAAGAGCCCAAGTTCCGTGAATGGCACCACTGGCTCGTAGGCAACATTCCCGGCACTGCCGTAGCCTCTGGTGAAGTCCTCTCCGACTACATAGGCTCCGGACCTCCACCCGGTACCGGCCTCCACAGATACGTGTTCTTGGTCTACAAGCAACCCGGCAAAGTGACCTTCGATGAGCCGAGACTGACCAACAGGTAATGAACATAAAGCAGCTTCATAGCTATAATGTTACTACAATTACTGTGACCAAGCGAAGTCGTTATGTCTCCAAACATAGCCGTTTTGGCTCCACATAGCATTGCTGTGACTCCACAATATGGCGTTATGTATGACTCTTAACAGAGTCAGACGGTTTAACAGTTGCTGTAGTTGTGTAGTCACTACAGAACGAAAGTTGTTGTGTCTCCATACAGAGCCCCTTTGACTCTGTATAGAATTTAACCAATAATGCAATTTCCTCTTACCTCGGACCTAAAGCCATCTGCGGTTTTTAAATGGCCCCATCCTACACTGCAAAGGGAAAGGGCCGTGTGTTACGCCATTGCGCAGCCTTGCTTTTGCTGGGGTGATAGACGGAAAACCACCCCGCCCCTTCCTTGCTCTCTACTGTGCCTTCGGCTAGGGAGGCTCTAGAGGGACACGTAGAGGGCCCCTGCAGGGCTGCTCCCGCTTTGGCCAGAATTGGTCGTAGACGGAATCTACTCCCGTATTCGTTGCACCGTGTGGAGATTACGGACCAAGTTGAAGTCATTTATTTTCAATCTTGAACAATATAATTATTTCTTATTGGCGTCAAAAATAATTCTATTTAAGTTAAGTTTACCACCGCTTCCAAGACGCTGGTGAAAAAGAAACGGCGCAACACTCCACTGAGGCATATTTTAAGACGCAAGCACCAGGGTCTTATCATAACTCTGAAGAGTTTTTGTGTCGCCATAACTAAAACGCAAGAAATAATAGGATATTTGATTTTTTTTTACTATTGAAAAATTATCACTCAATAATAATATAATGAACTGCAAAAGTAAAATATTCTTACGATAAACAGTTTTACAGATATCTGGTTTAAAAATCCATTTTTTCGCGCCCGCCGACCGAAAACGCTCCATACAAAATCATACTGGCGTGTGACGTCAGACGCCAGTCGCGAATAGTGCAAATATATGGAGTGCTAGAGAATTTCGTATTTCATAATTATACTAGGTATCGGGACTTCTCGCGAATTATATCTTGGAACTTACTATTTCTACTATAGTCTACTATAGTCGTGACCACAGGTGCTGCAACGCATTCGAAACGTCGGCAGAAATAGTAAGTTCCAAGATATAATTCGCGAGAAGTCCCGATACTTAGTATAATTATGAATTCACCCCGTGAAAGTTTAAAAATATCGTATTTATCTCGGGCTACGTTGCGTTTACACGTATATAGTTCATAATAAAAGTAATTTTATTATTTTTAAATTAATGAGGATTCTAAAAAGTTATAATTAGTTACTAAATTTGATTGTTTATATTTTGACTTACTTTGCGAATTAAAAATAATGAAAAGTCAGTTGCAGTTTAGTTAGGCAATATCTTATTTTGCAAAGCATATTTTATGATAACAAAACTAACATATTATCAAATAGCCTATTCTCCCAATTCATTCAAATATCTTTCTATTTCCAGATCCGGTGCTAACCGTGGCAAGTTTTCCATCGCCAATTTCGCCAAGAAATACAACCTAGGCGACCCCATTGCGGGCAACTTCTACCAAGCTGAGTACGATGACTACGTACCCACGCTTTACAAGCAACTCGGTGATTAAGCGATCCAACTGTTCTACTTCTTATAAATACTACCTATAACTTACATGTCGGAAACACTGGTCAGGCATTAATTACGAACTAATGTTAAAGAGGATGCTACGGTATTATTGTATAAATAAACTCCTCCTTTTTGAAGTCGGTTTATTAGAAAATAAATGGGCAAAATCATAGCATAGAAACTGACTCCAAAACGGAGACAGAAATGGAAAAAAATGCTATATCTCAAATGTCATTTTGACTCAACAACAAAGCTGTTAAGTCATTTTATTAATAATAACTCTTTTGTGAGACTGTTATAATTCTGTTTTTGTTTGGTGTCATAGCATTCTTACCATGAAGTCACTGTAACTCTCTTATAACGTCATAATGACGTAATTGTAGTCAAACCAAAGAGAATACAATACTACGTAAGAAGTCAAACGACAATCTCCACGACAAAGTGATTTACGATAAAACTTATCAGAGTCAATTATAGTTGAATCCCTATGACTCGATAAGGGCCAGTGCAGAGTCAAACACAGTAATGGAATCTTTTAAAAGAGTTCAAATGTGGCACTTGTTGTTATTTCACATTGATAATAAACATAAAAATGTCATCAGACTGCAATTCCATAAAAGGTAATTAAATTCAAAGTAACTTGGTAAGTAATTACCTACTATTTTTCGTGTAAGATTAAAAATGAACGTATTATTTAATAAACAAGCATTTATAGTTCAATTAAAGATGGCGGAGAACACAACGAACCGAATACCACGCAAAATTAAATTTAGACTGCCAGTGATGTCGCTCAACGAATTCCGAAAGAAAATTGCAACAAGGATTTTTTTCTTTGTCAAATCCTAATTTTCTTGGAGTATGTATATACTTAGGTGCTGTTATTGTGGCCTAATCCTTTTATGTGAGTGTAGAATACCTTCTGACACCCCATCGCTGAAAGATAACCACCTCGCACTGTGATCTCACCTTTACCCATTAGGTATTTAAGAATATAATCTTTATCCCGAAATGAATGTTAGGGTTATCATAACAATCATTCTTTTGCAACCAACGCACTCTCCGTCTCACCTTGCTCAAACGATAAGAAAGAAATGCAACATAACATGCACAGGGGGCCAATTCGCCTAATAAAATAGTGTTTGCATGGTGTGTCGTCGTAATAATTTTGCACTTTTCGTATTCTGCTAAAAATTTAAAGCGATGGCTTGTCGGTAGTCATCGTAGTTGTGGCTTCATAGTGGTCACTGATACAAATTAGGGGCAAGTCTGTTAATGAAATAGTGTTCCGGTGGTGTGATGACGCAATAATTTTGCTCTTTTTGTAGCTCATTTTGGTCAATGTTACAAATTGGTAGTCTACTAACTAATAGCGGCCCAATATCTTTGTAATAATTTGATAATTGGTATTCTACTAATTATTTGACAGCTGTTTCAACCGCTGCATATCGACCATTTCACATTTCTGAATTAATAGAGATGCCACTCTGTTTACGTGCAATTCGTCACATAAAGATTATCGTGTTTTGAATTGCATCAGTTTTTTGTGTTCAGTTTTGTTGAAACCGCCGTTGTATAGAAATGTGAGTACTGTAGAATTGCCTACCATTAATTTATTTAGCAAAATAATAAAATGTAATTAAATTTATTGAATGACAGGTTAACCTTAATAATTAAAGAGTTGATTTCGAAAAGGGTTTAACCGATATATGGGATTTTAAACCCGACCATCCATCTACCGTTCGAAATTCAAAATGTTATTTACTTTTTTAATCACTGATCTAAATTGAAGGGGTTTTATCATTCCACTTGGTGGCAAGCACACGATCAACCTGATGGTAAGTGGTTACCGCGGCCTACGGACGTGTGCAACACCAGGGGAGTCACGTTTATACTCGTGCTAGCTTCCATTCGTCGTCTTCGAGTCGTGATGAATTCGAAAAGATTTAACCACCGAAGATAGAATATGATCTTTCGCTTGTTCTACTTTTATAATTGTTTTCATATATGCTCGCATTTCTAATACTTTTGAAATGTCCTTTCTTTAAAATGCCTTCGATCTAATTAAATTGATGATTGAAATTTTCAAGTATTCAAATCGAATAAGGTAGGAAAAATTTGAATCACTTTTAGCGGGATAATTGCAATATCATTAATTGATTTCAATAGTTCGTTCCCAACGTCGCCCGAAAACGGATATATAGGAATATATGGATGGCTTCAAGCGAGGTTCGGTAGCTCAGAGCATTCACCCTGTAAGAGAAAAATCGGGTTCTATACCCGCCTGTAGCGATTCAAATTTTTCCCATCTTAATTGATTTGAATACGTTTGAAAATCTTAACGTTATATAATGTGCAGTCACCATGTCGCTGGTAGCGCAAGCCTTCACGTCCAGCAAGATCGTGCCAGATGTCATCCCGTCACCACCCACCATCAACATTGAGGTTAGAATCTTTTATTATCTTTCTTGAAGTAGAAAATATTAAATTATAAAAGATCCTAGTAATAAACAAAGACCGCTATAATCTGCCAGACACTCGCCAGTAAGGCCGTACACCTATTGATTGATTGATGAGGATCTGGCATAGTGTTTCCTCTCGATACTGGGGTATCAGGACTCCAACTCATTCGAAGGGTGTAAGAGGCGACTAACGGAAAAATACGCAGACGATATCACCCCGTACCAACCCGTCTGGCTAGCTTCAGTCCAGCATTTGACTGATTAATTGAGGTTTTATACACTTGGCAAATCGTTTTTATTACTCATAATGGCATATTTTGGAGCTATACTGACGATACACACTGTGGTACATAGTGTAACCGGACTGTGTGAAAACCTTTTTATGGCAGCGGGAGCGAAGGAGGATCGTTAGCCAAACTGTCCGCGTACTGAGGCAACTCGAGTGTCGGAGGTCGATGAATGACCTCCACCCAGCCCACCCCAGAGCGCAGGTCTGAGGGTAACGGGAGGAGCCGCCTGTCACCCTGGCAGAAGCAGGCCGCGGCCGTTTCCAGGAACGAGGTGGGAACTCTGTGGATCCCACACCCGAGGAGAGGGCCAGATCGAGAGAGATGGGTCGGCCGGGTGCGAGGGATATGCCTGTTAACCTCACCTTCGGCAACCAAAAACGACCCACAGGGGTAGTGCGTTTTAGTCGATTCGAGTCCGACGTAACCTCTCCCATCGGCTCCGGTGGGGATTATCCGCACGTAAAAAAACTGTTTTATGAAAACACTTCCTTAAATCTGCCTTCTAATTTAAATTTCAATACTTTACGATTATATTATGCCTGATATCGACTCGATATTTCCATATTTCTAATTATTCTCGTCAATATCAAAAACATGAATAAATCCCATAAATTAAAAGTTTAACGCGAGGATTGCGAGACATATAACAATAAAAAATTGTATCGAATCTGTGGGACAGTGATGGTTTTTCATTGATACGAATTTTAAATGTAATTGTCCTTATATATAACCTTCGATGAGAAATTTGCAAATATTGAGTAGAAGTCTAGCAGCTGTCGTTAAATTTTATATGATTGCATGTTGATTATATGGAGACGGTAGTTAAATAATAATAATAAATATTCCACGACATTCTACACAACGCTATCTAGACCCATGGTAAGCATAGCTTAACTAGCTTGTGTTATGGGATCTAGAATGCGGATAAACATACTTAGATACTTTTTTTTTGTAAATACATACATATTAAACATAGAAACACCCAGACCAATGCAAATATACATATTCATGCATACAAATATTTGCACTGAGCGGGAATCGAACCCGCGCCCCCTGCATAGCAGTCGAATACTCTACCGCTACGCCACGGAGATCGTCAGATAGGTAGGTAATGAAATAAAACTACTTTTTAACAGATGCTGTTTAACATCATACATATAATATACAGCCCATACTCAGCCTCAGATGCATGGCTTGAGTCCAAAGAGAAGCCCGGAAGACGGCAATAGCCTCGATCGCTATAACATGAGACCGAATTCAATGTTTGGTGAAATGTGGGTGTTAATTCACCTCTGCCTAACCCTTCAGGGATAAGAATGATTATATGTATGTATGTTTAACAGATGCTATCGCGATTTATTTGTTATTATACATACATACATATAATCATGGGCTGTATATATCTGTCTGATGTTAAACAGCCCTATCCCTTAGTCGCCTTGACGACACCGCACGGGAAGAGATGGCTGCCTGAAACCACGCGGCATTATTTACATTATAACCCGATTCCTACCGATTTCTCTATACATAGATGCAGGAAATGTTTACATTTGACACAGCATTTGACAAACTAGATACCTCGAGACATATATCTTGAACCTCACATGTATTCTGTACCTACGCGCAGTACACTTGCGCAGTTCTCGGGTATGTTTTGAAGAGTGGCGAGGTGCGACAAGACAAATGAAACGAAATTGTCTGGAGAGATCCAAATTAGAACTGTTTATTAGGTTTCCTCGTTTCTAATACATAGCAATATAGATTATGTACCATAGCCTAACATAACATAAAATAAACTCACGCCTATATCCCCGAAGATGTAGGCAGAGGTGCTAACACCCACATTTCGCCAGTTTATCTTTAGGTCCCAATGTAATACGAGCCTATTGCCACTAACAGCGCACTTATAAACCTGCGATAAATACAGACATAACTTCGAAAAGCAACGAAAAGTCATTGGTGTGTGCCATGGTAAAACCTGGGATCGAAACCGAGACCTCGTCTCAGCAGTCCATTAGCCATACCACTAGGCTATCGCGGACTAAATATACTACAGAATGGACACACTTCAGTTTTGAGAATAGCACGTGTTGCTACGGCAGTGGAGCTCAAATTCACCAAACAAATTATTACAAAACAGCGGATTGTTTTGCGCCAGGGCAAGATATGTGCCCCGAGCTATACATCGTTAACTTCGTACAAATCGTACTACCGTTATCGCTCCTGTACGATTGCTATGCAAAAACAATAACAATTTGTGCTAATTACATAATTACACGGCCTTCTACGTTATCATTGAATTATTATTATTAATTTCTATTATTGATATAGCCCACATGTTCTAGATTTTTACAGGGTGACTTCCTGCACACGTTCATAAGCCACTTTAACCACTTTCCATCGGGTGGGCCGTGTGTTTGTCAGCCCTTAAGCCCTACAGAATACCACGGCTATAATAACCTCGTGTTGTGTTCCCGGTGGTGAGTAGGGTAGCCAGAGCTCACTGGAGAGTTTTTGTGCTGTCAGTGGGAAGACCAAAGGCTTGTCCTGATTTTGTGTTCTGCGCTGAGGGCACATAAAATCTCTGTTCTTACAAGGTCGACAGCACCGATGTGACTCCACTGTTGATACACACGTTCATAGGTCACTGTAACCACTTTCCATCAGGTGGGCCGTGTGCTTGTCTGGCACCTAGGTTGTATAAAAAAAAGTGGAATATAAAAAATACCTTTCAATTAACCTATCGCAGTCCCCTGCTGGACATCTCTCAATGTTGAGAACTTAGGCCTACTGTTTCCACGCTGGCCAGACGGGTTGGTATTTGGTACAGGGTCAAAATACCTATATTCTTAATCATCCAAGTTCTCACCTGGTTTGCATCCAAAACCTGCAGGTAGGACTTTAAGGAGGTAGAACACGACGGTATCTCCCGTCTCAAATTGAGCAGTCCGTCTGGGGAAGTACCTCCGCCCTACAGAATACTGCGGTTATAATAACCTTGTGTCGTGTTCCCGGTAGTGAGTAGGGTAGCCAGAGCTCACTGGAGAGGTTTTGTGCTGTCAGTGGAAATTCCGTAGGCTAAAATTGACACCACTGACTTGTAGGGGCATGAAATGTTGGCGCAGCTGGTCTACGGTGGTACGAAGCCTAGCTTTGTCTTCTGCAGTGGGAGCACAGAAACTCTCTTTACCTTCCTCCCCCCTCCCCCCACAAAGGTCATGAAGAGTAATAACAAGGAAAACGTTACCACAGCGGCACCATCGTCCACAGTACATGTGGACTTCTGTAACATCAGGGGCCTACACACCAACCTCAACACGGTCCATCTCCATTTAAAGACCGCGCAGCCCACCTTGTTTTTTCTGACGGAGACGTAAATATCATGCCCAGCCGATACAGCTTACTTAATGTACCCCGGGTACAAACTCGAGCATAACTTCCTGAGTCGCGCCGGGATATGCTTGTACGTCCGGGATGATGTTTGCCGCCACCGTCTTCAAGGCCTTGAAGACAGGGACCTGTCAACTCTTTGGGTACGTACGGATCACGGTGGCCACACCCGTATCTTTGCGTGCCTCTACAGGTCTCATAGCGGTGACCTGGGTACAGCTCAATTGTTTGAGCATCTGCAGCGGTCTGCGGACAAGGTAATTGAGCAATACCCTACCGCGGACTTAGTATTCTTGGGGGACTTCAACGCTCACCACGTAGAGTGGCTGGGGTCTCCTAGAACTGATTTTGCGGGAAGGGCTGCTCATGACTTTGCTCTGACCTACGGATTCTCTCAACTGGTGCATTCTATTACTAGCACACCAGAAATAGAGACCTACAGAAGCTCTAAACTGGACCTTCTACTGACTTCGCGCCCGGACGAATACTCAGTAACTGTGGAAGCACCGCTTGGTACTTCGGACCACAGCCTCGTTCGGGCGCAAGTGACTCTCACGCGGCCTGAACCACCGCGGCCACCTCAATTCACCCTGTACCTAAGGAAGGTGACAGGACCGATCCGACCAATTACAGGCCTATCGCTATCACCTCCCTTCTCTCGAAGGTAATGGAGCGTGTTATTAATACACAGCTCCTGAGATACCTTGAGGGAAACGATCTACTGAGCGATCGACAGTACAGCTTTCGCCACCGTCGCTCTACCGGTGACCTAGTGTATCTCACAAACCGGTAGGTGCAGGCCATCGAGAGTCGGGGTGAGGCACTAGCGGTCAGCCTCGATATAGCGAAGGCCTTCGATCGGGTCTGTCACAAAGGTCTTCTTGCGAAGTTGCCATATTATGGACTCCCCGAGGGACTGTGCGAATGGATCTCCAGCTTTTTGTCCAACAGAAGCATTCAAGCCGTCGTCGGCGGCAGCTGCTCGGACCGCATGAACATAAACGCTGGTGTCCCACAAGGCTCCGTGTTGTCTCCGACGCTGTTTCTGCTGCATATCAATGACATGCTGTCTGATGGCTCCATTCATTGTTATGCGGACGACAGTACCGGAGACACGTGTTACACGGGCCGTGCAAATATCCCTCAGTCCGAGGTGGAGAAGAGTCGCGAACCACTTGTGTCTGAAATTGAGACTACTCTCTCTGGAGTATCCGATTGGGGACGACTAAACCTAGTCCAATTCAACCCCACTAAGACACAAGTATGTGTATTCACCGCTAAGAAAACCCCATTCATTGTGGCGCCGCAATTCCTGGGCACACCGCTTACCATCTCCTCGAGTATAGGGATCCTTGGTGTCGATATCTCCAGCGACGTCCAATACCAAAGTCATTTGCAGGACAAGGTTAAGTTGGCATCAAGAAAGCTCGGAGTGCTTAACAGGGCGAAGCAGTACTTCACTGCGGGGCAGCAACTCCTTCTTTATAAAGCATAGGTCCGGCCTCACATGGAGTACTGCTGTCACCTTTTTGCTGGAGCACCTGCATACCAGCTTGACCCCTTCGACTCAGTGCAAAGACGGGCATTGAGGCTGGTTGACAATCCCATACTCACAGGTACTGTGGAACCTCTTAGCCTTAGGAGGGATTTTGCCTCACTGTGTGTGTTCTACCGCCTATACAATGGTTTGTGCTCAGATGAATTGTTTTACATGATGCCCGTAGCTACATTCTATCATCGCACCTCTCGCCATAGGCAGGGAATTCATCCTCACACATTGCGACCTGAGACGGTGCGCACTGTGCGGTATGAAAGAAACTTCATCCCACGCACACTCAAGCTGTGGAATGACCTCCCTGCTGCGGTTTTCCCAAGCGCCTACAATATGGGGTTCTTCAAGAGGGGCATCAGAAGGTTTCTTCATGGTCGGCAGCGCGAGTGTGACACCCCTGGTGTTGCATACGTCCATAGGCCACGGTAACCGCTTCCCATCAGGTGGGCCGTGTGCTTGTCTGCCAACTAAGTGGTATTAAAAAAAAAGGACATATTTTTTTGTTCTAAATATCCTCACATGATTAATAAACAGCTTCTGATGTTTCCTTCTAGTTGAAGTACCCGAGCGGCGCAATCGCCTCTCAAGGCAACGAGCTGACTCCGACGCAAGTGAAGGACCAGCCTAACGTATCCTTTGCTGCCGATGCCAACTCCTACTATACACTGGTCTTCACAGGTCTGTACTTTTGTGCCTATTGGTCGCATCTTACTTTATTGCTGTCAGTTGTTATAGCCATTTTATTATATTTAATAGGCTTTACTTATTAAGAGTACGCCAGAATTGGGGAGTCTGGCCATGCCAATAACGAATGAGATTCTAGCGCAAGATTTCCTCTTATGATTAGGAGGTCCGAGGTCCAAGGTCCAAACTCCAAGGTGACAGCCTCGGATGCAACCAGCAATGCTATTCTGTCAGCGCACATACACAGCGACGAGCACATCGTTGCGAAAACTTTGTGACGACGATGCGCTTAAATTTGAAATTCCCCATTTGGTATGCACTAGTCTCTAAGATGTGCCGGACGTTCTAGAAACGTCTCAACAGCCTGTTAACTTCAACAAAGTTCAAAAGCTTTCAACTTTCAGCATTTATACAGATAAACGGAACAAGTTAATTGGAATTTCAAAAGTTAAATTTATAACGCTAAAAAGATGATGATAATGAAAAGACCATACTTCATAATCCTAATGCTCCATCTTATTTGCGGGAACGCTTTGAGTATCTTGTACTCAGGGGCGAACCCTGTCGTCTTTCTTCTTCTCTTCTGCTTCGCACACCTGCACACACTTCTTGCTGCTATGATGGATCGTTCACGGTGCAGGCTGTATGTCTTTGGAACGCACTACCTCACACCATTCGCGCTAGTAATACCCTGGATGTCTTTAGAGAAGAACAAGGGAACATTTCCTATCACAGTAATGTAGTCTGAATATATTTATGTATCTATATGTATGCATTATGTTTATGTATGTATTTTTGTATGTATGTACGTAGGTGTAATATGTATGCTGTGTACCCTTCTTTTATCTAAAATGTAATGTACACTTCACATCCCCTTATTAATTTAACTGCTTCTCTGCTACTCAAAGGTTTGCTGGTAGAGAACTCATATTGAGTTAAGATCGCCTTTGTACATATTTCTTATATATTTATTTTGTGTATGACCTCTGTACTGTTTGTGTTCAATAAAAAATTAAGAAGACAATCTGTTACTTAATGGACGAGTCAAATGGCACAGTATCCACTCAGCTCCCGTCTCTATAAACCTCTTAACTAACTTAAAATCCATTTCTGCCTTCACTAGATCCTGACAACTACGATGGCCCTGAGAAAGTGTACCGTGAATGGCATCACTGGCTGGTGGTGAACATCCCTGGAAGCGATGTCTCCAAGGGCGAGGAGCTATCGGGTTACATCGGATCCGGGCCCCCTGAGGGCACTGGCATCCACAGATATGTTTACATCGTGTACAAACAACCTGGGAAACTGAAATTTGACGAGAAGAAGCTGGACAATAAGTAAATGTTACAGCGAAAGAACTAAGATTTTGGACCTATACTGAAGACAGCCTCGGTGGCGATGCGGTAGTGAAAGCGGCCGCTACGAAGGATGTGCGGGTTCGATCCCCGCTCATGGGTATTTTCTTTGGTCTGGTCGTGCCTCAGAGAGCACGTTGAGCTATCGGTCCCGGTTGCTATAAGAACATCTTTGGCAGGGGTAGTTGGAGCCCTAAAAAGTCCATCAACTGGTCTAACTGCAATGCTTTGATATCGCCAATGGGTTGTAGAGGTCAGGTGACAGTCAATTCACGGAAAATATCGAAGTTCAGTCAAAACCGTAGTTAGACTGGAAAAAGTGGATCTCTGACTCCGGGGCGAAGGCTTCGGATGCGACTGGGATGAACGCTAAGATGAAGATGAGGAATGAAGAGATTGCAGATTCGAAGGTGGCGTAAACTTCTAGACAAGCAATTTTCAATAGTTCATCATCATTTAGCGTCCCCGTGCGTCCTCCGCTTCACGCAGTCTTTGGCATTTGTGGCAATGCTCTCATTAGTAGGCAGTATTAGTAGCAATTTACTCCAGTAATGTCTGTGGAGGAACAGGGTGACATGTTCCTCTGACACAAATGGGATCCCTTCATCCTTCGACCAGGCAAGGCATTCGCACACACCTGGCGGACCGCAACCGAACTTTGACGGTTAGGGTTAATTCCAGAACTTTCATTGCGTGATTTAGGATTTATAGTTTCAAAGTAGTTCAGGAAGCATTCGCTAGATGTCACTACATGTCTACCGAAAGACAAAAATATGATAAATATTTACAAAAATATTTCCACAGGTCCATAGAAGGCCGCGCTGCTTTCTCCACGAATAAATTCGCTGAGAAGTACAACCTGGGTTCGCCTGTCGCTGGTAACTTCTACCGTGCCCAGTTCGATGACTACGTCCCTCTCCTGTACAAGAGCCTGGGTGTCTAAATTGTTCATAACTGATAAAGTATTGTACATATGTATTATACATTTTTGTATAAAGTAGGTAGTGTTGTTTTATTGTTATTTTTACGTTAACCAATCATATGTAGTGGGATAGGAGAACATTGTCAGAAGAGACAGCCACGGCAATCTTAGAAGATTTAAATATATCAAATCTTAACGGTAGCCTAGTGGTATGGGTAATGGACTGCTGAGACGAGGTCTGGGGTTCGATCCCAGGTTTACCATGGCACACACCAATGACTTTTCGATGCTTTTCGAAGTTATATGTGTATTTATCGCAGGTTTATAAGTGCCCAGTTAATGGCAATAGGCTCGCCACCTATTACATTGGGACCTAAACATAAACTGGCGACATGTGGGTGCTAGCACCTCTGCCTACCCCTTCGGGGATATAGTTTATGTTTATGTTATGTATGTATGCTTAACGTTTACAGTCTGAAGCTCTTCACCCGACAATATTTAATCAATAAGTTAATAAATGTTCGTTAGGGACTGTAAATTATATTGTATTATTCAAAAAGGCGTTAACCAATTAACTTAAAATGTATGTACGTACCGACGTATGGCAGCCAAACTCTGTTGTAAATATTACAAAACCGAGTTATCTTTGAAGTTCCAGCCCCTCCAAATTGGTTTTGGTTCAAAGGGGGGCTGTGAGGCTGCCATACATGCTTTATCAACCTACCTTGGCTCCAGTAAAGGTGAGGTCATTCTCAAGGTCGATGTGAAGAATGCTTTCAACTCGGTGAACAGAGACACCTTGTTGAACCAAGCTAAATTAGAAACACCCAAAATTTATAATTTTCTTTGGCAATGTTACAGATACCCCTCCAAATTATTAAACAAGGACAACCTTTTGAAATCAGCTGTTGGATGTCAACAAGGAGACCCTCTTGGACCGGTAATTTTCAGTTTAGCTATTCAGCCCATTATTCGGCGGTTAAATTTAATGTATGGTACCTAGACGATGGGACTCTAGGGGGAGATGTGGAGACAGTTTTACAAGATTTGGCATTTATTAAAAATGAATTTAGATTAATTGGTTTAGAACTAAATGACAGCAAATGCGAGATTTTTTTAAACGACGTTTCGGACAAAATTTCTACTATCTCTAAATTCAATTCCATAGCTCCCACCATCAAAATTTTAGAAAAAGACTCTTTACGTCTCCTCGGGTCCCCAATCCTAGAAGATAGCCTATACCCCATTTATAGAGGAAAAAATTCAAAATTTTAGTGACATTTCGGATCGCCTACTCAAAATTAATATACACTCGGCTTTCACTATTCTTCGGTATTGCCTATTCGTTCCAAAATTCACCCATGCCCTACGATCAACGCCATTTTTTAAACATTTAACGATTTTGAAAAAAATGGACGAAATTATAGAAAATACCCTCACCAAAATTTTAAATGTGGCCTTGGATGACCGAGCTTTACTACAAGCGACTCTACCGATTCGCTTGGGTGGGCTCGGTATTCGCAAAATTTCAGATGTCAGCTTACCAGCGTTCCTGTCTTCAGTCCACAGTACCGAAGAATTAACTAGGAAAATCCTTGCACCTACACTAGTTAATTCTGAAGTATTGTGTAAGACTGATGCAGTGAACGCTTGGAAAATTGCATGTCCAAACACCGATCTCCCAAGGAACCCCTTCTCACAGCGTCAGTGGGACGGGCCGCTCTGCAGCTTAGTTGGAAAAAAATTACTAAATACATGTTCCAATGCTGCTGAGCGTGCCCGTTTACTGGCGGTTGGAGTGTGGGAATCGGGTCTTTGGCTACAAGCTCTTCCGTCATCTAACGTAGGGACTATGTTAGATGACACTACCTTCCGCATCGCAACTTGTCTCCGTTTAGGTGCGCCGTGTGTTTCTCCGCATCAATGCCGTTGTGGAGAAGCCGTTGACAGACTCGGACACCATGGTCTGTCGTGCTGCAGGAGCGCAGGGCGAATTCCACGGCACGCCAGCCTCAATGACATAATCCGCCGTGCTCTTGTCACCGCCGGTGTACCAGCTGTACTAGAACCAAACGGTTTGGCGCGTGACGATGGCAAGAGACCGGATGGCATGTCGTTAATGCCATGGAAGATGGGTAGGACTCTGGTGTGGGACGCCACATGCGTTGATACCATGGCTCCTACCCATATAACTAGCACGGCTGGCTGTGCTGGAGCTGCTGCTGCTTCTGCAGAGGCTCTCAAGCGGCGCAAATACTCCAATCTCATCGGAGATTATGAATTTGTGCCGTTTGGAGTCGAGACTTTGGGGTCATGGGGTCCGAGCGCTCGCAACCTCTTCCGTGAGATTGCGAAGCGTATGGTCGACGCTTCTCGTGACCAGAAGGCTGGCCTCTTTTTAGGTCAGAGAATAAGCATTGCCATACAACGTGGCAATGCTGCCAGTCTTCTGGGAACGCTGCCACAAGAGGCATGCGATGCGGAGGAATTCTACGACGCATTTTAATTGTTCTTAGCTATAAGTTGTATAATAGTTATTTTATTTTTATTGTATTTAATATTTATAAATTATTTCTGTATAGATTACTTAGAATAAAAATTATTATTTGTACATGATGAAAACAGGAATAAGTAATACAAAGTTTATTAAAAAAAGGCGTTTATGCTATAATTTAACATCATCTAGTCGTATGCATATATAGTCGTAGGTATGACGCCCCCTAGCCAGATGGACGGACGACCTGAAAAAGGTGGCTGGGACAGACTGGATGCGGAAGGCGGAGGATCGGAGAAAATGGCGCACATTGGGAGAGGCCTATGTCCAGCAGTGGACTGCAGTGAGCTGATTGATTGATTGATAGTCGTATGCCCGTCATCTTGCAATTCTGTCTCCTTTTTCAGTTACAGTGCACATAACCCACTTTTTGCTTCGCTGCGGTCGGGTAATAAACGTCACAATACGTGTCATTTGTGGAAGATTTCAGAGAGTGGTCAAAGATTTACTGCTTGTCTAGGGGGCCCGTTTTATGTTTAGGATAAATTGACAAAACAAAACAAATCTTTTAATTAGAATATGTAATTTCTTAACGAAATATTAAGTCAGATAGCTTATTTATTACTAACTTAGAGATTGTATTTCTTTTTAAGTTGGTTGTATAGTTCGGGCACGTAGTCATCATACTCCGCTTGGAAGAAATTGCCGGCGACTGGATCGCCCAGGTGATGTTTCTTGGCGAAGTCATCGATGTAAAACTTGCCACGGTTGACCAGAGTTCTGGAAATAGAAGACAGGTAGGTACAGTCAGCATCTGATCAATATTGACGAACAAATTACTCAAAATGATCTTAATATCTTGATATTCCCCCATTCCTGCTAACTGATTGTTCTAATATTTGGTAAACACCTTTAGTTTGGAAGATAATACAATCACGCGTCCATCCCCGGAGGGTCAGGCAGAGGTGCATTAACACCCACATTTCACCAATAATTGTATTCGGTTATTGCGGGTGAGCCTATTGCCGTATTCCGGTCACTATTGTTGACTCGAGTCATGCATCTGAGGCTGAGTCTGGGCTGTATATATCTGTCTGATGTTAAAAAACCCTATCCCTTAGTCGCCTTGTACGACACCGCATGGGAAGAGATGGGGTGGCCCTAATTTTACTCTGCCGGAAACCACGCGGCAACAATTCGTTACTACCATCTTTACAGATTGTTACCCAAAGGTAAGCGAGAAAATAGTAGGCCAAAAACCACTCAACTTTGGGAGAGGCCTATGTACAGCCTGCAGTGGACTGAATAGAGAGAAGTGGAGGAGTTTCACAAAAGCTGCAACCAACCTACAGAACGATCCATGACCACGACCACTCCACCAGGAGTGTACGACTAAGAAGAATAGATTTATATACTGCTATTCTGTAATAGGTTTACAAATTCGGTATCGTGTGTCACTCAAGCGGGAGAGTTCTCCTTGACTATGTTCATAGAGCTATCAATCCTTTATTGCCAAAAGAAATACTGTACATTTAGCCGCCAGCATAGCCGATTCATATATAGCATAAGGTTGCAAGACTTGATTTTTTATAGGAGCTGTCCGCCTGGGGAAGTACCTCCACCCTACAGAATACCGCGGCCATAATAACTTCGTGTTGTGTTCCCAGCAGTGAGTAGGGTAGCCTGAGCTCACTGGAGGATACGTGCTGTCAGTGGGAAGACTAAAGGCTTGTTCTGCTTTGTCTTCTACACTCTGTGCTTATAAGGTCGACAGCACGAGTGTGGCTCCTCTAGTGTTACACACGTCCATAGGCCATGGTAACCATTTTCCAACAGGTGGACCGTGTACTTGTGTGCCACCTAATTGGTATAAAAAAATAAAATCTTGAAGATTCTCGGTGACAGCTTTCCAAAAATAATTAAGCAGCTAGTTCCACACACAGCGAGCTCCACGAATATTTGAGAAGTAAACTCCATCACCTGAGTGAGACTTGACATCGAATTTGGACATCACAGAATAGCACTACAAGGGTTATTTATTACGTAGATTGTTATTCATGGGGCCTGTGTTCACGACTGTTAAGCCAATTGAATTATTGCTGACCTTCGGTTGGGTTATAATATGACGGATTTGTTTGGATCGTGCGGGTCCATTTATGATGTGATATTTTTATATCTTTGGTGAATAAAATCACACAAGACGCGTCTAAATCACTTCTATGATTTTTGGCACTAATGATTTCTAAAAGTAGGTACTTTTTTTTTAAGTGCGCAAAATCCCCACGGTTACCCCCCCACCGCAGCCGGTGGAAGAGGTTATGTCGGACTCGAACCGACTAAAACGCACGCCGCCTGTGGGTCGCTTTGGTTGCCGAAGGTGAGATTGACAGGCATATCCCTCGCACCTCGGCCGACCCAGGGCTATCTCTCACGATCTGGCCCTCTCCTCGGGTGTGGGGACTACAGAGTCCCCAACTCGTCCCCGGAAACGGGGAGGCGCGCCGCCGCCGCGGCCTGCTTCTGCCAGGGTGACAGGCGTCTCCATCTGTCACCCCCAGGCCTAAAAGTAGGTACTTATAATGTCTAATTAGTTATTAGTTATATGTATATATAAGATACGTTTGTTTTTGCTCTTCAAAGTTATCGGTTCAAGCAGAAGTTAGCATATAATGCTTAAAATTTATCTGCTATTATTCCTCAAGAGTACAGCTATTATATGTATTGATAAGCTCTTTTTTCGTACCTCAAAAGAAAAAAATAATAACAACGGATTCCTTATTGAATCACTTCGTTGTCCGTTTGTCTGTTTGTCACGTTTGATGTTGTACGGAACCCTGTGTTCGCAAGTCCGACTCGAACTTGTCCGGTTATGTTATAAGTTGTTACTTACGCATTAGTCAGAATCGCCTCATCGAAGGTCAATTTGCCGTGTTGCTTGTAGATCAAGAACACGTATCTGTGGAGGCCGGTCTCTGGTGGAGGACCAGCGCCCACGTAATCGTAGAGCTCGTCCCCCCCTCCAACGTTGGCTCCAGGAATGTTCACAACTAGCCAGTGGTGCCACTGGTGGATTTTGGGGTCGATGCGCGATGGGACGTCGGCATCTAGAACCATAACATAAAATATATTGTAATCTTGATACTTGTCGTCCAACAAGATTAAAAGGATGCAATAAAGACCTTCAAACGCCGCTGTCACCACTTTCGTCAGTGTTTAGGAATTGCAGCACTGGTTTTTAAAGATCTTTCATATGAGCCAGGATTTCTCTAGTATTCTAATCGTATACCTACTTTTTTTTATTAATGGCAATAGGCTCGCCCACCTATTACATTGGGACCTAAACTTAAACTGGCGGTGGGTGCTAGCATCTCTGCCTACTTCTTTGGGGATATAGGCGTAAGTTTATGTTATGTTATGTCTTATCATATACCATATCATATATAAATACCGAATGATAATTTTTTGTTTTTTAATATTGATTTTTGGTATCACAACCTGGAATTTAGTCTTGCAGCATTGCCATTTCGTGTCATCCAATTAAGGAAGAGTCTAATGATATACAAATCACCAGGTCATTGATTCCAATATAGCAAAACCACTGTCATACCAGACACTGCAATAAATGACATTCAATTATGGACTTTATTTCTATAACCGTGAGATCCAAAATTAAATGAAAAGAGTTTCAGACGTTTTCAATTTTATTTTTAATAATTTAAAATTTGGAACTTTAATTACATTGCCTTAAAGACTAAAAAGGAGGTAGGACACGACGGTATGTCCGTCCAATTGAGCAGTCCGATTGGGGAAGTACCTCCGCCCTATAAAATACCGCGGTCATAATAACCTCGTGTTGTGTTCCCGGCGGTGAGTAGGGTAGCCAGAGCTCACTGGAGAATGTTTGTGCTGTCAGTGGGAAGACCAGAAGCTTTGTCTTTTACACTGACGGCACAGAAACTCTTTGTGCTTACAGGGTTGGCAGCGCGAGTGTGACACCCTTCGTTTTGCAAACGTCCATAGGCCACGGTAACCACTTTCCATCAGGTGGGCTGTGTGCTTGTCTGCCATCTTAGAGGTATAAAAAAAATTGATATATTAGCAGTGTACGTGGTATGACAGTGGATTTGCTTTAGCAGAATCGAGGCTCTGGTAATCTGAACAGACTCGTAGTGATATCGCCTCTCATACTATGAATGTATTTTTTCATACAATTTAGGTGGCAGACAAGCAGTCCGTGATGGAAAGTGATTACCGTGACCTATGAACGTGTGCAACACCAGAGGAGTGAGTCACACCCGTGCTACCGACCCTGAAAGAACGGAGAGTTTCTGTGCCATCAGACTATTTATTATTCTGTGCCGTCAGTGCAGAAGACACAATCAGGACTCCCAATGACAACACAAAAACTCTCCAGTGAGCTCTGGCTACCCTCTACTCATCGCTGGGAACACAACACGAGGTTATTATAGAGGTGGTATTCTGTAGCGTGGAGGTACTTCCCCAGTCGGATCGCTTATTTGGGATCGGAATACCGTCATGTTCTATCTAGTATGTAACTTGTGCACACTAGTTACCTAGTAATTAACTAGTGTGTTTTTTTAAAGGAGGTAGGACACGACGGTCTTTCTGTCCGTCTGGGGAAATACCTCCACCCTACAGAATACCGCGGCCCATAATAATTTCGTGTTGTATTCCCGGGGGTAAGTAGGGTAGCCAGAGCACACTGGTCAGTTTTTTGTACTGTCAGTGGGAAGACCAAAAGCTTGTCATGCTTTGTCGTTTACACTGACGGCACATAAACTCTCTGTGCTTACAGGGTTGACAGCGCGAGTGTGACTCCCTTGGTTTTGCACATGTTCATAAGCAACGTTAACCACTTTTCATCAGGTGGGCCGTGTGTTTGTCTGCTACCTAAGTGGTATGAAAAAATTGTGACATTAGTGGCGGATTATAAAAGCTATTCATATAAAAATAGTAGGAGGGGAGTATCAGAGTTCCATGCTGCAATGGTGATCACATTGATATCTAGACCCATGGTAAGCATAGCTTAACTAGCTTGTGTTATGGGATCTAGAATGCGGATAAACATATTTAGAAACTTTTTTTGTAAATACATACATATGACACATAGAAACACCCAGACCAATGCAAATATACATATTCATCCATACAAATATATATGCACTGAGCGGGAATCGAACCCGCGTCCCCTGCATAGCAGTCGAATGCTCTACCGCTACGCCATGGAGGTCATCTCTACTCTATACTGACCAGTCATAGCGAGTGTGTAGAACTGGTTAGGCTCTGCATCCCACTTGACCCTGGGCGGATCCTTCACCTGTGTGGGCGTCAGCACAGCGCCTTCATTCACAAGCACGCCGCTCGGATATTGTATCTGTAATATTCAAAGTTAATTAGGACAAATTAACACATACACGACATAAGACACGTCAATTAGACTTCGTATTGCCTGATGGCAAGCTGAAGGCAACGCAACCATTACTTACATATACCATCACTCAGCTTGACGGCCTCATTGCTTTTTCACGCCCCGCTTAAAGGACCAGGGACTGTAGGAAGAAGGCTAACTTAATCCCTGTTGCATGCAAAGTTTTGTCTTTGCAGGGTTGGCAGCGCGAGTGTAACTCCGTTTGCGTTGCACACGTCCATAAGCCACCGTAACCACTTTCCATCAGGTGGGCAGTGTGCTTGCCTGCCAACCAAGTGGTATAAAAAAAAAAAAATACTTACCACTTTTCTATGCCCTAGGGCTTTTTTCAGTCTAACAGCGAATTTGGCTGAACTTCGAAATTTTCAGTGAGCGACTATCATCTCAAACTCAAAATTATTTGTTTTCAATATTGTACAATAAAATTATTTCTTAATGACGTCAATAATAATTCTACTTAAGCTAAGTTTACCACCACTTCCTAGGCTCTAGTGGAGAAGTCCGGGGTCCGCTTTTCCAGTCGTAGCTGTGGTTTTCGCTGAACTTCGATATTTTCCATGAAGCGACTGGCATCTAACCTCCACACCTCATTGGTACTTTTTATTATGTAGTTTTCTTTAAAGTATATTAGTGCCCGTGCCATTGAAATATAGATACTAATACATCTTTACCTACTTAACAGGGCGCAGCAACACTACATAGCGGAGCCAAGGCTACTTCTCTAAAAGTCACAAAAATGGTATGAATCAAAGAATTAAAGAATCAATTTCATTTATTCAGTTTAGGCACACAAAGAGCACATAGAACACACAGAGCGTCAAAATTTTACAATTGGGTATGTCAAGAAATAATATAAAATTATTAAATAATGTACAAATAAACCATTGGAAAGTGATTCTTTCCCTGGTTCGGTAGGTTAGTTCTACTGAGAAGATCTGGTATCTTCTCAGTATAACTAGAAGAAGAAACTCAGCGAACTATATTAGAACAGGTTTTTTTTTTTAGTAGTTAAAGTATTATTGTTCGCTGAGGTACCTACAAAGATTTTCTAGTACATACAATAACGTATTATGTATGGACAGATCAGTATCACAGAATAAATATATCTTACATAATAATAAATATTTATGCTGTGTCAGTATGTAGATGGGTCCTATGTACATATATGGGCTAAAATGCAAAATGACCACTTTACAGGAGGAGCGGTTTCCAAAGTTTAAATTTGCTATAAATATTTGTTTCTGTATAAACCCATTGCTATGTCACAGTCGGTACCTATATATATCTTGTAGGTATATTATGTTATCAACGTCAACCAAATTCATTTAACCAGAAAAGTACACCTCATAGTTTCAACTTGTTATATCAAATACACACGTCACGAAACGCGCTTCACGCGTGGTTCCCGGCAGAGCAAACTTTGGACCACCCCATCTCTTCCCATGCGGTGTCCGTACAAGGCGACTAAGGGTTAGGGCTGTTATACAGCCTAGACTCAGCCTCAGATGCATGGCTCGAGTCAACAATAGTGCCCGGAAGACGGCAATAGGCTCACCCCCTCCCTCCCCCCCCCCCCCCCCCCCGCGCCTTAGGAGGAACCGAATTCAATGATTGATGAAATATGAGTGTTAATTTACCCCAGCCTACCCCTTTGGAGATAAAGGAGTGATTATATGTATCTATCTATGCACACACTGTATTTGATTGACATGCCACTTAATTAGTTTAAAATAGAAGTGAAAAAGTGTTTAATGAAAAAATATTATCATAAAGTAGACGAATATCTTCATTACAGTATCTGAATGATAAAAATAAATGGATGTTCGCACAATTTAAATTGTAAACAAAACCATATTATATAAACCTTTCTTAAAATATAATTTTATTTACAATTTAAGTATGTACATTGTGATAGCAAGCACGAGATCAGCAAAAAAAATTAAGTGATCTATATTTTACTATACTTTTGCTGGTATCTTCTCAGTAGAACCAACCTACCGAACAAGCGAAATAAACATTTGCCAATGGTTACCCCGTTGCCTTATTTAATAATACTATTATATTTCTTAAAAATATTGTAAAATTTTGACGTCCATAATATGTGCTCTTTATGTGCCTAAACTGAATAAATGAAATTGATTCTTTGATTTAAGTATGTATTTATTACACATTATTTATTATCTTAACTAAGTGATACATAGGTACATGTACATGCCAAAGTACAAGGTCAATAGGTACCTATAAATCAACGACCTATAAATAGACTGTTGGAAACTATTATGGTTAGCTAAGACCACGTGGTCCGTACGCTTCGTCCGCCTGGGTCGGACGACGTTAGCAAGTCTCGTGTATGTCATGTGGTTCCTACCTGAAGATCCTCAATCTCGATCTTGTTGGAACAAGAACTAAAAGAAGAATAGAAAGAATTCTTTAAGTACCTCAAAGTAATTCAAACGCAAAGGAATAACAACGAGGTAAAAGTATATTGTGTAAAATTATGCTCTAGGTAATATAAAATAATTTGTACCGGATGAGGTAGGTAAATTTTAATTTACTCGTAAAGATGTTTATATGTAAAGAATTTAATTAAAAATTATGAACTTATTTCATTGCCTGCCTAACAGCTATGTATTATAAATGGGTCATGGGTACGATTCCCACTCTGAGCAAATATTTCTGCCATATTATATATGTCTATTTGCGTAGGTCTGAGTGTTTCTATGTATTATATGTATCTCTGTATATACAAAAGTTAGAAAAGAACATGTAGGATCTAGATAACGCTTTGTATTAATTAGTTCTTCTAATAAGACGGTAGTAGTAATATATTTCACGAGAAAATTTGTGACAATCATTACCTAAGCATTGTTATCGTATAATTAAACATCGTCTGTAGTTTTCATACCTATATTGACTTACAGTACAGTTACTATATAATATAAAAACGAGTTCAATAACAAACAATCAACAGTTAAAAACACAGTGAAGAACAAGATCCAACAAACAGCCAACTTGCTGTAATCTTGTTTCCATCAGAGGTCTTCACTTCGGATGGTCCGGATTCAATCACTCTTTTTTCCTGTCTAACAGTGACTGCTATATGACCTCCACAGCCCATTGACGATACCGAAGTATTGCAGTTAGATTAAAAGAGTTCTCTTATTATTAAGCCAAAAGTGTCTATCTATCAATAGGTTTGAAGAAAAGAAAAGGCCGTTTTATTGGGATAATTTTTGCGACAATTATTGTATCTCGTTGTGTCCTCATTTTTAGTTGCCATTTTAGAGTGCGGACAACACTTCTATAGCATATCGTTATCGTATATTATCATTGTTTAATGATATTTAATTTCAATTATATACATACTGAGTCGCCAAGCTGAGTACTACCATTGTAACATTACTTAGTGTCTGTTATAGTAACTCTCTTTCCTGAGACTTTGCCTTTAGCTTACCATCAGACAAGGTGAAGTCAAGTTGGCGTGTCCTAGATAAAAAAAATGCATACTAATAATCACGCCTGTATCCCCGGAGAGCTACGCAGAGGTGAATTAATACCCACATTTCACCAATTATTGTATTCAGTCCCCTATTACCGTATTCTGGGCACTATTGTTGTCATGCATCTGAGACTGAGTCTGGGCTGTATATATCTGTCTGATGTTAAACAGTCGCCTTAGTCGCCTTGTACGACGACAACGCATGGGAAGAGATGGGGTGGTCCAAATTCTACTCTGCCGGAACCACGCCGTACTCTACCGGGAACCACGCGGCACTCTGCCGGGAACCACGCGAAATACCGTATTTGAAAAGCCCGATAGTTAGATTTTGATACTTTGCTGATGGTTTACAACAGGTTTCAAATGACTTCTTTATTTCTCTTAGTCTACATTAGCCTTTTCAATTAATATGTTAGAATAAAATAAATATTTTCTAACATCTTCTCTGGTGTTACACACGTCCATAGGCCACGGTAACCATTTTCCATCAGGTGGGCCGTGCGCTTGTCTGCCACCTAAGTGGTATAACAAAGAAACATCTTATCTTGGGTTAATGCCCTGAGTAGATCAAAGGCTACAGGAAATGTCCTATAGCCTTGAGGACAAGGATATTTGCGGGCGTAGAAGTAGAATTAGCGAAATATTGCGCAAATCAAATCAAATCAAATCAAATCATCTTTATTTCAAAGAACATGGTTACAACATCAGGTTTTATAATTTTCACAAGTACAGCACATTCTGCCGTGTGGCGTTGAAATAATAATACCTATTGAGGGATACAAGTCAATCACAACTAATTTCACTGTCGTTAGGACTCCAGCCAGTCATATTAAAACAAAATTCACAATGTCAGAGCAATAATAATAAAAAAAAAAGAATGGATCAGTGAAACGTTAAATAAAATGCAAAATAAATTAAATTAAAATAAAATGAGATAAAACAGCTAATTGCTGGATAATCAATTTGAAGCAAGAAAACAGTGTTTCTTTTAGGTATTATAAAGTGCGAGATCGCTCCAGCTAAGAGCGAAAATCGGAAACAGATTGTACATTCATTAATATAAAACACGATATACATAATCAATTCCGTATGGACCAACATTGAGGTTTAAAAGCCATAATTTTAACTATATCAAAATTAGATACACCTTTTGTTTATTTTTTATTTTTTTTACGTGCGCAAAATCCCCACGGATATGCCTGTCAACCTCACCTTCGGCAACCAAAGCGGCCCACAGGTGGCGTGCGTTTTAGTTGGTTCGAGTCCGATGTAACCTCCTCCACCAGCTCCGGTGGGGAGGTATCCGTGGGGATTTTGCGCACGTAAAAAAAAAAAGTACCTAAGCGAAAAATTCAGCTAACGAATTGGAGGAATACTAAGAACAAAACCTTGTCCGACCAGTCTTAGTTTTTCCACAAGGTAGTAACCTATTTACTTAGGTGGCATTTTTACCAGTACATGTCATAAAAATTTTGAGTTATGCGTTGGTAAACTACTGGATAAGGTGTATAGTCTATATTAAAGCTAAACGAAATACAGATAACAGAGAACTAGGAAGCAGTACAAATATCGCCTTTATCCCTGGAGAGGATTATGATTTGTATGCATGAATATGTATATTTGCATTGGTCTGGGTGTTTCTATGTATAATATGTATGTATTTACAAAAAAAAGTATCTAAGTATGTTTATTCGCATTCTAGATCCCCCCCCCCCCCCCCCCCCCCCGCTCGCAAGCGCTAGCGAATAGACGTGCCTGTGTGTACTCCGTATTATTATATCGTATAAAATTATAAGTGACGATTTTGTGACTTTGTTATCCATTGAGAAGTAAAAGTAACTCGCAACTAAAATAATAACAAGTGCATAAACAAAAATAAAGTGAGAAACAATTAAACAAATACAAACTAAGTTCTACAATATTGTTTTTGAGTGTTTATCAGTGTACCCTACAGTATCAATAATAAAATAATAGTGCATAAGCTCAATTATTGTTAACATAGTGAGATCATTAGAGCATTAAGACCAATTAACTACTCGAGAAAGACTTGCACTATTTTGAAGAAGCTGACAACTGTCTGTGTGGCGTAGCGGTGAAACACTGGATACTCCGTGCGAGGTGGTCGGGGTTTCAAAACTCGCTTGTTAAGGAAACACTTTTTGTGGCATAAAATTTTCATACTTTGAAGATAATCTCACACAAAGTCGAGAACATGTCTAAACAAACAATAACACCACAAAATCAACAAAACACTCCGTCAGAATCAGATACACAAAAATTATACACAGAAGAAGAGGACTACAGTGTATCAAATAAAAGAAACAAGCGACGAAAGACAGACAACTGCATCGAACTGGAAATAAACGACAACCTAGCCTCTTTCAAGAATGAAATCAGCGATATGATACGCAATATGATATGCCAACAGAATAACTGATTGGACGATCTACAAAACCGATTAGCCGAGATAAAAGCTTCCAATTTTAAAATCCAAGAAACGAACTGCGATATAGAAAAATCTATGTCATTTATAATGGACCAGTTGTCAGCACTAGAACTCAAAATTATAGGTCTCGAAAAGGAACGATGTTCAATGGGTGTCAAACTGGCATTAATTGAAGATAAACTAGAAAACTTTGAGCGGTCCATCGTCAAAACTACCATAGAAATACGTAATGTGCCAAAGCAGCCGAACGAATCTAAAGAAATGCTGTATAATGCTCTGTTACAACTATCGAAACATCTAGAAGTTGACATACAAGCATCGGACATACGTGACGTATCAAGGCAGCCATCAAAGAAGGAGAACCCTAACTCAGCACTTGCTGTGGAGCTCTCGAACACGCTGAATAAAAGTAATATCTTGATGTCTGCGAGAAACTACAATAAACGCAACCACAACAACAAATTAAACTCCACTTGTTTGGGTATGGCTCAAAATACTCCTATTTTCATCGCCGAACAACTGACGTCCACATCTAAGCGCCTTTTCTATCTTGCCCGAACATTTGCAAAGACCAACTCTTACATGTACTGCTGGACTTCTGGGGGCCGAATTCTGCTGAAGAGAGACGCGGATAGTCAACCTATAAACATAAAAAGCGAGTCACAGCTAAACCAATTAGATAAGCTGTACAACAAATGACTATTAGTTTTTTGTCTATTTATTATTCTTGATGCTCTATTCATTACATTATTTTATGTTCGTAATTTTAAATTAAGTATAAAAGTAATCATAATTGTAACTACACATACTTACACACGCTACACTACACACAAAAACAACCTTCATAACTTTAAACCCACTAAAACAACTTTATTGTCTACAAATTTAACCCTACTTTACCTAACGATAGTCACGACCCTCTATAATGATTGCCTTATTCCAAGAGTGTTAGTGTACATTCATCTTAAAAATGACTAATATTATAAACGATACTATTGACTGTTTTGACGATTTTTCTGTATCGGACTGTTATGTATGCTCTCCAGAACAAACACGTACATACATGCAAAACACTGACTATAATTTGAAAATTCTTACACAGAACATCCGATCGGTAAATTGTAACATATCGGAGTTACATCTACTACTTCATCGTATTAATATTGACTGCGATGTCCTGGTTTTAACGGAGTTCTGGTTAGACTGTGGCAGCAACAACTTGCTCCCTACCATACAACAGTATATTTCATACAACACTAAGGAACACTTAAATAAAAACGACGGCGTCATGGTCTTTGTTAAATCTAATCTTGCACCTACTTGTGAAGAGCCGAACTTCGGTGGTTCAGCATCAGGCTTAGTTGTTAAAGTAGATGCTGACACAGCAATACTTTGCATATATCGCTCACCTTCAAACACGGATATTCAACCGTTTCTCTCCTCACTTGATAATATACTTCAGTCACTCACTTATTATAAAACAGTGATTATAACAGGAGACATTAACATAGATATTAAACTGGAAACACTGGACAAACGGAGTGATGTATATCTTAATTATCTTGCTTCTCGTGCTTTTTTACCAACACACACGTATCCCACTAGGGATAATAATTGTTTGGACCACTTACTACTTCGCACCAAGTGTCCGGCCTTAACCCTTGTGTATAATTCGACCATAACAGATCATTGCTCCTCTTTGTTGTGCCTTAAAAGTAACATTGTAAATACGAACTGCCAAAAAACTATCAATAAGACAGACTTTTTGGCTCTTGACACAGTAATGGAGCATGTCGACTATATACCCATTCTGCACATGTCGGACCCAAACCACGCGATAGACTACTTTACAAAAATAACAAAAGACGCTATAGAAAAATGCACCAAGAAACTAAATGTACCTAGAAAAAAGCGAACGATGAAACCCTGGATGACACCAGGTTTGCTCCGTTGCATCAGAAACCGTGATTTTCTCCACAAAAAATGTAAACAGTCACCGGATAGTCCCATTATAATAGCTACATATAGGAGATACAGAAAATTTTGTTCAAACATTTTGAGAAAGGTAAAAAGGCAATATGATTCCCAGGAACTTAATAAGGCCTCGAATAACCCAAAAAAGCTTTGGGATACTATAAGACATATTACAAATACCACAAAACCCAAGCACTCCAATAGTCAACTGTTAACTATTACAACGAACCCTACTCGGTCTTGCAATGCTGTTAATGAATATTTCGTTAATATTGGTAAAAATCTTGCAGATAATATAAACAATAGAGCACCTCAACCATTATCGCAAGCCTCAATATCTCCTCGGCTTGTGAATTCCCTTGCACTCGAAAAAACTGACCCAGACGAAATTCTTTTATGTATAAAGTCACTGAAAATAAATGCAGCTACTGGATGGGATGGCATATCGCCTCTATTTCTGAAACGATATTCTCGTATTTTGGCACCTACACTGACCCATATATTCAATCTATGCCTTGAGTCGGGCATATTCCCCTCTGCCCTCAAAAAGGCAATAATTCATCCTATTTTCAAGAGTGGTAGCGTACGGTTGGTAAACAATTATCGGCCCATTGCTGTACTTAGTGCTCTATCTAAAATTCTAGAACGCCTAATTAACAATAGGTTAATTAACTTTCTCGAGCACTATAACATACTATCGTCACAGCAATTTGGCTTTCGCAAAAATAGGTCCACAAATGATGCAGTACACAAATTAGTAGACCATATTGCATGTAATTTAGACTGTAAAAAGAAAGTGCTGACTATATTTGTGGATCTTGCGAAAGCTTTTGATACCGTCCCAATTCAGAACCTCTTGTACAAATTAGAACATGTAGGTGTCCGAGGTATAGCACTAGATTTACTTAGAAGTTACCTCTCAGACCGCTACCAATTTGTCAGTATCAATGACTACACCAGCGAAACACTTCTTATTGAATACGGCGTGCCTCAGGGCAGCATTCTGGGTCCCACGCTATTCCTAGTATTTATTAATGACTTATGCAATATAAACTTACCGAATGCTCAAATTGTGTCCTATGCGGATGATACTGCAATCACATTCTACGCAAATTCATGGCCTGAATTGGAAGCTGTTTCGCAAAACGGCTTCAATACTGTACTAAAATGGCTGTCATCACACACCTTAACCTTGAATGCAACTAAAACAAATTTTATAACATTCTCTATAACCTCGATATCACAACCATCTACACCCCTTTTATTAAAAGCTCACTCTTGTTCGTCTTCACCTCACCCAAATTGCCAGTGTCCAGTTTTAAGTTCAGTTGCCCAAACCAAGTACCTCGGCATAATCATAGACAAAAACTTGAACTTCAAGAATCATTGTATAACTCTCACAGGCCGTATTCGAAAATTAATTTATGTTTTTAAAACATTGAGACAAGTGGCAAGTACATCTATCATCCAAAAGGTATACTATACGCTTTGTCAATCTTTGATTACTTATTGTATATGTAGCTGGGGCGGAGCCGGGAAGACGTTTTTGCTTCCAGTAGAAATTGCACAACGAGCCATCCTTAAAGTTGCCACCTTTCGACCTATATTATTCCCAACCACTGATCTTTATAGAGTTTGTAAAGTTTTATCTGTTAGACAATTATATATATTGTACATAGTCCTCTTCCAACATTCTAGAACACCATACCGTCTTATTATCCACCGACGGAAAGACAGAATCTGTTCCATTCCACCACCACGCACCTCTTTTATAAAGAGACTGCCGACTTATCTTGCACCGTCACTTTATAACAAAATGAACTTGAAATGCCCTATTTTTGGACTCACACGCTTCAACGCTAAGATAGTTATCTGGGAGTTTCTCCAACAGTTGAACTACGATGAGACGGAAGACTGTTTTAATTGATGAAGTGAAATCACATATTTATAATATTGATAATGTGGATAGGTACACATCACATACAAACACACACACACACACACACATACACACACACACACACACACACACACACACGCACACACACAATAATTAATCTTATTTTTAATAGCCTTGCGTAATTTTTGAGTTTAAGTAAAACCATTGTCGACCATACTAAAGGGAAGGGCACTGCTTATCCTTAACACAGGCTACTTGTAGTCTATCTAGGAAAGCAGCTGGCCACTCACTGTATCACTGTTCTGAATAAAGAAATATTATTATTATTATTATTATTCTAGATCCCATAAAACAAGCTAGTTAAGCTACGCTTACCATGGGTCTAGATAGCGTTGTGTAGAATGTTGTGGAATATATTTATTTATTTATTTCACCAATCATTGAGTTCGGTTCCGCGTAAAAGAGGGTGAGCCTATTGCCGTCTTCCGGGCACTATTGTTGACTCAAGCCATGCATCAGAGGCTGAGTCTGGGCTGTATTTATCTGTCTGATGTTCCTATGTGTCATAAGTTTTAACACACAGGATGTTATCTTTATTAGATGTCAGTGTTACTTAGTTCCTTCTCTTGATGATAGGAAAAAATACTAGTGGAAGCAAAAACGTATCACCTAGGTATTATACCTATATTATTATGTAGACACGCCAAAACGGCTTCAAAAATGGCGCAGACACTCATATACCTCAGTGCAGACACTATTGTATAAAAAAATTAACCTACTTAAGTACTCGTGTGAAGAAATAATAAGTGAATATTATTATTTTATATGGATTATAAATAATCTTATTATTATTACGAATTTAATAAGTAGTAATTGTAAGTGACGTATTTTATGGTGAAATAGGGCACAGTCACGTCTCTGATTAGAGCGTAAAATCAAGACAAACTATTGTCTTCTTTTTTGTTTCTATTTTAGAGTGCGGACAATGTATCTATAGTTTATAATATATCATTGTAGGTAGGTACTTAGTTGAATAAAATGGACGCAAAAACACTCACATTAGCAATGAAGTTTGGGGCCTTCGGCACTACGTCTGGTACCACCTGATTAGCCTCGAAACTTTTTTCAGCCTTAGACATTGCACTTGAAAACACCCTTAAGTTAACTATTGTGCCGTCCACTATTAACAAAACAATTGCACACCTAAATAACCTCAAAATTCCCGCCATTTTATTGGCACATATAAATAATTTTTATTATTGTGAAGAGACTACTTCGACACGCGACTAACGCAACATATAGCGAGGTACTGGTTAAACAATTTTCCTTACATGTTTGTACGTACTGTGATTTTTTTGTACACGAGTAGTTTTTTAGATAATTGGATATATCCGTCATCACATCACGGAGCGTTAACCAATCTATCGGGTCGGGTGTGAGTCTTTGTTAGATATTTGAATTGTATTCGAAATTAAAACTACGCACGACTTATTGTTTGTTACGATTTATAGATAAATTAGACATACGAGCTGTTGCCTGCTGTTTCGCCCGCATGGAATTTTGATGCCATTCTCGTAACCCATGGACACCTATTCTTTAGGGATAAATAACTTATGTGCGATTCCAGAATACGATATTCACGCGAGTGGAGCCGTTGACGTAAAGTTAGTCCTAAAATATAAATATCCCTGTACTGTACCACATGTCAGCCAGATCCGTTCAGCCATTAGAGGTTTACTGAATAAGAAACATACAAACATCTTCATACGTACTTTCATATTTAGGTAATAATATTAGTAGCATAATTTTAAGATGGTCTACAAATTTGGCACGTACTGGCCTTGTTCTAAATAAAGTGGGTGCTCCTACAATGGCCATAGAGACAAAAGTAAGACCTATGATTCCATAGCCGACCGCAGGCCACAACAACGCATGCAGTACAACGTACTGTGAACTGTGAAAAAGACTTGGCTTCTCAATTGTGCCGTTTATGCTTATCGCAGTTCAACAAGTAATGTACTTATGTGAATAAATGCAAGTGTAGAGTTACTTATAGACAAATAAACGGATTGCGGATTGACAGCCTCTGTGGCGTGACGGTGTCTGTGCGGATTTGATTCCCGCTCAGTGCAAATATTTGTATGCACCAGTGTGTCTAGTGTGCCTCGGAGAGCACGTTAAGCCGCCGATCCCGGTTGTCATACGAACATCTATGGGAGTCGTTCGTTCCGGGTAGTTGGAGCCCTAAAAAGTCAAACAACCATCAGGCAAGGCGAAGTCCAATTGACGTGTCCTATATAAAAAAAAAAAAAAAAATATAAACTGGTCTAGCTGCAATGCTTCGATATTGCCTTAGGTTGTTTCAAGGGTGTGCGTTCGCCCAGCAGAATGTTGTTAAATTTAAAGATTCTAATTATGCAGATATTTAGTAAATGACGTCGTGTAATTGTGTATGGTAAAATAAAATTAGTGCATGAAGCCATTGTGAATCGCCGGGCGAACGTTGTCCTGGCGGAACTTTTTTCAATCCATGGACTTAGACGAAAAAAAAATGTGTCCACATATCAGTAAATATTTGTGTATGATAGTGTATGTATGAATAAAGTTAATATATGCATAAACTTCAGAGAAAATCAAGTTTCCACTGCGCGAACGTTTGGCAATTAGCTGGTTTTCATATAAAGCGCTTATATAGAGAGCTGTCGATTTTTACATACGTTGTTTTTAATTTGTATATATTAGTTTAAAAAACAGATTTAGAAAAAATCGTAGGGTTTAAAAGATAAAAATATAAAAGTAAAATACTATATTTGCGAAAAATAAATAATAAATACATAATTAGTATGTGCCTAATCTATAATATTTTTTTACATGGAAGCTTTAAAATTTAGTGCAACCTGTTGCGTAGAAACCAAAGATATATTTTTATTGTAGATAGATAGTGGCGTTATTATTAAAAGAACATTTTTCATTCAAGAAATGCAATTGTTTTATTTTTTCCTAACGTTTGTGTATGCAACTGTACCATATTAATAAATACTATACTGGAAGGTTAAGAACGTTACTTAGGTATATGACACGGCCGCTTTTTGTACCCATCCGCACATGATCGGGTTATGTAGGCTTTCGATGATTTGTCAGTATTATAATAGTTTCTCTGTAATTACTGAATTTAATGAGATGCAATTTTGCATGTGAGTAGTTGAATTAATACACTGATGATTGGAATATATTTTACTATGCAATTCCTTTAGAATGTCGTGATATTTGACTGCTTTGTAAACAGTGGTCTATTCATGGTAAATTGTCCTATAACTCTTTAATTACTAACGGGACATCATTGATACTTGGCAACATGTTGCACATTATTACAAGGTTTGTATAAACGCGAAAATCTGGACCTCCAAGTGCATAGGTACTTTACGAACTATGACCTTATAAGAGTATTTTACTTTTATATTTTTATCTTTTAAACCCTACGATTTTTTCTAAATCTGTTTTTTAAACTAATATATACAAATTAAAAACAATGTATGTAAAAATCGACAGCTCTCTATATAAGCGCTTTATATGAAAACCAGCTAATGGCCAAACGTTCGCGCAGCGGAAACTTGATTTTCTCTGAAGTTTATGCATACATTAACTTTATTCATACATACACTATCATACACAAATATTTACTGATATGTGGACACATTTTTTTTTCGTCTAAGTCCATGGATTAAAAAAAGTTCCGCCAGGACAACGTTCGCCCAGCGGAATCAGTTTTTGGCAAATTTCTCCACAATGGCTTCATGCACTAATTTTATTTTACCATACACAATTACACGACGTCATTTACTAAATATCTGCATAATTAGAATCTTTAAATTTAACAACATTCCGCTGGGCGAACGCACACGTTTCAAGGAACACATCGAAGTTCAGCCAAATCCCCAGTTAGACTGGTAAAGCAGACCCCAGTCTCAGCAGCACCTCCGCCCTACATAATACCGCGGCTTATAGGAGGTAGGACACGGCGGTATTTCCGCCCAACTGAGCAGTCCGACTGGGGAAGCACCTCCGCCCTACATAATACCGCGGCTTATAGGAGGTAGGACACGGCGGTATTTCCGCCCAACTGAGCAGTCCGACTGGGGAAGCACCTCCGCCCTACATAATACCGCGGCTTATAGGAGGTAGGACACGGCGGTATTTCCGCCCAACTGAGCAGTCCGACTGGGGAAGCACCTCCGACCTACAGAATACCGCGGCTATAATAACTTCGTGTTTTGTTCCCAGCGGTGAGTAGGGTAGCCAGAGCTCACTGGAGAATTTGTGCTGTCTGTGGGAAGACTAAAGGCTTGTCCTGCTTTGTCTTCTATTGACGGCACAGAAACTTTGTACTTACAGGGTTGGCAGCGCAACTGTGACTCCTCTGGTGTTACAAACGTCCATAGGCCACGGTAACCACTTTCCATCAGGTGGGCCGTGTGCTTGTCTGCCATCTAAGTGGTATAAAAAAAAACTCCGAGGTGAAAGGTGGATTATCGCTAAGATGAAGAAGAACGAATTGCGAGGCTGATTTTCTTTTATTTCTATGGACCATACCTATGAGCGGTGGGGTGACGTGTTGTTTTTTCTTAGGTACCTACTCGTTAGACTCAGATATGATTTTTATATCAACAGATTAATAATAATAAATATAAATAGTGATAACACTATTTATACAGAAAAACTATAGATCATAGAGTTAACATCCAATACGAGACTTGAACCCGCGACCAACTCCTCTGACCCCCTTTTCTGAGACTTTGCTTTCAGCTTACCATCAGGCGAGGTTAAGTCTTAATTTGTGTGTCCTATATAAAAAACCCCTATTCGCAGTAGTTCGGTGATTTGTCCGGTATACCGAACTAATGCTACTTTTTAGTCGCAGTAGTCCGGTAAGCACAACGCACCGTACTATTGCTACATTTTTAGTAGCAATAGTTCGCGAAGTAACATAGGCAAAGAAAATACAATAACAATTTAATTACTTTAAAATGAAGACGTAAAGAGAGCCACTTTATATAAAAATAACTGGGTAGAAATGTCGCCACAAATTAGCTAAGCAAACTCTAAGATATAGGTATACAGACTCTTCAGTTGCAAGATAGGTATAAATCATAATGACAATGTCTAATTTCAAATTGTTTACTAAACAATTTTTCCTTCTCAATGCGAATTGGTATTTAATGTATTTATTGCTCTTTAGTAATTCATAATTAATTTAAAGTGTTACCGTAACATCAAAAATGAATGATATAAATGATTTTAAAATCATTGAACGTGGACGAGGGAGGGTTTTATTGTTTCATGGGTATCAGTTTTATAGAAATTCTGTCATTAGTGGGCAAAACAGCTACTGGCGTTGTAAAAACTACAAGAATAAACATATACGTTGTAAAGGCTATGTTACAATAACAAAGGTAAGACCTACTATGTATACTTACTTACCAGTAGGTAGTAATCTACGAATAATGTATCCTATAGAAATGTAACTACTATAGAGTTACCGCTGAAATCTTGGAGTAACTTACGCATACTAAAACAGCAATAAAACAAAAAGGTCGTGTCGGCTCGGCGCCAATATACAATAATAAGATAGCTTGTTTATGTGTTTAATTTTATAGAATAAGTTCAATATTCTTGCAAAAAAAAACTACATTCGCATACAAATTAAAATACGTTTTTTTTTTCAAAATTATGTACAGTCAGCGCCAAAATTCAATGAACGTGTATAAACTTTCAGAATTCGTTTCCACTGTACTCGTCAAAAGTGGATATACGCTGCCGGCCACATAACGTGGTGATCATCGTAAAATTACAAATGTCGGTGAACGCAATGAAATCGCGATACTACTTTTGTTTACTTCACGTGTATAGGTTATTTTGTTGCATTGTTAATTATAGGTAAATTACAAAAGTCGGTAAACATTATTATTATAAAGTAGACTTTAAGATAGTGTGCGCGGGCTTTCAACTTAACGTGTTAATGGTATTTTTAGTAAACTACTTAAAATACTTATGTTACAAAAGTCGGTGAACTTTCATATAATGTAGATCTTAGCGTATTTTTGAGTTTACGTGTTCATGTTATTTTGTTGTAATACATTATGTTCCAAAAATATGTGAAAATTTACATAACATTCACACAGATACTACTTTCGACCTTAATAATATTTTCCTGATTACATGTTTTTTCGCGTTATCGATGATGCTGATCACGAATATGCGAAAAAAAAGGCGGTACTTAGTCATGTTAATAAGGTCGAAAATTGTTTGCACTCACTTTTTTCAATCTGTAGGTGAAGACCTATTCTAACTTCAATTGATAGTCAGTTTTTCCCTGATCAGGATTATGTAAAGATGCCAGAAAGTGAGTTTTCTTATACTGGCGTGACAGAGTTGGCATCTGGCAGAAACTTGCTGCTCCGAAATTCATTTGGCATATGTGGGTTACCTAGGTTTGGCATAATTTTATTTAATCGAACAATTTTGATGCAAAATAATTTGGAAGATGATTCCAGAGTTTTTCATATCCGTATGATTTCTGCACCACTTCGCAACACTCGAAGGCATATTTGAAATATAATTAAGGCGAAAACGCAATTAAAATCACTGACCGAATGGTTCCAGCGACACAACCGTACGATACGCGTGACCGCGCGGATTGGCTGTGTCGCGCGGTACACTTTTTAAGCCCCGCCTTCCGCGGTACCCATTACGTGGTGCCATTTTTTGAGCCGAATTACACTTCTATAGGATACATTATTCGTAGGTAGTAATATAATTTTGTGCTGTTCTGTACTTTGTTATAGGAAAGTTCGTAATTCTAATTCATATTAATTTTTTTAGGAAGAAGACACAATTGTCAAAACAGGCGATCACAATTGTAGTTCTGATGAATCGCAAAATACGATTGATGAAAGTATCAGTAAATGCATAACGGAGGCTGAAAAGGGCAGAGAACCTGCACCCAGAATCTATCGAAAATTTCTAGTGGAATTACGAAATAAAGGCCTAGATTTAGCATCTTCTAATCCAATCCCTACATTCTCACAAAAAAAAGATACTATTTATCGCAAGATTCGTAAATATGCTGGAGTGCATAAATTACGTTCATCATCCCATTCCGAAGTACAAGTTCCAAAGTTATTTTTAGATTATTTACTGGCGGATTATTGTGATGACGACGTCAGAATACTTATATTTTGTAACAGTTTTGCTCGGGCTCAAATGAAAACTATTAAAGTATACTTCATGGATGGTACCTTTAAGGCCAGCCCCAGTCCATTTGCTCAGTTATTTAGCATTCATGGAGACTTAGGTAGCACCAATGAGACAAATATTGTGGTACCGCTGGCATTTGCCTTTATGTCTCATAAGAGCGAAAAGGCATATAGAATTGTTTTTGAATTATGTAAGTCACAAATTCCTGAGTGGGATCCTAAAGAGATACATGTTGATTATGAAATAGCCACTATAAAAGCCATAAAATGTGTATTTGAAAATGCCACAATAATCGGTTGTTATTTTCATTACCGTAATTGTTTACAGCGTAAAGCGACTGAATATAACCTAACGTCAAAAAAACATAAATATATTGTTAATTTATGTTCCACGTTAGCTTTGCTGCCTGATCATGAAATTAATGCGGGTTGGCAATACATAAAAAGTAATGAAATAGTCTCTGGTGATGAAAATCTAATAAAGTTTCAGAAGTATTTCGAAAATTTTTGGATGAGGCCTGATTTTATTCATATATGGTCAGTTTTCGCTAATCGTCATCGGACAAACAATATTGTGGAAGGTTGGAATTACAAAATAAATGGGCTCATTAAAAAAAACCCAACCATGATTCAAATTTTCCTTACCGACTCGTAGTCACACCACATTATCACACCAGTATGACAAACGGTATTTTTTTTCTCGTTTGTCACACTGCTGATTTTTACACAACATGTATATCGTAATTGCTAGTGCAGTGCCAACATAATAAAGTCGGTTTACCGACAAGTAATGCAACTGACCTACAACCTATGGCATGTCTTTAGATGTGAATAATCCGTGATTCATATTGTAATATTGTTATCTATAGTACCGACTGGCCGGTTAGAAATGCATTGAGATAATGATTGATAATGACTGACAAACGTCAACATATAAACAAAAACGATAGTTTCACATTGGCTTTGCAACATGGCTTTTTGTATTATTAACAGGAAACGTGGACAAGTGTTATTATTTAAGCAACATCAATACTATAAACAGAAAGTTTACAAAAATTCTAATCAGATATGGTTCTGTCGTAACCGTCGCAATAATATCAAGTGCTCCGGTTCAGTCACAATAAACGTAAGTGCCAGTGTACATAAAATACATATACTTGTTATATAAATAATAATAATAATAATAATAATTTATTTATTTTATTATTAGAAGGGAATGCAATGTTTCACGATCGTCGCATGACTACCCTTTTTGCTTCTTGAAGATTCATAAAATGCTATATGAACGAGTCTCCAGAAGTTAAATAATCCCCTATTCCACCTAGTTACATTGATGTTACTACTTGGACATTTTTGTTCCAAGTAGTTAGATTAGTTTCAGTAGTAGTCTGATTAGTTACACTAAAATAAAATTTCTAAATAATTTAACTACTTGGAACAAATATGTCCAACTAGTTACATTTTTGTTTTTTTTTTTTATTTCATGATTAAATATTACAAATTACATGGTAGGTATTTGAGCATTCCTTAAACCACGAAGGTTTATAGTGGATGCCGCAAGTTAGTCCTTAAATCTAGATCACCATAAAGTTAGTTACATATTACAGTTATTACTTAGGTAGAATGACTTTAACTTGTGTTTGATGTTAGTTGGCGTCATCAACGTAACTAGGTGGAACAGAGAAAAATATCGCCTCAATATCCGTAACCTAATCGTTCTTTAAACTTCTCAGGGTGAAAATGTTATAAAAACAGTTGAGCACAAGAATACATGTCAACCAGATGAGTGCGATAATGAAATAGCGCTTTCGATACACAAAATACATGAAGTTGCTTGTACTTCTGCGGAGCCAATGACAAAAATTTTCGAGAAACATATTAGACCCTTAAAAGAAAAAGGGTTGAAAGTGCCACAATTTGATAGCGTAAAGTGCAGCCTCTATAATGCACGCAAACGAAAACTAAACGTGAATAAGACCGTTTTCAAACACATTGAAGACGTACAAGTACCTATTACATTTGAAAAATGTCTAATTGCTGATTATCAATATGAGAATACCAGACTACTAATATTTTGTTCTGAAGACGCAAAGGCATTATTAAAAAGTGTGAAAGAATATTTTATTGATGCGACTTTTAAGAGTTCTCCACAACCATTTCCACAATTGCTTTCTATCCTCGGTGATATGGGAAGCACATCTCAAAAAACTTCAGTTGTACCACTAATTCATGTGCTCATGAGTGACAAAAAAGAGTCAACATACGCTGCATTGTTCGACATCTTGAAAACTAAATTTCCCGATTGGTGTCCCACTGTATTTCACGCAGATTTTGAGATAGCTGTAGCAAATGCCATAAAACTTTTTTTTCCACGTATATCGATTAAAAAGTGTTACTATCACTATTGTCAGTGCTTATGGCGAAAAGCGAAATCAATTGGTTTGAAAAGTAAAATTCATAAAAGAATTGTGGGATTATGTACGGTATTGCCGCTAACTCCGTTAGAACTTGTTAAAAACGCATGGGAGTACATAAAAAATGAATCAAATGAATTGAGCGGGGAAAAGATAAAACAGTTCATTGCATACGTTGGCCGTCAATGGCTAAATGATGAACAATATATTGCTGACTGGAATGTAGTTGGTCAAAGACACAGAACCAACAACGTTTGTGAAAGTTGGCACTCCCAGTTAAACAAAAAGATAAATAAAAACTACGTAACCATACTAAAGTTATTAACAGTATTAATAAATCAGAAGGAAATTAATATACAAAAAAAAAGAAGACTCGACCAAACTGATAAAGATAGTTTTATAATTTCGTGCCAATTAAAACTATTAAATAGCGAAATATCATTGGGACATTTCCTTGAAATGTTGCGTTAACAAAAAACTAGTAAACATTTTAAAACAAGCTTTTATTGTTAGTACTTAGCAAAATGCTAATGCATTGGCTAATACGTAATTTGAAGTTTTACTGTAGGTATTACTGTAGTATTGTACCTACTCATTTTTCTCTCAGTAGATACCTACTTTAAAATATTACTTTACGTTTCATATAAAATAAGCACGATTTATACCTAATTTTCACAATAATTATTTCGCGGACATTGGTGTGGGTTACAAGTTCATTCACTTTCTTTTTAACAATGTACTTAACGTGTAACTGTTTAATGTCTCTACGAATAAATAAATAAAATAAATAAGTAGTATAACTCGGACAGCACTAGTTCGGAAATAAATACATTACATGGTGTGTAAAAATCAGCAGTGTGACAAACGAGAAAAAAAATACCGTTTGTCATACTGGTGTGATAATGTGGTGTGTATACGAGTCGGTAAGGCAAATTTTGCATGTGCTACATGATGACAATACTCTTGCGAATTTAAAAGTCGATCAGTACACGAGATTTGGAAAGGAGACATTATTAAAAAGGAGTAAGAAATGCATTGAAACAGATGATTTCATAAGGGATGCTCAACTACAGTTAACTTGTGGCGACATTTCTACCCAGTTATTTTTATATAAAGTGGCTCTCTTTACGTCTTCATTTTAAAGTAATTAAATTGTTATTGTATTTTCTTTGCCTATGTTACTTCGCGAACTATTGCTACTAAAAATGTAGCAATAGTACGGTGCGTTGTGCTTACCGGACTACTGCGACTAAAAAGTAGCATTAGTTCGGTATACCGGACAAATCACCGAACTACTGCGAATAGGGGTAGCTACCTAGACGCGCCAGAAGAGGCGTTTGCAGTGGACATTACAAATATTCAGCAGTCAGCACAGCACAGAAAGATATGAAAACCTTATAAAACACTAATATTTAAAGGTACTGACGACTTTATTCTGGTGGGGGACTTTAACTTACCTTTCATAAAATGGAATGTTCAAGATAATCTTAATTATCTTATACCATCGAACTATAATAATTCTCTGGGTAATTTGTTGACTGATTTTATGATCACACATCAGTTACATTTATTTAATCCAATTGGCAATAGTGACAATCGGTATTTAGACCTAATCATAACCTCCAACGTACTGAAGTGACTAAAGCCAGTGATACTCTGAGTAAGCCTTTTTGAACCCTGGTACACCCAGTAGTACCACTAGTGGTACTACGGTTACTTATTCATGACCGTGGTACAATCGGTGGATTGGTTGTACTAAGGTTATAACTGTAGTACTACTAACCACAGTCAATGGTACTACAGTTAGGTAAAAATTACCGTGGTGCCAGTCATCAACAAGTCGTATAATTGACGAAAATTGAAATTGACAAAATACAGGTTTGACGAGAAGAGAAAATAACTGAAAAAAAAATTTCGTTTATTGACAATTGGTTTAACCCTTTACAAAGGCAGAGCGAAAGAGCACATCCAGATGCATGGGGCCCGTGTAAGGGTTAACGTAATTTCTCTAGAGCATAGCCGACAGATATCACATCTGTTACTAATTCCATTTGAATCTCTCTTATCACGTCATCATTTATAACATCTAAGGCCCTCCGTTTGGGTTGTGTTTTAACTTTATTTACTTCAGCAATTACATTAATCTTTTTCAATACATTTAACAAGTGTAGTAATGTTACTCTATTTTTATTAATGGACCTATTCAATTTAGCATTCCAACCTTCCAATACATTATTGGTTCTATGTCTAAGACCGAAAACACTTATAAATTTAATCAATGACTTTTTCAACCAGAATTTTTTTACATAATTTAAAAATTTGCCCATATTAAATCGTTTTGCTTCAGTTAGAATGTAATCAAATCCTTCTAAGATTCTTTCCTTTGGTAGAAGAGGTAATGTTGCACATAGAGCAACAACACGTTTCTCTACCTTCGTTTTTGTATGGTTACAAGATTTGGCGTATTTCCAAATATTTTTGGACCAATGATAGTAGCAGCATTTTATAGAAACACATGGAAAAACTTTCAATACAGCATTGATAGCTGCTATCTCGAGATCACAGTGCACTGTAATGGGATTAAACTGCGGTAATTGGGATTTTATCATACTCATACCCATCAATTTGACGTACGAAATTTGTCTTTTTCGACTCATCAATGCATATATTAATGGCACTACGTGTGTTATGTCAGAAGTGCTTTTAAGTTCTCCAAGTATAACGTACAATTGAGTAAAAGGTCTTGGGCAGCTTTTGAATGTCCCATCAATAAATATTTCTTTTATTTCACCTATCATATTTCTCACGTCATGGGAGCAAAAAACCAAAATACGCTCATTGTCGTTATCATGTTCATGGTTGTAGTCGGCCAACAAAAAGTCTGAAAACTGTACAGGGACCTCTACTTTTTTAACATTTTGAAAAACAGTATTCTTCACACATAAGGATCTATTTCTTGCTAGATATAATCCACGATGAATATTGTGAAGAGATGGCAAACCTGACGTGCTAGCAAAATGAAAACCTTTGTCCTTCATTTTTGTCAACATTTCGTTATACAGTTGTGGAACAGGCTTATCAGATCGTATCACTTTATTTTTTAGATCACTTAATTTCAAATCTATTTCATTCCTTGTGAAGTCACAAGTGCAAGTATGGTCCTTAGCGTTAATTAATTTTTGATTATTCTGAAAGTATAAAATTATATTATTATGTGTACTCGTTGCTCTCGTTGCTAAACATTAAAATGTTTAACAACTAGTATATAAACATACCTAAGGCCTAAGCCCAGCAGTGAGATATATAAAAGGATGCTATTATTATTATATTGTTATATAAACATACTATGGACTTACCTCAATAGTTACATTCCCGGGACATCTGGTCTTTTTGAAGTAAGAGCATCTCCATATTGAGTTTCCATTTTTATACACTTTATGTTTATAATATTGATACCCATTGCTTAACATCACTGTTCCTCCTTTTCTGTTAATACTTATAGTGAAACTCATGAGTACTGTCTACATCACTGGACGACGACATTATTTTAAGAACATAAACGTTGAAATACGCAATCCGCAAATTTTATTTAAGTATACGTATTTCGGCTGACAAGAAGAAAATTTATTTTGACATTGAAAATTTCAAAATTTGAAACACTGACAATGGAATGAATACGTAAACAAATAAAATCTCCATCCATATTTATAACTAAGGAGTACCACTTATACTCTGATATAAGATTAAAAACACTTGACATAATCAATTAAACTGAGTGGTAACACGGTAATTACCCTGGTACTACTTTAGCACCTGTCGTACTACGGTTATTTTTAATAACTATGGTACCGCCAGGGATACTACTAGGGTATCACGGTCATGAATAAGTAACCGTAGTACCACTAGTGGTACTACTGGGTGTACCAGGGTTCAAAAAGGTGAGTAAGTGCTACTCTAATCACCCCCCCTTTGTTGGCTTCTGTTTCTTACCTTGATGTTAAATACTTAAAACCTTCAGCTCATACTGTCTATAATTTTTACAAAGCAGAATACAATAGCATTATATCTGAGCTAACAAACATTGCCTGGCAGAGTGAGCTATGTGGATTGGAAAATGTGAACGAGATGGTCTGTAAATTCTATAATATTTTACATGATATAATCAGTAGATTCGTGCCAAAGCGTAGGTTGTTCAAGTCTAAATATCCCTCATGGTTCAGCCCCGCTCTAATAAAACTATTGACCGAAAAAAATAAAGCTCACATTAGGCTACGCAAATACCAAAACCCTCGCGATGAAATTGAATTTAAACTTCTCCGTTCTAGATGTCATAAACTATATGATAAATGTTACAAAAATTACAAGCAGACAATAGAGTCTACAATTAAAAGTAAGCCGAAAGCATTTTGGAGTTTCGTTAAAAATAAAAGAGGTGGTCATCCTGCTATGCCAGCCAAAATGTATCTTAATAATTCTACAGCGGAGACTGGGATAGATATTGTTAATTTGTTCGCTGCTCATTTCTTATCCGTGTACAACTCTCAAACACCGCCTCATAGTAGCACCATAGCTAATAAAATAGATACGAGTAGTACATTCTTAACTAGTACACATCTCACTGAACAGGGGGTTCTCCGAGCCATCAAGAAACTGGATGGCACTAAGGGAGCAGGCCCTGATTCTATACCACCATTATTCGAGAAACGATGTGGATCGGCGTTGTCCTTACCTCTATCTCTTCTATACAATCGATTCTATATGTGATGGAAGGAAATTTTTCCGAAATCTGGAAAAAAGCACGATCCTACCAATTTTCAAGAAGGGTAATGAGGTTGATATACAGAATTACCGACTAATTTCTATCCTTTCTTGTTTCTCGAAGCTGTTTGAGGTTCTTTTATACTCTCTGTTGTCTAATTTGGCTGAACCATATCTCTCGGATCATCAGCACGGTTTTCGAGTCGGTCGTTCAATCGAGTCGAATCTTGTTCTGTTTGTCTCGGATCTGTGCCAGCAGGTAGACAGAGGCCTACAAGTGAATGCTATTTATACTGATTTTAGCAGTGCGTTCGATAAGGTAGATCATGAGATACTTCTGCAAAAGCTAAATAATTTCGGGGTGGGCGGCATCTTGTTAAAGTGGTTCGAATCATATCTCAGTAATAGACCGCAGGCCGTTGAGGTATGTGGATATGCATCAGATACTTACCTGGCCAAATCCGGTGTCCCACAGGGATCTCATTTAGGCCCAATTCTCTTTCTAATATTTTTTAACGACATTACTGATCATATCAAGCATTCAAAGTATTTTCTATGTGCAGATGATTTGAAAATCTATAATGTCGTAACCAATGACGGAGATGTCGCCTTAATTCAAAGAGATTTGAACAGTATTATGTCGTGGTGTAGTAACCGTATGACTCTTAATGCGAAGAAGTGTTTCTTTATAAAGTATTGCAGGAAAATAAAACCGCTTGCTACTAGCTATGAGATAGATGGCGTACAATTAACAGAGGTCTCCTATGACCGTCGTCTTAGTAGGTTTCTAATGAATAGACTACATGACCGAAGACAGATGCTGGATATCTGCTTTCTGCATAGGGTGGTAAACGATCAGTTTAAATGTAACGAACTTCTCGGTAAGATCTTATTCTCCGTCACTCACGGCTATCCCAGGCAACCGATAGTTAAACTTTATTACACACCATTATGTAGAACCAACCTTGGTATGAAATCGCCTTTGATTCGAATTTGCTGTAACTGTAATGACAGGGTCAGCGTAAGCGATGATCTCGACATTTTTAACATCCGCTTAACCGACTTAAAATCAATGTTACTACCTAGTTGTGTTGCTTGAAAATTTTGGTTTCATGTTTGTATTTTATTTGTAGTCGCCATTATAATTTATTTATGCTACTGGCACTAGCACTCTTCTGATATTTTTGTGAATGTTATGTACACCGTAATTGTTATATGTATAGGAGACTTTACCAATAATTGAAATTTGTGTGAATTGTGTAATACATGTAATGTGGTTGTACTTATTTAATAAATAAATAAATAAAGGTGATTGATACCTTTCTCCCATGTATTACCCGTGGTAATACATTGATACAACTGGTTGTAGCACAGGGCTTTTTTTTCCGATGGATCAAACGGCGGAACAACTAAAAACTTTATTATTATTAACAACTAATTACATTTTGTATTAAAACCTGCGGAGTGCAACACATAGATGATGCATTCATGTGCAGTTTTTTCCATGGTGAAAACATGCATTCACGCGTATTTTTTTTTATAGTGAAAACATGCATTCAGACGTAATTTTTATCATAGTGAAAACATGCATTCAGGCGTGATTTTTATCATAGTGAAAACATGCATTCACGCGTAATTTTTTCCATAGTGAAAACATGCATTCAGGCGTAATTTTTATCATAGTGAAAACATGCATTCACGCGTAATTTTTTCCATAGTGAAAACATGCACTCCAGCGCTACGCTGCGTGATTCGAGACAGTGTGTCAACCGCCTAGGGGTACTTTTCAATAAAACAATATATTAGGAAGCATTGATATAATAACCATCTAAAACATCACACTATCATCTTTTAACACTTTCTCTTACAACAACTAAATACCAGATTTAAAATTCCATTTTAGATAAACTTGCTTATGTAGAAAAACATTTCATGTATTTTTGCTTTGGATAACATTTCGAGACAAATTATAAATATCTATATAATATTATACACATTAATATCTGACAAATATACAAACAATAATTAAAAAGTGTGCTTATATAAAGAAAAAGATTGGAATAAGAATTAACCTGTAACATGATGTGTAAACTCTGATCAGAATATAAAAAACTAAATCTGCGGCCATTTTGTTATAAGCTGATACGCACACAGAGATTGGATTGCCAAGCGCACAGCCCACCTGATGGAAAGTGGTTACCGTGGTCTATGAACGTGTGCAACACCAGGGGAGTCACAATCGTGCTGCCAACCCTGTAAGAAAAGAGAGTTTCTGTGCCGTCAGTGCGGAAGACAAAGTAAGACAAGCCTTTGGTCTTCCCACTGCAACTTCTTACAGTCCTGCTGTAGATATGCCATAAATCCTAAGAATCAATGGATTCCATTACTGTGTTTGACTCTGCACGGGCCGTTATCGAGTCATAGGGATTCAACTATAATTGACTCTGATAAGTTTTATCGTAAATCACTTTGTCGTGGAGATTGTCGTTTGACTTCTTACGTAGTATTGTATTCTCTTTGGTTTGACTACAAATACGTCATTATGACGTTATAACAGAGTTACAGTGACTTCACGGTAAGGATGCTATGACACCAAACAAAAACAGAATTATAACAGTCTCACAAAAGAGTTATTATTAATAAAATGACTTAACAGCTTTGTTGTTGAGTCAAAATGACATTTGAGATATAGCATTTTTTCCATTTCTGTCTCCGTTTTGGAGTCAGTTTCTATGCTATGATTTTGCCCATTTATTTTCTAATTAACCGACTTCAAAAAGGGGGAGTTTATTTATACAATAATACCGTAGCATCCTATTTAACATTAGTTCGTAATTAATGCCTGACCAGTGTTTCCGACATGTAAGTTATAGGTAGTATTTATAAGAAGTATAACAGTTGGATCGCTTAATCACCGAGTTGCTTGTAAAGCGTGGGTACGTAGTCATCGTACTCAGCTTGGTAGAAGTTGCCCGCAATGGGGTCGCCTAGGTTGTATTTCTTGGCGAAATTAGCGATGGAAAACTTGCCACGGTTAGCGCCGGATCTGGAAATATAAAGATATTTGAATGAATTGGGAGAATAGGCTATTTGATAATATGTTAGTTTTGTTATCATAAAATATGCTTTGCAAAATAAGATATTGCCTAACTAAACTGCAACTGACTTTACATTATTTTTAATTCCCAAAGTAAGTCAAAATATAAACAATCAAATTTAGTTACTAACTAATTATAACTTTTTAGGATCCTCATTAATTTAAAAATAATAAAATTACTTTTATTATGAACTATATACGTGTAAACGCAACGTAGCCCGAGATAAATACGAAATTTTTAAACTTTCGCGGTGTGAATTCATAATTATACTGGGTATCAGGACTTCTCGCGAATTATATCTTGGAACTTACTATTTCTGCCGACGCGACGTTTCGAATGCGTTGCAGCACCTGTGGTCACGACTATAGTAGACTAAAGTAGAAATAGTAAGTTCCAAGATATAATTCGCGAGAAGTCACAATACCTAGTATAATTATGAAATACATAATTCTCTAGCACTCCATACATTTGCACTATTCGCGACTGGCGTCTGACGTCACACGCCAGTATGATTTTGTATGGAGCGTTTTCGGTCGGCGGGCGCGAAAAAAATGGATTTTTAAACCAGATATCTGTAAAACTGTTTATCGTAAGAATATTTTACTTTTGCAGTTCATTATATTATTATCGAGTGGTAATTTTTCAATAGTGAAAAAAAATCAAACAGCCTATTATTTCTTGCGTTTTAGTTATGGCGACACAAAAACTCTTCAGAGTTATGATAACACTACTGAATGAATGGAACACCTGTAGAGTCATAAGGATTTAAACCCTGGTGCTTGCGTCTTAAAATATGCCTCGGTGGAGTGTTGCGCCGTTTCTTTTTCACCAGCGTCTTGGAAGCGGTGGTAAACTTAACTTAAATAGAATTATTTTTGACGCCAATAAGAAATAATTATATTGTTCAAGATTGAAAATAAATGACTTCAACTTGGTCCGGAATCTCCACCCGGTGCAACGAATACGATACCTAATACCCTCTAGAGCCTCCCTAGCCGAAGGCACAGTAGAGAGCAAGGAAGGGGCGGGGTGGTTTTCCGTCTATCACCCCAGCAAAAGCAAGGCTGCGCAATGGCGTAGCACACGCCCCTTTCCCTTTCCAGTGTAGGATGGGGCCATTTAAGAACCGCAGATGGCTCTAGGTCCGAGGTAAGAGGAAATTGCATTATTGGTTAAATTCTATACGGAGTCAAAGCGGCTCTGTATGGAGACACAACAACTTTCGATCTGTAGTGACTACACAACTACAGCAACTGTTAAACCGTCTGACTCTGTTAAGAGTCATACATAACGCCATATTGTGGAGTCACAGCAACGCTATGTGGAGCCAAAACGGCTATGTTTGGAGACATAACGACTTCGGTTGGTCACAGTAATTGTAGTAACATTATAGCTATGAAGCTGTTTTATTTTCATTACCTGTTGGTCAATCTGGGCTCATCGAAGGTCAGTTTGCCGGGTTGCTTGTAGACCAAGAACACGTATCTGTGGAGGCCGGTACCGGGTGGAGGTCCGGAGCCTATGTAGTCGGAGAGGACTTCACCAGAGGCTACGTCAGTGCCGGGAATGTTGCCTACGAGCCAGTGGTGCCATTCACGGAACTTGGGCTCTTCGCGAGATGGTGCATCGGGATCTAAAAAAAAAATTATAGGATATCAGATACAACTAGAAAATAGGGTAGAGAACCGCTAGTAAAATTAGTAATATTCCCATTAACCCTCATACTCGTCACCAAAATCACTAAAATTCCTCCTTAACCCCTTCAGTTAAGACTTCTATCTTATTTCAATGATCCATCCAGGGTTCGATACCGTGGATGTGCGAAATTTGTATATTAAATTCACCTCAGCTCATCGCTTTGAGGACATACAGTCGCGAGTATTTAAAAAATAAACATATTCCGCAGCTTCAACGCCGGCATTGATTATATAAGAGGGAGAAACAAGTTACAGACAGAAAGTTGTTTGTTTTGTATACGAGAGCGAATTTCTATGTTGTCCGTGAAGCATTCTACGTATATTCTTATGGCTCCAACAGCTTGTAACGAATACTACAGATTTGCGTATGGCAATGGTTTAACGTACTCTCCGAGGCACGAAGAATGGTCACTCATCCTAAAACTGAAATAACAAATATTGGGTAACCTTGTTGTAATGTGTTAACTTATTCGGTGCCCATATAGCCATGATTTCCCTAACCTAACACGTAAGCAGGTATATAGGTTCGTAATCATAAATTCAACAAGATTTATTTTTCGATTACCACTGTAAAATGTATTCCTAGGAGCTGTGAGAACGGAATTGACCTGTTGAATTAGTTTAAAAAGGGGCAAACCTAAAAAGCCATTACCTTTAGGAGTTTCAATCAAAAATATGTACCTAGATCCTTGGAAAAAATGATGAAAACCAAAATTATAGGCAATTTAGATCTAAACCACTTCGTAATTCATATTCCATGAATGAAGGAAGGTATAATTTTAAGGATGATATAATTTAAAATAATTCCATAACACAAAATTGACCCTTACATTCAAGATGGCGGGTAACGCAATGCACAGAATACCACACAAAACTAAATTTAGACTGCCAGTAGCCTTAACGAATTCCGAAATGTTTTTCTAGATCAAATCCTAATTCTTCTAGTAAATGAATAAAACCTCAACGTAACGCAGCATGGCATGTTGATAAAATATCAATGCCCAAATGTTCCTGTTATGAGTAAAGTACAAAGCTTGTGGAAACAAATGTTAAATGATTTTCCACCAGCCACCGGAACTAATGCAATGTTTACTTTACGCTTGAGGGAAATGACACGGAAATCTTGAAAATATTAATCAGTTCAGCAATTATATAACCTTTTGGTTACATCTGAATTCTTGTCCTTTTTAATACATATCTCCCAGTTTAGGTGGAGGCAGGAGGGAACGGTAGCGCCACCTTTTACCCTAGCAAGAAGGCCGCATTGCCCGCCTCTCCATACGACGAAGGAAGGAGTTGTGGGCCCACATCCGAGGACGGCCAGATCGAGAGAGATGGTCCACAGTCGGCCGGGTGCAAGGGATATGCCTACCAACCTCACTTCCAGCAACCAACAACGACACACAGATGGCGTGCGTTTTAGTTGGTTCAAGTCCGACATAACCTCCCCCACTGGCTTCGGCGAGAGGTAGTATCAGTGGGGATTTTGTGCACATTAAAAAATCTCCGATTCAGGTAAATTTCTATCGCAAGGTACCCATTTTATTTGTGCGGAAATCACTATGGATACGCCCTAATCCCTCGACCGGCAGGAGGGGCGGTTATATTGGACTCGAAACGACTAAAACAGCATGGCGTTTAGGTCTCAAATGCCGTACCTAGTGTAAAGTAGTATGGAAGCCGACGCTGGCCATCTCCGGTATAGAGACGGCCTCCCTGGGGTTTGGTAACCCTAAGGCCATTTGACCTTCCATAGGGAAGCCTGTGCTAGACCCTCATTCGTCAATTCTCGCTGTTGTAGCAAATACCTTCCTATATACTACTAGCTTGTTATTAAAAAGCAATAAATAGCCTATATTTTTTTAGATTCCTCATTAAATTTCAAATTAATTTTATTACGAACTATTCACGTGTAAACATAACGTATAAATGCGATATTCTCTTTCTCTCCGTATATTTGCACTATCAGAAACTATCGAATGACGTCACTTGCAAGTACAATTTTGTATAAAGCGTTTTCGGGCGGCTTGAGAAATTGAATTTTGCTTCAATTACTTTTTTGCGATTGCGATTATTTTGAGTGAATGAATGTAATGAAAAACAAAGAGATTAATAATTAATAACATAACAACATAAACGCACGCCTATATCCCCGAAGGGGTAGGCAGAGGTGCTAGCACCCACATTTCGCCTGTTTATGTTTAGGTCCGAATGTAATAGGTGGCGAGCCTATTGCCATTATCCGGGCACTTATAAACCTGCGATAAATACACACATAACTTCGAAAAGCACCGAAGTTATGTGTGTGTTATGCCATGGTAAAACCTGGGATCGAAGGCAGTCCATTGCCCATACCACTAGGCTACCGCGGTACATTATATATACATATACGGTAATAATTATCTTTTTAATTAAGTTTGTCTTTGCTTCAAAAAAAAAGCATATTTTGGATATCCGCGATATATATCTGCGATTGAAATAAATTATTTAACCAAGCTCATTAAATTAAGAATTGTAAAAGAGCGGTAAAAGTGGTATGGGTTCTTATTATTTAGTTTTTATTTATTTTTAATCATCCACCCAATTGTTAATAGTAAATGATTTGACTATTAAATATGAAGACGTCACAATAAATAATGTCATACAAGTTTCCTTATAAGTTGTAAGGAAACTTGTATGAAATAAGGTTTTGACGTTTAGTAAAAAAAGTCACTAATTTGACTGGTCAAATATCCAATTACGAGTGGGTGCGAGATAAACCTATACGGGTTTTATGGGTGCTTCTATGATATAACAACTATTGCAATACTATTAAAAATTAGAGAAATAAGTACTGAATCTTACTCACCTGTCATAGCCAGTGTGTAGAAGGTGTTCGGCAGGGTCTCCCATGTCACGGTGGGCTTATCTTTCACCTGCGTTGGGGTCAGTACATTGCCTTGGTCGACTAACACAGCATCCCGATATTGCACCTGTAAATGTGAACAGTTCATTACTGAATAATCCACATTGATTCAAATATCGAACACAATGACAGGAAATTTATCTGGAACATTCGTTGGGTTTGTTTGTTGTTTGCTGGTTAGGTTAGCAAACACAGAGAAGGCATTCATACTAAGGGTCACGAGTTATATCACTAGGAAATCTTCTGAATATGCATACATGAACTTTTATTTGCTTACTTATTTGTAACCAGTTTCTAAATTTTATAGTACAAGTACCTACGAACTTACCTTAACTTACGAACCTAGGCGATTTGTGGATTCAACACTTATTAATGAAATTAACATAAAAGCGCAATCTGGTCATTCAAAATTTCAACAATATTATGAAATATCATAATTCAAAATCAAAGGAATGAGAATTCACATCTTAATTTCTCAAAGTGATTCAAGATATTGACAAGAAATAGCCTGTCAAAAGAATAACCCTCCTTTGGCATTGCCGAAGTCAGGTAAAGAAGTTCAACCACTTTCAGACACGAATTTAAAAGAAAACTGATACAAGAAACTTCTTCTACCATATTCACAAGAACGATTGATGAGCTATGATATGGGTAATCTTTAGCTGAAGGTACCAATCATAGAATAAATAACCCTTCTTTATCAGTCGGGTAAAAAAATAATGAAGTTAAGTGGTACCTTGGGACGAGAGTCATTGCTTTATTAGAGTAAATAGTGATTTGTCGCTTGTCGCAATATTGTGGGGTACGGTTGACATCACAAGTATATATCATTTTATTCATTAACTACTAATTTGACAATATGAGATATTATTTCTACTAATAAGGCCAGATCAAATAATAGGTATTATAACTGATACATGGTTTTGAAAGTATATGCGTGGGTACATCTCTTAAATATGGCCTTAGTTGAGAAACATAATTTAGGAAGGAATGTACCTATATTGAAAGCTTGTGCCAAATGTTCTGAGTGGGGATATCCCCTTACAATCTTAGATTTGCGCCTTTTCGCTAAAGTTCTTTTGGACAGACAAGGCAGCACCGAAACAACAAAAATCAAAACTGTTTTGATATTTGCTGACTTTTTCTATTTTAATTAACATTTAAGAGTTGTAGGTACATTTAAGATGTTGACTGATTAGTGTTCCTAATTATGTTTTTACAATTAATATTTCTGATCTCAATTAAACGTTGAAATAAAGTTGATTATCCAAAAAGTATTTTTACTGCCATGATCAATATCCCCCCTAAACTTTAAAAAAAGTATTGTTTTAAGGGGTTACTTTCATTTGCCGTTAAAAAAATAAGGGATATTAAAGTACGCACGGTTTAACATTGTTCACTCATATTTATATTCTTTCATCGACATATTAATTGTGATGCGCGGTCGGCGACGTTCGTGTCTCACTAATGCATAGTACGTAATTAATTAATAAAAATAATTAATTCGCGAAACGCGCCGCTCGGGCGCCGCTGCCCTACATCGCCACGATGGCTACCAACAAGGCGATCATAGTGAACGAGTTACTGGCGTTCATCCAGAATGCAGTCGACACTATGGACGAGATCAGCATCCTGCAGATCTGCAAGTCCAATTTCAAGGAAGAGGAGGTCTGCAGCGGGAAGGCGCTGCTATACCAATCGGTTGGCAAAACTGCCCAGATGCCATCTCGCAGAAGGGATGGAGGGGAACGAAGTGTGCAGGACATCATCACCCTGCTGAAGGAAACTGACCCGGATGACGTGCCAGATTTCGTCGCGAAGGAGCTGCACAAGCTTCCGCCGGTGGGATTCGACCACGTAGATGTCACAAGACTTCTCAAGGACATCACGTTCTTGAAGTCCAGCCTTGCTGATGTGTTGGCAAAATTAGAGACTTCTGATAAAACTATCAGAGGACTACAAGCGGAATTATTGCTACTCCGTAACAGTAATACAGCTAGTACGTCACATAATGTAGCCTCTAATAATGTCAACGTACGACGAGGCGCGCAGAATGCGTCATTTTGCAGTTTTGAGTCAGCAAAATTTGATTCGCCTGAGTCGCCGATGGCCGAGGAGCGTGCCGCGAACACGATCGCGCGCCCCGCCGCCCCCGCTGCCCCTTCATCGTCCGTGAAGAGGCCGAATATCACGTTGCAAGTTCCTCAGCCACGTGACTACGCAGCTGTTACGGCCAGCACCCCTACAGCCGTACCCACAAAGAGACGGCAGTGTAGTGTCATTCAATGCAACACTGCATCCGTCAAGGCGCCGGGGAAGGAGCCTTGTGATGTGGAGGACTTCAAAGTTGTTGAGAAGAAGGAGAAGAAGTCCTCCCGCAAGAACCAGTGTGGTACTGCAGCGAGGAGCATTGAGCAGCAGTTCCGCGCAGAGGTCCCTTCGACGATGGTCTACGTATCTCGTGTACATCACAGCGTGAAGATCGTAGACGTCGCGAACTATCTCCAAAAGAAAACCGGGATGGGTTTAAGGGTGGAGAAGCTGAACTCTCGTCACAACGTGAGCTTCAACTCTTTTGTGGTGCGAGTTCCAAACAGCCACACCGCTACCATCCTGCGTCCTGACTTTTGGCCGACGGGGGTGAAGTTTCGGCGCTTCCGAGGACGCCTGCCGACACGCGACACCCCGTCCCGTGACACGTCGACGTCATTACGTGTGTTTTAGGTTAAGATATATTATATGTATTTTTAGTTTTAAGGTATATATTTATGGGCCGTAGAATAAGTTTTTAACATCCTGTAACTTTTCTATTATTGCCTGAAATAAATGATTTATTATTATTATTATTATTAATTAAAAATTAAAAAATCTAATTCATTGTATCGAAGTAAAAACCGATATTCCATTATTTTTTTCGTGTTCGGTACGTTTGTATTTTAGAAAATAAGGCCATTTGAATTTTGAAATTGATCAATACACCCCATTCCACGGTACATTTTTGAGATGGGAATCAGCACCGTACCGACACCAAATTTTTCAAATTGTGACAATCCGCCGATTGTGATAGTTCACATGTGACACTTCTGTATCTTATATTGGCCAACGTTTCCCTTTTGTCGGCACTTCCGTAGTAGGTACACCTGCTTTTTCATCTTTCCGTATGATTGAAGTTCTTTTCACTTCTATTTTAAATTTATTTATTGGCATGTTAATCAATTCCTGAGGCATTTTATTAAATATTTTTATACAGCTGCCTACAAACGAACTACCAACTTTGTGAAGCCTGAGTTTTGGTACAACTAAAAAGTTTATTCTTGTTTCTCGTATTAAGATTATGTACGTCAGATTTTTTTTCGAAAAGATTTAGGTTCTTTTGTACATAAGAATAGTAAAAGAGCGCTAAAAGTGGCATAGGTTCTTATTATTTCGTTTTTATTTATTTTTAATTATCCACCCAACCTATAAAAATGATTTGACAATTAAATATGAAGACGTCACAGTAAGTAATTTATAAGGAAACTTGTATGAATTAAGTTGCATCCAAAACTTGTTGACAGAATGTTTCACGAATATAATCACGAACTCGAATATGGTAGTCATCAGTCACGCAGAAAATGTCCCAAGAATATTAATGAAATGTGCCCAACACTGTCTTATACTGAATGAAATTTATGCAAATTCATTATGATCTCAATCGACTAAGATATAAGAATCTCGCCTGAACCGATACATTTTTTTCTATACGATTTGAACTGTCTTATACTATGCAACCACAGAACACTTATTATGTTTAAATTTATTTATTTATACCACACATATTTAGACAACAATTTTTTTTTTATGCATTTATTTTGATAAATACATCTAAATTTATTGTCTAAATAAGCGGTTTAACTAACAACATTAAAAAATGCACTATTACGAGTAGGTATATCGCTTGTAATCTTAGTTTACAGATTATTTCTGTTGTGTATGAAGCCGCATCGATAACTATCATTTTAATTAGAATTGGCATAGTTTGACGACGTTAAATTGGGTACACGTTATGTAAAACTAGCTTTGCATCTGCTTACTATCCATTAAGATTTGCATATTATATAATAAAAGAAACGGATTCGCCTAACTGTCCACCTATACAAATAATAAAGCGTTTGTTTGAACGCGCATGTAGTTTTATGTAGTGCGAAAAAATATTTCGATTGATAGCCCAATTTTTGGGTAAAGTTCTAGGCTAAATATAACACGCTATGCTCCATTGACAAGTCGGAGACGGTTACAAGATGCGAAGTTTTCGAATAGAACCAAACACAAACACAGTGGTAGGAGAAGCACACACAAAATGAAGGCGTGTAACATTTTGCTGATATATTATAACCAAATTAAAACTAAAAGTGAACCGACAGTGATTGCAAATGAAGTTTATTTAACGTGGATACAATGCAGAGTGATAGGTGTGAGTAGGTAGCCCAAGTTAAGAAGCTGCGAAAAGATTGTGTCGCTTGTTTACAATATAATTCGACAATGTTCAAATTAATAGTTGAAATTGTTTGATAAACTAATGAACTGTTGTTATTAGTACCTACGATGGGGGTTGACATATTCTTACTGGCCCAAAACCCAGAGCTTAATATAAAAAAAATAGAAACATGGCTGCATAAAAAAAAATAATTAAAAGGTAAGTACTTACAGTAGCAATACCGCTGGGGGCTTTCGACACGACATCTGGCACCACTTGGTGGGTCTCAAAACTCTTCGCCATCGTAGACATCGCTCTCGCAAGCACCCTAAAATTTACCATAGTGCTGTCTGCTATTAACAAAACAATAGCACATCTCAATAATCTCAAAATGCGCGCCATTTTATAGACAGAGACAATATTCCCTTTTTTAAAAAAAAGAAAGACTGACGACGCATTCATGCGGCGTGCAGCGAGTGACTGGGTTTTGGCGTGTACCGTTATATAAGGTGTTACCTACTTTAATGGCAAGTGCGGAGTACAGTAGTGTAGAAAATAGTTTACGTTTAATTTAAAACGTACACTATATTCTGACATATTCTATCTTTGTTTATTATTTTAGTTTGGATGTAATAACAAACCCTCACACTGGGTGTCAAAACGCAATAATAACGCGTCCAAGTTATGGGACAACCGCTACGATAAATCATTACGATTATGTACAATGTAAGTCTGTAACGTTTGAACTGATCCGGTAAAAACAGATTTAGATGCGTATTGCTTGAAAAATCTACAAACTGTAAAATTTACACGCAACGATTCATAGATGCACTTTGAATAGTGGAGTGCGATCGTAACGATTTTACGTAGCGTTTATCTAGATCTAAAGTATGTAGTTGAGGAGCTGTGAGTGTACATAAAACATCTTGTCAAAATCATAACCCTCCTTTTGCTTCGCCGCAGTCGGGTCTAACCACTTTTCTTCACAACTGTACTAAGGTTACACATGATTATAATTGAAGTAGTAGATTGAAGTCTGTCTGTATCAACACTATTGTCGTACATCTCGTGTGTTACTAACACAATCAAGTACTAGTCATAAGAGCCTTGATGTATTCAAGGAAAACATGGTGAAGTTGGACACTACAGATTTTAAGTACCTCGTCCACTGAGTCTTTTCCCTTCTCAGTTGAGGTCGGCTTTCCGGGCCGAGGCTGAACTTCGACATTTTCCGTGAAACGACTGCCATCTGACCTCCACAACCAATTTGGGATATAGTTCTGTAGTTACTAATCGGATTTTTAAGGGCTCTAACTACCCGTAATGACTGCCATAGATGTTCGTATGGCAACCGGGACCGACGGCTTAACATGCTCTCCAAGGCATGACCAGACCAGTGCAAATACCCATATTTTTGCATACATTGCACTGAGAGGGAATCGAACCAGCGCTTGCTGCGCAGGGCGTAAAAGTCGCGTTCATATAGTTACGAGATCCTAAAATTCCTTACTAAGTAGACTTTGATCTACTACTCTATGGTTAGCGGATCTCAGGTGGCAGTAGCCTCATGGAAAAATCCAGCTGGATACTTCATAATTTAGACTGAAAGAAAAGTCGAAAACGCTCAGAGAATGATGACTTTAAATTAACAATAATAATTTTAGTTACAACATTTAAAAAAAAATGTAACTAAAAAAATATTTATTTAATTTGGTAGAATTCAATGGCCCTATTATAAATATACCTACAGATAAAATATATACAACTGGCTAGAAAATAATTATAAGCTAACTACAATATAATTATATACAAAAAAGAAATAAAAAAGGGGGGAAAATGGCTAACATCAAGAAATAAAATTAAACTTAATTAGTGCATGTGAGGTCTTGCATTTATTCTATTACAGGATGTATTTAATGCTTTCCTTGTGCTTAATTTGAAATACATTAATTTTATTATTGTCTGCTGAAATAAATAGGGCTGGTATAAAGTATAACTTAGGATATTTTTATTTAATTTAGAAAATGTATTCAAGTAGTCTCGCAAACATTAACTTATCTAGGTATCTATAGAAATATAACAATACATAAAATAAAACTGTAAATATATTTATTGCTTATTATACGAAAACATAGGCACAAGATCAGTACGACAATAGATTTGGCATAAAAAATAATAGTGTATACCTTCCTACTTACTGGTACCATATTAGGTATATCATTGTAAATATAAGTACTGTAATGTAATGCAGAAAGCTTAGAGCTTGTTTGCTTGAACTTACAGATTTCAGAGACTTCTCATTTGAATTAAAAAATTATTTGTGTTGACGAGCCTGTTTATCGAGGAAAATTTATTTTATCATCACGGTACTACTCGATTCTCATACATTATTGGAAACTTAATATGTAGCAGGGCCTATATGGCTTAAAGTGGTGATATGGGGTTTAGACGTATGCCATGGGTAAGGCGGGGCGGGTTCGCTAGTACAAGATAATCTAATTAGAATCTATGAACTGTGAGAAGGTAGTTATAAAAACTGTACCTATCTCCAACTGACTATTTGACGTGGTCTAAAAACTTCAGGAACTTTTGATTACAAACTGAGTTACACATTTCAGATGAATAAGTACTGCAAAATGCAATGCACTCGTTTATAATATTAATTTCGTAGTTGTACTTTGACTTAAGTAATAAAAAAAAAATAAGTTGTCTCAAAACAGGTTTGTCTCAAAAATGTCGCAATAAAGTTATATAATCATGGCAAATAAATAATACTCTTATATCTCGAGTACGAAAGTACAAAGTCATAAAAGTTGAAAACAAATACGATTCGATACTTGGCTGTCAAAATGTTCAAATGATTATTACAAATGGTACTTTAACTATTTTTGAAGACTTCAAAATCTTACCTTAAATTATTAATAAATATTGATGGAATGCAAAAGTAAAAACTTCCCAAAATGCAAAACGCAACACGCGCCGGTAAATTTCTTTCTAAAAATAGACAGGCAGACAGCACAAAGCGGCAAGTGCGGCAACGTTATCAGTTTTTTTATTATCTATCTTGTACACAGATACACGAAAAATTGATAATGGTGATGGTCACAGACTACTTATGGATTGTTATGGATGATGAATTGATGACACATGATTATAGTCAAATTGACCCTGTTTAACCCTTAATCGGATGCGAGTCTTATTAGAAAGAAATAACTGGTTTTATGGATAAATATAGATGATTGTATCATATGTAGGCCATGTGTACGAAAATTTTTCGAAAAAATTGGCTCGTTTTTGTTTTTTTATAGGTGGTCAATATATTGCCGTTGTCTGATTAGAGTCTTGAGAAAGTGGCAAATATATGACCATTGTTTGTTACGGACTTTTGTGTAAATAAAACAAACAACTTAAAATTACAAATTTATTTAATTACCTTGGCTTTCCGCCAAGTGAAACTTTTTAAAACATTGTTTCATACATAAAGTTACGCGGCAGTGTGAACATCTCATGTTAGACCGTTTTGTTACCTTCTTAGATGAACAAAACTTACACCCAGTGTAAGTATCTTGCAACTCAGGAAAATGAATACCCACATTTTGTAGACGGATTTCATCGGAAACTCCGAAGTTACCACTTTTCTTGTTCTTGAAAACTATAGGCCTCTGTTTTTTACATGTAAAGTCTCCAATAAGAGTCCTCGCGAGTCGCAGCCTGAAATTCCTGTGCGAAAAATCACGTTGTGCATGCTTCTTTAGGTGAAGTATGTAAGCGTTTATTATACTAGCATCGAGCATAAAAAAAAATAAACGCATCCAAAATTTACGTGCTTTTCTACCTGTAGGATAGGAGGAACGGAAATGGTCAAAGTGATCTACACCCCCCATATATAAGGTATAGTCCGCTATTGCCTTGGGGCAAAATACTTCTCTCCTTGTGCCATCTTTTTGTGTCCTCTTGACCATTGTAACATCCGATTCCTTGTGCGCAGAAAATAGAACTGAGACCTCTTTGGTGTCTAGCCATTTCACGGCTAGAATGGGTTCACTACTTTGAGCGTCTAGAAGGTGTTGTAGTTCTTCATTCGAGAGCGCTTTCCTCGATGCCATTATCACTAATTATCTGTAACAATAATATCTAAATATTATGGAACAACTAGCTGACTCGGCGGCATAATTTTAGCACCCGTCTTTAATTTTCAAATAATGTATGGGATCCTGCCGGATTTGTTGACATTTATGCTTACTGTTCCGCTCCCTTATGTCGTAGCGTGATGTTATATACCTACCCTATGTTTACCGGAGATAGTGTAGCTTCTCAACAGTGAAAGAATTTTCAAATCGGTCAAGTAGTTTCGGAGCCTATTCATTTCAAACAAACAAACTAGAAAACAATCAAATCTTTATATATGAGAAAACAGTTCCATTCTATCTACTTTCTTGACTCACAAACGACACAAACGGACAACGGTCATATATATGCCACATACTTTGAACCCATGTTATTACCCACAAAACTTATTGTAATCTGTAGCAATAAACATGTTTCTTTGGCTATTATAGTTATATTTATGAAATAACAATAAAAATCAACTTACCAGAATTTTTCAAGACGTGACGAAATTTTTATTTAGTTTACACAGCTAAAAGTTGTCGCCAGTCAAATTTTTCCGCGCTATTTCATTTCAAACTTTTTTGACAGCTAAACGTCACTTACCTTGCCGCGTATTACCAATCTAACGCAAAGATAACATCATCACAGGGCCGGCAGTCTGTACATTCGTCGTTAATACTTATCTTACGAAATCGTAAGCAAAGTTAACAACAAAATTCGGTTTCTTTGCGTCAAACCCAAGTCTGTACATTTTGAGGTAGCGACTAAGCGAGCAATAATGTATGGGGGATGCAAGTCTCTACATGTATCGGTGCGAGTTAACGACGGTATTTGGTACGGTGGCAATATTAGCAAGTCTCGACTTCCAAGTTAACAAAAATTGTCGGTTTCTTAACAAATTTCGTCGTAAAGAATGCGAGCATTCTTGAAGGCCCGCAAAGTAGTTAACGTCGTTAACTATTTGTTATTATTTGTCCACATTTTGTTGATGTTTTTAATAGAATATTAAATATGAAATTGGGCAACATTGAGGAAATAAGTATTATATATTATAAATGGAGGCTAATTTGGTGAATTTAGTTGAGTTTCAAGTTATTATTTGGATGATAATGATGTTTTATTGTTCAATTTTACATTTTAATAATCTCTAAGGTTATGAAATGGATGATAAAATACAATTATAAGATGATGGATGTTTATTTAGTAAATTTGGTTGAGCTTTAAGTTATTATTTAGATGATAATGATGTTTTATTGTTCAATTTTACATTTTAATAATCTCTAAGGTTATGAAATGGATGATAAAATACAATTATAAGATGATGGATGTTTATTTGGTTGAGCTTCAAGTTATTATTTGTTAACTTTTGGTGATATGTTTATGTTATATTGTTAAATTTTATGTTTCATAATCTCTAAGGTTATGAAATGGATGACAAAATAGAATTATAAGATGATGGATGCTTATTTGGTTGAGGTTCAAATTATTATTTGTTGACTTTTGGTGATTTATGTATGCTATATTGCTCAATTTCATGATAAAATACAATTATAAGATGGTGGATGCTTATTTGGTGAACTTGGTTGAGCTTCAAGTTATTATTTGTAGACTTTTGGTGAAATGTGTATGTTATATTGCTCAATTTCATATTTAATAACTTCCCAAGGCCATAAAATAGATAATTATATTCTGATGGATGCTTATTAGTAACTGTCATGTTCATGTTTGTAGGACTAGTAACTAACACAATATAAGTTACTGCAGAGTTCATACAAAGATTATCGGTAGGTAGTAAGTAGATTTCTATATAGGTAAATTAAATAAAACATATATATATATAGGTTCATATCTTGTGCATTTATTACTTCAAAGTACTTAATACAAAGAGCTTCTATTAAGTTTTTACAGACAATAAAATTTTCTCAGTCTTCATTTTGTAACATTTTGTTATGATTTCGGCTATGGGTATCCTCTCCTCAGGCTTGAGTTGAGTGACAAACAACGGCTGGCATCTGCAATGAAAAGAAATAGATAGTTATAGGATTACAATATTTTCATTTCGTTCGCTATTTCATTTGGTTCTATTAAAGACAGTAAATCCCTAAAGAATATTACTTTTGGGAAAGCTATGTTCAGTTTATTGCAATGACAGCTTCTGTGGGATGGGGATATTCAACTAGGTAACCAGCAGGAGGTTTTGAGTCAACAAATGCCTGGCAATGGGGCTCCCACCAGGTCCAGGTAAAGAAAGTAGGCTTGACGTCGTGGAGGAGAAAAAGCCGAAGGCGGACCCTGAACTGCGAGGTAACAATGCAATCAGTATAGTATGTCTACACAAAGATGATGATGACAATGTTCAATTTCCGTTCAGTGAAAATATGTATATAAATCAAATATATCTATTTGCAAGGTTGTGTATCTGCCTATTGTCTGCCCCGGTTGCCATACTAACATCTATGGGAGTCGTTATATATGGCAAAAGCCCGTACAGAAGGGCTAACCATCTGTCCGGTTAACAGCTTCTCTGCTGGAAGGATCCACCACTTGAGCTTGAGTGACAGCTGCTGGCATTTGTAATGAATAATAATAGATAGCAAAAGGATTATACAATTTTCCTCTGATATAAACTGTAGCCTCATGGATACAACCTTTAGTTCCATGAAAAGCAGAAAATGCCTGCAGAATGTTGGTTTGGGATTGTTAGTTTATATTATAGTAGTTACTAATTTGCAAGTGCATAGCACACATCTAAGTATGAAAGAGAAGAAACCACTTCCTACTTCACGTAGAACATTACTGTAGTGTCTTGCATGTAAGTTACATATTTGTGTGTCAGTGGGGTATATATATATATTATGTACTACTATGGTACTCGCAAGGTTACTTGTACAATAATTACCATTTTCAAGAACTGGGTCGGCACATTCTTGTAATATGGCACCTCTGAAGTGTTGCTGATGTATAATTTTGGCCACTTGGTTGACTTGCAGTTGACAAGGCGAAAACAATCGAAAATAATGTTTCTGAATGATTCTCTGGGGCAGTGGAATGCCACAGATGTCCACCATAGTGTCAGTTCAGTGTAATACACAATCTTCAGTGTATACTTGTCGTTAGGCCAAGGGGCTGGTTCATCATTGGGGTCATCGGCCATGGTTCTAGTGGATATCCATCATCACCTGTGGATTAAATCAAAATATAATATATGTTATAATTGTTATATTGACACATTGACAGCCTCTGTGGTGTAACGGTATTAAATGCAGCTGCTGCTTTGTGCAAATATTTGTATGAATAAGGGTATTAGCATTGGTTTGGTTGTGCGTCAGAAAAATGTTAAGCCGTTGGTTGCAGTTAACATGTATGACAGTCATTATATAGGAGAAATAGTCCACACAGAAAGGGTGATCACTCGTCCTGTCAACAGCATCCCCACTGGCAGTAATAGTATATTGACACATGGGGTGTTCAGTTATTTGACTCAAAACTTACCAAGTAACCATGCATGGTGGTCTCCGTTATTAAGAAACGTCTTCATGTGGCATGAGCTGGGGAATTTTCATATGATATATGTGGCTATCATGCAGAGCTCCTGGCCATCGAGCATTTATATTGAAAATGAGCAGAATAGTGTCACACACCTAAAATGATAAAAAGCACATAAATTATACAATTACAATATATTAAATGAGATGAAGTACTTCTAGATAAATAATAATTTTGAATTAGATAAATGATAAACAATGTACAAGTTATACAATGAAACTTACATAGGACTCCACAGAAAGCCCGTAAGGGCGTTTTCTTTCAAGTGATAGCGCTATTTCATCAACAAGTTCTTTAAACATTGCCTTTGTAATGCGATACAATGATAGGAATTCACCATCAGCCAAATTCAAATAATTTTCACTAGCGCGCAGAATCCATGCACCTTGCCGTCGCAATACCATTTCCCGCTTCCCGCCTATATTCTAGAGTAAACTAATCCCATGCTAAACACGCTTCAGCCATAATATTTCTCGTATTTCCCTACAACCTCCAAAAATATTCAATTCTTTTTCAAGGCTTCTTGGCTTCTTGCTTGTGTGTTATGTCACTTGTGTCAACTTGCCATGTCAGAGTCTATGTTTGGTCTATATATATGTATAATAATCTATGGTAAGGGTGTTGTGAAAAATCAATCAGCGGAGAGATTTTTCTGTTTGATGAAATTGTACAGTCAAAAAAGATACAATTACAAATTCATAAAGCATAATTGTACAAACATAATAAAAATGTCAACAAATTACACAGTTAACCAAAGAGAATCTAAGGGTAAGAGTGACAAATTCTATGCTTGTCTATGCTATTAAGGTACTATCCGAGAATTTGTTAAGTTAACGACGAATTTCGGTACGGCAACCGACAAAAATCGTAACTTTAAGTACAGACTTGGGAATTTCGGTTAGTTTGCGTCGCTACGTACTTAACATCCGAATTCGGTCGCTATCTCATGTACAGACTGCCGGCCCTCTGATGAATAAAAAAAATAAGAATTTAGGTGCGTTCAAAATTTATAAATATTTTTCGACATTGAAATAGTACCATAGAGGTGGCTACTATTTTACCATTGTCTGATTAAGGGTTAAGTAAACAGGTACTTACTTAACTAAGGTTTCTTCTGGTTTCTCCTGACATTATGATGTATCTTTTTCTCACTTTTTTTATACCACTTAGGTTGCAAACAAGCACACAGCCCACCTGATGGAAAGTGAATACCGTAGCATTTGGACTTCTCGAGCATTCGAATTTTCCGTAGGTTTGTGTAAAACGAGATTGGCATTACATCTTTATTGAATGAGGAAAAATAAATTATAGAATTCATAGGGTTACGTAAATCATGATTTTTTATTTCTTAGTACATTTAGTATTTATTTTTTAGTTTCCGCCAATGACTTAGCCCGGGATTCAATTCATAGTTTCGACTTAGAGGAATGTGACTTGTTGTAATCACGGATCAAAAGTTTTTGTGAATGTACAAGAAAAGATGCATTTAACATCCAATAAAGGCCGATAGTCATGTAGCACGCTGGAGGTAAATCATGATATTTATTGACGATTCATTGTCAAGCAATGTCAACTGTCAAAAAAACAAACTATTGTCAAAATTGTCAAAGAAAGTCACAGTCAGTGTGCAGTCAAAGAGGATAAAAACACTACGTTTTATGTGCAGTGTGCGATACAACGCGTTATTTTGATTCCGTTTCTGGAATTCATAAGAATTTCAAGGATTTATCTGTATACAGTTCACAAAAAAATAATCATGCCTTCCTAATGCCTCAATTTACGACATAAAATGCTTGGTGACATCCAATTAACCAAACGTTTGTTGATTATTGCTTTGGTTCTCAGCATCATTTTGATTTTGAAGGAATACGTATTTGTTTATCCGCTATGACTCAACGTAAAGTGGCATATTTTTATAATGCGGACGTAGGGAATTTCCACTACGGACCTGGACATCCTATGAAACCTCATAGACTATCTGTGACACACAGCTTGGTGCTGAACTATGGGCTTCATAAAAAAATGCAGATATATAAACCGTATAGAGCAAGCGCTCACGATATGTGCCGCTTCCATAGCGAGGACTACATAGAATTCTTGCAAAGTGTCACCCCACAAAACATTCAAAGTGAGATTTTTGTTATTTGATTTTGAATTTGTGTTACAGGAATAAGTGACCATTATCCCGTTAGTCCTGGTTGCATTAACACAAACAGCAGGTCCACTGACCTATTTTTACTTTTGATTTGACTCACTTACCCTCTCCTAAAGAAACCTGACCCCAGAAAAAAGCCTATGCTAGAGCGACGTCCCATAATCAGCAGGTGTACGCACTAGTAGCTGTGTGGTTACAGGTGTGGTAGGAATAAAAACGATAGTGAACTCCTTTCACAACTGTGTGAGTGGAATAAGCTGCCCAATGACATCATTTCAGCAGAAACCATCAACCAATTTAAGAACAAAATTTAAAAACAAAAGGAGAGAAAACAAGTTTTAGAAATTGGTTACAGGCAACTATCAGTTCTAGCAACTGCCTGCCTGATTAAATAATAATAACTATGACATTTCAACTCCTTCTTTTCAATCTTTGAGGTTACATGATTGGTATACCTTGGGACATGCATATTGGACCTAAATTGCGAAACAAATTAGGCCTAGACGCATGCATTCTCATTACCAAAGCTGGTCTATCAATGTAGCAACTTGTGATATCATCAAAACACGCCCAGGAAAAGTGTATTGTGGGTATAGAGTACATTTTAGGTCGAAGATATATGTCCCGAGCAAAGCCTATTGTAGTTAGCATACTGCTCAAAACTCAATGGCTCAGATACATCATACAACGAAATAAGATAATTCGTATATGTATGTCTTAAAAATTTCAGCCTATTCTAAGGATTTGTTACACTACAATGTGGGTGATGACTGTCCTGTATTTGAGGGGCTATTCGACTTCTGTTCGATGTACACGGGTGCGTCATTGGAAGGGGCTATGAAACTCAACAATAATGCTTGTGACATTGCAATAAACTGGTCCGGTGGACTACACCACGCTAAAAAGTTTGAACCATCAGGTTAGTGTTTAAAAGCTTTTGCGACAATATTATTATTATTATTAGATTGGAAAAGTGAAATGCTCAGACCGTACTTGATAGAAAGGTTGTATAGTTATAAGTTATGATGTTTTTAGGTATCGAGTGTTCAAGACATGACGCATTTAGCGCAGTTAAAGCATTCCCCCTGTAATGCAGGTTCAACTAGTAAGCAGTAATACTGGAATGCGAGGCAGTAGCCTATAAACGATCACAAATCCTCGGTACAGTGAGGTCGCTCCGCAAAACCTGTGAAGCCCCCAGTAAGCTTCTGCGCTTCTGGGCGGAGCTAGGCTGGCTATTCTAGCCAGTGCTCTGCACGCACAATGGCCCAAAAGGGAGGCTAAGTGCAGACAAGGGAGTCCTTTTCCATTTCCTTGCAGGTTAAAGTTCTGTCTTGAGCATATCACTTTTTCCAATCTAAATCAATTATGAAGGACAGCTGCAGTATCATACACAGCAGAAGGCAGTTGAATCTTGATGAAGAATGTGCGTCAACAGAATATAGTGTTACTAAGACATGCCAAACTAAATAAAATCATTGACCAACCATTTTTTTGGAAAGGACATCATTCATTTTGATCTAAAATTGAAAGTGAAAAAATGATATTATTATTATGATTGATGATATGATATTATTATTATATACTATGATATTATTCAAAAATATACAAACAATAATAAAAAATCAAAATAAAACTAAAAGAACCCTTGGTTTTATTCAGGTTCAAAAATGTTCGAAACTTAAATTTTTATGTTAGTGGTCCCACAACTTTAATGCAGTAATAAAAAATGCTAATAAGGACAAACTCTAACAGAATATGGTTTTTTTTCATTGACTGGCACTTTCAATTTTCGACCAAAAATGTATAAAATGTGAATTGGTCGTTATATTTTTTATTTAATCACCTTACTGTATTTCATTAATAAGCCCTAAACTGATACTGATACATAATAAAATTAATTTCCAGGTTTCTGTTACGTCAATGATATCGTAATTGCTGTGTTGGAGCTTCTAAAGTACAATCCTCGGGTCCTATACATTGACATAGATGTTCACCACGGTGATGGTGTGCAAGAGGCCTTCTACCTCACAGACAGGGTCATGACCGTCAGCTTCCATAAGTATGGAAACTATTTCTTCCCGGGAACCGGAGACATGTATGAGATTGGAGCCGAGAGTGGGAGGTACTACTCAGTAAATGTGCCACTGAAAGAGGGGATAGATGATCAGAGTTATGTTCAGGTAATTTAATTACTTGACTTACTTGAGTACCACAAAGTCCTATATAATAAAATGTGGAACTAAATAACTCTCAATCTCGGTGGTTAATTCCCTCATCTAGCTTTTTGTCATTTTTATATTACATTTTCCAGGTGTTCAAACCTGTGATATCAAACGTGATGGAGTTCTACCGACCCACAGCCATCGTACTGCAATGCGGCGCGGACTCGCTCGCAGGCGACCGCCTCGGATGCTTCTCTCTGTCCACCAGGGGGCACGGTGAATGTGTCAAGTTTGTCAAGAACCTCAACGTGCCCACATTAGTTGTGGGAGGTGGAGGGTTAGTATAACTTCTCATATAAACGGAGGTAAAGGTCTTCAGGACCTAAGCCTACCTTACCTGCTAGAAGTACACCTCTAGCGCAGACTGTCAGGCTTTGGAATTCAGACGACAGTAACTCCCCAAACAGCCAATATAAGTTAAATCAAGAGAAAAACTAGGAGAGTGAACGCCAAGCACCATAGTACAAGCTTTGTATTCAACTGAGACCAATCCTGTGATCTAAGTCTGACCAAGTCTGTGCTTTGGTCTAAACCTAAAGCTTGACCAACACCTTTAAAAAAACCGAATCAAAATCTGTTCAGTAGTTTTTGCTTACATCGAGGACAAATAGATAAGAAAATTGAGCACACAGCGCTGCGACCTTGATATAGATTGTCATTGGTCGGACTGGGTGACGTCACTGGTGGTAGAATGACAATCTCTAACCAGCCCCTCTAGACAACTGGCAATTTGTTGGATTTGGTCTCGAGGTCGGAGTTTGAATGACAAAAGTTATCGGGATATTTTTCCTCATTAGTAGTAGCAATAATAATTTTTTTTTATGACAATTTCTTAGTAACAATTTTTTCTTATCTCGTAACAATTATATTCAACAGATCCTCAATCATTATAATTACCATTATGTCATTATGTGAGAGCTAAATAATAAATACAATATTATTGAGTTCCTTCATGATCTTGGTGATATGGCGCTGTTGCAAGCGCCGAAATATCGGAATCCCGAAAACTTTAATACCTACTAAAGTCAAATTTCATACATTCGTCATTCTATTCCACCATACGCTGGCCAACCAATTGCTAGTTGTCTAGAGGGGTAGGGTTGCAGCGCTCGACGCTGAATGACGCTGAACACTTTATTACCTTTTGTGTAAAGAACCCTAAGAAAATACATTATACTTTGATGAATTTTATTCATAATGTTATATGTTAATTCCAGTTACACGCTGCGGAATGTGGCTCGATGCTGGACCTACGAGACATCCCTGTTGGTAGACGAGTATATCTCCAATGAGCTGCCCTACACAGAATACTTGGAGTTCTTCGCACCTGACTTCCAGCTGCATCCGGAGATCAACAGGCGAGTTTGAGGCTGTTTTTGCGCCAGAGATGTGGGGACTCATATTTAGGACATAAGTTGCAAGTCAAACGGGGCCTTAGCGCACGCAGATTATAATTATTGTAATCTATGCTTGGTGAATTTGAGTGGAAGTGGAAGTGGAGAAATAGATATATTTGCATATGATCACATAAACACAAAAAAATTCAGATAGCGGCTGTAACGGTATACAAATTATACTTGAAGCTTAACTGCACCCACTTAGCAAGAACGATTTAAGAGATTTATCTGCTTTTTATGAATATAACAAAAGTACTCAACCTGACAAAATCTCTGAACCAGCTAAGTACTTTGGCTCTTGAGGGATTGTGGAAAGTGACTTAATCTTATTTCATTGCAGTTCGAACAATGCAAACAGCAAGCAGTACTTGGAGGCGATCTCGAAACACGTTTACGACAACCTCAAGATGTGCCAGCACTCGCCCGCGGTGCAAATGACGCACGTCCCAGGTACCTATTTTTTGTACCACAGGAATACATCCGTAAAAAACCCCTTAACCAGGTTGCAGTAGGTCGGGGAACGATCTCCGTCCCCCTCGTGAGCTCGTTACCCTTGGGGTGACGGGTAAAGCCTGTCACCTTAGCAGAAGCAGGCTGAGGTAGCGGTTCATTGCATGCCTTTCATTACCCAGAGGCTAGATGGGGACTCTGTGGCATCCGAAGAGAGCCAGCTCGAAAGAAATGGCCGTGGGTTGGTGGGTTGCGAGAGAAATGTATCTGGCAGTGGCGAGGAGTCTACTAACCCGATTTCTGCCGGCTTGCTCTGCAAAGGGAAGCCGTGGTAGACATGTGTGTGTTTATACTTTAAGTTTAAATAATCTACATAAGTAATGCATTATCTAAACTAAGTGTATCAAAATTGGAGAGAATTTCATATAAAATTGCTATGGTCGGTCTGTAGCAGCCAAGACCTTTTCACTGGTTTCCCTTTTTTAAATGTTCTCCAGAACCCTCACCCCACTGGTCTCCAGAAACCTCACCTGTGGCAACCTACGACCCACAGACGGTGTGCGTCTTAGTCGGTCGAGGTGTGCCCGTTCGTTGATCGAGTCGAGTCACCCTTTTTGTGAAACTTTATTTAAGATTTGTAATTTGTCAAATCTTCCACAGGTGATTTCTTCCCCGATGAATACAGAATCAAGGAAGAGCCAGATCCAGATGTGCGAATCAGCCAGGAAGAGGCCGACAAGATTGTAGAACCCAAAAATGAGTTCTTCGATGATGAGAAAGATAACGACAAAGAACCGGAGCCAGAGTTCCTGCCATAGCATACGAATGGCCTGACTGACCCGCTGGCCATTTGATACGGAAAGGGTTACAAGAGATACAGAAGCTTTCTGTGAACTTTGTGTGTGACTTTAGTGCTTCATGAACTATTAAGTGAGTCACTGTGTGAGTGACTAAGGCCCGTATTCTAGAATGGTACTCCATTCTGGTTTGCGATGTATCTGAGGACTGATAACAGATTGTTTAGACATCTGTCAAATCTGTCAATTCGGTCTATAGAGTCCGCGCCACGAAATAAGTCCCTTGGCAACGGTGTGGCAGTCGCAGGCTGTAATGTCAGTATTGCCATTTTATTTTACCAGATCTTTCATTGTTCACATATGAATGTAATTGTTTTTTCCGTGATCATGGTGCATGCAACAGCGCCGAAATATCGGAAACTCAAAACAAAGCAACATGGTAAATATCCCGATTATTTTGATACTGGTGTGAGTGACCATGATAGTTTAAATACCTATAAAGTCAAAAATCATTTATTTTGCATAGACCATTAAATCAGCACTTACAAAACATCAATATAAAAAGAAATATGAAAGACTAGTTTAGCAAATGGACCTCCGGCACCGGTTCGAAACGCGGCCCCGACCTGAGAAGACCCCGGCAAGAAACTCCGCGGGCATTTTTTTTTTGACCGCGGGACTTATTTTCTGGAGTGGACTTTACAATAAGTCCTCAGATAAATCGAGGTTCAAATGAGTCTCATTCTAGAATACGGGCCTAAGTGTGTTATGCGACGCTATGTGACTTAAGTGTTTTATTAAGCAAATGACAATTTTGTTATTGTAAATTTAATTCTTCTGGAAAATCATGGCGGCTGATGAGTACATTTATCACTGTGAATTTAGTTATTGTTAGACATTTTTTATTAATTTAAAAGTCGAACTATTAAGAGGTTATGGTTTGTGAATATTTAGAATATTTTCACAGCATTCAAATATTCAGATTGTGGTAGTAGGAGTATCTAGCAGTGGCATAGGGGCCCCATAACCCGATTCCAGTCGGCTTCTCAATGGGTCGGTATGGTGATTGGTGCATGACAAACTAGGTTGAAGTCAATGATTATATTATATTCATAGATACTAAGATACGTCATACATGAAGATGGCGGTTTTCAAAAATGACGCAAACATTAAGTGTAAAAAATTTATCAATATTATTGATTATATGAATAACATTATCATTTATATCAAATATTATTATTATTCAAGACGTTTTTTGTGTAGCGCCCTGTTTGATTGGTGCATAAAATGATGACTTTCGACTTTATTTTTTGTCGTAATTTTCGAGTGTGGACAAGTTGCCAAGATAACGGCCGCCCATGTAATACTGGAATGCGAGGCAGTAGCCCATCAACGATCACAAAGCCTCGGTACAGTGAGGTCGCTCCGCAAAGCTTGTGCGTTTTTGGGCGGAGCTAGGCTGGCTGCTCTAGCCAGTACTCTGCAAGCACAATGGTCCAAAAAAGAAGGCTAAGTGCGGACATAAGAGTTCCTTGAATGAAATTTTAAAGCATTTAGTATGCTTACTGTTCAAATTCAAATTGAATCCCGCTTGGACCATTAAATTTTTTTCTATCTTAAATCATTTCAATCTATAATTTATTATTGGTTGAAGTATTTTTAAAGCATCCTTCGCCATTAGTGTCTAGCCATGCTCGATACTCTTTAGTACTCTAGTCAAGATAAAAATAGTTTAAATCAAAATACCATGCATGACTTACTGACGAAGGATTTAAACTTTTGTTAATTGCCTATTTTTTTTCTTGAATCGGCTTTTAATTTATTTTGTGCTTATTTTTTATATTAAAACTATAGGCTTAACATTGCTGTGTAGTTAGAAAATATCCATAGCATTTAAGTAGATGTTTTTAGGTAATGCAAAATTACGGTAAATTAAAAAATGACAATTGAATTAATAAATTACTATGAATTTATGAATGTACATACATTAGCTTTAAGAATATAGAATATAAAATCAAGAGGAAGTGAGGAACTCGGTTGGCGTTACTCCATTTTAATGTGTTTTTCACCTTATCTTAATTTTATATTCCGTGTTGTACCTAATTTTAGGAAATTATCTGTAAGCTAAATAAAGATCATGTAATGGCTATTTGTTTTCATTACATTCAATATAATAGAGTTGGTTCTTGACTGGCCAGTAGCCAGCATAAGTACAGTCAGCAAACATAAGTTTTACAACAAAGCAAATTATACAGGAAAATTTTCAAATCGGCGTGGATAAGCCAACATGAGGGATAGTGAAAAATGCTAAAAGTGTTCTTCGGTTCGATTTTGATGAAAACTAAACTGGATTATTGAATTTTAGAGAAATTAATAAGTACTTGCCAGAAATGTATACAGATTTTATATACATTTTTATACAGTTATATACTTTTTACCTCGAACTTTTTACTACGAATAGCTGACCAGCGGGGGTTAAAATGTCAAATACGAATTGACTAAAAGAGCACGCCACTGTCGTCTCGATACTCAACCTTCGTTTCAAGTACTTACTAAGTGTCAATAATTAAATATAAATACTGTTAGGTACCTATTGCTAAAGGTGTAAGTATCCAATTTGTAATTGTAATCTCGCGCATTGTTCTTTGCGTTGATAAATAATGTTAATATTTTATTCTGTATTTATAATCTTTTTCTTCATTCTGGATTAGGTGTAATAAAAGACACTAAAATTTGTAAAAATAATTAATTTATTATTAGATAATTACAATAAAATATTATAATGAATGAATCTAGTATCCACCTAACTTTAGGTCCAAATTATTATCATATATGTATTTATGTACATCACACATTTCTTCTGAGAAATCGACAGTGAACATTTGTAGCCTGTCGCACATTTGTATAATCTCCTTCACCACATTTTTGGACACCTCCAACGTGCAGTCCAACCACAAATAATTAATATTTTTTAAATGTCCTTTTTTTAATAAATGCAATAACGTATGGTCTATATTAGTTTTAGTTTGATATTTCAACACTAACTTTTGCAAATTGTCCGTACACTCTAAGAAAAACGACAACAAATGATCTATGCTAAAATTTTCGTTACCAAGAGTCAGATTTCGGAGTTCTGAGAAAATTTTCTTTGGTCGCCGAAAATACCTCGGTATGGTCAAACATTTTGATTGTGTCATAATGCATAAGGATGTTAGGTTAGGACAACACATTCCTAGGGATAAAACTGCGTCTAACGTCAGAGAATGGTCAATCTCCCATAGGGTAAAGTGTGTGAGGTAACTTCCTTTGACAGTTAACAATTGCTGCATCGAATCCGAATAGGAAAAGAATGACAAATCGAGTTTATTCAACCGCAGTTCACTTATAGAGATCTGTTCTAATATTGCGTCTTTGTTATGTTCGGACAAGTGCGTCACAGACAATTCACGGAGATACGGACATATTTTTATAAGTTTCCTAATGCCTTCAGCTGAGGCAAAATGACAATTAATTTTCCTGAGACTCAACGGACCTATTTCCATTGCTGTTCCGATCAACGTAGAACCAATATCGCAGGACTCGATTCGCAGCTCTTCTAAGTATGGAAGTTTTCTGATCAACATGATAATCCCTGCTTGGGAGACACAACGACCGATACGAGTGGCGCGCTCGTTCCGCGGGGGATCCATTGCCAAAATCCTTAACTGTTTCAAATTTGTTATTGAGCAAAGACCAGCATCGGAGACATTCCTTATTAAGACTGAAGCATTGAAAAGGGATTTACAGATATCTACTCTAGAGACAATATTTATCTCTTCGAGTAGGGGGCAATTAACGCCGACGACTTGAAGAATTTCGTCAGTACAAATGAATTTGAGGTCGAGGACGACCAAGCGGCTAAAGTTGCAGAGAGTATTAATCCAGAACCGTTGTGGTATGCTGTTATCGAGGTCGCATTTGCGGAAGACGGTCATGTTGGGATGAGTCAATACGTGGAGCTGAACGCGAGGGTCACCGCGGTACTGGCAGCAAGTTCTTTCTGAACAGAGGACATCGAATAACCTGAAAAATAAAATGATAAGTTAGTATTTTTATCAAATTAATTATTAATAATATCACTCGGGACATATATCTTGGACTTTTTTTTACGTGTGTAAAGTCCCTACGTATACCCCCCCCCCCCCCCACCGGAGCCGGTGGAAGAGGTTATGTCAGACTCGAGCCGACCAAAACGCACGTCGCCTGTGGGTCGTTTTTGGTTGCCGAAGGTGAGGTTGACAGGGATATTCCTCGCACCCCGACCGACCCAGGGCCATCTCTTACGATCTGGCCCTCTCCTCGGGTGTGGGGACTACAGAGTCCCCAACTCGTCCCCGGAAACGGGGAGGCGCGCCGCCACTGCGGCCTGCTTCTGCCAGGGTGACAGGCGGCCCACCAGTCACCCCCAGGCCTGCACTCATGGGGGGCGGAGGTCGTTCATCGACCTATACAGGGTGTATTTTTGAAACGGGGCAGTAAGGGCAAGTACCTTAACCGTTGCAGTTACAGTAAAACGTTCTTAAAAGACCTTCCCTAACTTTTTGGGAGATTTTGAACTGCATTCACAGATTTTGTAAAAAACTTATAGTTAGCAAAAAAAATGCAAAAAGTTCAAATTTTTTTTTTATGCCAATCGATTCTATTTCATGTGGGGATCAAAAAACTCTATGGGACCATTTTAGCTTTCAGTACTAGAAAAGACAGAAATCGCCAAAAACGTTTCCCATACATTTCGTACGGAAATATGATAAATCAACTCGAAACTCATAGGTCAGGTAAAATTTTGAACTTTTTTAAATAAAAAAAATCATTTAAACATTTAAGAAATTGGTTTATGAAATAAATTGCTCAAAATGATTTCCATTTTCACGAATACATAAGTCTATCCTTTTTTGCACTGAACGAATGGCGGCTAATAATGTTCTGGGATGAATATTACGTAAAATGGTCATTAATGCATCCTTGAGCTCTTGAACACTGGCGTACGTCGTCTTATACACCTCGTTTTTCACGAAGCCCCATAAAAAAAAATCAAGTGGTGTTAGATCGGGGATACGAGGTGGCCACTGTGTTGGACCATGTGTACCTATCCACTTTGTACCGAATAGGCGGCTCAAATTGGACACCATCTTGTTGAAAATGAACTTTTCGCAATTCCGACAGGGGCCATTCGTCCATCTCGTTTTCAAGATGGTGTAAAATGACTTCATTATACATGGCAGAATTCAGTTTCCCTTCATAAAATTCCACCATTATGACTCGATTGGACATTTTACCACACCAACAGTTGAATGAGAAGCGAACCTGATTATGACTTGCCGTAACTCTTAGTGGATTTTCTTTGGACCAATAGTGGTGATTTTTTCTGTTGTACATACCGTTATTGGATAAAATTCGTTTCGTCTGATCACAGTATGTAATTTAAAAATTCATGATCTCCGCTTATTTTTCCTCTTAGCCATCTGCAAAAAGTAAGCGCCTTCGAACATCATCACCCGGATGTAACACTTGAACTATGCGCCCGTATCGATAGCACTTGTAGCCGTATTTCTTCCATATCTTTATCACAAGGGAGTGGGATACACCTACTTCAAGGGCGACTTGCCTGGACGATACCTCTGGATATGCTTCGACATAAGTCAGAACCGCAATCTCCGTGTCCATGTCCACACGAGGCTGCCGCTTTCTTTTGAAAGAACCCTGCAATTCCAGGTTTTTCAAAAGATTTGTAATAACCTTTCTTGTTGGCACATGCCGCAACGGATACTTATTGCGGTACCACACTAATGCAGCTCCCGCATTTCGATTATTGACAAAATACGCTTCTAATAAGTCAATTTTTTCAAGATTAGAAGACATTTTAGCGAAAATCCTTAATTAATAACTCATACGAAGCTTCTCAGCTGAAACTAAGTATAACACACAGATTTTCGAATCAAATTCGAAATTTGAGGGTAAAAATTCTTTTTATTTACTTTACAGTCAATTCTACCCACTTCCTGGCCATAACAAAAAGTTAGACCATCGTAGAAATTTGTTTCTGTTGCCGAAATGTATGGGAAACGTTTTTGGCGATTTCTGTCTTTCCTAGTACTGAAAGCTAAAATGGTCTCATAGAGTTTTTTGATCCCCACATGAAATAGAATCGATTGGCATAAAAAAATATTTTTGGACTTTTTGCATTTTTTTTGCCAACTGTAAGTTTTTTACAAAATCTGTGAATGCAGTTCAAAATATGTCAAAAGTTAGGGAAGGTCTTCTAAGAACGTTTTGCTGTAACTACAACGGTTAAGGTACTTGCCCTTACTGCCCCGTTTCAAAAATACACCCTGTATATCTTGGACCTAAAATATGCTCTATACGCGCAGTATACATTTCTTGGGTTTGTATTGAGGATACCACGATGTGTTACGGCAGTGAATGAGCTTTTTTTTAGAATTTAGGTCCAAGATACGTGGCTATTAAGTTTTTTTTTGTTTAATTAAGTAACGCAGACTCATTTTTATGTTAGTCACAAGTTACTAAATCTTATTCTATGTTATACTAAATTTGCGAGCGTAAAGGTTTATTACCTCTGTATATATCAATCACCAGTACAGGCTCAACAGAGATGCAACCTGCAGCAATGATTGATATAGTCAAGTCTACTGGCTATACACGCCAGGACGCCAGTTTTGGTTAATAGTATAGATTTTTTCTGATAAGCTTACTTAATGATAGGGCACAGTAGAAACCATGACATAAAATCAAGTGGCAAAGCCCTTTATGTGCCGTATATTCTAGAAGTGGGTACAAGTTGTAGCTCAGGTTGCAAATTCTTTTAAACATCTCCAAAGCATTTATTTTTGATCCCATCGACTGTATATCCTAATTATTTATTTCTTCAATTACTACGGTGTATTACGTAAGTCCGGCTGTGGCTTTACAAGTACACGGGCGTAACCATGGAAAGGCGTAACGATAATCGTTTTTAGTACCCGCGGCTAATTTGCTTTCCGAAATGGTTAAATCACAACTCATCACAGGGGTTGCCGCGTGGTTTAGAGTAGTATTAGGTCCACCCCATCTCTTCTCATGCGGGCTGTTTAACATCAGACAGATATATACAGCCCAGACTTAGTCTCAGATGCATAGCTCGAGTCAACAATAGTGTCCGGAATACGGCAATCTCATTCAAGGCTCACCCCCTATTACGTGGGACCGAATGCAATTATTGGTGAAATGTGGGTGTTAATTCACCTCTGCCTAACCCTCCAGGGATAAATGCGTGATTATATGTACAACTAACTGGGTTGAATATTTGGAAGGGAAGGTTCGCCTCTTCGATTGCGTTCAAGGCTTGCGCCTAGGACCCAGAGGTCAGTAGGCCTACCATGAAACAAACCCTGTTGAGTTGAAGTCGAATTTTCGGGCAATCAGTTCCAGGGAACATATTTACCCCGAAATCAGATCTAAGACGATAATAATACTTCGATTCGACTAAAACTCTACCGAAAGAAAACTAAAGTGACTTGATGGTATCTATATGGCTAAAAGTCACGGCTATCGCTCGTTTTTCTTGCGGGCTCACAGTGGCGGATGTTTCATGGTAGTTTTCTACTTCCCATGATTGGTTGGCTTTTATGTCGGTGGCCTGCAATCTCCAGTGAAAAGGCAGTGCCAAAGCTTTGTCTGCCAATCAGCCAGTGTACCTGTTTCTGTCTCTCAAAACATTCAATTTGTACAAAATGCTTAAGTTTGGAGTCTTTCCTTTGCCGCACAATTAAGGCCTGGAATTAATTACCAGCTAACGTGTTTCCTTCTTGATACAATCCCGGGTCCTTTAAGTGGTGTGTGAAAAAAAACATTTTGAGGCCATCAAGCTGATTGTTACCATTGTAACATAGTCATCATCATCATCATCATCATGTCGGCTGACATGTGTGGCTACACATAGTACACTGCTGAACATAGGCCTCTCCCACAGACTTCCAGAATGGCTGATCCAAAGCAGCCCGCATCCAGTGCTTCCCGGGGACCTTGATGAGGTCGTCCTTCCACCTGGCCGTCACATAGTATATGTAATGGTGACCTCGTTTGGGAGACTTTGCCTTCAGCTTATCATCAAGCGAGGCAAAAGCTAATTGACATCTCCTATATATACATATTATATTTATACCATATTAAGAGGCGGGTCAAGATATACTATGCAAGCTAATACAAGATTAGGAATCTTGCTCTGCCATGGATACCTCATCATCCTGTGACCCTATTTCGAACTAAGATTAAATATCAACTATGAGATGACCAAACATATTATATATATAGAAATAGCACCACGCAACACGGAACAAGATAACAGAACTGTGATATTTATGACAACTCACTTTGGTAAACAAGGTTTTAAACAATGAATACAATCGCATATATTTAAATTTAAAGTATGTTAGCACATTTTATTATCTGAATTCATTAAGTAAAATGTGACAACTCAGTTTAAATAAACACTTTTTCACAGGAGAAATCCAGCCTGTGATATACAAAATTGAGATACATTACCCAGAAAAACTGACTAAACAGGTTAACTGAAAATCATTGATGTATTTTTATTTCTGTAATGTCACAAAGGATTTGGAAGTCAGCCAATTAAAAAAACATTATATATATACAAATATTGACTGACTGTTATGTTTGTTTTTGTATGTATTGCATTTAGAAACAAGTCTAGTATCTAATATAAACATAATTATAAATATATCAAACGATATTAGCTGTCGTGCGACGAAATTTACTGTTACTTTCTTGTCTTGTAAGTAACATAAAATTCTGTTCATTATTGAGTTTATCGCAAAACATCTTCGAATTGAGAACCTCCTCCTTTTTTGAAGTCGGTTAAAAATAAGGTTACTTTCATAGATGGTTGGTTCACAAACTAATAAATATAAAAATTCAGAAAAACGTATCATGAAATTACTTATAGGATATATGGAGTAAAGAAAACATTCAAGTCATTGTAGGTAATTCCCCATCACAAAATAACTTTAGATAAAATGATTCTTACTAGAAAAATATCTATTGTTATGACCGTGAAGTGAGACAAATTCTTACGTATCGATGCTTTATTGCTTTGTTATTATCATGGTTTATGAAGTAGTACAAAGAATTACCTGGCTGGAAGCATGGACATCAAGTGGCATTTCAACTCGAATGCCTCTTTCTCACACTCGTTAAACTTACTCTCAGGATAACTCTTTTCAATAACATAACAGGCGGAATTAATTAGACTAATACTACTTTTCACACACAATTTAAACAAACTATAGGGCTGTTTAGGAGGCGACATATTATCCTAAGCACTCCTGCTGGCAACTTAAAAATATATAATTATATAAAAATAAACCTATCCAGTTAAATTATTTTATTTTTACTTTTATTTTTCTAAATATTGCCATGAATTTCTATCGATTGTTATTTGACACCATTTGACACTGACATTTAGACATTTAGTTAACTTCTTTCTGCATTGAATGAATGGTTGAATGAATGAATAACAAACATTGCATTGAATGATGATGCCAAGTAGAACTTTCCATAGACAATTTTATGTGGAATGTAGAATTGAGGACCGTTTTCACAAAGTAATACATCAAACAAAATTTCAATTTAGCTTTTTTTATCGTTTCCTAGTCAATTCCTATAGCCAAACATAAATATCTTTTCGAATTTTCTGTAAACGGAACATAAGCTATTGAAAAAACACAGCAAAATACCCAAATTTTTTCAAAGTGATACATCTATATAGAACGAAATTCTTCAAAACGATACATCAGATGAGGAAAATGTTATCAAAATTTGTTTTGATTGCCAACAGAATCAACCTCTTCCAAAATTAAGTGTTGGCGAGGTATTTTACTCACGTCAAGCCTGGTTATATAATTTTTATGTAATGCAACATAAACCCAAAATGAAACAAACCAAAGAAGATATCGAGGTTTATGTTTGGTTAGAAAACCAAAGTGGCCGGGGTGCTAATGAGATAGCATCGGCACTTCAACATTATTTGAATAAACTAGAAGAAGTATGCCTTAAGGAAAAGAGAAAGAATTTAAAACTTGAACTAAGTATACCTACTCCGATTCTTGCAGTAGTCAAAATAAAAATTTCATCATGTTGGCCATGCTGGCAAATTTCATGGCTTCTAGTAAAGTTTTTGATAAGCTGTCCCACATTTTTCCTATTCGAGGCCATAGTTTTATGCCTCCTGATAGAGTATTTGGAAGAGTTGAGAAGAACTACCGTCGACGCAAAGTCAATGTATCGCCAAATGAGTAGGTATTATTCAATTTTGAATAAACATGGTCAAGTCAATGAGTGGGGCAAGGATTGGTATACCTACAATATGAAGGCTAAAGCTAAAGACATGATAAAGGCAAAACTTCCATTTAAAATAAATCAAACAACAATAATACATTATAACAAAGTTGGCTCCCGCATTAAAAATGTTGAAGATTGTGTCCAGAACGCATATTCTGCTGCACCAATAACGGTTGAGGTTAAGAAAAAAGGTGTTAAATCTTTCTCACGTTTTGATTGCCTTCAGTTGGCAAAAACTAACATGGTGTCTTCAAAGAAGAAAGTAGATGTTGAAAATTTACTGAAATTCTGTGACATATCTGATGATCTATGCAGATGTGCTTATGGGTTGTGCTCTCGAAGATGTCAATATGCGACGTAACTACGACGATGAAGAACCTGTAATTTAAAACTGCATAACTTCAACTAAATGTACCGCGGTTACATCAAAACGAGACATCAACAGTTGATGTATCAAAGTTGAAAAAACTCGTAGTTTTTGATCTCATTAATTTAATAAGTATTTCTAATTGTATGTTCTTTATTTTCATAAGTGTAATAGTATTGCATTAAAATAAATACTCAATCAATAGGCAATTTCATTCAAGATACCTTATATAAACACTGACATAAAAAAAATCAATTATTGAAAAAAAAAGTACCTATTTTAAGATGTATCGTTTTGTAAAAACGCTCCTCAATTGGGACATTACTGTAGTTTTTATATGTTTTCAATAGCAAAGTGATTTTATTTCTATTTTTTTGAAGGAGGAGAGGAGGTTAAAAAAATCACGATATATCATCCCTTGCATTAATGACGAGTACGCTTGACAAACTAAGTATCAATAGTGTTTTTGACAATCGTGTTTGCTTCATCATCCTAACTCACATCTGCTTTAATAATATGATAATTTAACTGTGGCTACACCGATGCCAGGGTTCCCTCTTGTGGTCAGCACAATTTGATTTTACAATACCTATATTGACACAAAATGCTTGTACTCTAACCAACTAAAACTGGTACTATTATTATCTTCAACACAGATATCGCAGTTAGGCAGATTTATAAGAGAGAAGAGGTAACTAGGTACAGTCAGCTACCGATCGACCTTGACTAGCAAGGTACTCTAAATGGTCTTAATACCTACCACCTACTAATGATGTTAATACCAAACAGTTTTTTGATTTAAATTGTATTATCGTCTGAACTTTAGGTGTGTACCAAATATCAAATAACAGCAAGAGGAAAAAGACCTACGTATTAAGCTCATTGTTAGTATTTCGTTAGTCGAGATCGATTTGATGCTAGCTGTACCCTTCGTTTATGTACATAAGTGTTACTTCAAAGAGTGCGCGCATTTGCCCATCGGAGTCCACTGCTGGACAAAGCCTCTCCCAATAGCTATTGGGAGGCGCTGGCCTTTGGCCTACTGTATATGAAGGCCGGTCCCGGTTGTATTTTATCTGAAGCTTACATTCCCACATAATTTGGTTTTCTTCGTTCCTTTATGGAAGCGCCTGACTTCTCGTTCGTCAATCATCAGCTATAACAGCTTGCAAGTAAAGGTAACCCTGGGCCCCAATATTTGTCCCTATAATAAAGACATAATTAGGTTTGCTAGGTTTATGTGTGCCGGATGAGTACGTATGGCGACGTCGAAAACCACCGCTACTGGTGAAGCCTATAGGGCGAACGAACCTCCTGCAGGAGGCGCCCCTGACGCACATTGAATTTCATAGCTGCGGAGATTGATCTATTTCATTGTGCTAAGAGTGAGTTCATAAGGGTGGCATTACATATAATCTGCTACGTTAAGTTCAATGTTATCAACATTTAATATACCAAAGTATTACATATATATAGAATGTAAACACATGGTTGATGATTATCAGATAGCTACACTATTGCATTGGGGTAAAGCCTTTAATGATAGTTGTAATGAGGGAGAGTCTAAGTGGGTCCTAAATTGTCGTAATATTAAAAGTCTATAATTAGGAGACGGTAAATTTGAGAAATTGTTGAATTGATTCGGTAAATATGATAAATACTTTGAAATATAATATTTCACATTTATCGGTAATTATTAACCAGATTTAATGTAATTTTTTTTAAATCACTAGAGCAGTGCTAATACTAGATGGCGCTGCTGCAATGACGTCACTTTCTATGATGCAGTGTTGAGATTCTCCGCAACCGAATGACATCCCCCTGTAACTTTAAGTTCGGCATCGCTTCTCGGCCTTTTGGCTAAGATCAAAGTGTAGTATCTGTTCTTTTCAGCTTAATATCTGAAAGTTCCCTCACTGAGGGACCAGTATATTAAACTGATTTTTGTAATCTGACGGGATGTTCGGGGCTCGCTCCACTCCCGTCGCGGGTCGGCCCGGCATTGCAGTGCCGCCGGGATTGGCCCACAAAATCTGTCTACTTACTCATCATTTAAAATGAGAAGGTTGGTGTAGTCACTTCCTTCGGCAACCAAAACGACCTACAGGCTACAGGCGGCGTTTGTTTTAGTCGGTTCGAGTCCGTGGAGTGACATCGGGTCCGTGGAGTCCGTGGGGATTTTGGGCACGTAAAAAGATAAAAAAATGTAGTCACTTCGGCTGTATTATTAGTCCGTTGACATATTCCTACATTGATCCGATTTTAAAAATTATTTTTGCATTGGGTTTGGCATAACTCACAAGTAGTTCCATATAAATTTCATGGGTTTTGGACCTTGGAATCCGAAGATACACCACACCAGAGAACTCCTCGAAATCAAATAGGAAATGACACGGTAGGCGACATTACGATGGTCCGATAACAGAATTTCTTAATGATGTACAGCATGAAAGTCTCGTTAAGTTATTGAGAGCATTAAATCGAAAATTATGGTCAGCATGCTGGACAGCCCACTAAAAAAGGGGGACGAATTAATAAAATTTAAAAACAACCTATTACAGTCACTAAAAAGTAAAAAAAAACTACGTTTAAAAAAACCGAGTTCAAAACTAAAAAGTATAAAATAACATAATAAAGATACGATAAAAAAATTTGAATTTACAGATTTACTGATCTGTTATAAGTCGATTCCTACTTTGTTTATTGTGCTTGAATCATTGTGATGCAATTATTTGAAATAATATGGCCTCTCGGACTAGGCACCGTCTTCAAACAGATCAATAAATCTGTAAATTCAGTAATTTCTCTGTTATCTTCATTATGTTATTTTATAATTTTTAGTTTTTGAAGACGGTTTTATTAAACGAAGTTTTTTATTTGCCACAGATCACACTTCACAGAACCCGATAAGGATCAGACAGGACCCCTACTCCAACATCTTCTGTATTCATTCTTTCCCAGCTTGGCTACCCTTTTTTCGTCGGTACTCGGTTGACTTGTCACTTGTCAGTTTATCTAGCTGAGGGTGTCTGATGACTGAAGACAAAATTCCTGGTCGACAAAATCTGTCGGATATTCAGCAGATATTGGAGTAAAAAATTCGAAATGTAGATTTATCTATTACGCTCACTGCTACTTTGATTTTACTTGATTTTCACTAAAAGATTACATTGAAATTTTGGTCTTGCTGTCCTCTCACCGATAGTGGGGAAGTACCCACTCGTAGGCGTATGATTCAAAATAACTAACTTTGTTTTATTTAAATTCGAGATAACCACGGTTTAAACTATAGTAATATATATACCTAATATTATTTAATGATTGCTATACTTACTTGAAATTGTTGGGTTGATAGGTTATGTTGGTACTTTGATTCCTTCAAATAAATAAATAAATATTCCACGACATCTACACAACGCTATAAAAACCCATGGTAAGCATAGCTTAACTAGCTTGTGTTATGGGATCTAGAATGCGGATTAACATAATTAGATACATTTTGTTGCAAATACTTACATATTATATATAGAAACACCCAGACCAATGCAAATATACATATTCATGCATACAAATGTTTGCACTGAGCGGGAATCGAACCCGCGCCCCCTGCATAGCAGTCGAATGTTCTGCCGCTACGCCACAGAGTATATAAGTAGTAACCTGTAATAAAATATGCGTTTTGTATTGAAGTAACTTAAAAATGTGAAGGGGAAAGAGGATTTAAAAAAAAAGAACAAGCTTAATTTTCAATATTTTATTATTTTTCATTTTTTCGTATGAGGTTACACCTAAAACTAATAATTTAAGATTAATTCAAAATATTCATTCGTTATAAATATGATCTATCTTGCTAAAGTGCTTCTGGTTATAATATTTACAAGAAAGTGTAATAGGTCGTTGGATGCAAAAAAATACCGATCGATTTGAGAACCTCTTCCTTTTTGGAAGTTGGTTAAAATAAACATTCATGGATTTCACGGTTATTAATCGATATTTCGGTAAGGGCTAGATTACGTTAGTCTATTGCGGATAATTAGGGAGCTTTTGCCTGAAGTTACACTGTAACTCTGGAATTCAGTATGAGAAAAAATGTCTATCCCAACGACGTACATACGTATTATTATATAGACACCGCATGCAGGAACATTGCGGTTTTCAAAAATGGTGCAAACAATAAGGTTACAAAAAAAATTGCTACTCTTTATTTTGCGCTTTCGCATCTCTGATTGGTATGTGGTATGAATTTGAACTTGATGCTTCCACGTATACGTGAGAAAAAGATCTTGACAGACAGACGGACGGACAACAAAGTAATTCTATAAGGTAAAACGGTACGTTTTTATTTTTTTAGGTACGGACTCCTTAAAATAATGAAATTAAATCTGAATATTTTTTCTACGTATAAAAAATATGTTTGGGATATGCTTGAACTATTACACGTAGTATCATTATCTATTCAGCATTATAACTTATAGAAAAGAAAAAAAAGAGATCTATTACACTCTCTTGTTCATTCATAATAACCGTTGTCTTAAAATAATTGGGCATTGTGAGACCATCAAAGCTTGTGCTACGGTACAAAACAATTTGGTATATTTAGTACCTTGTTTATAAAATGTAAAATTGTACCCAATATTAGTCATCTGTATATTTTTAGATTATGTTATATCGAAATTCGGATTCTTAATTTCTTTTTCTGGAAGGTGTTTATTACAGCGAAGAACGAATGAAATGAATCCGGTCAGTATCTGACAGGCTATTTAAACATTTACATTTTATTGAGCGAGAAGTAACTAACTCTTTAGTCTTTGCTAAGAGTTTAAGAAATGTTTTAATTAATCATGTTTAGAATGTAACTGAACCTGTTCTTGTAGATACCGAGTGTCCCCGCCTTGCTGAGGATCCTCGTATCTAGCTATTTTTCAGTAAAATATTTTAAGTGACAAAAAAAATGTCTGTAATTTTTTTTTTTTTTAAATTTTTTTTATATAGGACACGTCAATTGGACTTCGCCTTGCCTGATGGTAAGCTGAAGGCAAAGTCCCAGAAAAGAGGGTCACCATTACTTACACATACCGTGTGACAATGGTGACACTCAGCTTGACGGCCTCATCATATGCTTTTTCACGCCCCGCTTAAAGGACCCGGGACTGTAGGAAGAAGGAAACACGTGAGCTGGTAATGAATTCCAGGCCTTAATGGTGCGACAGAGGAAAGAGTCTCCGAACCGCTTGGTTCTTGATCGGATGTTTTGCACCGTGTGCGGATGACATCTAAGACCTGCACGCGTTGTCCTGTGTAGGAAAGGGGAGGGTGGGACTAATTGGAAGAGCTCATCAGAACACTCCCCATGGTACAAACGGTAAAATACAGCCATGGATGCAACATCTCTACGCAGCTGTAAAGGTTCTAGGGTGTTCGTGTTCTCGGGATTCCCAATGATGCGGACCGCACGTCGCTGCAACCTGTCGAGAGCATCTAGTAAGTACTTTGCTGAACCATCCCAGAGATGCGAGCAGTACTCCACACAGGAGCGAATTTGTGTCTTGTATAGAAGACACCGCTGCTCCGGCGTGAAAAACCGTCTCACTCTGTTCAGGACTCCGAGTTTTCGTGAGGCTGTTTTGATGATACTTTCGATGTAGTTTTTGTTATTCAGGTTGCAGCGAACATCCATACCTAGGATATTGAGATTGTCCTGCAGTGGCAGTGGCGTGCTCTGAAGAGTGGGGAGGGGAAGGAAAGAAGATACTTTTGCTGTAAACGCACATGCCTGCGTCTTCTTGGCATTGAACTCAACCAGGTTCTCAGAGCCCCATTGAGAAATGTGATTCAGGATCCCGTCAAGCTCAGTGACAAGAAGCTGCCTTTTCTCCGCGATATCCGACTGCTTGGCCGCAGGATGTCCATGATAACTCCCATGCAAAGTGCTATCGTCTGTATAACAATGAACATTGCCGGTAGACAGCATGTCGTTGATATGCAGAAGAAAGAGAGTGGGTGATAAGACGGACCCCTGGGGCACGCCAGCATTAACCTGCAGAAACTCCGAAGCTCGTCCGTCACAAAGGACGCGAATACGGCGCCCCTGCAGGAAGCTAGCAACCCAGTTGCACAGCCTAGAAGGCAGACCAAAGGCAGGTAGCTTGGAAAGAAGCGATTTGTGCCAGACTCTATCGAAAGCTTTGGCGATGTCAAGACTAATTGCCAGTGACTCGCCGTGCTTGTCCATAGCCTCACCCCAAAGATGGGTAACGTATGCTAGAAGATCACCCGTTGACCGTTTCGGTCTGAAGCCATATTGCCGGTCATTAACTAAGGAGTGATCCTCTAGGTGCCGCATGAGCTGTTTGTTGATTATGTGCTCGAACACTTTGCACAGCACTGAGGTGACGGCTATGGGTCGATAGTTGGCTGGCTCCGAGCGATCCCCCTTCTTGGGAATCGGCTGAACATTCGCCTCTTTCCAAGGCAAAGGCACTGTACCCGAACTGTAGGATAGCCGGTACAGGCGCGTAAGCATTGGAGACAACTCCGCTGCACATTTTTTCAAGACTACCGCTGGAATACCATCCGGACCACTGGCTTTCCGGACATCGAGTGATTGCAGCACTGCACGGACATCGCGTTTCCTGATATGGATATCAGGCATCGCGTGGTCACTGTCGGGTAGTGTTGGTGGCTGCGTACCACAATCATCGATTCGGGAGTTGGCCGCAAAGAGATTAGCCAGCAGATTTGCCTTCTCTTGCGGCTCATGGGCCAGGGATCCATCAGGGTTACGCAGCGGAGGCAGCGAAGGCTGACAGAAGTTGGCTTGCACGGCTTTAGCCAGTCGCCAGTAGCCACGGCTTCCCGTGGGATGCATCACTAGCTCTTGACCAAGCCGCGCTATGCGCAGGGCATCCGCTCTGACGTAGGCCCTTCTGCAGACCTTTGTGGCTCTGTTGTACGCCGCCTTGAAGTGGCCCAGATTGGGATGGCGCGTGGCGCGCGCCCTTACCCAAGCGCGGTACGCAGACTGTTTATTTGTTTAACACTAAATATATTCCTAGATTTTGAGTGTTGGTAATTTTTAGTGGTGGTAGGGATTAGGGACTCCGGTCAATGCTACTTTCGGATATAGGTGCATAATTTCAGTAAATAATATTAATCAATGACATTTGTCCCCTTAGCAAGAAATTGCTTCTTGAAAGTTACTTACTACCACTAGCCAAGCTGTTTTGAATAAAAATGTTGTGTGACGTTTCCGACTGACGTGAGGCGGGAATTAAATTTTGAATTCGGAACAGTAAAATCAAGTTTGTAGATTAGAATTGATTCATCAATGCATGTGTTAGACATACGATGACGTCTGCCATAAACGTCATTAACGTCAAAATACGGATCAATCCCATACATTCATCATTCTATTTTACTCTGATCGCGGTTGGTCTCACTAGTGAAATCTGAAATTATTTATTTGCCTCTGTACATAAAATGATAAATAATAAAATTATACTATTTTTTCCAAACAGTCAGTCTAGTGATAGGTATACATGACATAGAAGTTACTGTATCCAGATAATTTTTAAGTATACAATGTGAATTGTAGATTAAAATAATCGATATGCAGGGTTGGGACAATAGGTATTCTTAAAAGCCACATCACTATGTTTACAGTCCACGACATTCGTAGCACCTGAGTACAATCGCAGTTTAAAATAAAACAAAAAAAGAAATGTTAGAAGACAGTTCATTTGTTATCTCTGAGAGAGATACTTCAATTTATAGTAATAGGTACCTACTATTTTTTCCGAGTAAGTATATAATTATATATTTTGGTTGAAGTACTATAATATATGTATATTTTGAGACACATAATATAATAATTTATTTTGTATCGATATAATTATTCATCTCTCTAGTTTCTTACACATTTAAAGATTAAAAATAATAATTTATTATTACATAATCTCAGTTTAACATAATTGATAGATCGATATTATCTATATTATCTATAACTCATGTCTGAATAATATCTAATGTACAATAATATTGGAATAAATGTTTTTTTTTACCTAATATATATTATTTACAATAATCGTAACATTTATTAAATAATTTCATTTCAAAAGATTTTAAGTAAATAGTTAATTGTTTTGGCACTATTATTCAACAAAAATATAAACGGACTTTGATTAAAATTAAATATTTCATACGACTACCTATCTACTTAATGTCAAGAGTTCATAAATTAATAGGATCTTTTTATTATAAGTACATAAATTGTTAATAATAACATTTTTATGTTGTGCTAATTTTTGTGAAGGTAATAATATACCACCACTCCATAGATACGAAACGATAGTTAAAAATGTACTTATTTAAATAATAACCATAAACTTAAATATTCTTTGATTCTAAGATTTGGATTTTAAAATAATTTGTAATTAGAACATAACGATTGAATTTATTTGACTAGATACATAAAACTTCACTTATAAGAAACAGAAGGAACTATCGTATAAAATTTTAAAATATAACAGAAATCATAGACAATAGTATGAATTTATTTGTGCTAAGTCAACACAACAAAGCTAAAATTTAAAAAGTAAAATACTAAATAATGAATCTATGCTAATGACTAAGGCCTAAAATTATCTACAATAAATCTAAGATAGGACAACATCTACGATAGTTAGATAGAAAGTTGACATTAAACAAATCACATGATCTTATTGTAGTACTAACAAAATAATATAGTTATCGTAGAACAATATTATAACGATCAATAATTGACCGCTACCTATCCGATCGAATATGTTTGTTTCATTCTCTCGTTGGTTTACATTTTCATTTCTATCTCTATCGTTACTTCCGTTTCCTTGATCTCTGTTTGCACCAGCCCTATGTTCATTATCATCTAAATGTTCAGTTTTACATTTGTCATTCATTTTATCATTACATTTTTTATTAGTTTGTATACCACACTCTTGTTTAACCTTACTTTTACTTTCCTTAATTACCTGAGTATTTTGAGCCGCATCTCCTATCACAATAGTTTTTGGACCTCTTTCTACGACAGCGTCCCCGGACCGGGTGAGTCCGCTCGGCCAAGCGGATCAGAGTCTCTTATGGGAGTCGGTGCTGGCACTCTTGAGTGATCCAAAGCGTCGTGGTTGAGAGCTCGCGGGGCTTGTCTCTCGATCTAGACTTGCTGCTCGGAGGATGAGGCCGCGGGACTGTCGGAGAGAGCTATCTGGCCGCACCTGAAAAGTATCGAAAGAAAATTGTTTACAATACACCTTCCTTTTTTCATGAAGTATATTATTATCATTATTATAGCGTTACAATCCCACCCCGGTTGCATCTATAGCTTGCACTATTTTGATGTCTGGGTTATGTAACCTACTATTTTTTCTTCCTTTATCATTTGCGGGTTAAACGGCTGTCTCCCTCCCTGAGAAGAAGAAAGCCTGACCCAAAAATCCTCTAGTAGCAGCAGATCGGTTGATCAAACTATCTCAAATCTTCAGTTGTAATAATTCAGTTTTCATAAAACACCTTCTTAACATCCTTCTGCTAATACTTTTTAGTAACAGTTTGGTTCATTGCAGGTTTCTTTAAATAAAAATACCGGTCAAGTGTGAGTCAGACTGAGGGTTTCGTACAAGACCGAATTGAAGTACGTACTTATGTTAACCCATGAATTATATTCCCCTTTTCGCAAATTTATTATTTTAATTTGGAGAAAATGCTTACCGGTTCTCCTACAGAGCCCACTCGCAGCTGGCGAGGTTGTTGCGGAGACTGCTCAGTGAACGACGTCTCTAAGGACTTGTGCGATGCGTCACTGATGGACTGAGAGAGTAGGTGTGTTGTAGAAGAAGAGTTCGAGTCTTCAATGTTCGAAAAGTCGTCAGGACTTCCGTCGCGTTGAGGGGTATCTGATTCCTGGGAAACGGCAAACTGTATTGCGCAATCTTGATTTTCTTTTCAGCAACATTATTGTTAGGGGGAAGGGATATGGATATGGATGGGGTTGGAAACGTGGATAACACTATACATTATTGTGTTAATAATTACAGCTTCGGTTTTTACTTTGGAAATATATCTTGTTGTAGACATGCGTTGTGATAGAGAAAACGCTTTACAATATAGCCAAAACGAAACGGTGATGTACCAAATCAAAAACTATGTACAGTCAGTATCAGAACGATCTTGGTTACAAAGTTTCAAAATGATTGATGAACAAAGTATTAAGAGCAAATTAAACTGTTTTATTGATTTAAATTATGGATATTAAAAGAAAGAGTTGTATTAGAAATTCTATTGTCGAACTAAAGGTGTGTACAAAATATCAGAACAATCAATCAACATAGCCAGAGCTCACTAGAGAATTTGTGCTGTCAGTGGGAATACTAAAGACTTGTCCTGCTTTGTCCTCTACACTGACGGCACCGAAACTCTGTGCTTACAGGATTGGCAGTGCGAGTGTGGTTTCTCCGGTGTTACACACGTCCATAGGCCACGGTAATCACTTTCCATCAGGTGGACCGTATGCTTGTCTGTCACCTAAGTGGGAAAAAAAAATCTGGAAGGGGGTAAACCAAGACACTATTGTTCGATCTGATGCTGACTGTACTTAGTTGTAATATAGTATCACACACTACGAAACTCTCACTGAAGACCGTTTAATGTAATGTAATTAATTTACTTGTAAGCTTCGTCTCACCTCTTCCAAATCCCTGAGAGTGGTGGGGTAGTGATGCCGCCGGGACTCTTCCCGCTCTTTTTCCCTCTCCCTCTTCTCCAGTTCATCTGCCAGCATCATGACTTCCCAGTCTACTCCGCTTACAGTTAGAGCTGTTAATAGCAATATAGAAAATTTGAATATGCATATTGCCCTTACTTATTTCATGGCAGAAGATTATCGACCATTTTTATTGGTCGAATGTTTGGTTCTATGTTTACCTATTGAAAGTTTCTAAAATACTATTACTCTTGTACTTCTCTACTTAAAACTTAAAAGTTGCGCTTATTATTGGCGGTGCGGTGGAATAATCGCCACTCTTCACTCTCCTCCGCCAATCCTTTGACCACCGGATACGACGCAACTTGTATAATTTCCTTAATTCGTGAGTCTCTTTCCTTCTACGTTCTCTTCTATGATATTTAAAAGAAATATTAAGTTATAAAACTAAAACCCAACAACTGAAAAATTACGCTTTAAAAAGTATTAAACAAGAAAATATTAAGGATAGCCGTGGTTGTATGCCACTTAGTAGTCGGATTTCAGTTTTAAACTTATTTTTTTATTTATATTAATTTGGGGCAAGCAATAAGTATAATTTATATATATTTGATATGTATTAATTAAGCCCTTTCAGTTGATTCCAAACATGGCATATTTATCTATAATTTATTTTATAACACAGTACTTTATGACCACTAGAGGGCACCACATTAAATTTAGAGACAAGTCATGTAACCTATAACCACTGGACGACCAAGACGCTTCTAACGATACTTCATTTATCTAGTTCTAATAAGTGGTTGAGGAGCTATGAGGAACAGATGAACCTACATACATACATACTGTTACGTGTACGGGGTACAATTAAATGCCGTTTACTCAACGAAGAGATTTATTAGCTCACCACAAACTAAAAAATTAAATCACTAGTACACACAGTACTCTTCAACAGTTCCAGTTGCTCAGTAGGCAGTTCACAGTAGTCCACAGTCGTAGCTCAGGTCGCAGGTAGAATCTTCTTCTGTCGCTTAAGTTAGCTGTGTTCGTTATCGGTCTCAAAGACAGAATGAATGGTGTCGCTATGCGAGCGTGTTTTTATACCTCTCAATTAGGAGAGTCGAATCATCTAGAAAATACGCGATCGAAAACTACCTACCTACTCTTTTGAAGTTTGCCGCCGTCTCTGACCTTCGAGTTCATTATCGATATCGACCTATTCTTTTTTTTATTTAAAAGAGTAGTACTCGTAGATAGGATGTGACTTTGTGTTGACGATTCTAGATTTTTCTATGCTAATCGGTAGAGTGCCTCCTCACTAACAATGCGTTTTTATTTCTTGAAGATCCGATTACTAGTTTTCGACGTCAGTCGTAGCAATACATATCATGTCAAAACATAACTCTCCTTTTGCTTCGCTATAGTTGGGTAATAAACCTCCCAAAGAAATGACACCTAGTCGGAAAATAAACAGGTTATCACATCGGTTGTTAGGATACCTACCTACTCTTTTATCATAGCTGATTTTTGTAACAGTTTTCATAATATATTACTAAACTTTATAAGTTTCATTTGGCATTATTTATTTTAAACCTTATTCATAACAGTGGTATAAATAACTATAGGTACCTCTGATCGGTGACAAGCTACCGTGACTCGAGCTGCCAGCGCGGCCTCGTCGCCAGTTGTTCTCCACGAACTCTTCGAACATCGGTGTGCGAGGCAGAGACTCTGAATCACTGCTTGATGACGTAGACGTCCTGCTATAACATAATCATACGATATGGTGATGACGGAGAAATAATACAAGCATCACCGCCCCATCTCATCCAAATGGTGTCTTAAGAGGCGACTAACGGGAAAATACGTAGACGATATCACTGTGAGAGAAGGAAAACTCGAAGAAAAACCCTATACCAACCCGTCTGGCCAGTGTGGAAACAGTAGTCCAAAGCCTCCCAACATTAAGAGAGACCTATTTCCAGCAGTAGACCACGATAGGCTATTTGATTGATTAATTGATGCCAATGTTTGGCATCATTAACAGAAGTAGATGAACACATGCAATATTTAAGTTTCGTAACAATTTAAATAAATATTAAGTGACATTTACCTAAAACAACCAGCCGGTCGTACTTTTTCTTTGAATTTCCCAGGAGTCCTAGGGTATTGCCACGATTAATATCAACCTAGCTAATCTTTGTGCTTTGACCACTATGTACTAAACTCATCATTAAATGAAGTTAAGATTAATCCCGGTAAGACTCAGGTTACTGTAATTGGTAGCTCAAGACTTTTAGCCAGAGTCGACTGGTCGGTACTGCCCCAAATTCACTTTGAAGGTACTACTATTCTCATAAGCGATGCAGTCAAGAACTTGGGCATATATCTTAACAAAACCATGTCGTGGACGGCTCAGGTTCAGAACGTTCACCGTAAAATTTACAGTCATAATGGTTATAAGGTGAGTGACTAGAGAAGAGCTACTTACGAGTCACTCCAGCTGCTATCACTGCCCATGTCAAGCACAACCTCGCTGCAGTTGTTCGTGGGTTTTTGTGAGGGACCCCGGTGGTAGCCGAAGAACGAACCTAAGCTGAATTTGCGCGGCTGGCGAGCGCGACCTTGTTCTGGAAATGGACCTAATTTCATGAATGTTGGATGGTAGTAAATGTGGATTTGTAAGAATGTAATATTGTAGGAAACTTAGGAAAGTAACAGTGAAATTTATTACATTACTAAAATAAGTTATTTTATTACATTAATAAAATGAGGCAAACAAAACCAAAGTTTTAAAAATCTGAAAGCCAAACTTCGACATATTTTTAAATATAGTACTCAAGTAAAATTATTTAAACACTGAGATAGATGACAAGAAGCTGTAAGTTAAGATTATTTGATAATGTCTATCATGAATGTATTTTGTCAGTTAAATCGTCAGCTTCGATTATAGCTTTTTCACACACTGACTAAAGGATATAGCAATAATCTGATATATTGAAGGCAAAGTTCAGCAATCCAGAACAGGCTGCAATTCGATTGTTAATATTAATTAAGTCTACTCTAGAGACTGTACAAAATCTAGACTTTATGTAAAATTATTTACAAATATAAATGCAATGGAATTGAATTGAAAATTCAGAAAAGTAGGTATCTATCAAAATTGAAAAATCAAGCCAATTATATACAATAATTTGCTTCCAACGATCGAACCAGAAAAACTCACTCCTGTCATTCTTCCCGGTGTGATGCATCCCGGTATCAACGGAGAGAGTCTTCTTAATTTTAGACTTCGTGTTGTCTAGATGGCTACCAAAGAAATTCAATGGATGCATAGCACGGCGACTGGCACGAAGACTCGATTGCTCAGGAGAGAGCAGAGAGCGGTCTTCAGAGGTAGTGTGCGGTGATATAGGCCTGAAGATAGAAGTCCAAACAATAAAGTTTTAATGTCGTAAGTTTTGATATTGTTACTTACAAATATTCGTCTTAATACTTAATATACTAATGGCTAGAAGTACAGTCCCATTTTCAAGTATTAGAATATCACAAGAGCTTAACGAGAGCTTAGCTAGCTGGCTTTGATACGAGTATAAACGAATATAGTGTAATGTAATACATTCAATAATACATGTAATATATTCTAGTAGCCTGATAGTAGTATATGAAAGTGTGAGTTCAAAAAACGGGCTCTAGGTAACTATTTTTATCGTATCACGCGAGTGTTATAAGACCAAATTATGTGAAGTTTCATACACGTTCCACACACTTTAACGGATCTCGTGATAGAATTGATATAATTTGTGTAAAATGACAAAAACATTGAGCGCCAAAATTCATTTGCTGATCGCGCATGCGTATTGCCCTGCGTCCACATACTGTAGGAAAATCCAGCTGAAATTGTATCGTAATTATGAGTATGATAAAGTTGGCCATAGAGGAGCTGTATCATAACTGTTGTGTTGTGTTCCCGGCGGTGAGAAGGGTAAGGTCACTGGATAGTTTTTGTGCTGTCAGTGGGAAGACCAAAGGCTTGTCCTGATTTTGTGTTCTGCACTGAAGGCACAGAAAATCTCTGTTCTTACAGGGTTGGGTGACTCCACTGGTGTTACACACGTTCATAGGTCACGGTAACCACTTTTCATCAGGTGGGCCGTGTGCTTGTCGGCATAGTTGTGTAAAAATAAAAAAAAAAGATTTTTTTACATTTATTTTGATATTCTATGCGTAAAGGACGTCATTAAATTTTCAGTATGAGTGTGGATACTTAAAATTTTGTTATAAATCCTCTATAACCAACTGGAGGCAAAAATGAAGCAAATTGTAGCTAAAGATATGCCAACCAGACCACAAAAGATACTATTCCTGTTTGCCATTGATGTAATAATATTTCAAAATAGTATTATTTTTATTATTATAATACCTTGTTAAGTCTTGCATCTCCATACTTTCTTGATCACTTTGATCCTCCCATGATTTCCTTTGTCTTAACTTTGCGGCTCTTTTTCTCGAATAAGTTCCAGCTTTTCCATCTAGATTCAAATCTAATCTTTTCGATTTGCTTACCGTCCACTCCTCTTTACTTGAAGATTTTTTATCATGTCTGGATAGAGAAACAGCTAAGCTTTGTAATTCAGAATAGGATAGATTTGCTAGTTCAATTCCTTGCGTTAGTTCAGTTAGTTTTTCTTCAGTGATTTCTGAACTTGATAAGGCCACTTGTGGGGCAGCGATTTCTGTTTCAGGCGTCCTATCTTTTTCTCCTTCATCAGCACTTGCGGTTGGTGGAGATGTTGCAAATACGGTATCTAGGGAGTCACCTCTCTGAAAATTATATATTTTTATATAATGGAATTTAAGCAGTGAAAGCTTCTGCTTTAAACCAATCGGAAATTGATTTACCATAAATCCTTCCTCTGTTCCAGAAACGTCATCACTTCCCGAGCTACAACTTTTGGACATCGGCTGGCTGGTTGCAAAATCTTCAATGGGATCTTCGGACATTATTTCGTCCAGCTCCGGTGGTTGTTGTGTGAGACCCATGCCGGGTAAGCCAAGACGTTCGAGCTCTTGGATACGTTTTTGTAGCTGGCTTATGATTTCATCTCGTTTGCGGACTTCATTTTCTAAACTGTTGAACCTTAAATGCCATTAAAATGTTTCTTGACTAGTGAGGCCAAAGTAGGAGTCACTCGGGTATTACAATGTATTGATTTGAAATGAAAAAAAAAACACTACTTTAAAAGATGATATTGTAAATTTACCTGTCTTGAAATTTCCCCTGAACATCATGCAAATGACCTTGTATAACTTGCTTAATACCTAATAATACTTCGCCAAAATATTCTTGTTCTTCAAGTGAACCTGTCAAAGAATATAACTCTTCTTCGTTTACACAATAAAGCGTTTAAGAAATTAAAATGATATAAACATAATTAAGTAAACATATTTACCCCGTAGTAATTTTCTCTGATTTGCTACAGCCGATATCAAAGTGAGTTTCGGTTTCTCTGAAGGCACTTTGATTTCTTCCGGTCTTAGTGATTTTAAATCATATATAGGATCCATATTTTTCTGTAGTTCATATTCCGCTCTAATGTTTAGATCATAGTCTTGAGTTGTAATTTCACTAGGAACTATTTGATTACTAGGAGTTTCTAAGGTTTGTGATTCGGCTACATCAGTCGATGATATTTGTAGTACAGGTTCTACGGTTGGTTCAGGCATGCTGAAAACCTCATCATTTTCACTATCAATAGCAGCACTAGCAGGAGGTGAAGGTAATGTATGACGATTAAATGTAACACTTTTGGCAAATTTCGAATGTCGTGCAGCATATCCTTCTAATGTTGGCGCTCGAATGAGCCTTTTTAATTCATTACTCCGTTCAGGACTTTCCGCAGGAGTAACATCTTCTGATAATTTCTTCAATATGGATTTCAGTGTCCGGCGCTCAAGAGTTTCGTTTGATTCATGACTTCCAACAGAATCTATGGATTTTCGTTTGAATTTCCTCTTGTCCATAGTACTACCTTCCGAATGACTCCTAGTTAAAGTATCACAAAGTAAGTCTTCTGATGAACCAGTACAATCTAAGCTTGAACTGCGAATTTTTACTACTTTTTCCAGCTCTGCTAGTTTTTGTCTTTCATTTAATATTTTCAACTTTTTAACAAATGGGAGACCACCGTATTCTGGTGATAAATCATCTATAGATCTATATTTTTTGACTCGTGGTAGCAACATTCCTGGCGTCAAATTTGTAGTCTTAGCTTCAGCAATTTTTGCTGCATTTTCATTACTTTTCTTTGGAGATAATGTTAATAAATCTAATGATTTTTCTTGGACGGGTTCCAAAGGGCCTGTTAAGCAAAGCTTAGGTTTATCTTTATCACTATCACAAGCAACTTCAATATTATTATTGTCTATTTTAACAAGCTCCGCTGTGGTCACCGTAGGTACACATATATTTACAATTACCTCTGGTTTACTATCTTGTTTTATTTCACTAGTAGTTTCAGTATCTTTTTTCTCTTCTATGCTAGACTTACTTTGACTTTTAGTTTCACCTAAAATAGCGGCTTTTTTAAGTTTACTCCAAGGTTTTTTAGTTTTAGTTTCTTCTTTTACTTCAATCACCGGGATAGGACTAATTTCTACAGGAGATTTGTCTGCTGTTTTATTTTTTTCTAATGAGGAATGGTCGGAATCTTTTCCACTTTGCAATAGTTTCAGTTTATCTCGAAATGTTGTTCCCACCACTTTAGCTGGTGATTTAATTTTGCTGACAACAGAATGGGGAATGGATATTAAGTTACTATCCGTTTTTGGGGTCGGTTCAACAACAGCTGCAGGTTTTTCATTTACATCCTTATTAAGGGGTTGACACACCGCAGTGCCATCACTTTGCACTTGTAATATCTTATCCCTAAAGCTAACTTTTGGTCGGGAATTTCCATCACTTGAACCTGAAGAATTTTTTCTAGAGGTTTTAGTAGTGGGGCTTTGGAGCTTACCAGGTGAACTAGATTCTGAGCCTTTTCGTATAGGACTTAAGTTTTTTATCGTGGGACTTAAAGGACTTTTGATGGAACTGGGACTAATTGTATCAGAGCTGGATGGTTGGTTACTAGTAGTTGGGGTTAGTTGGTTCTTTTCTCTTTCTTCTTTGGCTTTGAGCAAGAGAAGTCTTTGAATTAATGGTAGACCTGCTCCTATAACTTCAGGGTCTACATCTGGTGCTGAACTAGTTGAAGGTATTGGCTGTGAAGATAATGATATTACTGAAGACGTTGAATGTCTTTGTTTTGCAACTTTTTCTTCACGATCCTGTAATCAAAAAGTTTACATAAATTATAAAAACTTTTCAAAATATGAACATTGTAGGTAGGATATAGAAATACATACCTGTTTTTCTTTGAGAAGTTTTAACCGGGATAAAAGTGGTAATCCTGCTCCTATCGGTGATATACATTTTTCGCCATCTTTACTGCCTGAGGTCGTTTCTCCATTGACATCCTAAAATAGAGTAAATTTATTTATATAGTTGGATTAGGTATTACGTAATTGAAATTTATTCCAAAATTTGATTTTCTACCCAGTGTTGGTTTTTGAACATTAACATTTACCACTCGATTGCTTGCTCACCTCTAGATTTTGTGGTTGAGAGTCATCACTTTCGACTCGTGGCATTCGCCTTAACACTTTTCCCTCTGTAGTACTAACCCTTTCAGATCCAGCGAGGGCTTGTAATTCTAAAGATTCTCCAGAACGGCGACCTGCTCTAGACCTGCTCCGAATCGCATTACGAATACCCTAAAAAAATACATTATATAAAAATTTGTTTCGTATCACCGTCATCACCGAATATTATAGACAAATATATTTAGTACGAAAAAAACCTTATATTGGTGGTGAGTGATTGATTTTAATATCGATATAAGATATTCTACCTTGCTCTAAATTTGTATCAGTAACCAAGTAACTTATTAATCATGTTTACCTTTACATCGCTTCGAAGTTTATGTACTATCCTTTTAGATGCACTGTCGTCTCCAGCCGCTTTGTCTGGGCTTATATCACCTACGAAATATATTTGCGCATTACGATAAAATATCAAATGTAAATATTATGATATTAATAACTTATTTGAACGCTTAAAGAGGTTTCGAGAACGTCCCAATTTATGCTTTCACCGACACTCACCTTTGGCTTTTTTTGGACCTAAGTAAAAAATTTAAGGGTATCAGAAAACAATTAATATTTTTCCATCTAAATATAAAAATTATCACTCTAAAAGCTTCAACTAATATTCTTGAAATATATTTTTATATCCACGAGTTTAAAAGCAATACTATTATTTCACTTATTCGTGTTACCTTTGGCACATTTACGGGACATATTTTTGGCTTCCTGCAGTCTCTTTCTGCCTAAAGTTTGTAATATATCCTGGGCCTCTGGGTAATCTTTCATTGCAGCTAGGACATCTTCACGGGATAATGAAAATAATTCAGAGTATCCTACAGAGCGAACGTCTGCTGTACGTCTGTAAATAATATAGTTATTGAAATAATTTGGACAGTTATCACTCAACCACTTCATCGACTGACTTCTTGAGCTGAAGTGTTATATTATTACAGAAGTATAGGTACTAACAAATACCATTTCATCATAAAGTAAATAAATATTTCTTGTACCAAGGAGGTAGGACACGGCGGTATTTCCGCCCAATTGAGCAGTCCGACTGGGGAAGTACCTCCGCCCTACAGAATACCGCGGTTATAATAACTTCGTGTTGTGTTCCCGGCGGTGAGTAGGGTAGCCAGAGCTCACTGGAGAGTTTTTGTGCTGTCAGTGGGATGACCAAAGGCTTGACATGCTTTGTCCTCTACACTGACGGCACAAAATCTCTGTTCTTACAGGGTCGGCAGCACGGATGTGACTCCACTGGTGTTACACACGTTCATATGTCATGGTAACCACTTTCCATCAGGTCAATAAAGTCTTACAGTCAGCATCAGATTGATCTTGGTTAGCAATGTATTGAAAATGATCTTGATCCCCTCTTCCTTTTGACTGATTGTTCGAATATTTGGTACACGCCTTTAGTTTAGTCAATAATTTAAAATAATAAAACAGTTTGACTTCATCTTACTTAAATTAACGGTATTAAAACCATTTTGAGACTTGATAGCTAAGATCGATTTGATGCTGGCTGTATATATATTTTTTTTATACCACTTAGGTGGCAGACAAGCACACGGCCCACCTGATGGAAAGTGGTTACCGTGGCCTATGGACGTTTGTAACACCAGAGGAGTCACAGTCGCGCTGCCAACCCTGTAAGTACAAAGTTTCTGTGCCGTTAGTGTAGAAGACAAAGCTGGACAAGCCTTTAGTCTTTCCACTGACAGCACAAATTCTCCAGTGAGCTCTGGCTACCCTACTCATCGCCGGGAACATAACACGAAGTTTTTATAGCCGCGTTATTCTGTAGGGCGGAGGTACTGCCCCAGTCGGACTGCTCAATTGGGCGGAAATACCGCCGTGTCCTACCCCCTAATATATATACAAATTTCATAAGTGTTCCACTGTTAAATTGTTTACCTACATTATAAAACACTATAAAATTAAGGCGATTACAAACTCACTTGTTAAGTCCGTCGAGATTCAATATCCCGATTTCACCGAAAAAATCTCCAGCCTTCATAGTGGTCAATACTCGGCCTGTCTCAGATATTACTTCAAGTATACCGTCCGCTATAATAAACATCTCACGGGCAACTTCACCTGAAATAAGGTTTTTACCTTTTATTACAAAAAACGAGGACCCACAAAAGATTAAATCTAAATTATTCAGAAACAATGAAATTGTCTAGATGTCCAATTTTATTAATAATAAAGAAGATTTATGCTTCAGGAGTTGAGCTCTCACTGTGTATAACTGTTATACTTTCGAGATTGTAATTGATGTTAGGCATAATTGTATTGCTTGTGGCAATACTGTTCATTGTTGCTACAGTCCATCAAATCTAAGAGGTACCGTTTGACGTTTCATATTTTTCAAACCGAAACAACTTTGTTCATACGTACATTATTCAGTTTCGATAACCTTTTTCATAAAACCATGAATTTAGAAAGATTTCATTATTGTATCTAAAAATGTACAATTCTTAACATCTAAATGTAATTGAAAACTTTCAAACAAAGCAAAATAACACATATTTACACAGTAAATAATTTCTAATAGTTATATTCTTGACCGCATTACAAAGTTACGTAGTTAGGTCACTGCACGTAGTGTTGCGACTCTTCGGATACACTTGTATGCAAAAAAATCGTTTACATATACGAAAAATCTAATGTATTATTTACAAATTACACTTGACAACCAAACAAATATTTTTTCATGTGAATGGGATTTATCTCACATATTACGATTACATAACTAAATAGTTATGTAATCGTAAAATATGAGATAAAACCCATTCACCAAAAATACGTATTTATAAATCAAATATATTTGCTTCTTTAAAAAGTTGTCGAAAGCGATTTGTCGATTTTTGATTTTCGCGCCCAAATAAGTCGGGGTTTCTCGCGCTAACGCTGTCGAAATAGTAAATGGAGTCAGGGATAGTGTTTTTTACATTTATTTTTGTGTATGATAGTATGGGTTTGCATATTACAGAGAAATAAACAAATTTTTAACAAGCACATCCATTGATTTTACAATTACAATTTTTTCTTCTAAGTCTTATTTCTACGTCTAAAACTAATAAAAATAAGGTATGTAGAACCCATTCACAAAAATGTTGTTGCCTGATGTTATAAATTAACGACGTTACTGCGCGACCGCATAATGCACTGAATACACAGATACCCTAAAATAAATTAATTTAATTATTTTTAGGTCAATAGGCAAAATCGCAGGTGTCCAAGTCTCTACAATTTTTTTTTTCTGGCAACACTGCCAACTACAAGCGCACGCGGTCCGCTCGGTCGGTTCGGCGTCAGCAGTCTCTCGCCATCTTGGAAGCTGACTGTGCGCGTACTTGCTTTCTCGTTTGTGTTTTACAATTTGTGACTTGGCTATTACTTTTCTGGACTGATCATTCTTTATCCGTTTACCTTGGCAATATTTATACTGGACTCCGAACTAAGCAAGTGTTTATTAATAATGTCGAAAAGAGGACGTACTTTGAACAGCCAGGCTCGTGAATTGGTGGTGAAATTACACGAGTATTTTGAGCGTGAATCTCAAAATGGTGGACTTCTACTGCCAGTTACACAAGTTCGGGATCGCGTCGGTGAAGCTCTCGGTATTGGTAGCCGCACCGTTGGCAAAATATTAAGTGAAAAATATGGGCCTTCGGGGAGTGACAGTAACGTACTTCACACACCGAAAAAACGAAAAAGAAATAAACCTGTGACAGGCATCGATGAATTCGATAGTCATGCTATTAGAAACCATATATACGGGTATTTTACAAGAGGCGAATTTCCAACATTGGCAAAGTTATGTGCAACTTTAAAAGATGCCGGGCTGTATAAGGGAAGCATAGAGTCGTTGAGAACGGTAATAACAGGAATTGGCTTCAGATACAAAAAAGTTGACAAACGAAAAATTGTTATGGAGCGACATGACATAATTATGCAGCGACTAACATTCCTGCGCGAAGTTAAACAAATTATAAACTGGGATAATGTAATATTTTTGGACGAAACTTGGCTAAATTCCAACCATTCTGTGCCGAAAACATGGACTGATGATTCTGAAGCTTCGTGCTCGAAGGTGCCGATAGGAAAAGGTGGACGCCTCATAATATGCCATGCTGGGTCAGCGTCTACAGGCTTCGTGGAAAACTCTTTATTAGCTTTCCAATCCAAAAGCACTAAAGAGTATCATGAAGAAATGGACGCAGTAAGGTTCCGAGAGTGGTTCTTATATTTATTACAGAATATCCCTCCTAACAGCACAATTATAATGGATAATGCCCCATACCACTCTGTGCAAATTGATAAAGCACCTACGTCAGCCAATAAGAAAGCAGATTTGGTGGCATGGCTGCAAAGAAAAGGAGTGGATGCCGACATGTCACTATTAAAAGCTGAATTATTACAGTTAGTGAAATTGCATAAACCACCAAAACCGACATATGTAATTGACCAATTGGCCGAAGAGCACGGGCACAAAGTCATACGACTTCCTCCGTACCATTGCCAATATAATGCCATTGAACTGATTTGGGCCCAAGTTAAAGGTAATATTTTATAATATTATAATAATAACACGAGTACTTCTAACATTTATAATTTAAACAATGGTTTTCGTCTGCTATCAAATAGTTACATTATTGTTTTACAGGTTATGCAGCAAGACACAACACAAAACCACCCTTCAGTGTCAAGAAAATGGAAGGTTTATTAAAGGAAGCATGTGCCCAAGTTACACAGGAAGATTGGAGTAAAGTAGTACAAAAAACAAAGAAAATAATAATGGACGACTTCGAAAGAGACGTACACTTTGATAATGTAATGGACAATCAACTGGTCATTAATTTAAATGACGATGATGACGAAGACGACGATACTAGTACTAGTAGTGAATAAAAAAATATCCTAAACATTTCTTTTATTTAATTATAACAATTGATTTCTTAAAATTCGGATATTATAGTAATCGATCTCTTAAAGTTCGGATATTATAGTAATCGATTTTTTCATCCCATCCCTATCATTCAATTGTCAGAACTGTCAAACGGTACTTCTTAGATTTGACGGACTGTAGTCTGTTTGATATTACAATTATTAACCCAAAAAAACTTGACCAAGCTAGATAGTTGCTGCGAATAAATATATTATTTCGAATAACCAGACAGATGTGAGATGTGAAATTGTCCATTTCACATCTCACATCTGTCTGGTTATTCGCCTCTGTGGCGTGACGGTAGTGAACTTGACCACTACGCAGAAGGCGCGAATCCCCGCCCAGTGCAAATATTTGTATGAATGAATATAGGTATCTGCATTGGTCTGGTTTTGCCTCGGAGAGCACGCTAAGCCGTCGGTCCCGGTGGCCAAACAAACATTTATGGCTGTCGTTACAGGTACTTGCAACCCCTAAAAAGTCTAACTAGTTTCGATATTGCCATTGGGTTTTGGTGGTCAGATGGCAGTCGCTTCAATCAAATCGCTAAAATACCGAAGTTCAGCCAAATCTTCAGTTAGACAGGTGAAGTGGACCCCAGACTTAGAGTTGAAAGTTTAAGATGCTAGTAGGATTTACGTTAATATGAAGTAGAAGATTGACTCGTAGACATGGAGTAATATTATATCACAATAAAAAAGCTGCAATTCTGTTTTCCACAGGTTGGAGGGAGCACCGCAAAGGTTGGAGAACGGCTCCAACAGCAATCATTAAAATCTATAAATATGTATTAATGTTAACGGGAATTAACGCGATCCAGGTATACTCGTAGGTATAATAATAATAATATAAGTATAATTACGCCTTTATCCCCGGAGGGTTAGGCAGAGGTGAATTAACACCGACATTTCACCAATCATTGAATTAGGTTCCACGTAATAGGGCCAATAGGGGGTGAGCCTATTGCCGTCTTCCGGGCACTATTGCTCAAAACTCAAGATTTAAATTTATTCGTAGGTTAAAACCAAAAAGATGAATATCAATCCAATCACAGTATTTCTTTGTACCATAACTTTTTCTGCGAGATCTCTTACGCCAGCATAACTTTTTCTGCGAGATCTCTTACGCCAGCATATCTCCAAAGACATTTTTAACCCATTTATCTTACTACGGTACGTATAATGTGAATATTTCTTCCAAATCCTTGAGCAATTATTTTTGCATCAAAAGAAATTCGTTGGACAGGCCAAGGTAGACAATTTTATAGCTTACCTTTCCTACAAATGGAATCTCCCGGTGTGAATATGTAAGCTTTCATTTTCAATACTAGATCGTGCAGGAATTCTGGTTGGCATTCCTGGAATATCGTCACCTGCGAAGTGTAATAAAATAATATAATTAGTGATTCGAGTGAGTCGTTCATGGACAAATTCACAAAACCCCCTCCATTTTGGCTTCGTATTAGGTTATTGTATTAGTAGTATTAGAAAACTAGTTAATTTCCCTTACAAGTGGAACGCGCTGACCACTAAGCTACAGAACCTTCGCCCGAAACTATAGAACTATAGAAGACGGATGTATGTATAGAAGAATTTGGAAAGTTTCGGACGAAGGTTCTGTGGCTTAGTGGTCTTCCCCCTGTAGGGAAAGATCTTAGGTTCAAATCCCGTCTGTACTGCTCCAATTTTTTCTATTTCTTAATCGATTTGAATAGTTAGCACGCTAAATGCTTAAAATTTCATTCAATAGTTAATTTCCATTGAAATTCAAATTCTATAATTAACTTAGTTAGTAGTATAACAATTAACGATTCAATTTCTGAAACTATTTAACAGCTAACAATAATTAGCTAAGTATTAAACTTGTACTTCCGAGAATTTCAATTAGACAGCAAATGAAAGAGTCGTTAATAGTGCCATGAAGGTAGAAGATCTGAGCCACAGTGGCCTTGAAGCGGGTATAAAGTGGAAATAGGTCACCTTACTTACTGCTTAGGAAGTTCTGACTAGGTATATCTGCTAACGTGACTTAAATAGGCAATTAACGTTACTTTTATGTGACTAAGAGTGGATTTCATCAATGATAACGTCTAACAATGACGAAAAAAAACAATTGTCTATACAAAGCATGATTCATCGTTGAACAGTAATTTGAAAAAAATAGTTGTACCATTATTTACATCCGGCATGTTTCATCAGAATCACGCTACTCAGATAGATCTTCGGGGCCCAGGTCAATCTTACTTGCAAAAGGTATAAAACTGGTTTTATAAAAAAATCAAAGGAGACGAAATAAGCTGATTCCAGACGCCGAAGTGAAAGCATGCTTTGTACTAAAAAATCTAAATCAGTTTTACGGGACCCAAATTACATAACAATATCATATATAATATCATATATAATATAACATAAACTCACGCCTATATCCCCGAAGGGATAGGCAGAGGTGTTAGCACCCACATTTCGCCAGTTTATGTTTAGGTCCCAAACGAGCCTATTGCCATTAACCGGGCACTTATAATCCTGCGATAAATACACACATAACTTCGAAAAGCATCGAAATGTCATTGGTGTGTGCCATGGTAAAACCTGGGATTGAACCCGAGACCTCGTCTCAGCAGTCCATGATCCATACCACTAGGCTACCCAAATTATACTAATTTAATACTGAAAATACTAAAAACGGTGACACTGCTGCTCCTCAAGGTAGTCCGCTCGAAGTAGCCCACTCAAAGCAGCATGAGCCCATGTCATTAGCGGTGTTGAATAGGTAAAGCTTCCACCATGACGGATCAATTTTATTTTAATCAAGGCTCTTACTACACAACCGCGTTAGCCTAATGGTATGGGTAATGGACTGCTGAGACGACGTCTCGGATTCGATCCCAGGTTTTACCATGGCACACACCAATGACTTATCGATGCTTTTCGAATTTATGTGTGTATTTATCGCAGGTTTATAAGTGCCCGAATAATGGCAATAGGTTCGCCACCTATTACATTGGGACCTAAACATAAACTGGTGAAATGTAGGTGCTAGGCACCTCTGCCTACCCCTTCGGGGATATAGGCGTGAGTTTATGTTATGTATGTCTTACTACACAAGATGAAGTATTTATCTGTGTTGTGAATTAAAACTAACTTACTTAAGGAACTAAAACAAAGTTGTGAAAGTTTATCTAGTTAGGAGTTTGTTGAAGTTCTAACAGAAGAGAATACATTATTTTGCTTGATTTTGGCTTTCCTTTAACTTGTATGGTTTTGTATCTTTCTATAGAAATTAACCAAACTAACCACTCTTTCATTTGAAGACTGTACACTTCAGCCCTGTACCATATCTTTCTTTGAAAATCCAACAAGAAAATCCAAGTTACTTTTCTGCAGTGCACTATATGTGAGAACGAAAAAAAAAAGATGACAAATTCCAAATTGGAAAAGTCAACATCCTGAAACTTAATCTGTGACCAGTCCCTGTCTAAGAAGAATATTCTGACATCACTCAAAAACGTATATTTAACATACATACATACATATATTCACGCCTTTATCCCCAGAGGGTTAGGCACAGGTGAATTAACACCCACATTTCATCAATTATTGAATTCGGGTCCGCGTAATAGGGGGTGAACCTATTGCCATCTGCCGGGCACTGTTGTTGACTCAAACCATTCATCTGAGATTGAGTCTGAGCTGTATATATCTGTCTGATATTAAACAGCCCTATCTCTTAGTCGCCTTGTACGACACCGCATGGGAAGAGATGGGGTGGTCCAAATTCTACTCTACCGGGAAGTACACGGCACTGTATGTTTAAGAGAATTAAAAAAAAGATGATGAATTATAAATATCATGGAAAATAAATATTGAGTACAATAGCGTTCTATTATTAGATACGTCATGATGGAACATGGCGGCTTTTAAAAATGGCGCAAACACTAAATACTAAAAATAAAATATTAATTTATATTATTATTTAGCTGACCCCCCCCCCCCATCTTCACCCTTGGCATATTTTGATACCTCATATCGCCTATTTGAGCCAATATTTCTTTAGTATCAGAATAAACGGGATATTTACCATGTTTCATTATTTTGAGTTCTACAAAAGAATGGATACAATGGACGGATAAGACCACCAAGACTCACCACAAATAAACCCCGGAACTATAAGGTGGAAAGACAGCCAGCCTTTTTACCCTACATCAAAGGAGTGACAGATAAGATCGCTAACATCCTGAAGAAGGTATCTGTCAAAACAATTTTCACTCCTTTTAAAAAGCTGTCGCAATGCCTGCGCTCACCCAAAGATGGCTCCCCATTGGACAGACCGGGAGTGTACAAGATTGACTGTAGCTGTGGCAGTTCTTATATAGGACAAACAAAAAGAACGGTTACATGCCGAATCAAGGAACACATCAGGGCAGTCAAAAACAATGAACCGCATAAATCTGCAATCGCTCAACATTTATTGGAGTCCGGTACGAACCCTCAGATGCTTTCGACAGAACGCCACTATATACCAAGACTGGTTAGGGAAGCAATTGAAATAAAAAAGTATAAAAATTTCAATCGTGAGGATGGGTTTCAACTGCCGAACGTCTGGCATCCAGTGGTCCGTCTTTGCAAAAACAATCGGGAACAAGCTAAAACAAAATCGCGAGTGGATACAGTGAGCATCGTATGTCGTGAACGTGATCGAGATCGGGTTCGAGTTTGTAGTGAGAGTGAAACCAATAGTAGTGCAGATACGCGTAGTAAAAGAACTCGAAAGAGGGTAGATCGATATAATTACTCCTAGAAGAAAAAACTTTTTCTTTGTTCACCGCCACTACTCCAGTTCCTCCGTGATCATGGTGCTTGCAACAGCGCCGAAATATCGGAAACTCAAAATAATGAAACATGGTAAATATCCCGTTTATTCTGATACTGATGTCAGTGACCATGATAGTTTAAATACCAATATTTCTTTAGTTTTCAATAAATGTATGGGAATCTGCTGGATTTTTCACATTGATGATCACTGTTCCGCTCCCTTAAGTAGTAGCGTGATGATATTTAACCTAAAAGCTTTGTCGATAAACAGACTATTTAACACAAATATAATTTTCCAATTCAAACCATTAGGTTCTGAGATTATCGCGTTCAAACAAACAAACTCTTCAGCTTTATAATATTAGATCTTTATCTATGAAATTGCCGAAATTTTCTGATAGATACATGAGTTCGTTATTCCTGTAATTTAATAGCTATTTCCATTATTTATATTTTGTTTGAAAGTTGATTTCAAGATTTTACAACTCTGTATTAAATTTTGTTTTAATGGCCGTTTTATAAATTAAATTCGATCTGCAAAAAGAGTACTTTCTAATGCTATCCATTTTGATGATAAATTTCGTATTACTGCTGTCACTTTTCAAAAATGTAATATGAGTAAAAGTGTTTGTTAGCTTAATGTTGTCTCATTCATACACAATTGAATTGAATTGTTTGACATGATGCCCGTAGCTACATTCTATCATCGCACCTCTCGCCATAGGCAGGGAATTCATCCCCACACATTGCGACCTGAGACGGTGCGCACTGTGCGGTATGAAAGAAACTTCATCCCACGCACACTCAAGCTGTGGAATGACCTCCCTGCTGCGGTTTTCCCAAGCGCCTACAATATGGGGTTCTTCAAGAGGGGCATCAGAAGGTTTCTTCATAGTCGGCAGCACGAGTGTGACACCCTGGTGTTGCATACGTCCATAGGCCACGGTAACCGCTTCCCATCAGGTGGGCCGTGTGCTTGTCTGCCAACTTAGTGGTATAAAAAAAAAAAAATTATAGAATTTGGATTGGTCATTCCTAAAACAAATGCTAAAGTGTTAGTACTGAAAATTGAATTCTTCAATCTTCAATTTCTTCAAAAACACGGCAAATTTAATATGTGACGACCTATTATTAGTATAGATTATGATATAATATATTTTTTATTATTATTTATCAATTGATTATTATTAAAGACGTATTTTTACCTTTTTCAAAACACTCAGATTGACATGTAGTGCCAATTCAGTCTTCAGTTTATCGGGCAGCAATCCCAAAGCAGTATTGATGTCCCCTCCGCCTTGGATGCGCCCTCGCGACCAGGAATAGTCGTACCATCGCAGTACTCGACGTTTCATTCCACCTGGCACCTGCAAAACATGTGATGTATACGATTAAAGATGCCTTTAGTTTAGGGTTTACAAACTTTCAGCTCTATGAGCTCCTGTTGAGTTTCGGGGCAACAGTTCAGTTGGTCTTCGTATTTCGTTTTTGTTAAGACCAGAAGTGAAAGTCTCTCTCAGAAGTTACGAACGGCAATATCAATTTCAACATTCTATGTGAAAGTTCAAGATATTTTTATGCAAATTATAGTATAACGTACCTCTATGAGCCAATAGCATACCACTATTAGGAAAACCCTGATGTAGACAATCAGGTCAAGGAGCGAAAAAGATTTATGTTTAGCCTTTGCGATGTTACAGCCACACTTGTGATACCAACAATACATTTTTTTTATATCACTTAGGTGGCAGACAAGCATACGGCCCACCTGATGGAAAGTGGTTACCGTGGCCTATGGACGCTTGTAACACCAGAGGAGTCACACTCGCGCTGCCAACCCTGTAAGTACAGAGTTTCTGTGCCGTCAGTGTAGAAGACAAAGCTGGACAAGCCTTTAGTCTTCCCACTGACAGCACAAATTCTCCAGTGAGCTCTGGCTACCCTACTCACCGCTGCGAACACAACACGAAGTTATTATGGGCGCGGTATTCTGTAGGGCGGAGGTACTTCCCTAGTCGGACTGCTCAATGGGGCGGAAATACCGCCGTGTCCTACCTACATACATACAGTCACGCCTTTTTCCCAGTGCGGTAGGCAGAGACTACAGTTTTCCACTTGCCACGATCCGGACATACCTCTTTCGCTTCTTTTACTTTCATAATATTTTTCATACATGCTCGCCGGTTTCTTCGATGTGATTGACAAACATATGTCTATGTCGACCCCTACCGGGTTGTCCATTCACTCTCGCTTCATAAATTTGTTACATTCCATATTCCAAGAGTGTAATTAAATTATTGTTACCTACCTTATGATGCCTCATATAAGTTTTGGCACCGTCCAACAGTCTTTCAAACTCCAATCTATTGGCGTTTCTGTTAGTAATCACATTACCAACTTGGCCGACTATCGTGGCGAATATGAACACGCCTATCAAATAGCTCACAATAGTGAAAACGTACCTGTGGAATAAATACATCATTTTAGTTATCTTACCAAGATTGTGATAGCCAGATATATAACTAGGAGGAAGTACAAAGCATACAGAATATTGTAATTCACTTGTATATTCTCTCAAATGTGAGGGCGTCGTATCTCGTATACGTTTACCTGGCTACTGGTTTCTTCCCCGCAATTAGTTAGCTTTCAACTCCGAAATCTGATACTCTAGAGTCAGTTACATAATGTTCGCTTCTTAGAAACTAGGTATTGATAATGATAGAAACAAAGTAAATTCTTTTTGTAAAATTAATCATCGTGAAGTGATTTAAAATTATTACTTGCTACTACAAAATCTAAAAGAAATGTATAAAACAACTAAACTACAATGAAGATTAATATAAAACAAACAAACAAAACATAAATAGTGCAAAGTTTTCGAACAGTTGCGATAGTACAAAAACACCCCAAAGCTATTACATAATAAAGAACAAAATGAGCGACACGACAAAATGGCGGTTTCAATCAGTGAAGGCTGTTCGAAAACTTTCTAAATCCGTTGTATTCGAGATCGATGAGTGATAAACAAAAGTAACAAATAAAATAAATACAGTTTATGATGAAATAACTAGTCACATTTATTGTCGTTACCCGAAGTTCGCAGTATGAAGCGAACAGCCTCCAAATTTCTGCCGCCGCCATTTTAATTTTTAATATTCTCCACACGGGATGTTTTCCTCCAACAAAATGTTTGAGACAGTGTTTAAGACAGGAGAAATATACAGCTGTGTTACCGCGGATAATAGATAATTTAGCGTTTTTGTAAATGTCGCTCTGTTTCCTAACCAATGTATGTGCATGTTGAGTGATTAATAACACTTACCTAGGTCGCAATACAATGAAGAGTTTAGTTTTTATCTGTGGTTGAAAATAATGTATAATAATTCCAGCAAAATGATATTGATAAAGGAATGTTATCAATTTGAGAACCATTCTTGACGTGGTACGGAATAACTTGTTTACAAAGTAAATATTTCTGCATTTGTGTCTAAATTTAAAACAAAATAATGAACACATTATTTTTTTTCAAGCAAATGAAAACGTGAACTCTTGCTAGATCCAAGTAGAATAAACATATTGTGGAAAAGCTGTAACTCTATTCTTATTTAGGACACGTCAATTAGACTTTACCACGCCTGATGCTAAGCTGAATGCAAAGTCTCATAAAAGAGGGTCACCATTACATACATATACCATGTTACAATGGTGACACTCAGCTTGACGGCCTCATCATATGCTTTTTCACGCCCCGCCAAAGGACATGGGGCTGTAGGAAGAAGGAAAAACGTGAGCTGGTAATGAATTACAGGCCTTAATGGACAAAGGAAAGAGTCTATATGCAATTTATTATTGCATATGTTCAACTGCAATTTTCAGTGTACTATTTACTTTTAAATATGTGATGTAATTGCAAATGACACTGCTAAACAAATGTCGAAGGAAAACAACATATTTCAAATTATATATGGAAATGAAGGTGTAATTCTTAAAGTGTTTATGTAGAAAACCTGCGATTGGTCAGATCATAACGATGTTCTTAAAAGTCTTTGTTCAATAATATTTGCATAGGAACCTCATGAAGGCGTTATATTAAATAAGTAAAAGCTCATAAATCATTCAAAACTCCTGCTAAATTGTAGCTTAAGTTTCACGCGCTTATAAATATAAAGAACAAATCTTGTAGGTAAGTACAATAAAAGCCTACAATAAAATATTTTACTTTCAATAATTTTTAAATTAATTTTCGCTAAAAGTTAAGAAAATTTATAGAGTATTGATAAACTTGTAATCTTGTAAAATGAGATGGTCTGTCAGAAAGTGACAATTTTTAACTGTATTATAATAAATAATTATATTTTTTTATGTTCTGGTTTATTTACGTTCTTTACTAAATAACGATACTATTTTCCAGATTCTATCCTTGTTGTATATTTATATTTTGACTCAAATTTTCCTTTTCAGATAATTGCTTTGTAGCACCATCTTTCCAAATATTTTTTTTTATCTATAACAGTACACAGATTACAAATATACTGCGATTTTGTCCAAAGACAAAAATAATTGAAAGCTTAATTTTCATCTTCTTCGTAAGTCGGGAATATTCTCTTTGAAAATGAATAAACATTTTAAAGACAATGGATTTAAAGCTTTCTGATATTATAATGATGTAGGGAAACGTTATCTTATCCTGGAGTCGTTTGTAAAATATTTGATGTTCAATTTTTGCCGGAGGTGTTACACGAGACGATTTAGGAATAGAGGCGCTAGACAAAGTGATGTTTATTAGCGATAATGCCAGTGCAAAAGTTCAGCAATATATAAATTGGCGATTTGGAATTTAAGAGAATCTTTATAAGTAAATTTACTTTTTGCAAAATAAATGCTTAAAAATGAGGTTATATATCACAATTACAATGTAGCGTGACATTAATTATTTTCTTGAAAAATGTCTAAGTATCTGAGTTAGTATGAAGTATTTATTCTGTGGTATAATAATATTACAGTGAAAACAAACTTTACACAACCGTTTTATTTTTCCCCAATGGTATAAAATATCGAAAAATCCTGAATTAAATTAAACAAAAGAACACAATTTGAAATTCAAATCGGAACACGCTGGAACGAACGTTAACTGGGCGTTCGATACTCGAATTTGTTCTAAAATGAACAACAAATACTAAATAAAATATACTCGACTCGCTGATGGTGCCTACTGGTTACATTGCTGTTTGTGTAAGAATGAAAGGGTATAAGTATACCTATAGATGTTTTGGCAAGCGCATTTTGGCAATAAGATTTAGTTTAGGTGGGAATCTACCGTTTTATTGAAAAGATTTTGCCAAAATTTCAGGACATAATCAAAGTTAGGACAGGACACCTTTTTTATACCAATGCAATGTTTGCAATAATTTTAGTACGCACTTTTTCGTTTTATCAAATTTTTATTCGGCAGAACATTACCAAGGAAAATATCATTATGGCATTTGATCTTCAATCAAATGATTTATTACAGCAAATAATCTTAAGACAGTAAAAGTTTGGTCAAACGATTTGCTATGACATAAATATAAGATTTTTTGGGAATTAAGCATATGATTAAATAATGCTTTTTATTTTCATATCATTATTTATTTAAGGCTCTAATTTGAATACCAATTTCGATGGTGTAATTCCGAAACAGTTCCAAGTCAAATATTTTTTATACCCATCCAACACCCACATCAAATTCGATGGTGTAGCTCCGAAACGGTTCCAAGACTCATTTTATTTAACGTTAAATGTGTTATTCCAATTGGAACATTTGAGTAAATAAAAATAGGTAAAAGTACTACTTGGTAAACGAGTTATTCTTTAAACGTTCACTATCCAAACATAACGGTTACGTTACAATTATTTACAAGATATTTTGCTCAGGAATAATTTGGCAAATTAAATTATGCGGAACATTTTTTGGGAAGTGATAATTTGGTAATTTCTTTTCGGTCAAACATAGGTAACCCAGTTTAAATATATCGATGGTGGTACTAGAGGTATCACTGTAATCATACCAAACTTTCTAATGAGTTAAATGAAGAAATAGAGGGCAAACTCAACTGCATTTAGTTTTAGTGACCTCCTTACACTCCCAAAGGAAATTAGACCGTTTAAAGAATTTAAAAGGTTTTTTTCCAAATAAAGAATTTGCAGTTGTCATCCACTTTTCAAACCAAATCTCATCTGCAATAACCGTAATAAGTATTTCCTCCATGTATGCGCTCTCAAAATGAAAGGGTTAAGGCTATCATTTACATTTCTCCCTTTCTTGGATTCTTACATCTCGTTCACACCAATAAACCAGTAAAATACAAATTTTATGCTGTATGCAGAACTTGTCATAGATATGTTATGTTTTCTCTTTTGTTCAGACAAAAATCGAACACGACAAGTAAGTATTATTTTCAAGTATGACACATATAAAAGATTAATCTTAAACAAATTGAATTTACCTACTTGAAAACGAAGATAAAGCTTGCAAAATTGCAAATATATTTTTAGATTAATAGTATGTATCAATATTGAGTGGAAAGTTTTCCACAAGTGACGCAACTTGTTCTATGGCTCGGCAAATAATACAAAACGCAAGTGATTACCATGTGAAGTTGTTGGACGACGCAGCTAATAGCAGATACAATCGGGCACAAGTTAGAATTAGTTTATTTCACGAACCGTTGTACTGGAAAATTGGTTCGGCGAATCGCAACCTACGTCCACACATCGTAAAGGTACTTTACTGACATAATTTTATTATGAAAACACGTGTTTTACAAATTATCTCTTTTAGATATTTTTTTCTCCCCTTAAATATGTGTATTATAACATGATAACACTTTCATGAAATAAAACACAAAACATAAAAAAATCTAGTTATTTGAAGATTGTACCAATCCGTCTGGCTAGCGTGGATACAGCAGGTCAAAACCTTCCAACATTGGGAGAGGCCTTTGCCCAACAGAGGACTGCGGTAGGCTAATTGAATTAAATTGAATTTGAAGATTACAGTATTGACTGGATACCCTTATCCACTATCATCGGAATATCCCTATATTCCGATGTAGAGTTAACGCCTAAGCACTCTAAGCATTAAGGCCTCGAGTTTGCAATTTTAATTCAATCTTCTATCAAGCACGTACAATCAATAAGTTCATTATTTATCCAAATTTAGATATTAATATCATTTCAGTTTACATTTTTTTTCTATCTTTTAATTGATAAACTGTGGTAGCTTAAAATTACCACGTACTTATTAAGTACCTATGTTTTTAGGTTAGGAAGTAACAAAATAGTAATAAATAAATATTCTGTATTATTTTATTTCGTGGCGTAGCGGTAGAGCATTCGACTGCTATGCAGGGGGCGCGGGTTCGATTCCTGCTCAGTGCAAATATTAGTATGCATGAATATGTATATTTGCATTGGTCTGGGTGTTTTTATGAATAATATGTATGTATTTACAAAAAAAAAGTATCTAAGTATGTTTATCCGCATTCTAAATCCCATAACACTAGCTAGTTAAGCTATGCTTACCATGGGTCTAGATAGCGTTGTGTAGAATGTCGTAGAATATTTATAGATAGATAGATAGATAGATAATTCTTTATTGTACACCAACAGATTTACAGTAGGACAAGTAGGTAGCATGTATACAGTTCAATGTACAATGGCCGGCCTTATCGCTGATTTATTATTATTATTCTATAACAATCTACACCACGCTATCTAGACTCATATTAAGCATAAAATTACTAGCATGTGTTCTGGAATCTAGAATGCGGATAAACATACTTCGACATTTTTTTTTGGAAATACATACATATTATACATAAAAACACCCAGCCCAATGCAGATACATAGATATATTTACGCATTTAATATTTGCAATGAGTGGGAATCGAACTTTCTACCGCTACGCCATAAATGAAATGACTGAAGATTAGCGAAATGTACTGTGACTTTTTTATTTTGGTATAGGTAGTCTATTACAGATTGTTTTGGTTAAGGTATGCTATTAAAAAGCGTCGAATTGTCGTACTTAGTATTTTTTACCTAATACCACAGTCACTATAATTCTTAATACTCATGTTTTGGGCTTAATACAGGATTGTTTTGACATCGCCCAATCAGAAGACGGGCCCGCACCGCACCTTGCGGGTCAGCGCTTGGATGATCCGTCGAAGAGTGCGTAATATTTCCAACGGTTCACTCACTAAGTCGCGGCGTATGGCACACGGCAGGTTGTTTTAGTGTGGTGAGAGCTCCACATACCCGCGCGGTTTCCCCGAGCCTTATTTTTCATACCTCATGATCAAAGAAAAAAAGAAAAAAAAGGATGGTTTTGAAATAGAAACAGTAACATAATAGTTCAGCGAAGCATACTAAGTAGATCGCAATTGATTGCTATCTATTCACTCAGAATACTTTGTCTAGCGACAGAAGTTTCAGTTTTATAATATTGGGTGCGCCATAATGACCAGCTGACGTAATACCTACGACATATTACTTTCAAAAGAAACTATTTCGTGGAAACAAATCGTCTGCAATCACCTTGCTAAGTTGGAAAGTTGCGGATTTCTTAGAGCAAGCCCTTCCGCCTAAACTTTTTAAAGTGGGCGTTTTATAGTTAATGTAAGGGTTGTCTTGGAATGTCATAAATCAGACACATAGGAGAGGCTAGTGTTTGGCCCTTGGTAATTTATGGCTAGGTTCTTTATTCATTTTGGCAGATTTATCGATGTCCCTAAATGTTAATGTTCCCAATTTTCAGCTCGGTATTTATTTTTGCATTTCTGATTTCAAAGACGATGGTTTTTAGAAAGTTAATTAATATTGTTTTGTTCTAGTCTATGTTTTGGTTTTTATTAGTCACATTACGTGAAAAGTGAAGTATTCACGTAAATACTTATAATGTTGTCTACTGATAATAGAACGACGTCAACGACCAAGGCGGTGACTACCGATCCGGCTCGTTCCTGGGGCAAAGGTTGGCGGCCAGCATCATGGACATGTTTTGTGTATTTATGTTATATGTGTTATATATATATAAATATATTATGTTATATATATATATATATATATATATATATATATATATATATATATATATATATATGCGCTATTAAATAACGTTTTAAAAGTTTACCTTATACGATTAATTTGATTCCCTTTACTTATATTTCTTTTTTTTATACCACTTGGTTGGCAGACAAGCACTTAGAAAGTGGTTACCGTGGCCTATGGCCATGCGCAACACCAAGGGAGTCACACTCGTGCTGCCAACCTTGTAAGCACAAGAGTTTCTGTGCCGTCAGTGTAAACAACAAAGGACAAGCTTTTGGTTTTTCCACTGACAGTACAAAAACTCTCTAGTGAGCTCTGGCTACTGTACTCACCGCCGGAAATTTGGATTACAATGTAATTACCTTGGTGTATTGATTGTTTTTTGTTCGATGTTCAGTTATGTAAATTGCCCACAAATATATCTACCTAAAGATGGCAAACGTAAGCTCGTTGGGTGCCTTACTGTGCCTAATTATTTTACATTAGGAGCCTTTTCATATAACTAAGGTTGTATGTATACGTCGTGTCAGATTGCAAGTATTTATTTATTTTAATTTTACGGAATACTTACAGCTAGTATAAGTACATAATATATACAAAAGTAAATAGTATGAAAAGGCCACTTAAAAGTTTTCACATGTAAAAATTAATTGTATTGTTAGATAGTATTCATAAAAGATAGATATGTCCATCATTCGGGTGTCAACGTAGATGTTCTTGGCTTGCAAATGGATACAAGTTTCAAAGTTTTTATATGAAATTCGCCCACTGCCCAACTGTAGATGTTTGCGGTGTCAAAATATATTCAAATCAGCGTATCAAAATTCATATCACGTTGCACAGTCAGTCGTTGCGAAGTAGTTTGCTATATCACTGGGTATATTTTGGTCATGTTGTTTTCTGGCTGTGGGAGCACATATCAATGACACTGGCAGAAACTGCTTATAATTTTTCAGGAAATATAAAATCTGAACAGTTATTTTTCTTCTTAATGGCTGCTGCAGCAGAATCGTCGTGATTTTGCCAGCGTCATGTAAATGTTTATAAAATTATTAGTGAAGAGAAACCAATATCAAGTTTTTTTTTTAAATCTACCAGAGTCATGTTAGCTACACCAGTAAATTTATTTTCGTATGTCTACTCTTCACGAGATCAGGACGTGTAGTTGAATTTAACGGGGCTTGACTTCTATGAACTGACGGGAAGCCCCCTTTGCGATTGACTAATGAACTTTTTGAACAGAAAAATTGCAATTGTGTTTCGTCAACGGCACAGTGCTCAGTACTAAGTAATACTATATATTGTAGTATTTCTATATTTACATAATTGAAATTGTTACATAAATGTCAATTAGGCAGCCAAGCTTTGTCATGTAAATAACTCGCTTCGGGTCGTGTCTGGTGCAAAGGAGCCTAGAACACTGGCCATTTTCGCGATGGATTACAATATCTGCTCTTTGCATTGCTTGTATGCTTGTAATGAAATTCAAATGAATCAAAATTTTATATTTGTACGCTAGAACTGTCAGAATATGAAATGGGTATATGTAAACATCACTTTTGTACCATATTCAACAAATAAAAAACTTGAACTTGAAACAGTGCCTAAGACGAAATTCAATTTGAACATCTGAATCCAGAACCTGGTCAAAAATTATTTAAATGAATTAGGATTGTAGCCAAGTAGAAAGACTTACGTAAGTGCTGATGAGTGGCGTTTCTCTGTGAGTTAGTGGCACACTTACCGATTGTCTCGATAGTTGTAGGCCATTGTTTAAAAGACTCAAAATACTGCCTCTACCATGTCTCTATATCTTAGACATATGTGTTTTTGTCAAAAAACATATAGAATTGTTTGAGAAGTTCAGCGATAGAGAAAACAGTCGAACTCGGCATAAGAATAAATTATGTTTACCTTTGATAAGACTAGAGTTATTTAAGAAAAATGTGTATTGTATGTGTGTAAAAATATATAATCATTTGCCGAACAATGTTGCTGAACTACCTGTAAGATTATTTAAAAGGACACTGTTTGAAATGTTATTAAATAAAAATTATTATGACGTACATGAATATTTAAATGAAAAATTTATAGAATGACACTTGAACATAAATAATGATGTTAATTAATAATAATAATAAATACATAATGGTAATAGATTTAATGTAGATTTAAGAAATTGACAAATGTACTAAATTTGCACGCCATCACATGGCAGAATATGAGCGAACTACACTGTTATTATACCACCTCTATACACCATGTTCTAGCAAATAAATGAATTTGATTTGATTTGATTGATTTGGCGGCTCAAAATTTGAGCAGGGAAATTAGAATTGCCATAAATCATCTTGCTACCAATGGAATATATGGGTTATATATTGTTACAATTTGTGTATGTACTAAATTAATAGCAGATCTTAATAAATGTTTAGTACTTGAGGTAAAATATCTTTGATTTATCGATGTTACGATCGAATTGCCAGACATTGGTCACAGGTTCATTGTCATTTCCACGTCACACGTGGCTTCCATAAAGATTGGTCATCTATTTGATTTCTGCTTGAACTGGACTTGCAAGTCCTCTGTTGGAATCGAAAATCAGCTTTCAGTTGTTTTACAATTTTATCACTGTCATCATTCCATTGTTAATTTGGATTCCATCCAAAGCTATAGAGTCCGGGGTCCGCTTTCTAACTTATCTTGGTAATTACATGAGCGACTAGGTTACTATCTGATTCATGGAGGTACTCAGAGAGGAAAGCTTACGCCAGAGCCTCACCCATCATTCAGTAGGTGTACGACCTTGGCTTGGGCACTGAAGGTCTTGGAGGGGCCTACAGGCATAAAATTCCATATCCAATTTTGTTATCATTATATAAAGCATTGGGTGAATCAGTGATATCTTACGGACTGAGTAGTTACGGGCGCACTTTTAAATCAAAAATAGACAGAATCTATGAACTACAGTTACGTATTCTGAAAACCATTGTTCCCCGGAAGGTAAGGGAAGAGTATAAAAATAATCAACACGAATTGTTCTCATACTGCTCTTTGATGCCAGTTCAGGATAAAATAAAATATAATATCTTAACAGAACAATACTTTAATGAGGACCTACAAATAGTTAATTCTCACAATAAATTAACCAGAAGCGTGACCAATAAAAAGTTGATAATACCAAGATTCAATAACCTACATGGAAAAAGAACATTGAACTATATAGTCCCTAACTTATTAAACAAATTACCTAAACATTTAAAAAGTAAAATAAATTGTAGAAATCTAAAAGCTACATTAAAAACCTACCTTATTAATACACTAAAATAATTAAGTAGCTAGAAAATAAAACTAAAAATCAAAGAAAAGAAAAAATCTAAAATTAATGAAACATCCTGTACCTAAGCAGATCGGTAAGTCGCAGCGGCAACTTATTCATATTGTGAGCCATTGTGCGCTGTAAATTTACCAATCTACCCGCACATTATTTTACTATACACTTAAAAAATATTATATTACGAACACAGAACGAAAGTAAAATTATATTGTTGCACTAAACATATATGTACCCACAATGTAACATATTATTGTTGTGCAGATTTAATTTATTGTTATACCTAGATTTAGTGCTTGCCTACCTGATGTACAGAATTAATATTATATAGACTCGACGACGAACGTAGTGTACGGACAAACCTTTCTGGTTTTTGTTACACTACTAAGGCATTAGACCCAATGTATTTTTTCTGGTTAAATAAAAAAAAAAAATAATAATAATTCAATATTACAAATATTTTCCATCTATTTTGGCGAGATCTGATATTTCCGCTATACACTCAACGAATCCTTTCTTGTAATCGACTGTCATTCAACGTTTCCGATCCAATAAATCTTGAAACATACTCTCTTCTTGCGTTTTCCTACTTGCGTCTATGTCATCTTGAACCGGTATTTGTAAATATCGGACATTTCTTTATGAGTATTTAAACTATCATGGTCACTCACATCAGTATCAAAATAAACGGGATATTTACCATGTTTCATTGTTTTGGTGAACAGAGAAAAACTTTTATTCCAGTTCCTCCGTGATCATAGTGCTTGCAACAGCGCCGAAATATCGGAAACTCAAAACAATGAAACATGTAAAAATCCTGTTTATTTTGGTACTGATTTCTTTATGAATTTGTCAGTTAATAATTCTGTAAATCGTGTACAACATTACTACGCAGATTTATGTTTCAACCAAGGTTATTTAAGATGTTCTGAGATATACTACAAAATGTTTTATATATCCAAAATTACAATACGTTAATACATTCCTTTCTAGAAAGTACTTCAAATCTAACCTTTAAAAAAAAAGGTGAAAATTAATAAACTGTCCGCATGAAAAGTGAACTTAAAATATACTACGTAGTTGGATTGCAGATATTCTTTACTGTTAAATCAAGTAAGTAATTATCATAATGTGCACAGTTTTGTCACTGTTAGATATATATAAATAAATCTTTCGAAAACTTTGTTTAAATACACATCAGTCCGAGTTGTCCGAAGAGAAAGATTTTTGCTTTTTACGAAATAAGATTGTGCTGGGGACAAATCGGTGGGCTATGTTGTTTTGACTTTTATTGGACAAATTGAGTGTAGGTGCTTGAGGAAAACACACATAGTTTCTTATAAAAAATATGGTATTTCGGTTCGGTTCGAAGAATTTAAGTAAAACTCACTCACAGAGTTTATGAAACTTATTCTATACTTTGTAGATTAGTTTGTTTCAGGTTGTTTTTACCTGTAGTAAAAATATTGCGCGCTTTTAAATTTCATTCCTATCTGTTCTGTGGTTTAGGCGTACTGTAACTTTAGTCTTTATAATATTAACATCATACATCACGATTATGTGTAATGCATATTCCTTGCGCAAAGGATTGGTATTGCCATTCAAAGTGGCAATGCCGCCAGCCTTCTGGTTGACGACGATGGGGAGGAATTCTTTGATGCCTGAACTTGCAGGTTACTCGAGGTATATTCTGTATTGCTTTTATATTTCAATTTAGATAATTTCCATATACATTGTATGGATTTGTGTAGTATGGATTTTTTATATCCCAAACCAAATTTTATAGTATTATATTTATTTTTTATTCATTAGACCCAGTAATACAAAATATAACATGATTATATTATCAAGAATGTACAGTGATACAAAAATTTTCATAATACCAAAGCAGAGAAACCAAACAAAAAAAATACAATATATGATTGCGTTGTTTTTATATCTAGGTACTGATTTGGTGTTGAATATTTTTATAACTCACGCAAAAAAAAATACAAATCTATGGACGCCAGATTGGATTGAATTTGTCAAATAAAACTTACCTATTCGAGTTTATGCACGCAAGAACGCGTAAGGAAAACTGTCAGATGAAAAAATAAGTCCCCAAGAAAGTAATGTGTCTTGAAGGAAAGTCTTTGAATATAATTTAATATTGTTTGTCTCCTGTAGATATTCAGGGACAAACGAGATGAAGTTACATTAAGTGATATCGGTAGACTGGTTGCTTTTGTAACTATAAAAGTGTTATTGAGATGTGGTTTATTCAGCTATTTAGGAAAATTGTTGATTAAGACAGGACTGAAATAGACGTGTTTTATTTTATATAGAACACGTCAATTAGACATTGCCTTGCCTGATGGTAAGCTGAAGGCAAAGTCTCAGAAAAGAGGGTCACCATTACTTACACATACCGTGTGACAATGGTGACACTCAGCTTGACGGCCTCATCATATGCTTTTTCACGCCCCGCTTAAAGGACCCGGGACTGTAGGAAGAAGGAAACACGTGACTTGGTAATGAATTCCAGGCCTTAATGGTGCGACAGAGGAAAGAGTCACCGAACCGCTTGGTTCTTGATCGGATGTTCTGCACCGTGTGCGGGTGACATCTAAGATCTGCACGTGTTGTACTGTGTAGGAAAGGGGAGGGTGGGACTAATTGGAAGAGCTCATCAGAGCACTCACCATGGTACAGACGGTAAAATACAGCTTTGGACTAAAATACAGCAACATCTCTACGCATCTGTTGATTATTTTCACTACTTAGAGTGGATTAAGAGGAGGATTCCTTCATTTAGTGGTTACATTTTATTATCAATTTTGTATTGTTCGATTTAAACTAAATGTTCGCTCTCTTCCTTTCTTGTGTTATACCTACTAATATAATACTCTTGTGTCTGTACAATATTATTATATAAAACAGATACAGCATTCCAGACAAGCTCAAGTGGCTTATAGTTTGCTTTCTTTCTATGTATTTAAGTTTTTTGTGAATTGGTAATAAAAAATAAAATTATACTGTATTGCATGTTCAAAATGTTGTTTTATTTTTTTAGAAGTAATTTATTTCGAAAAAAAATTGATATTATACGTATTTTTTATCTTTTCTAATAATTTGATAATTGTTTACCTAACGAATAACCTAGGAATATAGACTTATGTGTAACTACTATCTCATCTTTATTTTCAGTAATGACGAATAAGTTTTTGTTAGTACCCCATCAAAACATGAATAGTCAGTTTAAAAATCTGATTTTTACCAAGGTAATAATTATTGAATTAAATCATATGATAACGATGTCAGGATTATCTTATACAAAGAGATAAGATTAATATGCGCCTACCTCGTACTTGCTCTGCACCATCCTATGGTAGACTGGCAGAGAATGCCTACGGCAAATGTCAAATTAAGACCGCCAATGTACATCGTGCATAAAGAATAAATAAAAAATAAAAAAGATCTAAGATACACCTTTATTGTACACCAACAAATTACAGTACATGTACGGACAACATTATGAAAAGAAATACAATTGGCGGCCTTTCAATCTCTTCCAGGCAACCTTTGGATGGAAATATGTTAATTGTATTAACAATAATAACTAGTCTAGAAAGGAATTAAAAGTCAGTATGTCAAGAAAAATGTGACAAAATACTTACTTCGAAAACAAAAACATTTTTTTCTATAACCAGGCTACAAAGTTTCTGAATGTTACTTTTAGTAACTTTGTGTACCTAAGATAAGGATTTTGGCGTAAACTACTTTTCTACTTCTTAGGATTCTTCAACGGTTTTTTTGGTACAATCAGCATCAGATCGATCTTGACTTGCAAAGTACTCAAAATGATCTTAATGCCTCGATTTACTCCCCTTCCTGTTGATTGATTGTTCTAATATTTGGTACACACATTTAGTTAGGACAATAGTACAATTTAAATAAAAATCAGGCGGTAAAGTGCGAGTCGGACTCCCGCACCTAGAGTTCCGTAACTCAAGCTACATAAACCGTAATATAATTGGAATAGGTTGACTTAGAAGTGTGTCTTTTGAAGTTTCAAAATGTTATAGGACTGAACTTGTGGAATGAATGTCAACTTGATAGTTCTACGCATTAATTAGAAAAAGGTCTTGACAGACAGATAGACAGACAGACGAACTACGAAGTGATTCTATGAGGGTTCCGTTTTTTTCCTTTTGAGGCACGGAACCCTAATAAAACAGTTTGTGATTGTTTGATATTAAGATCATTTTGAGACATTGTGGCCAAGATCATTCTGACTGTATTTAAAAATAAAGTGCTCAAACTACCGACTACTCAGGATATATGCTTTCGCACACAGGTGCTTTATTATATCGCACCACTCGTTATAGGCAGGGAACTCATCCTCACACATTGCGACCGAGAACGGTGCACATCGTGCGATACAGAGGGAACTTTTTTTGGAGGATAACTGACTGTAATTAATAGATATATACCTATAATGACAAAATGAATGTGGTGCTGGTGCATGATAATTTATTGATTTAATTTCTGTTACGATTGACTTTGTGCTATTTGTATTAATTTTTAAATTTATTTGAAGTTATCACATAAAATTAAATAAAAAAATATCAATTTTATGAATAATCTAATAATTTAATAAAATTAATAATCTACTTAATATTGTATACCCAAATGGTGAAACATAGCTGAACTAATCATCCCACGCTCGTTCAAGGTCTTAAATGACCTCTCTCTCTAATATATGAAATCGATTCTTGCATGCCTTCAGTGGATTAAGGAGGGACCACTTTACTTACTGAATTTTATCTGTAAATCATCCATTTTCGCAATAAATGAGTTTTCAGTTTGATTACTTGATATGCTTATATGCATTGCCCCCTTGAAGATAGTAGTGAAGCCCCATACATTCATCTACTTATAAACAGTGTGACAAAAATATAAACACATTTTATATTTTTGTCACTTGGTTCCTGTGACATGCGAAATCATGGTAATTAGTTACTGACATTGACCGAAATGGGTTTATTTACTTTATGGTATTGCCTGCGTAATGCTAATAAAATAACAAAGGCTATTAATTCAGTAGTTTCAATATAGTGGGAAATTGAAGCTTTTCGTTGCGTTGAACTAGTTTTGAGGCAATGAATTCTAATGACTTCTGTTCTTTCTTGGACATAAATTGTTACTGCTTTATGTACAGTCGGACGGTTGCACCTTAATTTGGTTGGTTGGGCTACGGTTGAAAACCAGCGCTGCAGATTGTACCCAATCTGTAGCATTTAACTGAACTGTATCCATTTAGACACACTCCACACCGGCCGACATTTATGTAAATGACACATGTTTATGTATGTGTAGGTTGTTATATGTATTGTTTGTTGTTGTTTTACTTATCAATAATTATGTATAATATTATGCACGTGTTATATTTATTTTTGTGGGTGTTATTTCGTATTTTGTATTTTGTGTTTAATAAATGCATTTTCTTTCTCTGTTTGTTTGTTTGTTTCTTTCTTTCTTTCTATCTATCTTTCTTTCTTTCTTTCTTTCTTAGAAAACCCCCGTCAATAAAGATAACCTCCAAATACTTGAAAACATATATTGGTTAGCCCTTTAACCTTGATACTAGTAATATTTTGATTCAAGCGTTGTCATGTCGGGGGATCATGGATCGTTTCAATAATATGATGGAGTGCTTTATTAGTTACAGTTCCCGATTGGGCTAACCGACACAATTGATTTTCAAGTTTTTGGATGTTATTCTTTGTACGGGGGTTTTTAATTTTTTTATATAATTTTATTAAAAGATTCATCAGCCTCGCTCTTGTTTAGCGACTTCTGTATGAGGGGAATACGAGGAAAAATGAAATCGTTAGCCAGAAGCAAAACAAAAATAAACATTTTACTACAAAGAAATAGAAGTTTTACCCGGGGAGTATTGGCAGGAAGATTTGTAAACACAAGCATTTTTGTGTAAAAGTATTTTTCGATAACATTAATTAAACCTTAGTTATAGCATAAAAAATTCTATCAAAATGTTGTTATAAATATTTGTACTAGGTACCTACCTATTGTTTTAAAAATAAAATGGTTCAAAATAAAAGCTTTTTCACACATTCAGGGCAAGTGCCTGATGATTTAGTTAGCGTAGCCCAAACCAAAGGCGTCACAATGATACTGATTTCAGATATTGTACATGTATATTCGACAAAGTAAATACGGTAACACCTTTACATACAACTTTATATGTAACAGTGCAACCGTATCTCCTTTGTCGTACATAACTTGGTACACCGTATAAAAACCGTCAGTTCAACAAATCGGCAGTAGCAGAACATCTTGAGTCGGGCACCTATCACTGGATTGAGCTTCATCAACCCAAAGTCCTCTCCACTGATCGCCACTACTATTCACGGATTGTGCGTGAAGCCATTGAAATCAAAAATTATAAAAATTTCAATAGGTAAGATGGATTCAAGCTATCCGGAACGTGTGGTCGAGTCCCTGTTCCCGGCGCGAGCGGAACACGTTCCGCCGCAGATGACTCCGCCACCTCGGTCGCCTGTGGCGCCCAGTGTGGTAGTTGACGACGAAGTCCCCGAGGTCACTTGGGTAGAACTGGAGCTGGCGGTGCGAAGGCTTAGAGCCAAGAAGAGCACCGCCCCGGGACCCGACGGCATTCCAGGCCGCGCGTGGGTCCTAGCTCTGGGAGAAGACGGTCTCGAACCCCGACTTAGAGGGTTCCTCAGCGCATGCTTGGAGCGGGGCCAGTTTCCGAAGATGTGGAAGACGGGGAAACTGGTCCTCATCCGAAAGGAGGGTCGCCCGGCGGACGAACCGTCCGGCTACCGGCCCATTGTGTTGCTCGACGAGGTGGGCAAGCTCTTTGAAAGAGTTATTGCGAAGCGCCTCGTCGAGCACCTCTCTGGTAGGGGGCCGGACCTGGCGGATGCCCAATATGGCTTCCGCCGGTGGCGGTCCACCGTGGATGCCATCATGCGCGTGAGGACTTTGGCGGAGGAGGCAGTTGCCCGGGGCGAGGTGACGTTGGCGGTGTCCTTGGACATCTCCAACGCGTTCAACACCTTGCCCTGGAGTTGCATCAGGGAGGCACTCGTGTACCACGGTGTGCCTCTCTACCTCCGCCGCATAGTCGGGGCGTACCTGACGGAGAGAGCCGTCATCTACCCAAGTGCGACCGGCGTCGGTCGGCGTGAGATGTCGTGCGGTGTTCCACAGGGATCGGTTCTCGGGCCGCTACTGTGGAACATTGGATACGACTGGGTGCTTAGCGGTGAGCTTGCGGACGGCGCCGCCGTCACGTGCTATGCGGACGACACGCTAGTGACGGCGAGCGGGGCTACACACCGCGAAGCGATCCTGAGAGCCACGACCGCGGTTGCTCAAGTCGTGGAACGGATCCGGCGGCTGGGCCTTGAGGTGGCTTTGCATAAATCCGAGGCCATGTTCTTTCATGGACCTCGGCGCACGCCACCACCTGGTTCCAGCCTCACAGTGGGAGGCACTCTCATCGGCATCAAGCCCCAGATGAAATATCTGGGGCTCGTGCTCGACGGCCGGTGGGACTTCGGGAAGCACTTCCGAAGTCTGGGCCCCAAATTGGCGGGCACAGCCAACGCTCTGGCGCGGCTACTGCCCAACCTGAGGGGCCCGGATGACTCCTGCAGGAGACTCTACGCGGGTGTCGTGCGGTCCATGGCCCTGTACGGGTGTCCCGTGTGGGCGGACACCCTGAGTGATCGGCACATGCTTCTGCTGCAGCGTCCGCAGCGGAAGTTGGCGTGCCGCATCATAAGGGGGTACCGCACGATATCATTCAACGCGGCGAGTCTCCTCGCCGGATCGCCACCATGGATCCTGGAAGCGAGATGCCTTTCGGCGCTATACAGGTTCCGAAGGGCGGCGCGGGAGCGGGGTCACGATCCCGAGCCCGAAGAAATTCGGGCCGTGAGATCCCGGCTCCACGGGGAAATGGTGGCAGAATGGGAGAGACGACTTGGGCAACCAAGCGCAGGGCACGCCGTAGTAACGGCGGTAAGACCCATCATGGGGGAGTGGCTAGAGAGGCCACACGGCAGCCTCTCGTACCGTCTGACGCAGATGATCACCGAGCACGGATGCTTCGGAAAATATCTGCGTCGGATGCAGAAAGAGCCAACGTCCGAGTGCCATCACTGCGACGCGAGCGAGGACTCAGGTCCGCACACGCTCACCGAGTGTCCGGCGTGGGAGACGCCGAGGCGGGAGCTTGTGGCGGCCCTGGGAGTGAGGGTTCTCACGCTCTCCACCTTGCTCGCGGCGATGGTTCGCTGCGCGGATGCGTGGGCGGCCGGCGCCTCCTTCTGCGAGCAAGTAATGCTCGTGAAGGAGGAGGCGGGGCGGGAGCGGCAGCGGGAGCGACGAAGGATCGCTAGACAAGCTGCCCGCGCACGAAGGCAACTCGGGCGTCGGAGGTCGATGAACGACCTCCGCCCCCCATGAGCGCCGGCCTGGGGGTGACAGGTGAAGCCGCCTGTCACCCTTGCAGAAGCAGGCCGCGGCGGCGGCGCGCGTGGCGCGCCTCCCCGTTTCCGGGGATGAGTTGGGGACTCTGTGGTCCCCACACCCGAGAAGAGGGCCAGATCGTGAGAGATGGCCCTGGGTCGGCCGGGGTGCGAGGGATATGCCTGTCAACCTCACCTTCGGCAACCGAAACGACCCACAGGCGGCGTGCGTTTTAGTCGGTTCGAGTCCGACATAACCTCCTCCACCGGGTCCGGTGGGGAGGTATCCGTGGGGATTTTGCGCACGTAAAAAAAAAAAAAAAAAAAAAAAAAAAAAGCTATCCGGAACGTGGAATCCAGTGATTAAGATACTAAAACCAAAAAACACAGTGCCGTTAAAAACTGACATAGTGAGTGTGGTGTGTCGCCAGCCTAACCGTTCATAATAAGTGTAATGGTGGGTAGGCGCTCGAAAACTATTCCCCGCATACCGCTCGACGCTCAAAGACTAGTCAAGTCGTGACCACGGGTGCTGCAACGCATCCGAAACGTCGGCAGAAATGAGTAAGTTCCAAGATATAATTCGCGAGAAGTCCCGATACCTAGTACAATTATGTATTGGTACACTAACTTTGTAAACTTATTCTATTCTATCTTAATATTGTTCTTATTAATATTATTGACATTGTTAATTGAAATTGAAGAAATTTTGAAATGACTATTTGTAACGAACGAATCAGTTTTGAACGATAACACATTTACTGATTTAGCTATTAGAATTGCATGCCTATTATGGTGGAATATGGCGAAACTATGTACCTGCTGGATATAACACCTTTATGTAACCCATATTTGCATTGAATGAATAAATGAAATAAATGAAAACCTTAAACCTAAAAAAGTTCGATGCGGGTGTCTATACAAATTACGTCGACAACAAATTGTGTCGGTTTAAGTTACAAAATTGCAACAATTTAGGCATAAATTAAGTTTTTGAGTCTCTCCTTCAACTCCTATCGGGAAAGTTAGACTATCCAGCCAAACTAACGGCGAATTTAAGGAACAGCTTTCTGGTAACCTTTCTGTATTAAAAATTTCCTTTTTGCTAGAGGTTTTTGTATTGTGTTCTGGAAATCGATCGGAATTCCATCTATAGCCCACAGTAGTAGCTCCAATAATAAGAGCATAAGTAAATAAGTAATGACCCACAATTGATTATTATACATACATTCATATAATCACGCCTTTATCCCCGAAGGGTTAGGCAGAGGTGAATTAACACCCACATTTCAGCAATCATTGTTTTCGGCCCCACGTAATAGGCGGTGAGCCCATTGCCGTCTTTCGGGTACTATTGTTGACTGGAACTTTGTATCTGTGTCTATGTTTGAGCTGTATATATCTGTCTGAAACAGCCCTATCCTATAGTCGCCTTGTACGACACCGCATGGGAGGAGAAGGGGTGGCCCAAATTCTACTTTGCTTACGTACGTAAAATACTGCATAATATGAATTAAAATAAGAAAATAAGTGATTCTGCTGGTAGTCGTGTACTTAGTTTAGTTATACCCTTCACAATTAATCATTTGCTCCTTCTGTAAATAGATTTTAGATTGTAACTATTGCTTGTATACTCGTGAAACTGATGTTGGTGCTTTGTGAATGTCAATAGACTATCAACAACATTTGTTATTGTTTAAATATCTAGTTGAATACAATATTGTGTTTCAATTAATTTAATCGGCCGTACAAGTTGTCTCGATGTTAACCAACCTTAATTGTTTCTAAGAAGTGTTATTATTCTACGAACAATTTGAGTAGCTAATTCGGTTTGACGTTTATTGTTCATATAACTTAAGAATTTCGTATACAAATAACGGTAGTATGGAGAAGTACTCTTGAAATAGAATACTTTTTGGTCCTTTGCATCCTGTAAAAGGTAGCAAAGGAACAAAATTGCAATATTTTTACTCGGACCTAGCTTGCCAATACATAAATCTACATACACACTTTCTAAATTCAAAAATTCAAAGTACATAGATCGTCATCAAGTTTAGCAGTTTAAATAGAGTTCTGAATTTAAATGTAAATTTCAAAATGATCTGACCAATCGCATGACAGAACGAGACATACCCTCGATTTGATTTGAACTGCAGCAGGCGGGATTTGAGCCCGCGGCGCGGCAGAAATTTAGGGCCTCCTTGCGTGCTACCGTGCATACAACCTTGGTGTTAATTCAGTTAGTCACATCTGTACACTGAACGTCATAGGCACACCGGCTTATACCTTAACACAATGACTTTGGAACAAGCGACAGCAATGACTTCTATGTATACTACTAGACTGCCTGTACGCAACCAAAAATTTGGTAACTGTTTTAATGTCACATAAAAAGCAAAAAATTCATGTCATTTTTGTGTAACTGTCATACAGATAAAATTCCAAAAATGCGCGATATGAATATATTGATAGGTATCAATTTTTTTTAACTTTAGTTTATGCGTCCCGTTCCAAATCAGAATTAATTCTCGCCTCTTCCAGGAACCTTGATATAATTTTTATTCTAAACAGTATTGTCTATAGTCTAGTATAAATACATAGAAGTTATAGCAGTAAAACTTAAACGAATTTCAAAGTTTTAAAGGAATGTTAATCGCAAGGCGCAGATATAAACCACATGCGTTATTTCTAGTTTCATTTTACATGCAAATCCATTGTCTCCGATGCCGCTTGTTTCAAAGCCGGGTTTAACACTACAATGGTACTTTACGCTCTTTACTGCGGGAAAGATTGAACGCAGGAAAGCTCTCGGAAAGCAATCTCGGGTAATTGTATTTTTACAGAGTGGTATAGGAAAATAGATGTTACTTCCCCGAGGTAAAGTGCGTACGTGTTGGGAGGGTTAATCACGGCAGAGTAATCTGAACGTATGTAGTTAATGCTTTTGTAAATTGTAATCTAGATGTTGTTTTAACCCTCGTAGCTCATTTTCAATTCATTGCCTTGAAAACAATATTCGTTTCTACTATATTACTTTCATAAGTTTAGTTTTCAGGGATTTCCTTTAAATTTATAATTTACACAATAGATAGATGTCATAAAAATACAGGATGTTATTTTTCGGATTTTATTCGGTTCGATTACCAGCTGTGGTAAGTAAGTTTTCGAAAATAATTAAATGCAGTTTTGTTCCTTTTTAAAAATTAAGGAATGTTTTCTTTGAATTAAATTCACTGTCTCCAGTATTTAGAGTACTTTGCCGCTAGGTATGGGCGAAAACTTCCAATTTGTTTATTATTTAGAAAATCCTTTTTAAATATTAAGGACACTCTCATACCGAACTCAATTCCAAAGCCAAAGACATTATTGTGGCAAAAATAGTTTTATTGACAATAGCAAAGGGTTTGCATGAAATCGTGTCGCCTGAAATATCACATAATAACATCAATAAAAAAGTTATTCTTAAGAAAGTTAATATTTTCATGCCTAGACCCGGGCATTGATATTTTTATAGCCTATGTACACGGTCTGCTTGCGTCCATTCTGTACCTTTATTGCTAAGTATAGATTTTCTATACACTAAAGTATTTAGGACCTTACTGGTTTTATGACTATTTGAAAATGTTTATAGTAGAAAGTATGATATTACTTATGCATATTTTTTATTTATTAAATTTCGAAGACTAATAATGAGGATAATGACTGTTAAAATAACTTCGAAAGTTACTAATTTGTTAAAGGCTAATAACAAAGAGTCAAAGTTATAAATGTGATCAATTTATGAACTTCAGACATCAAAAGGTGTGGAATATGGAATCAGCGTTGATGTCAAGATTGACAGTTCAATTAAATATTTCTTCATAGCAAACAATACCGGTTTTGACCATTATGTCAATGATATACGTGCGATGAAGTTGTGTATCAATAATGATATTTATGGCTTGAAACGTATTGTATATAGTACCTAAAACCAACAATTCTATGAACTGAAGGAGACCGCTATCGTACGTTCAAAGTGTTAAAACTTTTTGTCTTTGTTTTCATTAAAACAGTAGGAATTTGACAGTAACTCCGATTCCGATTTTAAATCAGTACGAATTTAACTGATACGTATTTCAGATTTAAAATAGTACGAATTCGACAGTGACACCCGTATTTCCGATTTTAAAACAGTACGCAATTGACATAGACACGTATTTCCGATTTATAAAAGTACGAATTTGATAGTGACACTCGAATTTCCGATTTTAAAACAGTACACATTTGACAGTGACAACCGTAGTTCCGATTATAGCCACTTGACGTAACTATTGGTTACACTCTAGCATATTTTATAAATGTCACATGGCATCTGCGTTCTAAATTCAATTGTATATGCGTTTTATTCCGCCGTTCATTCTAAAGCTTAGGAGTATTTTATGGATTTCTTAAGCACTTAAGAAGAAATTCCAAGTTTTAATGATCGGTCCTAATGATTAAGGGAACTTGAATTGATATGCTGCTCCTAACGAGACCATTTAAAAGACATTGCGCTGTATTGTGCCCCTTATTTTGATAATTAACCCGTGCTTGGCTGACACTTTGAAATTGATGTTAATTAGGGAATGGTGAAGTAAGAATTGTTGTTCCAAATTAGTGTTATTCCAGATTGATTTTATTTAGACTGTTAAAATCATACCTTTGGTCAAAGATATAATATAACAGTAATGATTAAACTGCATAGTTAATTTCAACCATTTATGATTTATTGAAGCCACATTAACTTTACTCAGTAATCAAGTGTTAGACATATAAATATCAATAAAAAATATCAACATTTTATTTCAAGAGTATTTTCAAATGACTATTATATATCTTGTAAAATGGGTCCTTTTGAAAATATTTATATTCAGATCCGTCGAAGATGCGGTATTTTCTTTTTCAATGTTATAGAATTAGATCGAAAACAGTTTACGCATAAAACGAGAATATAAGAATACATTTTGGCTGTTCAAAATTTTCCTATAGAGTATCCTTGTATTTTAGAGTATCCAATTTTGGATGTTCACTTTGAGATTTCGTATATTTTGAGGGACAAAACAACTTATGATATCTTTATAATACCTGCTAACCCTCCCGCCACTTTAGAAAACATTCGAAAACAGTTTTTCGATTTTCATTATTGTAAAGTTTGGATACAGTTAAAACAAACTATATACTTACTCAGCATTGGTTTCGGGTGTAGGCAGGTCTCCTATGGTGGTGAGCGTGAGAGTGGACCAGTAGAGAGAGCCGAGGTACTTCCTCGTGAGTGTGGCGTATTCTCCAGGTCTATATGGGTAGACCCAATCTCCCTGTGGACATAATTGTTATAGCTTAGCGTTATGGTTACATATTAAAGCATAAAAGACCCTATTCACAAAAATAGGTACTTGTTTATCACAATTCACAGAGCAGCCGTGTACGATAGGAATTTTAAAATACAGCCACCTATGCCTCCCAAAAATAAAAAAAATCGCTTGACAAGAATACAATAACTAGGTATTATTGTATTCTTGTCAATGATTCTAAATACAAATCGTACGAAACAGATGGTCATTTAATACAGAATTGCATTGTATGAGTGTGATTTAAAAAGTTTTTAGGACGTAGGACACGGCGGTATTTCCGCCCAATTGAGCAGTCCGACTGGGGAAGTACCTCCGCGCTACAGAATACCGCGGTTATAATAACTTCGTGTTGTGTTCCCAGTGGTGTGTAGGGTAGCCAGAGCTCACTGGAGAATTTGTGCTATCAGTGGGATGACTAAAGGCTTGTCCTGCTTTGTCCTCTGCACTGACGGCACAGAGACTCTGTGCTTACAGGGTCGGCAGCGCGAGTGTGGCTTCTCTGGTGTTACACACGTCCTTAGGCCACGGTAACCACTTTCCATCAGGTGGACCGTGCGCTTGTCTGCCGCCTAAGTGGTATAAAAAAAGTTATTAAGAGATTTTTATACAGTGGGATCGGCCAGAAAGAAATACCGTATGAAATCAATAATTGTTATTTTAAATTGAGGTCAACAATAGGTTATTACAAAATTGAATTTTTTAAATTAAAGTACTTGTGACTAACTAATGCATCAACGCCACAGATTATAAATATAAGATCAACAAAAGGATTTTCAAAGGAGGTAGGACCCGACGGTATCTCCCGTCTCAAATTGAGCAGTCCGTCTGGGGAAGTACCTCCGCCCTACAGAATACCGCGGTTATAATAACCTTGTGTTGTGTTCCCGGTGGTGAGTAGGGTAGCCAGAGCTCACTGGAGAGGTTTTGTGCTGTCAGTGGATAGACCGTAGGCTTAAATTGACACCACTGACTTGTAGGGGCGTGAAATGTTGGCGCGGCGGTCAGGGAGACCCGGTGAAACGGTTATCCGCTGGCCGCCCGCAGGTTGTACGGTTCCCGAACCTGGGGATCACTTAATCTCCGCCCCAGGAGGCTGAACCAGCAGCCTGTGTAAAGTGCCCAATGCTGTAGTCGTGCCGGAGGAGGAAACCGGAGTGGACTCGGCTACAGTATTTGGGAGGGGACCGGGGGCCCTTCCGCCCGCCGCGCCAGCCACTCACACAACCCCAGCTTGTCAGTGGTGGTACGAAGCCTAGCTTTGTCTTCTGCACTATGAGCACAGAAACTCTCTATACCTTCCTCCCCCCCACCCCCCACATAGGTCATGAAAGGAAAAAATAAGAAGAAAAACGTTAATACAGCGGTACCATCGTCCACAGTACATGTGGATTTCTGTAACATCAGGGGCCTACACACCAACCTCAACGCGGTCCATCTACATTTAGAGACCGCGCGGCCCACCTTGTTTTTTCTGACGGAGACGCAAATATCATGCCCAGCCGATACAGTCTACTTAATGTACCCCGGATACAAACTCGAGCATAACTTCCTGAGTCGCGCCGGGGTATGCTTGTACGTCCGGGATGATATTTGCTGCCGCCGTCTTCAAGGCCTTGAAGACAGGGACCTGTCAACTCTTTGGGTACGTACGGATCACGGTGGCCACACCCGTATCTTTGCGTGCCTCTACAGGTCTCATAGCGGTGACTTGGGTACAGCTCAATTGTTTGAGCATCTGCAGCGGTCTGCGGACAAGGTAATTGAGCAATACCCTACCGCGGATTTAGTATTCTTGGGGGACTTCAACGCTCACCACGTAGAGTGGCTGGGGTCTCCTAGAACTGATTTTGCGGGAAGGGCTGCTCATGACTTTGCACTGACCTACGGATTCTCTCAACTGGTGCATTCTATTACTAGAACACCAGAAGCTCAAACCCATAGAAGCTCTATACTGGACCTTCTGCTGACTTCACGCCCGGACGAATACTCAGTAACTGTGGAAGCACCACTTGGTACTTCGGACCACAGCCTCGTTCGGGCGCAAGTGACTCTCACGCGGCCTGAACCACCGCGGCCACCTCAATGGCGGCATGTCTGGCACTACAAGTCGGCAGACTGGGATGGACTGCGAGAATTCTTCGCGTCGTACCCGTGGAGGCGGCTTTGCTTCACTTCAAATGATCCCAGCTCCTGTGCAACAGCAGTAGCTGATGCGATCCTAGCGGGTATGGAATGCTATATTCCGAACCGCTGGATCGCAACAGGAGAGAGCAAACGCCCTTGGTTTAATAGGCCCTGCAGAGAAGCAAGAGACCACAAGCAAAGCCGTGGTCCAAGCCCTGTATGCAGGGCTTGGACCACGGCTCTTGCCAATAAAGATCCTAATATCACTGAAGTGAAGCGAAAGTTGAATGCCGCCTCGAGGTCTAGTAAAAAAGCTACGGCCAGGGCTAAGTTTGAGTTCATCGGCAGAATTGGCGAGCGGCTTGCGCGCTACCTATCTGGCAGTCGTGCATTTTGGTCGCTCGCCATAGCTGCCGAGGGAAACTTCTGCCAGTCTTGCCTTCCACCGCTGCAAAAATCCGATGGTAGTCTGGCCATGGCGCTAAGGAGAAAGCCGATCTGTTGGGTAATCTCTTTGCGTCAAACTCCACTATGAACGACGGGAACGCCGAACCACCCATAATTCCCAGCTGTGGTGCTTCCATGTCTGAAGTTAAAATCACGCAACGGGCGGTCCGGCGTGAGCTTAAGTCCCTAGATGTTCGGAAGTCGAGTGGGCCGGACGGTATACCGGCGATGGTGCTTAAACACTGCGCCCCCGAGCTGTACCCTGTGCTTACACGCCTTTTCGCACTCTCATACTCCGCGCGGCAGGTCCCAGCCTCGTGGAAGACCGCATTCGTGCACCCTGTACCTAAGAAAGGTGACAGGACAGATCCGACCAATTACAGGCCTATCGCTATAACCTCCCTACTCTCGAAGGTTATGGAGCGTGTCATTAATACACAGCTCATGAGATACCTTGAAGGAAACGATCTACTGAGCGACCGACAGTACGGCTTTCGCCACCATCGTTCGACCGGTGACCTTCTTGTGTATCTCACAAATCGGTGGTCGCAAGCCATCGAGAGTCGGGGTGAGGCACTAGCGGTCAGCCTCGATATAGCAAAGGCCTTCGATCGGGTCTGGCACAAAGGTCTTCTTGCGAAGTTGCCGTACTATGGACTCCCCGAGGGACTTTGCGAATGGATCGCCAGCTTTTTGTCCAACAGAAGCATCCAAGCTGTCATCGACAGCAGCTGCTCGGACCGCATAAACATAAAGGCTCCGTGTTGTCTCCGACGCTGTTTCTGCTGCATATCAATGACATGCTGTCTGATGGCTCCATTCATTGTTATGCGGACGACAGTACCGGGGACACGTGTTACACGGGCCGTGCAAATATCCCTCAGTTCGAGGTGGAGAAGAGTCGCGAACAACTTTTGTCTAAAATCGAGACTACTCTCTCTGGAGTATCCGATTGGGGACGACTAAACCTAGTCCAATTCAACCCCACTAAGACACAAGTATGTGTATTCACGGCTAAGAAAATCCCATTCATTGTAGCGCCGCAATTCCTGGGCACACCGCTTACCATCTCCTCGAGTATCGGGATCCTTGGTGTCGATATCTCCAGCGACGTCCAATACCGAAGTCATTTGCAGGACAAGGTTAAGTTGGCATCAAGAAAACTCGGAGTGCTCAACAGGGCGAAGCAGTACTTCACTGCGGGGCAGCAACTCCTTCTTTATAAGGCACAGGTCCGGCCTCACATGGAGTACTGCTGTCACCTTTTTGCTGGAGCACCTGCATACCAACTTGACCCCTTCGACTCGTTGCAAAGACGGGCATTGAGGCTGGTTGACAATCCCATACTCACAGGTAGAGTGGAACCTCTTAGCCTTAGGAGGGATTTTGCCTCACTGTGTGTGTTCTACCGCCTATACAATGGTTTGTGCTCAGATGAATTGTTTGACATGATGCCCGTAGCTACATTCTATCCTCGCACCTCTCGCCATAGGCAGGGAATTCATCCCCACACATTGCGACCTGAGATGGTGCGCACTGTGCGGTATGAAAGAAACTTCATCCCACGCACACTCAAGTTGTGGAATGACCTCCCTGCTGTGGTTTTCCCAAGCGCCTACAATATGGGGTTCTTCAAGAGGGGCATGAGAAGGTTTCTTCATGGTCGGCAGCACGAGTGTGACACCCCTGGTGTTGCATACGTCCATAGGCCACGGTAACCGCTTCCCATCAGGTGGGCCGTGTGCTTGTCTGCCAACTTAGTGGAATAAAAAAAAAAAAAAATCAACGCTGACCCTAACCCGAGCTGGGGTTGCAAACTTAAAATCTTGGCAGTAGACGTCTTTCATGATGTCGTCATTTCGGGAACTTTCTTTTAAATTGTCTTAAAATCTAATCATCTACCAGAGCTCACCTTAAAATATTATTCGTACTGTATTGTACAATGTTGTATTATTTTTATTACAAAACGTAAACCTAATAAACTTCAAATTCTCATACTTCAGGAAGATAAATATGAAAACCGTGTTTGCAACGAAAGTATATGACGAATTAAGTTTAAAACAACAATGTAGACCACTTTTATAGATAACAATATTTTAAGCGCCAAGTTGCAAGTTTTATATTCCTAGACGTGTTATTTTTTTCTTTTTTTACGTGCGCAACATCCCCACGAATACCCCCCCACCGGAGCCGTTGGAAGAGGTTATGTCGGACTCGAACCGACTAAAACGCACGCCACCTGTGGGTCGCTTTGGTTGCCGAAGGTGAGGTTGACAGGCATTTCCCTCGCACCCCGGCTGACCTAGGGCCATCTCTTACGATCTGGTCCTCTTCTCAGGTGTGGGGACTACAGAGTCCCCAACTAATCCCCGGAAACGGGGAGGCGCGCGAGTGGCGCGGCCGGCGCGGCCTGCTTATCCTAGACGTGTTATCCTCCTAAATATTAATGCAGTAAGAATCTCTTGAATATTTCAGATATTCAAGAGATTATACGATATAAAACGAATGAAATACTTAAGTAGATCTCATTTACATACATGTATGTTAGCTAGATAGTACATGATTAGATGCTGGTTCTACTTAGAAATATAGTAAGTAGGTGAGCGGGTTTCGGTGTATGGACTGTTAGAGTCTACAGGCTGATATGGACACAATTTTTTTTCAAATTTATTTAACCAGAAAAATATACATTGGGTCTAATGGCTTAGTAGTGTAACAAAAACCAGAAAGGTTTGTCCGTACACTACGTTCGTCGTCGAGTCGTTGTACTCGAACAGAATAAGTTAATACTAATTCTATACATCAGGTAGGCAAGTACCTAATCTAGGTATAACAATATCAAAATTAAATCTGCAGAATACAAAAATATGTTACATTGTGGGTACCTATATAGTGCAACAATATAATTTTACTTTTGTTCTGTGTTCACATCATATTTTTTTAAGTGTATAATAAAATAATGTGCGGGTAGATTGGTAAATTTACAGCGTATTGTGCAATGTTGTGATGAGAATTCTGTCATTAAGCATAAATAAATGTCGGGTATCAAAAAAAGAAATGTATTTATTTAAAACTATAATGTTAAAGGAATTATTATTAACCGAGTTAAAGTGGTACGTGACCTAGGTATAATTTATGATGCTGAAATGTCTTTCAGGTATCATTATGAGCACATCTGCATCTGCAGCTACGTAATCCAAAACCTTTCAAGTATGCTGAGTCCTTAATCACCTTGTATTGTGCCTTATTGAGGAGTATTACTGAATACTGTGCTTCCGTTAGGGCTCCAGTATATGCAGTACATATTAATAAAATGGAAGCAATCCAAAAATGCTTCGTTAGGGCTCTGTGTATAAAATATGACCTTAGATGTACAATACCCGAATATGAAAACATGCTTAAAACCTTTGAGATTATGAGTTTGGAGGAGAGGAGGAGGATGGGCGATCTGTGTACTCTATACAGGATCGTGAATGACTTGCTGGATTGTATTCTTGTCATCTACATAAGCTTTAAAGTACCCACTCGATCTGTACGCATTCCGCAACTATTTACTATCCCGCTGTACGAAAACAATGTTAAGTATAAGAAGTTAAGTGTATAGAATGAAGAGGAAAACAGTATAACCGGCAGGTAGTCACTTTAGCCTTGTAATGTAGACATAAACACTTGTAAATTGTATAGAATTCAAATTAAAATAAATAATAATAACTGGGAGCAAAAAAAAATATGTCCCGAATAACCCGCTCCATAGAATGTGTAGTCTATATAATACGGTATGTACTCAACTGGATATCTTCTTTTATAGCTTCAGTACTTTTAAAAAAACATTTTTAAAGTAATAATTGTGTTTTGTTTATAATTTTTTTCTGTTGAAGATTTATGTATGTCAATGTACCAACCTTGGCCTCGTGGTTTCCGGCAGAGTAGAATGAGGGCCACCCGATTTCTTTCTATGCGGTGTGGTACAAGTCGACTAAGGGATAGGGCTTTTTAACATCAAACAGATATAAACAGCCCAGACTCCGCCTCAAATGCATTGCTCGAGTCAACAATAGTGCCCGTAATGCGGCAATAGACTCACCCCTATTACGTGGGACCGAATACAATTATTGGTGAAATGTGGGTGTTAATAAAATTCACCTCTGCCTAACCCTCCAGGGATAAAGGCGTGATTACATGTATGTATGTAATGTACCAACCTACAATTTGTTTGTGTGTTTATTTGTTTGATAGCCAGAGCTCACTGGAGAATTTGTGCTGTCAGTGGGATGACTAAAGGCTTGTCCTGCTTTGTCCTCTACACTGACGGCACAGATACTCTGTGCTTACAGGGTCGGCCGCGCGAGTGTGGCTTCTCTGGTGTTACACACGGCCATAGGCCACGGTAACCACTTTCAAAAAACATGTATACCGTCTTAACGAAGATGTTTAACATTTGAACGTTGAGTACAAATATAATTGGATTTCATGTTTAAAAAGTGTATTTAAAGATGTTATATCGTATTATGTAATCTGTTATCTGTTTTTGTACTTAATAAAATAAAATACAGCGCGAGTATCTCTCAGGTCTGTGTTGTACCGATTGTTAACGGATACTTACGGACGATATAGCACCGCACTTGTACTTGACGGTTCACGCATTACCGTAAATATCGATAGTTGAACTTATAAATTTATACAATACAATACAATATTCTTTATTGTACACCATAAACAATATATACAAAACATTACATTAAACAAATTATGAGGTAGTACAAACGACGGTCTTATCGCTAGACGCGATTTCTTACAGACAACCTGTGACAATGGAGTCTGTGCATTAGAGTCATGCATGGGCAGTTAAGCGGTGTACAAATGTCATGAAAAATTATATTTACATTTATACAAATATACATATATAAAATATAATACATATTTATAAAATAATATCATAATAAATATATATAAACTATAAACCGCGGTAGCCTAGTGGTGTGGGTAATGGACTGCTGAGACGAGGTCTCGGGTTCGATCCCAGGTTATACCATGGTACACACCAATGACTTTTCGATGCTTTTCGAAGTTATGTGTGTATTTATCGCAGGTTTATAAGTGCCCGGTTAATGGCAATAGGCTCGCCACCTATTACATTGGGACCTAAACATAAACTGGCGAAATGTGGGTGCTAGCACCTCTGCCTACCCCTTCGGGGATATAGGCGTGAGTTTGTTATGTTATGTTATGTTTTAATAAATATATATAATTTTACATTATACTAACCTATAGATACTGGATAAAAATACATATGCATATTAAATAATAGGCAGTTATAATGACAAAGTAGTAGTTTGTAACCATATTTTAAAAAATAGGAAGAGCTTGTGCGCGCCTTATAGGCACAGGTAAAGCATTCCACAGGCGAGTAGCCAGTACTGAAAAAAACATATTTAAGTAGTTGGTGGAATGCAATGGTAACTTCAAGCGCAGGTTTTCTCATGATCTCAGAACTCTAGAATGTGTATCACTTTTATTGTAATGTTATAAATGTTGTTTAACAAAAACATTTATAACATTACAATAACAAATACACATATATAAACAATATATATAATAATATGCATAGATAAAAAACACCAAGAAACAAAATAATATCATTTTATATATTATGAAAACCATAAATACTACAAATATATGATATAATATAAAATATTGATACAAAATATCTAATTGAATATTATTTGCTAAGTCATTTTGATTGCTACTGTTGTTTTGCTACTGATTGAGCTTGAGCAAGTATCTCCGGTACTGTGCACACTTGTACCTACAGTTCGTACTAATAAGGCGCGCTATGGCTTAATGTAAATAGTAGGCTAAATCCTCCCAAATGAATAGACGCCACAACAAAAGGCCCCCAGTTCCCAGCGGTCCCGCTATTCCCAGCCAAGGTAGCGGTTCGGGTAACGGCGGGACGGGGGGTGCGAAGAATCTCCGGGCTACGGGAGGCTACCGAAAACGGCGACTACTACTGGCAACGTACAATTGCAGTACACTTTGTCTGGACAGGCACCTCGCGAAACTAGAGGTAGAACTAGGTCGCATAAATTGGCATATATTAGGGGTGTCCGAGATCCGAAGACAGGGGGAGGACACGACAACCACTGAGTCAGGCGACCTGTTCTACTTCAGAGAAGGTGAACAACTCTCCCAGGGAGGTGTCGGTTTTCTGGTAAAAAAGGACCTCATTAGCAGCGTTGTTGAAATCGGTAGTGTGTCGAACAGAGTAGCGTACCTTATCGTAAAAATCACGAACAGTCGTTCGCTGAAGGTGATACAGGTATATGCGCCGACCTCCCTTCACCCCGACGAAAGTGCCGAGGCCGTATATGAAGATATTGCTAAGGCAATGAATCACACCGCCAAGGCCACTTACAACGTAACGTATGGGGGACTTCAATGCTAAAGTGGGAATACAAGAACGCGGTGAGACGAAAATCGGACCTTATGGAGTGGGGTGCAGAAATCACAGGGGACAAATGCTAGTCAACTTCCTCGAGGCGCAGGGGCTCTTCTTAATGAATAGTTTCTTTAAGAAAAAGCCCACAGGAAGTGGACTTGGCAACGTCGGGACTCTGTGATAAGAAACGAGATAGACTTTTTGATAACGGACAGTAAGCACATATTTAGAGACGTCTCTGTGATCAACAAGTTTAAAACCGGAAGCGATCACAGACTTGTCCGAGGCTCTCTAAATATTAACATCAAGGCTGAAAGATTCCGAATGATACGGTCTACTCTCCGACCTACGCCACTCCAAGTCACTCTAGGGTCCGAAAAGTTCCAATTGGAACTTCAAAATCGTTTCGCAACACTGGAAACCACAAACGGCATTGACGAGAAAACCGACACAGTGGTCAAAACATTGCAGGAAGTGTCTCGAAAATTCTTTCCCGGGAAACGCAAACAGCGAGAGTCCAAGCTCTCTCCTGAGACTCTCGAACGTATGAGAAAGAGACGTGAGAAGTCATCCACACCGTCGTCTTCGTCAGATGAGAGAGCCTTAAACCGACAAATTAAAAAGCTGATTAGACGCGACCTCCGACGCTACAACACCCATATCGTCCAGGAGGCGATTGAGCGAAATAGGGGGTCGAAAGTGTTCGCTCAGCAGTTGGGGAGGCCCCATCTGACGAAACTTAAAACGGCGGATGGTAAAATGACTGCCTCAAGGTTCGAGATTCTCGATGAGATCGAAAAGTTCTATGGACAGCTATATGCATCACGGACGAGTAAACCTACGGGACACAGCGATGAAGACCACAGAGCCCCACTTACGCGCCATTACACCGAGGAGATACCCGATATCGAGCAGTGCGAGTTGGAGGCGGCTCTCAGACAACTGAAAAACAACAGGTGCCCAGGTGATGACGGTATTACTACTGAGCTCCTGAAAGCAGGCGGAACTCCAATCCTGAAAGAGCTAGCAAGCCTCTTTAATTCCGTCATCCTACAAGGTCTAACACCTAGGGCATGGAGCGGGAGTGCGGGATACTGTTCTTCAAAAAAGGAGATAAGACCTTGCTGAAGAACTACAGGCCCATCTCACTCCTGAGTCATGTCTACAAGCTGTTCTCGAGAGTCGTCACAAATCGTCTTGCGGGTAAGCTCGACGAGTTCCAACCACCGGAGCAAGCCGGGTTTCGAAAAGGTTATAGCACCGTGGACCACATCCATACTGTTCGGCACATTGTAGAAAAGGCCCAAGAATACAATCAGCCGCTGTGTATGGCGTTTGTGGACTACGAAAAAGCCTTCGACTCCATCGAAACCTGGGCAGTTCTGGATGCCCTACAGCGGTGTCGTGTCGATTGGCGATACATCGAGGTGCTGAGATGCTTGTATGACACTGCTACAATGTCCGTCCAGCTCCAAGACCAGAAGACGAAACCTATTAGCCTCCAACGTGGAGTGAGACAGGGAGATGTTCTATCCCCCAGACTATTCACCAACGCGTTGGAGGACGTCTTCAAAACTCTGGATTGGACCGGGCAGGGTATAAACATTAACGGTGAGTACATCTCACATCTTCGGTTCGCCGACGACATCGTCATAGTAGCGGAATCGTTGGAACAACTGGGCGAAATGCTGCATAGCCTAGATGGAGCTTCTCGACGTGTCGGCCTTGGTGTAAACTTGGATAAAACCAAAATTATGTTCAACGAACATGTTGCACCGAGACCGATTGCCATCGAAGGGGCGACACTCGAAGTTGTTCAAAAATATGTCTACCTGGGGCAGGTTATCCAGTTCGGTAAAAACAACTTCGAGAAAGAACTAGCCAGAAGAATCCAACTGGGTTGGCAGCATTTCGCAAACTACGTCGAGTTTTCTCTTCACCCCTACCGCAATGCCTCAAAACAAAGGTCTTTGAACAGTGCGTCCTACCTGTTATGACTTACGGTGCCGAAACGTGGACACTTACAGTGGGGCTGGTCCATAGCTTAAAAGTCGCGCAGCGGGCTATGGAGCGAGCTATGCTTGGAGTTTCTCTGAAGGATAAAATTCGGAACGAGGTTATTCGACAGAGAACCAAAGTTACCGACATAGGCCACAAAATAAGCAAGTTAAAGTGGCAGTGGGCTGGCCACGTTTGCCGAAGGACCGATGGCCGTTGGAGCAAACGAGTCCTAGAGTGGAGACCGCGAGAAGGTAAACGAAAGGTAGGACGCCCCCTAGCCGGATGGACTGACGACCTGAAAAAGGTGGCTGGGACAGACTGGATGCGGAAGGCGGAGGATCGGAGAAAATGGCGCACATTGGGAGAGGCCTATGTCCAGCAGTGGACTGCAGTGGGCTGATTGGTTGGTTGGCTTAATGTATACTCTAAGCTTTAGATGCATTAACGCCTTCAAAATATTTCAATTGGATTGGAAAGTAAAACAAAAAAATTGAATTACGTGTGTACTTTATTTTATCAAAACAACCCCAGCCGAGGTTTTCGTGAGGTAACCTAGACTTTCACCCTAAAAAGCCGAAATGCTCAATCAATATCGTGTAAATATATTTGTACTAAATTATACTGTAGCCTGTAACAAATTTCAAGAAGTTAACGAAATTGTATGATAACAAATAATTTTTATGTTTTTCGAGAATTATTATTTCGTATTTCCTTTTATTATTTTACCATTCATTTTACCATCGCGATTTGTGTTTTGCCTGAGGTTAGAGATAATATATGTAGGAATGAATATTCTTTTAAGGCAAATACAGTTCATTTATATGTTCGTAATATTTGACGGTCAGAATAATTTGGACCTGGGTAAACATTTCTAATCGACTTCCAATAATGGAGTCTTACAAAAAGTGTGTTCTATGTAAAATCTAGTGTAATAAAGTAAAAAAAAGAAGAATTCAAATATAGGCTAGGTATTACTATTGCGAGCATGTATAAAAACAATTATGAAAGTAGAAGAAGCGAAAGAGGTATGCCAGGATCGTGGCAAGTGGAAAACAGTAGTCTCTACCTACCCCACTGAGAAGAAGTCGTGATTATATGTATGTATGTACTTTTGGAATTACGTAAATACAGTCAGGATTACATCGATCTACGAAGTTCGCAATGTACTTAGTACGAACCTCGCTGATTTGCGATTTAAACACTCACAATATTATTAATTTACCTTTTAATCAGAGATGAAAAGTTAATTATTGTTCCATTTTCATTACTGGTTACCAAGAAAAATACGAAGATGGACAAAACTTTCTTATTTTAATAACCAGTTACCATAATAGTAAAAAGTACCTCCACCCTACAGAATACCACGGCTATTATAACCTCGTGTTGTGTTCCCAGCGAGGATAGCCAGAGCTCACTGGAGAGTTTTGTGCTTTCAGTGGGAAGACTAAAGGCTAGTCCTGATTGTGTCTTCTGCACTGACTGCACAGAAACTCTCAATTCTTACAGGGTCGACAGCACGGGTGTGACTCCCCTCTTGTTGCACACGTTTATAGGCCATGATAGCCACTTTCCATCAGGTGGGTCGTGTACTTATCTACACCTAAGTTGTATTGAAAAAGTCATCTTTCGTAGTTGGTTGACATAACCAGCTACGAAAGATGACTTTATTAATACAACAAAATTTGGTTATGAAAGCTACCATTTCATTCTTTTGAATGAAATTTTAAAGCATTTAGTATGCTAACTATCCGGCCTGGGGGTGACAGGTGGAGCCGCCTGTCACCCTGGCAGAAGCAGGCCGCGGCGGTGGCGCACCTGACGCGCCTCCCCGTTTCCGGTGACTCTGTAGTCCCCACACCCGAGAAGAGGGCTAGATCGTGAGAGATGGCCCTGGGTCGGCCGGGGTGCGAGGGATATGCCTGTCAACCTCACCTTCGGCAACCAAAGCGACCCACAGGCGGCGTGCGTTTTAGTCGGTTCGAGTCCGACATAACCTCCTCCACCGGCTCCGGTGGGGAGGTATCCGTGGGGATTGACAATCTGTCTATAGTACATCAAAACGTTAACGGACTTATATGTAAATCGAATTTACTTAGCATACATTTAAATGGTTTTAAAGATGATATCGACGTGATATGTATTACTGAGCATAGAATGATAGAAGGTGATCAGCAGTATTTATTATTTATTTATTTATTTATTTATTTATTCTCTCATCTACATCTATTTTTACAGGTTACCCTAATACAACAGAGTAGGCAATTTAATTACATCTTTACTTATAGCATATAATTGTTAAAGCGGTATCTGTGAATTCCCTCAGAGAGCAACTAAACAGGTCAATATTTATTGAAATGACGTTGAGTGTCCGGAGGGCTCGGGTCAGCGGCGCCTCCCTCAGCAGGTTGGTGCGCGCGCTCGGTACTTGCAGCAGTTGTGGCCTCCGGCGCCTCCCCACGTATCTGTCTGGGACGCATAGATTGATACTCTCGAGTATGGCCGGATTTTGGATCTTTCCACGTATAACCTTCAGTAGGTATATGGCCAACGCAAGCTCTCTCCTAACCCTTAGCTCACTGTACCCGACCATACCCAGTACGAACAGTGTTGGATACATTAAGGGGTAAAAAGGGTAAACTCCATAATATTTGAAATACAAGTATCGAACAAATTTATTTTGAACGCGCTCCAACATGAGACTATATTTAATTTCATGTGGGCTCCAGATGACTGCATTACATTCCAGTTGACTTCTAACAAGCGCATTATATAAGGTGATTATTGCCCTGATACTAGTAAAATCCTTCACTGTTCGTAATATAAAACCCAGATTTCTAAATGCTTTTTTACATATTTCAATGACGTGATCACGAAACGTCAGCTGCACGTCAAAATGAACCCCTAGATCACGCACTTCTGTAACCCGGACCAGCGGATCTCCCTCGATATTGTAATTGTGTAGAATTGGAGCATTCGCTCGAGAGAATGTGATAGTAAGACACTTGGAGGTGTTAAAGTGTAGATTATTTCTCTTACTCCAAGACACTACCTTATTGATATCCCTCTGCAATTTTTCACAGTCATCCACCCTTCCGATACTTCGGTACAGTTTTAAGTCGTCTGCAAACAACAAACACTTTGAATCCCTTATCACTTTGGGCAAATCATTGATCATAATGATGAACTCCAAAGGTCCTAGGTTACTGCCCTGACTAACGCCTGACCAGGTATTATATGGCTGTGACACGAATCCAGCGTACTCGAATTTAAAGATACCAAACTATAATCTAGCCTCTTTTTACATGAGAGAAAATAGATATGGAGGTTCGTGCATTTTATTAAAAACTGAATATACTTACAGAGTAATGGACGAAATAAGTGAAATGTCGGTTCCAAATATATTTGAATGCTCAGGAGTAGAACTAATTTTGCATAGTATTTATATTGTTTGTATATACAGGCCACCAAAATATGATCAGTGTTCTATAAAAACTTTCTTTGAGAAGCTGAATATACTCTTATCTAAGGTTCACCGAAATAAAAACAAAAAAGTTATTCTATGCGGTGATTTTAATATTGATTTGTTACCACGTAATAAGCTTTGTTTAGAGTTTGAGGACATACTAAGTGCTTACCAATTAAAACCCCAATTCAGGGAAGTAACTAGGTTTATAAGCAAAACATGCATTGATAATATTATTCACAATATATCAGGGTGCAAGGGTAAGATAATTGATTTATCTATTTCAGACCACACTGCTCAAATATTGACTTGTCCAGTCCGAAAACAATGTCTTCTTAAGTTCTGGTACACAACAAAAAGAGATTTTTCTATAGAAAATAGAAAAAAATTTAAGGTATATATAACGCAACTGAGCTTCTCTGACGTATACCAACAAAGTTTTTCAAACGAAGCCCTTAATAATTTCTTTGACATATTTAAACTTCTATATGATCAGTGTTTTCCAATAAAAATAATCAAAATATTAACAAAACGTAAAGTTAATTGGATCACAAAAGGTTTAAAATTATGCAGCGCGAGGAGACGTAACATGATGTGGCAGTACAGGAGAGCACCAACATTAGAAAACAAAAATAAATATAAATCTTATGCTAAACGATTAAAAGCGATTATAAGATTAACGCAAAAAGCAAAAAATGACCATTATATTAAATTATCAAAAAATAAAACTAAAGCAACATGGGATATTATAAATTCAACCAAAGAAAAGCCACCTAAGACTAATATAACTAATATAAATTTAAATGGTACACTAATAAATGATCCAAAACAAATTTGTGATGCATTTAACAATTATTATGTGGACATGGTAGAAACAAAGGATCAAATAAAATCCAATGTTATATTAAATTATAATTGTAATTCAATTTATATGGCACCAGTAACGCCAAACGACATTTTAAATATTATTAATTCTTAAAAAAATACCAAGAGTACAGGTTATGATGATATTAGAACATTAATAGTAAAAGATGTGAGTCATATCATTACACCTGTTCTATGTCACATTATCAATATGTGTATAGAACAGGGAATCTTTCCGGAAAAATTAAAAACGACTGTCGTAAAACCTCTATTTAAAAAAGGAGAAAGACAAGATATGGGTAACTGTAGACCAATAGCGCTTATCCCAATATTTGCAAAAATATTTGAAAAGGTGATTTTTAAGAGTGTATATGGTTTCTTGGAGAAGGAAAGTATTCTGGTTGGCGAACAATATGGATTCAGAAAAAATAAAAATATTAATATGGCCATATATAACTTCCTCAAACCTGTGATGTTTGGTCTGGATAATAGACTCCCAACAATAGGTATGTTTATGGATATGTCTAAAGCCTTTGACTGTGTCAGGCACGATTTACTATTGGATAAACTGTATAGATATGGTTTAAGAGGTAATGTCTACAATCTACTGAAATCATATTTATCAAACAGACAACAAGTGGTGCATGTATCCAATATATATCTAAACACCAAAACTGAATATATACATCAGTCAGATACAAGAATTGTTAGATTTGGCGTTCCACAGGGTAGTGTGCTTGGGCCTTTGCTTTTTATAGCCTATATTAATGATCTACCTACAACTACGATATACAATATGACCTTATTTGCTGACGATACTACTATTCTTTATTCTAATAAAAACATGACATCACTCCAGACTGACATCAATAACTCAATACATTCAATCATGCAATGGTTACAAATTAATAACTTAAACATCAATGTTGAAAAAACTAAGATACTAAATTTCAGACAGAGAAGAGTTGACACACCTATAAGTATTATCTGTAAGGGTCAGAAAATTACAGAAGATAATGTTACAAAATTCTTAGGACTAAAAATTGATAATCAATTGAATTGGAGTGCCCACATAGAGTACGTCTGTAACAAGGTCCATCAGTACGCTTTTGGGCTCTATCTATCTATCTACGTTGTATCAGAGCCATATTCAGCATTGAACGTACAGATTCGTGTAGGCCATACTTCCAAAATTATAATCTGTTGACTCTGCCCTGTATTTATATATTGGAATGTGCCATATTTACAAAAAAACATCTGGAACTGTTTGAGAGAAGAACAAGGATTCGCCATGCTGAAAAGCTATGTGTCGTACCTTGTAAAACGGCATTAATGCACAGGAGTTTTTTTTGTATCGCTCCTCATATTTACAATAAATTACCTAAAGAGCTAAAAGATCTGCCGAATATAAATCTCTTTAAAAGAAGGTTGCATCAGTTCTTGGTCCATAAATGTTATTATTCATTGCATGAATATTTAGAGGATAAATGTAGCGAAATATAGTGGATTTTTAGGTAAAATTTATAATATTTATTCGTAGGTATTAATTGTTGACATACTTATTAATCATATATTTTGACATTAATTGTTATACTTGACATTATTAATTATGCTATACTTATTATTGTTTTACTGTAATATTTAATTTTATTTTTTTTAATTTTTTTAGACATTCTAATATTGTATGGTAATTTAACTTATTAAAATTTGCACACCTATCAAAGGTAATAAGCAGAGCACTGCACATATTATATAAACTACTGACCAACCCTATGTACCTGTCTTATGCAAATAAACATGATTTGATTTGATTTGATTTGATTTGATTGAGCGCAAGTAAAAAAAAAAAATTCTAACTATTCAAATCAATTAAGATAGGTCGACCCTCCTGTAAGACGAATATATAGAATAGGTTTGGATGATTCCAGGCGAGGTTCGGTGGCTTAATGGTCAGAGCATTCCCCCTGTAAGGGAAAGATCGTGGGTTCACATCCCGCCTGAACTTATTCAAATTTTATCCTTATTTAATTCGGACACATATATAAAAAATAAAATAAAAACTTTATTTCACAAAAAACTGTTACATCATTTAGCACAAACTGGTTTGCCGTATGAACTGATTACATTATGTTAGAATACTCTGAAATAGTGAGTATTCAGTGGATTGCTGAGAACTTTTGTGTTTACATTTCGATTTCGATGGTACTTAACATTTAAAATGACAAATAAGTATATTACATAAGACAAAAATGAGAAGGCGACAATTTTCTAATCTAATCTAAATTTGCATAATTGATTGGTGGGTAGATGTAAGTTTGGGGCGTATTGATGTGTGTGAGCGTATGTGTGTGTCTGTGTGTCTATGTGCGTGTATGTGTGTGTGTGTGTGTGTGTGCGCGTGTGTGTGCGCGTGTGTGTATGAGTGTGTGAGTCAGTGTGTGTATATGTTGTCGATTATATTGGGATATGTATGAAGGAATCAAAATTTTGGGAGAAGTATTTAGAGAAGCACTAACCTAGAAGGTTTTCTGTGTCACCGTAGTCTAAATTCTGAAGCCAGTTCATCAATTTATTCTTTAGTTCAAACTTTTTTAAATGCTGTATGGGTAGAAGTTTGTTAACAGTATTATAAACCTTACTACTGGAAATTGAAAGTTGTCGAGTAGAAAAAGTAGTTATGTGTAGGGGTATAGGGTAGCCTCTATAGGGTCTTCTTTTGGTGATATCTGGTAGGGGTATTCGCGGATGGAGGCGCATAATCGCCCGATGTATAAAAAGTTGCCTAACTGTTAGAACTTTCCCGATAGAAAATAGTTCATGAGTGGAGAATCTATATGGTTTGAAATGTATAACTTTTAGTACCGCTCTCTGCGCTCTCTCTAGTTTTATAAGGTGCGTTTTATCAGCACTACCCCAGATTGGGATGCAGTAGGAGATGATTGATACGCAGAGAGCGGAGTAGACCATGTTAAGTGTTTCGAGATTTGCAGCATGTCTAAGAATTTTGAAAATGTGTATAAGGCGTCTAACTCTAGTAGTAAGCTTCTCTATATACAGCGCAGACTCAGCCTCAGACGCATGGCTCGAGTCAACAATAGTGCCCGAAATACGGCAATAGGCTCACCCCCCATTACGTGGGACCGAATACAATTATTGGTGAAATGTGGTTGATAATTCACCTCTGCCTAACTCTCCGGGGATAAAGGCGTGATTATATGTATGTATGTATGTATGTATGTTAATTCATTTAATTCTACTTTAATAACAAGAAAAAATCCGACGTACTTACAAGCCGCAGAGAGAAACAACTAGCTATCAATAATATCTTTAATGACAATACACATAATCCCAATTCACCCTGTTTAATATGGCCCACAGCTGTTTCCTCAGTTTTTTTTCTAAGCCTTTTACCATCACTTATTACTAGGTATCTAATAGAAACCCCCCGTATAGTTCTTGTACTCTACATGATCGCCGGGAAGGCGGGAAGCAATAATAAACCTACCTAATAAATATTTCCACGCTCTCATAAATGGATACCTTCGAAATATCCCTAGATATCGCTTTAACAGAATATATCAATACATATTAAAAAATTCCGAATACGGACGTGAATATATTCTACATTCAGACGAAACCAATGGATTGATACCCAGAATATTAGATGAGTGTACCTAACCAAGTTTTTGCGAATTCAATCAAAAATGTGATACGCTTGGGATAACCTAGATAGCCAGGATCGAACTTGATATGACACTAGCGAAGCGAAAGTAGAATTATTATGATTACACTTTCTATAAGTGTCAATAATATTTTATGTACCTACTGAGTAAAGGTTTAGAATTTTTAACGTCTATTGGAACTCTTTAAGGGTATTCCACTGGTATCGGTTACCGGTAATAATGTAAATAAGTCCTAATTTATAGCTCTTTATTTATCACATACAAAATAATTAAAACGTAAATACACGAAGCTAACTCGCGCTCATATCACGTCAAACAACCCACTCCGCATCGTTCCCGGTGCAAAGGTGCCCATGATGCTGGCCGCGTTGACCCGTTGAATTGCAATAGCCAACCTTTGCCCCAGGAACGAGCCAGATTGGAAGTCACCGCCTTGGTCGTGGATGCGGCGGCCAATTTTCGCGATCAACCTCTTCGTCATCAACATCAACCCTAATTGTGATTTATTTAAAACACCCGTCACAAAAACAAGCCCCAAAAAGTCGAAAATAAGTTGTGTTAGTTAGCCCTATAATTTTGATATACCCAGTATTAAATATTTTGATTCAAGCCTTGTCATGTCGGAGGACCCTAACTGGTAGCACTACGTCATATTATCGGAACGATCCAAGGTCCCCCCGACAATGACATCTTGAATCAAAATGTGTATCAGACGTATTTTCATGACTGCATCCGAGGCCAAGGTGCCCTCAGAGCTCGGGGTCCTCCTTCCAGCTCTACCGCCTCCGCTTTGCACGATCTTGGGCGTCCATAGTAGTGAGACCTTTAGTAAGCATGTCACCTTCCACGACGTCAAGCCAAGACTCGGTTCTGCACTTTTTTTGAATTACTTACTTACTTTTTTTTGATGTGTCTTTTTTATTTTTTATTGTGTTCAAAATCTCCATGGATATCCGCACCACCGGAGCCGGTGGGGGAGGTTATGTCGAACTTATTATAACCGACTAAAAAGCACGGCAAAAATGTATGGGCCACGGGTTGCCGGAGGTGAGATTATCTAAGACAAACCCCTCACACTTCCGCAGGCCCAGGACCGTCTCCTCTAAGACACTTCGGGTATGGGGACCATGGAGTCCTCATTTCGTCCTGCGATACCGCCCGATCCCATGCAGATACCGCCCGAAGCATACATGCCCGGTGTCGGTACCTGTAATCTGCATCAGTCGGTCTGAGAGGCTGCTGTGTGGCCTCTCTAGCTACTCTCCTATGATGGACAAACGTGTCCGCACTATCACAAACAAGCCCCATTCCAAGGTGTATAGTCCGCGAAATCGTTCACGCGTCCTTAAAATTTTGGGCCGTGAATAGGCGGCTTTGCAAAAACACATTCTTAAATACGAGACTAGATATTACTGACCAATCACCGGTACCTTGATCCCGCATTCGTAGCTTCAAGAACGGTATTAAGGTACTAGTGATTAGGTCTCTAGAGACAGCAACCATTTGCTATGCGTGTCTTATCGAGGTAGACGACCTTTAGAAGTAACCTCTTGCTTCAATCATCTAACGTGAGTCTTTATATCTTTTTTATACCACTTGGGGATTTTTATAGGATACGTCAATTTAAATTCAGCTCGCCTGATGGTAAGCTGAAGGTAAAGTCTCAGGAAAGAGAGTCGTTACAAATACGTGAAGAACTCTATCAATATAGAGTTCTTCAAGGAGGGCTTGGTTTCTCGAAGAGGTTACAATTTAGTCGCTTGGTGAAACCAAGGCAGGGAATTTATTCTTTAGAGGTTTGGCTTTAGCAACTATCAGTACATCGATTACTAAATCAAATTCCAACAAGATTTCAATAGATAGAAGTTAGAGATAGTCAGTTAGAGATTTCAATAGATATAAGTTTATGTGAATGTCACAAATTAATATAAAACTAATTTTAACAGATTCCAACGCAATTTATTTCGTGTTTTTTATTATTTATACTGATTCCGAATTTTCGGTACCTTTTCAGTAGCTATAATGGTCACGGGTCTCGGGTAATGACACAAATAAATCCATTTTCGTTTTATTTGGATCGAAAATCTTTAGTATGTGTTCTTAAAATATTTGCCTGATTATCATTATGAGGATGGTAACTGGTTATTACCCTATTATCCGACTTCTAGGCTATATCAATCCTGTTAGTAACAATAAATCTTTCTCAGTAAAATGTGAAAGACGGAGACGCCGTAATCCCACACCGGAGGGGGTCTTCTATGGCCTTGGGCAGTCGGGGTGCGCGAGGGATATGCCAATGCTACCCCACCTCTGTCAGCTGATGGTCCGAGGGATATTTGAAATCTCGCGTCTATGTGAAGAAGCCAGAGACTCCCGCAACTTTAAAAGGAAACATACACCAGGAAAAAATAAACATATTGCAGGTAGAGTTATGGCTAGTTATGGAAATGTCATAATTAGGCCTCAAATGTGCTTCAAATCTGGGGGTCAATATTTACACATCAAATTTAAATCATAATAAATAAATAAATAATACAACTAAATTTCATAGCACAAGTATACGTATTTAAAAAACGAATTCTTGTTTTCTAATTTCGAAAAGAAGTTGTAACTGAACCAAATAGGGCCATTACTTTTGCTCCACTCTGTATTTTACTGTCTGGTACAATTTAAATACCTATGTTACAATATATACTAGTCGTGTGCTAAATTGTGCTGGTGGCGGAAAAACTACATTTTATCTAACCTAACGTAGAGACGATACATTGTTTGTCATATGTTAATCAAGACATTATACTTTATTTTATATGCCTATCTATCATTGTAAGTTTTTTTTATACTACTTAGGAGGCAGAAAAGAACACGGTCCACCTGATGAAAAGTGGTCACCATGACCTATGAACGTGTGTAACACCAGGGGAGTCACACAGAGAACAGAGATTTTCTGTGCCATCAGTGCAGAACACAAAATCAGGATAAGCCTTTGGTCTTTCCACTGACAGCACAAAAGCTCTTCAGTGAGCTCTGTCTACTCTACTCACCACCGGGAACACAACACGAGGTTATTATAGCCTCTGTGGTATTCTGTTGGGTGGAGGTACTTCCCCAGTCGGACTCTACCAGTTAGGTTCCCCCGACATGACAAGGCTTGCATCAAAATATGTAATACTACGTATATCAAAGTTATAAGGCTAACTAACACAACTTATTTTTGATTTTGAGTTGCTTTTTGTGACGGGGTTTCAAAATTTTTAATTTAATTTTTGTTTCACCCTTTTTTTTTATACCACTCAGGTGGCAGACAAGCACACGGCCCACCTGATGGATATTGGTTACCGTGGCCTATGGACGTATGCAACACCAGGGGTGTTACACTCGCGCTGCCGTCCATGAAGAATCCTTCTGATGCCCCTCTTGAAGAACCCCATATTGTAGGTGCTTGGGAAAATCGCAGCAGGGAGGTCATTCCACATCTTAAGTGTGCGTGGAATGAAGTTTCTTTCATACCGCACAGTGCGCACTGTCTCAGTTCGCAATGTGTGAGGATGAATTCCCTGCCTATGGCGAGAGGTGCGATGATAGAATGTAGCTGTGGGCATCATGTCAAACAATTCATCTGAGCACAAACCATTGTATAGGCGGTAGAACACACATAGCGATGCAAAGTCCCTCCTAAGGCTAAGAGGTTCCACACTACCTGTGATTATAGGATTGTCAACTAGTCACGCCCGTCTTTAAACCGAGTCGAAGGGGTCAAGCTGATATGCAGGCGCTCCAGCAAAAAGGTGACAGCAGTACTCCATGTGGGGCCGGACCTGTGCCTTATAAAGAAGGAGTTGCTGTACTGCTTCGCCCTGTTAAGTACTCCAAGTTTTTTTGATGCCAACTTAACCTTGTCCTCCAAACTGCACGTCGCTGGAGATATCGACACCAAGGACCCCGATACTCGAGGAGATGGTAAGCGGTGTCTATTTAATATCTTATGTATTTCTGTAGTGCTCGTAGCGAAGCGAACTAAAACTATGTGCCTCGCGTGAGCGCCAACTAGCGGCGCCATCTGAAAACCAGCGCTGCGTGTACTCGCGTTGCGGTGTACGCAGCATCTTATGCTGAGATGGGGCCCTATTTGGGGCTCGTACAATGTAAAGTAAATTACATTTAATTATTTTAAATACTACTAATACTATCTACTAACTAATTATTTTAAATAATGTTTCCATCATGCATTGTGTGTGGTCGCAAATAAATCTTTCTTTCTTTCGGTGTGCCCAGGAATTGCGGCGCTACAATGAATGGGGTTTTCTTAGCGGTGAATACACATACTTGTGGCTTAATCGGGTTGAATTGGACTAGGTTTAGTCGTCCCCAATCGGATACTCCAGAGAGAGTAGTCTCGATTTCAGACACAAGTTGTTCGCGACTCTTCTCCACCTCGGACTGAGGGATATTTGCACGGCCCGTGTAATACGTGTCCCCAGTACTGTCGTCTGCATAGCATGAATGGAGCCATCAGACAGCATGTCATTGATATGCAGCAGAAACAGGGTCGGAGACAACACAGAGCCTTGTGGAACACCAGCGTTTATGTTCATGCGGTTCGAGCAGCTGCCGTCGACGACAGCTTGGATGCTTCTGTTGGACAAAAAGCTGGCGATCCATTCGCAAAGTCCCTCAGGGAGTCCATAATACGACAACTTCGCAAGAAGACCTTTGTACCAGACCCGATCGAAGGCCTTTGCTATATCGAGGCTGACCGCTAGTGCCTCACCCCGATTCCCGATGGCTTGCGCCCACCGGTTTGTGAGATACACAAGAAGGTCACCGGTAGAGTGACGGTGGCGAAAGCCGTACTGTCGGTCGCTCAGTAGATCGTTTCCTTCAAGGTATGTCAGGAGCTGTGTATTAATAACACGCTCCATAACCTTCGAGAGAAGGGAGGTTATAGCGATAGGTCTGTAATTGGTCGGATCTGTCCTGTCACCTTTCTTAGGTACAGGGTGCACGAATGCGGGCTTCGCAGAGTATGAGAGTGCGAAAAGGCGTGTAAGTACAGGGCACAGCTCGGGGGCACAGTGCTTAAGCACCATCGCCGGTATACCGTCCGGCCCACTCGACTTCCGATCATCTAGGGACTTAAGCTCGCGCCGGACCACTCGTTGCGTGATTTTAACTTCGGTCATGGAAGCACCACAGCTGGGGATGATGGGTGGTTCGGTGTTCCCGTCGTTCATAGTAGAGTTTGACGCAAAGAGATTACCCAAAAGATCGGCCTTCTCCTTAGCGCCATGGGCCAGACTACCGTCGGATTTTTGCAGCGGCAGAAGGCAAGACTGGCAGAAGTTTCCCACGGCAGCTTTGGCGAGCGACCAAAATGCACGACTGCCAGATGGGTAGCGCGCAAGCCGTTCGCCAATTCTGCCGATGAACTCAAACTTTGCCATAGACGTTGCCTTTTTACTAGACCTCGAAGCAGCATTCAACTTCCGCTTCACTTCAGCGATGTTCGGATCCTCATTGGCAAGAGCCGTGGTCCAAGCCTTGTATGCAGATTGCTTGCGGTCTCTAGCTTCCCTGCAAGGCCTATTGAACCAGGGGCGTTTGCTCGCTCCTGTCGCGACCCAGCGGTTGGGGATGTAGCATTCCATACCCACTAGAATCGCGTCAGCGACTGCTGTTGCACTTTTTAAACTGATCTAATAGTCAAGCCCTTTCATTTGATACCCATATTGAGGGAGTGGAGAAAAAATATGTACTCTATCATTTTGTAACGGCGGCCATCTTGGACCGATTTTTTTCAAACATAGCTAAGAACACTCCCGACTAATATACCTTTCAAACCAAAAAAAAAACTTAATTCAATTCGGTTCATTCGTTCAAGAGCTACGATGCCACAGACAGACACACACACACGTACACACACACACACACACACACACACACACACACACACACACACACACACACACACACACACACACACAGACAAGTCAAACTTATAACAAACACCTTTGCGTCGGGGTTTAAAAAAAAGGTCCACGCTACTTTTGACTGCCATGGTTGTTAGTTGCAAGCAGGTATTTATGTTTTACACTGACTTTTGATGTTATGACAGTCTTCTACGTATGTCAATTAAATTTAATCCATTCTATTCGTAGACTGAGGCACTATTATTCTATTCTACAAACGTACTGCCAATTGTATAGAGGGGCTGTTGTCATAACGATACTGCCCATTACGCAAACTGTTGTACTGGAAAGTTTTTCCGCAATTCCATCGGTACATAAGGAGCTGCTTATAGCGAAACTAACAAGGCGAACTCGAGTTTCAATTTGCGATGAATTAGTTCTGCATTTAAGTCCTGCCTGGAGTTTCTTAATAGGGACACCACTATTCAAATTTAATATAAGTTCTGAGAGATAAATGAAAATTCAATTTGACTATAACTATCTACTAATAGTGTAGTGATATTGCTATTATGATCTTACTAACACTAGTCATATCCTACATACATATGATTACGCCTTTATCTCCGGAGGGTTAGGCAGAGGTGAATTAACACCCACATTTCATCAATTATTCATCATCCCACGTAATAGGGGGTGAGTCTATTGCCGTCTTCCGGGCACTATTGTTGACTCAAGCCATGTATCTGAGGCGGAGTATAGGCTGTATATACTTGTCTGATATTATACAGCCCATGCGGTGTCGTACAAGGCGACTAAGGGATAGCCCTTAGTCGCCTTGTACGACACCGCATGGGAAGAGAAGGGGTGGTCCTTATTCTACTCTGCCAGGAACCACGCGACATATCGTACTGCTTTATATATTTGGTTACAATTTGGTTCAGGGATATCTGGAATAATATATATAACACTGGAGAGTTTTTGTGCTGTCAGGGGGATGACCAAAGGCTTGTCCTGCTTTATCCTCTACACTGACGGCACAAAATTTCTGTTCTTACAGGGTCAGCAGCACGGATGTGACTCCACTGGTGTTACACACGTTCATAGGTCATGGTAACCACTTTCCATCAGGTGGGCCGTGTGCTTGTCTGCCACCTAAGTTGTATAAAAAAAAGGCTTTTATTTTATTCCTAGGATAAAAAAATGAACTTACTTGGAATTTTTCGGCCTCAGAAAGCAAGAAGTAGAAGCAGCCGAACCAATGCGCCAAAATGAGCAGAATGTGAATGAGGTTGATGACGCGCCAGAAGTTGGGGTACACAGTCCTGGACTCCACTATGTAGTAGCAGCTGACGGCTCTGTATACCTGCAAGAGAAATTAATTGCTATTATCGATGTAAAGTGTGCTTAGTTGTCACCCGCATACGGGGCAGAATATTCCTCCAAGAACCAAATGTTTGGTGACTTTTTTGGTTCCAGCACCATTAAGATCTGTAGTTACTTACAAGCTCACCTCACATGTTTTCTTCTGCCACTTAAAGGACTAGGGACAGTACCCTAGTCCTTTAAGTGTCGCATCTGATGAGGCCGGCTGAGTGCCATCATTATAACATGGTATGAATCTGTAATGGTAACCCTCTTTCCTGCCGTAGTTTACCATCGAGGTGAAATCAAATTGATATATCCCACATTTAAAAAAAGACAAGAGTACTGTAGATGGATGAATGGAACTGCCTGCCTGAGGGACTGAGATGGCGAGGTAAATGGGATTGATTGATTTTTTTCAAAGTCTTTATTGCATAAAAATAAACATTACATGTAACAACTCCAGTGTAAATTAAATCCTAGAGGTTAACAAATAAATTAGGTTACATTACACAAAGCTATTGCACTTTTTACGAATTTATACACATGTTTGTAGATCATTAAAAATACAGAAAATATAATGGATAAATTAGAAATATTGTTTATGCAAGCTTTAGTACAGCATTACATTTGATGCATACTTAAGTTAAAACTAAACAATAATGGTATAATACCATGAACATAATTAGTACAAAGATAATGCATTGTATGTAGGTATTAAAATAAAATAATTATTATCTATTGGCTAAGCAAAACGGACAAAAGATCGCTCCGGCAGTAAGCAAACAAGTTTTTATTTGATTTTTATTCAATAGGAACAGTCGCCGTAGTAGGTCCACGCCACCGCGCATGCGATGCGCACGGCCATACTGGTCTATATTATGCCTAAATAATACGGGTGATAACCGTGCGCATTGCCCCGCGTAGATCATTGGCGCACACGGGCCGCTGTGCAAGTCTATTCATCGCACTCAAGAAACAAGTGATGGGGTAATTTGTATCGGTTGTATTTGTCAATAAACGGAAGATTCTTCATACGACTCCTACACATGTTATTAATATAAATATTTTTACTAACTTGGTTACTGTACAAATAAAACTTTTTGGATAATTTAATAATGAATTCTCTTAAGGTTGGTAATTTGATTTTAATATGTAGTTTATTTAGATTTGTTCGTAAAGGGGTGTTAAACGCGTATTTAAGTGACTTGTTTTGAACTACTTGAAGACTATTAAAATTAGTGAGACATGTACCGCTCCATACCGGGCAAGCATAAGTTAGACAAGGTCGTATTAGTGTACAATATATATTAAGTTTAGTTGCACTACTAAGGCAGGATCGTTTGCAGAGAATGGGACTTAAAGCGTTTAATGCTTTAGTGCCTTTAATTTTTAGTTTATTAGTGTTATCACTCCAGTTGAGCTTGTTGTCTAACATAGTGCCCAAATATTTAACAGAACGGCTCCATCCGATCTCATGTCCATCAAAATTAGGATTACTCCCATTTACCTCGCCAACTCAGTCCCATATCTTGGTACTTACGTACCAAGATATTTTTTGGCCCAGGTCGAGGACGATGTCCATGGAAGAGGCTCTAAAACAGGCTTTACTTCTTTGGTTTTGGGGTTACTTCGAGGCTTTCTCGGTAAGGATTCAAACAGAATGAAGTAGTACGTGCCGTTGAGTTGCGGGCCAAAGTTTCGTGCTGTTGCGGGCCGAAGCTTCGAACGCATAAACGTGCTTTGAATCGTGTTATATGACAAAATTTGTAATAAAACTGACACCCATCTCATTTGTTTGTAGCTCATTTAACTATAAAATCCTAATCAACAAACCAGACAGAGGATACTAAACCAAGACATAAAAAGTAAAACGTAAAAACATTGTTGTTTTACTTACAGCGTCAGAATACGTCCTCAAAGAACGAGATACCTACTGCAAATATTACGAAGATCTAGTGAAAAATGTACGATTTACTTCTCAGAGTATTTATTGCAAATAAGTTGTGAGAATGAATGTCGAATTTTTGTACTGAACTGCTGTGTCGAAAGAAATCAAATTTTCAATGACATTTTAGGAAAACTACTATACTGTGTTTTCTTGCTAGATTAAAATTGGAAAGAAAACTTAAAATTCAATCAGAAAAATCCGAAGCCAGACCTTGTGCATAAGGAGGTGTTACTGACTCGATCGGCTTGCAGACCAGCAGGTAATGGTCAGGGAAGTTAGGACCCAAAGGAGCAGTGAATCTGCTGGCTATAAGTGCCTACTACCGGTTTTCAGCTTTGACCCTGGGGTTACTCATTCTCCTCTTTTAAGTTTGTTTTAACTGTCGTCTGTTGGTGAGATAATCCGTGTGGTGAAGGAGAAAGAACACAAGTATCACCACTCCGTCTCATCCGAAGGATGTGTCGTAGGAGGAGACTAACGGAAAAACACGCAGACGACATCACTGCGAGGGAAGGAAAACTCGAAATAAAACCCCGGGCCAACCTGTCCGGTCAACCTGGAAACAGTAGGCCAAAGCCTCCAATATTGGGAGAGGCCTGTATCCAGCAGTGGAATGCTATAGGCTTGATTGATGACTGTCGTCTGAACTCTCAACCCCGGGATGAAAACTTGTGCTAGAACCTTGTTTGTCGATTAGCAGATGTACCGACCCACAAGTGAGTTTCACTACGATTATAATTATATAACCTGAACATTTTGAGGAGGAACTTTTCGATGCTTAATTTGAACCTTTTGTATCCTATTTTATATTCTTGTAAATATTAGTTTATATCTTATTACATTCGTTTACATGATAATATATAATAATTGAAAGACAAAAAAGTTTATAAGTACATCAACTATTTCTTAAAAAAAAACCTAAACATACATTTTAGTACTCAAAGGGTAAAAACCAAATTCTATCTTCAGGTCATGTTTTATTAACCGTAATAACTAGACTGCTCAAATTTTGAACAAAAAATAATAATAAACAGAAATAAATATAACTGTACGTAATCTTTCATGTGCGAGTGTTGGAAAAGTGTTACTACACAGTGGAAGAATTTGTGAATGATGACTAAAATGTTTTTGTGACTAAATGTAAAGTTGTAGTTAATTGTACCTAAATTTTTTTATTTTATTTTATTTCATTTTGACGTTATAGTGTATTTTAATTGATTGTATGTATTTATTAGTTAAAATTGACATTTCAATACAAACTATGTTAGGGCACGCCGTAGTAACGGCGGTAAGACCCATCATGGGGGAGTGGCTAGAGAGGCCACACGGCAGCCTCTCGTACCGTCTGATGCAGATGATCACCGAGCACGGATGCTTCGGAAAGTATCTGCGTCGGATGCAGAAAGAGCCAACGTCCGAGTGCCATCACTGCGACGCGAGCGAGGACTCAGGTCCGCACACGCTCACCGAGTGTCCGGCGTGGGAGACGCCGAGGCGGGAGCTTGTGGCGGCCCTGGGAGTGAGGGTTCTCACGCTCTCCACCTTGCTCGCGGCGATGGTTCGCTGCGCGGATGCGTGGGCGGCCGGCGCCTCCTTTTGCGAGCAAGTAATGCTCGTGAAGGAGGAGGCGGGGCGGGAGCGGCAGCGGGAGCGACGAAGGATCGCAAGACAAGCTGCCCGCGTACGAAGGCAACTCGGGCGTCGGAGGTCGTTGAACGACCTCCGCCCCCCATGAGCGCCGGCCTGGGGGTGACAGGTGAAGCCGCCTGTCACCCTGGCAGAAGCAGGCCGCGGCGGTGGCGCGCCTCCCCGTTTCCGGGGACGAGTTGGGGAACTCTGTAGTCCCCACACCCGAGAAGAGGGCCATATCGTGAGAGATGGCCCTGGGTCGGCCGGGGTGCGAGGGATATGCCTGTCAACCTCACCTTCGTCAACCAGCGCGTTTTAGTCGGTTCGAGTCCGACATAACCTCCTCCACCGGCTCCGGTGGGGAGGTATCCGTGGGGATTTTGCGCACGTAAAAAAAAAAAATACAAACTATGTTTGTTTAGAAATAAATAAATTGAAAATTGAATTGAAATATTCTAATGCAAGGGCAAGTGAGAGTGTAACACTTCCGAATCTGTTGTTTTATTCTCATTGATTTTCAGCTAGGAAAGTTTTTCTCACGAGTGGTAGTTTTGTCATTCACAGTACGAGGAATTCGTGTTAAATTAGACCCCATTTACGCAAAACAGGTTTACTTGTGAATCCATTTAAGCGTATTTTTCCTTCATAAGGACTATTATTGGTGCTCACATATATATGAACGTGACTAGCAGCTTAATGCTTGTCTCGTGACAAGAACGAGCCTGCAAAATGTAAATGGGAACATACTATTTAACAAGGGTAGGAATTTTTGTGGAAAAATGTTGATAATGCAATGAATGGCAAATATTATATTTTAAAACATCTTGTAAGCTTTTTACCATATATGTTTAGGAAAGTGTGTTTCCGGTAAGCTTTAACTTGGGAGTCTTCAGGACTGGAGTGAATAGATTACTTCAAGGAGTCTTCCACTGTCGACCACATAGTCACTTACCAGCAGGTTAGAAACTCTTTTATACCACTTAGGTGGCAGACAAGCACACGGCCCACCTGATGGGAAGTGGTTACTGTGGCCTATGGACTCGTGCAACACCAGGAGCGTCACACTCGCGCTGCCGACCCTGAAGAAACCTCCTAATGCCCCTTTTGAAGAACCCCATATTGTAGGCGCATGGGAAGACCGCAGCAGGGAGTTCATTCCACAACTTGAGTGTGCGTGGGATGAAGTTTCTTTCATACCGCACAGTGCGTACTGTCTCAGGTTGCAATGTGTGGGGATGAACTCCCTGCCTACGGCGAGCGGTGCGATGATAGAATGTTGCTGTGGGCATCATGTCAAACAATTCATCTGAGCACAAACCGTTGTACAGGTGGTAGAACACACACAGCGAAGAAAAGTCCCTCCTAATGCGGAGAGATTCCACATCACCTGCGAGTATGGAATTGTCAACCAGCCTCAACGCCCGTCTTTGCACCGAGTCGAATGGGTCAAGCTGGTAAGCAGGCGCTCCAGCAAAAAGGTGACAGCAGTACTCCATGTAGGGCCGGACCTGTGCCTTATAAAGAAGGAGTCTCTGCCCCACAGTGAAGTACTGCCTCGCTCTGTTGAACACACCAAGTTTCTTTGATGCCAACTTAACCCTTACAGGGGCAATGCTCTGACCACTAAGCCACCGAACTTCGACTGAAATCATCCAAATCTTCCTATATATGATGAGACCGTCAAGCTGAGTGTCACCATTGTCACACGGTATGTGTAGGTAATGGTGACCCTCTTTTCTGAGACTTTGCCTTCAGCTTACGATCAGGCAAGGCGAAGTCTAATTGACGTGTTCTATATAAAAAAAAAATATATATAACTGCCTGATTCAATTTTCTCCTATCGTAATCGATTTGAATATTTAACATACTAAATGCTTTAAAAATTTCATTCAAATCGAAGTGTTGCTAGTAGACATTGAATAGTTCTACTAACTAGAGCTTGAAAGTGTACAATTTATGTATTAGATGGGTTTATGAGGCTCCATTATGACCCATAAAAATATGGAGTCAAAGGCCTACCCTACCTACTGATCGACAGATGAGAGTCAAGAGCAAGTTTTCCTTCGTAATTGAGGGTCAGACAACAATCACTACCATAAAAGTCAAATCAGAAGTTGAAAAGGAAATTGCAATCTTCGAACTCTAAAGTAAACTCCCCAGATGAAACTGGGAGCAACGCTAAGATGGTTATGAAGAGTTTAGAATAACGTAACTTTTACAGTTCTCCTCAGTACAATCTGCCTTTTCGCTAACTTCTTCTATCTTGCCAAGTTTTTTCTTCTTCTTCTTGTTCATCCTCTCGTTAATCCCGGTCGAAACCAAAGCTTTCACCTCGAAGTCAGAGGTCTATTTTTTTTTCCCACTTAGGTGGCAGACAAGACCATATCCCACCAGATGGAAAGTGGTTACCGCAGCCTTTAGTGTGTAACATCAGAGGAGTAGCACTCGCGCTGCCGACCTTGTAAGCACAGAGTTTCTGTGCCGTTAGTGTAGAAGACAAAGTAGGGCAAGCCTTTAGTCTTCCCACTGACAGTACAAACTCTCCAGTAAGCTCTGGCTACCCTACTCACCGCCGGGAACACAACGCGAAGCTATTATGGCTACGGTATTTTGAAGGGCGGAGGTACTTTCCCAGTCGGACTGCTCAATTGGACGGAAATACCGCCGTGTCCTACCTCCTACCTACCCTCCTTCCAGCCTAACTACGGGCTTAGCTGAACTTCGATATATTCCGTGAAGCGACAATCATCTAACCTCTTCAACACATTGGTGATCATTCTGAATGCTTCGAGCATTGCAGTTAGATCAGTTGTGTGTAGTTTTTAGGAAACTACCCGTAATGGCTGCTTCTGATATTTGTATGGCAACCGGGACAAACAGCTTAAGGTGCTCTTCGAACCACGACCAGTTTTCTTGGTCTCATATAAATATTTTCCAAGTAAAATTATTTTGAAATTGCTCACATGCGTAACCAAGGCGGATTGTAAGTCTAAAGACATAACCTTCCATTATGTAATATATTTGAGCCCCTAAGCTATAAGTTTAAGGAAACGTTCCTGTACATTTATCCCACATTTACTGAAGATTTTTCGCACTGTTTAACAATGAACAAAATACAAAGCGGGGTAAGAGTTTATCTTTAAGGAAATGGTTCTTCTAACAAAAAGGAATGGGCGTATACATCGCATTTTAAGAGACTGTTTTTCGTAGTTAGTTTCAGAATGATCTTGACTAGCAAAGTATTCAAAATGGTCTTAATAACTAGTAATGGTGCTATTACCAAACAGTTTTTATTTATTTAGTACCAAATATCAGAACATTTTGTCAATAGGAAGGGGGGTTATATAATACCAAGGCCTTGATATTAAGATAATCTTAAGTAGTATAACAACTTCGTGTTGTGTTCCCAGCGGTGAGTAGGGTAGCCAGAGCTCACCGGAGAATTTGTGCAGTCTGTGGGAAGACTAAAGGCTTGTCCTGCTTTGTCTTCTGCACAGCACAGAAACTCTGTACTTACAGGGTTGGCAGCGCGACTGTGACTCCTCTGGTGTTACAAACGTCCATAGGCCACGGTAACCACTTTCCATCAGGTGGGCCGTGTGCTTGTCTGCCAATTAAGTGATATAAAAAAAAAGTATTTTTCTGGTTAAGACCAATTTTATGCTGACTGTACCGACCTTCAAATGAGGTTCGCTGGGCCTTCGAGGATGTAGGCAAAGTCCAATGTGGTTATTCTTATACCATATATATACAGTGCTGTGTCGATAATGAGACTTAACGAATAGAAATACTACTTAATATTACAGATGTGAATGTTTATTTTATTGACGGTCTCTATCGCGTAGGGTCAACGTTAAACTATGCAGGTAGCGCAGGTTCGATGTACGCTCAATGCGAAAATGTATACGCGTGAATATTTGTATTGGTCTGACCAATATTGTTTTTTTTTTTAAAAGAATATTAGAACCAAAATTACTAATTCCCTCTAACCAATCCAGCTAATCTAAATCGCTTGTGTTATGAGTGGGCTCACGTTTGTAGTGTAATGGCCAGGATTTCAATACCAATAAAATATCTAAGTATAGAATACGTATAAACATACGTATTCTAGATGCCATAACACAAGATAGATAAGCTAAGCTTACCATCAGTCTAGATAGCGTTGTGTAGAATGTTGTAGAATTATGAAGATGTTTCAATGTTTGTTATTCAATCACGCTCTAACAACTGAATGAGTACTAGTTCAGCTTGGTACAGAGACAGTTTAAAGTCTGGAATAGGGATTTTTATCCCGAGAACAGGTTCCCAAGGGTTGCGGGAATGAAATCAAAATTCCAACGTGGGTTGAGCCGCGGGGCTGATACCCGCGACTAGTACCAAATAATTTTTTTTCCGACTCGAGCTAGAACTTTACATACACTCATGGTTTTTTTTAAATAGGGCACCTCGATTGGACTTCACCTCGCCTGATGGTAAACTGAAGGCAAAGTCTCATCAAAGAGGGTCACCATTTCAAACATAACCACGGTACAATGACAGCTTGACAGTTTGGTCAGGCCGCCAAGCTGAGTGCCACCATTGTAACATACTACGTGTTTATAATGGTGAGCCTCTTTTCTGAGACTTTGACTTTAGCTTATCATCAGGCGAGGTGAAGTCAAATTGGCGTGTCCTATATAATCACACCCCGCTTATAGTATCCGGGACTGTAGGAAGAAGGAACTGTAGAAAAAATCTTTTGCCACTAAATTATAGTCAATACATACATATTTATCCCGGAGGGGTAGGCAGAGGTGAATTAACACCCACATTTCACTAATAATTGTATTCGGTTCCACGTAATAGGGGGTGGGCCTATTGCCGTATTCCGGGCACTATTGTTGACTCGAGCCATGCATCTGAGGCTAAGTCTAGGCTGTATATATCTTTCTGATGTTAAACAGCCCTATCCCTTAGTCGCATTGTTCGACACCACATGGGAAATGACGGGGGGGTCCAAATTCTGCTCTGCCGGGAACCACGCGGCAAATGTTATAGTCAATATGAATGGACAAATTAATCAGTTAACGATGTCTGTTCGTTCAATGCTTCATAACCGTAATTAATTCTGAATATTAAATTTGTACGCTTTAATATTTCAACAGACGAACACCTCTGCGATTATGCAGTAATAATTTATCGCATAGCTGTGACAACGAAACAGTGTTGCTATGCGAAATTATCATTGAAATTAAACCAGCTAGTGAGGAGACACTTGGGACTATTTTGGTTGCAGTCAAGTTAATTTGGACTGTCGGCAATTCGCTGGAAATTAGCTGATCGGCCCCAGCTTCGCTCGTGGCTTATTTTCAAACCTCTAATTCTTTTAAGTCCAATAATTTAAGATAATCTCCCGGTTTTGTTTACGTTCATAATCACTACTCGACTCTCTTAAGTGATAGCGTGATGATATAGAGTCTAAAACCTTTAACGATAAATGAGCTACGTGTTAAAAAAAAAAGCGTGTTCTAACAAACGAACTTTTCAGCTTTATAATATCAGTATATATTTATGTAACTTTCATTGCGTGCATCGAATTAAAAAATAACTTGCCGAAAACCCTGGATACCCCCTGCTGGAGTCGGCGGGGGTAATTATGTTGGACTCGAATCGACTATAACCGCACGACCACCTCAGGTCATCAGTTGCTGGGGAAAACTATGCTAACTATACTTAAAATAAAATAAATAAATAAATAAAAATAATTTATTTCGGACAACAACGAATCCATATCTTGTTAGTAACAATATAACCACTTAAAAATATGTTAGTAAAACTTTGCATTGTCTTTGTCATTTATGATATTATTTAATGTCAAAATAGAGGAATAGAAGTAATGTCACACAGTAAAAATCTAAACTATTATGTCAAATTTGTAAATAAATTAATTAACGGAGCTTATTAAATTAAGAATGGTGAAGGAGCGGTAACAGTGTGCGTCTGTTCTTATTTTATCACCTTTTTATTTATTTTTAATCATTCACGCAACCTTATTACAGGTTGCGTGAATGTGTGTAAATTCTATAAAAAATGAAATTATGACGTCACTGTTGTTTGTTTCATACAAGTTAATTCACAATATATTCAGAATCAAAGAATCAATTTCATTTATTCAATTTAGGCACACAAAGAGGACATATGAACGTCAAAATTTTACAATTGGATATGTCAAGAAATAGTGTAAAAATATAAAATAAATTAAATATAAATCATTGGAAAATTATTCTTTCGCTGGTTCGGTAGGTTAGTTCTACTGAGAAGATACCAGCAAGAGACTCAGCGAACTATATTAGAACTAGATGATTTTTCTTTTTTAAATTTGCTTCAGTTTACAATTTATTTTGTGCGAGCAAGCAAGAGACTTATGTTGACCACGCATTAACATCATCAAGATACTCATCCACTTTATACTTATAGTAACCTTTACTCATTAAAGTTTTTTTCACTTCTATTTTAAATTTATTTATTGGCATATTTTTTTTTTACGTGCGTAAAATGCCCACGGATACCTCCCTACCGGAGCCGGTGGAGGAGGTTATGTCGGACTCGAATCGACTAAAACGCACGCCGCCTGTGGGTCGCTTTGGTTGCCGAAGGTGAGGTTGACAGGCATATCCCTCGCACCCTGGCCGATCCAGGGCCATCTCTCACGAACTGGCCCTCTTTTCGGGTGTGGGGACCACAGAGTCCCCAACTCGTCCCCGGAAACGGGGAGGCGCGCCAAGCACGCCACCGCCGCGGTTATTAGCATATTAATCAATTGAAGGAAAAATTAGTAAGCTAGACAAAAGCATTTAGTAAGCTAACTATTCAAATTGATTAAAATACACAATAATGATATCGGGAAGTTAGCCTGTGACCTCGACCAGTGTACCCTGGTCGAAACGTCAGGCAAACCAAAGGTATGTAGTACTTATACCATGATCGCGTTAATAGATTGATAGATAATTCTTTATTGTACACCAACATCCGATCAAGAACCAAGCGGTTCGGTGACTCTTTCCTCTGTCGCCTGGAATTCATTACCAGCTCACGTGTTTCCCTCTTCCTACAGTCCCGGGTCCTTTAAGTGGGGCGTGAAAAAGCATATGACAAGACCGTCAAGCTGAGTGTCACCATTGTCACACGGTATGTGTAGGTAATGGTGATGGTAATGGTGCCTCTTTTCAGAGACTTTGCCTTCAGCTTACCATCAGGCAAGGCGAAGTCTAATTGACGTGTTCTATATATAAAAAAAAAACCAACAGATTTATAGTAGGACAAATAGGTAGCATGTATACAGTTCAATGTACAATGGGTGGCCTTATCGCTGAAGCGTTTTCTTCCAAGCAACCTTGGGATGGACAGTAATGTTATAAAAACAAAAGATATGGTGTAGTTACCGACTAAACTTAAATAGATAGTGTATTAAAACAAAAGAAAGAGAGAAAAGTAAGTAAAATAAAATTAATATACGGCTTTACACAAAGTATTATCAACATAAATACTGACTAACAAATAGATATATAAATTAGATAGTTCATACTAATACGAAGGGAAAATAGTGAGTGAGCACATAATTTGTGACATGTTTACCTACTGTGCACAACATGATAGGTAGTGTTTCTTGACCATTAATTTAAACACATTTAGGGATTCTCGTTAACATTATTGTATATCATGGAACGCGAAAGTTTAAAAGTTTAAAAGCGATTAAGATATAGAAAAAATTGAAGCGGTTCAGGCGCCGTAAGACGGATATATGTGTAGAAGAATTTGGATGGTTTCCGGGAAGTTTCTGTGATCTCCGGAAACCTTACAGAGGCAACGCTCTGACCACTAGTCTAGCAAGGGAAAGATCGCGGGTTCGAATCCCGCTTGAACCGATTTAATTTTCTCTATATCTTAATCGAATTATGTATTCGATGTTAGTAAAAAGTAATTAGTTTGACGTTTGATTTTGATTTGATTGATTGAATAGCGATTAACTTATACTAACTATATAGTTATTTAAACTATCATGGTCACTCACATCAGTATCAAGCTGAAACAAAATCGCGAGTGGATACAGTGAGCATCGTATGTCGTGAACGTGATCGAGATCGGGTTCGAGTTTGTAGTGAGAGTGAAACCGATAGTAGTGCAGATACGCGTAGTAAAAGAAATCGAAAGAGGGTAGATCGATACGACGACTCCTAGGAAAAAACTTTTTCTTTGTTCACCGCCACTACTCCAGTTCCTCCGTGATCATGGTGCTTGCAACAGCGCCGAAATATCGGAAACTCAAAATAATGAAACATGGTAAATATCCCGTTTATTCTGATACTGAAACTTATACTAACCTTAAGAAACCTGGGGAAGCGGATAATGGGGTTGATGCCGATCTTCAGCTGGATGAGGTCTAAGGGCGTCAAAGATGCGATGTCAAATAAAAACGAGCGTGATGACAGATAGTGCCTTGCTAACTTCTTAGAATCGTATACCTGTGAACAGAATATTTAGATTATTTAGACCGTAGGCAGCAGCAGATGCAGCGTGCTGTGATAAAAATCTCAATGTTGTATTGATTTAATTCATTGCAACTTTTTTATACTGATTGGGTGGCAGACAAGCACACGGCCTACCTAATGGGACGTGGTTACCGTGACTGCTGCCGACTGATCTTGTCAATGGACCCGTTTATAGGTATCAAGTATTTCCGTCCAATTGAGCAGTGAGACTGGGGAAGTACCTCCGCCGTACAGAATACCGCGGGCATAATAACCTCGTGTTGTATTCCCGGCGGTGAGTAGGGTAGCCAGAGCTCTCTGGAGGGCTTTTGTGCAGTCAGTGGAAAGACCAAAAGCTTGTCCTATTTTATATTTTACACAGACTCTTGGTTTTGAGTGTGACTCTTGGTTTTGCACGCGTCCGTAGGCCACGGTTACCACTTTCCATCAGGTGGGCCGTGTGCTTGTCTGCCACCTATAAGTGGTATAAAAAATACAAATCAATCAGCATATGTTTATTTACCATAAGTCCTTGCTCCAAATATCCCGTACGCAGCTGGACGACTAAGTCCAGCGCGAAGACCAAGTCGCTGAAGCCATCGCACGTCAACCAGAAGTAATGGCACATGATCTGTTGGACAAAGGAGTTGCAATATATTATAAACTATAGATACGTTGTCCGCACTCTAAAATGGCAAAATAAAATATTTTACACACTAATCATAAACGCTACAGTGCGCTACGCAAAAAAAAAATAATAATAATAAATTCGTAAATAAAACACCGTGGTAGCCTGCCCGGCACTATTGTTGATTCGAGTCATGCATCTGAGGCTGAGTTTGGGCTGTATATATCTGTCTGATGTTAAACAGCCCTATCCCTTAGTCGCCTTGTACGACACCACATGGGAAGAAATGGGGTGGCCCTAATTCTACTCTGCCGGGAACCACGCGGCGGCTTACAATATCACATCGTCGCTGTCATTTCAAAATGTCATATGTTTAACTACCCTGTTTCAGGAAACACAAAAAATGATTTTTTTTCGTGCTACTATGTACAAAGTTTGTTTTTTTTTTTTGAATAGGAATATTTTTTCCATGTCTATTCAACCGTAATATCCGTAAAAACAGATTGTAAGTAGAACTTGAAAATTTGTAAACATGACCCTTTTAACATTATTTTTTTTAATAAAAATCCAAACATATGACATTTTGATTGTCTTTATGACATTTTGACTGATAGGTTTTAATAGAATGACCTTTTGATACTTTATGTAAGGAAATAAAAAACAGACATTAATAATCAAACAACTATAATTCTCAAAAAATAAACTAGAATATCAAACATAAGAACCTCTTATAAAAAACTAACAATAACTGCTGGTTAAGTACCTATTAAGTAAGTGTAATCAGCCTCATTTTTTTAACAAAAATATAAAACTAGCAGATTTAAGGCATTATTAGTATTCCTTATTTTAATTGTAGCTAACAAAATTCGAATTGCAAACTGTTTAAAAATAAAATTATAATGATATTAGTACTTTTGGTTTAATTGCTTACTTAATCAGTCTCATTTAATCATAATAATCAGACTCATTAAAAAAACTTATAATTATCAGAACCTGTTAAATACTCAGGATAATCATATTTTTATAATATAGGTAACTAATTCGTAACTATAGGTATACATATAAAAATCTAACAAATTCAATATTATTACCAACAAAATATTAATTAATAATATTTAAAAAAAAAACAGGTTATTATAGTTGGTGCAATGCTATTAGGTATCGAAATATTTCATTTTAACTGTTCTTGATATGAGGACAAGATGATTGATTTTGGCATGCATGAGGTAGGGTGTCATAATAAGAATGATAGTTTTCGTGAAGTGAAGTTTTCAGGTCTTGTAAATCTTGAAACTTGCGAAGATCAATATTTCTTTTTGAACTGTAGAGTGGAGGTAGTATAATGTCAGGATTAATTGGCAATCTCGTTCTTCTGGGCAAAAGAGTCCAATCATCATCGTACAAAATTTTATATTCAATTGTGCCATTGTGATTATATTTTAAGCAACGAATGTCAGTCACGATGTTATCACCAGCCCTGTAGCCAGGTCGTATACTTGAGTAATATTGTAGTTTAGAATAATCCTTGAAAAAATTGTAGTTAAGACTATGGACTTCGTATGGAGCTGGATTCTTTCTAGCTGATTCGATTATGCCGACATATTCAGCAGGAATATAAACACAATCTTTCTTCTGAATTTTTCTCTCTATTACGCTATGTTCTGAATCTACTTCCATGAACGTATGTCCATGTTCTAAATACTTGTGCTCAATAATTATTCCAAGTTTGACCGCACAGTGTAAAATTGCATTCGAAACTACTTGGTTTCGATTTTGATAGCAACAACCATCGGACCATAACACAATTTTTGTCAAATTGGTTTCTGATCTTTCAAATTCTGTATTAATAAGGTCACTGTATAAAGACGCAAAAGCTTCTGCTTCTAGCCCACCATTTACTTCATCCCACAAGTAGCATCTACCATGTCGCGTCACAAGATCATATGAAGTAAAATTGTGAAGTTTTAATTTGATCTTGTAATACGCTTTCGACACATTCAGTTTTGGAGCTAACAATACCGCTTGAACATCCACACAATATACTTTCATCGTATTGTCCATTTCCGCAAGTCTTTTGTCATTAGATTTTTCGTGTCTGCCCATAGTCTTCCTTAAAATGTGTGAATCATAAGTACTTTGATCCAATCTGGACTGAGTAAATGCAAAACAAGTATCGCACTGATCTTTGCGGTTTTGAAACAAAGTCATGTTTTGTTTCTTTAGTTCTTCTAGAAAGTGGGTCCATGAAAATGGTTTAATACTGTCTTCAGCAGCTTGTTTTTGATAAAAACTGTGAAGTTCTGTTAATGATGACCAATTTGGTTCCAGATAAATCTTGGTTGAGTTTGCACGACAGTAGTGCGATTCCATTTTTGGCAAGGAATTTAAGAATGATTCTAGATGAATTTGACGTTCAGTATGTGGTTGTGGTGGACGTGGAGCCGCCAGGCTGGGAATTCCATTTTGGCTACTCAAGGACCACATTCTTACACTTTTTTCACCCAAATCAAACGTATTTAGAAACATATTTTTGCAGACACGAAATTTTGTTTCATCTACCCGCAAATGATAATTCAGAGTAATATTTCTACGAGTGCTGTCATTGTTCGGCCTTCTAGACGTAGGTTTTACCTTAGTAACTAAACTGGCTACATAAACTTTTCTTTGTTCCCAATTTAAGTTTTCCCAAAAGTTGGTATGAAGTTTTTTTCTTGCATCTTCTGTCAACTTTCTGCAATCGAATACAGCGGATTTACAGTTACAAGGACTCTTCATTTCTCTACCAGGTCTTGTATTAGTTTGAGTCCATTTACCTGCTTGCTTCTTTATCCCTTTATAGGATTTGCCTTGCATTCGTCGCATCTTTTGTCGGTTTCTGTCCCATAGCGGTTGTCTTCTGATACCACGTCTTTTTTTTGCTAAAGGAATATTTTCTGATTCAGATTCACAAGCTGTAGACGATTCCTCCTGATCTGGGGCATAATCACCGTCTTGATCGTCATCACTGCAATTTATTTCGGAATCCTGCGCCATAGCTTCTGATATTATGTTGGACGTATCATTTATATCATGGTTTCGGAATTCACCAGTAGTTTCGTCTAAGATAAAAGATGTAGAAATTAAGGGAGAAGATCTAGAACACGCTGCGTTTTGAATACTTCCAGCAGTAATTTCGTTTAAAAAGGACTTTTCCATAGGTTCACCGTATTCTAAGTTTGAATCTTGTGTTATTGTCGGATCTTTTGAGGTGCATGAGATAGTGATATTATCCAGAACCATATTATGCGAACTTTGGTTTGTTGTATCAAAAAAATGTGAACTCAAAGTAGAAGGACTAGAACAGGGCGATATATCAATAACAGTTGTGGTTTCCTGTACTAAATTATTCGTTACAGTTTCGTCTTCATTATTAAAATCTACTTGATGTGGTAATATGGCTATTGAAATAGATGGGTTAGGTGTAGTAGACATGACCAAATCAGATTTAGGGGAACATGCAGCAGTAATAGGATTTGTCATAACTGAACTAGAACAAGGTGATTTTTTAATAGCATTTGCTTCCTGTATAGAATTAAACATTGTTTCATCTTGATCATTCAAATCTGCTTCATCATCAAGACAGTTAGCTTGCATCATATTGTTATCACTGATACCTGATATTTTAAGTGCTCTTTGGAGTAGATCTGCTCCTCTGCTAAACCTCTTCATTCTGATCTATAATTAAATATTAAAATTAAATACTTTATTACAACGCCAAAAACACTAAATTTTAATACGAAAAAATATATCAAGCAGTCTGAGTGATTGAAAATTGTGTAAGTATACCTAAATACTAAATTTTATTGATTTAGAGTGACTTCACTTCAATTTTTCAAGTTATCCTTAGCAAACCCTTTCATTTGATCCCCATATTGTAGTAGGTAGTTAATTTTAAAAAATATCAGTCCGCCATCTTGTTTATGAAGCCATATGGGATTTAGAATTACGTCACATAGTTAACCATGAATTATCAACCAAACTGAATGAGTATACAAAATTTCAACTCAATCGGTTAACGATATCTACTTCAAAATTGAGTTGCAAGATTGTACCCAAACTAACAAGACAAGATTGTAACCTACATACATACAAACATTGCTAGTTAATTAAAAGCTTGTAAAAATTATTGCTCTCTAAACTGCAGAAGTGTGATAACAAAATTGGCTTTGGTAACAAAATCCTTATGAATTAGGAAAATTAAAAGTGTAAACACCTCTCACCACTTTATTAAAAAAAATACGCCTTATTAACAATTCGTGTAGTATAACAATAGTATTTACTGCTATAAGCAAGTAAAAATAACTTACCTTGTTTATTTTGGAGGTAAACACTTTGTTTTTCTATTGTTTTATGCACTACATAATACACTTAACATTTCGCGGTTACCGGTGTCAAACGTCAAAATATCATTATCTGTCAAATTTGTTATTCCAAAAGGCGTATGTTTAAGATACGACATGTTGACAAAGTCATTTAATATAAGACTTTATGACTAGTGCAATAAAGTCCATATTCGTTGAACACAACATCATACGATATTTTGACATATTGAAGATTACGTTTCATACAACGCATACAGACTATAAAAAAAAATCGAAAAAAAAACATACGACATTTTGATATGACAGCGACGACATAAGAAAAAAAGTCTTGCTAAACTAGCAAGACTTTTTTTCTTGTAATAAAAACGATTGCTGCTTGTTTTTACCCAACTGCGCTAGCGAGGGTAATGTGTTACTTGCGTATGTATGTATGTTTGTATGGATGTATGTATATTTCTTTGATCCCCTCTGTATTTGTTGCATTGAAATGAAAGGGGTCTCAAATAAAAGGTGTTCATCTCGTGAGTGTCATAGAAATTAAACCAGTACATAAAATGTCAACAAAAACTATGGTAAAAATTTTTGGAGCTTACATGCGTGTAATCAAAATTATTATAACATGTAAAATTTATTTCCTTTTTCCAATTATTTAGACATCTCAGGACTTCACACACAGGCCCGCCGGTTTTTTAAAACATCATAAATATGGTAGTTATTAGTATTCATCACACTTTCATTTAGGTAAGTATATTGCACAAAATAAATGATTACAATACGATTACACATACAATAAATAAAGAAAAAGCTTCAAAAATAAAGTAATGCTCGTTAAAATTTAAAACATTCTTTTTTCAAATGACCATACCATAGACAATTCAAAATATACTTCTCAATAAAACTTGGCGGGAATTACGCATGATAAGACAATTTTCCATTCAGCCAGCATTTATGTACAAAGTAATTTTAAAGTTATGAACAGAACTCATCTGCCAATTCCAAACTAATTTCATTAATATGCACCCAATCAAATCGAGCGGCTAACTTGACTCGAAACTTGAATGTTCCAATTTATCACGCCACATTTCTGGCATAGGTAATAAGTTGACAAAATATTTTATTATGGAAATAAAATATGATTTAATTATGATTCGTTTTCATTTAACGGTTAAAATATTATTTGATTTTGAAACGTCTGTTTGAATTTGTCTGATAGACGTAGTACGTAGTGTTCTATGCTGATAGATTCTTTTACATTTTCTGTCTATATAACTTATCAATAAGTCGAATTCGAATTGAGAATAAAATCGCATTACTTTTTATCCGACTACGGCGAAGCCAAAGGAGGGTTGTGATTTTGACAGGCTATGCATTTATGGGTGTATGGAGGTTCATCTGTACTGATTAGAACTGGACAAATGAGGTATCATTATTTTGTCTTGATCGTCCGTTGGTTATAGGCTATATGACGTATAGCTCAATTTAATGAAGCGCCCTCTAGCGGTCATAATGTACTGTGTTATAAAAAACTTGAGATAAATATGCCGTGTTTGGTATCATCTGAAAAGGCTTAATTAGCACAATATAAATATGTATAAACTATAGCCGTTGCTTGCTCCAAAATACTATAAACAAAAAAATTATAAAACCCGACTACTGAAAAGTCACGCTTTAAAAAGTATTAAACAAGAAAATATCAAGAATAGCGGTCCCGTATGCGGTCGTATGCCACTTAGTCTAACCAAACAATACATTCTAGGGAAAAGTGGCATATGACCACAGTTATTCTTGAAATGTACTAGTTTAGTACTTTTTAAAGTGTGACTTTTCAGTAGACGGGTTTTAGTTTTAAACTTATAGACGAAAAGTGGATTTAGTATGATAGTAATTCAGTGATATCAATCATTACTAAGCTAACCTAATCAATGACTTGATGTTTAATTAATGATTTAATACTGTTGGGAGTTTACGCGACAAACAGACATTGTAATAAAACTGTCTAAGTATTTTAGCGGATTTTATCGTGACAGATTCATTCCATCTACCATACTGACGTGATTGAGTATCAAAGTATCCATCTTACCTATCATCTCAAAGTACCCAAAATCTGTTCACGAATTAAGATAGAAAAAATGTAATCGGTTCAGGTGGGATCCGATATTTCGTACGTGTATCGGTAGATTGCTCCCACTGTTGCTGCTAGACAGATATAAATAGGAAAATCTGTTTGACTTCAGGCCAGATTCGGTGGGTAAGTGTTTAAAGCATTACCCCGGTAAGGAAAATTCTAATTCCGAGTGCAAATCAAATCAAATCATATTTATTTGTTTAAACATGTGTTATACATATCTACGTGTGCATGCAAGATGTTAGGTCAACAATTTTTGTCCAACATGTTTAGCCGTATATATGTCGGCGTATAAAGCTTTCTGCCTTTGTAAAAAAAATAACAATACTTAAACAAATATACGTCTAAAGTCTAAATAATGAAAAAAAATATCAAGTAATAAAATAAATCAATTAAAAGAGAAATGTCAAAACAAAAAATAGTAATTAAAAACAAAATAAACAATAAATGTCAGTAAGTAAAATGTAAGAAAACAATACTTTTACCGATTCAATTATTTTTCTCAATCGATTTGAAAAGTTAGCATTTTAAATGCTTTAAAATTTTATTCAAATATGTTCACCTTAGTTCTTGCTACAACATACAAAAATTTGTTAAAATTATTTTTTATTCAATTGTTATTACTATTCCATTTAATATATTTTTACGATAAAAAATCGGGTTTCAAAATCAGACACTCTTAATAGTCATACAAATGTGTGCCTTCGTACACCGGCTTAACAATTTAGAAACGCAATATAATAAAGCGCCTTTTAATACCAATAAAAAGCACAAAAACGTAGCATAGATTGAAACCGTAATATCCTATATCAAAGAGAAATATCGAAAGCGAAGACAAACAGCCAAACTGGGTGCGAATCGATTCACGTTTTATAACAGAATCGGTCGGAATGAACCTCTAAGGATGTTTGCAAGTCGCGACCTTTGTTTACAAAAAACACTTCGGCGACGAATGGGTTAACTTAGTAGACCGAAGTAGTAAGTGGAGTGTTGGAAAGCGAAAAGTATTGTTTTGTCTGTGGTTTATTTCTTTTTTGGCGGCATTTTCTTTTTTGTGAAATGTTATGTGCTTAGATCGTATATGACGTGTAGATACAGCCTGCTAACAAAATGCTTCGTAAAAGCGGCGTGAGATATGCGTTTTGTGTAAGCTAGTGTCAAAATTTTTCTTTAAACTGTCAATGGGTGTATGTCATGGGATGTTAGTTTATTATGTATCTATATGTCAACTTATACAAAAGTTGTAGCCATTTTTTACGTCGGAGATGACACTTGCTGTATCTTGATATAGAGTTTGTAAATAGTTAAAAGGTTGAGTGTGTTGTTGTTATGTGTGACTTGTAGGGATAGCGAATTTTTTTAATAGGATTTTTCATTGTGCTGCTTATTGTTGAAAGATGCTGAAAAAAGTCATTGATTGGACCTGGCGATAGCGCTGTAGATTTATTTTGTTACATACATACATATAATCAAACCTTTATCCCCGTAGGGTTAGGCAGAGGTGAATTAACACCCACATTTCAATAATCATTAAATTCGGTCCCACGTGTAATAGGGGGTGAGCCTATTGCGGAGGTGGAAGTAAGACACCACAGTTTGTTAATTTGTTTATTCCTACTTGTTATTATTTACATTACTAGACCTTATATACTATACTATTTTATAGCTATAGAGTGGGGGCTGGCAACAAGTGTCACGTACATATGTTTGTGCATCGTTGCACTTTTGTTGTTATGGCAGAGGACGTGATTTCTTATTTGTGTCACCTAAGAACTGAATTTATTTCCTTATAGAAATCACGTCACCTGATCATGACTGCCATATAACTCCCCCCTTAAATAATTTCTCTGTGCTGTGGTGCTGTATTGCGTGCTGTAGTGCTGTGGTGCGTGCATTTCTTCTTCGATGTGACGGTGTCTCTTCGTATGATGCGCTGGTTTGATTGTATGTTTGCTCGGAATACTCGGTAGTAATGTATGCCACTATTTTCTAGTTGCATCTTTTTATACTATAATCTGAAGCGGACAGTGGGGCGCGATATTCTTCCCGTACGTGTTCTTTTTATGTTTATATTCCTGTCTGTTTTATCTTGATCTTCGGTTGTTTTCTTATCTTCCTCGCTAATCAAGAATGCTGGTTTCAGTCTATCTATTGACACGTTTGTTTCCTTTTTCGCCGTTTTCCGGGCACAATGGTTGGCTCAAGCCATGCATATCAGGCTGAGTCTCAGCTGTATATTTCTGTCTGATGTTAAACAGTCCTATCCCTTAGTCACCGTCACTGTCCCATGCGATGTTGTACAAACAACATCGCATGGGAAAAGATGGGGCGGTCCAAATTTTACTCTGCCGGAAACCACGCGGCTATTTTGTTACGTCATTTTAAATGGAAACCGAGCAGCTAGTACCTATAATAAAATCTGTGAGTTAAAATTTTGACGAGTCCCAAGCTTAACATTATCTTCTTAATGGATTATTTTAATATGCTGTACTAAAAAGTTTAACCATAAATGAAAAATTATGTGTCAATCAATGATGACATAAGTATAGATACGTCATGCTAGCTCTATTTTTGAAAGCTGCTATGTTCCTGCATAGTAGCTTTCAAAAATAGCGCTAGCACTAAGTAGAAAAATAAAAAAAGTAAAAAAATGTTAATAACTTCTTTTTTGGTGTAGCGCACTGTCGCGTCTCTTATAAGTGTCATATTTTTTTTTTGTCGCCATTTTAGAGTACAGACAACATATTTATAGTAGCTTTTAACAATTTGGTAGGTATCTAATTAACTGTTTATTGTAAATGATTATACCTACTACTTATTGGTAATAATGAATTTAGTTACAATGAGCTGCACAGTAATAAAAATGTTGTGTTGTGTTTCCGGCAATGAGTAGGGTAGCCAGAGCTCACTGGAGATTTTTTGTGCTGTCAGTGTAAAAACTAAAAGCTTGTCCCTATTGTTTCTTATGCACTGACGGCACATTAACTATCAGTTCTTACAGGGTCTGTACCACTGGTGTAATTCCCCTGGTGTTGCACACGTTCATAGGTCATGGTAACCACTTTCCATCAGGTGGGCCATGAGTTTGTCTGCCACCTAAGTTGTTTAAAACAAAAATATTGCCAGCTAGTTTTTTAAAATCTACGATATGCACATGCCCAATTATAAGCATATTTCATTAATTCACTTTAAACAATGAAGGAAGCCTAAAAACATCCTCCTTTCTTAAAGTTGGTTAAAACAAATCGCCACAGCATGTACATACGGGTGTGTTTGACTATAAAATCCCCTTGAGGGTCAACTCATCGAGGATATGGAGTCGTAGCTATACCATAACGGTCAAATCAAATCAGGCTATTCCCCGGTGACGTGTAAACGGACTTGTCCTATGTTGAGTGCGGGGTTACTGCGAGTATGTTCGTGCCTTTTTGATGGGTTATTTATTCAAGCGCTGTAGGGTTAACAAAAGGCTTCCGGCTACAGTTCACATCCCCGGCCATAGACAAATATTGAGTATTTCTTGTACAAGTTCTATTTTTGTCAGGTACTTGTATATTAGACGTGATTATATGAAAAAAATTATACCGCTTTTTGTTTCAAATGTAGAATACATACATACATATAATCACGCCTTTATAAATGAAGGGTAAGGCAGAGGTGAATTATTGAGCTCACCCCCTAATACGTGCGACCGAATACAATTATTGGTGAAATGTGGGTGTTAAGAATGCTTATCTGCCTAAGAATATTAAAACTTTAAACTGGAGATTGATGGCGCTCGGTGGTATAAAAAAAAGAATTTGGACCACCCCATCTCTTCCCATGCGGTGTAGTACAAGGCGACTAAGCGATAGGACTGTTGCATGGCTCGAGTCAACAATAGTGCCTGGAAAACGGCAATAGGCTCACCCCCTATTAGGTGGGACCAAATACAATGATGGTGAAATGTGGGTGTTAATTCACCTCTGCCTAAGCCTCCGGGGATAAAAGCGTGATTATATGTATGTATGTCTAATTATATGGCTTACGCAAATATGATCTAGTATCCGAATACTGCAACATGCTCCAGTGGCTCCCAATTCATCTTCGATGGAATACTCGCATCCTTTCTTTACTTTATAACATCTGATTTAACCCTCTCACTTCCCCTTATCTCAGAGAACATTTCAAGTTCCTACGTGACACGCATTCGAGTAGCTAAAGCCGGAACTACAGTGGTGAATGCACACTGTTTTATTCTAAATCAAAGAAAATTTTGCACGATTCTATAGTATCGTAGGGACAGCACTGTATTCCCAGCGGTAAGTAGGGTAAGAGCTCAATGGAGTGTTTTTGTGGTGTCTGTGGGAGGACCAAAGACTGGTCCTGCTTTGCTTTCTGAACTGACAGCACAGAAACTTTCTGATCTTACAGGGCCGGCACCACAAGTTAACTCTACTAGAGTTGCACTCGTCCGGAGGCCACGGAAACTACGTAACATTAGTGGAATTGAAAAAAAAAACGGTGACGGCCTCAAAGAATAGTTGGTTTTACAAGTTTGAATTCAGAACATCTTACCTGCAATTCGGGGAAGCTTTGCCTGACAATCAACGTCCACAGATTGTACAACACGCAGAGAGTGATGAGCCACAGCCAATAGAAGTAGAAATTCTCGTCAGGATTGACGACCGTTCTTGGAGCGCGAACTCTTCTCCGCCTCGTTCTGTTACTGGATCTGTGTTCGCCTGTAGCGCCTTCCGAGCCTGTATCTTCTACCTGATACAGAAAATGGCATTTTATTATCCTAGATTGATTCTATTAAAATGCCAATGAATTTTATTAAAAAAGAAAATATATGGTGGGAGTGGGGCGGCGGAAGGGAGGTCAGACGGCTATCGCTTCTCTAAAAACTAAAAATACTTACTGAGGTAGGAGTGGCCCTGTACAGGGCTGATAGAAGGCTGTCCACAATGGAGAGCAGGCTAGGGGCAGGCTGATTCCTAACGCAGGAAATATATTAACGCTTGGTCTGTTGTGCTCTCTTTCGCGCATTTTGCGTTGAATTCCACCAATAAGGCCGACGTCATGAGACGATACTTGGCTAGGGGAATAGGTGCATTACTTTCGAAGATTTAACAATGTTTTGTATAAATGCCTACTAATGTAAATGTATTATTTGATTTCATTTTAAAAATCCCTACAGATTAATTGTAAGTATTCTAAAGATTTTACATCCATACTCTTATATTGGGCAGTCCCACCTCTGTGGGACCTACCTATCAAAAAATTTACTGCCCGCTGGAAGTAGATTTTTTCATGTACAATATAGTATATTTTTAATAAAAACAGTTTTATTTGCAGTTTTTTTTCTATTTTACGGCTAAATTGTATATTTAAAAAACATAATTCAGAGTTTTTAAATAAAACATATTAAAAGACACATCAAGATAACGTTTAGTTAATTACTTAATCAGGAGTATAGGTAGTCATCAGACAATTAACTTATCACCCTCTCTCTATATTTAGTTACTGTGTCTACCCTCGGTTTTCTGTTTCACTTGCCAACATCAATCATGTATATTGTTTATGATATCTATCCTTCAATTCAGTGATCCAATTACCTTATTAATCTTGTTTGTTGTTTAAATAACCGGTTGATTGGAAAGCGTAATTGTTTTAAAGTACCTCAAATTGGTGAGCTTCGAGACGTGATCTTGTTTGTAACATAACATAAACTCACACCTATATCCCCGAAGGGGTAGGCAGAGGTGCTAGCACCCACATTTCGCTAGTTTCTGTTTAGGTCCCAATGTGATAGGTGGCGATGAGCATATTGCCATTAACCGGGCACTTATAAACCTGCGATAAATACACTTGTTTGTAGGGTAGAATAAAAAAATCCGTATCAATAGAATAAAAATTGAATCCTATTGTACGGGCCGTTATCCTGTACATTGACTCCTGTTGTGGAGTGAGCTGTAGTGGTAGTATGGAGACAAAGGAAGGATAGCCGGAATGCAACGTAAATTCGTATATTGTATCGTTAAGGTAACAGTAGTAAATGTGTGGCTAATCTTTCCTTTATAGTATGTACTAGGTAAAGGTTCCTCCTCCTCTCTCCAAGTTTCATTACATGTATTGTATATAAATAGTATTGTTATGTAATAAATAATGACGCGCGTTGCCGCGTCGGACTGTGCCGCTGCGTCAGCAATGCATGTACAGTCAAGGCACAATAATTGAAACAATACTTCATATAAAACTATACTACTTCATATAATACTTCATAAAAAACCGCGGTAGCCTAGTGGTATGGGTAATGGACTGCTGAGACGAGATCTCGGGTTCGATCCCAGGTTTTACCATGGCACACACCAATTACTTTTCGATGCTTTTCGAAGTTATGTGTGTATTTATCGCAGGTTTATAAGTGCCCGGATAATGGCAATAGGCTCGCCACCTATTACATTGGGACCTAAACATGAACTGGCGAAATGTAGGTGCCAGCGCCTCTGCCTACCCCTTCGGGGATATAGGCGTGAGTTTATGTTATGTTACTTCATATTAACAGAAGGTAATGTAATAATCAAGTAACACTTCGGAGTAATACCGGCTGCAGCTTTCTGTATATATCTCACACGTCGTCATCTGTCATCATAGATCAAACTCGACGCGCTCAAGTGATTGAGGAGCTCACGGCTCGTAAGAAGGCTTAAATTGGATCCCTTTGATTTGCATACGTTTTTATTCTATAATATAAACACCTCAACAAAGTCTAGGGAACAAGATGACCCCAATTTTTTTTTTTCTTGTAAATCTTGTTTTGCAAATAACTGGCAGCAAATAAATAAAAATATAATAAAGTAGATTACAGAGTTGTTCGAAATTTAAAAATAAATTTTAATAAGTACTGATTTTCGAATATGGAGGGAAAACTTTTAAAAGTGTTTGATTGTGCAGTTTCTCTGAGGCAAAATAAAAATTATTTTCTTTGATTGTAAATAACGTTTATTATCAATAATACGTCTTTTACGTATGGTTTGTGCATTTTTGTGACTGTAGTCATCATGTCACGTCGTAATTTAAGTCGCGAAGAGATGTTAAGGGCTGTTGGTATGCTGCAAGCTGGACGAACTCAACGCGACGTAGCGGATGCTGTCAACACCCAACCAAGCGTAATTTGCAGATTATGAGCACGCTACAGGTCTACAGGGGATATTGCCGAAAGTCACAGGAGACGAAATAGGGTTACTACCCCGCGACAAGATCGTTTCTTGCAAAATTCCGCAAGGCGGCAACCCACGATTACTGCTCGTCGGTTAGTCGCAGGCCTCCAGTCTCAGCATCAAGTGGTTATTAGCGATCAAACTGTCAGGAGAAGACTACATGAAGCCAATCTTCACGCTCGCAGACCGCTTAGGGTTCCAGCTCTTCGACGTGGAAATCGAGGTCGTCGCTTATTGTGGGCTATCGTACATTTACAGTGGACCGATCATCAATGGGCACGGGTTCTGTTTTCCGACGAATCTCGCTTCGGTTTTCATCCTGATTCGAGAAGAGTGCATATATGGCGAGTTCCTGGACGTTGGAGTCGTCTCCAGAATCCGCAAGAAGTTCATCCTTACCAAGGTGGAACAATCATGGTATGGGCTGGAATTCGCCTTGGTGGAAGGACCGACCTCGTTTGGATACGGGGCAATTTAAATGCAAACCAATACATTCAGGAGGTTATACACCCCATGGTAATCCCTCATCGACAGCAGTTCGGTCAAGATTTTATGTTCATGCAAGATAATGCACGGTCACACACCGCACGGGTAGTGGTCAATGCGTTAAGCGAGCACAATATTGCGACGTTGGAATGGCCTGCTCAGTCTGCCGACCTCAATCCCATAGAGCATGCCTGGGAATTGCTTGGGAGAAGAGCTTTCAGTGATTCTTTGGAAAATCTGAACACTGAAGAACAACTTTTTTTACACCTTCGCAGTGTATGGAGCCATATTCCACAGACGATGTTTGGCAATCTCATACTAAGTATGCCACGCCGTTGTCGAGCTGTTGCTAATGCTTTAGGAGGTCCTACAGATTATTAAAAACGTTTAAAGTACGGTTAATTACTGTATTTCTTACTACCTCGTTATTTTTGTGCCTAATCATAGAAGGTTGTAATACTCAACATTGGCACTATTCAATTCTTTCTTAAAAAAAAAAAATTGATATGAGAATGTTTTTATTAAAATTAAAATTAAAAACGGTATAAAAATACCCTTCTATTGATATAAAACACTCACTATTACAAGAAAGGGTTTTTAAATAAAAACTAGAAATGTCCTTGTTCCCTAGACTTTGTTGATGTGTGTACTTTAATATCCATAACGACTTTGGCATAAATCCAAACGGAAAATAACGTTATTCTGCTGAAATCTTACGCGAAAATTAAACATCGAAATAAAACTTCCTTTAACGGGTTTTTTTTTTTTTTTACATGCGCAAAATCCCCTCGGATACCTCCCCACCGGTGCCGGTGGAGGAGGTTATGTCGGACTCGAACCGACTAAAACGCACGCCGCCTGTGGGTCGTTTTGGTTGCCGAAGGTGAGGTTGTATTGCTGGGAGGTTTCACAACACGCTCCAAAACTGTCTCCTGATACACTTTGGCTGAAGATTTCACTCCTTTAACTTCTTAAGTTGAGTTCGTGTCAGAAAAATGAAAGATCTGGTAAAATAAAAAGACGATACTAGCAATATTACATGTTGCGACTGCCACGCCGCTGCCAAGGGACTTATTTCATGGCGCGTACTCTACTTACCTAACTTACACTTCAAATTATAAGACTACCATATATTCCCCCGTGAACTAGGTTGAAAATCAATTGAAACTTCAGAATTAAAAGTAAATAATAAAATAATACCAAATTTATTGGGACACAACCCGTTAAAGGAAGGTGAGGTTGACAGGCTCTTCTCTTCTCTCTGAAATCTTCAGTGTATCAGGAGACAGTTTTGGAGCGTGTTGTGAAACCTCCCAGCAATACGCTTTTTAATGCGGTTAGTGGGTTTGAGTTCCCTCACCGCCTAAGCACCTCATGCTATCCTCCAAAAGAACGCGTACTGTGCACATTATAGTGTATGTCTTGACGAGATTGGTGTCAATATATACCTATGCCATAATTCCCACAAGTACATCATAAAAAATCGTCATGACCTGAACCAACCAACACACAGTATGGCTAAGTATGGTGGCGATGTCATTTTTATCAGTATCAAAGTAATCGGTATATTTACCATGTTGTATTGTTTTGAGTTTCCGATATTTCGGCGCTGTTGCAAGCACCATGATCACGGAGGAATGAGTGACCATGATAGTTTAAATATCTAGATGTCATTTTTAGTTCCGAGTTTAACCGCGGGACTCATTTTCTGGCGTTGACTCTACTGACAGTTTCAACGAAAATGACATTTTAATTTAGTAACGGGTTCGATCCCAAGTTTTACCACGCCACACACCAATGACTTTTCGATACTTTTCGAAGTTATGTGTGTATTTATCGCAGGTTTATAAGTGCCCGGTTAATGACAATAGGCTCGCCACCTATTACATTGGGACCTAAATATAAACTGGCGAAATGTGGGTCCTAGGACCTCTGCCTACCCCTTCGGGGATATAGGCGTGAGTTAAATTATTATTATTATTAATTTAGTAACTTGTTTTATAGCGTGGCGGTAGTGAGCGCGTCCATTACGAATGAATAGTTCGATCCCTGTTCAGTGCAAATATTTGTATGCAATATGGGGATTTGCATTGGCCTGGTCGTGCCTCAGAGAGAACGTTAAGCTGTCGGTCCTGGCTGCAATATCGATGTCAGTCGTTACGGGAAGGTGAAGCCCAAAACTGGTCTAACTGCAGTGTTTTGATATTGCCATTGGGTTCTGGAGGTCAGATAGCAGTCCCGAATCCACAGTTAGATTGGAAAAAGCGGACCCCAAACTCCGACGTAAAAGTTTCGGATGCGACTGTGATAAGATAAAGAAGCTAGGATGAAAAAGATACTTAACATTCTCAATATTATTTTCTAGAGACTATTGACCGTTCCGCGAAAACAAAACTTATAATCCAGTTCTGTGACACAATTTGTCTCTCATAAACCTGGATAAGAAGTTTTGGGATATTGAATACAAATACATGGAAATCTATGTTGATTTAGGTCTATATTATTGTGTAGGTGAGAGGGCAAAGACCGGATCTTCAAAGACAAAGGATGATTAACACATTTGGCTGGTTAAGTGGGTGGGAAATGTTGCCATGCCAATTCTGCTATGCTGTGCTAGGAGAGGTGAACACTAGAAGTGCAGGCTTGACATTGCAAATGATGACGTACTTTCGAATGGTCTTATTGCTTATGATGTTGAAGATTGGTTGAGAATGAAAAAAGCAGAGCAGAAGTACTTGTAACTGGTGGGCTTTTTAACGTGCCCAATACCCCATGGATACCCCCCGCCAGAGCCGGTGAGAGAGGTTATGTCACACTCGAACCTACTAAAACGCATGGCGCCTGTGGGTTATTTTTTTTGCCGAAGGTGAGGTTGACAGGCATGTGAGGTGAATTAATGAATGAACCTCAAAGATGACATATTGAACTGACTATAAGAAGCCCTATAATTTGCTATTGTTAATCCAGTAAATGAGTGAATGAGCCTCAAAGACGACACACCTATTGCACAGACTATAAAAGCCATAAACCTTGCCGTTATTAATCCAGTGTATATATGAATGAGTCTCAAAGATGACATATTGCACAGACTATACTAAGCCCTATATCCCGCCATTGTTAATCTAGTGAATGAATGAATGTACCTTAAAGATGACATATTGCACAGACCTTATAACTCGCCATTGTTTCGCGGAATTGGGAATGAAACAGATGGGACTTAATTATTCAATCGACTGTAACGGCGCAGTAATATTGCGATAGTTATTGAACTTTGCCCTCAATCCAATATGAAAAGACAATAAATATATTATGTTGAAATGTTTTACGGAGAAATTCTTCGTATTTTGGTTTTCAATTTTCAGATATCAGTCACTAGATTCTCGTATCTACAAAGTAATAACGACAATTTGTCTCCAAAACCTAAATGGCTTCTAAGTTCTGAAATACGAACCGACGGGTCTGATAGTAATGGTTTACTTAGTATCCATTAGACCTCAATTATGTTTCTACGTCTTGCTGTATTATTTGCTGCAGGATTGAACAATATTTTTTTCTTTTGCTAGTCACTCTGAACTTAATATAAAATAATGTAATAGTAATGATTATAAACTTACAGTTTCTTGTGTCAATGGCGTCTGTCTAGTGGAGAATCTTTTTAAGAAGGAGTCTTCTCTCTTCAGCGGAGGTTTTTTCTGTATGGCCGAGCTCAACTGCACTGTCGTCCGCAGCTTCATCCATCTTTGATTCGACTTTGTTCTGCAGTCATACATTCAAGTCAATATCCAGTACATCAGTCTCAAGTAAAACAGGGAGTAGATAAGTAAAAGTAGCCATGCTTTCAGAAAGTTCGAGTGGTTAGACAGACAAGAAAGTTTTGACAGATTACTTTATTTAGTTCTCTAAGTAAGGTTATTCTGGAAGATTCTGTTCATTTATTTCAATAATTTTGGAGCTTTATTTAAATCTAGATAATATTTCTATTTACATTATCATGTGCTATAACGCACGTTATGTGAACAGAAAGATCTCAAAGACGTGCAAACAAATAATTCTATTTCGACATGCGGCATGGCAACTCACGCTATAGAAACAAAAAGTTGAATTCATAGTAATGATAGTTTGTAGAGTGAGATATCAGTGAGTCGAATCTATTACTCGTCTAAAACTAGTCTAGTTGCATCTAAGATTAGAAATTCCAAACTATCTGATCTATCGAAACATAAATAATGCAATGAAATAACACTGAACACGTTTCATCCTTCCAAGTGACAGTAGGAAAATAGGATCTCTTGGTGAACTAGTAAGACACAATATCCACAAGAAAAACACACATAAGTGAGTAAAGTACCATTCCCGAAATTCCTATACACTGACGAAGATAGCACATTAGTGGGAAATCATAAACAAACAATAAAAATAAATCGACAACGATGCGGCTTTACCGGTGGTCCGATAGTGTTCGAACCTCTTTATTTTCCTGAGTGCCTGGTAGTATGCCATGACAGCTTGGACGTGCCTCCATTTATGGCCGCGTTTGTCTGTGTCTGATCCCGGCTTCTCTGAGTCCTGCATGGACTTGCGAGAGCTTGACGAACTCGATGCAATGATCGGTCGCCTATAAAGGGATGTTTCGTGTTATACGGAGACAGTGATGTATGTGTGCGATGTAATAATAAGTGGGAGCCCTTGGTGAACGTGTTGCTGCTTTAGTAGGTAAGTCTCGAACTGTCTTCTTTGTATCTTCTTCTCAATCACTAAGCACGTGCGTCGTTCTACAGCTAAGTTCTATGTGCTTCGTCACTAAATCATTCAGTTACTAAAATCTATGAAGCGTTACCGAGCAATAATATTTAAAAAAACTGGTTAGGTCGTTACCACCAAAGCGAACAACACGTACTCACGGTACACTGTATACGGTACATGTCAAGGAGACTCCACAAAGTATAACATGCATATAAATAAGTCAGCGGACTAATCTCGTTCACGGACAGTACAATGTAATTAAATTAGGTGTTTGTACATTATTTTAGCATTACGTGACGTCTATACGCCGAGCTGTGCAGGGATTTAAACTAGTTTCAACAATTATACTCTATAGCATATGCACAAATCTTCGTGAGGCGTAGGGTACCGATTACGTGTCAGTCGTTCGTGTAATCAACGATTTAGCATTGCTTTTCAATGACGTTTAAAATGGCTATGCAATATCTAAATCCCTTTTGACATAATGTCACTTTTGACAGTTTTAATGGCCATTTTAGACGACAGTCGGCAGCTACTCACTTGACTACCTATACGTAATCGGCATTGGTTTTGAATCGTGCTTTTTGCTAGGGTCGCAGCTAAGCGTATCCAAAAATGAGCCTTATTGCAGGCACTTACATATCATCAGGCCTCGCATTCGGCGTGAATGGAGATAGCTTGCTCAACAGCCTAAACAGGTTGGGAAAATAGTTTTTAATCAAATTCTACTTCATATTAATTATATGTTTTATGATATCAGAAAATATAATCATGTTGTATAGTTTAGGTTCTATTTTGCCTATATTAGCTCAGATTGTAATGACTACTCCTCAAATATTTGATCAATAAATGTAATTTGATTAGGCTGAAGTGAAAGTATCGTGATATTCTTCATCAAGGTTATAAGGTGACCCCTGTAAAGCACAGGAGCTATATCTGCTTGTAGCTCTGTGTTCGCAATGTATAAGACACGTCTTCGAGAAAAGTAAGCGGTAATAAAATTCTTATGGTCACTATTTTCCAAAAGTTAAGTAATAGCTTATGTAAGAATGAGTGTATTTTTGTGCTTTAGACCCTACCAAGATCTTAAGAGCCCCAGCCAATTATTACAATACACTTATTAATTGACAGACTAGGGGCTCTGGCGCAGGCTCTACTCTCTAGGTTGGAAGGTAAGAGGACTGAAAAGAGTATACGTACGAACGTCAACAAATTGATTTTCAGAGAAGAGATTTTATACCGAACCGCAAAAGAAATGCCCGCTGAGTTTCTTGCCGGAGTCTTCTCAGGTCGGGGCTGCGTTCGGTACCGGTGGTCTATTTACTAAACTGATTTTCATGTTCCTTTTTTGTTGACGTTTTGTAAGTGGTGATATAATGGTCTATACAGAATTAATGATTTTTGACTTTGACTTCGTCTTTGGTCCGTTGGTGAAGAACGGTGATAACGTTTATCAAAGTGGTACTGGGATCAAGATGTTAGATTGAGGCATTGACTAGTAAACGCGATCGCTACGCAGTAGGCGCGGGTTCGATCCCCGCTCAGTACAAATATTTGTATGCATGAATATGGATATTTGCATTGGGCTGGGTGTATCTATGTATAATATGAATGTAAACATAACATAACATAACATAAACTCACTCCTATATCCCCGAAGGGCTAGGCAGAGGTGCTAGCACCCACATTTCGCCAGTTTATATTTAGGTCCCAATGTAATAGGTGGCGAGCCTATTGCCATTAACCGGGCACTATTAAATACACACATAACTTCGAAAAGCATCTAAAAGTCATCGGTGTGTGCCATGGTGAAACCTAGGATCGAACCCGAGACCTCGTCTCAGCAGTCCATTACCCATACCACTAGGCTACCGCGGTATTGTGTGCCGGTGTATTTAAAAAAAAAAGATTTTACGATTTTTATCCGTATTCTAGATTCCATAACACAAGCTAGTTAAATTATGCTTACCATGGGTCTAGATAGCGTTGTGTAGAATGTTGTAGAATATGTGGAATTGAACCCTTATTAAGCATAACTAGCGATAGATCTGTAGAAATGGCGCACATTGGGAGGGGGCTGGACTGCATAACCTCTTTCTACACAGATGTGGTCTTGCCGTAGGTTTAAATCACTACTTAAACCTGACTCTTAAATATTTAAACGACATAAATAAAGCATCAACGACATAACGTCATTAAACTTTAGCCCTTCAAAAATGTTTTAAAAATCAACGTTACCCGTAATTCAAGGGTAATTGTCTGCAATAAATTCCTTTCTCGATTGCTTGAATCAAAATAAAAACATTACAAAAGAGATCTCGTCGAATTGTATCCTCTGTTCAAATAGATTCAACCTACCAGTTAATTCAATTAACCCAGCCAATTACTTTTAGGGGTCTAAAAGTTTAGTTTAGAGTTTGTGATGCTATTACTAAGGTCTATTCTCATTGAGACAGTGAGCGTCCGTCAGCGGCTTTTTGAGGCAAAATATAACATAACATAAACTCACGCCTATATCCCCGAAGGGGTAGGCAGAGGTGCTAGCACCCACATTTTGCCAGTTTATGTTTAGGTCCCAATGTAATAGGTGGCGAGCCTATTGCCATTAACCGGGCGCTTATAAACCTGCGATAAATACACACATAACTTCGAAAAGCATCGAAAAGTCATTAGTGTGTAGGTGGTAAACCTGGGATTGAACCCGAGACCTCGTCTCAGCAGTCCATTACCCATACCACTAGGCTACCGCGTTTACCATTACATAATAATATTACAAACCATTATGAATCTTGTGTACAGGAGAAAAAGTTCATAGTTATTTTAAAGTGAAGGAAAGGTAAAGTGGCACCATGAGATAGTAGCTTATTCCTATACTTTCCCGCAAAAATCTTCTTCATTCTAGCGGCAATTATAGTTGCAACCGAAGTTTCACCTCGGAGTCTGAGTCTGTATTTTCCCGTCTAACTGCGGGTTTAGCTGAACTTCGACATATTCCGTGAAGCGACTGCCATCTGACCTCCACAACATATTGGCGATATCGAAGCATTGCAGTTAGAGTAGTTGTTAGATGTTTTAGGGCTTCAACTACCTTTAGCGACTAGCAACCGAGAACGATGAGCTTAACGTGCCTTCCGAGGCACGACCAGACATAGACAAATACCCGCATTCATGCGAACAAAAATATTTACACACCTTGCCACGTGCGTAGTGATCGTGTTCAATACCGGTACGCTACAGAGGCTCATCAAACGTTTTCGCAATATCTAGTAACAATTTCTGACGCTGCCGCTGCTCCTTCAGTGAGAATTGACCCTTATACAGGAGTTTTAGAAATTTAGTGTAAATAGAACTCAACTTTGTTTGACGTTAAAGAAGGTTAGACTATTTACTAAATGGGTTTGTAATGGTTTGGGGAAATATATACGCGTCGTAATTTAGTATTGACAGTTTGTATAGACAAGTTTTGACTCTGGATTGTGATTTCGGTCCGTGAGTTCCGCACAACATTTTTGTACTTAAATCTGTATTTAGATCTGTTGTTGATATCAAAGAAGTATTAATGATTAAAAAAAATTATTTTAGACACGGCATGAAACATTGCGGTTTTCAAAAGTGGCGCAAATACTAAGAATAAAAAAGTTACAGCTAACGTAACGTCAATATTATAAAGGGCTTCATTCGTGTGGTGACGAAGAAATAATACAAGTATCACCTCTCAAAACCCTATATTAACCCGTCTGACCAGTGTGGAAACAGTAGGCTAAAGCCTCCCAACATTGGGAGACACCTATGTCCAACAATGGACTGCAATTTGCTACTTGATGATTGATTGATTGATATAGGGGGTTGGGTAAAGATGACGTCGTTTTGTGATTGAGCAGCCATTAATGAAATTAGTATAATAGCGTACTGTAGCATTTCTGATTGCTGTTAGTTAAAAAGAAATATCCGTCTCTCGAGTTTCTTCAAAACTCGTTTTGACGACCTCTGTGGCGTAGCGGTAGAGCATTCGACTGCTATGCAGGGGGTGCGGGTTCGATTCCCGCTCAATGCAAATATTTGTATGCATGAATATGTATATTTGCATTGGTCTGGGTGTTTCTATGTATAATATGTATGTATTTACAAAAAAAGTATCTATGTATGTTTATCCGCATTCTAGATCCTATAACACAAGCTAGTTAGGCTATGCTTACCATGGGTCTAGATAGCGTTGTGTAGAATGTTGTAGAATATTTATATTTATTTATTTATTTAATTCAGTCGGGGTTGGTTTTCAGTCTAATTAGGAAACAGCTTTGGAGCCCAAACCAACGTCCCCTATTGGTCAGTATACCTGCTCGGAGTTGAAAGATGAGACAGCAGTCGTATTCGTAGAAACCAAAATTAACCAGCAGGAAAATGGGCACCAGGCTTGAAACTGAAAACGTTAAACCGAAACGGAGACAAAAATTTTAAAATTGTAATGACGTATAGATTTACTTATGATCTGCGAACTTCCTTTTTGAAGTCGACTATTGAAGTATAATTACGTCACTGTTTTATATTACCTTTTTCATTAGTAGACTCCTGATAATTGTTTCTCACCGATCGCCTGTTAGGATTTAATAAGATTTCTCGCTCGAACGTGCACGCTTAGTAGGAAAAGTACAGTTAATGACAAAGTTGCTTAGCGATAAAATGTATAGACTTTTTAACCCCCGACGCAAAAACGACGGGGTGTTATAAGTTTGACGTGTCCGTGTGTATGTGTGTGTGTGTCTGTCTGTGGCATTGTAGCTCCTGAACTACCTAGTAATTCATATTTTGATTCAAGCGTTGTCATTGTCGGGGGAACCTTGGATAGTTTCGATAATATGATGTAGTGCTCTACCAGTTAGGGTCCCCCGACATGACAAGGCTTGCATCTAAATAGGTAGGTAAGTATATCAAAGTTATAAGGTTAACTAACATAACTTATTTTCAACTTTTTAGGGGTTGTTTCTTGTGATGGGGGTTTTTTAATTTTTTTATTTTAATTTTGTACAGTCAGCATCGATAGGCTCGATCTTGATGAACAAAGAACACAAAATGATTGTAATGCCTTGGTTTTTCTTCTTTCCTGTTGACTGATTATTTTAATATGTGGTACACACATTTATTTTGGACAATAATAGAATTTAAATCAATATAACAGCTTGACTTCATCTTAATCCAAGGTATTAAGATCATTTTGAGACTTTGTAGTCAAGATCGAGCTGATTCTGACTTTACATGTATCATCAAGTTGATGTTTGAAGTAGTTTCACAGTCTCAAGAAGTCAAAGTTAATATAGTTCATAATTTGGTTATTATTTAATATCAAAAATTCTTGTCTCGCGGTATTTGTAGTTAAACTCCTCAGAAATGGCTTGACCGATTCTCATGAAATTGTGCATATTGGACAGGTTTGAGAATAGGACATCATCTATTTTTCATAACCCTAAATGTTAAGGGTAGTCCATCCCTAATTTTTTTTAACATGGCAAAACAACGTTTGCTGTTTCAGCTAGTTTTATATAAAATGTTTGAGAGCTAAGGTACTCAAAAAACTAGAATTTATGAAGTGACAAAAGTCATTGACTGTATCCACTCCACAGGAAGTTAGTTCTAGTTTAGAATTGAACTTCTGCCGGCAAATAGCATGACCATCCATGCTTACATGTAGGTATCGGTAACCGTTTACCGTCAGATGTATGGTTATGTTATGTTTATTTATTTTTTTTACGTGCAGAAAATCCCCACGGATACCCCCACCACTGGAGCCGGTGGGAGAGGTTATATCGGACTCGAACCGACTAAAACGCACGACACCTGTGGGTCGTTATTGGTTGCCGAAAGTGAGGTTAACAGGCATAGCCCTTGAACCCCGGCCGACCCAGGGCCATCTCTCTCGATCTGGCCCTCTCCTCGGGTGTGGGGTCCACAGAGTCCCCAACTTGTCCCCGGAAACGGGGAAGCGCGGCCTGCTTCACCCGTCACCCCCAGGCCTAACCATCAGATGGGCTAGCATTTACTTAACTTCAACCTAGTAGGAAAAGTAAACAAGTAAATTCCCCTTTTGTTTGTGTTTTGTTCAAATGGAATAGTGGAATAGCAAATACTACAACAAGTACAATCAGAGATAAGAATTGACGGACTGGTGACGTCATATACACGGTGACGTTCGGTGACCCATAGCTCGTAAAATACTAGAGCCTTGACCTTATCTATTACAATTTTATCTAAGTGTCAGCAGTTAGTGTCGTCTGTGGTGTTGTTTACGAAAAAGTAGATTTTATGCTGAAACTACCAAAGTCAGTTCATTGGCATAAATTTTATCCTGACTACAAAACTTTTTTTTATCTGGTTAAACGTGTTTTTTTATACCACTTAAGTGGCAGACAAGCACACGGCCCACCTGATGAAAAGTGGTTACCGTGGCCTATGAACGCTTGTAACACCAGAGGAGTCACAGTCGCGCTGCCAACCGTGTAAGTACAGAGTTTCTGTGCTGTCAGAGTAGAAGGCAAAGCAGGACAAGCCTTCAGTCTTCCTACTGACAGCACAAAATCTCCAGTGAGCTCTGGCTACCCTACTCACCGCTGGGAATACAACACGAAGTTATTATAGCCGTGGTATTCTGTAGGGCGGAGGTACTTCCCCAGTCAGACTGCTCAATTGGGCGGAAATACCGCCGTGTCCTACCTCCTAAAACATGTCATTTAATGGCTTTGTTTACATGCAAAAAATCTCCACGGATACCCCCACCACCGGTGCCGGTGAGAGAGGTTATGTCGGACTCGAACCGACTAAAACGCACGACGCCTGTGGTTCGTTTTTGGTTGCCGACGGTGAGGTTAACAGTGTCATTGGCTTGGCTAGTTGTTTTTCAGTTTTTTGTTTTTTTTTTACAACTCGGATGACAGACAAGCATGTGGCACAAAAACTGTCCAATGAGTTATTATTATCCCCGCTCAGCCCTCCAGCTGAGTTAAATTGCTGGTGTTAGGAATAAGTTCACGTCGGTATTGCAATGACTAGGATTCCTAACTGGGATCTCTGGATCGTGTGACCTCTTGTAAGGAGTCCTTAACCACTAAGCTACAAGTGACTACAAGACTTTTAGCTATATGATTAAACGTTTCATTCAACAACTTGGCTAGTTCTTTGCAGATATTTGATTTTTATAGCGTTTACAGTGCTAGTAAACGATAGGTCGACATATAAAGTATTGCTTAACGCGACAATGAAATCCACCACACAGGCCAAAAAAATAAACATGTCGAAGCTAACCTTCATTTGGAATCCCCAAGAGTGGTCCTAAATAGACTTGAAGGTGGATTATCACTATAGTGACGGAAGACATAAGAAAGACCTGCACTCCTTGACAAGTGGCAATTTATTTGTCGGCGTATTGTAGAAAAGAATGTTTTGTTTTTGTTTTTTTTATTGTATAGTAATTATTGAAAAAAAAAAAAGAATTTTGATGAATGTATGCGATTGAAACCTATTTTGACGTTTATGACAGTCGTCAACGTACATTAACCCCATACAAAGTTTTGCCACTGGTCTAAAGGCCCAGCAGCGAAACATATCGTGAAGCTCCAGACCGTCAGAGATGGCGACGCACTGTGGACGCGCTAAGACCCTAGGGCCTGAGTACCTTAAGTCAAGTAAAGGAAGACTAATAATAATTGATCGCCGCTTTGTTTGAATTAATTTTCTTTCAAAGCATCATCATTCTCTGAGGCTTTTCGCAACTCAGTTGGGGTCGGTTTTCCAGTCTAAATGTGAAGCGGGTGAACTTCGTTATTTTCTGTGATGCTACTGCCATCTCTCTCTCTCTCTTTACCGGATCTCTACAACCAACTGGCGATCTCAAAGTTCTGCATTCAGACTAGTGGGATTTTTGTAGCTGTCAGTGGGAAGACCAAAAGCTTGTCCTGCTTTGTCTTTTACACTGAGGGCACAGAAACTCTTGTGCTTACAGGGTTGGCAGCGCGAGTATGACACTTCCTTGGTGTTGCACACGTCCATAGGATACGGTAAAACCCTTTTTTTCTCTCAAATATAAGAAAGGACATGTCAACAGTACCCGAAAGTGATGAATATGTATGTAAACAATTATGATAGTAGAAGAAGCGAAGAATGTATTCCAGGATTGTAGTAGAATCGTAGGAGTGAAACATGTGGTCTCTACCTACCCTGCTGGGAAAGAGGCGTGACTGTATGAATGTATGTCGTCTGTTGCCTTTGAAACCTGTCATACCTGTTCATTCAATATACTCCCTTAATACTTTATGAGCAATAAATTCGCCAGCTGCGACAAAAATTATGACATCCTTTTCAGTATATCCTTTGGCAACATTCTCTTATCTAATTACAGGTCCACAATATAAGAAAGATTGGCACTTTCGTCGTCAATTTGGACGTTTGTAATCTACTTATGCATCGTATTGATTTTCAGTAGCAAGTGAGGCCACCTGCTGACATTGAAGTGAGCTGGATAGAGTTTACTTATAGGCTGTTATACACGTAACGAAGGGAGTTCAAAATACCCAGCAACTTCGGACATTTCTTTACAGATTTGTCGAATAATCGACTGTTTTCTCGTAGTCCCAGGAGTTTTTTCCCATTTATGGGACCACGAGGGAGAAATATTTCTCATAGTCCCATTGTTGTTTACCTACATTCTTGTAGAAGGCAGTTGCAGAATCGAGTAATTTGCAGTCAAGATCGTTCTAACACTGACTGTACCAATATTGTTAAACAAACTTATTAAATGTATAGACCTCTCTTAAGTGTGTTACTAATTATCGTTTAATGTTAAACGAGAAGGCTTCTTAAGCCTTCTGTCGCTATTCGCTCTACTAATAAAGAAAAAGAACATTGTAACAAGAGAAGCAATAAATCCTCACGAAAGATTGTTTCCTACGCCGGGATTTATGTGTTCGAGGCGTTACGACGAATGTATGAAATTCTCTAGAAGAATCACTGCGAGCTTTACGTTCAAGATTTTATGAGAAAAGTACATAGACAACGATAGTAGACTAGTATTGGATAAGGTTGAGCTGTAGGTTGTGGGCTGTACCCTTTTCTACTGTAATTTCATAAATACATAACATTATTCTCCTATCTTCCTTGGTAGTGAACACGACTGCTACGCAGGAGGCGCGGATATGGTCCCCGCTCAGTGCAACTATTTGTATGTATGAATATGGGTATTTGCATTCGTCAAGCCGTTGACTTCCTATAATTTTGTACACCAAAGTGTTATATATAATAAGGAAGATTTGCATGCCCAATTTAGGCAGAACATGGTGTACCTAGCCATAATACTTAATTTGTACCATCTTTATCACAATGTTCTAGCAAATAAAGACCTTTTTTTTATATAGGACACGTCAATTTGACTTCGCCTTGCCTGATGGTAAGCTGAAGGCAAAGTCCCAAAAAAGAGGGTCACCATTACTTACACATACCGTGTGACAATGGTGACACTCAGCTTGACGGCCTCATCATATGCTTTTTCACGCCCCGCTTAAAGGACCCGGGACTGTAGGAAGAAGGAAACACGTGAGCTGGTAATGAATTCCAGGCCTATTCTACTTTATTCTATTGGTCCCTGATGCCATACGAAGACCGATGGTAGTGATTACGGGTAGTCTGAGCCCTAAAAAATCCAATAACTGGTTTAAATTCAATATTTCGATATCGTCATTGGATTGTAGAAGTCAGATGGTCATCGCTTCACGGAAATATCGAAGTTCAGCCAAATTCGCAGTTAGACTGGTGAAGCAGACCCAAGACCCCGAGGTTGAACCTTCGGATGCAACTGAGATTAACGCTAAGATGTGGAAGAAGATCTTACTGTCTTTCTAAGGGTTTACCATTCATGTATCAGGCGAGAAAGAGGGATGGATCTATTAAGGTTGTATATCTTTTTTTATCATCAAGGCCACGCCAACTTGACTTCTCTGCGCCTGATGGTAAGTTATAGGCAAAGTTCCAGGAAAGAGGGTCACCATTACAGACACTAAGTAATGTTATAATGGTGGCACTCAGTTTGGCGGCCTCATCAGAAGCTTTCTCACGCCCCACTTAAAGGACCCGGGACTGTAGGAAGAAGGAAACACGTGAGCTGGTAATGAATACCAGGTCTTGATGGTGCGGCAAAGAAAAGAGTCTCCGAACTGCTTGGTTCTTACTAGTAAATTCTGCACAGTGTGAGGGTCACATCTAAGCCTTGCAAGGGTTGTCCTGTGTAGGAAAGGAGAGGGTGGGATTAGTTGGAATAAATCTCCAAGGTAAGCCCCCTGATCTTTGTTTCTTATTGATTGACTTCCAAAGGATATAGAGATAGGTCGAATAATCTTCCCCAAGAACTAAACTAAAATAATCCTTATATCGTACAGTTACTTCCTAAGATTAGTCTTAGAAAGGACTTTGCCGCGCTGTGTGTGTTCTACCGCTTATAAAATGGTTTTTGATCAGATGAATTATTTGATATGATGCCCACAGCAACATTCTATCATCGCACCACTCGCTATCATCGCGACCGGAGAGGGAACGCTCACGCACGCTCAAGCTGTGGAATGAACTCCTTGCTGCGGTTTTCCTAAGCGACTACAATATGGGGTCCTTCAAAAAGGACATTTGAAGGTTTTTTCAGCGTCGACAGGACGAGTGTAACTCCTCTGGTGTTGCATACGTCCATAGACCACGGTAACCACTTCCCTTCAGATGGACCGTGTGTTTGTCTGCCAGCTAAGTAGTATACAAAAAAGATTAATGCGAAGTTAAATGACTGGTCGCGACTTCAAGTTCCATCCTAGACACTGACTTTTCTGTTTACAGTTTACTTATAGGAAAATTTAGCACAAACGTTTCAAAATAAAATTTATATTTTTTATATCTTCATAATTATTCATAGCCGCGTGGTTCCCAGCAAATGCGGACCACCTTAACTCTTCCCATGCGGTGTAGTACCCTTGTACTACACCGACTAAGGGATAGGGCTGGTTAACATCAGACAGATAAATACAGTTCAGACTCAGCCTCAAATGCATGTCTTGAGTGAACAATAGTGCCCGGAAGACGGCAATAGACTCACCCCTTATTACGTGGAACCAAATTCAATGAATGGTGAAATATGGGTGTTACTTCACGTCTGCTTAACCCTCCGGGGATAAAGGCGTTATTATGTATGTATGTAAATTATAGAATGGGAAAACTAACAATATTTCGGAAATTTTACGACATTATTTTTATGTCAGCCATCTTGAAATTTCATGTGTTCAACACGCATTGATGCATTTTATATCGTCTATGACCCAGAACGGAAATAGAGATGTACTTTATTGATCCATTTCGTGGAGACTTCGCTGAACCTTTCATTGTTGCACGCTACTTGCATCGAGCGTCTGTGATTCAAATCTATATTCCAATAATGTAAATATGAAAGAGACTGTCTGTCTTTCTGTCTCTTACAATTTCACGCCTAAACCACTGAACCGATCTTGATGAAATTTGGCAAAGATACTAGGCTTCTTTTCATCGTGAATAAATAGGAGGGTACAAAAAGAGGATGAAGTAAGTATGGAAGTTCTTCATTTTTGAAGATAACATATCCTGATAAAATATGTTTGGACGCGATAACTGATATCCACGCGGGCAGAGCCGCCGGTAATAGTTAGTTAAATATAAGACTTAATGATTAAAAGTGTTAAACGTTTTTATTTTTGGGGGAGGTGATATCGGACTTGTACCGACTAAAACGCATGCCGACTGGTTGCCGGAGGTAAGGTTATCTGAGACTTATCCCTCGCTCCCCGGCCGGCCCAGGACCGTCTCATATGAGTGTCATTTTGCGACCTCGGACGCCCCAGTTGTCTCCACTTGCGGGTTATTAGACTTTATTGAAATCGGTTGAAAGTCTAAAATTAAATGAAAAATAATTTTTAACATTTTTCATTCATTCTACAAGATGCCATTTAATTTTCACCCGACTACGGCGATGTAAAAGGAGGGCTATGATTAGTAAAAACTATAATTCGATGTCATTTTTTGCAGTGTTTGTGCCGGTTTTTGGATGTGCTGACCAACATGTTGGTTGAAAAGCATGTTTTGAGTTTGAATTAAAATAATTTACAGTGCATAGTGCGGATGTAATAATGTAGGCAGTATTTACAAGAGTTAGCATTGAAATGTGCCTGCCATATTTATAGTATAACACAAGTGAGTTCTAAGTGATTTGAAAATGTATGTCCTATATTGGATAATTTCGTATGTATTATGATTTTATCATTGCTCGTGTCGGGAATGAAATTTCACTTATAATCCGGCCTATATTAACCAAATTATTGGAGTGAGGGTACAATAATTTGCACATGGCAGAAAATTGGTAGGATTATTCTAAACTCCTGACCTGACCTGACACCTGGATTTTATTTAAGTCGAGATTAAAGGTCATAAAAATGGGATTTTCGCAATTTTCAGCAAAACGGTAAGTTTTATCATAAATAGAAGAAAACTCGGACTTCGAATGATTCGACTTCGGAACTCTTAGGGCGCGAACCACACTCGCAGTTCACTGAGGTTCATAGCTGATGTTAGCATGATCTTTAACTTTTTATGATAAAATTTACTGTTTTGCTGAAAATTGTGAAAAGCCCAAATTTATTATTATATACATATCCAGGGATAGAAATGGATGAGAACTAGGGATGAGAACTTTTTAGACTTCATTTGTGATGGTGTTTCGAACAATCCTACCGAGTTTCAGCTGGGTGCGATTGATACTGTTAAGCCAGATTTTGAAATTGACAGGCCTATTAGATGCTCCTCCATCTTTTACGGGTCATAAATATTTTACGTTCTGGTATTTTAGGCTAGAAATGGTTATTATATCAAAAGTAATTAAGGCTAACATGGCGAAAGAATATATTTATCCATCGTGTTGTACACAAAATGGTTCATATTTCTGAAATAAATTTCAGTTGGTTACGGATTTAAGAGCCGGTATTATCCAGTTTTAATGAGAGAATATTTAGATCGCCTTATTATTAAATTTGTGATTTCATGTGAATCACGGTGGAAAAGTTATTTCATGGTATAAAAATCTTAAGTAATAATCTTGTATCAGTATAGAATTTTTGTAATTTACATTTGTACATCGTATGTCTCCTTAAGGCCATACAGACTGTATACGGCCAATGATCATCTGTGATATTTTCGTTCGTACACTAAAAAGTTCGACAACCAGGTCTAAAAGTACCTTCGGACATTACTTTGTACCTACAATGTGCTCAAAATGTGCTCTATATGCACAGTAGACATATTTTGGGTGTCTTTTGAGGATGACATGGGGTGCTACTGCGTTAGATTCACCAAGCATAGATTATTACAAAACACTCCACGCGCGCCAGGGTCTCATTTGTCTCATGGCTTAGGCCCAAGATATGTGTCCCGAGATATACCTTACTTCCATATCATCAGTGGGTTGTGACGACCAGACAGCAGTTGCTTCACGAAAACGAAGTACAACCCCAACTGAGTTGGGCATAAACTCGGGTTGGTAAATTTTTCGAAATGCTTTCGGTAGCAAGAATTTGCTAACTCCAGCCCGAATCCATATCGACCAATAAGCTGGCAACTCTATGTTTATCTTCTAGGCTCGAAAGCTTAGTCTGAACCAGCATAGAATTGTTGATGAGCTGAGTTCTGAAGATAGGTTTAGAAAAGCCTGTCTTTCCATCGACTCAGAAGCTTTGAAGTAGGCTAACTGAATAGTCTAGTTTTGAGATAGCTCTACCTCATTTTAATTTAAGTATCCTTTACCTAATGGAGTATTTAAATGACTAATCATTTTCAATACCTTCAAACTAAAAAAAATGAAATTAACAGTCATGTTCTTTGAAATTGAGTCTAAAGGTATGTAAGGTATATATTCTAATCTCGGTAGTGGCAGCCTGAAAGCAGCGGTTCAGACGCGCCGCGCAGCTTTGTGTGGATTTGTATGCAATACCTAGCGCCTGACGACGCAAGCAACCGTGCTGCACGGCCGGACGGCGTGAGCTTGGCAGCGCTGCCAGCTCAGGCACCTTGACAAATTGGTGACATTTACCGATCAAAATGAAAAAAGCCTAGCATGTTCGCAGCTTGGTCGCGTCTATTCAAAAGCTTAGCGCCACACAGCATTGAGTCTCGGTCACGGTACCCGGTTGCAACTGGCGAGATCCGAATGCTACCTTTAGAATATGAGCAGTCATCGCAAGGGATACCACACACAATCAATAATATTGACAATAACATCAATAGGTGGTGGTGGTGCATCTATATTGGGTATGTGTGACCCCGTACATGCCCAGAAATAAGTACCTTTAAACTTTTTGGTTAGATACTGAACTAAAGTTAAATAATCTCGATATGTCTTTTAATATAAATACATATCGATAAATACATAGCAATTAATGAACTGAGTTGTTAAATGAAAAATATTAAAAGACACATCAAAATTGGTTCCAATTGGTTGAATCTGTCAATTGCCGCGTGGTTCCTGGCAGAGTAGAATTTGGACCACCCCATCTCTTTACATGCAGTGTTGTACAAGGTGACTAAGTGATAGGGCTGTTTAACATCAGACAGTCTAAACTCAACCTCAGATGTTTGGCTGGAGTCAACAATAGTGCCCGGAAGGCGGCAATAGGCTCACCCCGTAATACGTGGGACCGAATTAAATAAAAACCTCTGCCTTACCCTCCTGGATCAATGTGTGTAATATTGGTTACCTTTTGTTAAGTACCAAATGGAGTATTTGTACAAAATTTTCGTTTTATTCAATTATGTAGGCTAGTTGTAGGTAAACACAAAAGTCTTCATTGCTCATAATATAAATTATTTCAGTATTAACGCATTTCGTGAGCTTATCCTCAAATAGTGAAACTCAGTAGGTAAAATTAATTTCATTTGTGGAAATGTTCTAACGAGTTAAAACTTTATGTGGTGAGACGAGACTGAACTGAATAGGTATTATCATGCTACATTTATTGTAGCTAATGCACCCAAAAAGGTATAACTATTTGGGTTTTTATATGAGTTAATATTATTTTGTTCAACTTTCGTTTCGTGTTATAGACTAACGTCATTATAATCTATGGTTATTTTTATTGACTGGCAATTCTCAACCGGAATACGAAAAACATAGTTAAAAAAACTTATATTTTCGTAATAATATTGTTTTTGATTTGGTAAGTTCTAGTAACTCTAGAATACCACGGCCATAATAACCTCGTGTTGTGTTTCCGGCGATGAGTAGGGCAGTCAGAACTCACTGGAGAGATTTTGTGCTATCGGTGGGAAGACCAAAAGCTTGTCCTGCTATATCTTTTACACTGACGGCACAGAAACTCTTGTGTGTACAGGGTTGGCAGCGCGAGTGTGACTCCCTTTGCGTTGCACACGTCCATTGGCCACAGTAACCACTTTCCATCAGGTGGGTCGTGTGCTTGTCTGCCAACCAAGTGGTATAAAAAAAGTGTTTTTTTTTATTGAATAGATATTGAACATGTTTGAAATAAATATTTAAGGTCTTAGTGATGCTACTGAGTACCCCTGTTGAGAATTACCAGTACCAGTAACACTATGCAACAGGCCTACCATGAAGTCTTAAAACGGGACAAATGCATAAATAGCCAATAAATACCAATTGCATAAATAACTTTGTAATCCCAATAAATATGTAGGATTACAAAGATACATTTGCAGTTGCTAATATGACAGCAGTTCAATTATTGATCTGTTTTAGGAGTTCATGGTACGTGCTCGGAACACTTAAGTTGGCAGGTAGCAAATAATTTTAAATAAGTAGAAATGAAAGTAAAGATGGTCAACATAGTTAAAAATGCGATTGACTATTTACTAATAATAATTTTCAATCCTCTTAGTCAAAGGCGGCATAGCCATTGACAAGGTACTTACTGAAATTTACTTTTGTGATTGTTTTATTTTTCTTATTTCTTTTGTTAATAGTCTGTGTATGAAGTAGACCATCTGTATATACAATTTATGTTGTGGTACTACTGTGCCAACTTAAGTGTATCTATTAGCTACAATAAATGATACGAGTAAAATTGCGTTCTTTTGATAGCTAATCTAATATTGTTTTAAATTTAATATCAGTTTCATTTTAGTTTTAAAATATTGTATCCACAATTCTATAGTGTTGGTTGAAAACGAAATCAGCTTGTGGGTAATCTTTTACTTTATTTCGAATTAGCTAATATTATTCTTACATAATAATATGTGTTGTGGAGTTTATTGCGCCGTTTCTTCTCCAATAGCGCTTTAGAAGCGGTGGTAAACTTAGCTTAAGTAAAATTAATATTGACGTCAATGAGTAACAATTATATTGTTCAAGATTGAGAATAAATCACTTTGACTATTTAATGAAATTATTCTACCCTTTGATTTTGACACTGGAATTTAGCCATAGATTTTGCAAGTAATTGAAGTTATAACGTACATACTCGATGTTTTTGTCATATGAGCTGGTTTTTATCTAACACCAATAAGTACTATTATCTGTTCTGTGCCAATACGAATGTGTGATATACTTTTTAGTTATAAAAAAAGTTATAAGAATTTTCAGAAAATAAATTTAAAATTGGAACGCAGATTTCTCGTATCATATTTTTGTAGCTGGCAATTTATGCAATCTATTTTAATCTAAAATTATTTTTTATTTGAAAAGTCAACATACCTCTGTCCAGGACTTTTGCTCTCACTACTGGCATTGTTACTAGAATCATCGTCTTCTTCCCGGGAAGTAGCCGCAGACAGTGCCCGGGATGAGCCAGCGTTGATCTCACTGCCATCATTGTCTTCACCTTCTGATGTTCTGTTTGTACCTTCTTCTGCCTGTTGAATAAAAAAAGAATTGGTTAATGTAGAAAGCTTAGGTAGGTTAGTATTCCTTTGATCTGTAAGAAAAATTGCGTTGCGTTTATGGTTGTGGAATTTGTCTATTGCACATACTAAGTACATAGGGATGCTAACGTGCATTAATTTCATCCATTGCCAAAATTGGAGTCTTTATAAACATAGATAAAATATAATAATCATTATAAAAAAGTGCATGTGCTAATTGTGTATATCTTTATAGGGCTAATATTATACTCTTTTTTCTCGTTTGGGGCACTAAGATACGCCTTTGTAAACTTTATCTCTCAGTTTAAAATATATTTAATAAAAAAATATTAGCTATACTAGCAGTTGAACGTTGCGTTATAGATCAAGTCACCTCTATGTAAAAAAAAATAAGATGTCAATGTAGTAGGGGATTTAAAAGGAATAAAAAGTACATAAGAATCCCCTGGGTATCGTTGTGGATAGTTAATGCTTTTCGATTCCCTAGAGGATTAAAATAGGCGTTCCTAGTTGACACCTCATAATTTCTAGTGACAAACGAAGAAAGTCCTGTTTTGACCAGAAACACATAGACTTATCATAAACATTGTAACAACACTCTCCTTCATTCTTACCTACATAATTAAAAAATACTTAAAAAGTTTATAATGTTTTTTGTTCAAATGACGTTCCAAATTCAAAACTTACCTGAATCCGTATGAGTGGTATCGTCTCCTCTTTGTACATAATATTTGTGTTCAGGTTTATAAATACACTTTTTATTTAATTTAATATGTCTATTGCAATTTTACAGGAATTTACATAATAACTTTTAAATTTGTCTAATAAAATGTACGTGTGTGTTGTGTTTTTATTGCGCAAAGGAGTACATTCAAGCAAAGGAAGCAAATTTTATAGGACCTACATGATATTATTTTGTGGATTTATATGTAGCGTTTCTTGAAATGTGATACCGGTATATATTTGTGTATGGGTAAGTTTATTATACCTACTCCATTCGGTTAGATAGTTCATTACAGTTAAACAATCTTGTAGCGATGTTTTATAAAAACACATATAAAACTAAAACTAGGCCAAATAAACTGAATATCGTAGTGGTATTTTGGATATTAGTTTTTAAAATGAGTTTCTAAACAGATTTTTAAATGAAACGCATCAAGATTGTTTAAAATTAGAACCTAAGCAAATGGAGTATAAACCAAGTATTTCTGATGCAGGTATAGATAAAAACACAATGGCGAATTAAGTTTATGTCAATATGAATTTAATATATAATGTGAAGATAATGTTTAGCTGCTTTATGACCTTCTAAAAACACATAAAACATACTAAAATGTTAGACACATGACACAGCATTTACTTATAAAAATGAAAAACACTCAATTACTGAAGATTGTTAATTAAAAGGAGTACCTAAGTATTATATTACTCTGTCAAGAAAGTACCGGGAAAATATGAATAATACACATAATGTTAGTTATTTCACAAAAAAAAAAATTATCGCCTTCAAAATATGCTCCTTCAGAAATGAATAAAATCATATTTATTGTTAATCATAGGTCATAATCATTATCATTCATAATAATAAATCATAACCATTATCATAGTACAATCATTAAAACACTTTTTCCGGAATTGAGTTCAGTTCTCGCGATTTCTCCCTTTTGCCGTCTACTGAATGAAAGCGTGTGCCACGAGGTTGTAATTTAAGTTTTGGAAAGAAAATAAAGTAGAGTAGACTAAAATGATTTTTTGGAGAAGATTCTGGTCTTTCGGGACTAGTCGAGCAGCAACATGTTTCATACCCAAGTAATTTTAAAATAATGCTGAGCGACTCGTGTTATACAAAAAGTTCAGCGGCTATCTTTCTAAAAATGAAATGAGGATTTCCAGTAACTATCTCCTTCACTTTTAGAATGTTAACTTCATTTGAAAATTTTGATGGTCTGCCAGTGTGCGCTTTTAATCATGTAATCAGTCAGTAATCACGAGATTTTGTTTAAGCCTATTTAAAGTAAGCCTTTTGTAACATTTGCAGTGATTCCAGGTACGAAATTGACGATACGAAATTTAAGCCAAACTCTCTGTTCGATATTTTTGTCCATAATGAAAATCACAATATACACTAGATATGATCTAACTTAAAAAAGCACTGTAATAATTATAAATATTAGATGCAACTAAAACTCTTCTTGATGCCAAAAAAAATAAAAAAATAAAAAATCGAAAACAGTTGTGCCAATCTAACAGCACAAAGTAAATTAAATTAAATATTTAATTTACTTTGGGTACCATAGAATTATCCGCTCCCGATAGTTTTTTGACAGAATGCATAAGTTCAATTTTTAAAATTCTCTTACTTAATTATTTAAAAAATGTAGTTATAACAAGTAAGTTGTAAATAAAAATATGTTAAAAATAAATTACAGTTCTCATGCAGATTGTTTATCAACTATTTCTATATAAAGTTACTTCTAAACTGGCTGTAGATTCAATACATGCTTTCATTGAAATTATTCATGCTCAAAGTAGATTTAAATAACTAAGATTGATTCAAAAATATCTTCAAATCTACATATTTCATTTGAAAATCAACACTATTCCATTATGATTAGAAAAATGCAAAATGCTCAGACAGGACGTGAACATGCGATCAGTCCCTTAAATTGGAATGCTCTGAACTCTGAGCTACCGAGCCGCGTCTTGAGTATTTTGGATTCTCCTATACAAACATCTTGGAGCGACGCCAGTGGATTTGAAATACTCTAGACGTGGCTCTGTAGCTCAGTGTTCAAAGCATTCCTCCTGTTAGGGACTGGTTGTAGATTCAAGCTCCGTTTGAGCATTGCATTTTTTCCAATCTTAATCAATTCATTACCATACTAATTACTTCAAACTTGTATTAAATTATCACTCTATATTCAGTACCTGCCTATCTCAAGAAGTTGGATCTATAAAGTTGTTTAATAACTTCTAATTTAATTGTGATGGGTCGAGAATTTTGGACTTTCTCAAAATACTTTCCACATGCCAATTCCAAATATGAGAATATATAATTAGGTATAAATAGATGATATTTCGCAAAGTTAAATTACGGCCAGACTTGTTATAAAGTTGTCTAAAAATTGGCTTACTTTCTTTTCGTATTTCTGAGAGGTCAATTTACGAAAAAGTCTGTCGTAAAAACATATTAGGTAGGTATGTAAGAGGTTGAAACCTCTTACATACCTACCTAATATACGTTACACATATTGAGAACACACTTAGCCATATTTCATATGGCTGAGTGTCGTAGAATTTAAGAAGAATGTTATTTAACTGTCACTGTAAACCAATTATAGTGTCCGGAATACGGCAATAGGCTCGCCCCTATTACGTGGGACCGAATACAATTATTGGTGTTGCATTATATTGTGTACCATGTGTGGATCTTCACATATGGTACAAAAATATCGACGAACAACAACGGCTTGAGTTCGATTCGCACCCTAAAGTGTAGAAGATTGAAATAATATTACTGGTAGGCCCCAGCAGTCTGCTGTGTTCCTCCATTATTGATTTATCTGACATTATGATACAAAATACCATAGCTATAATAACCTCGTGTTGTGTTCCCGGCGGTGAGTAGTGTAGCCAGAGCTCACTGGAGAGTTTTTGTGCTGTCAGTGGGAAGACTAAAGGTTTGTCCATTGTGCATTGACGGCACAGAAAATCTGTTCTTCCAGGATAGGCAGCACGGGTGTGACTCCCCTGGTGTTGCACACGTTCATGTGTCACCACTTTCCATCAGGTGGGCCGTGTGCTTATCTGCTACCTAAATTGTATAAAAAAAAATGATTCTAATTGATTAAGATGTGGTTTATTATTGTTTTAATTATTTGTAGCTTCTCAATGATGCCGTTTATGTATCTAATTATAAACAAGGAATGTATGTGAAAAATGAAGATGTGTAGTTATAGACAATTAGCGGATTTCGGGACTGATATTCTTTTATTTGTACGGATCATGTATGCGGTCTAATGACGTGTTGTCTCTTCGTATACTTCTTCTTGTTGAACTTCAATGCGGATAAACGGTACCATTGAGAAGCAGCAACGAATTAAAACAATACACGATTTGGTATGAAAGCTATCGAGGTATTTACCATGTTGTATTGTTATGATTTTCAGATATTTCGGCGCTGTTGCAAGCACAATCATTACGGAGGAAAAGTGAAAATTATTTAGGAATAATTATGTCGATCTACCCTCTTTCGAGTTTTTTTACTACGCGTATCAGCACTACCACTAGTTTCACTCTCACTACAAACTCGAACTCGATCTTGACCACGTTCACGACACACGATGCTTTCTGTATCTATTCGCGAAATTGTTCTGGCTTGTTCCCGGTTGTTTTTGCAAACGATTTTATCAAATTCAAGTTTATATCTCAGTGCGCTGTATTTGCTGCTGCGGTCGGTTATGTAATCATATCTTTATCCTATACTTTCTCCTTATATGGCTTTTACGGCTTGTATACCGGCTTGCAGGTGAGAATGCATTGGGCCCTAAGATCTTGGTGGGGCCCCTTAAACTCCTATATTATGTGGTATTGCGACTATGAAGGTGTGGTCGACGATATGGTCTACAGACGTGTGCAACACCAGGGGAGTCACACTCGTGCTGCCGACCTTGTAAGAACAGAGAGTTTCTGTGCTGTTAGAGCAGAGCAGAGCACGACATGCCCTTGCTATTCCCACTGACAGAACAAGATTCTCCAGTGAGTTTTAGATACCCTACTCAACGCCGGGAAAACAATACGAGGTTATTATGGCCGCGGTATTCGGTAGGGCGGAGGTACGTCCCAATTCGGACTGCTCATTGGGACAGAAATACCGTCGTGTTCTACCTCTTGTATTTATTACATTGTTTGAATTTGATGCTACATAAATTCTCGTACAGTATACATAATTCAGTAGCTAATAAATTTAGTTACACTCGTATGTATCAATTGAATATTGAATTATTAGGTATATATATTGATCTACAAATTATGATTTAGGAATATGGACTTATTATTGAGATAGTTATTTATCTGTCACTGAAAAGTGTTTGAGTTACAATAATAAAAAAAATATATGGGAGGACGAGAAATCGTTACGGTCGCACTGGACCTATTGCTCAAAGGACCCTGATAAATTAATGTGTATGGGCTTGAAAAAGTATTAACTGTACAGTTTTTATTGGTGCAGTTTGAACGATAGTACGTATAATGCCGTGACACATCCAATCGGATGTGCCACGGCATTATACGTACTTGATTGATTTTTTTTTCGTTGTTTGCATAAATTGTTAGGAGAAGATTAATTATATGAAAGAAGATGTTGAAAAAGCTCCAGAAGGAGTCCGCATCCGAGTGACACCGGGTACGAACAGCTAGTATTACATAAAAGTGATAACAAATTAAGTAAACGACGTGCTGTTAAAAATAACTAAATTGAGAAACATGCCTTAATTGTTATAGGTACATATTGATAACTCACTTGTACTTTTCCACATTACTTATTACTTAGTAATGAGGAAATGTACAAGTGAGTTCTCAATATGTGTAACAACAAATTCCACCAAGTGCCATCAATCTACAGTATAAATTGTATGCCTTAATTGTATTATAAATAATGTAATATGAAATTGTTAGTTGTGCGTGCAATGTTTAGATTTATTTATTATAAACTATGAACATGCAGAATTTTTTTTTTTATACAACTTAGGTGGCAGACAACCACAGCCCACCTGATGGAAAGTGGTTACCGTGACCTATGAACGTGTGCAACACCAGGGAAGTCACACCCGTGCTGGTGACCCTGTAAAAACAGAGAGTTTCTGTGCCGTCAGTGCAGAAGAAACAATCAGGATAAGCCTTTAGTCTTCTCACGTACAGCACAAAAACTCTCCAGTGAGCTGTGGCTACCCTGCTCAATGCCGGGAATATAACATGACGTTATTATAGCCGTGGTATTCTGAAGGACGGAGGTATTTCCCCAGTCGGACTGCTCAATTGGGACGGGAATACCGTAGTGTCCAACCTCCTACTTTTTATATCCATAACTAACGAATACCACACCAAAAGAAGCAAAGGCATAAACAGACCTGCGGACGGTGGTAAAAAAGGTTAGTGTACAGTTTTCATAATTGAAAAACAAAATAAATAAATAAGATGTGAAAGTGAAATCCATCTGTCAATCCTCACTCCATAAAGCCCAGTCAATATGTCGCAACATTGGACTTGTGCAGTGTTTTGCTAGAGCGTCCCTTTGGAGTTCGATGAAAAAAAGTAATCCGGTCGGATACGTTTGAAGTGGGACGCTGACTGACAGTGTTGCCAGATATATTCGTTAGAAGATTATTTCTGATGAATGTATCCGGACGCACTTGGAATTAACGTTTCGAAATTGAATTTGGAAGTTAACATTGTGTGACGCAATTTCAGTATGTTTGAATTTCGAATATAATTACTAAAACGGAGTGAATACTGATCAATGGGTGAATTAAAATAAAATGGTCGTTAGATTTTTTTAATAATTTCTTTTACTAACACAATTTTTAGTAGGTAAATAATTCTGTTCATTATTAGATTCGAACTAGTCCATAGTTTCACTTGAAAGAATATAACTACATAATTTAGCTGGCCATTTTTATTTCTATCAACTCTTTGATATCTATGTAACTCATTTACTCGGTAATCATTACGAGTGTGAATGGTGTTTCTTACTGATTGGAGAAAAAAGAAATCCGAAACATCGGCAGAAATAGTAAGTTCCATGATTTAATCGCGAAAAGTTCTGAAACGTTGTATAATAATGAAAAAAAACCTGTTTAATTTGATAGTTGATACTCTTTGTAAGATATTTAGTTTTACATAATTTTAATACCTCATCTGCTAGCCAATAACTGTCATAGGCTCTCCTCTGAGGGTTTGGAGCCAAATGGGCTGAACAGATTTGGATGGAATTTAACACAGAAATAATTAATATATTACATAATATAACATTACGATCTTAATTAGCATAATGTAAGCTGTTTTCCGGCAATAAGAATTGAAAATTGTGATATTTGCATTTGCATCAAAAAATCGAGTTAAGAAAATAACAAAATTCAGTTGTTATTCTGTGTACCGACGTGATTTGATAAAGTGCTCGATGGATTTTATTATATTTCGGAAACGTTCAACGATCTTATATTAAAACTAGTTTATGCCCGTGGCTTTGTCTGCGTGGATGTTGGATATGGCGACTTTTGGTGGTAACGCTGGTTCTATTCAACTGATTACGATGAAACTTACGTGAGATTTTAAGTTAGACTAAGAGTATCAAACAGAAAAATCCGTTCAGATGGTTTTGCGTCCTAAGATACATTGTTTTATTTGCAGATTATTCAGAAACGTTAACTTATATATTTTTATAATTCAGTAACCTTAATCATAAAATTAGATATTTCTGTAATAGAAAGATAATTGTAAAAATACATAAGTTCAGTATTTTTACAATTATCTCTCAATTACAGAAACAACTAATTTACAATAAAAAATAGTAGGTTTAGATTAACATTTAAATATTAATAGTAAAACACTCACCGGGATATTGACCATGTTATTTGTAACTATTGAGTATCCGATATTTCGGCGCTTACTTATAAGCGCCATGATCATGGACGCATAACATCCATGATCATGACACTTGTAACAGCGCCTACTACTGTGCAATTCTCTAAGCACACAGCGTCGGACACAGTGCTGCGACATCCTTGATAGAGATTGTCATTGGTCGATCTTCAGTGACGTCACCCAATCCGACCAATAGTAATCTCTATCAAGGTTAGGCTGTCGCAGCGCTGTGCTCATAGTGACGCATAGCATCCATGATCATGGCGTTTGTAACATTGCTGAAATATCAGATACTCGATGGAGTTTTACTATTTTTATAAATAACCATGTCAATCTCAAAATTAATATCTATATACTATCTCAATATTAAAAATATACGCGTATTATGTATGTATAGGTATGTAACAGTAATTAGTAACTGCAGAAGGATTCTATTCTGTGATGTGACCATATATTTGTAAACTCAAAACGGGAAGCAGGCAGCAGGGTTGAAGTTGACGGATCGAGGGAGGAATAAGGTGATAAGGGAACGTTGTGGTGTGTTTTAAGATGAAGTGACTAAGATAGAGAAAGGGATGCTTAGATGGTTCGGACATGTGGAAAGGATGGACGAAAGAAGATTGACGAAACAAATTTATGAAGCGAGGGTGAATGGAAAACCCGATAGGGGTCGACGTAGACATGTGTATGTTAATGAGATCGAAGGAATTTTAAAGGAAAAACATGACAAGAGTACCCGAAACCGGCGGGAATATATGATAACAATTATGCAAGTAGAAGAAGTGAAAGATGTATGCCAGGATTGTGGCAAGTAGAAAACTGTAGTCTCTGCATACTCCATTGGGAAAAAGGCGTGACTGTATGTATGTGTAAAAGGGAACAACAGTTTCACTCACACGTAATGTTTTTTTTGGGGAAATGTGAAATTTTTTCAATTTGAATTTCTTTCTACACTGGGACGGAAAACCGATGAGGAGACAGACCCGTGAAAAACGGGATGAGTGTTTACTTTTTACATGAGGCATAGCAATTAATGATATAACCACATTATTATTAGTAGGTAGATATGTAAATTGCATAGTTTCTGTTCCGTCCATCGTCTAGTTAGTTCACTGTGGACGACTAGTAATTGGCCTACCGTCAATGTAATTACGGGACAATCAACACGCTCCGTGTGCTTTCTGTTGATTAATTTACGGAAATTATTCTGATGAGTTATAACATAACATAATATAACATAAACTCACGGTTATATCCCCAAAGGGGTGCCGGGGGGCCGAGGTGCTAGTACCCACATTTCGCCAGTTTTTGTTTAGGTCCCAATGTTAGGTGGCCAGCCTATGGTCTTTAACCGGGCACTTATAAACCTGCGATAAATACACACATAACTTCGAAAAGCATCGAAAAGTCATTGGTGTGTGCCATGGTAGAACCTGGGATCGAAACCGAGACCTCGTCTCAGCAGTCCATTACCCATACTTACCGCTACCGCGATAAGTTATACAATAATAATATTGTGGGGTTAATATGTCGTTGTGTGTATATGTGATGAAGGTGCGTGTTCGGTTTGAGGTTAGGCGCGTGCAATCTACGTCCCAACTGGAAGCTCTCCTAATTTCTCCTCGTAGTGTACTCCAATCAAAAGGTTAAGAGAGAGATGAATGAAACTTAAGACTAGAGATACTGTAACTGTATTTCGGTTGAAAAATTACAAGGTGTACACTGTTACTAACAAGGGGTTGAAACGCTGGGTTCGTGGGGTCCGAGCGCACGGTCGCTATACAAAGAAATAGCGATGCTTCGCGTGACCAAAGGGCTGGCCTCTTTTTTTGCTCAACGGATTGGCATTGCCATCCAACGGGGCAATGCCGCCAGCCGTTTGGGCACATTACCAGTCGACATCGATGGGGAGGAATTTTTCGATGCTTAATTTAAACCTTTTGTATCCTATTTTATATTCTTGTAAATATTCGTTAATATCTTATTACATTACTATACTCATTAAGAATTAAAAAAAAACAGTTACTAATAACTAACAATTTGCGAAAGGGGTGAGGCAGGGCACATGTGAACGGCTGTACGTTATGGGAGTAACTGGCAAGCCCTCTAGCGATCGCTTGCGATCGCTTATTAAGTACGTGTCTCGATTGAAATGTGCATACGTTTGCACAAACGCTGTGTCCCTACAATATGATATATATGATATGTATGTATATCCTATCATATAATCATGCCTTTATCCAGGAGGCTTAGGCAGAGGAGTATTAACACCCACATTTAACCAATCATTGTATACGGTCCCACGTAAAATTCATGTAACATAATAATCCTACAACCTAATGTTTTAATTTAAAAGTTTGTAATGTATCTTTTTTCGCCGTATTAAAATTTCCAGACGATTTACCTATAGAAAGTGTACTCAAACACTTTTGCTTAAAATAAGTTTTTGTAAAAATAACTATAAAATAATCGCTTAAGATAGAAAAAATTGAAACGGTCCAGGCGGGATACGAACCCGCTATCTTCTTCTATCTTAATCGATTTGAATAGCATACTAAAAGCTTTAAAATTTCATTTAAACTTTAAAATAAACTGGTATAATATCTACTAATGTTTATGGCAATTTTAAATAAAATCAATTTTAAGAAGAAGATTAGATAAAAGATAGAAGAAGAGAAGAAAGAGACAATAAAGCACACGAAATAGGCAAGTACATACATAATCTCCGAAAAAAATACCCGCCATTTTGAACAATCGCGTTACAACAAACAGTATCGTGTCTCACATAAAACACTGATGTCTCAAATATTTCGTGGATTTTCTTCTGTACTTTCTTTTGTGTTTATTTCGTTTTCCGAAAGCTTGTCTATGAATAGGTTTTACAACTCACCTCTATTTATCTCTGTCGAGTCTGCTCATAGACAAACATATCAGTTATCCGTAAACAATACCATTGTAACGTACTGATATAATAAATCATATACCTACAATAATGTTAACGAGACTTAACGCGATTATGGTATAGGTAGGTACACATACCCTTCAGTGAGCCTGTAACCACGGCCGTAGTAATCTGGTCGAAACGTTAGGCAAATCAAAAGGTATATATCTACGTATACCATGAGCGCGTTAATTCCCGTTAACATTATTGTGTATTTCATAATCTAGTTTTTAAAATAAGTCTAGTATCGTAGACCATATTGAAACTCTATACCTAGACGCAGCAAGTGAAATTTCAACGCGGCGTAAAAAATTACCACTGCTTTGGTAAAAGTTGACGTAATATACACACATCATGACTCATGACATTTGATTGAATTTTAAAGCATTTAGTATGCTAACTTTTTAAATCGATTAAGTTAGAAAAAAATTAATCGGTTTAGGCGGGATACGAACCCGTAATCTTTCCCTTACAGGGGGAATGATATAGCCACTAAGCTACCGAACCTCGTCTGAAGCCATCCCAATTTTCCTACATACATCCGTCTTACAGTGACGGTGGGGGCCATCTACCAACCGCTCTATAATCCAACCAGCTTTAAAAATGGTTTAGATGGTACCACATCCGGACCTGGGAGTGACGGGTGGAGCCGACTGTTAACCTAACAGAAGCAGGCGGCGGCGGCTCGAGTTATGGGCCTCCCAATACCCGCGGATTGGATGAGGACTCCGAGGTCCCCACACCCGAAGAGGGCAAGCTTGAAAGAGATGGCTCTGGGTCGCAACCTCACCTCCGACAACTTACGATACTCAGACGGCGTGCGTATTAGTCGGTTCGAGTCCGACATAACCTCTCCCACTGTCTCTGGTATACGGGGAGATTTATCGCACGATAAAAAAAGATGGTGCTATATCATTCCCTGAGCCTTTCTGCCAACTTGATTCTAGTATAACTAAGATGTGGCTTAGCTTCAATATTTTCCGTGAAGCGTCTGCCAACCGACCTCCACAACTATTTGGCGATAACGAAGTTCTGTTGTTAGACTAGTCGACCTTTTGAGGGCTCCAATTACCCGTAACGGCTGTCATAGATGTTCGTATGGCAACCGAGAGGCTTAACGTGCTCTCGGAGGCACGACCAATGCAAATATTTGCACATATTCATGCATACAAATAGTTGCACCGAGCGCCCTACAGAATACCGCGGCTATAATAACTTCGTGTTGTGTTTCTAGCGGTGAGTAGGGTAGCCAGAGCTCACTGGAGAATTTGTGCTGTCAGTGGGATGACTAAAGGCTTGTCCTGCTTTGTCTTCTAAACTGATGGCACAGAGACTCTACTTACAGGGTTGGCAGCGCGACTGTGACTTACCACGGTAACTACTTTCCATCAGGTAGGCCGTATGCTTGTCTACCAACTAAGTGGTATAAAAAAAAAAGCGAGGATCGAACCCGGACGAATTTATTCCTTTGCTTACCAGAATCCAAGCTGATCCTACAAATATAATAAATACGAAAGTTTTTGATTGTGTTACGATGTTTGGATGTTTGTTATTCAATCAAGCTCTAATAAATAATTGGGAATGAGTCAATAGCTCAACGGATCTTGCTGAAATTTAGTACTGAAATAAACACCTCAACAAAGTCTAGGGAACAAGATGACCCCAATTATTTTTTTTCGTGTAAATCTTGTTTTGCAAATAACTGGCAGCAAATAAATAAAAATAGAATAAAGTAGATTACAGAGTTGTTCGAAACTTAAAAATAAATTTAAATAAGTAATGATTTTCGAATATGGAGGGAAAACTTTTAAAAGTGTTTGATTGTGCAGTTTCTCTGAGGCAAAATAAAAATTATTTTTTTTGATTGTAAATAACGTTTATTATCAATAATACGTCTTTTACGTATGGTTTGTGCATTTTTGTGACTGTAGTCATCATGTCACGTCGTCATTTAAGTCGCGAAGAGATGTTAAGGGCTGTTGGTATGCTGCAAGCTGGACGAACTCAACGCGACGTAGCGGATGCTGTCAACACCCAACCAAGCGTAATTTGCAGATTATGGGCACGCTACAGGTCTACAGGGGATGTTGCCGAACGTCACAGGGGACGAAATAGGGTTACTACCCCGCGACAAGATCGTTTCTTGCAAAATTCCGCAAGGCGGCAACCCACGATTACTGCTCGTCAGTTGGTCGCAGGCCTCCAGTCTCAGCATCAAGTGGTTATAAGCGATCAAACTATCAGGAGAAGACTACACGAAGCCAATCTTCATGCTCGCAGACCGCTTACGGTTCCAGCTCTTCGACGTGGAAATCGAGGTCGTCGCTTATTGTGGGCTAACGCACATTTACAGTGGACCGACCATCGATGGGCACGGATTCTGTTTTCCGACGAATCTCGCTTCGGTTTTCATCCTGATTCGAGAAGAGTGCGTGTATGGCGAGTTCCTGGACGTCGGAGTCGTCTCCAGAATCCGCAAGAAGTTCATCCTTACCAAGGTGGAACAATCATGGTATGGGCTGGAATTCGCCTTGGTGGAAGGACCGACCTCGTTTGGATACGGGGCAATTTGAATGCAAACCAATACATTCAGGAGGTTAAACACCCCATGGTAATCCCTCATCGACAGCAGTTCGGTCAAGATTTTATGTTCATGCAAGATAATGCACGGTCACACACCGCGAGGGTAGTGGTCAATGCGTTAAGCGAGCACAATATGACGACGTTGGAATGGCCTGCTCAGTCTGCCGACCTCAATCCCATAGAGCATGCCTGTGATTTGCTTGGGAGAAGTGCTTTCATTGATTCTTTGGAAAATCTGAACACTGAAGAACAACTTTTTTTACACCTTCGCAGTGTATGGAGCCATATTCCACAGACGATGATTGACAATCTCATACTAAGTATGCCACGCCGTTGTCGAGCTGTTGCTAATGCTTTAGGAGGTCCTACAGATTATTAAAAACGTTTAAAGTACGGTTAATTACTGTATTTCTTACTACCTCGTTATTTTTGTGCCTAATCATAGAAGGTTGTAATACTCAATATTGGCACTATTCAATACTTTCTTAAAAAAAAAAAAATTTTGGTATGAAAATGTTTTTATTAAAATTAAAATTAAAAACGGTATAAAAATACCCTTCTATTGATATAAAACACTCACTATTACAAGAAAGGGTTTTTAAATAAAAACTAGAAATGTCCTTGTTCCCTAGACTTTGTTGATGTGTGTAGATTAAAGTCTGAAATAACACATAAGCTATCCCGGGAATAGGTTCCCATGGGTAACGGGAACGGGATCGTAATTTCTCAGGGGCAGAGCCGCAGGCATAAGCTAGGTTAAAATGTGGTCCCATGTGATAAGAAGTGAGCCTATAACCGTCCAATAACCATTTTTTCTAAGTTTATCGGATAGAGAACTATTTTATTTTTGCATAAAGCAAACGGCTTATGGAACGAGATAGGACTAATGATATATTAAATTAACTATAGATACGTTGTTGGCACTCAAAATCTCAAAATCGCTTTATTGTGATATTTAACCTTAAATTTAAAAAAATCAGGCATCGGACCGATGAGGACTTTTAGTTTTCATTTATGTATTTTTCTTCTTCTTCTTTTTTTTTCATTTTCATTTCTCTCTTCAATCCTACCAACTTTGAGCTGTTTGTGAATTATTGTACCCTCACTCCTATAATTTAGTTTACATTGGCCGGATTTGTAGCAATAATTTTCTATCATACTTAGTGTTTGCGCCTTTTTTGAAATACGTGATGTTCCTGCATGCCGTGTCTATATAATAATACGTCATAGGATAGGACAGCCCTCGTGTCCTACTTCGTTTCAAACTAAAGCTTATAAATAGTTACAAGCTTTAGTTTGGAACGAAGTAGGACACGAGGACTGTCCTATAATAGTATAAATATAATAGTATAAGTATAAATAGATAATAGTATAATAGTATAAAGAAATAAGATAATAGTATCTTATTATGTCCCCAACAAGTAAACTGAGCAGAATAATAAGAAAATGACATGATATTGAAATGAATATAGCTGGCAACACCAGAGCCGAGGCTATTTACGATTCTGTTACACAAATAGTTTTGTTTGCCTCATTGTTATACAGCAGCGATAGCTTGATGAAGGACGAATACCACAAAAAAGCTACTTAAAGTAATTGACAACGTTTTGCCTGGTGATGCTAAGACCTGAATTTTCAAGAATTTTGTTTTGTAAATATTCTTAAATTAATGACGAGTGAATAAAACACGAGGTATAATTATTTTCCAACGAGGGCATTAGGTTGGTTGGCAGACAAGCACACGGCCCACCTGATGCAATGCGGTTACCGTGGCCTATCAATGTGTTCAACACTAAGGAAGTCCTAATGGCGCAGCCAACCCTGTAAGCACAAAACTTTCTGTGCCGTCAGTGTAAAAGACAAAGCAGGACAAGCTTTTGGTCTTCCCACAGATAGTACAAATACTCTCCAGTGAGCGCTGGCTACTCACCGTTGGGAACACACTATTCCTGTTGTGACGGGGAAAGAATACAAGTATCACCAGATCACCACCCCATATCATCCGAAGGGTATCATAAGAGGTAACTAATGGAAAAATACGCAAAAGATATCACTACGAGAGAAAGAAATCTCAAAATAAAACTATGTTAGAATATACAAGCAAGAACCAAGCGGTTCGGAGACTCTTTTCTTTGCCGCACCACCAAGAATTCATTACCAGCACACGTGTTTCCTTCTTCCTACAATCCCGGGTTCATTCATCATCAAAAAGCAAGTTGAGTGATACCATTGTAACATTACTTAGTGTCTGTAATGGTGACCCTCTTTCCCGAGACTTTGCATTTAGCTGGCTAGGTGAAGTCAAACTGGCGCTTCCCAGATAAAAAAAATGTGTAAACAGTTATTCGGCGACAGATTGGCTACGTGGGTAACAAGTGTAATATACCTCTACTGGTCTCCGGCAGGAGAGGTAGCTCCAAGAAACGCTAGCTTCACGTCAAAACATGAACAGTTGCTTCTGGGTGAACGTGCTTTTTCATTGACCGAATTGTCATCATCAACATTTTCTAATCCTTTTATCAACACAGTTGGGGTGGGCTTCCCAGTCTGTGATGCGGCGGTCTTTCAATGTTTCGTTGACCTCAATATAATCTTCTTCGTCTTAGCGTTGCTCACAGTCGCATCCGAGGCTTTCATCTCGGGGCTTGTAGTCTTAAGCTGCTACCAATACAGCCATAGTCTTTCGCAGACCAAATTAATATTATTACTATTTGAGACAGTGGCCATAGACCTACCAATACAAACAGAGTATTTTCACGTGTGGTAATACAAGTTACAAGTAGTCTGCGTTTGCTTTTTTTGCAGTACATGATGAAACGAGTTTGAAGATAAAGAATTGTCAACAATTCTAAACTCCCAGTCTATCTGTTCTTATACTTAATCTATCTAGGATGAAACCTAAAACAAAATAAGTTTTCCTTCTTTTCAATACAACTTAATTTATAAAACTTTTTATTATTGACTTTTCAGTAATAGTTCCGAATCTTCTGCATATGTACTGTAGTTTTTTAATATATTTCTAGGAAACGGGAATAAAATTTGAATTTCAGATCTGTAACGAGACACAGATAGTGAGAGTTTTTATACCACTTAGGTGGCAGACAAGCACACGGTACACCTGATGGGAAATGGTTGCCGTGGCCACTGGGCGTGTGTAACATGAGGAGCATCACGCTCACGCTGCCAACCCTGAAGAAACGCAGAAATCTGCTGCCCCTTTTGAAGAACCCCATATTGTAGGCGCATGGAAGAACCGCAGCAGGGAGTTCATTCCACACTTTCACTGTGCCTTTTATTGTCACTATGAAAATAAATGTTGCAACAATCACTTGTTGTTTAACATTTTCTTCAAAATCATATAAAAATGTGATAGGCAATACAAATAAAATTTAAAGAGATCTTCCCATTTTACTTAGTCACTCAGAAAGAACATTCTGAATACTAAAAGGTACCACGCATAGAATAGCAACGTGTGTCAGTTATATTTATTTACTGTAGCGATAAATGAACTTTCCGCAAAATAAACTGTCAGCTCAATAAGCCTATAACAACCCTTTCTCGTAACAGACACCTGAGTTTTTTGTATATTGAATAGATGGTAAAGTATAGTCAGCATCAAACTGATCTTAATACCATACTAATGATGTTAATATCAAACTGTTTATCCCTGGAGGGTTAGGTAGAGGTGAATTAACACCCACATTTCATGCACTGTTTCCGCATCGACGCATACAAGTAATCAATGCGTAACTCGGCGAACATCGCCAACGCACTGCAGTACCGAGGCAGCCCCAACAATACCCTGTAGGCAGTATTGTATTGCATTCTTAGGGCATATGCTAGCCCCTAGCTAAGCCACAGGATGCCCTAATAAATGCAGGTGCAATACGCTCTGAAAAGAATGCTTTTACTCCTTCTATCGAGCATATTGCAAACCTACGAGCTATCATGTTAGCTGTAACAGACAACACCCATTTAAAAAGATTAAAAATTCATTTATTTCCATAACACACCTACCCCTGTGGGTACCTAATACGATTTACATATAGTTTTTTTTTTTACAACACTGTATCCAATGGCTGATCACAAAAATTACAAAACAAAATTAAATTTAAGAAGAGTGCCTAACTAAATATGCAAAGAAACAAAAATAAAGGAAAATGAACAAAATAAATGTAGTTAAAACAATGATGCGAAGTGGTGCACCAACTGAGTTCACGCCCCGATCACAACAAGTGCAAGAGAAGGTCCTCAGTAAAATCATATGTCAGAGAGGCGACACATACTTATAAAAAAAATATTTAAATTTAATTGAATGTAAACATAAACTTAGTAAAACATAAAAAAAAAACTTATAAATTATATTTTAAAAACCTAAAAAAAAAAAAAAAAAATTCGTCGTTCGGTCGGTGGCACAGTGGTTATAGCATTCCCCCTTTAATTGAAAGATCGTGATTTCGAATCCCGCCTGAACCAATTAATTGTTTTCTATCTTAATCGATTAGTATTTAAATCTTCAAACTCACCTAAATATTTCTGTTAATAATAGATACATATCGACAGTGGCCTTGGTGTGGTGGGAGCTTGGGCTATTATCAAGCAATAAATCCTCGTGACGGAACAGGGTGTGAGTTTAATTTCGCTATGGGACACTCGGCACTGTCTTACACTTTTGCTATACTTTGGGACATATATCTTGGGAAATGTATTTAAAATGTGCTCTATATACGCAGTATTGGGTGTATTTTGACGATAGTACGGAGTGCTACGGCCGTGGACGAATTCGAATTTACCAAGCAAAGATTATTACCAAAAAGTTCACGCGCACCAGAGCCTCGTTTGTTTCGCAACTTAGGTTCAAGATGTGTACTGTCCTCTATCAGTGTTAAACTTGAATAAAATAGAAAAGGCGTAACACATTCGAAGGGTGTAACCAAAGCAAGGAGGTAGGACACGGCGGTATATCCGCCCGATTGAGCAGTCCGACTGGGGAAGTACCTCCGCCCTACAGAATACCGCGGTTATAATAACTTCATGTTGTGTTCCCAGCGGTGAGTAGGGTAGCCAGAGCTCACTGGAGAATTTGTGCCGTCAGTGGGAAGACTAAAGGCTTGTCCTGATTTGTCTTCTACTGACGGCACAGAAACTCTGTACTTACAGGGTTGGCAGCGCGACTGTGACTCCTCTGGTGTTACAGACGTCCATAGGCCACGGTAACTACTTTCCATCAGGTGGGCCGTGTGCTTGTCTGCCAACTAAGTGGTATAAAAAAAAAAAAACCAAGTCAAAGCGATTTTAAACTTAAAATATCGATGCGTATGGTTTTGATTTGATTGTGCCTTAAGTCTGATACTTTTCCTGTATAATTTCAGTTTCACGCCTATGGTCGGATGGAAGAACTTGTCTTTGGATACAAACTATCTATTTATGTACATTAAACATGTAAATATTATCCTACTATCTAATAACATGAATGCGAAAATTTGTGTACATACGAATTGTTTGACATGATGCCCACAGCTACATCTCTACTCTCGACACAGGCGGGGAATCTGCCCCCGGTGCGACTTGAAACAGTACACACAGTTAGGTATGATAGGAATTTCATCTCCCGCACGCTGAAGCTGTGATATGAATTCCCTGCAGTGGTTTTCCTAAGCGACTATAATATGAGGTGCTTCAAGAAGGGCATTAGGCCATTCTTATAGGGTCGGCGGCGCGAGCGTGACCCCACTGGTGTTACACACGTCCATAGGCCACGGTAACCACTTTCCATCAGGTGGGCCATGACCTTGTCTGCCACCTAAGTGGTATAATTTTTTTTATTTTATCGCGCTCTACCAATCTAATGGATCTGGATAAAAAATTGGTACATAGGTAGATTATAGTCTAGAATTAATACATAGGCTATTTTGCATCTGGGTAATAGGTTCCCATAGGTAGCAGAACGGGATCAATTTTTCAGGCGGGCGGAGCCGCGGGTAATGGAAAAAGTCCGCCGTTATTGGTTACCAATTACGATCAATTCGCATAAAAACAAAACCAAGAAAGAACAAAATTAATTAAAAAGTAAAAATCTCTTACTTTAGATCACAAATAAATAAAATCAACTCATTAAAAGTTTTATGTAATTTCCAACGGAGTTTTTGAAAACTTTTTGGTTGGACAAAGTATATTCCGTAACAGGTAATCCCGTTAAATTTGTCCACTGGTGTGGACATTTAGGTTTATGGCTGAATATAAATTATAGTAGCCATCACGAATTTTGAACACTAGGGGCTCATAGTTATATCATAGCTACATTAGTTAAGTTATAAGAGGGCACAGATAAAGTAAAGAAGTTAATTAAATGTTAAGTACTTATATTGGAATTACCAATATTCCTCCGAGCCCTTCCAGCTAAGCTGTATTGCATAAGCTACATGCACGTGTAGGGCATGCTCTGTCGCAGTTTGTCCACTAGGAGGTGGGAAGTCACGCGATAATTCCTCCAGTAAAGGTTAAGATAAACCAATAATGGACAAGTAAGAGAGTGATTGACCCTCGAATGACGAAACAGATAACCGAGTATTAGAATATTCGTAACTCACTTTTTCAACGATCGCGACGTGAAGCGGTGCGCACTGTGTGGTGTGAAAGGAACTTCATCCCACGCATGCTCAAGCTGTGGAATGAACTCCCTGCTGCGGTTATCCCAAGCAAATAAATTTAGAGATTCTTCTAGAATGGCGTTAGGTTTCTTTAGGGTCGGTAGCACGAGTGTAACATTCGGGTATTGCATACGTCCATAGACTATGGTTAACACTTTCCATCAGGTGCGCTTGTCTGCCACCTAAATGGCATACAAAAACATTACCGCCGCTATGAATTCCGAATGCTTCTACAAATTACAGGCAAAACAGCTACATAGTGAGGCTACTCGTAACTTTAACAGGCTATGTAGGCAGCACGATATTGACCCATTCTCGACTGGTGTGCCCGCAGCAAGAAGGTGCTTGAGTTTAGCATTTTTCAAACCCAGAAATTGATGTACTATGTTGCTAGTGTTGACTATATAGATGTATTGTGTAGTTTTCTATTTTTTTCTTCCTAAAGGTTTGTGCAATGCGTGTTTTTGTTCATAATGTTTTACCTACGCAGCGACTATAAGCAAAAACTTGTTATTGGCTTTCTATTACCTAATCCAACGCTATTTATGTTTTTATGCTGTAAGTTTTCCATGTACTAAATAAATAAATTATACAATAGTGTAAATTTCCTTGAGTGAATAAGAAAAATCTGCCCGCATTAATGTATCACATATCACTGATATTATCAGCGACAGCCGTGAAGGGTACGTCTCACGTACGTAGACTGGCTCATTTTATATTCACAACAAGAAATCACAGAAACTCTGTCTTAATTTTGCACGACTTTAAAATTTATTCCACATGCAGATAGCAAAGAAATAGACTATACGAGACTTGGGTCAGAAGCACGGCAAAATTCCAATGGTACCCCTAGTGTCGTTGAAGCTGTGAGTTTGAGAGAATGCTTATTCTTAGAAGAAGGAACACTTGAATTCCTTGACATATTCTACTGAAAACTCATCAACCTGAGAGCCTTTACCCAACTTAGTTGGGGTCCCACTCTGTATCGTTCCCGGCGCAAAGGTGCATATGACGCTGGCCGCGGCGCCTAGCGGAATCGCCAATGGCTATCCGTTGCCCCAGGATCGAGCTGGAGTGGGAGTCACCGCCTTGGTCGTGGATACGGCGGCCAATTTCCGCGATCAACCATTTCGTCTGTGACCCTCAACTGCTCATAGTCTCCACCATCCATCAATTAAATTAAGTATCCATATTAAATAAACGTATGTAATGTACTTTTTTCAAAAGTTTGCCGTGCGCTCCATAAGAGCTGACTTTGAAATTCGCCCAATTCAGTTGAATTATGTAGAAATTAATCGTTACACCGTTTCATATTAACAAAATTACCACATCAAAGCTCGTTAGACTAATCACAGCGATCAATTTAATGGTCAATTGAACTAAGTTATGACGTACAATGAACGTAGCCCTAAATACGCCGAGCCTAACACCCTTCCCCTCTCGCTCTGTAGCCCAACGAGAGAGAAGGACAGCGTTATTAATGTTCGTTATAAATCAAGACAGGCGATACAAAACGGAGATGTTTTCTAACATCAAGAGTCAAATAACGTCTTTGTTTATAGGTAAAGGAAGGAGCTTTTTAGGTCAACCGCTGTGTAATGCGCAAAAAGTTTGAAAAGATACTTCTACCATGTGCGGCCATCGCGGTCTCTTATGTCTCACAGCGCTATTACTAAATACAAACATACATACATATAATCACTCCTTTATCCCTGGAGGGTTAGGTAGAGGTAAATTAAAACCCACATTTCACCAATAATTGTGTTCAGTCCCACGTAATAGGGGGTGAGCCTATTCCCGTATTCCGGGCGCTAATGTTGACTCAAGCCGTGCATCTGAGGCTGAGTCTGGGCTGTATATATATATCTGTGTGATGTTAAGCAGCCCTATCCTTCGCCTTGAACGACACTGCATGGGAAGAGATGGGGTGGCCCTAATACTACTCTGCTGGAAACAATGCCATTACTAAATCATTTGATAGTATACTATATAGTAAAACGAGGTTGAACTTCAATAATATGTAACACGTACTGTATCAAAATGGGTCATGGCTGAAATGTCGACACCACTTATTTTGTATAATTCTACCCTAATTTAGAGATGCTCAGTATTTGTACGAAACAGCACGCCATGCGGGCACCCGCTGCGTGCATACGCACAAGACAGCGCGTAGCCTTAGATAGGGGTGTTATTTTGCTAATAACAAAGATTAATATCGGCTTGTCATTGTGTTGACTACAATAACGAGTGTTATCGCTCAGCTTCAGTAGAACAGAAACAGCCAGCTTTCAACGGTAATCTGGATTTGTACTTTGGAAGAGAAAATCTAATAGGATTATTTTTTTCAGCAATATGAATGACGCACGGACGACCTTGCCAATTATAACTGCGTGGGAATCGAAAGCTTGAACCGTATACGGTAAATATCCCGTATACTTGTATTTATTGATGCTTACACCATGTATTATATTCATCAGTGCAAAGACGGGCATTGAGGCTGGTTGACAATCCCATACTCACAGGTAGTGTGGAACCTCTTAGCCTTAGGAGAGATTTTGCCTCACTGTGTGTGTTCTACCGCCTATACAATAGTTTGTGCTCAAATGAACTGTTTGACATGATGCCCGTAGCTACATTCTATCATCGCACCTCTCGCCATAGGCAGGGAATTCATCCCCACACATTGCGACCTGAGACGGTGCGCACTGTGCGGTATGAAAGAAACTTCATCCCACGCACACTCAAGCTGTGGAATGACCTCCCTGCTGCGGTTTTCCCAAGCGCCTACAATATGGGGTTCTTCAAGAGGGGCATCAGAAGGTTTCTTCATGGTCGGCACCGCGAGTGTGACACCCCTGGTGTTGCATACGTCCATAGGCCACGGTAACCACTTCCCATCAGGTGGGCCGTGTGCTTGTCTGCCAACTAAGTGGGATAAAAAAAAAGTAATAGAAAGAAAGAAGAAAGGAAGAAAAAGAAAGAAAGAAAGAGGGAAAGAAAAAAAAGGAAGGAAGAAAGAAAGAAAGAAAGAAAAAATGAAAGAAAGAAAAAGAAAGAAAGAAAGAAAAAGAAAGAAAGAAAGAAAAAGAAAGAAAGAAAGAAAATCGTTTTTATTGCGGATCACACATGTACTTGTACAAACAACAAAAAATAAATAACAACAGCAACAACAGCAACAGCACCGTAATAAATATAGTATATATAGGTATATATTGTCCATACTCTAAAATGGTGACACTGAACAGAGTTGTGACAGTGCGCTACGCAAGAAAAACGTCTTGAATAATAAATTTATAATAAAAATAATATTAGTTTATATAAATAATATTTTCATTTTCTGAACTTCTTTCCCAGTGGTCAGCTTTCCAGTTCAACTGTGATGCAGCTAAAGATGTGATAATATGATAATCTATTAAAAAATCAGTCTCTATATCAATCTCCCAAATAGCGCTAAATAAAGGTATTTATACTATCATGGTCCTGTTTATTTTGATACTGAAGCGCTAAATAAATCTCGATATAATCCATTAGATACAATCTAATATAGAAGTAGAATGTAATGCCTAAATATTGAATTAAATATTATTTGATAAGTCATAATAACTCGACAAAGTTCTGTCACAAACGAGAAACTGTACGATACCGAATAAAATGTCAACATCTATTAAATAAGGATAAAAGGAAATAAGGAAGGGATAGGGCTGTTTAACACCAGACATATTTACAGCCTAGACTTAGCTTTGTCTTAGCCATGTATCTATACATGGCTTCAGTCAACAATAGTGCCCGGAAGACGCCAATAGGCTCACCCCCTATTACGTGGGACCGACTTCAATGATTGGTGAAATGTGGGTGTTAATTCCCCTCTGCTTAATCATCCGTGGATAAAGGCGTGATTATATGTATGTATGTATGTATTTAGTTATGTGATCCTATAACATATGTGATTATGTGACCCAGTTGACCCAACTGCATCCCGGTAGCTTATCAGTTCCCATATCTAAGGAGTAATAAAAACGATCATAAAATAAAGTCATAAATTAATTTATTATATATAATTACATATAATTTTATTAATTATTAGTTACGCTTACGCCTTTCTAGTTGTCACCACAAATTATTTACTTAGTTGTGCTATTTTTACGACCGTGTCTAATTTCTCCGATAAGGAGCTTAGCCCCTCTTTACCTCTCCTTGTCTAAAATCACTTTATATACTGAAACCATATGCGATTGAAATCATTCCTAGTTTCGTCGTCTCCATAGTTATATCTACCTTAAGTCATAAGCAAATTGTAGTCCAAGTATAAATTAAATATAAATTTAAATACATCCAGTGGTTGATCATTTTGAAACCTCGTCTACGGTTCTTCGCATCGCAAACCCACGAGCAAAAACTTAATTATTTACTAAATAATTATTTTTCAACTACTGATATACCTTAACAAGTTTAATGTCATTTTTGACAATTTTCTTTTCTTAGGTAGCAGACAAGTACACGGCCCGCCTGTTGGTAACTGGTTACAGAGGTCTATGGACGTGTGCAATATTAGAGAAGTCGCAGTCGTGCTGCCCATCCCGTAAGAACAGAGAGTTTCTGAGCCGTTAGTGCAGAAGACAAAGCAGGACAAGCCTTTGGTCTTCCCACTGACAGCACAAAAACTCTCCAGTGAGCATAGAACAGACAGACATGAGAAGGAATTCAAGCAACTTCGCGAATTTGTTTCGTTTGTTTCACGTAAAATATAGGACGACCCGATCACGCTTAACCGAACACTTTTCCTGATTTCATGCTGCTTCTGTGAAACTCCTAATAGAAAAAAAACCGATAAGATCTTACCCAAACCGGAAATTGAACCCTTTGAAAACGGATCGTTAAAAAGAAACATCGAAGGAATATCTTTACACTCATAAAGATATATGTCAATTGAAATGAAACCAACTTTAACAGGGTCTATTATTTTTGTTTCTACATTTTTTCCCGACGTCTCGATTGCTTTTCAGCACATATGGGACCATTGGGAATAGTAGGTATAATACAATACACATATAAATAGTATTGTATATGTGTATTGTTATATGTGATATGTTATTTTAGTCCAATGTCCTACTTCCTTACTAATATTATAATGTGACAGAATGAGTGTATGTTTGTGAACAACAAACGTACACATGATTTTTTTATACAACTTAGGTGGCAGACAAGCACGCGACCTACCTGATGGAATGTGGTTACCGTGACCCGTGAACGTGTGCAACACCACACCCCTGCTACCAACTCTGTAAGAACAGAGAGTTTCTGGGCCGTCAGTACAGAAGACACAATCAGAACAAGCTTTTGGTCTTCCCAATGACAGCACAAAAACTCTACAGTGAGCTCTTGCTACCCTACTCACCATAACACATAAGCTACTTTTTATGAGTGAAGCCGAGAGTAATTACATAATATACACGTTGATCTTATAAGTCGTTTCAGAGTGAAAGATTTAGGGCACAATTTTGATAGCTAAATTGTCGGGAAGTATTAATATGGCAAAAAAAAAGAATTTTATAACACTCATGTGTTATACCGTTCACTTGTACATTATTTCTATACATTTAGCTATTGAGACTGTGCCTAAAATCTTATAAATCTAATGCATCCCCGAAGGCCAGCTTCTTCGGGGATTTACAGGCGTTTATAGGGTATTGATCCACATTTCGCCAACTATAATTTGCACTGCAATAGAAGTCAAGTTTATTGCCGGTAGCCCTATATCTTTGTCTCCTTTTAGGATTAGGAAACCTTATTTTTATTTTACGTACGATAAATGCCCACGTTTACTCGAAGTCGGTGGGAGAAGTTAAGTCGGACTTGATACCGACCTAAAAGCACGGCGTCTGTGGGTCGTTGTTGGTTGCCGGAGGTATTGTTGACAGGTATATCCCTCGCACCCTGGTCGACCCAAAGTCATCTCTTTCAATCAGGTCATCTGGATTTAGGACATCTGCCGAAAAAGATGGGGTGGCCATTATTCTATTCCAGCCGGAAACAACACGCCCGTGTGTATTATCTTGTGGATTTGTAACTCACCAATTTTGATAACGGTCTAAAAGTAAATAATTCATAATATTCATTTCATCAGAATTGTTACGAGATTTATGTTAACCAATAACATTGATAATTAAAAATTAAATGATCATATAAAATTTCCGATTCATGTATGAAATAAATCCAAATTCAGATTACCTTCGGATTATAAAACCTTCGTTATTCGGTTATTTATTTTTCATTATACCGAAAAAGATCAACGGTCTGCTAAATAGGTTTTCATTATTTGAATTGTGAATTTCATGTTATATAATTTCCGGTTAGAAGGGTACCCTTATATTTGCTATATATACCTACTTGCTTGCTGTTGAGGCAGATTTAATTTTGACATGCCTTACGAGTAATGTAGTGTATTTCCTATATATTCTAGACCTATATGTAATGTAATTGTATATTAATAGATCACAAACAATACTAGAATTTTTACCACCCCATCTCTTCCCATGCCGTGTCGTACAAAGTGACTAAGGGATAGGGCTGTTTAACATCAGACAGATAGATACAGTCGAGACTCAGCCTCAGACGCACGGCTCGAGTCAATAATAGTTCCCAGAAGGCGGCAATAGGCTCACCCCCTATTACGTGGGACTGAATTTAATGATGGGTGAAATGTGGGTGTTAATTCACCTCTGTCTAACCCTCCGGGGATAAAGGCGTATTGTATGTATGTATGTTATGTTATTGTGAAGGTAGTAATTAATTAGAAACACTATTTCAATTTATCTTAAATTACCAACAGTCAACCGAAAAAGTTTCTGAGTCTTGTCTTAAAAACTGAAATTTTAATTTTGATACTTATATCGAGAGATTAAAATTTCAGTTTTTGAAAGAAGTTTCTTCATTTAAAACTTTTGAGTCAAGATAGGTAATAATCTGTCAGCTTTTGGCAACAAAGGTTCAAAAGAACCTCAAAAGAACGAATCATTCCACTAAGATGTTTTTTGTTGAAGCTTCTAGAACAGCGGTTGTAGAGTAATAAGCAAAGGTTTGCCTACACGGTTCTTACCATCGAAGCTATGCCGGTAAACTTTATGACGATATCATCTTATCTCTGCATTGTATCTTTTTGTTCTTATCGTTATCTTGTAGAATTTTGACCTACTGGCATACTGACTTGCTCACATAAATACTACCAAAGGAAGGTAACTCAAATATTTCTGAGGTGGCGTTTCATCAAATGGGAGTTTGAAGGAAACAAGTGTGAGAATATGTATTTATTAATTACTCAAATCTTTATTCAATAAGTGTACCAAAACATTACAAATCTTATAAATTAATTTCATATATACATTTTTTTTGGATTAATCGAATAATCCCACCCCGGATCGCTTCCGGTGCAAAGGTACCCATCACACTTGCTGCGTTTCCACACTGGATTGCGATGGCCAGCCTCTGCACCGGGAATGATCCTGATCGGGAGTACCAGTGATCTCTATGAGCCTTTGCCCAATCGCCTTTACAAGGGTTTTGGCCTCTTTGCCCCAGCTTCCTTATAGGAATATATAGGAATATATTTCTATATTTAGGAACTTTAGGAGAATATAAAACCTTAAATATTTGAGAACAAACTTTTTATCAAAATCATTCTCGATAGTCGAAACTAAAATTACAACTCAACAAAATCTCAAGTATCAAAATCTTGACATAAAGATTAATGTTCTCAACTTTTAAAATCGCTTCTTTTGTAGCTCCAAATGCCACAAGTTTCATCATCCTTGGTGTACTTTTCTTACAATGTTACTAATGCTTTTTTAATTGGATCCACACTGTTATAATTGCTTGCTCCACTTTTACTCCCCTTGTCTGCTCAACAGAAGTGAACAATGACCAATTAAGAACTCTTTTTATGATATAATTCTAGTTACATTAGGAAATTGTAGTACACTAGTAAATTAAATATTAGTTAGATGACTAACGGAAAAATATACACACGATTAAATTACTGCGAGAGAAGGAAAAACTCGAAATAAAATTACACTTAAAAATAGGCTCGCAACGCTAATTGTCTTCTGCACTAACGGCACAGAAACTGTATTTTTTCAGGGTCGGCAGCATGAGTGTGACTCTCCTGATTTTGCACACGCCCATAGGCCACGGTAACCACTTGGGTCTGAAAATCATAGTTGTCGAACTGTGGGTTTTTAAACACCTCTGCATACCCCTTCGGGGATTTAAAGGCGGGCATTTATTTATTGTCATACAGGTGATTAAGGATTAGGGCTGTTTAACATCAGACAAATACATACAGCCCAACATTAGCCTCAGATGCATGGCGCATGGATCAGTAAACAATAATGTTTGGTATACGGCAATAAGCTCACCTCCTATAACGTGGGATCGAATACAATAATTTATGAAATGTGGGTGTTAATTCACCTTTGCCTAACCCTCCGGGGATAAAGGCGTAATTATATGTGTGTATATATGTAAAGACGTGATTGTATGTATGTTATTATACCAACAAAGGGGAACAAAGCCTTAAGTAGACAACAAAGGCACTGATATATATAAATCTTTACACATAGTTTATTATTGATTTTCCTCCTTCCCTCTTCATTAATCAAATGTATTGTCGAACTTGGAACTTCTAATCTAATCTTCCACGCTATTTCTAATAATTCATAACATTACAATATCTTTATTAGTGCAAAACTCAATGTTTATTCACAGTACAATATCTTACCGTATAATCGATATTTTGTTATTAATCTTATATTATCTTTCATTACTAACACCCAAGTGTTTTAATATTTAATGTTGGATGTTGGAATGGATGCTATCTTCCTAAACACAATACATGTACTTACTGTTAACAATGGAAACTATTTGGGCGTTGGTCCTATGTATAAACAGGACTTAGAATAGGAGGTAGGACACGGCGGTATATCCGCCCAATTGAGCAGTCCGACTGGGGAAGTACCTCCGCCCTACAGAATACCGCGGCTATAATAACTTCGTGTTGTGTTCCCAGCGGTGAGTAGGGTAGCCAGAGCTCACTGGAGAATTTGTGCTGTCATTGGGAAGACTAAAGGCTTGTCCTGCTTAGTCTTCTAAACTGACGGCACAGAGACTCTACTTACAGGGTTGGCAGCGCGACTGTGACTCCTCTGGTGTTACAAGCGTCCATAGGCCACGGTAACCACTTTCTGTCAGGTGGGCCGTGTGCTTGTCTACCAACTAAGTGGTATAAAAAAAAAAAATTGGTACTATAAGAGCGGTCGGGATATTTACTATAATGTTCGGAGATAGTAGATAAGTATTCTTATAATAAAAAGAGCTTCTGTGGCGTGGCGGACGTGACTGAACGTGACCCAGGTTCGGTTCCCTCAGTGCAAAATTTGTTTGTGTGACTCAGAGAGCACGTTAAGCCGTCAGTCCCGGTTGCCATACGAACATCTATGGCAGTCGTCAAGGGTATTTGGAGTCCTCAAAAGTCTGACTAGGGTAACTGCCATAGGCCACGGTATCCACTTTCTTACAAGTGCTTGTCTGCCACCTAAGTAGTATAAAAATGTTCTACAAACTTCGATATCGCCAATTGTTTGTGGAGGAATGGGAGTCGCTTCGCATAAATTTCAAATACATCAGATATACTGGAAAGCAGAGCCCAAACCCAAAACTGAGTTGGGAAGAAAGCTCAAAGAATGTCAAAGGTATACAATAAGTACTTATGTATACAAAGATCACATGAATGAAATAGTTCTTCATTTATTTTTTTGTATCACTTAGGTGGCAGACAAGCACACGGCCCATCTGTAAGAATGAGGATACCGTGCCTATGGCAGTTAGACAAGCCGCACATTTTTTCGGACTCCATCTACCCCTGACGTGGTTACCGTGTCCTATGGACGTGTGTAACACCAGAAAAGCCACAATCGCGCTGCCGACCCTGTAAGCACAGAGTCAGTGCAGACGACAAAGCAGGACAAGCCTTTAGTCATCCCACTGACAGCACAAATTCTCCAGTGAGCTCTGGCTACCCTACTCACCGCTGGGAACACAACACGAAGTTATTATAACCGTGGTATTCGGTAGGGTGGAGATACTTCCCCAGTCGGACTGCTCAATTGGGCGGAAATACCGCCGTGTCTACGAAAAATTCTACACGTTTATCATGAATTAAATATTTTATACAATGTGTTACTTATTTTACGATAGAAGGGAGAAGTTGTTATCGTATGTGAATTAAATCGTTATATAAATATGTTTTATAATAGTTTGTCGTAGTAATAGCCATAAATTGTATTTTATTATGGAGAAATTTGTGATTTATTTCAGTACATTAATATACAAATATAAATTATGTTTAAACTACCCTTTTATAAATTCTGGGCACGTAGAAAGTAGAAATCGATGGGGAGGAATGTTTCGATACCCAAACTTGCTGTCTCTTCCCCCTTTTTTATTTATTTTTTGTGTATAAAGTATAGTTCGCATAGTTTTATATATATTTTATCACTAGTTGTATATATTTTATCTGTATATTAGGGACCGTATATGTATATTGGTTAATTATACTGAAATAAAATTTGACTACCGTTACAAATGGGAAAGTTCCTCCCCTTTCCTACACAGTCACATGTCACCCGCACACGGTGCAGAACATCCGATCAAGAACCAAGCGGTTCAGTGACTCTTTCCTCTGTCGCACCATTAAGGCCTGGAATTAATTACCAGCTCACGTGTTTCCTTCTTCCTACAGTTCCGGGTCCTTTAAGCGGGACGTGAAAAAGCATATGATGAGGCCGTCAAGCTGAGTGTCCCCATTGTCACATGGTATGTGTAAGTAATGGTGACCCTCTTTTCTGAGACTTTGCTTTCAGCTTACCATCAGGCAAGGCGAAGTCTAATTGACGTGTTCTACATATATATATGAAAAAAAAGTTTATTGATTTTTTTTTTAATTTTTTTTTTATTTATTTATTCATAACAACTTTTACATTGTGTTGAATTTTGAATTACATTGTATTAAATTATAGGAAGAATAGTAATTAATGAGGCATGTCATGCAAAAATTATACAAAAAATAAACCATTATCAATGTCAATCATAAATGTCAATGTGAAAATAAAGTTAAATATAATCAATATTATCTTATATACCTACCTACCTACATAAACAGCATATACATTACAATTCCAGTCAATTAGGTACAGTTCATAATGTCATCTAAAGAATAATAACAGCCTTCTAGCAAAAACTGCCTTAATTTGGTAATAAAATCCCGTTTGTATATTAACAATTTTAAGTCATCGGGAAGCTTATTAAAGATTTTTACTGACATGTGTCTAGTGCCATGTCTAACAATGTCAAGGTGTGGAATACAATTAGTTTGGAAGTCTTTCCTTCTAGTACTTTCCCTAAATTTTCTTTCCTCTTCTGTTTCGAACTCATGTACATATTTAACAAAGTATTTCATTAGCACAAGCACATACAACGATGGCACGGTGAGGATATTTAGATCTCTGAAATATTCCCTACATGATTCTTGCTGGCGAATACAGACTATGGTGCGGATTGCCCTTTTTTGCAATACAAAAGCCTTATTTAAGTTATATTCATAACTGCCCCCCCCAACACAGGATACTGTATCTTAACCTGGACTCTATTAGTGCGAAATACACCCTCCTGAGTTGTGGTATGTCAATTACATTTCTTAGGCTTCTTAAAACATAGCATGCAGAGCTAATGGCAAGTTCCAAGCTTCCAAGTTCAGGTTTCCAGTTAAGGTGACAGTCGACACGTACACCCAAGAACTTAACTACCTCTACCATGTCAACGTTCACACCGTCTAAGGTACAATTTAGACGATCACTATTTTTAGATGTTGTACAAAATAATATTAAATTGGTTTTAGTTGCATTCACCTTGAGTCCGTTCATGGTGAACCATTTGTGAAATGCTTCCAGAGCTTCATTCACGCATATATTAAGCAAGTCATTAGAATCTGCCGATATGACGGCGTTTGTGTCATCTGCAAAGACTACTAGCCGTGTGTGTCCTTCTAAGCTTTTTTCTATATGTTTTATCAGGTCATTCATAAATACTATAAAAAATATTGGACCAAGTATTGATCCTTGAGGAACTCCTATGCTGTTACTCTCAAACTTAGATCTAAAAACCTTTTCACAAGCTTTATTACTCGTCATATTTTGCTTATTGTCATTGTCATTTTGTCCATTCATGACTTGTTTTACTTCGACGAACATTTTTCTATTATTAAAATATGATGTGAGAAGTTGTAAAGCTTTGCCTCTCACACCATAATGTTCTAACTTACATAATAGTAGATTGTGGTTAATTGTATCAAAGGCAGAGCTTAAGTCCAGGAAGAGGCCGGCTACCTTTTTCCTAGAGTTTAGTCCGCTTCTAACATCCCTCACTAGAGTTTCAACTGCATCTTGCGTGCCTACGCCAGTTTGAAACCCAAATTGTCTAAGATTTAAGACTTTGTTTCGATTCAAATGTGTTATGAGTCTAGACTTTATTAATTTTTCAAAAATCTTCGACAAGGTAGGCAACAAGGAAATGGGTCTATACATTTTAGGGTCTTTTGTAGAACCCTTTTTGTGGATAGGAATTACTTTCGCTATTTTCAGTTGGACCGGAAAGATACTATCGGTCATGCAACTATTATAAAAACATTTAAGCGGTTCAGCTAAGATATCTATGTTGTCTTTAAATATTGTTATAGGTAACCCGTCGAATCCACAAGAGCTCTTACTTTTCATTTTCTTTATCACGTTAATGATTTCGAGAGTACTGATAAGTTCCCAAGTAATGTCACCTCTGACTCTGGTTTCGGTTTGTTGCAATAGATCAATTGCACTACCACTTTGGATATTACGACTGGTGCCTTCATTCGAATTGACGGTAAATTGTTTTGCAAAGATATTTGCTACTTCTACTGGCTCTGAGATGACCTTCTTATCTACTTGTAGAAGTACTTTTTTTGTACATATTTTTGTTTTATTCCTATGTATATTAATAATTTTCCAAATATCCCTAGAAATATTTTCAGAACGCGAAATTTGAGACTGGACAGCAATTTTTTTTGCCTTTTTTATTACGTTTCTGTATAAGGTTATATATTTTTTTCTGTAATTGATAACACTTATATCATTATTTTTATGCTTATTTGTAACCAAGAAACGTTTCATTGTACTGGATACCTTAATTCCCTTTGATACCCATGTTAGGGAAGATCGTTTTGTACTTACTTGCCTAGTTTTCAATTTAAAAGCTGTTTTAAAGGTGTTATTTAGCTTCTTAATAAAAGCATTGATACCATTGCTGTTCCAGTCTTGTTGTAATAATAACTGTCTAAATACACTTCCATTATACTTATTGAATACTCTTTTGGTTACATAAAATAAGGAGTCACTTGGATTCTTATTTTGATTGCTGGGCAACGTTAAACAACACAATATACCTGCATGCCCATCAGAGTACCCATTGTGGTCTACGTCATAAGATGTGATATAGTTACTAGTAAAATTTGTAAGTATATTGTCCAAGCAAGATGCCGAATCATTTCTAATAAAAGTAACAGTATTTACAAGAGCCTCAAAGTTATAACATGTCAATAGGTTAATAAAGTTATTTCTTTTGTCATTGTCAGTTAACAGGTCAATATTGAAATCACCACACACAGATTTTCTAATCCGGCGGGTGAGCGCAGCGTATTAAGGTCTTCGGGGCCCAAAACAAACCTCATCAGCTAGCTGGTACACAACTTATTGACGGATGAGGAACTGGAATTTAATTGCAGGATTGGGAAGTTAGACGTCAAGCACCTTCATAAAACGCTCGTCATCACTCAGTAGGTGCACCAGCTAGAAGGAGAAGTTGACCGTGGCCCAAAATTTAGATGCAGTCACATGCATACCATCAACAACTTATTACCATCGTCTTCGCACTTGTCTAGATCGTATCTAAGGGTCTCACCTCAAAATCTGGGGTCTACCAAAAACAATTTGTATTACCATATATTATTTAGAGAGCAAACTCTTGCTAGCAAAACAGGCCTAATTAAATTCTCAAGTTCCATCATGAACGTGGCCACAAAATCTATTTAATATTGTAATCAGATAACAAAATTAAAGTTAACAAGAAAACATAATTATATCAGAGATTGGCATCGGTAGTCACCCACAAAATATCGTCAGAACATTTTAGGAAAGCTTTTGGCATAACAATAATATTTCCTTTGCCAACTTGCTATAATTAAGAAACTCGAGACGTTTTGAGTTTGTTTATGTCGTCTTTAAGATAAGAAGTTTATGGTACGTAACATATTACGTAATAATTATCAAACAATAAAAGTTTAATGGCGGTAAAGTGAAACAATTATAACTTGCGGGTAATCCTAAAGGAAGTTTTCCACGGTGCGCGATCCTGCAGATATCTATTGTCACACAGTAAAGAAAAACCGCGGAGAGCCATGGTTTGCATCGGTCTGCCTGCCTTGCAGCTGCGAATTCAACACACCACTACAAACATGTCTGCCATTTCACAGTGAGATCACAGATAAATCCCTATGTCAGAATCTAGTCCAACAATCATCACAATCATCACAAAGGTGTACCAGCATCAGGTACAAGTAAGCGGAAAAATCTTGATTTGGTACCTCTAGACATCCAGATAACCAATAGTCTAGGTGGAATAGAATCTTGGAAGGTTGTGCTTATCTACTATGATGTATCTGTGCAAAAACTCTTGCATATGCATATAGCTATTCAGAACGAAATTCATGGTTCATTTTGTACGAGTTAAAACTAAAGTTTGCATCGTCGAGTGGCCTTACGAGTATATTTATTGTCGTGTAGCTAGAACTATTGCTTTGGGTCATCTTTTATTTTATCGGTTGTATGAGGCCCCAATAAGTTCTTCCAGGCCCAAATCAACCTCACCTACATATAAGATGTTACACCTGCTAATGTATGGATGACACTTTGCGCTAGAGCGCGTGCCTCCCGAGATTTGCAAAGCAAGGAAAAATTAATTCACAGCAAGCAAGCAGGCGAGCGGGAGAGCTGTGCCTGCTCTACAAAGTGGAATGGGATGCAACCGGTATTAGCGCTAAAATAACTTCAACTTGGAAATCAATCTCCCAACCTGTGATAATTTCAGTTATTAGAAAATTATTACTAAGATACTTTTAAATTATTATAAGATATTCTAATACCTTATTCCCTTAATAATAAAACCGAATTTATTTCCAATAAAGAACGGAACCCAAATTATTGCCAAGAGGATTACTCGATCGTTCTAAGACCCAAGGTGACATCAATTAATTGACGTCCATCGGGCAATATTGATGAATGAATGATGGTAATTGTGCGAAATTGGTGGGAACATGTTATCCCTCAGATTGCCACGTCATTAATCTTCGTGACTGGCGTAGGTACTTATGTTACGTTGTACTCCTGAACCTCAAATATTACTCGATCTGTTTCTAATTTGTTAAGGTCAAATATACAAGGAATTGGAGGCGAAAAGAATCGGTAATAGATTTTGATGTGGAGGAAGTTAGACTTTGGGGAAGTTTGAATTTAGCGAAGTCTGATTTTGGGCATGTTTGACTTTGGATAAATTTTGTCTTTGGGAAAAATTGGGGATAGTTGGCTAAACAGTATGATTAGAGAAAGTAAATAGAAAAGGTATTGGTAAAATAAATATTGTCCTGTGACATAATCTTTTAAGGGGATTTATGCATAGTTTATTCAATATTAAATAAAATTAAATGCTAAATTTGTGTATCTGTTACTCCTTCAAGCTGAACCGACTAAGACGAATTTTTATGAAGTTGGTCTTTTTTATACCACTTAGGTGGCAGACAAGCACACGGACCACCTAATGGAAAGTGGTTACCGTGGCTTATTGACGTGTACAAAACCAAGGGAGTCACACTTGCGCTGCCAACCCTGTAAGCACAGAGAGTTTCTGTGCCGTCAGTGTAAAAGACAAAGCAGGACAAGCTTTGATCTTCTCACTGACAGGAAAATGAAGATAGTTTAGTAGATTAATTTAGTATATATTTTTAATTTGAAAAATAAACCTTAGGCAAATCATGAATCAGTTCACCTGATCAAAGAAAATAGCCCGCAGGCGGTCCTTTGTTGAAATTAAATTTTAGGTCAACATTTTTGCAAAGAACGCTTTAGATAATAAATACGTTAAAAATATTTCATTATGCTCCTTAACAAAACATGAAACGGATCTGTTCAATTCCGGTGTTCACTCAAACGATTTTTATTTCTGAAACATTTTTATCGACATCTCCGCATGTTCAACTTGAGCTGGTTCATTTCAATGGCTTCATCCATTTTCGTAACTGATTTTTATTAAACAGCTACGTACGATAATTTTGTCTAGATTTGTTAACCAGTTACGAATAAGAATTGAATTGCCGTTTTCATAACATACTGAAAAAAAGGAGGTGGTAGGATACGGCGATATTTCTCTTCAATTGAGAAGTTCGACTGGGGAAGTACCTCCGCCCTACAGAATACCGCGGCCATAATAACCTTGTGTTGTGTTCCCGGCGGCGAGTGGGGTAGCCAGAGCTCACTGACGAGTTTTTGTACTGTCAGTGGAAAGATCAAAAGCTTGTCCTGCTTTTTGTCTTTTACACTGACAGCACAGAAACTTTTGTGGTTACAGGGTTGGCAGCGCGAGTGTGACTCCCTTGGTTTTGCACACGTCCAATGGCCACGGTAACCACTATCAGGTGGGTATGGTATCTGCCAATCAAGTGGTATAAAAAAAAACCAGCTACGAAAGAAGACTTTTTTGTATTTAATAATATAAAATTCCAACGTCTAAACCGTAATCAAATTATGACTGATAGCCTATATTTTGTATCATCTATGGCCTGCGCAGCGGTGCGTGTAGCGGTCGCCGCACGTCGACCCTTTTTTTCTATTTTTTACCTGCGAAATAATAAATACCCCCGTGGGTATTTACCTCCACGCCAAGGCTGGTGAGAGAGGTTATGTCGGACCGCCGCGGCCTACTTCTGCCAGGGTGCCAGGCGGCTCCACCTGTCACCCCCAGGCCGGCGCTCATGGGGGGCGGACTTCGTTCATCGACTTTCGACGCCCGAGTTGCCTTCGTACGCGGGCAGCTTGGCTTGCGATCCTTCGTCGCTCCCGCTGCCGATCCCGCCCCGCCTCCTCCTTCACGAGCATTACTTGCTCGCAGAAGGAGGCGCCGGCCGCCTACGCATCCGCGCAGCGGACCATCGCCGCGAGCAAGGTGGAGAGCGTCAGAACCCTCACTCCCAGGGTAGCCACAATCTCGCGCCTCGGCGTCTCCCACGCCGGTCACTCGGTGAGCGTGTGCGGCCCCGAGTCCTCGCTCGCGTCGCAGTGATGGCACTCGGACGTTGGCTCTTTCTCCATCCGACGCAGATATTTCCCGAAGCACTCGTGCTCGGTGATCATCTGTGTCAGACGTTACGAGAGGCTGCCATGTGGCCTCTCTAGCCACTCCGCCATGATGGGTCTTACCGCCGCTACTACGGCGCGCCCTGCGCCTGGTCGCCCAAGTCGTAGCTCCCATTCCGCCACCATTTCCCTGTGGAGCTAAGATCTCACGGCCTGAATTTCTTCGGGCTCGGGATCGTGACCCCGCTCCCGCGCCGCCTTTCGGAACCGGTATAGCGCCGAAAGGGATCTCGCTTCCAGGATCCATGGTGGCGATCCGGCGAGGAGACTCGCCGCGTTGAATGATATCGTGCGGTACCCCCTTATGATTCGGCACGCCAACTTCTGCTGCGTCCGCAGCAGCAGGGGCATATGCCGATCACTCAGGGTGTCCGCCCACACAGGACACGTGTACAGGGCCATGGACCGCACGACACCACGACACCCGCGTAGTCTCCTGCAGGAGTCCTCCGGGCCCCTCAGGTTGGGCAGTAGCCGCGCCAGAGCGTTGGCTGTGCCCACCAATTTGGGGCCCAGACTTCGGAAGTGCTTCCTGAAGTCCCACCGGCTGTCGAGCACGAGCCCCAGATATTTCATCTGGGGCTTAATGACGATGAGAGTGCCTCCCACCGTGACGTGTCCTACATAACAAAAAAAGGGGCCACAGTAAAACCTCCACCAGAAGGTTATAAAAAAATTACGGTGGTCGTGAAATGAGTAACCATCAACGCCAGGGACGAGCTGCAGAATGAAAGAAGGTTTAATAGCATCAAGAAAATGTAGGTAGGATTTATTTTGACAGATCGGATAGCAAATATTTTTTACGTTTGTCTTTCTAATTGAATAAAAACACGCATTTGGAAAATTTATGTTACTGAATCGGACCCCAGACTGCTTTACAATCTTAGTATAACTCTTACTCATCTTCTTAATAGATACAATCAGAAGATAACAATTAATAAATCAAAATCTACACACTCAAAATTACTTTTTATTAAACATTAAAACGATGAGTTTATTCACTTAATAAGTCCAGTTATGTAAATAAAACACCATTGTAATATTACTTAGTGTCTGTAATGGTGGCCCTGTTTCGTACGACTTTGCCTTTAGCTTACCACTAGGCGAGGTGAGTTCAAATTGGTGGGTCCTAGATGAAAAAAAAATACTAGAGGAAAGTACCCAATTAGTCTATATTTATCATGTCAGGAGAGTGACAGCTGGAAATACAGTGAATGGGGCACTACACAACTTTATGAGCAGCCGGAAAGTGTCCGAAAAGGCACGACTGGCTGTACATGGAGGAGTATTAGTGCCGACTCTTTTGTATGGTAGCGAAAGTTGGGTGTGGCAGAAAAAGCATCAGAGTAGAGTGAATGCAGTAGAAATGCGTGCTATAGAGTGATAGAAGGTGTAGTGATGAGAATTGAGAGAGGAATGTTAAGATGGTTCGGTCATGTTGAGAAAATTAATGAAAGAAGACTAACGAAACAGGTGTATAAGGCGAGTGTGGATGGTACCGTCGGAAGGGGAAGACCTAGACGCACATACCTGGACCAAAGTTTTTGAAAAAGGGCAGGTCAGTACTTACCCTAAACCGACGAGCATGCATGAAGAATTTAATGAGAGTGAATGAAGCTAGAGTAGTATGTCAGGCCTACCCCTATGGGAGACAGGCGTGATTTTATGTATGTATGTATGTTATCACGTCAAATATTCATAAATTAGATACAATAAAGCTAAAAGAACTATTATACAACTTATAGCTAAAAATAATTAAAATGCGTCGTGGAATTCCTCCTCATAGCATGCCTCTTGTGGTATTGTTCCCAGAAAACTGGCAGTATTGTCACGTTGTATGGCAATGCTTATTCTCTTACCTAAAAAGAGGCCAGCCTTCTGGTCACGAGAAGCGTTGACCATCACGGAAGAGATTGCGAGCGCTCGGACCCCATAACCCAAAAGTTTGAACTCCAAACAGCACAAATTATAGCTAAGCTGGACATAGACCTCTCCCAAAGAGGGCCATTGCTCCCGATTCTCCTTCGTATTATATGGAACAAAATCTAAACATTATGACTTGCTGTAAAATTAGTTCGATCCCAACGAGCCTACAAACTGGCTATATATACAACAAAGGAATAAAAATAAAATATAAAGTAAGAAAACAATTCGTTTAACATCAATAAAGTGCCAAATCAAAGCAAATCCTTCCATTAAATCCTAAGTGAATAAGGACATATTTTAGATATGAAGGGATAGAATAAAAGTGATGATGTGAAGTAAAAAGCTAACAGCGACGATATAAATTGGGCTTTAGAAGAACATAATGGATTTTGATTTTGTACAGTCTTCGACAAAAGTTTATTAACACAATAAATATTTATAAATCCATGTTACATTGGAATGCATGTGCCCACAGTTAATTGTATAAGTAGTTTTAGAATCTTTCGACAGCAAAATTAATATATAAAAAAATATTATTGTGTCAAAAACATGGTTTACAGAGATATATTTAAGTAGGCTTATAGTAAGTATATTACACTATATTTCAGTACGAAAACTGTTGCCTAAACTAGGTTATTGTCTGTATTTTAGGTAAACAGAGTTCAGTCGTTGACATGTTATTTATTTTCACTGTTTCTACTTTGTTTTGTTTGCACGCTATATAGTCTTTGTGATTATTGTATAATTTGTGGGTATTGTGTGTTGGTGTGTGTGTGTGTGTGTTTGTTTGTTTGTAAGGGTGTGTGTGTGTGTGTGGATGTGTGTTTGTGAGTGTGAGGTGTCAGTTTATGTTTATGAGTGCATGTGGTTTGCAGTAGGTACCTATGATTGGCAAGAGACGAGTTCTTCAGTCGAACTATAGTCGAGTAATATTTTGTTTAATATTAACAATTTAATTTAACAGCTATCTAGAATTTGTTAAACTATTTTGGTCGTTGACTGTACGGTTAATAACAAAATTCATTAGATACTTATAGAATAACTCAAAATTAAGTATGTAATACTCGTAGCTTTTATGATCGTTAAGCCCAAAATAAACAAATTTTGTCTTCTGAGACTTTACGCAATAGTCGAACAATGATATTATGTTTTTATACATGTATTTATTAGCTATTGCGCAGGTACCTGCTTGCCGATACACTTACAGATTGACAAAGATGAATCTATTTTTTTTTTTTTTTTACGTGCGCAAAATCCCCACGGATACCTCCCCACCGGAGCCGGTGGGAGAGGTTATGTCGGACTCGAACCGACTAAAACGCACGCCGCCTGTGGGTCGCTTTGGTTGCCGAAGGTGAGGTTGACAGGCATATCCCTCGCACCCCGGCCGACCCAGGGCCATCTCTCAAGATCTGGCCCTCTTCTCGGGTGTGTGGGGACTGCAGAGTCCCCAACTCGTTCCCGGTAAACGGGGAGGCGCGCCAGGCGCAACAAAGATGACTCTAGCACTCTGTTGGAGTTGTGTTGGAGCTAAAACATAGAATAAATAATAGTGCTTAAGATGACAATAACTCCCTTAAAATGTCTGTTCAATTGACTACAGTATTCTCTCTAGAAAGGGACTTCTACGATGTTAAGTCCTTTCATTCATTCCCTTATTTCAATTTTGAATCTATAAATTCATTCATCTTCTTTATTGTACACACAAACACTTTTAATCTATGCTATTAATTGTACATTGGAAATGTTTGTTCGCGATGAACTCAAAAACTACTGAACAGATTTTGATCCAACTTTTTGTTTAAAAGGTCTTGGTTAGACGTTTGTTTGATTGCCATAGTTTGAGTAGAAACGGAGATAAGAGATCCGCGGAAGTCTAGTAACAAATATAATAGGATATTTTTGTGACGGTGCGCACTGTGCGGTATGAAAGAAACTTCATCCCACGCACACTCAATGGTTGCGCCGATGTAAAAACTGTGTTTTTGACACGGAAACACACTCCTTTTGTACCCGTCTCCCCTTCCGCATTAACCATAGATGTAGCTTCCGTCCGCCATTTGTGAAATATAGACACTGAGTCTCGCTTTGAACTAGCCAGCGTAATGACGGACCGCGCTCGCGTCTCTCAAAAATGATTAATATTTGTTACATTTTTACCGCTTCATAGACCTTTACCGATCGGATTGTGCCTCTCGTGTGTTCCTCAAGTGATCTAGTGATGCTGACGGCAGCTCCTGAGCAAGGAAGAGAAGATCCGTGTACCGGCTGCGATGAAAACACGTGTGTCGTGAAGGTTAGTGCATCCTCTCCTAATTTCTCGGGTTGCATTCATTGCTTGGATCACTCCCGCGGCAACCCGACCACCTGTCTTTTGTGTGTAAAGCGTCAATGGAACAGTTAGCTACATCCCCGCAATACAGTCCACTACCGCACGTTGCCAAGCGCCACCATTTTTGGTCCTTCGAGCCGGATTCTTAGCCGTAGTTCGTATTTTGTTATTATTCTAATGGGAATAAGCGCGCCGCACCTAAGTGCCTGGTTATTTTAGTAGAAAACCCCGCATCCAGACACTTAGGATTAGATTTGTTGTCCGTTCGCCGCTGGCTCGCATAGTACCTACCTGGTACATACATAGGTTAGGTATCATATCAACACTTAATCGTAGTTCGCAATTTTCGCACCGCGCCTAAATACCTAGTTATTTTAGTAGAAAACCCCGCATCTAGGCGTTTAGGCTTAGATCTTAGGTATACTAGACACCCTAGTGCATAGGCACAGTGTAATACCTAACGCATTTGGCTTTGTTTTGTTTTTTTCAATTACGTCGTATTTGCCTGGTACCTGCGTGGGTAGACACGTGGTTGTACCTCATTCCAATTCATACGAAAGTATTTTAATTTGAATAGATATTACGCAATACTTAATCTCGGAAATAATAGTTGAACCTAGACAGCGACCATCGCGTAGGTACGACCTTGTTGCTATGCGCGTTTGTTCAAGCGTGCATTCACAGTTGTAGGTACCTACCTATCTGCCGAGTGTCGCTCGCGCCGCCTCGCTGCTCTGTACCGCTAAGATTAAGTCATTTCATATTTGTTGTTTACCGCACTTTAGTTTGAGATTTAATTGTAAACATGTCCCCAAAGGTTGATAAGACCGGTAAGGTTCAATTGAAACTTTTATACGCTAAAAAAGAAATGATTTACTCTCGCGTACAATCGATTTATGATAATGCACTTAAAACCTCTGATTTGGTCATCAGAGATTCGTTCTTGTGTTCTATAGAAAACTTAGATAGTCTACGCGCGGATTTCGAAACCTTAGTACATGACATCAACGTTTTAGAGTTGAATTTGAATCCCGATTACTCAGTGAGTTATCAAGCCTTGTCGTCGTTTGACGATTTGTATTGTCGTATCAAACGCGTCGCTAGGAGTTTGGAGAAGCCGGCTGACCTACCCAACCCCACTCGCGACCGACCTAAGTTGCCACCAATTCAAATACCCGAGTTTGATGGTAACATTCGCAATTGGTGTCTATTTATAGATAGTTTTGAGAATACAATAGATAAGAACGATTCGTTGACAGATCACGAAAAGTTGCATTATCTCGTTGAAAAATTGACTGGTAAAGCTATAACCGTTTGCGCTGGAATTACGTTTAGTGCCGAGAATTATAATTTAATTTTAAATACTTTGAAAGCTAGGTATGAGGATAAAAGATCGGTAGCTAACGCCTATTTAGATCAGATGTTTGATTTGAAATCTATTACGGCATTTAACGATCAAAACTTAGAGAAATTTCTAGATACTTTCGCGTCAGCTGTTCGCGCCGTAAAGAACCTAAAGATCGATGACCTCTGCGACTTCGTATTTTTGTATATGGATTTAAGGAAATTAGATTCCGAAACCATTCGTTTGTTTGAGTCGGATCATCGCGGCAATAAAATTCCTAAGTTCGAAGACTTAGAAAGTTTTGTTCGCGAGCATATAAAAGTATTGCAGCGCTCTTCATCGAAACATGAAGGCGCGAAGATAGTTGTTGATTCTGCACGCAAAGTAGATGCGTCATCGAAGTCACTGAGGTCAACTCATACTTATGTTAGTACCGCACCAGCACGTGTACAGTCACCTGTTTGCTCTTTGTGTAGCACTCATCATTCGCAACTGTACAGGTGTCCTGGTTTTCTAAAATTGTCGCCTAGTGATCGTTATAAATTTGTTCGCGCTAATAATTTTTGTTTTAATTGTCTCGGTACTAAACACCGCGTTGTTTTATGTAATAGTAGAAATAGTTGTCGCAAATGTCAAGCGAGACACCACACTTTGCTTCATTTTGAGAATAGTAATGCCGCATCCAATGTGAGCACGGTTGGCTCGTCGAGCGGTGACACACGGCAGCCTGCGCCGCAGCCGCAGCCCGCGCTCGCGCGCGCTCCGGCCCGCCCGGTGACCGCCGCGGATGACGTCACCTTGTGTTCGTTCTCCGCTAGTGCTGCACTCACTACTGTGTGTCTTGCGACCGCTCGCGTTGTTATTGTTGATGCATTAGGTAAGCCGCGCATTGTTCGAGCGCTGTTAGATGGCGCTTCGCAAAGTAATTTTATTACTCAAGATTGTTGTCGGCGTCTTGGTTTCAATGTTGATAAGCGTTCAACCCGCTCAGTGGTGAAGGGTTTTGGAAGCTTACAGTCAGCTGTTCGTGGCACCGTTAAAACAAGGTTTAGATCTCGTTTTAATAATAATATTTGGTTTGACATGGATTCGCTCGTTATAGATAGAATAGCTGAACAGTTGCCTACCGTCCCGGTTGACACGTCTTTATTAACGAAATTTAAAGACTTGCCTTTAGCAGATGAGACTTACGCTGTTCCTGGAGTCGTCGATATATTGATCGGCGCTTCGATTCTCCCGCACCTCCAGTTATCACGTAAGGTTCAAGGGGGACCGACGTACCCCGCTCCGCACGCACTGGAAACAGTTCTTGGTTTTGTTATAATTGGTTCCGCACCCGCTTCTATGGATAGTTTTAGTCACTCGACTGCTTCGTTCTGTTGCACCGTCGAGCCGCCACTGGAGTCTACCATCCGCAAGTTTTCGCTCGGTGGCTCCCGTGTATCCGCTGAAAAACGCTTTCTTTGTTTGGAACGAAAGATGCAGGCGTCCCCAAAGTCGAAGCGGGCCTATGATGAGGTTGTTAACGAATATTTAGATAAAGGTTACATCTCACCTGCGCCTGCGGACACTGGCGGGACCCAGCCTTCGTACATTATCCCGCACCGCGGAGTTATTAGAGAAGATAAGCTTACTACTAAAACTCCGTGTAGTTTTGGATGGCAGTGCTAAGACTAGCACTTCCGTGTCGCTTAATGACATAATTGTAAATTTTCGCATTAATATTAGTAATTTTTAGCTTTTAGGACTCAACAGTCGCTTTGTGTTGGGCCCACTCTTCGCCCCATCGTTGGGACACATTCGTCGCTAATAGAGTGGCAAAAATTCAATCTGAATTGGCGCCACATAATCTCTTTCACGTTGCTGGCACCGACAACCCAGCCGATTGTCTCTCTCGTGGATTGCTTCCTTCGCAAATTTTAGATCACCCGTTATGGTTTAGTGGACCGTCCTGGATTCATGCCGCGTTAGATAAGTGGCCAGTTAGTCAATTCAACCCCACTACGGTTTCCGAACCACCCGAGGAGAAGAAGCACTCGCTTGTTGTATCGGTCCCACGTGAAGAGACCCTTATTTTGTTGTTGGCTAATCGCGTCTCGTCTTGGTCGAGAATGTTGCGTTGTGTTGTTTGTTCGCCTCTGCCCTCTGCCTAGCCAGCAGTAGGCACGAGCTCCAATCTAGGTTTATATTTTAGTTGTTATTTCCCAAACCTAGATTTAGATTAGACTTTAGATTTGTTTCGCATTTGTCGTTTCGAAGGTAACCCTTCAAGCCGGGGGGAATGGTTGCGCCGATGTAAAAACTGTGTTTTTGACACGGAAACACACTCCTTTTGTACCCGTCTCCCCTTCCGCACTAACCATAGATGTAGCTTCCGTCCGCCATTTGTGAAATATAGACACTGAGTCTCGCTTTGAACTAGCCAGCGTAATGACGGACCGCGCTCGCGTCTCTCAAAAATGATTAATATTTGTTACATTTTTACCGCTTCATAGACCTTTACCGATCGGATTGTGCCTCTCGTGTGTTCCTCAAGTGATCTAGTGATGCTGACGGCAGCTCCTGAGCAAGGAAGAGAAGATCCGTGTACCGGCTGCGATGAAAACACGTGTGTCGTGAAGGTTAGTGCATCCTCTCCTAATTTCTCGGGTTGCATTCATTGCTTGGATCACTCCCGCGGCAACCCGACCACCTGTCTTTTGTGTGTAAAGCGTCAATGGAACAGTTAGCTACATCCCCGCAATACAGTCCACTACCGCACGTTGCCAAGCGCCACCACTCAAGCTGTGGAATGACCTCCCTGCTGCAGTTTTCCCAAGAGCCTACAATATGGGGTTCTTCAAGAGGGGCATCAGAAGGTTTCTTCATAGTCGGCAGCACGAGTGTGACACCCCTGGTGTTTCATACGTCCATAGGCCACGGTAACCGCTTCCCATCAGGTGGGCCGTGTGCTTGTCTGCCAACTTAGTGGTATAAAAAAAAAAACTTCACTCAAAGTTGAGTTTTCTTCTAGAATCATTAGAATTATAGATATATTTGGCAAATAAAATATAGATAGACGGCAGAGTCAAGTGTATAGCAGAGTCAATAGGATATACTATATAGTTTGGATTAAATAATGACCTTTAATAAGTAATAGCGATCTATACTTTGGATTAAACAGTCGAATAATAATTATTTATTAAACTTTTGTGTTTCAAACTGCTTTTAGTGTTGACTGTACTAGGCTTTACTGATGGCGCAGCGGAATAAACGATTACCTGGTCGACTGTCACACTGTCGTACTAAAGTTTCGGTTCCCACATGGGACAACTATTTGTATAATTCATTGGCAGTTTGAGTCCGGGAGTACTTTGTGTCCATTAGTCACGTATGTGTGAAGTCCCGGCGGGATAGGGATGGTTTGTTTTTATGTGGTGCTAACAGTTGCCTACGGTTATTCCTGCAAGGAGTTTGGATAAGTTCCCGCAATCATAGGTTTAGAACATATTCCGGGATGAAATATAGTCTCCGTATTATTCCAGACTATTTTTTATACCACTTAGGTGGCAGACAGGTCCAGCTGATGGAAAGTGGTTACCGTGGCCTATGGACGTGTGCAACGCCAGAGGAGACACACTCACGCTGCTGATCCTGCAAGTACAGAGAGTTTCTGTCCCACCAGAGTAGAAGACAAAGTAGGACAAAACTTTAGTCTTCCCACTGACAGCAAAAAAACTCTCCAGTGAGCTCTGGCTACCCTACTCACCGCTGGGTACATAACACGAGGTTATTATGGCCGCGATATTCAGTAGGGCGGAGGGAGTTCCTCAGCCGGACTGTTCAATTGGACGGAAATACCGTTGTGTCCTACCTCTTGTAAAAACTATGATTATAATCTATCTTTACACCTATGCTTGATCTTCTACAGTCAGCTTACTTAAAATGTTCTTAATACCTTGGTTTTTCCCCTTTGCTGTTGACTGATTTTTTTGAGTTCTCTGAACTTTAGTTCGAATATATTTTAAATCAATAATACAGTCTGATTTGCTCTTAATACCTTGGTATTAAAATTCTGTTTAGACATTATAGTCAAGATGGCTCCTACAGCCTTTCCCAATGTGCGCCATTTTCTCCTTATAATAATAATAAATATCCTACAACATTTTACACAACGCTATATAGACCCATGGTATGACATACATACATACATATAATCACGCCTGTAAATCCCCGAAGGGGTAGACAGAGGTGTAATAATACTCACATTTCGATAACTATGATTTTTGGGCCTACGTAATAGGGGTGAGCCTATTGTCGTCAAGCGGTCACTTAGTCCTGGGCTGTATATTTATTGTCAGATGGAGAACAGCCATATCCCTCGCCTTCTACAACACTCACAGGAAGATATTGAGTGGAAGGCATGAGTGATAAAGATTCTTCCAAAATTTTGTATTTCAATTAGTAATATGATGTTGCAATTTTAAAAGTCTTATTTATTTATTTAAACATTTTGCACAAATACACAAAGATTGTACAAAGGCGACTTAATGTCACAGACATTTTCTACCAGTCAACCTTAGGGTGATGCAGAGATATTTACGAAGTATTGTGGTGAGAGTTTTTCTCAGTTTGGTACACAAATAATATTTTATTTATTAATATCTTATTGAGTTAAAAGCTCATAAAACTTGTTATTTCAAACATAAGATTGAATATTGACAGAATCTTATCAATGATTTATGTACAAGTACTATCAACAACAAAAGTGTAAACTTTAACTTTGATTGATTGGATGTCGCAATGTTTTAAGACCAATTACTTATCTAGCTTAAATTCAACAATATTGTGTTTTTTTTTTCTTTTTAATCAATTAATCTTATAAATAATACGGCAGATTGGACTGCTTCTTCCTAAAAAGGCCGTCTCACAAATCTTGTTAAATTGCATTCTGGGAAAGCCCACCAAATTGAATGATACCAGCTTGAGTGGCTCTTAAAAGCTATGCATTTCGTTCGCAAACAACAGGAAATAGAATTAATTTTATCTGTATTTCCCCCTATTTGTTAGCTAGATGTTGCCCCTTGCCCCTAATTATTTAGAAGCAACTGTTTGATGCGATATTCTTAATTTCTTCGATTCAAACGCGGTCATTGCTCAAAGTTACACACCGCTTACGAGGTAATTTTGTAATACATACACTTTGCTTAAAAATGCTGTACTTGCTTAAAAATGGGCTCAAGTTAACCTTATCTGCTAGTCAGTAAACAAAACACAAGGCTCTGGCGTAGGTATTCACTTAGATTTGGAAAGCAGACAATATTTAAAAAAAAAGTAGACTCCAGGCTCAAAAGTGGAAGATGTGCATAGAACTGGGAAATCGCTATAATGATGATGATTATATCAAAAAATTACTTTCACTAAACGCCCATCTATACTATTATATAATTGTAAAATGGTCATGTTTGTATATTGGAGATATAAAAAAAAAATCTTGGGTTGAAAACATATTAAAAATATTAAACACAATTTTTTTTTTCTAGAATTTTGTTCGCTGTTTGTTCGCGATGATCGTTGATTGATCCTTTGCACTTGGTGGAGCCTGCTACACGTATTGAATTAGACACTTTGTACTTTTTCACTGTATTTTCTTTTTCACCTGAATGGTTTCGCCTTACGGCATTCTCAAAGGTATATATTGGCGGTTATTCAATACAATACAAACGGTGGTTATACGGTCAATACAAACCGGAAAAGTACAAAGTGTCTTATTTAATATGGATTTTTAGACGGTTTTGTTGTTCGTTTCTTGCTTAGACTTAAAATCTTACGTTTATTTAATCGCAGTAGATGGAATAGAACTAAATATATGATCAAAAGTTCAGTATCTTCTTTCCTTCCCTTACCAGCTGACGTGTTTTCTTCTTCCTACAGTCCCAGGTCCTTTAAGCGGGGCGTAAAAAAGTATCTGATGAGGCCGCCAAGCTGAGTGCCAACATTACTTAGTGTCGGTAATGGTGACCCTCTTTCCTGAGACATTGCCTTTAGCTCACCATCAGGCGAGGAGAAGTTAAGTTGGCGTGTCCTAGATAAAAAAAATACGAGCGGAGCCGCAAGCGGAAAGCTAGTTATTTTATAAATGTATTTACCGCTTAACTGTACAACATAGGTAAATGTGAATAAAACAAACACGTTGCAACATTGTCTTGAAACCATAAGAAGTGTACAATTGGATTATCCGCGGCCACAACTCGTGTCACATTTGTAGCTATATGTACCTAATGCAATGGGCTGCCCTCATTACAACGACGAGTTTCCAAACATCTATTGTACTCAATGAAATTTTAATGCATTTAGTATGCTAATTATTCAAACCAATTAAGATGCCTATAGAAAAAATTACACGGACACGGCGGTATTTCCGCCCAATTGAGCAGTCCGACTGGGGAAGTACATCCGCCCTACAGAATACCGTGGTTATAATAACTTCGTGTTATGTTCCCAGCGAGTAGGGTAGCCAGAGCCTACTGGAGAATTTGTGCTGTCAGGGGGATGACTAAAGGCTTGTCCTGCTTTGTCCTCTACACTGACGGCACAGAAACTCTATGCTTACAGGGTCAGCAGCGCGAGTGTGGCTTCTCTAGTGTTACACACGTTCATAGTTTTCACAATTTCAGCAAGTAGCAGCAAACATCTGATGAGGCCGCCAAGCTGAGTGCCACCATTGTAGCACTTAGTGTCTGTAATGGTGACCCTCTTTCCTGAGACTTTGCCTTTAGCTTACCATCAGGCGAGGTGAGGTCAAGTTGGCGTGTCATGTATAAAAAAAAATGTACCTATCCCAGAATGGTCCGCTCGCTATAATGTGCAGGTATTACAATTCTCTGTGCTCTCATGTTGATATTTTTCACAATGGTTTATTAGAATTTAAAAGGATTTTGCCCTGATTTGCAGCTGGAATAACGTCTCTCGTTTTATTTTGTGTTTTGTTATTTTATGGAATGCATTCATCATTCATTGTGTCTTATATGGATAGGAAATAGTTACTTAGTAAATTGGCACTGAAGTTAAATGAAATGCTGTGTACAGATATAAGTGGACTTCAGATTGAAAATGTTGTATAGCTTGTAGAATTATATTATAGTCTTTGTAATCTGATATCTGTTTCTGTACTTATTGTATTAAATAAATAAATAAATTTGGTCTTTCCGTTTCTGTTCTGTCGGAAAGATCGCGGGTTCTAATCCCACCTGAACCGATTCAATTTTTTGTATAGCTTAATCGATCTATCAATACTATTATACATATAATTGTAAAGAATACTTATTAAAAAAATGATTTTGGAAATTACAATTCAAAGTCGTATTAATAAGAACAATCAATTAATCAAATAGCCCATCGGAGTCCTCTGCTGGACATAGACCAAGCCCAATGTTGGAAGGTTTTGGCCTACTGTTTCCACACTGGCCTGATCTATATATATATATATATATATATATATATATATATATAGTTCGTTGGTCGCCTCTCTTACTACACTTGTCAGAAGAGGGAAGAGATGGGGTGGTGATACTTGTATTCTTTCTCTGTCACCGCATAGATAAGAAAAAATAAATCTTTATTTAATTGTAAAGTAGTAAGCTAATCGCAAGTCGTTGAGAACCGAAGATACGAGCAAGATACGCGTTAATCGAAACCTGCGCTGCTAGGCAGAGGTGTAATTACATCCAGATTTCGACAATTATGATTTTCGAGCCATTTATTATCAAGCGGGCACTTAGTCCTGGGCTGTATGTTTACTGTAAGATGTATTAATATATATTTTACCTAGTTACCTTTCATAATGCACCTACCTTGTTATTCTCTGCACCACCTATTGGGTTGACTGGTAGAGAATGCCTGTGGCATTAAGTCCGCCTTTGTACATTTGTGCATGAAGTTTAAATAAATAAATAAAATAGCCCTATCCCAGACTCGCCTTCTACGACACTCGGCGGCTGATGCCGTATTTTTTAGTCAACTATTGCTAAAAAATGGTTAGAAAAAAAAATCTAAGTACGTAAGGCACAAAATTCCTTTTAACAGTTATATTTCGAACTATTCAGTGGGCAAACGAGTAAAACCTCTATCTACCTTTATTCATGTGCAGACAATATCCTGATATTGTTCAATGTTCGCGACTTGTATGCACTACAAGTGAAATAAAAATAGACATGTAAATCCTTCGTATTGATTACTGCTTTGGCCATCACGATCAAGTGAGAGAGGTCACAGTTGAATGAAAATAGGCCGCTCTGGAGTCTCGCTGACGTTATTTATATCGACTTGATTAGAGAGGCTTGGCTTACTAGGGGCAAAGGTTAGATCTGAGGCGAGCTGACAATCTTAGTTTTTTGCAGATACTAGGCTCGAACCGAAAGATCTCATCGCGTAGCGTAAGCTATTTCGTTTGGTTGAAAAAAGGATATTACATGCGTAATGACGATCTCTGTGGCGTGTTTGAGAACTCAAATGCTGCATCGGTGATAGCAAATTCGATTTCGGTTAAGTAAAAATATTTGTTGGCAAGAATATCATGTCTATTTGCTTTGATCTGTGTTTTTATAATATGTATATTAATAATATTTAGAAAAACACATAGGTATATTATTCCCCACGCGACCGACATCTTAATACCGGGGTGTAAAGTGACTCATTTTGGCATTCTGGAGATCCATTATGGCGGATCACCTCAGGTATGGGAACCATGATATTTCATCTTGCCCCGAAAGATGGGGGGGCACGCATCGTATATATATAAGAAATCGAATAAGTACTAACTAAGTTATTTAAAAGTATTCTTCAAGAGGGGCATCAGAAGGTTTCTTCATGGTCGGCAGCGCGAGTGTGACACCCATGTTGTTGCATACGTCCATAGGCCACGGTAACCGCTTCCCATCAGGTGGGCCGTGTGCTTGTCTGCCAACTAAGTGGTATAAAAAAATTATACTGTTGATTGATAGCACTTGGTGGAACTTATTGTAGCATATATTTTTGCACACCCTGTTTTCTGAGACTTTACCATCAGCTTACCATCGGTTGAGACGAAGTCTAACTAACGTGTCCTATATAAAAAATAACGATAAGCTCAACAACAGACTCCTTAGAAATCTCTACCATTGAATATGTCATGACATTTGTTTTTATTTTTTTATGTTACTGTTGTGGTGACTCATTGACATTGATATCCGATATCGTGCGAACACAATGGTGTCAGCTCCGATATCCGATATCGGGACGGACAATATGAAGAACAAATACATATTTCATACACTTTACTTCCTGTCGGCTATCATGTGTCGGAGCCAAGACCGATATCGGATCGGATAACGGGAAAACGCTCTAAGGCGAAACCGGTTAGGTTCAATAATAATGATCGTGGAAAAATAGGTACAAGTATGACATCAATATGTATATTAAAAAGTACATTCTAAAAGTAAAATATTATCGTGATACTACCTGAAACTGTTAACGATACGCTCATTTTTTCTCTAAGCCGAAACCCTTCTCCAGGATACTTTCTAATATCGAAAATAAGTCCTCCAGTATATTTACGACCGCCATATTGTATCGAAAGGCTCAACCAATAGGTTGAACCATTCCTTTTTGATATCATATCAATCACTAAGGATAAGCAATATCGAAAGTTCGAGGCGAATTTATGAACTTTTGAATTTTTGTATTTATCGAATGTCATGTAAGATTACCGCGAAGAAGAAACCCGCCGTAGTCTAGTGGTTAGGGTAATGGACTGCTGAGACGAGGTCTCGGGTTCGATCCCAGGTTTCACCATGGCACACACCAATGACTTTTCGATGCTTTTCGAAGTTATGTGTGTATTTATCGCAGGTTTATAAGTGCCCGGTTAATGGCAATAGGCTCGCCACCTATTACATTGGGACCTAAACATAAACTGGCGAAATGTGGGTGCTAGCACCTCTGCCTACCCCTTCGGGGATATAGGCGTGAGTTTATGTTATGTATGTTATGTAAGATTGAGAGTTTGAGTACATAAGAATATTCTTCTTCTCGTATCAATAGGCGAACAATTTTCTTTTATATAAAATTCTCGTGTCACAATGTTCGTTCCCTTACTCCTCCGAAATGTGACCCTCTTTTCTGAGACTTTGCCTTCAGCTTACCATCAGGCAAGGCGAAGTCCAATTGACGTGTTCTATATAAAGAAAAAATTCTCATGAAATTTTGTGAGCATATTGAGTAGGTCTGAGAATCGGCCAACATCTATTTTTTATACCCCTTAGTGATAAGGGTTGTCCACCCTGGGAACCGACATCCACGCGGGCGGAGCCGCGGGCAAAAGCTAGTATGTTATAATATGTTACGTTACGGGTAGTTGGAACCCTAAATAATAATATGAATATGAATATGAATATGAATATGAATATGAATATGAATATGAATATGAATATGAATATGAATATGAATATGAATATGAATATGAATATGAATATGAATATGAATATGAATATGAATATGAATATGAATATGAATATGAATATGAATATGAATATGAATATGAATATGAATATGAATATGAATATGAATATGAATATGAATATGAATATGAATATGAATATGAATATGAATATGAATATGAATATGAATATGAATATGAATATGAATATGAATATGAATATGAATATGAATATGAATATGAATATGAATATGAATATGAATATGAATATGAATATGAATATGAATATGAATATGAATATGAATATGAATATGAATATGAATATGAATATGAATATGAATATGAATATGAATATGAATATGAATATGGATATGAATATGAATATGAATATGAATATGAATATGAATATGAATATGAATATGAATAAACCGTCCAAAAACTGGTCTAACTGCAATGCTTCGATTTCGCCATTGGATTGTGGAGGTAGCAGTCGCTTCTCGGAAAATATTGAAGCTCAGCCAAATCCGCAGTTAGACTGGTAAAGAAGACTCCAGACTCCGAGGTGAAAACTTGTGATGCGACTGGGATTAACGCTAAGATGAAAAAAATAAAAATAATTAGTGACTTAAGAAAGTTCAATTCGAAGGTTTATTTATTTATATCTTTGTAGACTCATACTTTTATCCGTATATTCATACTTTTAAATTCTCGAAGGAGTAGGCGGAAGTGCATTAATACTCATATTGTACCAACCCATCTTCAATCTAACGTAATAAAGCTCTATTGAGGGGAGGTCTATTGGCGTCGAGCGGGCAAGAAGGCATAACATCCGGGTTTGTCAAGTTATTTTCGAAAGAAGTTTAATCTGAAATGGTCTTATTTAAGTTGTGGAAAGATCTAATGATAAGTTTTATATTAGATAACGAAATTTTTTTATATACAGAAGTCAATTCTGAACAAAATTCTACTTCCCCTACCTTCTGTTGTACTTTGTATTTAAAAGAAATTCCTGATATTTAGGAAAAGTTAATTAACTCCTTTCCAAGAACTAATAAAAAATCTTTATAAAGGTTTTTTAAGACGCAAGTTTCTACGTACGAATAAAATTTCGATGGAAAAGATAAACAACACGAGAATTTATTCGCTATAAGGTAAAAGAAAAATAAAACCAGAAACAAGAGCTCCAATTTTTGTAGCCCTTGACACACGCGCGAAATTGTTTCTGCGGTCTCTTATTACCTGAGAGTCGTTGAGAAAGCATTAAAAGTCGTACTTCAAGATTTGAGCAAAAGATTTGCTTAGTACCTACTTTCGAGACTATACGTGAATTTTTTGACCGCCATTTTATGGATTGCGAATTGGCAACCGCGTGAAAGTTTGCCAGCTTGATTGGTTGCATACGTCCATAGGCCACGGTAACCGCTTCCCATCAGGTAAGCCGTGTGCTTGTCTGCCAACTCAGTGGTATAAAAAAAAAGAGTATTAAGCCCGAGTTATAGATCTAATATTGCGTTAATATAAATGGTTTTAACTACTCTATAAATTTATCCAATCACATGATTTACTCTGAAATCTAAATAAACAGATCTTATAGAAAGAGTCTTTTTTCCCAAACGTGCCAAACTAAATGCCGGGTAACTGCCGTTTAGATAGATAAATAGATATAGTTTTTTATCACACCATCGTCTGTACCGTGGCTTAAATTCCCACTCACTGCAAATATTTGTATATGGATATGGCTGAATATGGTCGTGCAGGTTTCTGGCAGAGTAGAATTTGGACATCCCCATCTCTTCCCATGCGGTGTCGTACAAGTGACTAAGGGATAGGGCTGTTTAACATCAAATAGATATATACAGCCTAGACTTTGCCTCAAATACATGGCTCGAGTCAACAATAGTGCCCGGAAAACGGCAATAGGCTCACCCCCTATTACGTTGGATACAATGATAGGTAAAATGTGTGTGTTAATTTACCTCTGCCTAACCCTTTAGGAATAAAGGCGTGATTATATGTATGTATGTATGGAATACTTTTACAAACATGGTCATCATACTTATTGGCTTGTTTTAGTAATATGAAAAACCCATAAACCCTAAAATAAATACGATTGTAACGTTCGTGTTAAAGAAAATGATATTATTGTCATTGTTATTTCTCAGGCCGATTTGATCCGATGTGATGGCAGGGCTGCCGAGTAATGTCCACGTAACGATCGGATTAAGGTTCCCTATAACACATTTATTGCTTTGGAGTCACGGTTTGTGAATTAAGTATCTACGTGGGACATGTTTTTCTACTTCTGGAGAAAGCAATCTATCCTTATTGATATCTGAACATCTCGCTCATGCAGTTAAAACGGTAAGCCGATGACATAATCGAGTGTTTGCAGGAAAACGTTAGAAGTTTTTACAGATTATTGATTTAATTCGTCTTCAAATCGTTTTTCCTGTTACTCCTTTCGGCTTCTATGAGTTCTAAGGGAGCAATTACGATTTGATCTCTTCACTCTGAGACGAAATCCTATCTTTGAAATTTTTGAGCAATACTTAACTACATATTTTTTATTAAATTAGTTTTTTTTTCTACTATTTCTTTCGGCTTCTACGAGTTTCATAGGAGAAACTTTAATTTGATCTCTTAAGCCCGAGAAGAAATCTTACGTTTCAATTTTTTTGAGAAATACTTATAGATTCTTTATTTAATTCTTATTCAGCTCATTCTTTCTTCTATTCCTTTCGGGTCCTAAATGTTTCGTAGGAGCAACTATAGTTTGACATCTTAACTCTAAGAGTAAATTCTGCGTCAAAGCCTCATTCGTCAATCAGATGGAGAGAATCTTGCTGGAGAGGTTGATTTGGCGCAACTAACACAGATTTACAAACAACACAGATTGCTTTTATTTTTCGTTTAGTTGAACGCAAATAATTATTGTTGTGCTAATATTTGTTGCTTCTTGAGGAAAGTATTAAGTTTTTAAACATCACGCTACTACTCAAAGGAGCGAAGCAGCAATCATGTCAAAAATCTGGTATATAATAATAATAAATATTCTTTATTGTACACCAAAATACACAAATGAATATGGATTTTCTACATAATAATGTACAATGGGCGGCCTTATTGCAAACAACAATCTCTTCCAGGCAACCTTTGGATGGACAGGAGTGTATAGAAATAAAAGTGGGTTTATGGTGTAAAAATCAATTGACAGACTACTTAATAAAAAAATTACTCAAATGAAATAATAATACATATACACTACATACAATATATTCCTATTATTCGAAAACTAATAAATTCCGTGCATAGGTATGGTAAAGATTGATACCACGTTTCGAAGTATGACATAGGAGAAGCCGGGGCTGGTTGGCTAGTTACTTTACATAAAGAGTACACTACTATTTTATTAGTAGTATGGTGGACTTTGATATCTATTTAATGCCAAGGTGGAAGACCTTCAAGTTAATAGAAATCGAAGGGATAATGTTATAGTTAATGTTAAACAGGTCTGCATTGATGTCAGTTCCATGAATAGCGCCCCGGAGGGCTGACCCATCAACGTTATCGTCACCATTATCGGGGCTCAGCTTAATCTATGAGTATCTATATATCGTTTCCTTAGCTTCGTTATTTCGAAATATCCTAAAAAATCCATTGTTAAAAAATTTATCATGCGTGAGGCGGACGAAATATTACATATATACATACGTTCACGCCTATTTTTCTCCAGGTTAGGCAGATCCAATTGCCTGCCATTTGACTTATCTAAAGAAAACATGTAGAGCAATCATATGGGACTGCTGATAGAAGTGAAAACAGTTTGTAAGTATAAAAAAATCTTTACTTCACAAAAAGTGCTAAACCACCTAAAGAAGTTTTCGCTTCAAAGCGACGAAGCTCAGATTTCCGTACTTACGTTCCGTATATATGAGTACATGAAGAATACATACATATAATCACGCATTTATCCCTGGAGGGTTAGGCAGATGTGAATTAACACCCACATTTCACCAATAATTGTATTCGGTCCCACGTAATAGGAGGTGAGCCTATTGCCGTATTCCGGGCACTATTGTTGACTCAAACCATGAATCTGAGGCTGAGTCTGGGCTGTATATATCTGTCAGATGTTAAACAGCCATATCCCTTAGTCGCCTTGTACGACACAGCATGTGAAGAGATGATGGGGTGGCTCTAATTCTACTCTGCCGGAAACCACGCGGCAAATTGGACATGGAGAATGCTCTAACCAAATGAGGTTTTTCGACTTCTTCCAATAAATCTAAATAGATGGAAAAAATAAGCTTATTGCTTTAAAATTTCGTTAAATTATTAATAACTTGTTTCTATGCATTATTTCAATTCGTTAATAAATATGTTAGTTAGTGTTCAGCAACTTATAAAAGGAACTGTACAGTCAGTATCAGTTCAACCTTGAGCAGCAAAGTAATCAAAATGATCTTATGCCTACTAAAAATGTTAATACATACCAAATTGTTTTGTTGATTTAAATTGTATTATCGTTCGAAGTAAATGTGTGTACCAAATATCAAAACAATCAGTCAACACGAAGGAGGTAATTTTTCAGTACTTGGCTAGTCTGTACTATACAATGTTATGGCGTCAGCATATCATAAACCTGCCTGAAGTTTAGTTCAATCTCCCCCAATTTCAGTTAGTTGAGATCGTCAATAAAGATGTTTGCGGCACAGATAAGGACGTTGAACTTTGTGACAGAACTCCTCTATAATAGTCTCACTTTGACACTAATAGGCCGATTTTGCGCAGACTACCCTCTTTTATTGTTTTAAGTTATTTTATCGTAGTTGAGTGGTTATCACGAATATTCGGTATAAAAATAATTTGTTAAGGATTATAATTTGTTGAAATGAAAATATTTCGATTCTCTCGCGATGTATTTGGTGTTTAACCCGGTGATTCGAATTCATGTCAGCAGCCATGGTCGTGCGGTGACTGAAGATGGTACATATCGATTAAGATCCAGGTCCAGGCGGGATTGAAGCCCGCGATCTTTCGCTTACAGGGGGAACGCTCTGACCATTAAGGTACAGATCCTTCGCCCGAAACCATTCACATCCTTATAAAGTAAGTTATCTCAAAGTACCCGAATTATGATGAGTTGTTGGTGTTACTATTTACGTCGAATGAGCTCACTGTGTCGTTTAGTCTTGTTGTATTTTGCCTTTTGCTGGGTTCACTTGAGTGAATTCAATTAAACTTAAGACAGTATCATAGTATAATTTGTTTATAAAAATATGTCTGTATATAACAAGTAATTGTGTAATTTAGAATGAGAGCTCCATCATTCCTTCTTGTTTGTAAAAGTTACCTCTATTAGGCGGAATTGTTCTCGTATAATGTTCACATTTGCGATACATTTATAATGTGTTGTACTACCTACTTTTAAAGGACTTTAAATAAATTTAATGTAGTGATACTTAAAATATCCCTGTTGTTAGCAATATAATCCTATACCTTGACTAATCGACGCTTCCGTGACCATAAGGCTGGCCTTTACCTCGCTTAAAGAATTGGCATCGCCAATCAGCGTGGTAATGCCGCCAGACTCTTGGGCACGTTACCAGTAGAGATCGATGGAGAGGAATTTTTTGATGCCTGGTTGCGCCGAGGTAGAAGCTGTATTTCTTGACGTGGAAACACACTCTTTCTATACCCGTCTCCTCTCCCGCACTAACCATAGAATAGGACTAGATAGCTTCCGTCCGCCATTTGTGATATAGACACTCAGTGCCGCTTTGAACTAGCCAGCGTAAAGGCGATCGCGCGCGCGCGTCTCTCAGAAATGAATAATATTTGTTGTATTTTAACCGCTTCATAGACCTTTACCGATCGGATTGTGCCTCTCGTGTGTCCCTCAAGTGATCTAGTGATGTGGACGGCAGCTCCTGAGCAAGGAAGAGAAGATCCGTGTACCGGCTGCGATGAAAACACGTGTGTCGTGAAGGTTAGTGCATCCTCTCCTAATTTCTCGGGCTGCATTCACTGCCTGGATCGAATCCGCGGCAGCCCGGCCACCTGTCTTGTTTTGTGTGTAAAGCGTCAATGGAACAGTTAGCTACTTCCCGCAATACAGTCCATTACCGCACGGCCATGCGCCACCATTTTTGGTCCGGATCGAGCCGGATTCTTAGCCGTAGTTCGTATTTTGTTATTATTCTAATGGGAATGAGCGCACCGCACCTAAGTGCCTGGTTATTTTAGTAGAAAACCCCGCATCCAGACACTTAGGCTTAGAATTTGTTGTCCGTTCGCCGCTGGCTCGCATTGTACCTACCTAATACATAAATAGGTTAGGTATCATATCAACACTTAATCGTAGTTCGCAATTTTCGCATCGCACCTAAGTGCCTGGTTATTTTAGTAGAAAACCCCGCATCCAGACATTTAGGCTTAGATCTTAGGTATACTCAGACACCCTAGTGCATAGGCACAGTGTAATACCTAACGCATTTGGCTTTGTTTTGTTTTTTTCAATTACGTTGTTCTCGGCTCGCGTCGTATTTGCCTAGTACCTGCGTGGGTAGACACGTGGCTGTACCTACCTCGCTCGCATCTCATCCCAATTCATACGAAAGTATTTTAATTTGAATAGATATTACGCAATACTTAATCTCGGAAATAATAGTTGAACCTAGACAGCGACCATCGCGTAGGTACGACCTTGTTGCTATGCGCGTTTGTTCAAGCGTGCATTCACAGTTGTAGGTACCTACCTATCTGCCGAGTGTCGCTCGCGCCGCCTCGCTGCTCTGTACCGCTAGGATTAAGTCATTTCATATTTATTGTTTACCGCACTTTAGTTTGAGATTTAATTGTAAACATGTCCCCAAAGGTTGATAAGACCGGTAAGGTTCAATTGAAACTTTTATACGCTAAAAAAGAAATGATTTACTCTCGCGTACAATCGATTTATGATAATGCACTTAAAACCTCTGATTTGGTCATCAGAGATTCGTTCTTGTGTTCTATAGAAAACTTAGATAGTCTACGCGCGGATTTCGAAACCTTAGTACATGACATCAACGTTTTAGAGTTGAATTTGAATCCCGATTACTCAGTGAGTTATCAAGCCTTGTCGTCGTTTGACGATTTGTATTGTCGTATCAAACGCGTCGCTAGGAGTTTGGAGAAGCCGGCTGACCTACCCAACCCCACTCGCGACCGACCTAAGTTGCCACCAATTCAAATACCCGAGTTTGATGGTAACATTCGCAATTGGTGTCTATTTATAGATAGTTTTGAGAATACAATAGATAAGAACGATTCGTTGACAGATCACGAAAAGTTGCATTATCTCGTTGAAAAATTGACTGGTAAAGCTATAACCGTTTGCGCTGGAATTACGTTTAGTGCCGAGAATTATAATTTAATTTTAAATACTTTGAAAGCTAGGTATGAGGATAAAAGATCGGTAGCTAACGCCTATTTAGATCAGATGTTTGATTTGAAATCTATTGCGGCATGTAACGATCAAAACTTAGAGAAATTTCTAGATACTTTCGCGTCAGCTGTTCGCGCCGTAAAGAACCTAAAGATTGATGACCTCTGCGACTTCGTATTTTTGTATATGGGTTTAAGGAAATTAGATTCCGAAACCATTCGTTTGTTTGAGTCGGATCATCGCGGCAATAAAATTCCTAAGTTCGAAGACTTAGAAAGTTTTGTTCGCGAGCATATAAAAGTATTGCAGCGCTCTTCATCGAAACATGAAGGCGCGAAGATAGTTGTTGATTCTGCACGCAAAGTAGATGCGTCATCGAAGTCACTGAGGTCAACCCATACTTATGTTAATACCGCACCAGCACGTGTACAATCATCTGTTTGCTCTTTGTGTAGCACTCATCATTCGCAACTGTACAGGTGTCCTGGTTTTCTAAAATTGTCGCCTAGTGATCGTTATAAATTTGTTCGCGCTAATAATTTTTGTTTTAATTGTCTCGGTACTAAACACCGCGTTGTTTTATGTAATAGTAGAAATAGTTGTCGCAAGTGTCAAGCGAGACACCACACTTTGCTTCATTTTGAGAATAGTAATGCCGCATCCAATGTGAGCACGGTTGGCTCGTCGAGCGGTGACACACGGCAGCCTGCGCCGCAGCCGCAGCCCGCGCTCGCGCGCGCTCCGGCCCGCCCGGTGACCGCCGCGGATGACGTCACCTTGTGTTCGTTCTCCGCTAGTGCTGCACTCACTACTGTGTGTCTTGCGACCGCTCGCGTTGTTATTGTTGATGCATTAGGTAAGCCGCGCATTGTTCGAGCGCTGTTAGATGGCGCTTCGCAAAGTAATTTTATTACTCAAGATTGTTGTCGGCGTCTTGGTTTCAATGTTGATAAGCGTTCAACCCGCTCAGTGGTGAAGGGTTTTGGAAGCTTACGGTCAGCTGTTCGTGGCACCGTTAAAACAAGGTTTAGATCTCGTTTTAATAATAATATTTGGTTTGACATGGATTCGCTCGTTATAGATAGAATAGCTGAACAGTTGCCTACCGTCCCGGTTGACACGTCTTTATTAACGAAATTTAAAGACTTGCCTTTAGCAGATGAGACTTACGCTGTTCCTGGAGTCGTCGATATATTGATCGGCGCTTCGATTCTCCCGCACCTCCAGTTATCACGTAAGGTTCAAGGGGGACCGACGTACCCCGCTCCGCACGCACTGGAAACAGTTCTTGGTTTTGTTATAATTGGTTCCGCACCCGCTTCTATAGATAGTTTTAGTCACTCGACTGCTTCGTTCTGTTGCACCGTCGAGCCGCCACTGGAGTCTACCATCCGCAAGTTTTCGCTCGGTGGCTCCCGTGTATCCGCTGAAAAACGCTTTCTTTGTTTGGAACGAAAGATGCAGGCGTCCCCAAAGTCGAAGCGGGCCTATGATGAGGTTGTTAACGAATATTTAGATAAAGGTTACATCTCACCTGCGCCTGCGGACACTGGCGGGACCCAGCCTTCGTACATTATCCCGCACCGCGGAGTTATTAGAGAAGATAAGCTTACTACTAAAACTCCGCGTAGTTTTGGATGGCAGTGCTAAGACTAGCACTTCCGTGTCGCTTAATGACATTTTGTATTGTGGTCGGAATCTTTAAGGTAATTTATTTGACATAATTGTAAATTTTCGCATTAATATTAGTAGAATTTTAGCTTTTAGGACTCAACAGTCGCTTTGTGTTGGGCCCACTCTTCGCCCCATCGTTGGGACACATTCGTCGCTAATAGAGTGGCAAAATTCAATCTGAATTGGCGCCACACAATCTCTTTCACGTTGCTGGCACCGACAACCCAGCCGATTGTCTCTCTCGTGGATTGCTTCCTTCGCAAATTTTAGATCACCCGTTATGGTTTAGTGGACCGTCCTGGATTCATGCCGCGTTAGATAAGTGGCCAGTTAGTCAATTCAATCCCACTACGGTTTCCGAACCACCCGAGGAGAAGAAGCACTCGCTTGTTGTATTGGTCCCACGTGAAGAGACCCTTATTTTGTTGTTGGCTAATCGCGTCTCGTCTTGGTCGAGACTGTTGCGTTGTGTTGTTTGTTCGCCTCTGCCCTCTGCCTAGCCAGCAGTAGGCACGAGCTCCAATCTAGGTTTATATTTTAGTTGTTATTTCCCAAACCTAGATTTAGATTAGACTTTATATTTGTTTCGCATTTGTCGTTTCGAAGGTAACCCTTCAAGCCGGGGGGAATGGTTGCGCCGAGGTAGAAGCTGTATTTCTTGACGTGGAAACACACTCTTTCTATACCCGTCTCCTCTCCCGCACTAACCATAGAATAGGACTAGATAGCTTCCGTCCGCCATTTGTGATATAGACACTCAGTGCCGCTTTGAACTAGCCAGCGTAAAGGCGATCGCGCGCGCGCGTCTCTCAGAAATGAATAATATTTGTTGTATTTTAACCGCTTCATAGACCTTTACCGATCGGATTGTGCCTCTCGTGTGTCCCTCAAGTGATCTAGTGATGTGGACGGCAGCTCCTGAGCAAGGAAGAGAAGATCCGTGTACCGGCTGCGATGAAAACACGTGTGTCGTGAAGGTTAGTGCATCCTCTCCTAATTTCTCGGGCTGCATTCACTGCCTGGATCGAATCCGCGGCAGCCCGGCCACCTGTCTTGTTTTGTGTGTAAAGCGTCAATGGAACAGTTAGCTACTTCCCGCAATACAGTCCATTATCGCACTCGGCCATGCGCCACCAATGCCTAAAATTGCAATTTCCCTCTTTTTCTCTATTCTATTTTTATATATATTGTATAGTTAGCATAGTTTTATATAAATTTCCTCCTTTTATATAAATCCTATACTGGTTGTCTGAAAAAGCAAACCGCGATAAGGTAACCGTTCATTGTACAGCACTGACACCTTTGTATGTGTCCGATGTTCAGTATGCAATATAGAGTATATATCTACATGCATCAGGTACTTTAATTTCGATCAAATAGGTAATTATATTGCCCATGATCTGATGATGAATTTATTTCTCTAAATTTAATAAACAAAGGTTCTTTTCTAGCCTTAAATCATAAATAAACGGCTCACAAACCTGAGCAGAAAACTTCTTGTTAGTAACATGTGAGATTAATCTCAAAGGTTCCCAGGAAACTTTCAAACAACTGGTAGAACTCTGTTCCCTTACGTTTACACCAATAAACTAATATAATGCAAGTTTTGTACCAAACTTGTAAAATTCTATCAGTATACCCTTTGTACAGTCAGCGTAAGATCTATCTTGCCTACTAATTTTCAAAATGATCTTAAACATTACGTTATTCAGAGCAATTCAAATTGTTTTAAAGACTTAAATTGTGTTATCATCCGAATTAAAGGTGTGTACTAAATACAGAACAATCTGTCCACCAGTACCATGGTTGCTATTAAGATCATTTTGAACATTTTATTCGTACAAGATCGATCAGTGCCCCAAGCACGAAAAATTATCGTAATCGTATAGTAAACGAATAGAGACAACGGAGCTTTGCGATTGGCTGCCTGCCTACTGTGAACCTGTGTAGCCAGAGCTCACTGGAGAATTTGTGCTGTCAGTGGGAAGACTAAAGGCTTGTCCTGCTTTGTCTTCTACTGACGGCACAGAAACTCTGTACTTACAGGGTTGGCAGCGCGACTGTGACTCCTCTGGTGTTACAGGCGCCCATAGGTCACTGTAACCACTTTCCATCAGGTGGGCCGTGTGCTTGGCTGCCAACTAAGTGGTATAAAAAAAAAAAACCTGTGTGTGTGTGTGAAGCCAGCCAATCGCAATGCTCCGTTCTTTCAATAAGTTTACTATACGAATACGTTAGTTTTTTGTGCTAGGGATGCGGAAACTGACTGTTCAATTTTCAAATGGCTTTTCATACCTACCTAAGTAACAGAACATATGTATATATCTACTATAGGGCTGTTTAACGTCATACAGATATACAGCCCAGACTCAGTCTCAGATGCATGGCTCGAATCAACATTAGTGCCCGGAAAACGGCATTAGGCTCAGGGTGTGAGCCTAATGCCGTTTTCCGGGCACTAGGACGTGGGACCTAATACAATTATTGGTGAAATATGGGTGTTCACCTCTACCTAACCCTCCGGGTATGAAGGCGTGATTGTATGTATGTATATATATATCTGCTATACTTCGATCTATAATGAAAATCTATTTTATTCTGTTACTGTTGTAGAAATATCGGATGTTTCGGAAACCGCGGTAGCCTAGTGGTATGGGTAATAGACTGCTGAGACGAGGTCTCAGGTTCGATCTCAGGTTTTACCATGGCACACACCAATGACTTTTCGGTACTTTTCGAAGTTATGTGTGTATTTATCACAGGTTTATAAGTGCCCGGTTAATGGCAATAGGCTCGCCATCTATTACCTTGGGACCTAAACATAAACTGGCGAAAGGTGAGTGCTAGCACCTCTGTCTACCCCTTCGGGGATATAGGCGTGAGTTTATGAGTTTATATGTTATGTCGAAAAATTAAACGTGGTAATAAAACTATTTTTGTTAGATTATATACCAATTTATTCACATGTATGATTATGGCTCCCGGAAAGCAACAAAAACGTCGGAAGATGTGTAAATACAAAAATAACAAGTCATAAATCACGATAATCCGATATAACTTACTTTCATTGCAATGATAAATAAATGCTTTTCACAAACAAAACAAAGTGATTTTGTTTCAAGTTAGTCCGAGAGATTTAGCGCTTACTAAGCACAGCTTTACAAGTTGTGGAAATTCATGCATATTATTCTAAATATGCTTGTTGGTAGGTAGGTACATTTAATGTATTCTTGAAATTAACATGTATTCTTGACACCAAATATTGACATTATTGGATATTTTATTTCTATTCTAATTTTAATATTATTACTATTATTTATTAATTATAAAAACATGTTGAGAAATAATTTATAAATATTAAATACAATAAAACTAAAATAACTATTATACAACTTATAGCTAAGAACAATTAAAATGCGTCGTGGAATTCCTCCGCATCGCATGCCTCTTGTGGTAGCGTTTCCAGAAGACTGGCAGCATTGCCACGTTGTATGGCAATGCTTATTCTCTGACCTAAAAAGAGGCCAGCCTTCTGGTCACGAGAAGCGTTGACCATACGCTTCGCAATCTCACGTAAGAGGTTGCGAGCGCTCGGACCCCATGACCCCAAAGACTCGACTCCAAACGGCACAAATTCATAATCTCCGATGAGATTGGAGTATTTGAGCCGCTTGAGAGCCTCTGCAGAAGCAGCAGCAGCACCAGAATTTTCAATCAAATATGTTAAAGTTCAAATGGATAAATTTGCATGCAGATAATATGCGAAACATGTCGGACCTTATTTGTTTTTATAACACCATTGTGACATACCGTGTTTCGAGCAATACATGATTTACTTACTTAAACTTTCGTGATTCAATGATTCTATTCAACTCCCTAGTACAATGTTTAAATGTTTGTTACTCAAAAACGCTCTGATGGTTGTACGTGTCATGTGTATGTGTGTGTGGCTGAAATGACAGCCTCGGATTCAATTGAGTACAAATAAGATGATCACGATCTGCACACGCAGGAGAAAACCAAATTCAGTCATTAGTGACTGGTGCCCTGACCGAATTCATTCATTTCCTCTAAAATTATAGTTAATCCAATGACTTGAAGGAAACAAAATGTCAGCTGACAATTGCGCGGTGGAGAATACGTCAGGCGGTGACTTAAACAAATTCAGCCATTTCCTCCAATCTGAATATTGACTAAATTACAGTTGATTCAATGCCTTGAAGGAAACAAAACATCAGGTGCCGATATCGCGGTGGAAAAACGTCGTAACAAAATGCATTGCAAAAAACAGCCTGAAAAACGCGTTGTTTGTGAATAAGCTGATGACAATATTTTTTTTTTTTTGTTTTATATAGGATACGTTGGTGGCGCCAGTAGTAGTAAATTCAAATCGTCTCAATTGGTTGACGCTGAGCACACGCTCCCTATACCCATCTCCCTCCCGCACTACCTCTAAAGTGAGATAACAATAGTTTTCGCCCCGCCAATGGTTGAAATAGCCGCATCTTGACTTCCGCATCGAACTAGAATAAACAATGGCGGCAGCGCACGCGACTCTCAGAAATTAATAATGTTTGTTGGATTTTAACCGCTTTCATAGACCTTTACCGATCGGATTGTGCCTCTCGTGTGTCCCTCAAGTGATTTAGTGATGTGGGCAGCAGCTCCTGAGCCAGGAAGAGAAGACCGGTGCACCGGCCCAGCTAGCACGTGGCGTCATAAAAGGTTAGTGCATCCTCTCCTACTTTCTTGGGTTGCATTCACTGCCTAAACCACCTCCGCGGCAACCCGATCATCTATCTTGTTTGTTGTGTAAAGTGTCATATGAAACATGTTAGCTTCACCCCCCGCAAAATACAGTCCACTAGCTCACGTGGCGAGAATTGCGCCACCACACGTTAATTGGACTTCGCCTTGCCTGATGGTAAGCTGAAGGCAAAGTCCCAGAAAAGACGGCCTCATCATATGCTTTTTCACGACCCGCTTAAAGGACCCGGGACTGTAGGAAGAAGGAAACACGTGAGCTGGTAATGAGTTCCAGGCCTTAATGGTGCGACAGAGGAAAGAGTCTCCGAACCGCTTGGTTCTTGATCGGATGTTTTGCACCGTGTGCGGATGACATCTAAGACCTGCACGTGTTGTCCTGTGTAGGAAAGGGGAGGGTGGGACTAATTGGAAGAACTCATCAGAACACTCCCCATGGTACAGACGGTAAAATACAGCCATGGACGCAACATCTCTACGCAGCTGTAAAGGTTCTAGGGTGTTCGTGATCTCGGGATTCCCAATAATGCGGACCACACGTCGCTGCAACCTGTCGAGAGCATCTAGTAAGTACTTTGCTGAACCATCCCAGAGATGCGAGCAGTATTCCACACAGGAGCGAATTTGTGTCTTGTATAGAAGACATGCTCTTTAAACTTTTTTACGTGCGCAAAATACCGATACTAAGATACCTCCCCACCAGAGCCGGTGGAAGAGGTTATGTCGGACTCAAACCGACTAAAACGCACGCCGCCTGTGGGTCGTTTTGGTTGCCGAAGGTGAGGTTGACAGGCATATCCCTCGCACCCCGGCCGACCCAGGGCCATCTCTCACGATCTGGCCCTCTTCTCAGGTGTGGGGACTACAGAGTCCCCAACTCGTCCCCGGATACGGGGAGGCGCGCCAGGCTCGCCACCGCCGCGGCCTGCTTCTGCCAGGTGGAGCCCAGGTCTGCGCTGATAATATCATCGTTCATCGACCTCGATAATATTATGTATTATGTGTAGGTGTAAGCATGTATGAATGTAATACCTATGTATGCTATGTTTGTGTGTATACATGTATGTACCTACCGGTTTTAGGTAGGTACACTTTTTATCTTTTTATTTTGTTTTTTTTTTTCTTTCTTTCTTTATCTTTTTTTATTGTAATGTACACTTCACATCCCCCTTCATTTCTATTTGCTTCTCTGGTACTCAAACGTATGCTGGGAGAGAACTCATTTTGAGTTAAGCTCGCCTTTGTACATTTACTTTGGAATGTTTTTATTAATTATGTCTGTACTGTATGTGTGCAATAAAGAATTAAATAAAAAAAATTATAAATAAATAAAACTTTTACTATCCATTTTTATGCCGCGTTATATACTTGCTGCGTCTAGGTATTTATATATTTTGTGTAATACCAAGAAATAGAATTAAGAACACACAATGCTCAGGCAATACATATAACATTCACAGTGAAACGAAAATCCCTTCCTGTCAGTACTTGAGTGTCAACAGCTGGGATGAACATGCTCGAGCGCCTCTTAGCCTCGCACCTAACTGAGGCTTACGTTCAGATGCCATTGGTGTGTTAATTGTCTAACACAAAACAAGCTATCCTCGACACATGTTTTGTCAGTTAGACGGGCCTTTAATATCTCTTCTCAGTCTCTTTGTGAACTATAATAGGTTAGTAGCTTGTCAAATTAGAAATATATTTTATTTTCAATGAAAAAATGTTAATGTTATTGTGTGCTTGTATGTGTGAAATATACTATTGACTAAATACTTGCAATAAATGCAAAAAGGCAGGTAACTGATAGCCGCGTGGTTCCTGGCAGACTAGAATTCGGACCACTCCATCTCTTCCCATGCGGTGTCGTACAAGGCAACTAAGGTATAGGGCTGTTTAACATCAGACAGATATATACAGCCCATACTTAGTCTAAGATGCATGGCTTGAGTCAAAAATAGTGCCCGGAAGACGGCAATAGACTCACCCCCGCAATAGACTTGCGTGGGACCGAATTCAATGATCGGTGAAATGTGGGTGTTAATTCACCTCTGCCTAACCCTCCGGGGATAAAGGCGTGATTATATATATGTATGTATTCTCCATGTACTTGGTCTCTGTGAAGCGAAAACTTCTTTAGGTGTGTTGAGCGCTTTTTGTGAAGTAAAGACTTTTTATACAAACAGTTTTCACTTCTATCAGCAGTCCCATAAGTAAGACTGCCCCGCATGTTTTTTTTGAAATAGGTCAAATAGTAGGCCAAGGAAAAAAGGTGTGAACGTATATACACACATATATATACATATACGAGTATATATATATTTATATGTAATATTTCGTCCGCCTTACCCATGATAAATTTTTCAACAATGGTTTTTTCAAGATATTTCGAAACAACGAAGCTAAGGAAAAGACGGCAAAGGTGTGATTGCATGTACGTATATATAACTGATGTAAAACTACTTTTTAACGGATTCTATCAGAATGTTTTAGTATTTTTTATACATTTAAATGTTTGAATTTATATTGATGTCAACTGGCATAACGTATTCAGATGACTGCAAGCTTGATAATTGCAAGTGCAACGCATTTGGAATAGACCAGCAAGGTTAAGTCATCATAATTATTAACGTGTCCTAAAAGGTTATTATAGACGAAAATCTTAATGATAAAAATGACTGGCCATCCTTTTTTTTAATAGAACTTAGGTGGCTGACAAGCACAAGGTCCACCTGATGGAAAGTGGTTACCCTGACCTATGAACGTGTGCAACACCAGTGGAGTTACACCCGTGCTGCCGACCCTGTAAGAACAGAGATTTTCTGTGCCTTCAGTGCAGAACACAAAATCAGGGCAAGTCTTTGGTCTTCCCACTGACAGCATAAAAACTCTCCTGCGAGCATTCATTTTTAAAAAACAAGGATAATCGACCTGAGTTTCTTTCTGGTTTCTTCACAGTAGAACCAACTTACCGAACTGGAGAAAGAATTATTTTCAAATGGTGTTTACTTTTTTTTTTGTTTATTTATTAGATATTTATTGACATATAAAATTGTGTAATATTAACATTCATACTCTTTGTGTGCCTAAACTGAATAAACGAAATTGATTGTATGATTCTTGATAAAAAAGAATGTCATTTTTGGTTGCAGATAACTTTCTAAATCCATTAACTCATTTATCCAGTTTCTGCGTCCCGCCTAATTCAGAAAGACGATCACCCAAAAGTCAATAGAATTATAATTATTCCGTATTCTACCTACTGCAAAACAGGATCAATGACGCATTTTTATTCTTAAACAATTTGTTTATATACATAGAAGTTATTATTAAACAAAAACTAACATCATCTCATATTACATTAAAGACTAACTACTCTGATCTCTCCATAGTAACCTAGTACTTGACAAATGTCATTCAGCCAATGGTCCCTATGTCAAGTAGGAGAGTTTTTGTGCGAAGATCTCGTTGCTAAGGGCCATCGAGGACAGACGATGCTTCCTGAAAAAGTTGAGTCGTAATAAAACTAGCTCTGGATGTTTTTGTACGGTGGCCGGTTTGATTAGATAAATTTTTCTTTGGGATATATTTCAAGGTAATATGTATTTGTTAAACTGGTTCTTATTTTGATGTCGGACTTGAAAATTTATAGACTATTTTCATAACACAGTTTATGAAGGAGCTAATTTGGGAATTAACTGACTAAAACACCAGAGGGAACTCCGTGTGGTTTTAAATACAATACCCAACTATTCGTGCCTCGGGTGTTCCCTAAGAGGACACGCCAACTTGACTTCACCTCGCCTGATGGTTTTTTTATACAACTTAGGTGGCAGACAAGCACATGGCCCACCTGATGGAAAGTGACTACCGTGACTTATGAACGTGTGTAACACCAGTGGAGTCACATCGGTGACAATGGGCCGACCCTGTAAGAACAGAGATTTTATGTGCCCTCAGTGCAGAACACAATATCAGGACAAGCCTTTGGTCTTCCCACTGACAGCACAAAAACTCTCCAGTGAGCTCTGGCTACCCTATTCACCACCGGGAACACAAGCTGGTAAGCTAAAGGCAAAGTCACAGGAAAGAGGGTCACCATTACAGAAACTAAGTAATGTTACAATGGTGGCACTCAGCTTGGCGGCCTCATCAAATGCTTTTTCACACCCCGCTTAAAGAATCTGGGACTGTAGGAAGAAGGAATCACGTGAGCTGGTAATGAACTCCAGGTTTTGGTAGTGCGGCAAAGAAAAGAATCTCCGAACCGCTTGGTTCTTACTCGGTTATTCTGCACAGTGTGAGAGTGATATCTGAGCCCTACACGTGTTGTCCTGTGTAGGAAAGGAGAGGGTGGGATTAGTTGGAAGAGCTCATCAGAACACTCACCATGGTAGAGACGGTAAAATACAGCAAATAAAGTATATGTAACTTCATTTTGTATGCTGTGAAATAATAATTTAACAGATTGATGGTCACGAGTTCATGCTTTGCCAGGAAAACTCGAATTGCTACAAAGTATTTAAAGAAGTTGCGGCAGAAAGAAATGTGGAATTAAGTATAATGCTTTTCACAACCTCAATGGTGTAAAAAGAAAAAAAGAACTAGAGTCTATCTACAATACATACATACATATAATCACGCCTATATCCCCGGAGGGTTAGGCAGAGGTGAATTAACACCCACATTTCACCAATCATTGAATACGGTCCCACATAATAGGGGGTGAGCCTATTACCGTCTTCCGGGCACTATTGTTGACTCAAGCCTTGTATGTTTGCCTGAGTTTGAGCTGTATATATCTGCTTAATGTTAAACAGCCCTATCCCTTAGTCGCCTTGAACGACACTGCATGGAAGGAGATGGGGTGGTCCAAATTCTACTCCGCCGGGAACTACGCGGCAAATCTAACTACAATACCTATTCAAATTTGTAAATGTTGAAGTAGACGCAGGCTTTAGTTAACAGTGTTATTTATATCCTTTGTCGACTTTTCATTATCTGCCACTAACTTAGAGGCTTTTTAAAATGTATCTCGCTCGGCTTTTATTCAGAATTAATGCACGACATTGTTTTAAATGGAAGCTGTTAAAATAACTTGTTAAGTTGAAGAATAATTGATATTTTAATTTAACTATGTATTTAATATTACAGGTTGATAGTGAGTTTGTTTCATATGTTTTGAAATAGCTCGAATGGCACAGAAAACTTCGGTTCAGATTATTTTTGTAACAGTTAGAGATACAACATACATACAAATGAATGGACGTCTGTTCGCTCAATTTCGCATGCGCATCACGTTTTCGTACAAAGCAGACATGCGGACAATCGTGTGTTGTTGACCTTTAAGAGTCGATTAAATGATTTAGAGGTTCCGGGTTCGAATAATTAACTGCATAAGGTATACCACGGGACATATTATGGACACATATATATTTGGACCTTGGCAGACGAGCACACGGCTCACCTGATGGAAAGTGGTTACCGTGACCTATGAACGTATGTAACACCAGTGGAGTCACATCCGTGCTGCCAACCCTGTAAGAACAGAGATTTTCTGTACCTTCAGTGCAGAACATAAAATCAGGACAAGCCTTTGGTATTCCCACTGACAGCACAAAAACTCTCCAGTGAGCTCTGGCTACCCTATGCGTAGTATACGTTTCTTGGGTGTCTATTGAGAATAGTACAGGGTGTTGCGGTTGTGGACGAATTCAATTTCACCAAGCATAGACTTTTACAAAACAATCTGAGGATGCCAGGGCCTCGTTTGTCTCGCGAGTGAAGTCCACGATAGCTGTCCCCAAGTATAGTAACTACAGTAACCTAATAATTTTTTTGCGTTCTTCACGCTCATACTACTCATATAAACTTTCTGTAAGTATGTCCCCAGTATGATTCGACGATATATAATTTTTTAAAATTTGTTTACACAACTGTTGAAAATAGACTGTTTCTCATCTGTTATACCCTTACCCCTATTACGTAATAATGTATGACACAGTTACTCTTTCCACATATGTACATTTGTAGGCGTATGTAATATATGCACTCACATTCATACAAACAGATCGAACCCTTCAGCTTAAAATATCACCGGAACATAATGACAAGGGACGTGAGAGTATTACACCGCAGATTTTTTTCAAGTGGTGAATAGCGATGATTGCCATTCAATTTGAAGCTCTAATGCTAAGTATTTAGCGCTCCAACTGAAGTTGTGTAATTCGGAACTTTACGTACTTTTACTTTTGTAGACTTTGGGTTGGAGTTGCTAAATTGAATATTACTTAACATTTTCCCGAACAATGTATGTAGGTATGCAGATGAAAATTGCTAGTGCATAACTACGTATATAGTATATATTCTAATAATGGGTCCACTAATTCAAGGATAAGAAATAAAAAAAGGTCAAAGCTACTAAAAAATCGATTTGAAATTTTCATTCCAGTTTACTATACATATAAAAATTCAAATTTAGAATTCGATAATTAAAAACTTCGAATTTTTAAATTGTATTGCGTCGTAATATTAAGAACCATATTAGTTTTAACCATAACCATATTATCTATAAATGTAAGAAACAACACTTTTTTAAAAATTAATTGATACGGATAATAAGTATTAAAAGCAGTAAATTTTCAAAAGGTCATAATTCAGCAATAAATCATCATGAAAAAAACAATTGTGTGTATGAGTACACACAATTGCTTTCTTCATAATGATTTCACGTCTACTAGGAGTATAACTGACCAGAATATAAACGATTTTTTGCTTGTCCGCTTGACGAAATGCTTATTTCAATTTTTCATTTTCAGAGCAACATGTAACAGCTACCTACATTATAACAGAGGGGTATTTTCCTCTTATACTATAAAAAAGCCATGATATTATTATTTACGGAAATATCAAATTCACCATTAAAATTAATCATTTCTGATAGTGAAAATCAGTAAGATTATCTCCAGGCTTATAATAGTGCTTAATAGGAAAAGTTATTCAAATCTTCAAGGATTCGTGAGCGACATTGATAAAATTTGAGAAGTTTGATATCTAGATCTTATTTGCAAGAGAAAGTGAATACCTGATGACTGTTAGAAATATAAGGAAGAATTTAATTAAAACAAGGATATCATTGCTTTTCCGATTGAAGTTCAGCCAGGAGACAATTTAATAAAATGCATTACTCAGAGTACAAAGCTTGTTCTGTTTTGGCATTTACACTGACGGCACAGAAACTCTTTGTGCTTACAGGGTTGGCTTCGCGTGTGTGACCCTTGGTTTTGCACAAATCCATAGGCCACGGTAACCATTTTCCATTCAGGTGGCCCGTGTGCTTGTCGGCCCCCTAAGTGGTATAAAGTAAATAATAAATAGTACTAAAGAAGTCAGTGAGCCCTTTGCAAAATAATAAACAGATAACATTACTGGATTTACAATTTAGACTTGCCTTGTATACAAAGATATATATGTAAATCATTTCCAAGGCTATATTTAATTTTTGTAATTCTATATCCCGACGCCATTTCTATTCAATTTGACTTTATCTTTTATAAAAACCTTGTCCGGGCAATACTAAACTCAAAACATTCAGTCAGTGCAGTTTTTCTAAAGTTATGCAGACAGGCAGACATTTTGACGATTTATTTTTATATAGGTGCTAGCTATGGCCAGCAGCTCCGATTGTATGAAATACTGATTCTATTATCGTATGTTTTATACATTATATAAAACTTTCGCTTGTATTGTGATCTGTTGCTAAGAAATGAAAATCTTTTTTTTAAATCTTTATTTAAGATCTTTTGGCCCAAATAACCATCCCCAGCTCCGTCATACTCTAAGTTTAAAATTCGTTTAGTTTAAAAGAATCTAAGAGAATAGACAGCGGAAGCGACTTCATTGTATACAAGTAAAGAAATAAGAGATTTTTTGGCTGATTCGAGTTTTTATGTATAAAATGGTGGATTTTTTGACATAACGTCTTTGACAACGTACACAAGTATAGGCAAGTGGAATATTATAGTGAATTGTGACTTTTTGTATTGTTCCAAATCTCTCAAGGGAGCTTCTAGTAAAGTCTCCACAACTTTACTAAGGCAGCAATCATCCTATTGATCGTCATCATCATCAATCATTCTAAGTTCAGTTCCAAAAACCTACATTACCAGTGTTTTAGTTTTTGTCCCGATTTTCCCACAGGACCAGAACTTATGTAAATTGAATCACAGGGAAATACTGGTTATCCATATTACAATAAAGCCATGGCCATTTTCGTAAAAGTTGAGTAGGAAATAGTTTTTACCGTACAATAGGATACCCAGTCAACCCAACTGATGCTGAGCATTCGATGGTATGGAAGGTTCTAAAGGGCAATGTAGCGAATTTGGATCGTAACGGTAGACATAGTTACTACAAATGGTTTTGATGGGAAATGTAACTGAATAGAGAAGGATTAGTAAATGAAAAAGTCTTGATTGGACAATATTCAGCCCCCTATAGTGGCTTTTCGTTGGGCGGTCTAATGTTTTTATATATAGAACACGCCAATTTGTTTTAACCTGGCCTGATGGTAATCTGAACAGATTTATACAGCTCAGGCTCCGCCTCAGATGCCTGGCTCGAGTTAACAATAATAAAGTCCGGAAAACGGCACTAGGCCCTATTAAGTGGGACCGAATTGGTGAAATGTGGATGTTAATTCACGTCTGCTTAACCCTCTGGGTATAAAGGCGTGATTATATGTATGTATGTATTTAGAATATAGTAATATAACGCTTCTAGTCAATATTAGATTAGTACTACAAATAAAGCTTCCAAGCTATTTGTCAGAATAAGTCTATTATAGGTATTTGTTCATTATTGAAAATTGCTCCTTATTATGTCCAACAAACAGAGGACAAACTTCGTTCGGTATTTGCACAGCCATCTCCCATTTCAAATGTTTTGTTATAGGATCAAAATACTCCCAAATTCTCTTAGGCATGTCCCTCTTATACTAAAGAGTATTCAGGTTTCTAAATAATCAACCTTTGTATTATTATTATTATAACGTCAGGCAGGTTGCTTCTTTGTGACCTTTCTGTAGTTTGTTCAATTCGTTATCTATTCACCTTCTAAATTTACAGGATATGGCATAGAAATTAAACTACTTCAGTTCAAATCGGACATAATATTGACTTAGGAAAGGGACCAACTTCAGCCTACTTGCAAACATATTCCACTCATATACTATTATAACGTAATTATTATTGCTCTTCATTCAATAAAGAATTTATAATTCTTAATTTAAATACATATTATAAACTTAATATATCACATATAACATAACATAATATAAAATTTCCTTTCCTACACAGAACAACACGTGCAGGGCTTAGATGTCACTTTTACACTGTGCAGAATATTCGAGCAAGACCCAAGCGGTTCGGAGACTCTTTTCTTTGCCGCACCACCAAGACCTGGAATTCATTACCAGCTCGCGTGTTTCTTTTTTCCTACAGTCCCGGGTCCTTCACGCGGGCCGGGAAAAAGCATCTAATGAGGTTGCCAAGATGAGTGCCACCATTGTAACATTACTTAGTGTCAGTAATGGTGACCCCTTTTCCTGAGACTTTGCCTTTAGCTTACCATCAGTCAAGGTAAAGTCAAATTGGCGTTCCTAGATAAAAAAAACCAGATTTATAATAAACAATCACATCACTTCCATGCACTCACACAACTTCCCTACATATTAAATAAATATAAAATGTGAACTGAAACTGAAGAGTTTGTTTGTTTGGATGAACGCGCTAATCTCAGGAACCACTGGATCAAATTGAAAAAAATATTTTCGTATTGAATAGTCGGTTTATCGAGGAAGATTAAAGAGCATATATCATCAGGCTACGACTCTAGGGAATGGAGCAGTAATTATATACATATATCAATTATCTATTCTCGCTTTGTGTATTCTACTGTCTATACAATGGTTTGTGCTCATATGAATTGTTTGACATGATGCCCTCAGCTACATTCTATTATCGCACTACTCGTCAGTCATATGCAGAGAATTCAATCATACACTGCGACCTGAGACAGTGCGCACTATGCGGTATGAAAGAAACTTCATCCCATGCACACGCAAGCTGTGAAATGACCTCCTTGCTGCGGTTTTCCCAAACGCCTACAATATGGGGTTCTTCAAGAGGGGCATCAGAAGGTTTCTTCATTGTCGACAGTGCAAGTATAGCGCCCCTGGTGTTGCATACGTCTGTAGGCCACTGTAACCACTTGCCATTAGGTGAGCCGTGTGCTTGTCTGCCGCCAAAGTGGAAATAAAAGTCGCGGGTTCGTTTCCCGCTCACTACAAATATGTATATTTGCATAAGTCTGGGAGGTTCTATGTATGATATGAATGTATTTACTAAAAAAAGTATCTTAGTATTTATACGCTTACTAGATTCCATAAAACAAGTTAATTAAGCCATACTTGCCACGGGTCTAAATAGGTTTGTGTGAAATGTTGTAGAATATTTATTTATATATATATAGAGCACGTCAATTAGACTTCACCTTGCCTGATGGTAAGCTGAAGGAAAAGTCTCAGAAAAGAGGGTCACCATTACTTACACATACCATGTGACAATGGTGACACTCAGCTTGACGGCCTAATCATATGCTTTTTCACGCCCCGCTTAAAGGACCCGGGACTGTAGGAAGAAGGAAACACGTGAGCAGGTAATGAATTCCAGGCCTTAATGGTGCGATATTGTGTTATATTATTATGTATATTATGTTAAAAGAATAATTACAACAAAAAACGTAGTCGAGTCGGGTCAGCTAATCTATGTATAAATACAAATATTTCCTAATATGTAACTATCCTCTTTGATTACCAACTACGCAGTAGCTGTAGAGGCTGTGAATGGACTTCAATGTCATTAGCGTCCTCGGTCACGTAATCTAAATGGTCCGGGATAGCTTTATTACAATAATGTAATTGAAAACATGTGACCAATTATATGCGAGGAGAACCAAACAGGTAGATTATATGCACATTCGATTATATGTATATATATATAATTACGCCTTTATCCCCGGAGGGTTAGGCAGAGGTAAAATTAACTCTACATTTCACCAAAAATTGTATTCAATCCCACGTTATGAGGGTGAGCCTATTGCTGTATTCCAGGCACTATTGTTGACTCGAGCCATGCATCTGAAGCTGAGTTTGGGCTGTATATATATCTGTAGCTCTACCATGACTTTAAGTCAACATCTGCGTAAAATTGCAGGGCCGCATTGGGGAACTTAAACTTTCGAAAGATAAAATACCAGTAAAATTGATGTCACCCGCATACGGTGCAGAATATCCGATCAAGAACAAAATGGTTCAGAGACACTTTCTTATGTCGCACCATTAAGGCCTGGAATTCATTACCAGCTCACATGTTTCCTTCTTCCTACAGTCCCGGGTCCTGTATATGTATCATGAGGCCATCAAGCTTAGTATCACCATTGTAACATGATATATGTATGTAATGGTGACCCTCTTTCCTGACTTTGCGAGGCGAAGTCTAATTGAAGTGTCCTATATAAAAAAGTGTGTATTTATAAGAACTTATGTTTTACGTAGCAAAAGCTTGCTGTTAAAATAATCTTCGTTCAAGGTAAAAACATTTTTTAAACATATCTTTAATTAAATCTAATCCCTAGTCGTAATGCTTTTTTTTGAGTGCCCCATTGCCCAGGGCACAATGGTTACGTAAGGATTCATTACCAACTGAATTTACTCGACGTCTCTGACATAATGTTTGGATATTATCAGTAGAGGTAGATCGCTCGAGGCACAGAGCACACGTGGAACTGTAAGCCGAATGACGGAGGCTTTTCAACGTTTGTATACTTACATGATTTTGAATTGAGTATAAGACTGTTCAGTCAAATTAGTTCTCTTTATCGCAGCGTTAATCTCAATCGCATCCGAAAGTTTTTTAATAATTTTTAGAGCATGATTTTACAGCAGCCAGGTTTTAGTTTTACCGAGTTTTTTACATACATACATACGCATATAATCACGCCTTTATCCCCGGAGGGTAAGGCAGAGGTGAATTAACATCCACATTTTAACAATCATTAAATTCGGTTTCACGTAATAGAGGGTGAGCCTATTGGCGTCTCCCGGGCACTGTTGTTGACTCACATCATATATCTGAGACTGAGTCTGGGCTGTATATATCTGTCTGATGTTAAACAGCTCTATCCCTTAGTCGCCTTGTACGAGACCGCATCGGAAGAGATGGGGTGGTCCAAATTCTACTCTGCCGGGCTGTTTAACATCAGGCAGATATATACAGCCCAGACTCAGCCTCAGATATATGATATGAGTCAACAACAGTGCCCGGGAGACGGCAATGGGCTCACCCCTTATTACGTGAAACCGAATTATGATATGTGATTGGTGAAATGTGGGTGTTAATTCACCTCTAGCTTCGGGGAGAAAGGCGTGATTATATGTATGTATGTATGTATAATTTATACATATTTGAAATGTGCTAAGTCCTTTCAGTTGATACCAAAAACGAATAATAGAGGTTGCATAATATATTACATACGTACTATGTAATGCTACTACTATGTAATACATATATGTATATAATGACGAATTATATTTATTACTGTTATCTATAATTTGTATTCTTCTAAGTTATTTTAGTTTTAGTTTTATTTTAATTATTAATTATTGTATGTATAGTACATTTAGAAAATCTATATTATAAATATTTAGAATATTGTTAATAAATAAAATAAATATATTAATTCAATCTTACAAAAACGATCCGGACAATTTCTGAGAGCCCCGTTTAGACGCCCCAAACGTCCTGCAAACTAAAACTAGAATAAAAGTACGAGGAAACTCGGACGAATGGTCAGAACATCACAACATCTAAACAACCTTGTGTAATTTTCTTTCGATGATTAGGGTTCGGGTATCCCCTTAGGGAGGTAATATACTGTCAGTAGGAAGTTTCCGCTTTACTTTCCCAATCATTGTTAGTATATTTTCAACCAGCAGCGTAAGAACTCATGACTTTATGCATACTAAACAAGGTTATAAGAAGCAAGCAGAGGTGCTAGCACCCACATTTCGCCAGTTTATATTTAGGTCCCAATGTAATAGGTGGCGAAGCCTATTACCATTAACCGGGCACTTATAAACCTGCGATAAATACACACATAACTTCGAAAAGCATCGAAAAGTCATTGGTGTGTGGCAAGATAAACCTGGGATCGAACCCGAAACCTCGTCTCAGCAGTCCATTACCCATACCACTAGACTACCGCGGAATGATAAAACTCAAAATTAATAATTTATTATTTCGGTGGGAATGAATTTCAAATATCGAATTTGAAACGAGATACAGAACTATAAAACAAGTAAATTAATTTTGACTTGCATCAATATCATGTAACAAAGACAGAGTAATTTTTATAGCATACATTACCTACCCTTATGATACCTTCTCTCATCTGAATCTTCAACAAGCTGTCGTAAAATCTCTCCAATAATCGCACTCGTGTCAGATGCAGCTCAGCTCATTTATATTCGTTGATTCAAGAAGGAGCCAAGACACAACTACAACACCTTAATTGTGCAGAGAACGAACACTTAGAATTGAACTCGTTTACGATAAGGTAGCTACCATAGCTACCTTATCGTATGTGATTTTGTTAAATACTTAAACGACAACACGACCAACCGGGTTCAATTATAGCTCAGTGAAAATCTCTTGCTTTTGGTTTCACATTTACGGTTTTTATGAAAGTGACTGCCGTTTGACCTCAACTTGAAAGTCTGAATCAGAGCCTCACCCGTCTATGGGTATGTGTACTGGCTTACAGGTTAGGTTCGCTTGACCCCAAAGCTGCCACGATCGCATGCCTTAAAATATATACATTTAAATATGTTTGGTGGCGCGTGGCCACGTGCGGTAGTGGACTGTATTGCGGGGATGTAGCTAACTGTTCCATTGACGCTTTACACACAAAAGACAGGTGATCGGGTTGCCGCGGGCGTGATCCAGGCAATGAATGCAACCCGAGAAATTAGGAGAGGATGCACTAACCTTCACGACACACGTGTTTCATCGCAGCCGGTACACGGATCTTCTCTTCCTTGCTCAGGAGCTGCCGTCAGCATCACTAGATCACTTGAGGAACACACGAGAGGCACAATCCGATCGGTAAAGGTCTATGAAGCGGTAAAAATGTAACAAATATTAATCATTTTTGAGAGACGCGAGCGCGGTCCGTCCTTACGCTGGCTAGTTCAAAGCGAGACTGAGTGTCTATATCACAAATGGCGGACGGAAGCTATCTAGTACTATTCTATGGTTAGTGCGGGAGGGGAGACGGGTATAGAAAGAGTGTGTTTCCGCGTCAAGAAATACAGCTTCTACATCGGCGCAACCATTCCCCCCGGCTTGAAGGGTTACCTTCGAAACGACAAATGCGAAACAAATCTAAAGTCTAATCTAAATCTAGGTTTGGGAAATAACAACTAAAATATAAACCTAGATTGGAGCTCGTGCCTACCGCTGGCTAGGCAGAGGGCAGAGGCGAACAAACAACACAACGCAACAGTCTCGACCAAGACGAGACGCGATTAGCCAACAACAAAATAAGGGTCTCTTCACGTGGGACCGATACAACAAGCGAGTGCTTCTTCTCCTCGGGTGGTTCGGAAACCGTAGTGGGATTGAATTGACTAACTGGCCACCCATCTAACGCGGCATGAATCCAGGACGGTCCACCAAACCACAACGGGTGATCCAAAATTTGCGAAGGAAGCAATCCACGAGAGAGACAATCGGCTGGGTTGTCGGTGCCAGCAACGTGAAAGAGATTATGTGGCGCCAATTCAGATTGAATTTTTGCCACTCTATTAGCGACGAATGTGTCCCAACGATGGGGCGAAGAGTGGGCCCAACACAAAGCGACTGTTGAGTCCTAAAAGCTAAAATTCTACTAATATTAATGCGAAAATTTACAATTATGTCAAATAAATTACCTTAAAGATTCCGACCACAATACAAAATGTCATTAAGCGACACGGAAGTGCTAGTCTTAGCACTGCCATCCAAAACTACGCGGAGTTTTAGTAGTAAGCTTATCTTCTCTAATAACTCCGCGGTGCGGGATAATGTACGAAGGCTGGGTCCCGCCAGTGTCCGCAGGCGCAGGTGAGATGTAACCTTTATCTAAATATTCGTTAACAACCTCATCATAGGCCCGCTTCGACTTTGGGGACGCCTGCATCTTTCGTTCCAAACAAAGAAAGCGTTTTTCAGCGGATACACGGGAGCCACCGAGTGAAAACTTGCGGATGGTAGACTCCAGTGGCGGCTCGACGGTGCAACAGAACGAAGCAGTCGAGTGACTAAAACTATCTATAGAAGCGGGTGCGGAACCAATTATAACAAAACCAAGAACTGTTTCCAGTGCGTGCGGAGCGGGGTACGTCGGTCCCCCTTGAACCTTACGTGATAACTGGAGGTGCGGGAGAATCGAAGCGCCGATCAATATATCGACGACTCCAGGAACAGCGTAAGTCTCATCTGCTAAAGGCAAGTCTTTAAATTTCGTTAATAAAGACGTGTCAACCGGGACGGTAGGCAACTGTTCAGCTATTCTATCTATAACGAGCGAATCCATGTCATACCAAATATTATTATTAAAACGAGATCTAAACCTTGTTTTAACGGTGCCACGAACAGCTGACTGTAAGCTTCCAAAACCCTTCACCACTGAGCGGGTTGAACGCTTATCAACATTGAAACCAAGACGCCGACAACAATCTTGAGTAATAAAATTACTTTGCGAAGCGCCATCTAACAGCGCTCGAACAATGCGCGGCTTACCTAATGCATCAACAATAACAACGCGAGCGGTCGCAAGACACACAGTAGTGAGTGCAGCACTAGCGGAGAACGAACACAAGGTGACGTCATCCGCGGCGGTCACCGGGCGGGCCGGAGCGCGCGCGAGCGCGGGCTGCGGCTGCGGCGCAGGCCGCCGTGTGTCACCGCTCGACGAGCCAACCGTGCTCACATTGGATGCGGCATTACTATTCTCAAAATGAAGCAAAGTGTGGTGTCTCGCTTGACATTTGCGACAACTATTTCTACTATTACATAAAACAACGCGGTGTTTAGTACCGAGACAATTAAAACAAAAATTATTAGCGCGAACAAATTTATAACGATCACTAGGCGACAACTTTAGAAAACCAGGACACCTGTACAGTTGCGAATGATGAGTGCTACACAAAGAGCAAACAGGTGATTGTACATGTGCTGGTGCGGTACTAACATAAGTATGAGTTGACCTCAGTGACTTCGATGACGCATCTACTTTGCGTGCAGAATCAACAACTATCTTCGCGCCTTCATGTTTCGATGAAGAGCGTTGCAATACTTTTATATGCTCGCGAACAAAACTTTCTAAGTCTTCGAACTTAGGAATTTTATTGCCGCGATGATCCGACTCAAACAAACGAATGGTTTCGGAATCTAATTTCCTTAAACCCATATACAAAAATACGAAGTCGCAGAGGTCATCGATCTTTAGGTTCTTTACGGCGCGAACAGCTGACGCGAAAGTATCTAGAAATTTCTCTAAGTTTTGATCGTTACATGCCGTAATAGATTTCAAATCAAACATCTGATCTAAATAGGCGTTAGCTACCGATCTTTTATCCTCATACCTAGCTTTCAAAGTATTTAAAATTAAATTATAATTCTCGGCACTAAACGTAATTCCAGCGCAAACGGTTATAGCTTTACCAGTCAATTTTTCAACGAGATAATGCAATTTTTCGTGATCTGTCAACGAATCGTTCTTATCTATTGTATTCTCAAAACTATCTATAAATAGACACCAATTGCGAATGTTACCATCAAATTCGGGTATTTGAATTGGTGGCAACTTAGGTCGGTCGCGAGTGGGGTTGGGTAGGTCAGCCGGTTTCTCCAAACTCCTAGCGACGCGTTTGATACGACAATACAAATCGTCAAACGACGACAAGGCTTGATAACTCACTGAGTAATCGGGATTCAAATTCAACTCTAAAACGTTGATGTCATGTACTAAGGTTTCGAAATCCGCGCGTAGACTATCTAAGTTTTCTATAGAACACAAGAACGAATCTCTGATGACCAAATCAGAGGTTTTAAGTGCATTATCATAAATCGATTGTACGCGAGAGTAAATCATTTCTTTTTTAGCGTATAAAAGTTTCAATTGAACCTTACCGGTCTTATCAACCTTTGGGGACATGTTTACAATTAAATCTCAAACTAAAGTGCGGTAAACAACAAATATGAAATGACTTAATCCTAGCGGTACAGAGCAGCGAGGCGGCGGGTAGGTATTTACAACTGTGAATGCACGCTTGAACAAACGCGCATAGCAACAAGGTCGTACCTACGCGATGGTCGCTGTCTAGGTTCAACTATTATTTCAGAGATTAAGTATTGCGTAATATCTATTCAAATTAAAATACTTTCGTATGAATTGGAATGAGATGCGAGCGAGGTAGGTACAACCACGTGTCTACCCACGCAGGTATTAGGCAAATACGACGTAATTGAAAAAAACAAAACAAAGCCAAATGCGTTAGGTATTACACTGTGCCTATGCACTAGGGTGTCTAGTATACCTAAGATCTAAGCCTAAACGCCTAGATGCGGGGTTTTCTACTAAAATAACTAGGTATTTAGGCGCGGTGCGAAAATTGCGAACTACGATTAAGTGTTGATATGATACCTAACCTATGTATGTACCAGGTAGGTACTATGCGAGCCAGCGGCGAACGGACAACAAATTCTAAGCCTAAATGTCTGGATGCGGGGTTTTCTACTAAAATAACCAGGCACTTAGGTGCGGTGCGCTTATTCCCATTAGAATAATAACAAAATACGAACTACGGCTAAGAATCCGGCTCGAAGGACCAAAAAATGGTGGCGCGTGGCCACGTGCGGTAGTGGACTGTATTGCGGGGATGTAGCTAACTGTTCCATTGACGCTTTACACACAAAAGACAGGTGATCGGGTTGCCGCGGGCGTGATCCAGGCAATGAATGCAACCCGAGAAATTAGGAGAGGATGCACTAACCTTCACGACACACGTGTTTCATCGCAGCCGGTACACGGATCTTCTCTTCCTTGCTCAGGAGCTGCCGTCAGCATCACTAGATCACTTGAGGAACACACGAGAGGCACAATCCGATCGGTATAAGTCTATGAAGCGGTAAAAATGTAACAAATATTAATCATTTTTGAGAGACGCGAGCGCGGTCCGTCCTTACGCTGGCTAGTTCAAAGCGAGATTGAGTGTCTATATCACAAATGGCGGACGGAAGCTATCTAGTACTATTCTATGGTTAGTGCGGGAGGGGAGACGGGTATAGAAAGAGTGTGTTTCCGCGTCAAGAAATACAGCTTCTACATCGGCGCAACCAATGTTTATCCACATTCTAGTTCCCATATTACAAACTATGCTTAGTTTGGGTTTAGTTAGATGATTGTGTGTTATATGGTCTAAAACCATCATCATCATGAAACAATACAAAAAAAATACTAATTTAAACTACTTCCGATTTCAACAAATCCTGCATTGTGCTATTAAAAATTCTTAAGGGAATTGCCATATTAAAAAAGTCGTATAATTATACAGACACTGCATGCAGGACATCGCAACTTCCGAAAATAGCGCTAGCACTTAGTATAATAAAAATGCTACTTAGGTACTCTCGTGAAGAAATAATACCTCTTTTTTATTATAAATTAATAATAAGTTATATAATTATTCAAATAATAATGTTATTATTGAAGTATAATATATTTATTTATGTAGCGTACTTTCGCGTCTTATTCGTGCTTAAAATCAGGACCGTTGATCTAATTTTTTATTCCCATTTTAGAGTGCAGATAACTCAGTGCGAAGACTAAAGGCTTGTCCTGCTTTGTCTGCTACACTGACGGCACAGAAACTCTTTGTTTACAGGGGTCAGCGTGAGTGTCTGGTGTTACACACATCCATAGGCCAAGGTAACCACTTTCCATCAGGTGTGCCATGTGCTTGTCTGCCACCTAAGTGGTATAAAAAAAATATAGCATGCATAATCTCATTACTCTCAATATTACTCCATCACCTGTCAAGCATGATGCTGTCAACCTTGCTTTATTGGGAGGTACCGACGTTCTATCGTTGGAAAATCGTACCTCGTTCCGTGACAGCTATCAACTGCCTATTGTTACGGCGATATTGACGGGAGCTCATTATTCTACAGTAAATAGCCTATCTAGAGATCACCATGCCTTACGAAAGCTCATTGGAGAGCTTTTGTGCTGTCAGTGGGAAGACCAATTGCATGTCCTGCTTTGTCTTTTACACTAACGGTACAGAATCTCTCTGTGCTTGCAGGGTTGTAAGCGCGAGTGTAAGTCCCTAGGTGTTGCACACGTCTATAGGTCACGGTAACCACTTTCCATCAGATGGGCCGAGTGCTTATTTGCTACCTAAGTGGTACAAAAAAAAAACACGTACAGAAGCGGTACCTTAGACTATATACTACTTAGACGCAACCTTCCAAAAAATATCGCCAGATACGGCGTGAAAAACGCGTTTTGTGCGAGTAAGCTTATGTCAATATCTTAAATATTGTACTTTGGATAACACGGGCAGGGCTTAGATGTCACCTGCACACGGTGCCGAATATACGAGCAAGAATCAAGCAGTGCGGAGACTCCTTCCTTTAACGCACCACCAAGACCTGGAATTCATTACCAGCTCACGTGTTTCCTTCTTCCTACAGTTCCGGGTTCTTTAACCGGGAAACAAACGCTTGTACCCGGTATGTGTAACCGGGAAAACGCGTGAAAATACATCTGATGACGCTGCTAAGCTGAGTGCTACATTGTAATATACTACGTGTCTGTAATGGCCTTTCTTGAGACTTTGCCTTTAGCTTACCATCAGACAAGGTAAAGTCAAATTGGAGTGTTCTAGATAAAAAAAAAACTTTAAAATATCAATGTGTACATATTATGGGATTTATGTATATGTCAAATTATACCGGAGTAGTAATTTCTTACACCGCAGTTAAGTGATATTTGCTGCGTCTAGGTATGAAGTTTGTTTATAGTCTAAGAGCGGTACTGCCCTCCTAGACTAGCACAATGTAGTATGATAGAATAATCAATATTATGACTGCCATAACCATAAACGTAATAATATCTCAATTTCAAACATTGACTAAACTATTCCATTCTACTAATGTTGTAACATAAACATAACATAACATAAACTCACGCCTATATCCCCGAAGGGGTAGGCAGAGTTTATGTTTAGGTCCCAATGTAATAGGTGGCGAGCCTATTGCCATTAACCGGGCACTTATAAACCTACAATAAATACACACATAACTTCGAAAAGCATCGAAAAGTCATTGGTGTGTGCCATGGTAAAACTTAGGATCGCACTCGAGACCTCGTTTCAGCAGTCCATTACCCATACCACGGAACTACATAACCAAAGATGGACACAAGCCACCGACTGCAGGCAGTCAAAAGTGGTTATGCCATCAGTAAACAAACGACTCACGAAACGTCTCCTAAAACTAGACAGAACAAGTCTAAGAACAATAATGGGGACTATAACGGGCCACTGCCCCCTCCACAAGCACCTATACACCATTGGTGTCACGGACAGTCCCCTTTGCAGGGGATGTTTTGCTGCCGAGGAAACGGCCGCCCACGTAATACTGGAATGCGAGGCAGTAGCCTATCAACGATCACAAATCCTCGGTACAGTGAGGTCGCTCCGCGAAGCCTGTGAAGCCCCCAGTAAGCTTCTGCGCTTCTGGGCGGAGCTAGGCTGGCTACTCTAGCCAGTACTCCGCACGCACAATGACCCAAAAGGGAGGCTAAGTGCGGACAAGGGAGTCCCCTTTCCATTCCATTCCATACCCATACCACTAGGCTACTGCGGTTACTGTTGTACCACTTCGCTATATATTCTACTAATGTTGTCCGGGGGTGCGAGGGATCTATCTCAGATTACTCACCTCCAGCAACCTGCGGCCCACACAGTCGGCGTGCGTTTGAGTCGGTTCAAGTCCGACATAACCTCCCTCACCGGCTCCGTTGGTGGAGGTATCCAAGGGGATTTTGCGCACATTAAAATAAACGGTAGGTTTTTTTTTTACATGCGCAAAATCCCCACGGATACCTCCCCACCCGAGCCGGCGAAGGAGGTTATGTCGGACTCGAACCGACTAAAACGCACGCCGCCTGTGGGTCGCTTTGGTTGCCGAAGGTGAAGTTGACAGGCATATCCCTCGCACCCCGGCCGACCCAGGGCCATCTCTTACGATCTGGCCCTCTTCTCAAATAAACGGTAGCTGGTAATACCAGAAATATTACTTGCGCATTGTAAACATAAGCCCATATGTAAGGAAGTAGGACACGGCGGTATTTCCGCCCAATTGAGCAGTCCAACTGGGGAAGTACCTCCGCCCTACATAATACCGCGGTTATAATTACTTAGTGTTGTGTTCCCAGCGGTGAGTAGGGTAGCCAGAGCTCACTGGAGAATTTATGCTGTCAGTGGGATGACTAAAGGCTTGTCCTGCTTTGTCCTCTACACTGACGGCACAGAAATTCTGTGCTTACAGGGGCGACAGCGCGAGTGTGGCTTCTCTGGTGTTACTCACGTCCATAGGCCACGGTAACCACTTTCCATCAGGTGGGCCGTGCGCTTGTCTGTCACCTAAGTGGTATAAAAGCCCCTCTCCAAAAATCCCTGGGAACCCTATCAATTCTGAAACGGAAACTCAGACTAAACATTTGTTATTTAATTTTTAAATTATACAGAAAAGGCATAGGATTTAAAGCAAAATCCTGTGCATCAAAGCAAGCAAAGAAAGTATTTATTTGAGAAATAATTCACGTATTTACATACATATAATCACGCCTTTATCCCTGGAGGGTTAGGCAGAGGTGAATTAACACCCACATTTCACCAATAATTGTATTCGGTCCCACGTAATAGGGGGTGAGTCTATTGCCGTATTCCGGCCACGCATCTGAGGCTGAGTCTGGGCTGTATATATCTGTCTGAAGTTAAACAGCCCTATCCCTTAGTCGCCTTGTACGACACCGCATGGGAAGAGATGGAGTGGCCCTAATTCTACTCTGCCGGAAACCACGCGGCAACTTCACGTATATTATGCCCCATTTTGACAACTGTTGGTTTTTTTAAGCACAAAGCAATTGGCTAGCACTCTCCCACTTAATTTCAGCATTAAGGAGCGGTAGGAGTACTTGGTTCGTGGTGTACCCTGGCAACGGAGACGGCAGTGCCTCAAAAATATTTTAATAAAACCTACATAGTTATAATGATTAGAACATAACATAACATAACAAGCAAAGTTCACTAGCCTATGTGTATTTTCTTAAATATTTTATGAAAACAGATAAGATTATCTTATCTAAGATCAAGTTAATCTTATTTAATCGAGTTCAAGAGTGAGGATTACAACTGATTAATGAGGATAAAATTAATTTGATAAGGCATTTTCTGTAGTACCCTCTAATTCAATTACGAAGAGAGAGTGTACAAGTTTGTCCTATTCGAATAACTATACTATTTCTATTTACCAATTTAGTTGGAAAGTAGTATCTATTATAGTAAATAAAAATAATAGTTTATAATCAAAATAATATACTAAACGACATCTCGTACGCTTCAGTAACGAAATAAATCAATACTATCAGAAGACTAAAGAAACGTTATTTTTGTTTTAATAAAAGTCGTTTTTAGAAGTGATTCTCATTAAAACTTAGCAAATTGTGTATATAACAAAAACTACTTACATAAAAACGTGGCCAAATTAAATAAACAACACATTAAAGCCGTGCTAACTACTTGGAATTATGTAAAAACCTGTAATCATAACCATGCCACTAGAAAACACTCTTATGTCATCCTGTGCATCTAAAAATTATCTTACCACAGACGGCAAACGAACTACATTATTTTTTTTAGTTGCCATTAAGGCGGCATTTAAATTTTCAAATTTCGAACACTGTCACATTTCAACACACATTTTTTTTTATTGACACTAGTGCTGGCACTTTGTTGTTGTCGATTTAATCGTTTTGTTTGTCGTACTTTTATTTCTATATTGTTATCGTGTTGTTTTTGTGGGGAGAGCGCGTGTCGCGGAAGACTCTACCCTGTGTCGCCGCCGACGTTCGACTGAGTTGCGACCACCTATAAACTGTACAGTCGAGTGCTCAAGTGATTTATCTTTTAGGTGTTTTAATTAGGCAAAGAGATTTGTCTTACCTTGATTATAGGTATAGTTTGCACTTGATATTTTCAGTGGTTTAATTTTTTACAAAAAGAATTGGAGCACAGAGTAAGTAAATTTTTTGTAGACAGTATTGAGCTATGAAAATCTACTCTCATTTGAGAAGTATGTGTACGAAAGTGACTGTACGAAAGAACGATTAAATACACAAAAAGGAAAGATATATTATTTGTGACTTGTAACCTTTTCTGTCTCAATAGTTTTAGGTAAATCAGTATCTTTTGTTTGGTATTATTATAGTCAAAGTGCCACAGTGGCGTAGCGGTATTCGACTGGTACGCAGGAGGCGCAGGTTCGATTTCCGTTCAGTGCAAATATTTGTATGCATAAATATACATATTTGCATTAGTCTAGGTGTTTCTATGTATGATATGCATGTATTTACAAAAAAAGTATCTAAGTATATTTATCCGCATTCAAGATTCCATAAGACAAACTAGTTAAGCTATAGCGTTGAATGAAATGTTGTGGAATAATAATAATTATTATAATTTATTATTAGTGAAATTAAAATTAAATGAAATATTACTATCGGTTCTTTTTTATTTGCTGGGATAAGTTTACGACGAAGATACAAATCTTCGTCGTGGAAGTCGAATTGGTGACGATTCTTCGTTTTTATGGTTGGATATCTTTTATTATATTTGTTCCATCAATATCCTGCACCGCGCTAGATTCGTAAAAAGCAGAGGTGCAATCCAAAAGATACTAACCACCACTTCAGATATTTTCATAATTGATCTCTTGGGTATTCAATTTAAGGTGTGTTCTTAAAGTGCAAAAATTTCGAATTTAGTACATTGTTGATAGAAATTCGATTGTCAACTCATAAATTTCCCATAGCTGTCACTTCAAATATAAATTCTTATTTAACGTGTTACAATTTTAAAAGAATCTTTTACGATTTAGGTATTTGATGTTGTTTTCTAATATAAACGTGTGGGACTTTCAATGCTGCCAGCCTTCTGGGTACGTTACCGGTCGGTGATGATGCGGAGGAAATTCATGACGCATTTATGTGTATACGAGTGTATTTAAGTAGGTACCTAATAATAGTTTTTAGTTTTAAATTTCATTTAAGCATCTTTAAAGTCTATTTTTTCTGTAAGTAACATAATAAATGTATATATACCTTTTATTAAGCAATAAAATTGTTCATATAAACTAAAAAATACGGTAAGTCTTTCCTTTGACATGTTTCCTTCTTCCTACAGTCCCGTGTTTCTTAAGCGGGGCGTGAATAAGCATTAGATGAGGCTGTCAAGTTGAGTGTCACCATTGTAACATGAAACGTGTCTGTAATGGTGACCCTCTTTAATAATAATAATAATGATAAAAATTCGTTTTTCCTCACCTCAGCAGAATGAATTACTGATAGCTGTTCTATTTAAAATTGCTAATTTATTTAAAAACATTCTGTCTGTGGGTCGCTGGTAACTGTTGTAGGTAACAAGGACCCAATTACAGGTCCTAAGATTTTGCCGTCAAATTATCGGCAAAGGTGAAGTTAAATTGACGTGTCCTATATTAATTTATTAAATTTTATTAAAAAACTTATATTATAGTTTTACGACAGACGTCGATATCTCGAAAACTAGTAATCGAATTTTCAAGAAATAATGCATTGTTAGTGACGAGATACTCCGATTGGCATAGAAAAATCTAGAATCGTCAACACAAAGTTACAACCTAACTACGAGTACCTACTCTTTTAAATAAAAAAACAATAAGTAAATATCGAGAATGTACTCGAAGGTCAGCGACGGCGGCAAGATCAAAGAATAGGTATTTATCGCTCGCAAACTTTCTAGATAATTCGATCCTCCTAATTAAGAGGTATAAAAACACGCTTGCATAGCGACACCATTCATTCTGTCTTTGAAATCGATGACGAACACAGCGAGCTTAAGCGACCGAAGATGATTCTACCTGCGACCTAAGCAACGATTGTGGACTACTGTGAACTACTGAGCGACTAGAACTGTTGAAGAGTACTGCCAACCCCACCTTCGACAACCAACAACGACCCACAGGCGCCGTGCGCACGCACGCTCGTCTATCTACTTGTAGCTTGAATTTTTTTAATACCACTTAGGTGATAGACAAGAACACGGCCCACCTGATGAAACGTGAATGCACACGTCCGTGCAATACCAGGGGACTCGCGCTGCCGACCGCCGTTTTTGTGTCGTCAGCGCAGAAGACAAAGATGATTGATTGCCTTTGTTCTTCCCTCTACAGCACAAAACTCTCCAGTGAGCTCCGGCTACCCTACTCACCACTAGCTCTGCTTGTTTCAAACACTTTTCAATTACAATTATCTGAATTTGCTAAATTTAAATATAATTTCAACTATGTAGGTATATCAGCAACCGACCACAAACTACAGACTAACAACAACCGCAAAAGAACTACTGAAAACTAATAAAAACTACCGCAAAATACAGCAAATGTAAAAATTATGTTCGTTTGAATTGTTTTTACAAGGCAATAAAAACCATTTATGTTTACATCAATTCATTATTTCTCCCCTCTTTTGTATACCAAAGGATGATTCTAACTATAAACTTCCTGAGTTTTAAGATTATAAATGTGTAATAAACCGCGGTAGCCTAGTGGTATGAGAAATGGACTGCTGAGACGAGCTCTCGGGTTCGATGCCAGGTTTTACCATGGCACACACCAATGACTTTTCGATGCTTTTCGAAGTTATGTGTGTATTTATCGCAAGCTTATAAGTGCCCGGTTAATGGCAATAGGCTCGCCACCTATATTACACTGGGACCTAAACATAAACTGGCGAAATGTGGGTGCTAGCACCTCTGCCTACCCCTTCGGGGATATAGGCGTGAGTTTATGTTAAATTAATTTATGTAATAATAATAATCATTTATTCATCAGACAACATTAAGTCCATTTGGTTAATAATAATCAATTTCTTTTAGAATATGTTAGAAAAATTAAAATAAATTAATTAAAATAAAATAAATTAATTAAAATAAACAAAATAAAATCCAATCAAATTAAATTAAATAATCAAATCAAATCAAATACAATCAAACCATATCAAATCAAGTCAAATCAAATTAAATCAAATAAAATAGTAATATGTAAATGTGTAATGTATGAAATCAAATGACGATTCTGCTTGTGAATTTTCTGCGACATGATGGTTCTATTTTTTTATTATTATGATTTGAAAGTTATGATAAAAGCAAATCCTGACTTATAAAATTATGCTTTCTGAACTTATGATGAATGAATGTATGCCAAACTATTTTCTGCGAAATGAAGTTTATGTTATTCGTTGTTATGCGAAACAAAATTATGACATTAAAATTTCAGTGAAACCGGGGGAGGGCGACTATTACAGAAAAACACAGAAAAAACCCACACACACACACACATGTACACACACACACACACACGCACACACACGCACACACACACACACACACGCACGCACACACGCACGCACACACGCACGCACACACGCACGCACGCACACACGCACGCACACACGCACGCACGCACACACACACACACACACACACACACACGCACGCACGCACGGAAGCACGCACACACACATACACAGACACGTCAAACACTCTTGTTGTTTTTGCATCGGGGGTTAAAATGGCGGGAGGTAGGACACGATGGTATTTTCGTCCAGTGTGCTTGTCTGCCACCAGTGGTATAAAATAAGTAGAAAAAGAATATATTTTAATGAATTGTGTTGAAATCTTAATCACGAGTTGGCAACACTGGCTATTGAAGGGTACCTACGTTAATGCCCACTGAAAGAGTCATATAGATAATCATTATTGATGCTATTAGGGTGTTTGAAAGGAATGAGAAAGTCGTCCTTTTGTCAAATTGACTTAGCTGTTCGGGAGACACTCGTATCTAATACTTGCTTTTGTGCGCTGTTACATTCTTACTTATTCATCCTTAGAAATGGTGTTTTAGGATATTAAAAAGACATTGTTCATTTCTTATGCATGTAGTCATTTTCTGAACCTTTTCCCAATGCAGTTGGGGTCGGCCACGGAGAACAGAATATATTTTTTATACTACTTAGGTAGCAGACAAGCATACGGCCCACCTGATGGCTTGGCAGCGCTACTGTGACTCCTCTGGTGTTACAAACGTCGATAGGTCACGGTAACCACTTTCCATCAGGTGGGCCGTGTGCTTGTCTGCCACCTAAGTGGTATAAAAAAAAAAGTGGTTCCCGTGGCCTATGGACGTGTGCAAAACCTAGGGAGTCATACTCGCGTTGCCAACCCTGTAAGCACAGAGAGCTTCTGTGCCGTCAGTGTAAAAGACGAAGCAGGCCAAGAATTTGGTCTTCCCACTGACTACACAAAAACTCTAGTGAGATCTGGCGACCCTACTCACCGCCAGGAACACAACACAAGGTTATTATGGCCTTCTCCATGGGTTTGGCTTTCCAGTTTAACTGTGTTGAGGCTGAACTTCGATATTTTCGGAGAAGCGACTGCCATTTCAACTCCACAACCAATGTGACACACGTCCATAGGCCACTGAACCGACGGCATAACGAGCTCTCCGAGTCGCGACTAGGTCAATACAGTACCCATATTTATTTGTTATGCACATTTTTAGATTTTGTTTGAATTGATTGGTTTAAATTGAAGTTGAGAGTTGAAATTAGAGTAACACAAAGTTATGAGACGTTTTAGTTTAACATAAACATAGGAGTTGATGAAACTATTTTTAATGGAATTCATCGCGATTTAATTGAGGTTATTTTGATATTTTAATTCCTATAACCATGGATGCTGAAAGTAATCGTAATGTTCGGATCAATTACATTTATACTAATATTATAAGGCTAATGAGTTTATTTGTTTAGTTGAACGCACTAATTCAATAACAACTGATTCAAATTGAAAAAAATCGTTTTGTGTTGAATAATAGGTTTATTGACGAAGATCATGGGCTGTTGTAGCGAGATATATAAATATATCATCATGTTACTACTAAAGGAAGCGGAGCAGTAATCATAAATGTCAACATATCCAAAAGATATACATATATTATTAGAAGAAAAAATACGAGCTCAAAGGGAGTTTCATGATATACCACGAGAGAAACCGGGGTGAGTTTGCTCATTAGATAACACTGCAAGGGGGGTCATATATATCAATAGAGAGCCTCCGTGTACGAGAGTTATTAAAATGACCACGCATACCAGACAAGCGGCGCCAGCCATAGTACTTATCATTATTGAAGCTGATTTTGCCTCCAATCTCGTATTATTTACGTCTGCTCAAACCATTAAGGAAGTAATTTAAGGGTACGTGGGAGTGCGTACGTGTTCCTACAAGTATTGTTTTTCAAACATGGTTTGTACTAACGTTGCTAGGCTGTCTGGGAGCAGAATTTTAAAATAATTCTCACCGTCGCTGCTGCTAAGTCATATTATATTTCTTAAAGTTGAACTAACCTACCAAACCAGCGGAAGAATCATTTTCTAATGGCTTTTTTGCTACATTATTTAATATTTTTATATTATTTCTCGAGACAATTGTAAAATTTTGACGTTCATATGTGCTCTTTGTGTGCCTAAACTGAATAAATGAAGATTTATTGATTCTTTGAGTACAAACTTTAAAAAAATGCATCTTGAGAACATATTGTACCTTTTGCACATTATTTATTACTAAACTTGACCGGTTTCGCCTTATGGGATCCTCAAAAGTTTACAATGATAAAAACACTGTGGAATAAGTACACACACTTGTGCTCAATATGTGAAATGGTGGCACTTCACTTGGCTATGTGGTTTTTTTTACGTGCGCAAAATCCCCCCGGATACCTCCGCTATTTGTGTTTGCTATTTTACGTTTATTGATTTGAAATATATTCGACGTATATGCAAGCATGCAAATATAGACAAACATAATTTAATTCACAAAAAAGTATGCACTTCAAAGAGGTGTCATATGTGAATTTTCACATGTCGTCCACTGTAAAAGGTACTCAATCGACCGTAAAGTATTTAAAAAAAATTATAAAGCTTGTCCATTGTACGTATTTAGTATTATCATGTTTGTCAAATAGGCAATAAGGCTAATGCTTTGTCAAATACACTGGCCACACATGGTAATTGTAAATCAAATATCTCAAATGCGAAAACAAAAAATTATAACATTCTACATAACGTCATCTAGACCCACGGTAAGCATAGTTCAACTAGCTTGAGTTATGGAATCTGAATATGGACAAACATAATTAGATACTTATGCTATGCCATGTAAAATGCCACCATAGCAATAAATTCCAACAAGTGCCATCAATTAAAAGTATAAATAGTCTAAAAAAATGATTTTTGTAGGGAATATATATGGTCCCTACTGTAATAAGTCATTTTAAACAAGATCTGGTTTCGAATTTAATTAAAATCGATCAATAAACCTACATTATAAAACCTGTACCCCAAGCTTCATCGAGTAAAATATAATTCTCTACACGAATACAAACTGACAGATAGACTGACTGACAGATGAAAGCCGCCTCCGAGATGGTTCGCTCGTTCGGATCAGTAAATCCTGATTTGAATTATCTGTGCTTTTGTAGATATTGTTAAAAAATTACTCGACCTGAAAATAAATAAAACTATTTATTTATTTATTTATTGCGTTATTTTTTAAGCCCCGATGTACTTGCTTCCCGTGAAGCCAAAAAATATTTAAATTAGCTCAGATGAACTAATTTATCTTCAAAATCTACCAACATATTTTGTCAGCAGTTGTAAATTGTAAGCCGTTTAACATTTTAGATGAGAACATGCATGTTAACATGAGTTAAATCAGATATTTAAATTAGGAAATTTGTAGGCTTGTTTGTATAACTAAATGAGTTGTTTGAACTGAATTAACTGAACACGATTAGAATTTTAATTTGGTTTTGGTTTAAGGTCAGTACGGATCTTTGTGGGAAAATTATACATTTTTCAGCATGAAAAGTTTGACCGGGAAGTATCATCGACTAGACTTTAAGTTAAATAGTATGCATACATACATACATAGAAACATACGTATACACATATAATCACGCTTTTATCCCCGGAAAGTTAGGCAGAGGTGAATTATCACCTACATTCCACCAATCATTGATTTTGGACCCACGTAATAGGGGGTGACCCTATTGCCATGTTCCGGGCACTATTGTTGACTCAAGCTAGGCGTCTGTGGCTGAGTCTGAACTGTATATATATCTGTCTGATATTACACAGCCCTATCCCTTAGTCGCCTTGTACGACACCGCATGGGAAAAGATGGTGTGGTCCAAATTCTACTCTGCCGGGAACCACGCAGCATAGTATGGTGGGTATCATACGATTTGCCAAGATTTCAAAGGACTTGTTTCATTCTTGAGCTCATTTTTTTTCCATTCTTTTTTTCCTCTACTTCGGTTATAACTATTTTCTAATTTATAAATATACTTACATACATACATAAAATCACGCCTTTATCCCCGGAGGGTTAGGCAGAGGTGAATTAACACCCACATTTCACCAATAACTGTATTCGGTCCCACGTAATAGGTGGTGAGCCTATTGCCGTATATCGGACATTAAAGTTGACTCGAGCCTGAGCCGGAGTCTGGGCTGTATATATCTGTCTGATGTTAAACAGCCCTATCCCTTAGTCGCCTTGAACGACACCGTATGGGAAGAGATGGGGTGGCCCAAATTCCACTCTGCCGGGAACCACGCGGCATAGTATGGTGGGTATCATACGATTTGCCAAGATTTCAAAGGACTTGTTTCATTCTTGAGCTCATTTTTTTTCCATTGTTTTTTTCCTCTACTTCAATTTTGACTATTTTCTTAATTTATAAATATAGTTTAATTATTTTAGTTTTATATAGAATTTTGAATGCCAAAGATGTGCTCATGTAGTTCTATTGTTCAAAGCATTATTTTTTTTTAAAGAATATTAGAACCGATATTACTAATATTACTTCTAACCCCTCCAGCTAAACTAAACTCCTATAATAGACGGATTGTCGTATCAGACCGATATTATGGGTTATATGTCAAAAAACAGCAACGGCTGTAGTCTATCGGATGTCGGCTATTGTCATCCGATGCCGATATTGGACTGGATAATGTGAAAACGGATTTAAAATACTAATTACACATGAATTGTAAATATAAAAATCACTTGAAATAATATCCGGGGCGTATCTCAATTCTCAAGTAGCCAGGTTGGCAGACCAGAGTTTTCTGTAAATACGGATCATTAAAGACTGAACCGTACAAACAATGTAAGAACAATTTTATTCCATTTAAACTACAGAGAGGAGATTTTTAGTTGTTGTTTAATGTCGTAAGGAATGTATTAACTATGGAAGTGGATGGCTACAAAGAAGACCTACAAGGAGATGAACGGACTGTGCGAAAGATAAATGACAAGAGATGAATGGAAAAAGCACACATGTTGAGACTTTCCTGAAAAATATGACAAAAGCGAGGATGTTGTTTAATATGACTATCAACAAGAACAATAAAATCGCGGGTAATAAGTCCCAATCGAGCATTTCACTTTTTGCAATCTTAATCAATTTGAATAGTTAGATTATTAATTGGTTTAAAATACATATCGGTCGAGATAGGGTTCGAGTTTGTAGTGAGAGTGAAACCAGTGGTAGTGCAGATACGTGTAGTACAATAACTCGAAAGAGGGTAGATCGATATAATTACTCCTAGAAAAAAACGTTATATATGTTCACCGCCACTACTCCAGTTCCTCCGTGATCATGGTGCTTGCAACAGCACCGAAATATCGGAAACTCAAAATAATGAAACATGGTAAATATCCCGTTTATTTTGATACTGATACATAATTAAAAACTGAAAGCTGTAACAGAAGGCAGCTGGGAGATGTCATCATCATAATTAAAAACTTGCAAGTATTCAAAAATGTAGAATGTGACAGTCTACTGGCAACGAAGGCAAAATATGCCACTAGGGTTATGCAAATTTAACATTGCGGTTCCAGAAATTTTATCTTTTTACGAATTCAACAATTTGGTATTCAACGTTTTGCTAATTCAACATTTTTTTTACAACTTATGTGGCAGACAAGCACACGGCCCACTTAATAGAAAGTGGTTACCGTGACCTACATACGTCGGTAGCACGGGTGCAACACCAGGGGAGTCACACCCGTGCTACCGAGCCTGTAAGAACAGAGAGTTTCTGTGGCGTTAGTGCAGAAGACACACTCAGGACAAGCCTTTGGTCTTCTCATTGACAGCATAAAATGTTTCCAGTGAGCCCTGGCTACCTTACTCACCGCTGGGAACACAACACATGCGCCGCTTGGTTTCCGGCAGAGTAGAATTTGGACCACCCCATCTCATCCCATGCAGTGTCGCACAAGGCGACTAAGGGATAAGACTGTTTGTATATACAGTCCAGACTCAGCCAGAGATGCATGGCTCGCATAACAATTATCACAATACAAAGTATGTACTTGTTTATAATTTACTAACCATTATACTTCGTGTTTTCAATGTACAGGCAGCATCAGATTGATCTTGATAAGCAAAGTACTCAAAATGATCTTGATGCCTTGGTTTTCCCCTTTTCCTTTTCGTACAAACCTTAAATTCGGACAATAATACAATTTAAATCAAAAAGCAGTTTGATTTGCTCTTAATACCTTAGTATTAACACCATTTTGATACTTTGTATTCAAGGTCGTTCGGACGCTGACTGTACAAAGAGATCTTTGAACTCTCTTAAGTTAATGAGTTTTACGTGAGTGAATGCCAGACTGTGGACTTAAGAAATGTACAGATAACAAAGATTTGGTATCTTGGCGAGAACCTTTGTGTTCTTGAAATTAGTTTTTGTTTCAGTGCAAATAAACATAAAATGACTAGATTTTTTTATAATCATAAATATTCTAAGACGTTCTGTAGCGCTATCTTGCCCCAAAGTATGCGTAGCTTTACTAATTTATGTTATGGATTCTAGATTGCGTAAATAGTAATAATTATGCCAAGAAACACCCAGACTAATGCAAATATATATAATTTATTTTGCATTCTGTAACGTAGCCGCCGAATATTCATTCAAGTTTGGCAGCTCTATTTATAAGTAAACATAAAGTCACAACATTAAAATAGAGATTTTTTAGCGGTAAAATACCGTGGGTACCTGCCGGAGCCAGTGGGATAGGTTATGTCGTACTCGAACCGACTAAAACTCACGGTGTCTGTAGGTCGTAGTTAGTTGCCAGAGGTGAAGTTGGCAGGCATATCCCTCGCACCCCGGACGACACAGGGTCATTTCCCTCGATTTGGCTCTCCTTGAGTGCACGGACCACGGAGTCCCCAACTCGTTCCCCAACCGTCACCATGACCTGCTTCTGCTAGGGTGACAGGCGGCTCCACACGTTACCTCTACCTGCGATACTTGCTCGCAGAAGGAGGCACCAGCTGACAGAAATAGAGTGTATATGTTAATACTATGAAAGAGTAAGCACAAAATGTACCCCATATTTGAAACATCCTCGATGAGAATGTCTTGAGCGGATACTATGTTCATTTCGAATTAATGCAAAATGCTTTTGATGTACTGTACCTATCTAATTTGAATGAAATTTTAAAGCAATTTAATGATAATGTTTCCTGAAATTTGAAATCGGAAAACTTCAACATCCAGGATGGAACTTGAATATGTGATTAATAGCTTACTCTAAACTCTAACCAACCAAGTTACAAGTATCTAGACCCATAACTGGAGACTTCTTTTGCGGGAAGTAATACTCGTGAAGGAGGCGGTGGAGCGAGACCGGATGAGATTATCTGCTCGGATAGCTTTCGGCGAGTGGGAGCAACTCGGGCGTTCGTCCTCCATGAGCGCAGGCCTGACGGGCGAATCTACCTGTTATCCTAGCAGAAGCAGTTTGAGGTGGAGGCATAATATATCCGGGACTAAAAGGGGCCAGTAGTCCTGACATCCAAAGACCACCTTGAAAGGAATGCCCTGGGTTGACCAGGGTGCAAGATATAAGTCTCCGCCAATCTCATCCCCGGCAACCTACGACTCACAGACGGTATGCGTTTTAGTCGGTTCAAGTCCGACATTTTTACGGCATCCCTATCCATACATACACATCTAATCATCTTCACTAATGTTTACATGTATAATATGATTTCTGACGCAAACCATACGTTGGTTTTGTTTATATATATATACGAAGCAAAGAAAGAAAAGAATCATGCAAACAAAATTGGTATTCAGTAAATAAATGAAAAAAGGAGAGCATACAAATGAAATTTATATTTACCGACTACCAATTTATTCAGTAAATACCAAAATTCATTTGCATGCTTCTCTTTTTAAACGAATTTAAATCACACTTTAAGAAAACGTGGTGTTATTGAATGGCTATAGCTTGTGAAGCCTACCCGTCCTATTTTTCCCAGTTCTTTACGAGTAGTGAGAGCCTATTCCGAATAAAGATGTTTTATGAGTAAGATAAAACGAACACAGCTGATGCCAAATGTAGTTTACACTTACTTTCTGATCGATACGTGATAGGAAAGAGGTTAAATGCGAATCGTATTCGGGGTGAAATTACGAGTGAAGCTGTTACAGTATAGTTAGTATTACGTGGATCATGTGATCTCTGACTATTACAATGAGGACTCAGTTGGGGCCGGGCTTCATTTCGTTATTTATTGTAAAGCGACTGCCCAATATCTATGTTCTGTAGCTAGACCAGTGGGTCTAAAAAGGTCACATTGAGCGATTCTACTAAAAACTAGCATCTTCACGAATGTACGCTAGATTTCAATCGATTCTTATAAAATTAATTAAATAGTCACTCATATGAGCAGATTTTTTTAAATATTTATTTGTTTATTTAATTAATATTAGATTTTTATTATAATTAACACATTACAAATAGACAAAATAATTAGAACATAAATACACGACACAAACTCGCGATCATGTCGCGTCAAACAACCCACTCCGTATCGTTCCCGGCGCAAAGGTGCCCATGATGCTGGCCGCGTTGCCCCGCTGAATCGCAATAGCCAACCTTTGCCCCAGGAACGAGCCGGATCGGAAGTCACTGCCATGGTCGTGGATGCGGCGGCCAATTTCCGCGATCAACCTCTTCGTGTCCGACCCCCAACTGCCCATAGTCTCCATCGCAATGGGCACAAAATAATATTGCGACTCCATTGCCGCGTATTTCGCCTTTTTTTTGCTCGCGGCGTCTTCAGCCGCCGCCGCCGGGCACCGATGGTGCGACCAAGATGCGTGGCCGCGACTGTGCTGACGCATGTGGCGTCCCACACCAAGCACCTGCCGTTTTTCCACGGCACCAAAGTGAGACCATCAGGTCGCTTACCGTCTAATCTGCAGAGACCCGGGGGCTCCAGCACGCATGGTAGATTCGCCGATATTAGAGCCCTTCGGATTATGTCGTTGAGGGCATGGTGACGTGGGAACCTGCCTGTGCAGCGACGACAGCTCAGTGCATGATGGCCGTCCTCCTCCACTGTGGAGCCGCAGATGCATCTGTGTGATTCACACACCTTGCAGCCCAGGTGGAGCGCCACTGCCACCCGCAGGGAGTCGTCGTCTAATAAGGTGCCCAGGTGCGGTGACGGCAGTGCGTGCAACCATGCCCCCGATTCAGGCTGCGTCACAGCCCTGAGCCTCGCCAAATCAACGCCCGCTGCGCTATCCAGCATATTCCTCACTGTCCCATCAGCACCGATCTCATCCCATGCTCACTACACGCGCGGAGTTACTGGACTCTGTTTGCCCGGATTGAGGACTGACCATGCTGACTGCACCTCGCACGCATGAGGTATGTCCACTCGATCACCACTTGGTGAGAGCATGATAGCGACCAAGTCTGCCACCACTGCGCCTCGAACACATAGGTGCTGTGTAGTAGAGTTTGGATTGATACCTTAAGTTAGTTTTGTTAGCAAACTTCCTCAGTCATCACTTAGCCACTGGTTCAGATCCGTAACAGTTTTATTAAATTAAGAGCAATTAGACGATCCACTCCAGCAGGAAACAAAACATTACTAAATTAAATTCCATTACTAATTGTTACAAGAAAGTGGACCGAACTGGTTGATGAGGAATATCCGACCAATTAATGAAGTATAATTGGCTCTTTGAAAGGCGTATATTACTTCTGAGCCGGGTTCAGTAATTATAACCCTCTGAGATTAGCCATACGGTACACATCTCTATAATAAATATATGTTCTTCAATCAGGTTGCTTGTGTTGAGTATTTGATTTGCACAATTTTTCTCCTGCAATAAATATCTTTTATTCTCTCTCTAAACTTAAGAACTGCGCTTTTTATGGTGGAGTGATCATCATTTTTCTTTTTTCCCGCCAATCCATTGACCTTATGATACGAAGCGATTTGTATCGTTTTCTTTATTAGTGCCATAAACGTTCCTCTTGGTACCTCTTCTTCTCTTTTTTATACCTTCACTTCTATGATATATAAAAAAAATAAGTAGTGTTATTCTTGTTGCCAATCATCTTTCCTTTTTAGTTACGTTATAGGGAAAAATCGTACTCATGATATACTAAAAAAAACATAAGAATAAAGGAATATTTGAACCGCAATTACTAATCACAATCACATAAGAGTTTAATTTCTTGTGTTAGGAGTGTGTTCATATCGGTAGTGTAATGGCCAGGATTCAAACACGGGAACTCTCTATCGTAAGGTCGACTTCTTAACCACTAAACTACCGACACTTAAATTTTTATAAATATCATACAAATAAATATATTTTATAACTAGCTGTTGCCCAATGGAATTTTGACCAAATTCCTGCCACACATGGTATTTTTTAAATCATAGACACGCTAATTTGAGTTCGACTATTCTAATGGTAAGCTAAAATCAAAGTCTCAGAAAAGAGGGTCACCATTATAGACACAAACATAGTATGTTACTACGAGTATAGTGGCACTTAGTTTGGTGACTTAGTCAGATGATTCCCTATGAAATCTCCTATATATTATTCCAAATTAATGTATAATGATATCTACCTATTTAGCAAACATCAACGTAATTCGTTCAGTAGTTACGTTCTATAAACTATCATTGAACAAACAAACATACAAATATTAACGTGGAAGCATCGCCTTGAACCTTTCATGCTGTCATACGACCACAAGCTCTTCACGTAATTGGGTTCTCATCGCAGCCTGAATCACATGGAGTCGGGCTTTACGTGTTAATTAATCAATGATTGAATAATTTTGATGACACAGGTTATAATAAATTATGAGGAGGAGAATTATTGTATGAAAGGGGACAGTGCTAAACCTAGTTCGATCCGATTACTAGATGATATGTACATCATTAGATGCATCTTTGATGGGAGAACACAAAATGGTTATGCTGCAAGGCTAAAAACCTGTCTTCGGGCAGCACTTCCGAAGTCTGGGCCCTAAATTGGTGGGCACAGCCAACGCTCTGGCGCGGCTACTGCCCAACCTGAGGGGCCCGGAGGACTCCTGCAAGAGACTCTACGCGGGTGTCGTGCGGTCCATGGCCCTGTACGGGTGTCCCGTGTGGGCGGACACCCTGAGTGATCGGCACATGCCCCTGCTGCAGCGTCCGCAGCAGAAGTTGGCGTACCACATCATAAGGGGGTACCGCACGATATCATTCAACGCGGCGAGTCTCCTCGCGGGATCGCCACCATGGATCCTGGAAGCGAGATCCCTTTCGGCGCTATACCGGTTCCGAAAGGCGTCGCGGGAGCGGGGTCACGATCCCGAGCCCGAAGAAATTCGGGCCGTGAGATCCCGGCTCCACAGGGAAATGGTGGCGAAATGGGAGCTACGACTTGGGCGACCAGGCGCAGGGCGCGCCGCAGTAGCGGCGGTAAGACCCATTATGGGGGAGTGGCTAGAGAGGCCACACGGCAGCCTCTCGTACCGTCTGACGCTGAGGATCACCGAGCACGGGTGCTTCGGAAAGTATCTGCGTCGTATGGAGAAAGAGCCAACGTCCGAGTGCCATCACTGCGACGCGAGCGAGGACTCGGGGCCGCACACGCTCATCGAGTGTCCGGCGTGGGAGACGCCGAGGCGGGAGCTTGTGGCGGCCCTGGGAGTGAGGGTTCTCACGCTCTCCACCTTGCTCGCGGCAATGATGCGTGGGCGGCCGGCGCCTCCTTCTGCGAGCAAGTAATGCTCGTGAAGGAGGAGGCGGGGCGGGAGCGGCAGCGGGAGTGACGAAGGATCGCAAGCCAAGCTGCCCGCGTACGAAGGCAACTCGGGCGTCAGAGGTCGATGTACGACCTCCACCCTCCATGAGCGCCGGCCTGGGGGTGACAGGTGGAGCCGCCTGTCACCCTGGCAGAAGCAGGCCGCGGCGGCGGCGCGCCTGGCGTGCCTCCCCGTTTTCCGGGAACGAGTTGGGGACTCTGTAGTCCCCACACACCTGAGGATAGGGCCAGATCGTGAGAGATGGCCCTGGGTCGGCCGGGGTGCGAGGGATATGCCTGTCAACCTCACCTTCGGCAATCAAGACGACCCACAGGCGGCGTGCGTTTTAGTCGGTTAGAGTCCGACATAACTTCTCCCACCGGCTCCGGTGGGGAGGTATCCGTGGGGATTTTGCGCACGTAAAAAAAAAAAGGCTAAAAACCTAGTCGTCATGTCAAATGGTATCTAATATGATAAGATTACCAAAAGATACCAGGTTTATCTGAAAGATCATCAAAGTCTGTATATGAAAAACCAGTGCTGCAATTTATAAATACTACCTAAAGTGACGTACATTATATATAACATTGATGCTATTCTGGCGTGAATGAGGAAAAAGTGTTGGTTTAGTTACGCACAGAATATAATTTGCTAAGACCAAGAATTAGATTAAAATTAAAAATGCTTACACAACATTGTATTGCCCGCCAGTTAACCGTTGAATTACCTGTAACAAAAGTATTTATTTTAAGAAAAGATATTATCTGTTTTTATATTAAACAGTTTGTTAATATAAAAACACGCCATAAAAGTAGTAGTTAATCAATCTTTCTATGTATAATAGTGTAATGAACTTCACACCCATTCCGTTTTAAGCAGCTACGAACAGCTACGCCGTAGCCGGAATCCGTAGCTATTTGCTACTGTTGTAGCAGATTAACTGCTTTAAAGAGAAATATGTGCCGTAATCACTGGGAATAGTGGGAATGTGCTACTATTGTGGTAATTAACTACTTTCAAGAAATGTAATTATAGTACAATTAAAAAACAGATGTATCTTCTCATTTAAGATAAGATTTATTTCTTCTGCAGCAGTGAAATGAACTCCCTGCTGTGTGTTTTCCCAAGCGAATATAATATTAGGTTCTACAAGAAGGGCATTAGAAAATTTGTCTGAGTGTAACGCCTCTGGTGTTACATACATCCATAGACCACGTTAATCACTTTCCATGGCTGTGTGCTTATTTGGCACCTAAGTGATATGAAAAGTGAATAAGTTTAACCTTATTTTTTCATTATTTTTACGTTCGCTTATACTACTGCAAGCAATGATGTGAGTTCAGGTACCCTTGCCATCTAAATTTTCAGGTATTTGTAGGGTCGGTTGGTGTTCTCCTAAAAAAATCGGTACATACTGATAATTTTTATGTATACAATACATTATCAAAGCATTAAATTCTGTTTATTTCAACGCTAAAATACTTGAGTTTTTGTAAATTTACTGAGCGACGAATAGTTTGCCCGATGTAGTGTAGATACCATATACACCCATTTTTACAAGATGGCGGCCGTGGGACAAGGGTTGTGTGGTCGTAATCCTTGCCCTGCAAGCTTACATTTATTTTTATACTACCTTCCTGACTTTGCAACGCTAAGCCTATAAAAATATAACTTTTAAATGGAATTCCATGCATAAAATTTTTAGATTTATGACATCACATCTGTCAAAGAAGGGCAAAGGGAATCGCGATTTTTACTATTACAAAGCAGACATCATGGAAATTGGGTTCTGGGAATTTCTTCCAAAGCAAATCTTCAACACAAATTAATTGGAAAACAAAGCTAAAATTATTAGGGCCAATTCAAATCAGCCGGAAAAATGATCGAACAGTTTGGAACTCGTAATTAAATGTCAAACTTATTTCATTAAAACAGACTAAAATAGTAATACATGGTAACAACGTGCTACTGTCTTATTGGATAGAATTGAATGTTGTAAACTATTTTTTAGATTCTCCCTGAATTGTATTGCCATATAGCGTGATAAAAAAATTCAATAAGGGAAAACGCGAATAATTCAAGTGGATGGTTAGTTGATAGGGTTTATCAGTTATCGTTGTTAGTTGCTCGATATTTTTACCACCGGAACTGAGTTGACCCTAATTAAGTAATGCTATCTTCTCCTGTAAGGAGGAAACTGCGCAAGAGGGGTGGCTAGAGAAGGAATTTCGCTCACAGAAGTATATTGAAATACTTTCTTAACGAGTCGTATAATATTTTCATTGGGCGTGATTGTTTGAAGCCCCCGGGCATTTAAAAAACATCTCATTTATATGAAAAAATATAATTTTCTTACCTTGTTTATTTGAAATATATTTGCTTTATAGGTACTTTCTTTCTAAAATTGCTGAAAGGAATTAAAAACGAGCTGATTTCTTCAGTTCTTAACTCAGTTGGGGTTAATTTTCAGTCTGATATGAAAAGACTGAACTTCGATATTATCTGCGAAGCAGCTGCTCGTGCCTCCAAAAATCTTTGACGATATTGTTCTGTAGTTAAACCAGATTGCCGACCTTGTTATGGCTCAAACTACTCTACTGAAGAATGTTAAAAATGGGCATGATGGGTTCGACTAAACGTGCTCTGTTTCAGTCTCACATTGTTAAGAATGGCCACCTATCCTAAGATTGACATGGCTTGCATTACGTAACCTTGTTTGCCCGATTATCAGCTTGTGTTCTGACTAGAAATTCAATCACAGAGAATTCAATCAGACATTCAATAATTCAATGTAAATAGACATAAAAGATTTTCCACCTTCATAGTGAGAACAGCGCTCAATAGATGGCGATTAAATAAATTTCGACAGCTTCAACATTGATTGTTTCGATAAATAAGAAAGGCAAAGTTTAGATTGGTTTTGTTATTTACGATATTACTTCGAAGCGATATCGATACTCAATTAAGTATTGAACATAATTATCTCTTCTTAACTTATTTGTGAATAAACTTGAAAGTTTATTTTGCACGTAGCTTTGTGTACTTTTGTGTCCAAATAATATTCTATTCTTGAACATATTAAACAGCGCTGTCAAGCAACTACACTGCCTGTTTGACGGCTATAGAGTTCGCCTCCCCTATATAAAGTAGGACAAAAAATTATGTTTAGCGAAATTTAGGTGTTATTACACCTCTGTCTGCCCCTTCTTGAATATACAAGAGTGAATAAATGAATATATGTACCTATACCTGTATTTTTTATATAGGATACATCAATATAAATATAAAGAAAGAAAAACAAAACTAATTATTAAAATAAAAAGATAATGAGTCTACCTACCTGAACAGGTAGGTACTTGCATGTATACACACAAACATAGCATACATAGGTATTATATACATACATACTTACACCTATACATAATTCATAATATACCTACTAATTTTCATAGGAGGTAGGACACGGCGGTATTTCCGCCCAATTCAGCAGTCCGACTGGGGAAGTACCTCCGCCCTACAGAATACCGCGGTTATAATAACTTCGTGTTGTGTTCCCAGCGGTGAGTAGGGTAGCCAGAGCTCACTGGAGAATTCGTTCTGTTTGTAGGATGACTAAAGGCTTGTCCTGCTTTGTTCTCTACACTGACAACACAGAGACTCTGTGCTTACAGGGTTGGGGCGGAATTCGAGTGTTGTAGGATTGGGTACTTTGGGGAAAGGTATAACAGAAGCTTTCTTCCGTGACGAAGGGAAAAGGTTAGAATATAGGGAGTAGTAATGTGAGTTAGGATAGGAAGAATGAGATCTACGATGGGGAGAAACATTTGAAGTTGAAGGCCACTAGACTACATTGCTTGAGTGGGTTCATGTTTGAAGGATTTGAATTCAGGACCTATCAATTGTAAGGCTGTTTCTTTAACCATTAAGCTACCGACTCCAGATACTAAATCATATTGTCATTCTCTGAGCCTTTTTGCAACACAGTTAGGGTCGGCTTTCCAGTCTAAATGTGATGCGGCTGAACTTCGATATATTCCATGAAGCGACTGCCATCTGACTTCTACAACCAATTGGCGATATAGACGTTTGTATAGCAATTTTAAATAAAGTTCTTAAATATAAATATATTGTATTCTACTTATATACATAATTAAAATCATTTAATAAAGATGTAATTATAAAAACAAAAACCATACAAATGTCACACCATTATTTGCAATCATAGATTTGGTCATGTTATGTTAAATCAAATAACTCGCCCCGTATCGTTCCCGGTGCAAAGGTGCCCATGACACTGGTGGCGTTGCCTCGCTGAATCGCAATAGCCATCCTCTGCCCCGGAAACGAGCCGGAGCGGGAGTCACTGCCTTGTTCGTAGATATGGTGACCAATATTAGCGATTAAGCCCTTCGCCTCGGACCCCAACTGCCATGGGGTAAATAAAAATAAACCACTGGCAAATGATTCTTTCACTGGTTCGGTAGGTTAGTTCTGCTGAGAAGATACCAGCAATAACCTCAAAGAACTATATAGAACTAGATTATTTTTATTTTTGTAATTTACTTAAGTTTACAATTTATTTTATGCGAGCAAGCAAGAGACTTATGTTGTCCACGCTATTACATCATCAAGATACTCATCTACTTAAAAGTAACTTTATTCATTAAAGTTTTTGTCATTAAAGCATATTCATGCATTCAAAAATTAACACTGAGCGGGAATCACACCCCCCTGTAGCATTCGCTTTCTGCCAGGGTGACAGGTGGAGCCACCTGTCACCCTGGCAGAAGCAGGCCGCGGCGGTGGCGCGCATGGCACGCCTCCCCGTTTCCGGGGACGAATTGAGGATTCTGTAGTCCCCACATCCGAGGAGAGGGCCAGATCGTGAGAGATGGCCCTGTGTCGGCCGGAGTGCGAGGGATATGCCTGTCAACCTCACCTTCGGCAACCAAAATGACCCACAGGCGGCGTGCGTTTTAGTCGGTTAGAGTCCGACATAACCTCCTCCACCGGCTCCGGTGGGGAGGTATCCGTGGGGATTTTGCGCACGTAAAAAAAAGGCTGTCTAGTGAATAACCATATATTAAAATCTGTTCCATAATAGGCATTAACTCATGTGGAAAGTTTCTCAGTCGTTCACGACTTCGTGCTTTCCTTGTTGCGCCTCACTTGGTGATGTAATTCCGTTTGCCGTGTCATGGAGTATTGCTGCACGCTTCTCTTTATTATTTATTAGAGCGAGAAGTCGAATCGAATTAGGTGTTTAGTGTTTATTATTTGATGGAGATGGTTTAATGATTTTTTTTTATAATGAGCATATTATTTTATCTTATGCCAGTAACAACTTTTTCAGACACAATGTCCAGTACTAAAATGTTGAATTTTTTTTATATAGAACACGTCAATTAGACTTCGCCTTGCCTGATGGTAAGCTGAAGGCAAAGTCTCAGAAAAGAGGGTCACCATTACTTACACATACCGTGTGACAATGGTGACACTCAGCTTGACGGCCTCATCATATGCTTTTTCACGCCCCGCTTAAAGGACCCGGGACTGTAGGAAGAAGGAAACACGTGAGCTGGTAATGAATTCCAGGCCTTAATGGTGCGACAGAGGAAAGAGTCACCGAACCGCTTGGTTCTTGATCGGATGTTTTGCACCGTGTGCGGATGACATCTAAGACCTGCAAGTGTTGTCCTGTGTAGGAAAGGGGAGGGTGCGACAAAATGAATGAATGCAGTGGTTTGGACATGTTCACCAGTAATTTGTGTACACATAAAAAAGAACTAAGATTTTTTTTCTTAACGTAGATTAAATAGAATAGTCGTTTCCTTTTTCTTCTTCTTTGTCATTTATTTATCGCTAATCCACCAGGTACTAGGCGTGAGGGTAACTTAAAAATCGTGCCAAGTAAAACCCAATTGTTGTGTCGTAGTGTGTTTTGTATGGCAACCTCTATTTACAACAAGATACCTGCGAAGATCCGATTAGAAAATGTTACCGTATTTAAGTGTAAGCTTATAAAAACTTTAGCAGATAAGGCTTACTATACCATTGACGAATTCCTCAATGATAATTCTCTCGCATGACATTGTAATCAATATTTATATGAATGTTAATGTAAATTTAATTTGTACACCATATTCCATGGTAAGACATAGCGCACTTTAATGTAACCTAGAATAAGAACTGTACACAAACCTATGATCCACAAATAAATAAATTGAATTGAATCATTTGTGCATTAATTATAATTATATGCATTAATTATACAGCAACACTGGCAGTGTTGCTGTATAATTAATGTAAAAGTTATAGTATCTTATGGCACTTTAGGTCATTAGGAAAAACATGTTATTTAGTTACATAAGTGCATGACTGTTTGTTTCCTGAATAAATAAATAAATACTTTATACAATATATTTTAAAAGACATAATAAAAAACGGTTATGTACTTAAAATATACGTTATAGAAGTAGGAAAGAGTGGTATACCAGTAATTTCTCTCTACATATAATAATCTATCTATCTATAAATATAACTAAAGGCTTGTCCTGCTTTGTCTTCTACACTGATGGCACAGAAACTCTGTACTTACAGGGTTGGCAGCATGACTGTGACTCCTCTGGTATTACAAACATCCTTAGGCCACGGTAACCACTTTCGATCAGGTGGGCGCTGTGCTTGTTTGCCAGCTAAGTGGTATAAAAATAATAATAATAATAACCTGCTGAAAGACTTTAGATTGTCTAGAAATTTTATAAGTGTCGGTATCTACTTGCTAGAGGTTTCTCTTTTCCACACAATAATCCGATACCCACACGGTGTATCTATAGAAAGCTAAAAAAATCTTAGAATATTATAGAATAGAATCGTTTTATTTGTTCAAAACATGTGTGTACATACCTTTCTCCTTCTAATATGGTAATTGACACAATCATCGAGAATCATTGAATGAAATTTACAACCATATTGTCTTATTAGCGTAATATTTGAATCTGCGTGTTAAAATTTGAAGCAGCATCTTATAGTTAAAATCAAGACAAGTAAATATAAACGAATTTAAGAAAAAATACATCAATCAGATTAAGAAAGAACCAATAACTAACAAAATTTCAACAATTTCTGTAATATTGAGTCTTTGTTTTAGTTGAAAAGCTGCGAACTGTATTAATATTTGAATTGGCTGAAAGTGGGGTCATGTACTCTAAAGTGTTAAGTAAAGTTTGCTTAACTACTCTCTTCGATAGTACTTAAACAAATAAAGGTAGGTGTGGGTTTTGTGTTCGATTGGCTGTGAAGCCATCCATGAGTCAAGTATCTTACGAAAATCTACTTCAAATAGTTTGAACCGATATATAGGTACTATTATTATATAAAAGCCGAGCTCAGGAAATAAACTTGACTTCAACTCTCTTTTCCATCTGTACTATTGATTAGTACTATTCTTCTTCATCTTCGAGTCAAATTTTCCCCACTATATATAGGGCCAACTCACAAGAGCCGGGGTTCGATGGATATATGTCTCATAAAATATCACCTCCGGTAACCTGGGTCCACGCAGGCAACGAGCGTTTTAGTCGGTTCAAGTTCGACATAACCTCCCCCATCGGCTCCGGTAGTGGGGGTAACCGTGGGGATTTTGCGCACATTAAAAAAAGGTATTTAAATTTCATGGACCCAAAACTTAAGGGGCACATCGGGGATTTTGCGCACATTAAAAATAGGTATTTAAATTTTACGGACCCAAAACTTAAGGGGCACATCGGGGATTTTGCGCACATTAAAAAAAGGTATTTAAATTTTACGGACCCAAAACTTAAGGGGCACATCGAGCAGGAAAGCAAGTGCGACATGAACTGGGATTGGGCCCCGCATTCGCAGGACTCTTGCGACCGGTCGATAATGCCCCATTTTGCCATGTATGCATAGTACCTACTATTAGGAACACTATATTCCCAGTATTACCACTAATGGTACAATTGGGACAAAAAACATAGTTGTAACATTAATAGTACTAATCAGTGGTATAACTGGGAAAGATGGGACTTTAACGGAATTATAATCTGGAAAGCAGTTCAAAGATCTAAAAGCTCTTTAACAAAACGCCTTTTAACAATCGCTCTAACTTTTTTTATCGACAACTTAAATAGGTTGTATCTAAAATTAAATATGTTCCCGGTAGAGCAGAATTTGGATCACCCCGTCTCATCCTATGCGGTGTCGTATAAGGTGACTAAGGGATAGGGCTGTTTAACATCAGACAGATTTATACAGCCCAGAGTCAGCCTCAGATGCATGGCTTGAGTCAACAATAGTGCCCAGTAGACAGCAATAGGCTCACCTCCTATTACGTGGTACCGAATTCAAAGATTGGTGAAATGTGGGTATTTATTCCCCTCTGCCTAATCCTCTGGGGATAAAGACGTGATTATATTATCTATGTATATATGTAGAAGTTGCCTAAAAATACTTGCCCAACTTTATACGAAATCCATTTTAGAATTTCAATTTGTTGGTACCTATTAACAAATTGAAATTTTGAAGGTAATTAAAACAGAAAGCGGAGCACTAAAAGGTCATTGGAGCTAGTGACAATTAAAACATCCACAGAATAGAATTAATGCCGCAGAGAAGCGCACTCCATTGTTTAATGAATATCACAGTGCTTATTGACAAAAGTAAAAGAAAAAAAATTAAGATCATTTTGAGTACTTTGTTAGTCAAGATTGGTCTGATGCTGTCTGTATTATAAAATGCAGTTTTAAAATTGGTCCAGTTTCTTCATAAATTGTAATCATATTACATAATGTCTCACTCTCGGCCATGCCACTGACTGCTGTGGTACTCCCAGTGAATAAATCTTTAATAATTTTATGCATAACGGAGGGATGGAGGTGATAAATCTTTGTTGTTAACCTTTTTTTGCTGGGCTACCGTCCTTCGGCTTACATAAGTGTGTTTGGTAATCAAAATTTAAATTAAGATCTATGACGACGTTACGTATTCCAATTAAATTTATGATTATAAGCTCTTATTCATTAGCTTACTATATATCAAAACAAAAGACAGGTAACAACTAACGATGCGTTAAAACCGGATTACTATTGTAATGAAAAAGGTCCATTAAATAATTCTATTAATTTTTCCTAAATATAAATTTGTTCATTACATAAATAATAATATTTAAATTAAATTTAAAACTAAAAACCATTATTAGGTACTAAAATACACTAAAATAAATAAAAAAAATACATACATAATTCTTCTGCATCATCACTGACCAGTAACGTACCCAGAAGGCTGGCAGCATTACCACGTTGAATGACAATGCTTATCCTCTGTGCAAGATAATAACCAGCCTTCTGGTCACGCGTAGCGTCGTTCAGCCTCTTTGCCAAGTCTTTGTAAGAGAACGGGCACTTGGACCCCACGTCCCTAACGTTTCAACCCCAAACGGCTCAAAAACATAATCACCTGTCAGGTTACAGTATTTGGGCCGTTTGAGGTTATCCACAGAGATGTAAAGGCATAAGGGTATCGACGTACATGGTGTCCCACACCAAAAGCCTACCCATCTTCCAAGGTAGCAACGACATACCATCCGGTCTCTTATTGGCATCGTCACGCACCAGCCTATAAGGCTTACGAATGGCTGGCATGCCAGCGGTGCCAAGAGCGATATGATGAATATAATTATTAGCGATATAATTATTCGATATAATTATTTACCTACTTGTAATTTTACGCCTTGAGGCGGAATTTGGCTGTCTATATTTTAATTATGCTAACACCTACTACCTACCCATTTTCGCAAAATAAATAAATTGATTTAATTTGATTTGATAAAAACAAAATTGTTGGTCTTTTTCGGGCTCCAGCTACCTACCCGTGACAACTGCCATAGGTGTTCATATCATACCAGGACCGACAGCTTCACGTGCTCTCCGAGGCACGACTACACCAATATAAATACCTCTATTAATACATTGTCCTATAGGTAAATGTATATAAGGTTTACTTAGACCCTAAATAATTTCGTGGGCCCCCAAAAACACCCAATTCCCGCCAAGTGCATAGTCCGGCATTCAACTAAAACTGCTTTACCCATTTACAGAAAGCAACAACAATTACAATATATATCGTACACATAAATATACTCATTTCACATGTAGTACCAACATGTGAAATATGTATATTTTCAATCTAAATAAAAAGGGTACAGTTTCTTTTTCGGTAAACGAGTTTAAATAAAGAAAATCTGGCTCCGAGAGGCGGGCTCTTTACGACGGCGAGGCCATAAATAGATACTCAGGACTCTTTGTTGAAAAATAAAATGAAAGAGACATGTTTTATTTTCAGAGAATTTGTTTTTATTAACTTTTTACATCAAATTATAATGTACATTGGAATGTAGCTTTAGTATGCTGATCTTCGATATAAGCATTGAAGTAACTGACACCTGACCTTCACACATACATATAATTACAACTTTATCCCAGGAGGGTTAGGCAAAGGTGAATTAACACCCACATTACACCAATAATTGTATTTGGTCTAGGGTGAGCTTATTGCCGTATTCCGGACACTATTGTTGACTCGAGGCATGCATCTGCGACTGAGTCTGGGCTGTATTATATCTGTCTGATATTATACAGCCCTATCGAATTGTACGATAGCACATGGGAAGAGATGGGGTGGCCTTAATTCTACTCTACCGGAAACCACGCGGCGACCTTCACGCACTCTGACAATATCGAATTTCTATGGTTAAATCCGCTTGTCAAACTTTTTGTTTCACCAGCCACTTTAATGACACCATAGATATCCGAGGCGTGTGGCCTACAGATGGGGTCTCAATGAGTTTTATAATGTTGAGTTTCGGTGGTGTTTGTGTCTATTATTGGTGAGTTTAAAAATTCAAAAAAGGAACCTAGGACTAACTATTCCGTGTGTGGTGATGGAGAAAGAATAAAAGTATCACTACCCCATCTCATTCGAAGGGTATCGTAAGAGGAGACTAACAGAAAGATACGCAGACGATATCACTGTGAGGGAAGGAAAACTTGAAATAAAACCCTGTACTAACCCGTCTGGCCAGCGTGGAAACAGTAGGCTAAAGTTTCCCAACATTAGGAGAGGCCTAGTCCAGCAGTGGACTGCGATAGTCAACTAAACATTGCAATATGTTAACCTACTCAGTTATCACTTAAGCACATGCCCATCACGATATAAAATAATTTATATTAGTACCTATATTTGATAGGTAAAGAATAAGTACAGAATATAATATAGTGTAGGAGGTAGGACATGACGGTATCTCCCGTCCAAAATTGAGCAGTCCGTCTGGGTAAGTACCTCCGCCCTACAGAATACCCCGGTTATAATAACCCTGTGTTGTGTTCCCGGCGGTGAGTAGGGTAGACAGAGCTCACTGGAGAGGTTCTGTGCTGTCAGTAGGAAGACCAAAGGCTTAAATTGACCCCACTGACTGGTGGGGGCGTGAAATATTGGCGTGGTGGACAGGGAGACCCGGTGAAACGGTTATCCGCTGGCCGCCCGCAGGCTGTACGGTTCCCGAACCTGGGGATTACTTAATCTCCGCCCCAGGAGGCTGAACCAGCAGCCTGTGTAAAGTTCCCGGTGCTGTAGCCATGCCGGAGGAGGAGACCGGAGTGGACCTGGCTTCAGTATCTGGGAGGGGACCGGGGGCCCTTCCGCCCATCGCGCCAGCCAGTCACACAACCCCAACTTGTCTGTGGGGGTAGGACGTCTTGCTTTGTCTTCTACACTGGAGGCACAGAATCTCTTTTTACCTTCTCCCCCCTTGTTTGAGATGGGGGGAGGGGCCCCCCATCTTCGAGCGAGCGCATCATGAGTAATCCATTTAAATAAGAGCTTGAACCCAAATCAGTTTAGAACATGCCTCCATGGTGTATGCATAAGTGACGAAAGTCCAGGATATTCAATTATCTGCCGTAGAGGGCCAATATTATTTTATGGGCTAGATGTCCAGTCTCGGCTTCATGCGGGAAATTTAATAATTCTATAACTAGATTGCAGCGCCACCTATAGCGTTCATATTGTACTTGTGTCTAAAATCGAGACTACTCTCTCTGGAGTATCCGATTGGGGACGACTAAACCTAGTCCAATTCAACCCCACTAAGACACAAGTATGTGTATTCACCGCTAAGAAAACCCCATTCATTGTAGCGCCGCAATTCCTGGGCACACCGCTTACCATCTCCCCGAGTATCGGGATCCTTGGTGTCGATATCTCCAGTGACGTCCAATACCGAAGTCATTTGCAGGACAAGGTTAAGTTGGCATCAAGAAAGCTCGGAGTGCTCAACAGGGCGAAGCAGTATTTCACTGCGGGGCAGCAACTCCTTCTTTATAAAGCACAGGTCCGGCCTCACATGGAGTACTGCTGTCACCTTTTTGCTGGAGCACCTGCATACCAGCTTGACCCCTTCGACTCGTTGCAAAGACGGGCATTGAGGCTGGTTGACAATCCCATACTCACAGGTAGAGTGGAACCTCTTAGCCTTAGGAGGGATTTTGCCTCACTGTGTGTGTTCTACCGCCTATACAATGGTTTGTGCTCAGATAAATTGTTTGACATGATGCCCGTAGCTACATTCTATCATCGCACCTCTCGCCATAGGCAGGGAATTCATCCCCACACATTGCGACCTGAGACGGTACGAACTGTGCGGTATGAAAGAAACTTCATCCCACTCAAGGTGTGGAATGACCTCCCTGCTGCGGTTTTCCCAAGCGCCTACAATATGGGGTTCTTCAAGAGGGGCATTCATGGTCGGCAGCGCGAGTGTGAGACCCCTGGTGTTGCATTCGTCCATAGGCCACGGTAACCGCTTCCCATCAGGTGGGCCGTGTGCATGTCTGCCAACTAAGTGGTATAAAAAAAAAAATTAACTCGAGAGGCCGCTGTTTTAGTTCCCAACGTTGTGAAGAAGGTTAACGTAACTCTTAAAGCTAATTTACATTGCTTGCCTGACATTAAATTCACCATGAGATTTTGTCTTTCCCCGCGGGAACTCCCGATGACGTCATCGAGGTCATGTAGAACTGGAACCTACTAAAACCGCACTCAGTCTCGGGCCATCAGTTGCTGAGGGTGAGGTAGTCTCTGGCATATCCTTCACTCCTCGGCTGATCCAGAGCCTTCGAGGGCCCCTTCGGGTGTGGGATTAGAGTGTCTTCTTCCCCAGATGGGAGGGGAGGGGGCACTCAATGCGCCAATGCTATGGCCTGCTTCTGATAACCGGCTCCACCTGTCACCCTGTCACCCCCAGGCCCGCAGCTTTGGCCTCACTTGAAACCAAACACGTTATTATTTTGTTTGACGTAACTGGTCACAGTATGTGAGATTCTGACAGTACTAGATTTCATTATCTTAGTTTAAGAACACTTCCTCTTGATCATGTTCCAAGAGAGTAAGTAATAAAACGTATTCAAGTACTAACATAACCAGATCAAATACTCGAATGACAAGTAATCCCAATTTTATTGCCATATCAAATGTATCGATTACACTTAGTATCGAATGAGTTCTTAAAACGAACATATACAATGGAGTTTTATTATCAATCGAATCTAGGAGGAGTACAGTCTCCACCTGCTTGGCAAATGCCTCACTAACAAGATGTGAGACTATGGGGACAGACACATTAGAAACACAAGACCTTGAAGTTCTGAAGGTAGAACATATCGTAAGATCATGCAAAGAAACAGGTAGGCCCGACAGAACTACGTAATTGCCGAACGCTCCTCAACCTCACCAGGGAAGAAAGATGCGAAAAGGGGAAATTGTTCACGCAATAGGGTAGTTCACGTCTCTGACTCTGATGTCGGCTGTCTTCTAGTCAAACAGGAGTCGTTTCTATAAAAGCTGAGATAAACTCCACGGTCCCCAAAGTGTGAACTTAAGAATACCTTCAAATTGGAAATGTGAAGAAGTGCTAACAGAGTGCAGCTGCGATTCGTCATAATTACGGATTTTAATGTCTTTCTATTTTTTATTTTTTTATACCACTTATGTGGCAGACAAGCACACGGCCCACCTGATGGGAAGTGGTTAACACGGCCTATGTACTCGTGCAACACCAGGGGCGTCACACTCGTGCTGCCGACCCTGAAGAAACCTTCTAATGGCCTCTTTTTAGGTCAGAGAATAAGCATTCCCATACAACGTGGCAATGCTGCTTGTCTTCTGGGAACGCCACCACAAGAGGCACGCGATGCGGAGGAATTCTACGACGCATTTTAATTGTTCTTAGCTATAAGTTGTATAATAGTTATATTAGTTTTATTGTATTTAATATTTATATATTATTTCTTGGCATACTTGTGAAATTAATGGAATTTAATTGGAATTAATATTATAAATGTGCTAGTTTTTGAAAAAAAAGAAGATCTATGTTAAATTTATAATACACCTTCTAATGCTCAAGGAGTTATAAAAATATTTACGACGTTAAGAGAGCCTTAAACTTTATTATGTCGTACTCATCACACTAAAATGTCTAAGTGTTTATAAAGCTACCGATTACTGACCGGATTTGTACATTAATTTTATTGTAATTTTATTATTATACGTTATTTATTCTAAGAAAACAGTGTATTGTTTTATGTATATACAAATGTCTTTGAATGTTCATTACTTTTCAAGTCATCACACTTGTGAGACTACTTGTCTTGTCTCCTGACTGAGGAAAAGAACACTGGTGCACGCTTTTCGCTTATGATTAGAGGGCCAGGTTTAGCAGGCAAGCCACGTCAGGAGAAGATAGTTTTTTTTTTATACCACTTAGGTGGCAGACAAGCACACGAACCACCTGATGGAAAGTGGTTACCGTGGCCTATGGACGTTTGTAACACCAGAGGAGTCACAGTCGCGCTGCCAACCCTGTAAGTACAGAGTTTCTGTGCCATCAGTAGAGGACAAAAGACAAGTCTATAGTCTTCCACTGACAGCACAAATTCTCCAGTGAGCTCTGGCTACCCTACTCACCGCTGGGAACACAACACGAAGTTATTGTAGCCGCGGTATTCTGTAAGGTGGAGGTACTTCCCCAGTCGGTCTGCTCAATTGGGCGGAAATACCGCCGTGTCCTACCTCCTATGAAGTTTAGTAGGTAAAGGTAACGTTGTAACCAGGATTGGCACTTGGATGAAGATGAGTCATCAAAAATAGTAGATTGTATGACAAGGGTTTTGTTACGGTACAAGTAGTATAGTAACGGTGAGGGCGCTACTTAGAATCACGAGCGAAGCGAAGTATTCTGGAATACCTTCGCTTCGCTCGTGATTCAAAGTACACCACCCGAGGGAAAAATAATTTGTTCTCGAGTCATACTCTACTTTTCATCCGCTTTCTATGAGAAAATAGATATGATACTGATTACTTACAAGACATAGACATAATTATTAAATAAGGTACTTGTACGTTTCCAGTTTTCTTAATTTCAAAAATAAAGTAAATCTAAAAAGCTGCAGAAAAGTACAAATGCATAATTCAATATGTATAATAAGTTCTACCAAGCGTCATCAATCTCCAACAATACAAACAAACAGCCAGAGACATAAGTAATGCGAGCGTTGTTTTTTTTTTAGTTAGCACGGGTGCCCGTGTTGCCTTGCGCCCAACGTGTGCCAGCCAGTAATTCATTAATTTGCGTTCGATTTCTATAAATGATATACTCATGTTCCAAATTTAAATCAGTTTCACGCGCATCAAAAGTATTTTTGAATTGAAAGGATGAAAAATATTTTTGCTATTAATAGCTCTGTTCTTGGAGAAAATTATAGACTGTTGAAAATCACGTTATGGCCCTTAAGTACCAAGCAATAAGATAAAATATCGGTAAAATGGCAGTAGTCGGTCCCAAGAATAGAACCGACCGTGGCAGGTAATAAGTCTCAAAATGATCTTAATACCTTATAATTATGTTAATAACAAACTGTTTTATTGATTTAAATTGTATTATTGTCCGAACAAAAGGTGTGAACCAAATATCAGAACAATCAGTCGAAAGGGAGGGGGGAATACCAAGGTATTTAGATGGTAAATGCTGGATTTAGGTGTTAAGGGTTAACAAACAGCTTCAAACTAAACAAGACGAAAGAACTACAGCGACAATTATTTGAGAACGTCTGAAATATTTACGTTAGGTGTAGACAAAACAAGTGCGCTTTACTACCGGCGCGAATCCCTTAGAGATAATTATCAGCAGACGCTAACGCTGCAGATGGTTGGGCCATAAAGCTGGCGGGCATGTGGCAAGAAATAACATCACTGTAATAAACATTACTTTAGTATAAATTTGTAGTTTCATTTAGATAGCTTTTTGTTTATTTATTTTAATTCTTTATTGCACACACAGTACAGAGATCATAAACAAAACACATCAAAGAAGATGTAAAAAGGCGAGCTTAACTCAAAATGAGTTCTCTCCCAGCAAACCTTTGAGTAGCAGAGAAGCATATAATTATGAAAGGGGATGTGAAGTGTACATTATAAAAAAAAAAACAAAAAGTAAGTTTAGATAGTAGTGATTGTGACCGATACACAGGAGGTGCGGATTCAATTCTCATTCAGTGCAAATGATAAGCATTGGATGTCAATTTCGGTTGTCATACAAATAACTATGGCTGTCTTCACGGGTAATTAGAGCCCTAAAATGTCCAACAAATAGTCTAACTACAATGCCTCGATATCTAACACAAACATCCATGAGTTGTGGAGGTCAAATGTACTGCCATTTGACCTCCACTGCCCATCGATGTTTGAATTTTGTTTTTTGTTTGATATTTCAGCCAAACCGGCAGTTATTTTTCTTAAGATAATTAAAACACGTCCATCCGAAGGTTACCTGTAAGACATCGCTTGTAGCGATAAAGTCGCCATATGTACATTTTTCATAATATTGTTGCGTACATGTACTATAATTATTTATTGGTACAATAAAGATTTATCTTTTTTTTAATACCACTGGTTGGCAGACAAGCACACGGCCCACCTGATGGAATGTGGTTACCGTGACCTACGGACGTCTGTAACACCAGAGGAGTCACAGTCGCGCTACCAACCCTGTAAGTACAGAGTTTCTGTGCCGTCAGTAGAAGACAAAGCAGGACAAGCCTTTAGTCTTCCCACTGGTAGCACAAATTCTCCAGTGAGCTCTGGCTACCCTACTCACCGCTGGGAACACAACACGAAGTTATTATAGCCGCGGTATTCTGTAGGGCGGAGGTACTACCCCAGTCGGACTGCACAATCGGGCGGAAATACCGCCGTGTCCTACCGCCTCCATATCTTATCTTATGGTGACAGTGTCATAATGGTTGAAAGAATCTGGATAAAATTTAGCACAAAGATATTACAGATTAGCAAGTTACTATATCAAATTATAGAACTGATGCAACAAAATAACTTACAGAGGATTTTTCCGCTGAACTAACGGCCCTGTCCTAATTGTAAGGACTTGTCTACACGTTTCGTTTTGTTCGCTGTGGGACACGGCGTCGTTCCGCTCAGCTGGTGCGAATGAAACATATTGCTTGTGTGTACTAGCTGAATGATGTACCTCGCAACTTTAGTGTACAACTTAGCTTAAATAATGGACGGACAAGGGACGTTTAAAGGAGTGATTTAAATAGAATGTGTGGGTAATAAAACTTGTTAGTTTGTACGTGATCTGTCAACAGAGGCAATACAAAAGTGGACTACTCAACACAGGTTTTTATTTATCATGTTGAATGTATAAGGCCCAATCCAGCCAGGGCCTGCCAGATCAAGTACCCATCAATCAATTACTGAGTCTTCTCTCTTTTGATAGACCCTCCGAGCCCTTTCCTAACTTAGTTAGGGCTTTCAGTATTTTGCAAAAAAATTCCACGGTCGGTCTCCTCCCCCCCGCGGGATTCAAACACGCAATCTTTCCCTGACCACTGAGGCACAGAACGTTCGCCTGAAACTATCTAAATTTTTATATGCATCTATTCGTCATGCGGCGATGGTTGAGAGCCATCTACCGACGTTTGTATGAATTATCAGAAGCAATGAATGATGTTGCAATCATTTTTAAACATTGATTTTTGATGACTTTGCTCCATGATCTATTGAATAAAATTTTAAAGCATTTAGTATTTTAACTATTCTAATCGATGAATATAGAAAAAAAATTGGTTCAGGAGGATACTCAAGTTCCTAAGTCTATAGATACTCTCCAAATAACATTGCTATTCTTGCAAAGATATACAAGCCCCTGTAATTACTTAACCTTTATTTGTTAGAAGCCCTAGAAAGTCTAGATACGGCTTGCCGCCATCAAATATTCACTTAAACCTTGACATTTATACAGGTTGGTCTATAAGCGTCCCAAGAGTTCGTAGTGTCTAGTAGAATTTAAAATTATCTGCTTAGTTATATATTTAGCGTGTCTGTTATTTCTTTTTGGTATTGACGATTTTGAGTGTATGGAGGTTCATTAATGTATTTTTAATGTAACTTAGATGGCAAGCACATCCACCTGATGGAAAGTTGTTACCGTGGCCTATGGGCGTGTGCATCATCAGGGACCTGTAGAAACCTAATGCCCTTTTTGAAGAACCCCTTGGAAAAACCACAGCAGGAAGTTCATTCCACAACTTAAGAGTGCGTAGGATAAAGTTACTATCATACCGGGTGTCTTTGGGTTCAAGGTAACTCCTGGTGTTACACAAGGTGTTACGCATGCAGATCAAGGGACGAGGCTCTTACGCAGATTTTCAGTTGTATGTGCACATGAGTCTAATGTTGACATGATACGTATTATTTCTTTTTTTATTGAATAAAAAGTTTTCTTTTATTCTGTAAACTGTAGTAACTTTATTTTATTTATTTCAACCATACAATACCAAAAATCAATATTCCAAATTTCCAGTCTATTTAATAACAGTTTCAAACAAAATCTACATTTCAAATATTACTTTTACCTAAAGAAAACAAAACTGACGATCATACAAAATTCACACTTGTTCCAAATTGTTCCGAATTTGAGTTGGAACACGATAACGTTCTCAGGAACATAAAAGATGTAGGTGCTTTATTCAGCTGCGATTGTGAACTGGCAGATGGCGCGACAACCCTCATGTGATGTACTGTTTCCATTATCGTGATTGTTGTGGAGTTGTCATTACTTTATTAAAGTAATCTATATTTCTATACTAATACTAGCTGAGCCGGCAAACGTTGTTTTGCCATGTATATTATTTCTAGGAAACATTTTTTTTGTTCAATAAATATAACTCTCTACCACAAGTGTGCGGATTTAGTTATAATCGAAAGCGTTGTAGATAATAAAAATTGAAATCACGATGAATAAATTGGGGTTGATCGTAGAGGGTTGAAAATTTAGGGATGTTACACAAGGTGTAACAAAAAAATAAAATTTATCTAAAAATAATAAAAATAGGGGTTGACTACCCTTAACACTTAGGGGGATGAATAAAAGATGCTGTCCGATTATCAGACCTACCCAATATGCACACATAATTTCACGAGAATCGGTCAAGCCGTTTCGGAGGAGTTTAACTACAAACACCGCGACACGAGATTTTTATATATTAGATTATAGAGCTGAAAGGTTTGTCTGTTTGATTGAACGCACTTTTTTTTTTTTTTACGTGCGCAAAATCCCCACGGATACCTCCCCACCGGAGCCGGTGGAAGAGGTTATGTCGGACTCGAACCGACTAAAACGCACGCCGCCTGTGGGTCGTTTTGGTTGCCGAAGGTGAGGTTGACAGGCATATCCCTCGCACCCCGGCCGACCCAGGGCCATCTCTCACGATCTGGCCCTCTTCTCGGGTTGTGGGGACTACAGTCCCCAACTCGACCCCGGAAACGGGGAGGCGCGCCAGGCGCGCCACCGCCGCGGCCTGCTTCTGCCAGGGTGACAGGCGGCTCCACCTGTCACCCCCAGGCCGGCGCTCATGGGGGGCGGAGGTCGTTCATCGACCTCCGACGCCCGAGTTGCCTTCGTACGCGGGCAGCTTGGCTTGCGATCCTTCGTCGCTCCCGCTGCCGCTCCCGCCCCGCCTCCTCCTTCACGAGCATTACTTGCTCGCAGAAGGAGGCGCCGGCCGCCCACGCATCCGCGCAGCGGACCATCGCCGCGAGCAAGGTGGAGAGCGTGAGAACTCTCACTCCCAGGGCCGCCACAAGCTCCCGCCTCGGCGTCTCCCACGCCGGACACTCGGTGAGCGTGTGCGGACCTGAGTCCTCGCTCGCGTCGCAGTGATGGCACTCGGACGTTGGCTCTTTCTCCATCCGACGCAGATACTTTCCGAAGCACCCGTGTTCGGTGATCATCTGCGTCAGACGGTACGAGAGGCTGCCGTGTGGCCTCTCTAGCCACTCCCCCATGATGGGTCTTACCGCCGTTACTACGGCGTGCCCTGCGCTTGGTTGCCCAAGTCGTCTCTCCCATTCCGCCACCATTTCCCTGTGGAGGCGGGATCTCACGGCCCGAATTTCTTCGGGCTCGGGATCGTGACCCCGCTCCCGCGCCGCCCTTCGGAACCGGTATAGCGCCGAAAGGCATCTCGCTTCCAGGATCCATGGTGGCGATCCGGCGAGGAGACTCGCCGCGTTGAATGATATCGTGCGGTACCCCCTTATGATGCGTGATTGAACTGAACGCACTAATCTCAGGAACTACTGATTCAAATTGGAAAATTATTTTTCTGTTTAATAATCAGTTTATCGACAACAGCTATAAATCATCACGCTACTGTTCAAGAGAGTGGAACATTCATCAAAATGTCAAGAAATCTTCAAATTTTCATAAATCTGAAAACTAAAAAAAAAAAAAAAAAAAAAAAAACGTGTCCAAAGGAGTGATAGGTGACATTGTAATGTTTCAAAATATGCCACAGGTAACGCCAGGGCGGTTCAGCTAGTGTTAAAAGTAAAGACTTTTAATAACTTGTAAAATGGCTGGCCTCTTCTTAGGTCAGAGAATAAGCATTGGCATACAACGTGGCAATGCTGCCAGTCTTCTGGGAACGCTACCACTAGAGGCATGCGATGCGGAGGAATTCCACGACGCATTTTAACTTTTGTTTTATTTCATTATTATTTATTATTAATGTCAATTTTAGCATATATTTAAAATACATTAAGTGTAAATTAATAAAAACCAAATCGTTTACATATAGGCACAGATTATAAAGTTATATGTTTACACCTTTTATGAGAATGTCTACCCATCTGGCCTCCCAATCCGAGACACGAGAAAACCTGCACCAGTCTTCGTCAGCCTTGTTTGACAAATAAGTAGGTGGATCGTTTTGCATGTGAGGTGAAATCAGCTTAGGCCCCAATCATGGAGGCTTTGATTTGCTTAGTTGTAACTTTTCTAAAATAAGTACATTTCTTTCAAAACCATTCAAAGTTCATAAAATAATAAATGTTCTGTAATATTCTACACAACACTATCTAGACCCATGGTAAGCATAGCTAACTAGCTTGTGTTATGGGATCTAGAATGCGGATAAACATATTTAGATACTTTTTTATTGTAAATACATAATTATATTAAACACATACCTTCCTACCTATTCCTACCTATGTGCAACAGACATACATGAAACTGGAGCCTTCAAAATAAAAGTGTTTGAATATAAAGCAGTGGTCGGATTTGATCCTAAGGTCGATGGCACTATAAACTACAGAATGATCTGCTATACGCATTTGATGTAGGCGAGAATTTTTTTTGTTACGTTGTAAAATAAGGGTACGTTAAATGGCCAACAGAGATATTTGGTAAACGACTTCAAAAAAGTAGTAGTCAACAGTTACAAGGAGTAGTTGTAGTTACAATATTTTTTTATACAACTTAGGTGGCAGGCAAGCACACGGCCCACCTGATGGAAAGTGGTGTAACACTAGTGGAGTCACATCCGTGCTGCCGACCTTGTAAGAACAAAGATTTTGTAACGCCAGTGTAGAGGACAAAGCAGGACAAGCCTTTGGTCGTCCCACTGACAGCACAAAAACTCTCCAGTGAGCTCTGGCTACCCTACTCACCACCAGGAACACAACACGAAGTTATTATAACCGCGGTATTCTGTAGGGCGGGGGTACTTCCCCAGTCGGACTGCTCAATTGGGCAGAAATACCGCCGTGTCCTACCTCCTCAAACTCAAAAATATACCGTTTCAACACCACGCCTAGTTCGATCCACGAAAAATAATTTCAAAGTTAAGTACTAATTTGCCACATCTCATAGCGTTCTGAATACAAATGAGGACCGTTTACATTAAAATAAAAATGCTATACAGAAACCACTTAATATTACTCAGTGAAAACTTGGCGAATAAAATACAGCATGAATTTATCTCGACATAACACAATAAAACAAATTGTGCAATTACTTGAATGGACTTTTTTGAATAACTGCCAAATAAGTTTAAAATTTGTGAATTACGCAAGAGAGGCCTCACACCAAAGCAGCAAGCTTGCAGCAAACGCTGTTTAATTTTTATTTTTATTCATTTTTTACATTCTCGTGTGTGTAAACTATATATTATGTTAATGTATGGGTATTAATTGGGGATTTCCCTGTAGTAAAAATAAATTATTTAACTGAGCTCATTAAATTAAGAATGGTAAAAAAGCGGCAAAACTTGCGTCTGTTCTTGTTTTATCATTTTTAGTTATTTTTAATCATTAATCCAATCTATAACACTAAATTATTTGACAATAAAATATTATGACGTTACAATAAACTATTTCATATAAGTTTCCTTATAAATTACCATTCTGACATTTAGTAAAAAGTAGCTAATGATGACTAGTCAGTCAAATACCCAATTGCTTCCAAATACATTTGCTCTTGCTGCTTTGATGTGCCTCCCTAAATGATAGATTTTTTTAAACTTTTATTATCTTGGCACGTATACGTCGGAATGTTTTTGAATATTTTTCGAATCAATTTGCGCCAGTGATTCCTTAAATGTTTGACAATACGAAACAATTCAAATATATTTTGTTTTCCATTTTTCCGGCCCGTCTGTATCAACCATCGTTAACCCAAAGGCTCGTCGGCCTTTTTTGGTGTTCACCGAGCAGGGGATTTTGCGGGAATTTCCGAAATTACTTCCTTTTCACATAACCTGTATAGTAAACGATATTTTGATATTGGCCAATATACCCAAGTAAGAATATTGATTTTAGATTTTTTTATAACTTAATACTATTTTAAGTCATTTGTGTGTATCGATTTCGCGCACTTTCACTGTAACGTGTATCGCAGTTTCAAACATTTGACAATGCTTGTATCGATGTGGCGCACTTTCACGGTAGGGTGCATCGCCGTGACAAACATTCTACAATGCATGTATCGATGAGGTGCACTATCATGGTTACGTGCATCGCAGTAAAAAACATTCGATTCGACGTGTATCGATGTGGTACACATTCACACTAACATGAATCACTATTCCGTACTTTGGTAATACCGATTATCACGATTTTAAACTTCAAAATTCAGTGGGACAGTCTTTTTCTCTAGATTTATTCGTATTTGGCCAGTAATTCAATATTTTTCTACTTTGTATATTTTAACTCTGTCTTCAAATAAGTCTACTAGAGTAAGTATTGGTTCAAATAAGTCTCACACTTCACTATTTTTAACTAAAATTAAATGAAGGAAACGCTAGATACCCAATTCGAATACATTCAGTAATAACCTACTCTTTTTCATAAATTCCATTTATTTGATTTATTTTGTTATTTATGGAAGCAGGCTTTTGTGGTGGAGGGAGGCCTCCACCACTACAGTTCACAAAGGGTATAAGTAGACCATTATTCATATTAAGTTTAATGAAAAGGTATATGCATTAATCCATTTTCGACAGTACATAGTCACAGAACAGACCATACATAGTGCATACAACGCTATAGGTGGCGCTGCAATCTAGTTATAGAATTATTAAATTTCCCGCATGAAGCCGAGACTGGTCATCTAGCCCATAAAATAATATTGACCCTCTACGGCAGATAATTGAATATCCTGGACTTTCATCACTTATGCATACACCATGGAGGCATGTTCTAAACTGATTTGGGTTAAAGCTCTTATTTAAATAGATTACTCATGATGTGCTCGCTCTAAGTTTAAATAAACCTATAACTATACTCCCAATGGCCTATGTACAGCAGTGGACTGCGTTGGGCTAATTGATTGATTAATATCTATACTACTAGTAATATTATAATGCTGAAGACTTTGTTTTGTTTGTTTGTTTGATCGAATTGAAAAAAATATTTTCATGTTGAATAGCCATCACACTACTACTCAAGAGAGCGCAGCAGTGATCATAAATGTCAACAAATCTATCAGATTTCCATACATTATTTGAAAACTACACGGACAACACGTGCAGGGCTTAGATGTCACCCATGTAGAATATACGAGCAAGAACCAAGCGATTCGAAGACTTTTTTTTGCCGCACCACCAAGACCTGGAATTCATTACCAGCTCATATGTTTCCTTCTTCCTATAGTCCCGGGGCCTTTAAGCAGGGCGTGAAAAAGTATCAGATGAGGCTGCCAAGCTGAGTACCACCATTGCAACATTACTTAGTGTCTGTAATGATGAACCTCTTTCCTGAGATTTTGCCTTTAGTTTACCGCCAGGAGAGGTGAAGTCAAGTAGGCGTGTCCTAGGTAAAAAAAATCTAATAAAAAAAAATATAATAAGTGATATGATGGTTCAAAATTAGCCACATTATGTATCATAAAAATCTTAATACCGTGTTTGAAATCACCACATAAGACGAAGCTACCTAAAAAAGGAAAAAAAAACCTGCAAAAACTTTATAAAAATACTCAATATTTTATTTATAGTAACGCATAAAAATACTGCGTTTATTTCAATGAAATTTTAAAGCAATTAATATGCTTACTATTCAATTCGATTAAGATTGGGATAAGAGACTGGTCGCGGGGTCAAGTCCCTTCTGAGAATTTCACTTTTTTCAATCTTAATCAGTGCGTATATTTTATATTTGAACCCTAAAATCGTAAGAAAGGGTTAACATGTTATTGTTTGGTATAATAAATAATTAATTTCATTATTTTAGGGTACAAAACAACCAACAACGAATCTAGCTAAATATATCGCGAATGGAATCACGTTTCATCCCGTTTTCTTTCTCTCTTTCTTTCTTTCTTTCTTTCGGACTGCGGTTCCATGAATCGAGTTTCAGAGCTATTTTTGATGATGACAGATATTAAAGGCCACAATATTTTACTAACAAGTGTGTAATTAATTCCAGGTAAAATACCAAAATAAATTGTTTATTTTAGTATTTTACCTGGAATTCCTTGCCAACTCACTTGTTTACTTCTACTTTCAGTTCTGGGTCCCTTTAGCGTGGTGTAGAAATGTATCTGACGAGGTCGTCAAGCTGAGTGCCACCAATATAACATGACACTCTTTCCTGTGACTTTACCTTTAGATTACAGGCAAGGTGAAGTCAAATTGACGTGTCCTACATAAAAATAACTTGGACACATTTTTATTTAAGTCTAAATTTTCATATATCTATATAAGTTAGACTATACTAGAATGATGACGCGAGCATAAAACTTTATTGACTGTGTATTATCAATCACTAGAGCCTAAAGCAGTAGGTCGATGAACGACTTCCGCCCCCCATGAGCGCCGGCCTGGGGGTGACGGGTGGAGCCGCCTGTCACCCTGGCAGAAGCAGTCCGCGGCGGTGGCGCGCCTGGCGCGCCTCCCCGTTTCCGGGGTCGAGTTGGGGACTCTGTAGTCCCCACACCCGAGAAGAGGGCCAGATCGTGAGAGATGGCCCTGGGTCGGCAGGGGTGTGAGGGATATGCCTGTCAACCTCACCTTCGGTAAACAAAACGACCCACAGGCGGCGTGCGTTTTAGTCGGTTCGAGTCCGACATAACCTCCTCCATCGGCTCCGGTGGGGAGGTATCCGCGGGGATTTTGCGCACGTAAAAAAAAAAAAAAAGAGCCTAAAGCAGTGATTGATATATGTCTACAGTCTAGTCAACTGGTATACATGAAGGTAATCAACATAGGGCACGATTTAGCTACAATATGTCAGGGTAGAGAACGGTAAGAACTTTTACAGGTGGTAGAAAACGGAATCGTTATTATTCTGCATTAGCATTGTAGGTTGTAAACGGAACCTGTGCGATTGCCTTAAGGAATAAATGTACGAACTTTTAAAAGCACACGAACGATGGCGGCTACTGCCCAACCTGAGGGGCCTGGAGGACTCCTGCAGGAGACTCTACGCGGGTGTCGTGCGGTCCATGGCCCTGTACGGGTGTCCCGTGTGGGCGGACACCCTGAGTGGTCGGCACATGCCCTTGCTGCAGCGTCCGCAGCAGAAGTTGGCGTGCCGCATCATAAGGGGGTACCGCACGATATCATTCAACACGGCGAGTCTCCTCGCCGGATCGCCACCATGGATCCTGGAAGCGAGATGCCTTTCGGCGCTACACCGGTTCTGAAAGGCGGCGCGGGAGCGGGGTCACGATCCCGAGCCCGAAGGAGTTCGGGCCGTGAGATCCCGGCTCCACAGGGAAATGGTGGCGGAATGGGAGATACGACTTGGGCGACCAGGCACAGGGCACGCCGTAGTAGCGGCGGTAAGACCCATCATGGGGGAGTGGCTAGAGAGGCCACACGGCAGCCTCTCGTACCGTCTGACGCAGATGATCACCAAGCACGGATGCTTCGGAAAGTATCTGCGTCGGATGCAGAAAGAGCCAACGTCCGAGTGCCATCACTGCGACGCGAGCGAGGACTCAGGTCCGCACACGCTCACCGAGTGTCCGGCGTGGGAGACGCCGAGGCGAGAGCTTGTGGCGGCCCTAGGAGTGAGGGTTCTCACGCTCTCCACCTTGCTCGCGGCGATGGTACGCTGCGCGGATGCGTGGGCGGCCGGCGCCTCCTTCTGCGAGCAAGTAATGCTCGTGACGGAGGAGGCGGGGCGGGAGCGGCAGCGGGAGCGACGAAGGATCGCAAGACAAGCTGCCCGCGTACGAAGGCAACTCGGGCGTCGGAGGTCGATGAACAACCTCCGCCCCCCATGAGCGCCGGCCTGGGGGTGACAGGTGGAGCTGCCTGTCACCCTGGCAGAAGCAGGCCGCGGCGGTGGCGCGCGTGGCGCGCCTCCCCGTTTCCGGGGACGAGTTGGGGTCTCTGTAGTCCCCACACCCGAGAAGAGGGCCAGATCGTGAGAGATGGCCCTGGGTCGGCCGGGGTGCGAGGGATATGCCTATCAACCTCACCTTCGGCAACCAAAGCGACCCACAGGCGGCGTGGGTTTTAGTTGGTTCGAGTCCGACATAACCTCCTCACCGGCTCCGGTGGGGAGGTATCCGTGGGGATCTTGAGCACGTAAGAAAAAAAAAAGTACACGAACGATTATTTTATATTATTTAACATCAGATAGATATATACAGTCCGGAATCAGCCTCAGATGCATGGCTCGAGTGAACAGTAGTGCCCGGAATAGGCTCACCCCATATTACGTGGGACCAAATACAATTATTGGTGAAATGTGGGTGTTAATTCATCTCCCTCCAGGGATAAAGGCGTGATTATATGTATGTATTATTTGACCTGATTTCTTTAAACTTCCCGCGCAACTACATAGTATACTGAATACGTGCTCCTGACCCCTAGGAACCATTTCCTGAGATAAAAGCGTGTGCTTTATTGTTCAATTTATCGCTTGTTAATTATAAATTTTCATGGCTCCTGGTAGAGTAGAATTTGGGACACCCCATCTCTTTCCATGTGGTGTCGTACAAGGCGACTAAGGGATAGGGCTGTTTAACATCAGACAGATATATACAGCTCAAACTCAGGTACAGATACACGGCTCGAGTCAACAACAGTGCCTGGAAGACGACAACAGGCTCACTCCCACGTAATAGGGACCGAAAAAAAATGATTGGTGAAATGTGGGTATTAATAAGGCATGATTATATTTATGTATGTATGTATGTAATATAAATGAGATTCATTTCAAGTATTGCATTTACATATACAAGTTGCATGATTAAATACATAAAAGTTACGTTAAGTTAGTTAGAAAATAAAACCGATGAAGCGCGAGCTGGGTTCGCGCATTAAGGGATCCGTACAAAACAGAATTGAGAGACTGACTTATGCTACATAAGCGGCAATATCTTTTTATTCTCTTGATTTAAAATTTGATTGTTTCACAGAATCAAGACGTTAAAAACTTTTGTATTTAGTATGAATTTCAACTTCATGCCTCTACGCTTACCCGAAAAGGTCTTGAATGATAGACACATGGACAATGAAGTAATCCTATAAGGGTTTGGTTTTTCCTTTTGAAACACGGAACCCTAAAAAGTTAATTATATGTACATTACACAAAATAACATTGAATAAATTTAAACTTTTTTCTACAATTTGCTAGATTGCGTAGAATTAAATCAAATCAAATCAAATTCTGTTTATTGTCTACCATAGGTACATAGGTTGTTCACAAAATAATGAGGTCAGCTATGATTCGCCATTTAGGCATACAATACTAAATAAATGTTCGTCACACAGATGTTATGTAACAGATGGATATAGTGTGACAACAAAGAACTGTCCGAGGAGATGACATCTAACAGGAACAGGACTATTTAAAAGTATTACATATTGCACTAACTCCAAAACAATTAAAGAAAATATTGCAACAAATCCCTAATAACTTGACGAAGAAAATATTAATATTTAAACTATTCACGACGAAGCTAGTATGAAGAATTTTTAGCAGAGTATTTTTAATATCAAACATCTAATACAGCAGGTCACACCAGCTGTTGGCGTTCGTAAGTACTTCTACTCGGTGATAAAAAAAAAAATCTTAAATTTTAATTTAAGAATACATTTTCTGTAAAATATTCTGAATATTATTTTGTTTTTGATTACTCTTTTAATAATACATCTTTGATGAACATATTTTCAATATAAACGGTACTTGCAGACAGCAGGTTTGCACCACTGAACTAGTCAGCCAGCGACCACACCACGGCCGACCAGGTTAGGTCGAAATGTCAGACAAAGTCGTGTTAAATCTATATGTGTAATTTTGTATGACATGACTCTTTTTATTGAAATCGGTATCAAGCTAAGTAATTATTTACAAGGTCGGTAGCGCGAGTGTGGCTCACTGGGGTTACACAGGACATAGGCCACGGTAACCACTTTCTATCAGGTTAGCCATGTGCTTGTCAGCTACCTAAGTTGAATAAAAAATCACTTTAGGCAAAGATCAATTTAGGTATAATTATTCTTCGAACCATACATCATAGGTTTCAAAGCATATGCCTATATGTTTGCATTATAGAAAGGCGTATAACAACCAATTAACTTATAGGGGAAATAATTGTACCACCGTAGTGATATAAATAAAAACAGTTATTCATTAACACAATTAAGAAAGCCTCGAAATGTAAGGGAATGTATTATTTTTATACCACTTAGTTGGCAGACAAGCACACGGCCCACCTGATGGAAAGTGGTTACCGTGGCCTATGGACGTTTGTAATACCAGAGGAGTCACAGTAGCGCTGCCAACCCTGTAAGTACAGAGTTTCTGTGCCGTCAGTAGAAGACAAAGTAGGATAAGCCAAAATCTTCCCACTGACAGCACAAATTCTCCAGTGAGCTCTGGCTACCCTACTCACAGCTGGAAACACAACACGAAGTTATTATAGCCGCGGTATTCTGTAGAGGTCTGTAGAGGTGTTACATTCGAGAGGTTCTGGGTTCGAATCCTTCTTAATATACTAACGATGTAAACCTGTTACAAGCTTAGTTGAATAACAGGTTAAGGAGACCATTAGTAATCATTCAAAGAATCAAAGATTCAATTTCATTTATTCAGTTTAGGCACACAAAGAGCACATATGAACGTCAAAATTTTACAATTAGGTATGTCAATAAATAATATAAAAATATTAAACAACGTAAAAATAAACCATTGGAAAATGATTCTTTCGCTGGTTCGGTAGGTTAGTTCTATTGAGAAAATACCAGCAAGAAACTTAGCGAACTATATTAGAACTAGATTATTTTTCTTTTTAAAATTTGCTTTAGTTTACAATTTATTTTGAGCGAGCAAGCAAGAGATTTATGTTGACCACGCATTAACATCATTAAGATGCTCATCCATCTGTTTTTTTTATACCACTTAGTTGGTAGACAAGCACACGGCCCACCTGATGGGAAGCGGTTACCGTGGCCTATGGACGTATGCAACACCAGGGGTGTCACACTCACGCTACCGACCATGAAGAAACCTTCTGATGCCCCTCTTGAAGAACCCCATATTGTAGGCGCTTGGAAAAACCGCAGCAGGGATGTCATTCCACAGCTTGAGTGTGCGTGGTATGAAGTTTCTTTCATAGTGCACAGTGCGCACCGTCTCAGGTCGCAATGTGTGAGGGTGAATTCCCTGCCTATGGCGAGAGGTGCGATGATAGAATGTAGCTACGGGCATCATGTCAAACAATTCATCTGAGCACAAACCATTGTATAGGCGGTAGAACACACACAGTGAGGCAAATCCCTCCTAAGGCTAAGAGGTTCCACTCTACCTGCGAGTATGGGATTGTCAACCAGTCTCAATGCCCGTCTTTGCAACGAGTCGAAGGGGCAAGCTGGTATGCAGGTGCTCCAGCACAAAGGTGACAGCAGTACTCCATGTGAGGCCGGACCTGTGCTTTATAAAGAAGGAGTTGCTGCACCGCAGTGAAGTACTGCTTCGCCTTGTTGAGCACTCCGAGTTTTCTTGATGCCAACTTAACCTTGTCCTGCAAATGACTTCGGTATTGGACGTCACTGGAGATATCGACTCCAAGGATCCCGATACTCGAGGAGATGGTAACCGGTGTGCCCAGGTATTGCGGCGCCACAATGAATTGGGTTTTCTTAGCGGTGAATACACATACTTGTGTTTTAGTGGGGTTGAATTGGACTAGGTTTAGTCGTCCCCAATCGAGTACTCCAGAGAGAGTAGTCTCGATTTCAGACAAGTTGTTCGCGACTCTTCCCCACCTCGGACTGAGGGATTACAAATATTTAAAAAAATACAGTCAGCATATATACGGATCGATCTCTCACACATCAATACCACCATACATGTCAGCATCAGATCGATACAATTATACAAACAATTTTGTATTAAGATCATTTTGAGTAATTTGCTAGTCAAGATCAATCTGATGCTGACTGTACACTTAATTATAAGCAAACAATTGAATTCTTAAAAAACAATAATATCAGTTTTTACACAAAGCTTAGAAAAAAATCGATTTACTGTAGGATAATTATTTTATCGTCGGCATCAATTGCCGCAGGCCATAAACACGTCAGGAGCAGCCACTGAAAAATAAAAACGGTCCCTTATCCAATTCAAATCTCTTTTTTTCGTTCCGTGTTTAAACAGTGGTTCATACATTTAAAAAAACAGTAAACAATATTTATTTTCACTATCTTCAACTTTGCACTGCTGGCATAATCTCAGTAAAAGAAATGAGTTTTCTCATTCCGGAGTGATAAAATCCTAACTGTGTTGTTACCGGCAAAGTACAATTTGGGCCACGCTCTTCCCGTGATATCGTAAAAGGCAATTAAGGGATAGAACTAGACAGATATATATATACAGCCCAGACTCAGCCTCAGATGCATGGCTCGAGTCAACAATACGAGTCCGGAAAACTGCAATAGGCTTACCCCTAGTACGATAGTCGCTCGCTTCTCAGTTTTTCATTCACTGGTATCACTTTCAAACTTCCTCTAATATACTCATTCCTTGTTTGGTCTATTCTCGTCTCACCACACATCCATCTTAACGTGATTATATGTATATATCTATGCCAAAATCCTTGACGACGATAAATGAGTTTTTAAACAAATTGTATGACTTCTCTACTTTAATCTAAAACAATTGATCAGTTTACTTAGTCATGGAGTGAATGCGGCGCTATCAAAATCTTCGGAGCTCAAGTTAACTTTACTTGCAAGCCGGTATACCTGCTGATTGATAAATGAAGCTCTAGTGTAAAAATTCCAGGGGTTAAATGGCAGTCGTACCCATAAAGGCTTGTTTCAAAGTGTAAGCTTTGTTTGTTACAAAACAAAAGACTTACATTTTGAAGCCTGAGCCATGCATTCCTAGTACTACTGGAATTTACTTTCGTTTTTAAGAAATAACTGTCGTTGATCAAAAGTTAGGCCAGTCTGTTATAAGAAAAAAAGGATGTCATGGGCTTTAAGGTCGCACAGATAGTTAAAAAAAATCCAGACTGAGATGGTATGGTTAAATACTCCGACTACCAGATAAGCATGTCGTGAGGAAATGCCTTTCTTTACTCATGCTCGTAAAGCACCAGTCTGACTTGCACCTGATAATTGGACAAATTATAAATAACCTGTGAGCACTTTATTGTTTTTTTTCGATTTTAGATAAAAGATGTATTGTCATTGCCATTGCTATAAAGTGGAGGGGTTTAAGGAGGTAGGACACGACGGTATTGCCGTCCAATTGAGCAGTCCCACTGGGGAAGTACCTTCTCTCTACAGAATACCGCAGCCATAATAATTAAAAGCATAGTTTTGTACTGTCAGTGGGAAGACCAAAGACTTGTCCCACTTCTTCTACACCAACGGTACAGAAACTCTCCGTGCTTACAGGGTCGGTAGTGCGAGTGTGACTCCCCTGGTGTTGCACACGTCCATAGACTACGGTAACCATTTTCCATAAGGTGGGCCGTGTGCGTGTCTGCCACCTAAGTGGTATAAAAAAAGGTTAACAGCTTTGAGCCTGAATGGTGAATGTCCAGAAGGACATGAAGGAGTTAGGTATTGAGGAGGACGACGCATGGGAGAGAACGAAATAAGATAAAATGATTGGGTAAGCTGACCCCGCGCAAAGGGATAAGGCGACACCAAAGAGGAAGAAGTGGGCTTACACTGGCGATATTTATACCTCGCTTCATTAAAAACCTCGCTACCTTATACATTTCAATGGCCCTTATTGATAAATATTGAGTAAGGGAATATTTCCTTAGTCGAGCTTAATTAGCAAATACTTGATATTGTGAAGTATTCTTCAATAATATAGTAGCCTCCAGCAATTATCTGATTTCTTGTATTTTTATTTTCACATTCATTAATTAAGTTGTTGTTTTAATTAAGTTGCTAAGAAGCGCCCGCCGACCCATAGTGAGGAGTGCGGGGCGGAATCTAACCCACGACCAAGTCATACTCCGTGCGCAACGAGTAGCCCTACACCTACTTTGAACCCGTCTGAAAATACCATCATAGAAGACAGCTTTACGACGGTAGTCAATAAAAAGTTTAGGCCTATTAGAAGGAATAATAGTAATAGGATAGGACAGGCAAAGCTGTCTGATAAAATAAAGGTGATACCCAGATTGTCATATTTGTATATATCGCGGTTTCAAACGGATACAACAGAGGCTGACATCAAAGATTTTCTTCTGGAAAGCGGATTATCGGCCAATAACATTGAAAAATTGATACCATTTAAGAAGACGAATTTCTCGTCTTTTAAAATAACTGTAAATCGGTCTGAGGAGTCGACGTTTTTAAGTGAACAACTGTGGCCGTCTGGAGTTGTATACAGAAGGTATAAGAATAGACATCGTTTGCATTCCGCTGATCATAATCCACTTGCTAACGAATAGCTGCAGCTTACCTACCCACCTACTTACGAAGAGAAGGATGGTGAAAACCAACATTATTACTTTTAATTGTCAAGGTATCAAGCGTACCTACCTGCATGTGCGGGACCTATGTAAGAATCACGATTTCATAGCTCTGCAAGAACATTGGCTTATACCAGAAGAGATAGACTTCTTGCAAACCATACATCCAGAATTTGGTTACCATGGCGTCTCCGCTGTCGATACAACTGCGGGTGTACTCAGAGGAAGAGCTGCAGCTCATGGAGGTGTGGCCCTGCTATGGAGAAGGGCGCTGTTTGCCTGCGTTAAGCCGATTGATACCGGATCAACGCGAGTTGCCGCCGTGCGAGTGGAGCTCGCGTCAGCTGAGCGCAGCTACATCGTGATGTCTGTATATATGCCTGTGCAACACTTGGACAACCTACCTTTGTTTACTCAGTGTTTAGCCGTCGTTAGTGCAGTGATAGAAGATAATAGTGACGAAAGTGTTATCTGTATTGGCGATTTTAATGCGGACTTATCGCGTTCTAATAGTATGTTCGGAACGGAGTTGAGGACGTATTGTGAAGATCAGGACTGGGTATGTGTTGATACATCTTTACTAGGTTTAATGTCGAAAACTTATACGTATCGCAGTTATGCTCATTACACGACTAGCTGGATTGACCATTGTATTGCGACACAGGCCGCTCACCGTATGTTTACAGGTGCTCATGTAATTAATACTGTTTTTGACTCTGATCATTTTCCTCTTGTCCTTGAGTATGACGTTGACATGGTGATACCTAAAATTTATGACCAGAGTGTTGGTCGTAGGAACAGGGTCTTGTGGGGTACTAGAACGCCCAATCAAACGCGTCACTACAGCTCATTGTGCGAAAAATACCTAAAAGCTTACCCATGGCCCACAATACCGTCTTCAGGTGACCATCTATCTCGTCAACATATTTATGTAAAAACAACTATTGAACAGATGTATGTGCAAGTTGTAGATTGTATGCAAAAGGCCGCTGAGCGCTCACATGTAGGTAAAAATGTTAAGAACAAGAATTATGTAACTGGCTGGAACTATCACGTGAGTGAGTGTCATGGGAAGGCTCGGTTGGCATACCAGACTTGGCTTTCTTGCGGCTGTCCCGTCCAGGGCAATATCTTCGATGATATGCATAATGCAAAAAAAGTGTTCAAAAATAAGTTAAAATGGTGCCAGCGTAATGAAAAGAAAATTAAAGCAGATATAATTGCTATGTATCGTCACAAAAAAGATTTTTGTAACTTCTGGAAGGAAACGAATAAACTTAAACTTAAAACTTCAATTCCATTATCAATTGACGGGACTTATAATCAAACGGAAATAGCAAATATGTTTGTAACAAAATTCAAAGTAGGTAAACAACCACTCTCTTCGAGCGGTAAATCAGCTTCACTGGGGCCGCCATGTCCGGGGCAAGCACCCGCGCCCCCCGCAGCACCACGCCCCCGGCCCCGTGGTGCATGCGGAGACTCACGGCACCTGTATGTTACGGCTAATGAGTTGTTTACTTGTGTTCGAAACATGAAGCGAGGCAAGTCACCCGGCCACGACGGCCTCAGCGTGGAACATGTGTTATTCGGAGGCAACGTATTGTATGAAAAACTTAGCCAGATCTATAATTTATGTATTGAATATAGTTATCTCCCTAGTGAATTAATGAAGACTATTGTAGTTCCAATTGTAAAGAATAGAACCGGTGACGTTTCTACTGCCTCAAACTACAGACCTATCTCACTTGCAACAATAGTCTCTAAAGTATTTGAGCGAATGCTAAGCACACATATAAATGAATATAATATTCCATTAAACAATGCACAGTTCGGCTTCCGTAAGGGTATGTCCACAGATCTGGCAATATTTGCCCTAAAAAATACTGTGAAGTACTATACATCTAAAAATACTGCTGTATATGGTTGTTTTTTGGATATAAGTCGCGCTTTCGATTCAATAGATTATTCTATATTATGGAATAAGTTGAGACGTACCGGGGTGCCAGAACAGGTTACCAATCTTTTACAATATTGGTATAATACACAAGAAAATCAAGTGAGATGGGGTGAAGCACTTTCTGAAGTATATAAACTCGACTGTGGTGTTAGACAGGGCGGGTTGACTTCGCCGGTACTGTTCAATCTTTACGTAAACGAGCTGATGGAGGAGCTCAGCAGCACGAGGGTCGGCTGCCACGTCGGAGGCGTATGCGTCAATAACTTGAGCTATGCGGACGACATGGTGTTGCTGAGCCCCTCCCCCGCGGGGCTTCGTAAATTAATATACATATGTGAAAAGTACGCATGCGCACACGGTCTTAGCTATAATGTAAAAAAGACAGAAGTCATGATTTTTAAATCCAGGCGGGGTCCGGAAAGGATACCTAGCTTCAGTCTTTGTAACAGCTCCTTAAGTGTAGTCTCTAAATTTAAATATCTGGGACACATAGTCAACAGTACCCTTGACGATGACGATGATCTTGAAAGACAGCGGCGAGCCCTTTCAGTTCGCAGTAACATGTTGGCGAGGCGGTTTGCGCAATGCTCGAGTCAGACGAAGCTGACTCTGTTCCAGGCCTACTGCCAGGCGTTCTACACCAGTCAACTGTGGAGCAACTACACGAAGGGTGCCTACAACACTCTTCGTGTACAATATAACAACGCTCTCAGAGTGATGCTCGGTCTGCCGTGGCGGTGTAGCGCGTCTGGCATGTTCGACGAGTACAGTATTAAAAATATGGGGGAGCTGTTGAGAGGGTTGAAAACCTCTTTTCACAAACGTTTGCACTCCTCTTGCAATGAAATAGTTCGCACGGTGTTTGATCATATTTACGAATATGAATTTTATTATATTATGAAATGACTGACAAATTTTGATGTATTACACTATGAATGTAATGTAACTATGGGCTATTTGCCTGAAATAAACTCTATTTAATTTAATTTAATTTAATTTAATTAACTTTTATTTTGTTTATTTTGTGTACGAAGCTATGAGATACAAATATAACCAACTTAAAATTATAATATTTTAGCTTTTGCCCACGAATTCGACCGCATTACGTTTAGCTGTCATTCATATTATTTTATTTCAAGTCAGATGAGTTTTTTCTACCATATTTTATAGTGACTGGTATTCTCTTTGAGGTTTTATGTCACATCACACGGGAATGCGGTCAAATGGGATGGAGGTCGAGAGGAACGAAAAGTACTATGTCCGTCTCCTGGTTCTAAGCTACATTCGCCCCAATTTTCAGCTAATCCGTACCATCCTTGAGTTATAAATAGTGTAAGTAACTCGAAGTTTCTTATACTTAGATTTATGCACAATAGTTTTGCAAGTGGCTAGGTCCCAGTTGGTCACTGTTTTAGTTTAAATATAAATTTAAATCTATTTCTTAATACAATAATTCAATGATACTGGTTGATGGTAATGAGCTACGATGTTCCTATACAAAAATGTACGAGTATATAAATGCACTCACTACCACTGCGCTACGATGCAAAACCCGACTACTAAAAAGTCACGCTCTAAAAAGTATTAAACAAGAAATATCTAGGATAACCGTGGTCATATGCCACTTTGTCTAACGAAACAATACATTCTAGGGAAAAGTGGCGTGACTTTTCAGTAATCGGGTTTTAGTTTTTTTTTTTTTTTTGGGACAAGCAATAGGTATTTTATTTATTTTTAACACAGTACTTTATGACTTGGATGATAAACAAGCTTGGAAATGAGCTGTTCGTTCAACTATGCCATTCAAGTAAATTTTTGTATTTAAATTAAGTAGACTAAGTGTATGTTTAAATAGACCAAAAAAAAGAAATGCCTGCTGAGTTTCTTGCCGTAGTCTTTTCAGGTCGGGGCCGCGTTTCGAACCGGTGGTCCATTTACTAAACTGATATTCATGTTTCTTTTTTGTTGACGTTTTGTAAGTACCGATATAATGGTCTATACAGAATAAATGATTTTAAACTTTGACTTTGACCGCTAGAGGGCGTCACATAAGTTTCAGTGACACGTCATTTAGCCTATAACTAGCGGACGACTAAGTTGATTCTAATGATACCTCATTGTCCAGTTCTAATAAGTGGTTGAGGAGCTATGAGGCAACAAATAAACCAACATATATACATACATAGGCTGTCAATATGCTTCGCCGTAGTGACTTAAAAACTATATAAAATAGATACAACAAAAACAATTTATAGAAAGAGTCATCATTCCCCAAAAAATTGATCTCACTATTGATATATATTGTTCCTAAAGTAACACGAATATATCTTTGAATTTTTACTAGGATTAAGACTATCCATCAATACGGATAAGTCACAGACAAACGATGGCCATGGTCTAGACGGCGGCGGGTAGCAACGACTATATAAATAAGATTGGTGTCGGGAAATATGCTGTGTCAGCGCATTTTGAACAAATTCTGTATTTCGGACTAGAATGTTCGTGAGGTGACAACAAGTTCTTTCTATATAAGAGGCCGTGCTTGGAGACATTAAAAAATACTTGACAGAGAAAAAGAATACAAGTCAACACCATCCCATCTCATCTCATTCAAAAGGTGTCGTAAATGGCGACTATCGGTTAAAATGCGCAGACGATATCACTGTGAGAGAAGATAACTTCGAGATTAAACTCTGTACCGACCCTTCTGGCAAGTACGGATACAGTGAAAGCCTTAAAGCCTTCCAATATTGTGAGAGGCCTTTATCCAGCAGTGGATTGCCATATGCTAATTGATGATCGGCACAAAAAAATATTAATTTTTTTTGGAATTCTTATCTGTATGTCTGTTAATTAAATTAAATTAAATGATAATTTATTCGAAATACAATTCATTATAGTTACAGTATACAGTTCTTACAATAGGTACATTATTCGCGATGGACGCAAAAACTACTGAACGGATTTCGATGCGTTTTTTTTGTTTAAAAGTTCCAGAAACTAAAGACACTTAATTAATTTCAATCACAAATTTCCGGAGGTAAAATGAGAAAAAAAACCGTTCCAGAATTCCTGTTAATACAATTTTTTTTCTGCCACTTATTAAGTATAATGGTTAGGGCCAATGCCCGGACATTTATCAATAATAATCAATATTATCAGGAATAATATTAAATAATTTATAAATATTAAATACAATAAAAATAAAATAACTATTATACAACTTATAGCTAAGAACAATTAAAATGCGTCGTAGAATTCCTCCGCATCGCATGCCTCTTGTGGCAGCGTTCCCAGAAGACTGGCAGCATTGCCACGTTGTATGGCAATGCTTATGCTGTACGAAGATCGTACAATACGCAATGACAGTTTCTCACACAAAAAATCAACATAACAGTCAAAAATACGAAAAAAAGAAACGAAAATACAACAAATAGATCGACACATTCGACACACCTGGGTCTCGATTCTGCTTAGACAAAACCACTGTCACACCAAAGATCCATTAAATATTAGCCATTAAATAATAAAAATAATGCTATTAAAGTCCAACATTAAAAAACTGTATCCAGAATGAATGAAAAATTGTAATGAAACTCTTTTCATTTAATTTTGGACTTTAAAGCAATAGAAATAAAATCTAAAATTTAATATCACTTTTTGCAGTGTCTGTGGTTTGACAGTGGCTTTGCTTTAGTAGAATCGAGGGTTAGCTTGAGATCACGAATTAATTGTACAGTTCAATGTTCTCCGCATTAAACTGTAAACATTATTTTGAAATGTTTACTTATAATCATGTAGATAAATAATATTCAGCTATTGGAGGTCCTAAACCTCCAACTCGATATCAATAGTACATTGCTTAGTCGTTAAGGAGTTGGCCTTACAATTGAGAGGTTCCGCGTTTGACTCTTTGCCATTACACATGCCATTACACTACCGATGTGAACTCACTCCTAACACAAGCAATTTAGCTTAGCTGGAGGGATTACTCATTTTGGTTCAAATAAAAAAAAAAAATTGTGCAGTTTTGCGACAAGGTACCAATGAGTCTTTTTTTTCATAAATATTATGCTTGGCTCCTTATCAAGACTTTTGGTTAACTTCGCTTACGTCTATTTAAAGTACTTCTACAAATACTGTAGCACCGTAGCACATGTGCTACGAATTTGCTACGAAGCATTTCATTTTAGTTCCTGGTTCACGCCTATTTCTCTCCGAGGTAGGCTGGGACAACTGCCTGTGCTATTGGACGCTATCTATTCATACCATTTAAAAAAATGATCGCAACGTGGGAGTTAATTAAAAATGTTCTTTTCAATCTGACGTTAGAAAAAAAGAAAGTGAAAATTTGTTTTAAAATGAAAGAAATGCAAATTTGATTTGGCCCTATCACTTTTATTCACACCTTAATGTCTCTTCCGGCTCTACTGGGGCGATGAAAGCCTATAACGAGACCTTTTCGCATCGAAATTAAAAAAAAAACTGTTATCAAAATTGTATTTTTACCCTGCCAGTATTGAAACTGAATATTTTATGAGTAGTCTCAATATTTGAAGGTACTTAATTCAATAGGAAAGCTATTATCGGATCTAAGATTCACAGTTAAATTGTACTTCATGTTAGTATGTAACTTTTTTTTTATATATTGATTTATGTGTTATAGTTAAAAATGTTTATAATACTTTTTATTAAGTACATATTTATGATAATAAATGGGTGCATAAAAATATGTGCATAAAAAAGAAATATAATGTTTATAATTCTTTTTTTCTTTTTGCCCGTAATACACCTTGTATCTAATTTATCTGATGACCACATCATTATATTTAGTTTTTATTCCATGACTGTCCGGTCCCAAGGTTGCCTGAAAGAAATCACTAACAACATTAAATTGTATACATGCTACCTACTTGTCACACTGTTAATCTACTATTATATATCTATCTTCTGAGCAGGAATTGAACCCATATGACTTTCGCTGTTCAACCCGTTCAACTGCTAGTCGAATGGTCTACCGCTAAAATAGATGACTCGTCAGCAATAGTCTCGGTTTATTATACCATGAAAATAGGCTGAGGTTTTTATTATGTCTAAACTTAACTAACTAAATTAATCTCGTGGCTCTAAAACAATTAAAGTACTGTTAGTAGTTGCATAGTTGCTCGAAAAGCCAAAGACAAGTCGTTTATCACTCACTACGTAACGTGCGCGTTTGCGTTAATGTAAACTACTTGCTGAAAATTAAGTTTGTGTTAGTTTATTATTGTAATTAAAATGTTTATACTACTTGGGTGGCATACTAATACATGGTAAACATGATGAAAAGCGACACCATCAAAGTAATTTGATAATAGAACCGGAATATTGTAAGCAAAACTTCACAAGAGTTACAATGGCGCCCAATGTGGGGCGTAGGTATGTACATAGATCTTGTACAGATTTTAATTATTTCGTTTTAATTTAAGCCTTGGCCTTGGGGTCTTCCTATCTTATATCCTATCAATCCTAAGAAAAAAATCTGCGCTAGTGCCTCATTTATCGGTCAGTGCCGGTTTAGGTCCCAAAGGTCTTGGTGGTGCCTCATACGTTAACTTAAATGTATTAAATTATTTAGTCAGCAAGAAATCGTAAAAGTACAATGGCCGCTATTTATTACAACGCATTGCACTTCAATTTATGATATTGTGTGTTTGCATCATAAACTATTAATTAATTTAAGTAACGAGCCACCAAAATTAATGAAGTCTTGGAATTACATTGTTTACAAAGTAATATAATGTTAATTGAAGTAATGAAGAATAATTGCTTTTGCTTTTACTGCTCAACTTTATTATACTACCTAAAAACTTATTTATTATAGTCAATAAAAATAGGCTATTTACCACCCACAATATAAGTAATTGTAGTAATTTATTAGTATGTAGTATTTTACTATGATTTAAGCCCGTATTTGAACGTATCATTTGACAATATTGTTAAATCTGTACAATTTATCTGTAAAATAAAGAATGAAATGACAATCAAATAGCTTAAGTCGTAACTTCAAGACATTAACAAAGGTTATTCAAACATGTTTTTGAAAATTGAACGGGTAAGTTTAAAACTAATTATTTAAAATTGTATAGATCTAAATAGCCCCATGTTGGGCGCCACTGTAACTCCTATGAAGAGTTTCACTTCTAATATTACAGTTCTTTATCGACTGAGTTTGATAGTCTCAAATAAATATATCTATTGTCGTAATCTACTATCAGAAACTACAAATATTTCGAAGTGATACGAAAATTTTATTACAAATGGTAATTTTTTTATATTTAAGTCTACATCAACTGTTTTACCACTACGGTGTAATTCAAAAGTAAATATTTATTAACATTTTAAACGCTAATATTTCATCATCATACAACATGTTTTTCTATGTGCAAATAATACTAATATTTGCAAAGAATATGATAGACGTAAACCGTTTAAAACACACATTGCGAAAAATTTTATAAGGTTGACGTAGTTGTGATTTTTGTTAATCCACGACAAATAAATAGAATGAACCTTTCTAGAACATTTATATTCAGAAAAAGACTCTCGAATTTATTGAATCGTACATATTTCAGAAAACAGAATTATTTCTCTTCAATAAACCGAAACAATATACCTCAGTTGTACCTTTTTGGCAATAGCGCCATCTATTTTTCGTTTAACGAATTTTTAGGTAGTACTAAGTTTCGGGGTTGTACGGTGAGTGTCTCTCTATTTTTTCAATAGGAGGCGTTTTCCGTATATCGTTTGCATTGGCATACTGTAAGTAATGCAGCAAGCTAATGTGAATTAATAAGTACTGGTAAGTCCTAACGTGAAATGACGTTTGTAAAATAAAAGAAATCACGTAGTTTGATATTAATGGTGCCAAAAGAGATTGGAGTCAATATTGATAAAATTTGTGAAAAAAATCTTAAGCGAGCATCATATTTTGAACATTAGTTTAAGCGAATTAAATATTTATCATTATCAACCAAGTCTTTTTTCCCGCAGGGGCAGGTGCCATGATGCTTCTATCTTTACGCCCTCCTTAAACATTCTACATTGTTTTTAAACCTTTCACCGGTCGGCCTTTCGATCGAGAGGTTCCATTTTCGAAATCTAGCCATTACATTACCAACGTCAACCTAACATAAGCAATTGAGGTTGGCTGTTCCCTGCTTCAGAGGTAGACCTAATAGTAATTTCGGTTATTAATGAAAAAAATAAGATAATCGAAATGAAATTAATGAACACGTACTTTTACCTAATCTTTAGATGATAAATGTATATTCATTTCCTGGTTTGTTTATTATGAACTGTACAATAGTACGGATAGGTCATTTTATTCTTTAACTACTTGACTCAATTCGACTTCTACCGGGGCTTACTTCGAAACATCGTATCACATATAATATGGAAATTTGCGGTATTGTTCACATTTATGATTACTATTCTGCTTGCTTGAGTAGTAGCGTGATGAGTATAGCGTACAAACCTTCCTCCATAACGGGCTATTCAACACACAAATATTTATTCAATTCGAACCAGTAGTTCCTAAGATTAGCACGTTAACATTCACGCACAAAAGAAGCTCACCAGTATTCAACCTTCAGAAGTTTGTCCGATTATAAGTTTAGCGGGTTTGCCTATAGTTTAACGACGGGCCAAGTTTGCATAGGACGTATACAGCTCTGTCAACACGGGGCTGCTTCCAGACTGTTGACAGTTTGACAGTCTTAAGACTGTTTGCGATTGTACCAGACAATTGATAATATCTTGGCGTCTTTGAATAAAATTATGTTGATCTATGCTACTGTGATCTACTAATACTGTGATCTGTTTATAACTCTATATACATTGCCACAGAATTTGGCATAGTTTTATTACAAATAAATTATATATAAAAGCATCTATTGTAAGAAATATAAGTAATGATATATCTCGAAAATATTACAATGAAAATTATGTCTATAGGTATTAAGTAATTCTGGTTTTATTTAACACTAACCTATGTAGATGTATATGACATCTACATCTGTGGTTCTACTTAACTGATTGCGATTAAACTTTGTAGGATTCTAAGTCTCACAACGATCTTTTAAATAAAAAAAATTGCATTATAATCTATTAAATAGTTTTTGCGTACATCGCGGACAAAGTGACAAGAATATCAAACATTTCTTTTGTAAAAAGTTATCTGACATTACTTAAGTATTTTTTTTAAAAAACCATAATGTACAGATTCAACTTACTTTACAATTGTACAACAGAATAGATAGATAACCGCCTCGGTAATCCTAAGAGCAACTTTTTTAATAATATTTCCCCTCTTAACACTTTTCAACTACTTTTATTAAGTTTGAGCTGAGAGCTGTTTATAAACAGCATCTTCAAAAGTCTCCTACTTTTACGAGTGCAAGTTTTAAATTGTATTTTACTTGAGAAAGTCTGCTGTATTAAGTATTATCGTTAAATAGTAATAATTTTCTTTTTATAACATAAATATGTTTAATCACGTCTTTATAACAACCTCCGTGGCGTGGGGTTAGTGAACGCGGCCGCTACGCAGGAGGCGCGGGGTCGAACCCCGCTCAGTGCAAATACTTATATGCATGAATAAAGGTATTTGTTGTCTGGTCGTGCCTCGGAGAGCACATTAAGCCGACGGTCCTGGTTGCCATACCGACATCTATCATGGTAGTCATTATGTGTAGTTGGAGCCCTAAAAAGTCCAACCACTGGTCTAGCTGCAATGCTTCGATATCGCCTTTCGGTTTTGGAGGTCAGATGGCAGTCGCTTCACGGAAAATATCGAAGTTTATCCAAGCCACGGTTAGACTGACAAAGCGGACCCCAGACTCCGAGATGAAAACGTCGGATGCGATTGGGAGTAACGCTAAAATGAAGCAGAAGAAGAAGAGAAATCACATCTATCCCCGGAGGGTTAGGTAGAGGTGAATTAATACCCACATTTCACCAATCGTTGTATTCGGTCCCACGTTATACGGGGATTCATTCAATCTATGTATCTGGGGGTGATTCTGGGCTGTATATACGAGTATCTGTATGATGTTAAACAGCCCTATCCCTTAGTACGACTCCTTACCATCTATAGCTTATAAAATTTGTACTTACTATGTATTATTGTTTTTAATTGTTATATCGACTTTAATTCTTATCGAGCAACTACCGCCTGACCTGGCCCTGAAAAGGAAATAGCATCAGAGCCTCGTTCATTATTTAGCAGGTGCACCACTTGTAGGTGAGGCTCAGGTTGGTAACTTCTGACACCGAATTTTCTTTTATAGTAACAAAAATTATAGTATTATTTTAAACAATGCAAAAAAAGAATAATAACTTTTAATCTATCACGTGCCATGATATATAAAAATGTTAACGGGAATTAATGCTTTCATGGCATAGGCACATACATACCTTTGGTTTCGATCAGGTTACACCAGCCGTGGTCACATGTTGACTGGCTCAGCAGTGCACGCCCGCCGTCTTCGAATTCATGATGTAGAAGGTTGTTCATCTACCCGCACATTCTCGATATTTTCTATATTTTGTTTTCACCACGTACCGTCACATACCACACTCTCAGAGTCCCTATTATGTAAGCTAACTGTCCGGTGTCCTATGTATGTATACCATGATCGTATTAACCCGTCGGCCGGCCCGGACCGAATTTGCACTTAGTTTTAACTACGTCCCTGGACCTAGATTACTTCTAGACCTAGAGGTCATGCACCTCAATAAATCGTTATTTAGATATGAAGATTATAATTATATATTATCATACGTACATCATTGAAACGAGCATAGAAAATCCTATCAAGTTATCATTGTCAAATGTGAAAAAATACGTACGTTTTTCTGCAATGCTCGTATAATTGCACAGTTTACATTTTTTTTCTGCAAAACCAACATGTCGTCTACACATTTTATTATCACTAAACTTTCACTGCCGTGCATTTATCACTTTCTACATCACAACAATATAATACGATAACGTAGTTCACCATTAGATAACATTTCAGTAGCACTTCACATCATAAAACTAAATATTTACACCAAAACTCTTGTACCTATACAAACTCGTTGTTGATTCGCGCCGAAACTGATATTTGCCGACGGGCGCGAAGCGACCGCGAGTCGCGACCCGCTGACGTCACAGCCGCGAGCCGTTGGCTATCGATAGTGTTTGACAAAATACAAAAAATATCGATAAACGATTTACATTATTGTTTGAAGAGAAGTAGGTACTTCGTTATTGTACTATATTGTTGTTGATAATAATTATGTCTATATATATTTTACATCGAAAATAAAATACAAGTATTTATTATACAAGTATATATATAGTATTGGGTAGAATGTTGTTAAATATTTATTTATCGAAATTGAATTCAAAATTAATGTACCTAAATAAATATTGGCGGCCTCAGTGGTGAAGCGTTACCTGCTGCGTGACAGTCGAAGAACATTTGACTGTTCCGCAGGAGGTGCGAGTTCGGTTCCCGCTCAGTGCAAATATTTGCACCTAAGTGGTATAAATAAAAACTGTTTTGCCACCTTATTAGTAAACATAAAACTTTTTCGCATATTGCAATCAAATCCATAGGCCACGGTAACTACTTTCCATCAGGTGGGCCGTGTGCTTGTTAGCTACCTAAGTGGTATAAATAAAAACTGTTTTGCCACCTTATTAGTAAACATAAAACTTTTTCCCATATTACAATCAAATCCATAGGCCACGGTAACTGCTTTCCATCAGGTGGGCCGTGTGCTTGTTAGCTACCTAAGTGGTATAAATAAAAACTGTTTTGCCACCTTATTAGTAAACATAAAACTTTTTCCCATATTACAATCAAATCCATAGGCCACGGTAACTACTTTCCATCAGGTGGGCCGTGTGCTTGTTAGCTACCTAAGTGGTATAAATAAAAACTGTTTTGCCACCTTATTAGTAAACATAAAACTTTTTCCCATATTACAATCAAATCCATAGGCCACGGTAACTGCTTTCCATCAGGTGGGCCGTGTGCTTGTTAGCCACCAAAGTAGTATAAATAAAAACTGTTTTGCCACCTTATTAGTAAACATAAAACTTTTTCCTATATTACAATCAAATCCATAGGCCACGGTAACTACTTTCCATCAGGTGGACCGTGTGCTTGTTAGCTACCTAAGTGGTATAAATAAAAACTGTTTTGCCACCTTATTAGTAAACATAAAACTTTTTCCCATATTACAATCAAATCCATAGGCCACGGTAATTACTTTCCATCAGGTGGGCCGTGTGCTTGTTAGCCACCAAAGTAGTATAAATAAAAACTGTTTTGCCACCTTATTAGTAAACATAAAACTTTTTTCCATATTACAATCAAATGCATAGGCCACGGTAACCACTTTCCATCAGGTGGGCCGTGTGCTTGTTAGCTACCTAAGTGGTATAAATAAAAACTGTTTTGCCACCTTATTAGTAAACATAAAACTTTTTTCCATATTACAATCAAATCCATAGGCCACGGTAACTACTTTCCATCAGGTGGGCCGTGTGCTTGTTAGCTACCTAAGTGGTATAAATAAAAACTGTTTTGCCACCTTATTAGTAAACATAAAACTTTTTCCCATATTACAATCAAATCCATAGGCCACGGTAACTACTTTCCATCAGGTGGGCCGTGTGCTTGTTAGCTACCTAAGTGGTATAAATAAAAACTGTTTTGCCACCTTATTAGTAAACATAAAACTTTTTTCCATATTACAATCAAATCCATAGGCCACGGTAACTACTTTCCATCAGGTGGGCCGTGTGCTTGTTAGCTACCTAAGTGGTATAAATAAAAACTGTTTTGCCACCTTATTAGTAAACATAAAACTTTTTTCCATATTACAATCAAATGCATAGGCCACGGTAACCACTTTCCATCAGGTGGGCCGTGTGCTTGTCTGCCACCTAAGTAGTATACAAAAACTGTTTTGCCACCTTATTAGTAAACACAAAACTTTTCTTTTATACAATCAAAACACAATTTTGAAATATCTACATTTTATCAAATGTACCGCGAACTGTTTTGCCACCTTATTAGTGAACATAAAATTTCTCATGTATGGCGCAATCAAAACACAATATAATAAAAAATATATATTTTTTGATCAAAATATGTATCATGAACTTCTTTTTGCCGGCATAAAATTCTATCGACAATAATATCGACATTCGATGGTCAAGCGTCAGTGCCTAGTGCATCTAGACTTGCATAGGATATGACGTATGAATTTGATTGATAAATTCATGGCGGTTGCCTAAATGCACTTTGTATATTTTGAATTACATATTTAACGTAAATATGTTATAAAGTATAAGAAACCAATTATAGATATAAGTTTGGCAATAAATACTGTAACAACTTATGAGCATAACATAACTAATAAATCATAATTTGAGACATAATAACAACAAACATGTCAGACGCCCTAGGTATGAAATTATCACTTCAAAAGTTTGAACAGTTTTTCACTAACTTATTTCTTGTATTATGCATAAAATACACTTAAAACATATACTACAGTTATTTGTCAGTAATTATTGTAAATAATTTCATAAAACATTAACCTAGTTCTTCTGCTATACATGTTTAAAAATCACTATAACTGCGTCTATTTTTTAAAAACGGCGGCAATGAATGAATACTCGCACTTCTGAAAATTTTATTTTTTTTCTGTTGCCAACAGTGGTATAGTGGCGTTCAAAATCATTGAAATCCATAGATTATTTATTCAACTAATAGATTAAAATCGATTATTCACCAAAGACACATAGAACGTGAAAAAATTCGTGTCCAATCAACGCGAAGGAACAATGGTTCAACATATGAACCATGGACGCGCGAGGGCTTGCGTAAGCGTGGTTCATATGTTGAACCATGGACGTTTCACGGGTTAATTTCCGTTAACATTATTGAATACGAAAAAGACCCCAACAGCGATGACATTATCCTCGTACTGCGTTCGCAAAGTGCTTAACATCCCCGACAGATGGCGACAGCGCCGTAATTAAAGTTACAAGTGGCATTAACGTGTTTTATTGCTGTGCGCTCATGGATTTGTCACTGAAAAGGCAGGCACTATAAAAGTATTGTTTGGAACAGTACAGTTTTCTGTGACCTGTAAGCCACTGTTATATTTTCGAATAATATGGCTTTTAAACTAGCTGCGTTTTACCGTCTGTACTATGGAGAATGTTCTGATGAGCTCTTTCAATTAGTCCCATCCTCCCCTTTCCTACACAGGACAACACGTGCAGGGCTTAAATGTCACCCGCACACGGTGAAGAATATTCGATCAAGAACCAAGCGGTTCGGTGACTCTTTCCTTTGTCGCATTAAGGCCAAGAATTCATTACCAGCTCACGTGTTTCCATCTTCCTACAGTCCCGGGTCCTTTAAGCGGGGCATGAAAAAGCATATGATAAGGCCGTCAAGCTGAGTGACACATGTAAGTAATGGTAACCCTCTTTTCTGAGACTTTGCCTTCAGCTTACCATCGGGTAAGATGAAGTCTAATTAACGTGTCCTATATAACAAAGTACCCTGGTTTTGCCTGGGTGCGGATAAGACCTTACCCGTGGGCTTTCAAAATAATTTATTTTATACAAACCTTCACCCTTATACAAAGCAATTCGTTGGCTGGCGTATTGTGGAATATAATGATGAATGTATGGGACTAGCCCACGTTTTTCGACGTTTATGGCGTTTAATGACAATCGTACGTCAATCCCATATGGGAGAGTCGGTTATATTAGACTACTTTTGACTTGGACTCTGATATTTATTTTATAAAAGATCTTAGAAAGATTAATAGATATGTTAATAAATAAAAAACTGTTATTTAAGTTTGAAATGTAATATACATAACCTGTTGATGTGCCTAATAAAATAAATAAATGAAATAAAGTTTAATATCTTGATTATCATATGAGAAAAGTACAATGTCTTGCCTTCACGTTAGGTTAGATAAAATGTAGTTTTTGTAGCAGTCTGCCACAGGTACAATTTAGTAGACTAGTCGTTTAAATTGTACCATAGGTATTTAAATTGTACCAGACAGTAAAATACTACATAAAAAAGGCTTATTTCAGATCAGATTGGTGCGTTTAGTTTCCTTCGCCAGAAACAAAAATATAGCCTACACATACTGGTTGCGCCGATGTAGAAGCTGTATTTCTTGACGTGGAAACACACTCTTTCTATACCCGTCTCCTCTCCCGCACTAACCATAGAATAGGACTAGATAGCTTCCGTCCGCCATTTGTGATATAGACACTCAGTCTCGCTTTGAACTAGCCAGCGTAAGGACGGCCGCGCTCGCGTCTCTCAAAAATGATTAATATTTGTTACATTTTTACCGCTTCATAGACCTTTACCGATCGGATTGTGCCTCTCGTGTGTTCCTCAAGTGATCTAGTGACGCTGACGGCAGCTCCTGAGCAAGGAAGAGAAGATCCGTGTACCGGCTGCGATGAAAACACGTGTGTCGTGAAGGTTAGTGCATCCTCTCCTAATTTCTCGGGTTGCATTCATTGCTTGGATCACGCCCGCGGCAACCCGACCACCTGTCTTTTGTGTGTAAAGCGTCAATGGAACAGTTAGCTACTTCCCGCAATACAGTCCATTACCGCACGTTGCCAAGCGCCACCATTTTTGGTCCGGATCGAGCCGGATTCTTAGCCGTAGTTCGTATTTTGTTATTATTCTAATGGGAATAAGCGCATCGCACCTAAGTGCCTGGTTATTTTAGTAGAAAACCCCGCATCCAGACATTTAGGCTTAGATCTTAGGTATACTAGACACCCTAGTGCATAGGCACAGTGTAATACCTAACGCATTTGGCTTTGTTTTATTTTTTTCAATTACGTTGCTCGCTCGCCGCTGGCTCGCGTCGTATTTGCCTGGTACCTGCGTGGGTAGACACGTGGTTGTACCTCATTCCAATTCATACGAAAGTATTTTAATTTGAATAGATATTACGCAATACTTAGTCCCTGAAATAATAGTTGAACCTAGACAGCGACCATCGCGTAGGTACGACCTTGTTGCTATGCGCGTTTGTTCAAGCGTGCATTCACAGTTGTAGGTACCTACCTATCTGCCGAGTGTCGCTCGCGCCGCCTCGCTGCTCTGTACCGCTAAGATTAAGTCATTTCATATTTGTTGTTTACCGCACTTTAGTTTGAGATTTAATTGTAAACATGTCCCCAAAGGTTGATAAGACCGGTAAGGTTCAATTGAAACTTTTATACGCTAAAAAAGAAATGATTTACTCTCGCGTACAATCGATTTATGATAATGCACTTAAAACCTCTGATTTGGTCATCAGAGATTCGTTCTTGTGTTCTATAGAAAACTTAGATAGTCTACGCGCGGATTTCGAAACCTTAGTACATGACATCAACGTTTTAGAGTTGAATTTGAATCCCGATTACTCAGTGAGTTATCAAGCCTTGTCGTCGTTTGACGATTTGTATTGTCGTATCAAACGCGTCGCTAGGAGTTTGGAGAAGCCGGCTGACCTACCCAACCCCACTCGCGACCGACCTAAGTTGCCACCAATTCAAATACCCGAGTTTGATGGTAACATTCGCAATTGGTGTCTATTTATAGATAGTTTTGAGAATACAATAGATAAGAACGATTCGTTGACAGACCACGAAAAGTTGCATTATCTCGTTGAAAAATTGACTGGTAAAGCTATAACCGTTTGCGCTGGAATTACGTTTAGTGCCGAGAATTATAATTTAATTTTAAATACTTTGAAAGCTAGGTATGAGGATAAAAGATCGGTAGCTAACGCCTATTTAGATCAGATGTTTGATTTGAAATCTATTACGGCATGTAACGATCAAAACTTAGAGAAATTTCTAGATACTTTCGCGTCAGCTGTTCGCGCCGTAAAGAACCTAAAGATCGATGACCTCTGCGACTTCGTATTTTTGTATATGGGTTTAAGGAAATTAGATTCCGAAACCATTCGTTTGTTTGAGTCGGATCATCGCGGCAATAAAATTCCTAAGTTCGAAGACTTAGAAAGTTTTGTTCGCGAGCATATAAAAGTATTGCAGCGCTCTTCATCGAAACATGAAGGCGCGAAGATAGTTGTTGATTCTGCACGCAAAGTAGATGCGTCATCGAAGTCACTGAGGTCAACTCATACTTATGTTAGTACCGCACCAGCACGTGTACAGTCACCTGTTTGCTCTTTGTGTAGCACTCATCATTCGCAACTGTACAGGTGTCCTGGTTTTCTAAAATTGTCGCCTAGTGATCGTTATAAATTTGTTCGCGCTAATAATTTTTGTTTTAATTGTCTCGGTACTAAACACCGCGTTGTTTTATGTAATAGTAGAAATAGTTGTCGCAAATGTCAAGCGAGACACCACACTTTGCTTCATTTTGAGAATAGTAATGCCGCATCCAATGTGAGCACGGTTGGCTCGTCGAGCGGTGACACACGGCAGCCTGCGCCGCAGCCGCAGCCCGCGCTCGCGCGCGCTCCGGCCCGCCCGGTGACCGCCGCGGATGACGTCACCTTGTGTTCGTTCTCCGCTAGTGCTGCACTCACTACTGTGTGTCTTGCGACCGCTCGCGTTGTTATTGTTGATGCATTAGGTAAGCCGCGCATTGTTCGAGCGCTGTTAGATGGCGCTTCGCAAAGTAATTTTATTACTCAAGATTGTTGTCGGCGTCTTGGTTTCAATGTTGATAAGCGTTCAACCCGCTCAGTGGTGAAGGGTTTTGGAAGCTTACAGTCAGCTGTTCGTGGCACCGTTAAAACAAGGTTTAGATCTCGTTTTAATAATAATATTTGGTTTGACATGGATTCGCTCGTTATAGATAGAATAGCTGAACAGTTGCCTACCGTCCCGGTTGACACGTCTTTATTAACGAAATTTAAAGACTTGCCTTTAGCAGATGAGACTTACGCTGTTCCTGGAGTCGTCGATATATTGATCGGCGCTTCGATTCTCCCGCACCTCCAGTTATCACGTAAGGTTCAAGGGGGACCGACGTACCCCGCTCCGCACGCACTGGAAACAGTTCTTGGTTTTGTTATAATTGGTTCCGCACCCGCTTCTATGGATAGTTTTAGTCACTCGACTGCTTCGTTCTGTTGCACCGTCGAGCCGCCACTGGAGTCTACCATCCGCAAGTTTTCGCTCGGTGGCTCCCGTGTATCCGCTGAAAAACGCTTTCTTTGTTTGGAACGAAAGATGCAGGCGTCCCCAAAGTCGAAGCGGGCCTATGATGAGGTTGTTAACGAATATTTAGATAAAGGTTACATCTCACCTGCGCCTGCGGACACTGGCGGGACCCAGCCTTCGTACATTATCCCGCACCGCGGAGTTATTAGAGAAGATAAGCTTACTACTAAAACTCCGTGTAGTTTTGGATGGCAGTGCTAAGACTAGCACTTCCGTGTCGCTTAATGACATAATTGTAAATTTTCGCATTAATATTAGTAATTTTTAGCTTTTAGGACTCAACAGTCGCTTTGTGTTGGGCCCACTCTTCGCCCCATCGTTGGGACACATTCGTCGCTAATAGAGTGGCAAAAATTCAATCTGAATTGGCGCCACATAATCTCTTTCACGTTGCTGGCACCGACAACCCAGCCGATTGTCTCTCTCGTGGATTGCTTCCTTCGCAAATTTTAGATCACCCGTTATGGTTTAGTGGACCGTCCTGGATTCATGCCGCGTTAGATGGGTGGCCAGTTAGTCAATTCAATCCCACTACGGTTTCCGAACCACCCGAGGAGAAGAAGCACTCGCTTGTTGTATCGGTCCCGCGTGAAGAGACCCTTATTTGTTGTTGGCTAATCGCGTCTCGTCTTGGTCGAGACTGTTGCGTTGTGTTGTTTGTTCGCCTCTGCCCTCTGCCTAGCCAGCGGTAGGCACGAGCTCCAATCTAGGTTTATATTTTAGTTGTTATTTCCCAAACCTAGATTTAGATTAGACTTTAGATTTGTTTCGCATTTGTCGTTTCGAAGGTAACCCTTCAAGCCGGGGGGAATGGTTGCGCCGACGTAGAAGCTGTATTTCTTGACGTGGAAACACACTCTTTCTATACCCGTCTCCTCTCCCGCACTAACCATAGAATAGGACTAGATAGCTTCCGTCCGCCATTTGTGATATAGACACTCAGTCTCGCTTTGAACTAGCCAGCGTAAGGACGGCCGCGCTCGCGTCTCTCAAAAATGATTAATATTTGTTACATTTTTACCGCTTCATAGACCTTTACCGATCGGATTGTGCCTCTCGTGTGTTCCTCAAGTGATCTAGTGACGCTGACGGCAGCTCCTGAGCAAGGAAGAGAAGATCCGTGTACCGGCTGCGATGAAAACACGTGTGTCGTGAAGGTTAGTGCATCCTCTCCTAATTTCTCGGGTTGCATTCATTGCTTGGATCACGCCCGCGGCAACCCGACCACCTGTCTTTTGTGTGTAAAGCGTCAATGGAACAGTTAGCTACTTCCCGCAATACAGTCCATTACCGCACGTTGCCAAGCGCCACCACATACATATACCTGGAAAGCCCCTTCAGGGTAGGTAGAGGTATATCAACACCCACATTTCACCAACTATCATTTTCGGTCCCACGTAATTAGGGGCGAACCTACTGTTAAATGGGCACAAACCATATGTAGCTGATTATTTTTATACAAAAATTAAATTATATGTATTTGTATGAAAATAGTCCGGTAACTAGTGGTCCGATTTAATGAACCAGGTAAATTTTTAATTAAACAAATGCAACGACCTAGCTTCAAAACGTAGTCGCACCACGCATAATATAACATAAACTCACACCTATATCCCCGAAGGAGTAGGCAGAGGTGCTAGCACCCACATTTCGCCAGTTTGTGTTTAGGTCCCAATGATTTTGCCCCCCCCTATTGCCATTAGCCATATAAACCTACGATAAATACACACATAACTTCGAAAAGCATCGAAAAGTTATTGGTGTGTGCCATGGTAAAACCTGAGATCGAATCCGAAACCTCGTCTCAGCAGTCCATTACCCATACCACTAGGCTAACGCAGTAGTATAAAAATCTAGATAAAATTTGTAGTTATATAGCGTAGACTCTGTAGTTTCAGTTTATCAGTATGAAAATTAATAACAAATGTTTTTCTTCGCTCCCATACACAATTCTCGTTTGATGTTAAAAAATGGATCCTAGACTCCGAGGTGAAGGTTTCGGATGCGACTGTGATAAACGCTTGAATGAAAAAGAAGAAGGTCGTGTCAAAATGCCTGGGTATTTTAGAGTAAGTATTATGCGCAAATACAAACTCGACGCATAAAACGTAGCGTAGACCAGGCGCAGGGCGCGCCGTAGTAGCGGCGGTAAGACCCATCATGGGGCAGTGGCTAGAGAGGCCACACGGCAGCTTCTCGTACCGTCTGACGCAGATGACCATCGAGCACGGGTGCTTCGGGAAGTATCTGCGTCGGATGGAGAGAGAGCCAACGTCCAAGTGCCATCACTGCGACGCGAGAGAGGTCTCGGGGCCGCACACGCGCACTGAGTGTCCGGCGTGGGAAACGCCGAGGCGGGAGCTTGTTGCGGCCCTGGGAGTGAGGGTTCTCACGCTCTCCACCTTGCTCGCGACAATGGTCCGCTGCGGGGATGCGTGGGCGGCCGGCGCCTCCTTCTACGAGCAAGTAATGCTCGTGAAGGAGGAGGCGGGGCGGGAGCGGCAGCGGGAGCGTCGAAGGATCGCAAGACAAGCTGTCCGCGTACGAAGGCAACTCGGGCGTCGGACGTCGATGAACGACCTCCGCCCCCCATGAGCGCCGCCTGTCACCCTGGCAAAAGCAGGCTGCGGCGGTGGCGCGCGTGACGCGCATCCCCGTTTCCGGGGACGAGTTGGGGACTCTGTAGTCCCCACACCCGAGAAGAGGGTCAGATCGTGAGAGATGGCCCTGGGTCGGCCGGGGTGCGAGGGATATGCCTGTCAACCTTATCTTCGGCAACCAAAACGACCCACAGGTGGCGTGCGTTTTAGTCGATTCGAGTCCGACATAACCTCTTCCACCGGCTCCGGTGGGGAGGTATCCGCGGGGATATTGCGCACGTAAAAACAAAAAGCATCATGTTGAGCAATTTCTAAAATAACTTATAAACACTTCTATTCGTAATAACTATTTGACGTCCCATTTTAAAAAAGATAAGCTAAGATATTATATATTGTACACCATAAAAGTATTTTAAGATAACAATTTAAAAATAATTATAATGCACAATGGGCGGCCTTATCGCTAATAGCGATTTCTCACAGGCAACTAAATAATAAACATTGATATTGTAGTATTAAATAAATTGCGATAGAATTCGTTAAAAGTAGTTTTATTTCAACAATTTAACTGTAAAATTAGACAGATATATACAGCGCAGACTCAATAATAGTGCCCGGAATACGGCATTATGCTCACGCCCTATTACGTGATATCGAATACAATTATTGGTAAAATGTGTTAATTCACATCTGCCTAACCCTCTGGGATAAAGGTATAAATATATGTATGTATGTATGTATGTATGTATGTATATATGTTTATTTCAACAATAAATAATGTTTGCAGTTAAGAATTAAAATAATTAGAGCAAAAATGTCTAATTACCATGACAATGTGCCCCGTGAGTCGTCGTGCGCGAGTAATGGCCGCCGCCACCAGCCGTCACTCATTAAATTGATGAGTGATGACGTGGGCAGCGAGGGCCATGAAACGAGCTTTTCGAGTTTAATGTTGTGAGAAAAATTTGAAACTGGCGGGTTTGCGTGAAAGGATTAATTACTGTAGGATAAGCTCGTGGAGTGTGCCTACTCTGGAGGGAAATAGGCGTGAGCGTATTTATATATGTATGCGTGTATGTATTTTTTTTAATAATTTTGATCGAAATGAATGCACCCAGATCCAGATAGTAAGCTAGAGTGCTGGCCAGTGAAAGGCTGCTATTTCAATGGATTTCTTATATAACTTTTAAACTATCGCGTTCTATTTTATACAATAATATTAACGGGAATTAACGGGATCATAGTATAGGTACATGCATAACTTTGGTTTGCCTGGCGTTTCGACCAGGTTACACCGCCCGTGATCACATGCCATTAGTAGGGGCGATGCGCGTAACGAACGAGCGCGGAAGAGGGTAGATCGATATGGTCTGCCCAATAACAATTAGCTCAGCGGTCGTCAGTGCACCATGATCATGGCGCTTGTAACAGCGCCGAAATATCGGTTACTCAGCGAAAATAATAAAATGGTAAATATCCCGGCGAGTTTCACACTATTAATGTGAATGACAATGTCAATCTCAAATCATACACCACCTGCCGAATTTCAAGATTGTACGTACGTACGATTTCGTGATTGATTAGTAAGTGAAGGGACATTAGAAAGTTTCTTCAGGGTTGACAGACGAATGTAACGCCCCTGATGTTGCACACGTCCATAGGCTACGGTAACCACTTCCCATGAGTTGGGCTGTGTGCTTGTCTGCCACCTAAGTGGTATATAAAAAGCGATATTTTACTTTTATAAATATAGTATAAATAGAATTGTAGTACCTGATCTCTGTACAATCATAATTTATGACGATGTATTGACGGACAATCTACATCTACCAATACCTATTTTTTACTGTGCGCAAAATCCTCACGAATACGCATAAAATTGCGCAAAATCCACCAATCCAGTGAGGGAGGTTATGTCGGAATTCAACCGATTGAAGCGCAAACCGACTGTGTGGGTCGCAGATTGCCGGAGGTGAAATTATCTGACACATATCCCTCGCACTCCGGCTGACCCAAGACCACGGATTCCCGTCCATATCTCGTCCCCGGGTATCTACTACACACCACCATTGCGGCATGCTCTTGCTAGTGTGGCAGGTGGCTTCAACCGTCACCCTTAGGCCCGGCCCTCTACCAATACCAATACCAATTCACTCACACACACTTATATTAGGAATTTGTCGCTTGTTTCATGGCCTCAAATTTCATTCTTGACTGGTGGCGAACTTGCCACGGCTAATGGCGTGGAGCGGAGCAGAGCTGGGCTGCGATTTTGCGGGTACACCGATTACAAAACGAGACCTTGGCGTGTTTTGATGGATTTGTATTATGTTACTTTTAACATCACTTCTTGTTTTGTGTTTAATAATAATAATAATAATAAATATTCTTTATTGTACACCAAAATACACAAATGAACATGGATTTTATATATAATAAATGTACAATGGGCGGCCTTATTGCAAACAACAATCTCTTCCAGGCAACCTTTGGATGGACAGGAGTGTATAGAAATAAAAGTGGGTTTATGGTGTAAAAATCAATTTACAGACTACTTATTATACCAATTGACGTGTCCAATATAAAAAAAAAAAAAAAACTTAATAAAAATTACTCAGATGAAATAATAATACATATACACTACATACAATACAAACTATATCCAAATACAATACACACTAGATCTACATACAATACACACCATATCTACATACAATACACACAATACTTACATACTAGAATACATAAAATACCTATAAACAACTTATATTCGTACAGACATACACTTATGAAATATATAATACACACATAGTTACAGACGTCTTATATTGACAGATAATATAAATTATAAAAAATTTAATATAAATTATTGTACTTTTTAGTATTCCAACTATCCGTATCGACTGACATAGATGTCCGTATGACAACCACTAACGACGTCTTAACATGCTCTCAGAGGGGGACCAGCCCAAAGCATATAGCCACATTTAAGCATATTTGAACTGAGTGGGAATCGAACCCGCACCCCCTGCGCAGCAGTCGTGTTCACTAGAAGGGTCACCCATCTTAAACCTGATTCAATCAATGAACTAACAGTGTTGTGCAAAAGTTGTGAAGAAAAAGTACGAATTTGGATTTGGAGGCTGCGGCCACGGGGGCGTCGTCCATCGGGGGCGTTAGTCACGGAACCTCAGATGTACCATGCATCTGAGGTTCCGTGGCTTACGCTACTATAGTCAACGATAGTTCCCCGAAGTCAGCAAATGGCTCACCCCCTATTATGTGGGACTAAATTCAATGATTGGTGAAATGTGTGTGTTAATGGACCTCTGCTTAACTCTCCGGGGATAGAGGCGTGATTCAAATTCAAATTCATTTATTTGCTTAAATGTGGTTACAAAGATGTCAGGTCCAATAGTTTTGTGCGGCACATTTACCATTTTATGGCATGCAAACATTTAATTACACATCATTACGAATACAATCATTAAATAACATTAGTTCAGCACATGTCCTTTAAGTCAATTGAAATTCTACATATTATAGTCAGAATTTTAATTCGATTCCAGATTTGACATTAGCTACTGTCATTTTGTGAAATAATGAAACCACATAATAGTGTTGTGATGAACACAAAAATCGATAAACAATCAGTGTCTGTGCCCATCAGTGTGCCAAGTAAAGACTAAATTATTGATTTTTATTTAAATAAATACATAATTATTCATAATAATATGCGTATCCCATGTTGTCAAAGAAGAGGAAAAAATTAGTAGGCTAGATATGTTAATTGACAATATCACAGACACATTTATAATAAATGTTACAGAAAGTGATAGCGATAGCGATGACGGCCACAATTTATAAAATAAATTATTACCATAATACATGTATCTGTTTTATTTGTCATGTTCCTTCATGATCACATTTTTTTATTTATCTCACACACAATTATAAAAGAAAAGTCTCAGATCGTTAATTAATCGTTAAAACTAAATTATCGGTTCAGAAATATTTAATTTCCTGATATACTTAGTTTACGAGAGTAAAATTATAAACGAGAAGAATCGATCCGGAAATATTCCATTTCCATATCGAATAATTTCGCAACGTCACTATTTAGTACTTGTCATAACGTTGCAACACTGAAATTGTCAAATCTGGAATCAAATTAAAATTCCGAGTACAGTCACAAAAATAATGTCAAAACATAAAATGAAACAAATAAGATATTCTATTATAATATACAATTACTTACAAATTAATATAAAATTATGCTAACTATACAATATATACAAAAATGGAATAGAGAAAAAGAGGGAGACTGTAATTTTAGGCATCGAAAAATTCCTCCCCATCGATCTCTACTGGTACCGTGCCCAAGAGGCTGGCGGCATTACCACGCTGAATGGCGATGCCAATTCTTTGAGCGAGGTAAAGGCCAGCCTTATGGTCACGGGATGCGTCGATTAGTCGCTTCGCTATTTCTTTTGCTTCGCTTGGACCCCACGGACCCAACGTTTCGACTCCAAACGGCTCAAAAATATAATTACCAGTTAAATTGGTATATTTGCGCCGTTTGAGAGTCTCCGCTGATGCAGCAGCAGCGCATGCGTAGTCCATCGTACTTGGAAGATGGGAAGGCGCCAGGGTGTCGACACAAGTTGCATCCCACACCAAAGGCCTACCCATCTTCCAAGGTATCAACGACATACCGTCCGGTCTCTTACCATCGTCGCGAGCCAAGCCAACAGGTTCAAGTTTAGCTGGCACGCCGGCGGTGACAAGAGCTCGACGGATAATGTCGTTAATGTTTGCATGTCGGGACATGCGGCCTGCGCTCCTGTTGCAAGACAATCCGTGATGTCCAAGGCTATCGACAGCTTCTCCACAGAGACACCAATGCGGAGAAACACACGGTGCACCTAAACGGAGGCAAGTCGCAATGCGGAAGGTAGTGTCGTCCAACATTGTTCCAATGTTGGGCGAAGGAAGTGCCTGGAGCCATACACCAGATTCCCATTCACCCACAGCCAATAGACGAGCGCGCTCAGCAGCGCTGGTAGCTGTACTGATTAAATGTTTTTTAACACCAATACTGAGCGGCTCATCCCATTGCCTTTGGGAAGATGGATTGGCGGGCATGGCGGCAGTTGGACAAGTCATTTTCCAAGCATTATTTTCAAGCAGTATTAGCTTCGGCCTTACCTGGCACATCCGAATTAATCAGTGAAGGAGATAGAATTTTCCTGACTAATTCTTCAGTGCCATAGACCGACGACAAAAATGCTGGCATACTTACATCTGCAATTTTGCGAACGCCGAGGCCCCCGAGACGAACTGGAAGAGACGCCTGAAGCCACACTCGATCGTTCAAATTTATATTTAAAATTTTGCATAGAGTGTCTTGCAGCACTTTATCCACTTGACCTAAAAGTTCCAAAAATTTAAAAAGTTGAGTTGAACGCAGAGCATGTGTAAATTTTGGTACGAAAAGACAATGCCGAATAATGGTGAAAGCTGAATGTACATTAATTTGGTACAATCGCTCCGAAACATCACAAAAAAAAATTATTTTGTCGGAGTAGCTATTGAAACAGGACTACCAACAAATAGAAGTGCTTATCAAAATCATAATTTAATGGAATAAATTAAATTTAATTAAAAAAAATACATATTCTTAAAACTTAATCAAAACTAAATCTACTAGAACATAATTTACTTAGTGAGTAAAAAAAACACACACACACAAACACCCACACGCACACCCCCACACACACACACACCCACACACACACACCCACACACATACACACACAATCATATAATTTACATACCTCATCATCATTCATTTTATCACCATTTTTATCATATATTTACATATACTCGTGTGCACACTCACTTGCGCGCATCCTCTCACTTTTACTTCGCACACACAGGCAACATAAGTACATCCAAGCAACCTTACCAGTAACATAAACAGTCGAGCGACCCAAACATTCACTCACAAAAGATAGTGTTCATAAATAAAATCTCGTGCCGAACACTGTCCCTCATAGTACAGGTTTTATACCTAGTTTAAGGAACAGAGTTACCTATTTCCAATGCTGCAAACAATTAGTCTTATTGTATACCAATAGCTTTAGCTCACCTTTGTCCAGCAACTCTTGTAATGTAATTGTCTGTATTGTGTTTCTTTTGCTCCAATAAAGATTATTATTAATGCTAAAAAAAAAAAAAAAAAAAATTCTCTTCCACAAAAGACTCGTAGGCATCTTCAAGAGTTGGCGACCCAAGGAGGCGGAGAGAACTTTTTTGTAAAACTTTTAAATTTGGAGCCAAAGCATTGAATTTTGAGAGAACCGAAAGATTGTCAATTTGATCACTGAGAAAAATTTCACATTTGGTGGGATTTAGTTCTAGGCCGATTGAACTAAATTCTTCTTTAAGTAACGCCAAATCTTTTAATACTGTTTCTACATCGCCTCCGAGAGTACCATCATCTAGATACCAAACGTTAAATTTGGAATTTAGTCGCTGAATTATAGGGTGAATAGCCAGGCTGAAAATGACTGGCCCAAGAGGATCACCTTGTTGACATCCTACTGCTGAATTTAAAATATTTTCCTTATAAAGTAATTTAGAAGGATGCCTATAGCACTGCCAGAGAAATTTAAAAAATTTGGGGATTTCCAATTTGGCCTGTGTCAACAGAGTGTCCCTTTTAACAGAGTTAAAGGCATTCCTCAAGTCAACTTTGAGGATAACCTCACCTCCACTGCAGCCAAGGAACGTAGATAAGTCATGTACAGCAGCCTCACAGCCCCCTTTGGGGACGAAGCCGAGTTGGAGGGGCTGGAATTTATCTGTGAGAGAGTCTCTATATGCTCTAGGTACAACACAGCTTGGCTGCTATTCGCCTGTATGTACAGCCTACGGCAATGGGACGAATGCCACCATCTTTTTTACGCAAGGCGCAGAGATTAGCGCCGTACAGTAAATCAATGATACCCTCGTCCACATTGCCGGACAACATAAGGTTAATTAAGGCCGTTAGTTCTTTCAAGAGTGCGTCGCCAGATTCTCCGACGCTTACGCCGGTAAGGTCCTTGAGGTGCTGAGGGGTAAAGCCATCGAGGCCGCCGGCAGACCCACTCCAGAAAGAGCCAACGGCTGCTATCACGTCCTTGGCTGAAATACTGAGACAATCACCGTCCGACTCCAGAGGCTCAGGGAAGGAAAGGTTATCAGCAGGTGATGGGTGCTTGCTTTGCAAATCTGCCAGAGTATCTGGCGAGCATGGCGCTATAACATCACTATACCATATATGTATGTATGTATTTTTTCTGTCTTGGTTATGTTTTTAATAATAAATTATATCAACTTCGAAGTACGAATAGGAGTTCATCGGCATCCCAACTTCTTTTACCATATTTTCATTTCAATTCAATTGCAACTGTAATTTTAAAATATCCTGAATGAGGCCATAAGAAATATATCTCTAATATAGTTCCGGTTTAATCTCAGTGCCGTAAACGTACAAATTCCAACGTCAAAATAAAACTTGCTTTTATTAGATTTATTCAAATCATAAGCGGAAGCGGAATAGACATATTAGTACAAACTATACAACGCTATCAAGACTCTAATTTGGCAAATATTCTAATACAGATGTTTTACATTCACACATTTAAAAAAAACTACAATAAGCAAGCAAATGGTACTTGAAACCGTTAAGCCGTTTTCTCATTACATACATACACCTTTTACCCTGGAGGGTTAGGCAGAGGTGAATTAACATCCACATTTCACCAATAATTATATTCGGTCCCACGTAATAGGGGGTGAGCTTATTACCGTATTCCGGGCACTACTGTTGACTCGAGTCATGCATCCGAGGCTGAGTCTTGGCTGTATAGATCTGTCTGATGTTATACAGCCTTATCCCTTAGTCACCTTGTACGCCGCATGGGAAGAGATGGGGTGGCCCTAATTCTACTCTGCCGGAAACCACGCGGTTTTCACATTATCCGGTCCGATATAGGTCTCGGACGATGATAGCCGATAATAGCTGACACCATGGACTGTTTTTACATTTATCCGATAAAAGGAGATGGATTCGCTTTCACACATTCTTGGGCCTAAATGTAAAAAGTTGAGAGTGACCTCAAGCGAGAGCTTATACATTATTAAACCATCCCTGAAAAATCTGCAGATTTTGAACATCAGAGAGCAGAGTTATAAGAGATTTAGTAAGTGAGGTTATGCAAGAAATTAACATTTTTGATCTATCATTTCTACGTTTTTTTATAGAAAGTAATTATTTTTATTGTAAAAGATTGATATATTATGTACTCAGGGATAATGTTAGAAAACTTACAAATAGATTTTAAAGATATGTTTTACAAAGATGTCTTGTTAAAAAAAAAACTCTTTAAATAATTATTATATTTTATTTTTCTTCAATAATAATTAGAATATCGTCTAAGAAGTGCGCAGGGGGAATTACATTACCTTGGTACCTAGCCCAACCAAGGTACTATATAATTGACATTATGTGTGCGCAGCGGCCTACAGTTCGTTTACCTACAATAAAAAATCCGAGGATTGCTTTTCTACCTCGTAGAGAGTTGTCGACTAAGATGTATACAAAATACGTCTTGCGACTTATATGTCTGGTCTGAATGCGTCCCCTTAGCATCCATGCAGAGTTAGAAGCTCTCTCGAAGCAGGCTGCTGCTGACCACCATCTATAATGAAGCCTTCATTACCTCTTAGATGCTCACCATAGTATAAACGTGCCTGCTTTATCTGATATGTCCCTAAATATATTAGAATTAATTAATTTTCTGTAAGCTGGGGAAAATCATTCAAGTTATCATTCAATTCAATTTTTCTATATGGCGAGTGATTCAAGTTATCATTGTAAACCGTAATTGTAATAACTGATTGACTGAAAGTCAGGAAGCTGTCAGTTGTCACAGCACAGATTAATACGACTTATACAGTTGATAAACAAGAGAATTATTTAATGGATTAACGAAAATCAATTCAGAATTATTTTTTTATTCAGGATATCGGATATCGGATATCGGATATCGGATATCGGATATCGGATATCGGATATCGGATATCGGATATCGGATATCAGATCGGACACCGATGTCGGATCGGATAGTGAGTAAACGCTCTTTTACACAACAGAGGTCGTATACTTATATCTTTTACGTTTACTTATATAGATCAACAGTGTACTTATATTTTGTTTAATTGTATTTTTGGGTTACCTCAAAAATTTCACAGTATCACGTCGATCTTGACTAGCAAAACACTTGAAATGATCTTATGCCGTGATATTGCACTCTTCCTGTTGACTGATTGTTCTGATATTTTGGTACACACCTTCAGCTCGAACGATAATTATAATTTAAATCAATAAGGCCTACCGCAATCCACTGCTGGACATAAAACTCTTCCCATGTGCGCCATTACGTCCGATCTTTCGCTTTCCTATTGAAATTAATAAAACAGTTTGGTATTAACATCATTAGTACTTAATTTCGAGTCAAGATTGGTCCAATGCTGCTAATTGACGGAACAAGCCACGGCGGACGGAAGAGTGACCAATCAAAGAAATAAGCCGACCCCTGTCTCCAAATTCCAAAGCACAAACTTTGAACGACAACTGGGAAATTGCTATCAAGTTTCTTGAAAAATCGCTTCTTTTTTGTGCCTTACACGCCTATAAACTTTTGACGCACATATCACCACCAAGTTTTAAGATTATCAAGTTAGTTTTACGACATTCCTTTCAGAACCGCCATCCAATAGATATTGGGGAATAGTTTTTTGATAGATTTTTTTAAAAGAACTCGGACTTCCGTTATCGCGTTCTTATGAGAAAATATATTTAAGAATAGAAAATAAAAAATCTGACATGTAAAAGCTAAAAACTAGTATCTAGAAAATCCTTGTCTAATAAATGTAAAATTACTGCGTGTACGTTTGTTGTGTCAGTTGAGGAGTAAAAGCCGGAAAGTTGACGGAACTCCGATGTGAGAGTCTCGGATACAACTGGGACTAACCCGAATGTTCGGACCAATGAAATTAACCTAAGTAACAATATATATCAATGGCTCGGACTAAATAAATAATATAGACGAAACGCATAAAACTAGCGTGTGAAGCCGCATAAAGTAATACTAACAGTAGAGAAGGCGTAGATGGAATTCGATAGTTACTTGAACGCGTCAAATTAAGATAGGGGAGGTTAGTTATAAAAAAAAGGCCATTGGATTTGTACGTACGCGTCAGATTAAGTTAAGGGAATTTAGTTACTAACTAACAAGTGTCCACTTTGCTTTTCTGCGGTTTTACGCGTAACCTTTGAGCGTGGGAAGGTATCAAAGTTGCAAAAAGTGAAGGCTGAATTAACGCGAGCGCGGTCAATTTTTGTTTTCATTTTAGAGGCAAGCATATCAGAATTACTGTAAATAATTAAATGACACTACAAAAATACAATAAGTTAATTAAGATTCATGAAATTATGTATATATTTATTATGTTGTTATGTAGACGCTTCACCACTGAAAGTATTAACATTATATACTATTATTCGTTTTATCTTATCATAGCCGCGTGGTTCTCGGTTGAGTAGAATTTGGGCCACCCCATCTCTTCCCATGCGATGACATAAAGGGCGACTAAGGGATAGGGCTGTTTAACATCAGACATATACACATATACAGCTGTGGGTGTTAATTCACCTCCACCTATCCCTTCAGGGATAAAGGCGTGATTACTACACCATATCTTTTGTTTTTATAACATTATTGTCCATCCCAAGTTTGCCTGGAAGAAATCGCTTCATCGATTAGGCCGCCCATTGTACATACATTGAACTGTATACATACTTGTCCTACTGTAAATCTGTTGGTGTACAATAAAGAATTATCTATCTATCTATCTGTCTATATGTATGTATGTATGTTCTATCACCTAGTCTACCAATTCAAATAGGTTTCCGCGACGCAAATTTAGCATCATCGGCTCCCTTAGGTACTATAAAGTAGTACCATTTCGCTCGCACTCTTTGTGTGCACGCGCGAGTGCGAGAGGCTTATGTAGCTACACACGCTTGTTCTATGCGTTCCGTCTAAAGATTTCATTCTTTTAGTATGAGCCCGAAGATAAGATTGACATTGGAACTTAAATAAAAAGTAACAAACGACTTTAAATTCTTTTAAAATGTGAGTTTATATTTGATATAAATAACTTACCGAAAAGCAGCAAGAGCCGTAATTTTCTTATCGCCTGGCATCGCTCCAAGAGCAATATTTTGTTATTATTTTAACAGTTACAAACTGTCGAGTCAAGTCAATTTCCTAGTAATAATAATTTATTCTTAATATGCTTTCTTTTTAATAACACGAAGTGAAGCAATGTGATACAAAATGGTGTCTTAAGAGTCCCATTCTTAATTGAATTGCATAGTGTAAGGTCGTATACAGAAAGAAAACTGGTAACCTATCAGCGTTTATAAGAACTGACCCACGCGGGTAACTGGCGCAGACGCAGGTATTTATATGAACAAGCGCTAATAGGCGCCGAGGGTCACCGACAAGCTCCGACAATCTTCGACACGAGTCAGTCAGCGCTGGTCACTGGCACCGCCTGCCCTTTAAAATTATTGAACAACAACAATACGCGTATATTTGTGGTAAATAGAGAAATAAATTCTTTTTTAAACAACTTATGTGGCAGACAAGCACACGGCCCACCTGATGGAAAGTGGTCACCGTGACCTATGAACGTGTGTAACACCAGGGCAGTCACACCCGTGCTGTCAACCCTGTAAGAACAGAGATTTTTGTGCCGTCAGTGCTGAACACAAAATCAGGATAAGCCTTTCGTCTTCCCACTGACAGAATATGACGTGTTGATTTCCTTATTTTTCAGTAAACAACCTGTGTCGTCAACTCATCGTCTGATGAGTGCGTCATTTTGCTTACTCTGCGTCAATCTGCTTGATTTATGTAACTGTTACCAGAATTGGTCGGTACCAATCTATTAGTATAAGTACTAATAGATTGGTCGGCAACCAGTTTTCTTTCTCTATACGGCCCAACACCAAAAGAGTTCATAAATGCATCTCTATAATGATATATGGTGGAGTTAATTAGCATTTACATCAAATAGGGGTGTACGGGACTTCATCAAAATCTCCAAAAGTTGAGTTCAATAGGAGCTCAAGATTACTTGCTAATTAAACTGAGTCCTCACGGGCGAAACAATCCTTACCTGCAAACTGATACAGGTTTTTCTTTGTAATATTAATAGGTCAGACGGAGCTCATCTTTGCGACAAATTAAAAAGTAACAAACATTCATACACTCATACAAACCTTCGCATATATATGTGACAATATTCTGCACTGAAATGCAATAAAAATGGGCTCTAAAATCTTTGTTGGTATTAAGTTAAACGATTCTCGAGATCATATTTCACAGCGTGGCGAACATAAAATTGTGAGATAAGTATCAACGGGAAATTGAATTCTCGGATATATTCCAGATATTGGACCTTTGGATGAAACATGTAACTTTTTCTTATTGTTTTCTTGTTAACGTGGATTTAGACCAACGAATATAGAGCAAGAACTAGAACCACAGCATTCTCGTCTGATATAAAGCAACCTTCAAACGTACAGTCAGCGTCAGAACTGAACTGACTACAGAGACTTAAAATTGAAATTAAAACCTACCTTAGTTAAGTTGGGGTTAAGAGTAAATAAAAGTGTTTTGTTGATTTAAATTATATTATTGTTTAAATCAAAGGTGTGTACCAAATATTCGACTAATAACATTCGACAAATAACAATCAGTCAACAGGAAGGAAGGAAATTGATAAGAGGTAGGACACGGTGGTTTTTCCGCCCAATTGAGCAGTCCGACTGGGGAAGTACCTCTGCCCTACAAAATACTGCGGCTATAATAACTTTGTGTTGTGTTCCCAGCGGTGAGTAGGATAGCCAGAGCTCATTACAGAATTTGTGCTGTCAGTGGGAAGGCTAAAGGCTTTCCTGCTTTGCCTTTTACACTGCATTCCATTACATAAAATGCCTGTGGCGATACCACATGTACCCAACGCTATCTAGCGACAGCACGCCGAACGAGAACGTCACTAGGAATCCTAGATCGCGCTAGTGAAGTTCTCGCGCTGGTACAATATATTATGTATATCGTCCCAACGACAACGTCCAAATATCGCTGAAGTGAAGCGAAAGTTGAATGCTGCCTCGAGGTCTAGTAAAAAAGCTACGGCCAGGGCTAAGTTTGAGTTCATCAGCAGAATTGGCGAGCGGCTTGCGGGCTACCCATCTGGCAGTCGTGCATTTTGGTCGCTCGCCAAAGCTGCCGAGGGAAACTTCTGCCAGTCTTGCCTTCCACCGCTGCAAAAAGCCGATGGTAGTCTGGCCCATGGCGCTAAGGAGAAAGCCGATCTGTTGGGTAATCTCTTTGCGTCAAACTCGACGGGAACGCCGAACCACCCATAATCCCCAGCTGTGATGCTTCCATGACTGAAGTTAAAATCACGCAACCGGTGGTCCAGCGTGAGCTTAAGTCCCTAGATGTTCGGAAGTCAAGTGGGCCGGACGGTATTCCGGCGATGGTGCTTAAACCTGAAATGGTGCCCCCGAGCTGTGCCCTGTACTTACACTTCTTTTCGCACTCTCATACTCCGCAAGGCGGTTCCCGACCTCGTGGAAGACCGCATTCGTGCACCCTGTACCTAAGAAAGGTAACAGGACAGATACGACTAATTACAGGCCTATCGCTATCATCTCCCTTCTCTCGAAGGTAATGGAGCGTGTTATTAATACACAGCCCCTGAGATACCTTGAGGGAAACAATCTACTGAGCGATCGACAGTACGGCTTTCGCCACTGTCGCTCTATCGGTGACCTTCTTGTGTATCTCACAAACCGGAGGGCGCAGGCCATCGAGAGTCGGGGTGAGGCACTAGCGGTGCCTCGATATAGCGAAGGCCTTCGATCGGGTCTGTCACAAAGGTCTTCTTGCGAAGTTGCCATATTATGGACTCCCCGAAGGACTGTGCGAATGGATCTCCAGCTTTTTGTCCAACAGAAGCATCCAAGCCGTCGTCGACGGCAGCTGCTCGGACCGCATGAACATAAACGCTGGTGTCCCACAAGGCTCCGTGTTGTCTCCGACGCTGTTTCTGCTGCATATCAATGACATGCTGTCTTATGGCTCCATTCATTGTTATGCGGACGACAGTACCGGAGACACGTGTCCGAGGTGGAGAAGAGTCGCGAACAACTTGTGTCTAAAATCGAGACTACTCTCTCTGGAGTATCCGATTGGGGACGACTAAACCTAGTCGTTGGACCGCGACCCGCCAGGCGTGATCGCCTTGCCTGGGTGGAGGATCCTCCCATTGTGTCGGAGGAACATCACACCTCGTTCTCGTTCCTCCACATGCCTATACCATACACTGACAGGGTTCTTTAAAAAGGACAGTAAAAGGTTCTTATAAGCTTGACAGTACTAGTAATTGTTCATGTGAATGTCTGTCATCTAAGTTGTATGAAAAATACGTAATATGGTAAATGGGCTCCATTACGATCTAACCAAGCTAACCACACCAGCATGCTGCTACATGTACTGATTGATGGATATTACTTTGGCACAAGCTTTCCTCTCTGGATTGGGAGGTCACATGACAGAATTAACACGTACTCCAAGATTATAGGTGAGTGCCTCGTATGTAACCGGGAGCAATACTAAGATGATAGTGCATGGAATTATCCAAGATTTTAAGACGACCGAATAAACCTCAGATATTTAATCTGGAGGGCCGTGTGCTTTTCTGCCACCCAAGTGGTATAAAAAAGACGAAACTTTGCCACAGGCTTTCTTTCCTCTCGAGATTCAGATAGTAAGTCACTCCCGTTAAAATAAAAAACAAATTAGCACTAGTAGAGTGAATCACAGGCTCTAAAGTACAAATTTTGAATTCACGCTTAGCAGTGTAAAGTTAAATAAAAATCAATATAAGTATTATAGATGTGAAAGTAACGCTGTCTGTCTGTTTTTTTTTATACTATTTAGGTGGCAGACAAGCGCACGGCCCACCTGATGGAAACTGGTTACCGTGGCCTATGGACGCGTGTAACACCAGAGAAGCCACATTCGCGCTGCCGACCCTGTAAGCACAGAGTTTCTGTGCCTTCAGTGTAGAGGACAAAGCAGGACAACCCTTTAGTCATCCCACTGACAGCACAAATTCTCCAGTGAGCTTTGGCTACCCTACTCACCGCTGGGAACACAACACGAAGTTATTATAACCGCGGTATTCTGTAGGGCGGAGGCACTTCCCCAGTCAGACTGCTCAATTGGGCGGAAATACTGCCGTATCCTACCTCCTGTCTGTCTGTATGTTACGCTCTCACGCCTAAACTGAACCGATTTTGATGAAATTTGATATAGGGGTAGATTGGATCTTGAGAAAAGACTATGTTTGGTCGCGATAACCAACATACAGCTAGCTCTAAGTATAAATGTAAACATTAAATGGCAAAAACTAACAAATACAATCCTACAAACAAAACATTAACGAATAAATACCTAATTCAACAGCGGCAAAATATCGCAAATTGCGAAAAAAGGCCAACAGGAATAATTTATTAAAATTAGCAACATTATACCGGCATCCGCTCTCATTCGGAGACCCTTTAAATGCAAATACGGTATTATGACGGCAGATGGGCATTCAGCTAAATATGGATACGTTCAAAAAACACAGCTGCGATAAAACAGTTTTTGGGTCATCAACCAGTGCTCAAACAAGTGATTACACTAGACAAACTTTTAAACTCTCGTGTTCCATGACATATACAATAAAATTAACGGAATTAACGCGATAATTTTTTTTTAAATTTTTTATTTATACCACTTAGATGGCCCACCTGATGGGAAGTTGTTACCGTGACATATGGACTTTTGCAACACCAGTGACGTTACACTTGCACTGCAGACCCAGAAGAATGCCTTCTAATGCCCCCTCTTAGAAAGAAAGAAAGAAAGAAAGACAGAAAGAAAGAAAGAAAGAAAGAAAGAAAGAAAAAAAGAAAGAAAGAAAGAAAGGAAGAAAGAAAGAAAGAAAGAAAGAAAGAAAGAAAGAAAGACAAAAGAAAGAAAGAAAGAAAACATTTTTATTTTACTTAGCTTAAAACAAATATACACAGTACATGTGACAATAGCCAAGTAGAAATAATCGTCAGAGATGGCCCTGGGTCGGCCGGGGTGCGAGGGATATGCCTGTCAACCTCACCTTCGGCAACCAAAGCGACCCACGGGCGGCGTGCGTTTTAGTCGGTTCGAGTCCGACATAACCTCCTTCACCGGCTCCGGTGGGGAGGTATCCGTGGGGATTTTGCGCACGTAAAAAAAAAAAAAAAAAAAGTAGAAATAAAACCCGCCTCTCAGCTTAATGCTGTCCGCGTAGTGTGCAGGCGGACAGCGTTGATTTTCAGAGCCGGATAGTGGTTTTGACTCTTGAACCTCATATTGTAGGCGCATGGGAAAACCGCAAAAGGGAGTACATTCCACAGCTTTAGCGTGCGTGGTATGAAGTTTATCTCATACTGCACAGTGCGTACCGTCTCAGGTCGCAATGTGTGTGGATGAATTCCTTGTCTATGGCGAGCGGTGCAATTAATTCCCCTTAAGATTATTGTATTAGTGACTTTACTTTTATGTGTGAGGGGTTGGCAAGAAATTGTTAGAAGTGAAAATTACTTAAGACGAATTGTGCATTCATGGAAAACATCGTCATCACCATTATGTCGCCACTATGACCTCTACCGGCTTCACCTCGTTGGCTCAAAACATTACCATTTCTTGACAAACGTGACCATTCATCCACACATATTAACGCCTGTAAATCCCTCAAAGGGTAGGCAGAAGTGTATTAACACCCACATTTCGCCAACTATGGTTACCATCTAAGATAAATGCGATCGAGTCTAATGTCGTCAAGCAGACATGCCTTCTACGATACCCACGGGAGGAGATTAGATGGGTCTATTATACTCCACCGAAAATCAACAATCACGATACGCGAGTAAATTTTTCAGTCAGATAGTTTATCTACGGAAGCAGTTCATCTTACAAAAAGTCCAACTTGACTACTTCGTTAGGCTCAAATCACACCAAAATAGCAGCGCAGGGCAGTGGCGCGACTGCTCGCGGCCGCCCGTGACTTGCCTCATGATATTTCTATGCGCAGTTTTTAAAGGAGATAGGACACGGCGGTATTTCCGCCCAATTGAGCAGTCCGACTGGGGAAGTACCTCCGCCCTACAGAATACCGCGGCTATAATAACTTCGTGTTGTGTTCCCAGCGGTGAGTAGGGTAGCCAGAGCTCACTGGAGAATTTGTACTGTCAGTGGAAGACTATAGGCTTGTCCTGCTTTGTCCTCTACTGACGGCACAGAAACTCTGTACTTACAGGGTTGCCAGCGCGACTGTGATTCCTCTGGTGTTACAAACGTCCATAGGCCACGGTAACCACTTTCCATCAGGTGGGCCGTGTGCTTGTCTTACAACTAAGTGGTATAAAAAAAAAAAAGTTTACATTCCACATTTAACAAGGAAGCTTGTGTGTACTTGACAGTGAAAATGAGTGTTATGGATTTAATTATTATTGCACGTATACCTGAAGAAGAGGAGAGGCAGGCAAGACTTAGAAGAAAAAGAAATTTTTAGGTTCACGACCTATGGAAGAAAAGACATTGCCAGCGGCCGCTCGTGACTGCTCGATCAGACGCGCGCCTCCGCTGCGTGGGTGTTCGCGGTGCGAGTCTTTCCAAGATTCTCAAGCGATACTATGTATTTCAATAATGAAGATAAAGTTCAAAATCATAATGACACTGAAAAAGCTCGCCGCTGCGCTGCCAGCCGCTGCCATTTCGGTGTGATTTGAACCTTAGTATACACATATTGAGAACTCACTTGTACTTTTCCACAGTATTTTTTATTTGTTATTAGACCTACAGGATGCGGAATGCAGAGTATCGGAAAAAATGGCGCGCATTGGGAGAGGCCTATGTCCAGCAGTGGACTGCAGTGGGCTATTTGAATAATAATAAAATTAAATATTAGACTTGACCGGTTTCGCCTTACGGCATTATCAAAGGTTTACAATGACAAATAAAAAATACTGTGGAAAAGTACAAGTGAGTTCTTAATATGTAAATTCAACCAAGTGCCACCAATCATAACATAACATAAACTCACGCCTATATCCCCGAAGGGGTAGGCAGAGGTGCTAGTACCCACATTTCGCCAGTTTATGTTTAGGTCCCAATGTAATAGGTGGCGAGCCTATTGCCATTAACCGGGCACTTATAAACCTGCGATAAATACACACATAACTTCGAAAAGCATCGAAAAGTCATTGGTATGTGCCATGGTAAAACCTGGGATTGAACGCGAGACCTCGTCTAAGCAGTCCATTACCTATACCACTAGGCTACCGTGGTGCCACCAATCAACACTCTTAAAACTCGCCGGTTAAATTATTCCCATTTTTTGGCAAACGTCACTATTCTGTGACACACAATTTAATTGAATCGTTGCATTTACCCACACGCGGGCATAAATCCGTTGATACAGAACACAAAGTATCTACTGTGATAGTAAACTCACCCTTTCATAAAGACACATAAATTCGTCTTAATACGCCCCAGTAATTTCTTCCGGAACGTTATGTGAGACAAGGACAGACATATCTTAGACTTTATATTTGGGTCGGAGCTTAACAAAAGGCGTAACTGGCAGAGAATTTTGTATGCAAATTTTATATTTCACGTATAAAGCTATGTTACATTGTTGTTAAGTCTAGAAAGAAACGTGCTTTAAGCTTAATAATATGGGAAGTTATTACTATGTCTTCGTTTTAGGGTCTAAAGATATTTTCATTATACTCGTATACTCGTAGTATAACACCGCCTGGTTCCCGGCAGAGTAGAATTTGGGCCACCACATCTCTTTCCATGCATTGCATTTAACATCAGAGAGATATATATACCTATATTGTATAAACAAACCAGACTCAGCCTCAGATGCATGGCTCGAGTCGACAATAGTGCCTGGAAGATGGTAATAGGCTCACGTGTGACCAAATGGGACTTGTATGGAACATGGAACCGAATACAATAATGAACCCTCCGGAGAAATAGCCATATTCCTTCATACAAATATTTGCACTGAGCGGGAATCAAACCCGCGCCCTACATGAGTTGTCTGAAGTTACTTTAGACATATCTCACTATTATTATGAACTAGCTGTTGTTTATGGCTCCGCTCGCGTGGATTTCGGTTATCGCGACCAAACTTAACCTATGTCCTTTTCCAAGGTCTAATCTACTCCTGCACCAAATTTCGTCCTTATCGATTCAGTGGTTTAGGCGTGAAACTGTAACATACAGATAGACAGGCAGACAGACAGACAGCTACTTTCATATTTTTAATATTAGTATGGATGGATGCGTAAACTCGAATGGAACCAAATCGATTGCATCCAAAACTGGTATTCAGGAGCCCAGAGTACAAACATTCATTACTTTTCAATTCTTTGTTTTGGTGGTACGGCGTACCGTACCGTTAGGAGGTTAGACGATAGTTGCTTGGTATAGCAACTATCGTCTAACCTCCTAACTCCGAGAGGACGCTCGTACCACAATTTTAATGAAAGTAGGATGCGACGGTAATTCCTTTCAATTGAGGAGTCAGACTGGGGAAGTACCTCCGCCCTACAGAATAATCTCATGTTTTGTTCCCGGCGGTGAGTAAGGCAGCCAGAGTTTACTGGAGAGTTTTGAGCTATCATTGGGAAAACCAAAGACTTGTCCTGCTTTGTCTTCTACACTGACAGCACAGAAACTCCCTGTGCATACAGGGTCGGCAGCACGAGTGTGACTCCCTGGCGTTGCACACGTCCATAGGCCACGGTAACCACTTTTCATTTGGTGAGCCGTGTGCTTGTCTGCAACCTAAGTGGTTTGAAAAAATCAGAGGGTGTTGGGCCCTTAATATCTTGATTGAGTCCTAAATACCCTCGATTCACTCAAGAATATAAACAGACATAGCGAATTCCTTCATATAATCTAGAGAGTTTATTGGATGCCACCTGATGGAAAGCTACTGTGGCATATCAATCAATCAATTAGCCTATCGCAGTCCATTGCTGGACATAGGCCTCTCCCAATATGGGGAGGTTTTTACCTACTGTTACTACGATGGCCGGACGGGTTGCTTTTATTTCGTCCTTCTCTCACAGTGACATCGCTTGCCTATTTTTCCGTTTCTCGCCTCTTACGACACCCTTCGAATGAGGCGGGGTGGTGATAGTTGTATTCTTTCTCAATCACCACATGCCTATGGACATGTGCAATACGAGAGGAGTCACATTTGCACTTTCTGCGAGCAAGTAATGCTCGTGAAGGAGGAGGCGGGGCGGGAGCGGCAGCGGGAGCGACGACGGATCGCAAGCCAAGCTGCTCGCGTACGAAGGCAACTCGGGCGTCAGAGGTCGATGAACGACCTCCGCCCCCCATGAGCGCCGGCCTGGGGGTGACAGGTGGAGCCGCCTGTCACCCTAGCAGAAGCAGGCCGCGGCGGCGGCGCGCCTGACGCGTCTCCCCGTTTACCGGGAACGAGTTGGGGACTCTGTAGTCCCCACACACCCGAGAGAAGAGGGCCAGATCGTGAGAGATGGCCCTGGGTCGGCCGGGGTGCGAGGGATATGCCGGTCAACCTCACCTTCGGCAACCAAAGCGACCCGCAGGCGGCGTGCGTTTTAGTCGGTTCGAGTCCGACATAACCTCTCCCACCGGCTCCGGTAGGGAGGAATGCGTGGGGATTTGCGCACGTAAAAAAAAAAGAGTCACATTTGCACTGCAGTTAAAATAACGAAATAACAGCGGTTGTGAAAATTCATGGTAAAGAAATTTATTAATAATATATATTTTTAATTTAACACAATAAAAATCTGTACATAATATCGAAATGTTAAAAATTCAATACTTAGTTCTCGCGTTTCAATCGAAAAAAAAAACAATAAAGTCATGTACGGATTTTATAAAATTGCACCGGGTGTCGGGTTTGGTGCAAGTTAGGAGAAGAAGCTTTATAAGAAGAAGAGAATTTTATGAAGTTTTTACAGGTCAAGACCTATCACTACATATTGTTATCATAGCCTCAGTTTGCAATGCATTATGGATACAACGCCGTAAAGATGAATTAGATGAGTTAAATTTAAGATTATTTTATTTAAAGATGATTATTTTTAAAGATTCAATAGATTTAGCCTCTCCCACAAGCGTGACATCTTGGCATAGGTTTCTATATCAGGATTGGGGGATCAAACGACAGCCATTTCCGTAAAAATCGGAGTCTTTCCTCTAAGAAGTATACAGTTTAGACGCTGGGCTCCAAAGAACTAGATATGTCTGCAGCCAGTATCGGCGTACGGATTGAACTATAAAATAACACCAAAAATAATATGTTATCCGCTACCATTTTCAGCTTGCACCACAGCATGATAGTTTTATTACAGCGTCGCACACATACACATACGAACTATTTTTACGAGTTGTGTCTTAAGTGTGAGGAATACGTGACCCCGTCTTGCCAGTAAATGCGGGGGTTTAATGCAGTTCTAGTCAGCGAAATGGGGATGTAAATAAAGGCAATAGGTATGGTAACAACTATTTTACGTGCTTGTCTAAGATTTATGTACAGACAGCCAAGAAAATAAGTATACATATTTAAATGTGAAGATGTTTGTAAAGGTGTACCGTGGTCGTACTGCGTGAAGTAAATAGTATTTTTAGGAGGTAGGACACGGCGGTATTTCCGCCCAATTGAGCATTCCGACTGGGGAAGTACCTCCGCCCTACAGAATACCGCGGTTGTAATAACTTTGTGTGGTGTTCCCAGCGGTGAGTAGAGTAGCCAGAGCTCACTGGAGAATTTGTACTGTCAGTGGGATGACTAATGGCTTATCCTGATTTGTCCTCTACACAGACGGCACAGAAACTCTGTGCTTACAGGGTCGGCAGCGCGAGTGTGGCTCCTCTGTGTGTGTAACACACGTCCATAGGCCACAGTAACCACTTTTCATCAGGTGAGCCGTGCGCTAGTCTGCCACCTAAGTGTTATAAAAAAGAAAAGTATTATACCGTATACGTCTCTATTAGAAATATCAGCTGTGAGAAACGCTAAAATGTTGACTTTAAATTTGACTCAACTTGTAAGCTTGTCAGTTAATATTATCGAATTGCATAATATCTTGAAGAGAAGTGGGTAAGACATTACTACTGCTCGAGTGAGCTCACAGACCAATCCTCAAGGTAGCAAAGTTTCGCTCCTTCTTATTGCCCACCGACCTCCAATACAAATCCTGCTAAGTACTAACAGTCCGCCAGCTATTTATACTAAGCACAGAACTAAAAGGGCATGCAGCACTTCCCTACAGCACTGAAATTACTGACAACAAAAGACGGAAAGATATTGTTTGCACTGAAAGAATAGCGATAAAACAAAAGTATACAGGCAAATACTTTTTCTTAGGACCACTTCTGTACAAAATAATAACAAGCATTTATTCTCTACATTATGTAGTTTGCAAGCGTTTTTTAAGAATTTTATTAAAGTCCAAAATTACCAAGGTACAAAAGCAAGTCGAAATGTTTTATTGCCTTAAATTAAATTATCGTTCAAACTAAAGGTGTGCACCAAATATCAAAACGATCAATCAAGAGGAAGCGGAGAATACTAATATATTGATCGAAGATCATTTTGAGTACTCTGTTTGTCAAGATCGATCAAATGCTGAAACACACAAGTGTATTTTATGTAACAAGTCTGTGAACTAAAGGAGGCCGCCGTTTCTTCAATATTGTCTAATTGTTTTAACAATTTCATTGAAACTAAATAGGTTATTGACAATAACTAAAACTGAACAACATATTACTAAACACTTACACACGTGTCCTCCATCTTCTGTCTCCTATCACCATCTTCTCCAAAGACATCTTCAGATGAATTAACTCAGTTCCTCAGGTCATGGAGGCGAGAGAGTACACAGTGGGATGCAGATATTCCTTCGCCTGCATGGCCTGAGGAGCAGAGCACCTCCGCATACTGCTGATCTTCAATCTTCGATTGTATTTCTTCTTACTTATAATATATTTTAAAACTACGAAATGTATACATAGTACAGCTGAGAAAGGAAATACGGTTGCACTTTTATATACAACTTTACATTAAAAAGTGCAGCCGTATGTATCTTCTTTGTCGACTGTACATTTTGCACAGAAGAAAGTAAGAAAGATATTAATATTTACCTAAAATTATTTTCTTTAACCTAAATTAGAAACATTATTAGTTTATATCTTTCTATAATAACAAAATGGATCATTAAAATAGAATAAATAATGTATACTTATCTATGTATGCTTTGTATATTTATATTATATAAGCATATACTTTTATTTTCATTTCTTTCTTTGTTTATCTTTTCTTTTTGTTTTTTTTTTGTAATGTACATCACATCCCCTTTCATTATTATATGCTTCTCTGCTACTCAAAGGTTTGCTGGGAGAGAACTCATTTTGAGTTAAGCTCGCCTTTGTACATCTTCTTTGATGTGTTTTGTGTATGATCTCTGTACTGTGTGTGCTATAAAGAATTAAATAAAATAAAATAAATAATGTCAATATAAATAAATAAATATGACACAATATATGAAGTATAAAAGAATTAAGTTTTTTTTTTTTTTTTTTTTTTTTTTTTATATAGGACACGTCAATTGGACTTCGCCTTGCCTGATGGTAAGCTGAAGGCAAAATCCCAGAAAAGAGGGTCACCATTACTTACACATACCGTGTGACAATGGTGACACTCAGCTTGACGGCCTTATCATATGCTTTTTCACGCCCCGCTTAAAGGACCCGGGACTGTAGGAAGAAGGAAACACGTGAGCTGGTAATGAATTCCAGGCCTTAATGGTGCGACAGAGGAAAGAGTCTCCGAACCGCTTGGTTCTTGATCGGATGTTTTGCACCGTGTGCGGATGACATCTAAGACCTGCACGCGTTGTCCTGTGTAGGAAAGGGGAGGGTGGGACTAATTGGAAGAGCTCATCAGAACACTCCCCATGGTACAGACGGTAAAATACAGCCATGGACGCAACATCTCTACGCAGCTGTAAAGGTTCTAGGGTGTTCGTGATCTCGGGATTCCCAATGATGCGGATCGCACGTCGCTGCAACCTGTCGAGAGCATCTAGTAAGTACTTTGCTGAACCATCCCAGAGATGCGAGCAGTACTCCACACAGGAGCGAATTTGTGTCTTGTATAGAAGACACCGCTGCTCCGGCGTGAAAAATCGTCTCACTCTGTTCAGGACTCCGAGTTTTCGTGAGGCTGTTTTGATGATGCTTTCGATGTAGTTTTTGTTATTTAGGTTGCAGCGAACATCCATACCTAGGATATTGAGATTGTCCTGCAGCGGCAGTGGCGTGCTCTGAAGAGTGGGGAGGGGAAGGAAAGAAGATACTTTTGCTGTAAACGCACATGCCTGCGTCTTCTTGGCATTGAACTCAACCAGGTTCTCAGAGCCCCATTGAGAAATGTGATCCAGGACCCCGTCAAGCTCAGTGACAAGAAGCTGCCTTTTCTCTGCGATATCTGACTGCTTGGCCGCTGGATGTCCATGATAACTCCCATGTAAAGTGCTATCGTCTGCATAACAATGAACATTGCCGGTAGACAGCATGTCGTTGATATGCAGAAGAAAGAGAGTGGGTGATAAGACGGACCCCTGGGGCACGCCAGCATTAACCTGCAGAAACTCTGAAGCTCGTCCGTCACAAAGGACGCGAATACGGCGCCCCTGCAGGAAGCTAGCAACCCAGTTGCACAGCCTAGAAGGCAGACCAAAGGCAGGTAGCTTAGAAAGAAGCGATTTGTGCCAGACTCTATCGAAAGCTTTGGCGATGTCAAGACTAATTGCCAGTGACTCGCCGTGCTTGTCCATAGCCTCACCCCAAAGATGGGTAACGTATGCTAGAAGATCACCCGTTGACCGTTTCGGTCTGAAGCCATATTGCCGGTCATTAATTAAGGAGTGATCCTCTAGGTGCCGCATGAGCTGTTTGTTAATTATGTGCTCAAACACTTTGCACAGCACTGAGGTGACGGCTATGGGTCGATAGTTGGCTGGCTCCGAGCGATCCCCCTTCTTGGGAATCGGCTGAACATTCGCCTCTTTCCAAGGCAAAGGCACTGTACCCGAACTGTAGGATAGCCGGTACAGGCGCGTAAGCATTGGAGACAACTCCGCTGCACATTTTTTCAAAACTACCGCTGGAATACCATCCGGACCACTGGCTTTCCGGACATCGAGTGATTGCAGCACTGCACGGACATCGCGTTGCCTGATATGGATATCAGGCATCGCGTGGTCACTGTCGGGTAGTGTTGGTGGCTGCGTACCACAATCATCGATTCGGGAGTTGGCCGCAAAGAGATTAGCCAGCAGATTTGCCTTCTCTTGCGACTCATGGGCCAGGGATCCATCAGGGTTACGCAGCGGAGGCAGCGAAGGCTGACAGAAGTTGGCTTGCACGGCTTTAGCCAGTCGCCAGTAGCCACGGCTTCCCGTGGGATGCATCACTAGCTCTTGACCAAGCCGCGCTATGCGCAGGGCATCCGCTCTGACATAGGCCCTTCTACAGACCTTTGTGGCTCTGTTGTAAGCTGCCTTGAAGTGGCCCAGATTGGGATGGCGCGTGGCGCGCGCCCTTACCCAAGCGCGGTACGCAGACTGTTTTTGTTCAACAGCTTCCGCGCACTCGCGCCCGAACCAAGGGCGCACCCCGCGGTCACCGGTGACATCGGTGTATGAGATATAGTATTCCATACCCAGACCGATCTCACCGGCGACAGCAGTAGCACAATCCGATGGGTTCTTACCTTCAAAGCAGCGCTCAACCCACGGGATGGACGCAAAATAGTCACGAAGTCCATCTCAGTCCGCTGACGAGTAGTGCCAGAGACGCCGCTTCCCCTGCACGGGTCGTGGGGGCGCCATAATAGGCACCGTGGAACAGACCAGGCAGTGGTCAGAGTTGCCTAACGCGGCTCGCACCGATACACTGTACCGGTCCGGATCACTCGTCAGCAGAAGGTCTAGCAGAGAAGGTGCTTGGCCCGACCTTCTTGGTATCCTAGTGACCTCGTGCACCAATTGGGTCAGGCCGTGCGCCAGAGCAAATGCGTGGGCGGCTCTTCCCGCATGGTCTGTTTTGGAGGAGCCCAACCAGATCTCGTGGTGGGCGTTAAAATCCCCCAAAAATACCATTTCGGCATTCGGAAATCGCTCCTGCGCATCATCTGCCGCCTGACTCAGATATTCAAAGAGTCGAGTTGTCTCAGCATCTCCTGTATGGGAACGGTAGAGGCACACATAGATCTGACTCGTAGGGCCATGGTCTACGTGTACCCAAAGGACGGAGAAGGATGGGTCCTCTAGGCAGCGCAAACGGCGACAGCAAACATCCGCCCTAACAAACACGCACACCCCGGCTTTTGCACGAAAACTTAAGTTACAATACTATATTTACAATAATCATTTATTTTTGTTTGACAATAAGATTTCGATGCATTCTTAACTATAAGATTTTCCACGTGTAAATTAAATAAAATTATGCTTTAATATTGTATGTGTTTATTTGCATGGTATCTAATGTATCTACATAGTAATATGATATTCACAGATATTTAGCCTTACGTCAAGGCCTGAATTTGACCCACCAACAAGCTGATCAAACCACATAAAGAAGTTTAAAATACTTTAATTCAAAGCAATGATCTTTACTGCGCAACGATTCACATAGCAATCGAACAGGATACGTCCTATTTCATACACTTTCTTTGTTATTAAAAGAAGACAACAAGAACGCTTACTAAATCCACAATATACAAGCCTCATACGTCCAAAGGAATGACACTAAACTCCGTTCAAAGAACCTCTTTTCATTCCTGCATAATAAACTAATCCAGTCTAAGGGCGATTTCACACTTGACTGAGAGACGTTGTTTCAACTGTATATAGAACAAGCGGACTTGATAATGTGGACTTGACGTTGATATAAAATTGAAAAGTTAGCAATAATTACAGCTATGAAAATGTGTCCGCTTGATGGCAGAAGGCTCGCCCCCTATTACGTGGGTCCGAAAATCATAACTGCTGCAATGTGGAAGTTAATACACTTCGAAGATTTATATTCGTATCTATGTCAGGTTTGGCAGATTTTTCAGACTTGTAAGTGTTTTTTTTTCTCGTGTTCAGTTCCCGGACCTGTTTGTCTACCTAGAATATTGTTTGCATTCTCGTCACCCATGATAACTTGTTTTAATACTTTCTGTGTGAGTAAGTTCAGAGCTGAGGTTTCGAGTTTTGGACTTAGCAGCTAAGCATTTATTTTTACCCGACTACGGCGTAGCCAAAGGAGGGTTATGATTTTGACAGGCTTGACCTACTCCAATAAAACAATACATTCTATAGAAAAGTGACATACGACCTTGATACCATCTTTGATATTTTTGTTGTTTAATAATTTGTAGAACGTAATTTTTCAGTAGTCAGATTTTAATTTTTAAACTTAATTTATTTATGATATAGTTAAATCCTTAGACTATATCCTTAGACTATATCCTTAGACTATATCCTTAGACTATATTCTTAGACTATATTCCTTAGACTATATCCTTAGACTATATCCTTAGACTATATCCTTAGACTATATCCTTGGACTATATCCTTAGACTATAGCCTTATACTATATCCTTAGACTATACCTAGACGCAAGCAAATATCATTTCAATCTGGCGTAAAAAATGGCTACTACTTCGGTATAAGTTGACATATACATACATCCCATGCATCCCATGACATACACACTTTGACAGTTTAAAGAACAATATTGACATTAGCGTATTCATACAAAACGCAGTTTTCAAACTGTTTTTTGCTATGCATTTTGTTAGCAGGTTGTGTATATTACAGTATATGGTCTAACGATAAATCCGACGGTCTGTAGCCGCCCTAAGCGGGCTAAGTACAAAATACAGGGTGATCCTCTTAAACAATTTCATTTACTTTTCTTTCAGTAACGTGACTCAGGAACTACGCCGCCGGGCCGTTTCGTACAATCTCTGACATAATATAGGACAATTCAGTGTTTCCATAAATATTTTATCTTGTTAGTGATATTTGGAAATATTGCTGTATTTTGTACGTACCTATATCATTTTTATATATAGGTATATAATATAACTTATGTATAGAGCTCGCGTAGTAAGAAAATATGTACTTCGTTGTATGTATGTACTCGGTATTTCTGATATATTATTTCCAAACTTATCAGCAATTTATCTACATACATCTATACATTTATATTCCTGAAAGGGTACTTTGCGAACATTATTAGGGGGCAAGTTTATTGCCATCAAGTGGGAACTTTGTCATGGGCTACTTGTTAACTGTTGGATGATGAATAGCCTTAGCCTTAGTTTCATTCTGTGACACCACCTGGAAGAGATGGGGTGGTCTTGTTCTACTCCACTCGGAATCAACAGCTTATCTAAGTTATTAAAAATTGCTTGAATTTTTGCAATGTCATACCGTCCATCGAACTGCGACATAACTTTGTTGTTCCATAGATTAAATATATCAATTAGCCCATCGCTGTCCACGGATGGACATAGGCCTCTCCCAATGTTAGGAAGCTTTGGCCAACTGTTTCCAGGTTGGCCAGACGGGTTGGTGCAGGGTTTTATTTTGAGCTTTCTTTCTCTTGCATTGATATCATACATACATATATATACATAATCACACCTTATCCCCGGAGCGTAAGGCAGAGGTGAATTAACACTCACATTTCACCAATCATTGTATTCTGTTCCACGAAATAGGAGCCTATTGCCGTTTTTCGGGCACTATTTTTAACTCGAGCCATGCGTATGTTGGCTATTATATCGCGTATTTTTTTTTATACCACTTAGGTGGCAGTCAAGCACACGGCCCACCTGATGGGAAGTGGTTACCGTGGCCTATGGACGTGTGCAACCCCAGGGGCGTCACACTCGCGCTGCTATTAGTATTGTCTATTAGTCGCCCTTTACGATACTCATCGGATGAGGTGAGGTGGTGATACTTGTATTCTTTCTCCGTCACCACATGAATTTCATTTTTTTTTTAAATAAATAAATATTTTACAACATTCTACACAACGCTATCTAGACCCATGGTAAGCATAGCTGAACTGGCTTGTGTTATGGAATCTAGAATGCGGATAAACATACTTAGATACTCTTTTTTTTGTTAATACATACATATCATACATAGAAACACCCAGACCAATGCAAATATACATATTTATGCATACAAATATTTGCACTGAGTGGGAATCGAACCCGCGCCCCCTGCATAGCAATCGAATGCTCTACCGCTACGCCACGGAAGTCAAAGGAGTTTCATTTGTCATTTATTTCAAGCATATTATGCATGATATACATACACTTATATATTGTTAGTATAATAATATTTCCTTTTATATGTTAGTGACGGAGGGTGTAGATTGCAGCAATGGTTTATGTACGGATAATCTACCCGATTAGCAATCATCTTCAGGAGGGAGTTGGAACTCACCCTGACTCTGCGCACGATTGAGGAGGTGCGTTTCCGCATCGTAGTCTAGAAGCAGTCTATTCATACCGGCACAAACGTGCTCAATTATAGATCGAGCAGTGAAAAATATAAAAAAATGTTCACTTTCACAAAATTGTGTTAAATGGAAATCAAATTCTAGGTCAAATATTTGCGGTAGCCAACATTGAGAAAAGTAATCAAATTAGTTCAATTTATCGCTTGGAAACGAGATTTTCATTCAATTTCACGACTAGAGCTGATTTGTGAATATTGAATATGTAAGGACTCGATTGTGAATTCGCAGTTATGATAATTTCTCTCGGTACTAAAAATGCTAATATTAAGCTAGTATTAAACTTACCTGCAGTTACAATAAGCTATTTTACTGAGCTCATTAATTAAGAATGGTTAAAGAGCGCTAAAAGTTACATCTATTCTTATTGTATCGTTTTCATTTATTTTTAATCATCCAAGTATATTATTTGACGATTAAAAATAATAACGTCACCATTATTTATTTTATAAAAGCTTCCTTTAACGGATTGACTAGCATCGTAGGGAGAATGATCAATAACCAAATATTATATAAGTACTTGGTTGTTATTTCCTATATCCGTATTGATTCATTGTACTGAAGAACATTTATCACATTGACTGATAGTCTTGAGGCAGGCATTGGACACAGTCGCAATATATTTCGGTAAGACAGAGTGCTTATTGTATATAGGGTATATTAGGGTGAAATAGGGTGTTTATCAATGCTGTTATATACTTCTCTTATCTCTTTTCCTTTGCAAAGAATCACTAATTTAATGAAGGTTAAAAATTATATTTGGAAGAAATTTAAGATCTTTTTTGAACAAATATATTCATTTTAGTAAAACTTGTTAATCCATTAGAATTTGTGTTATTTCAAAGTTCTTAACTATAATCCACCAAATCAAAAATTTCAGCCAGATCCTTCCAGCGGTTAGAGTGTGGTTGAATAACCAACAAATCTTCACAATTTTTCACATTTATAATATTACTAACTGTTGCCCGCGGCTTCAACCCGCTTGGATGCCGGCTATTGCGACCAACCGTAGTCTATGTCCTTTAACATCAAAATCGGTTGAGGGATTTAGGTGTAAAGGTGTAGTTCTTTTCGCATTTATAATATAAGTATGGATAAGAAGATCTCATATTAAATTGCATAAAGTAAACCACAAGACAAGATAAGTTTGAATAGCTTACATAAGATGAATTTATTTAAAACCTTCGAGAAAGGCATTTATTTGTGAAAGCCCGCATCTAAAGCCTGCATGGTATTATTAATCAAGTGGAATGCAAAATGTACGATGACAGGGAATAAATGTTGGTCCATTCACATCTTCCCGTTTGAGTGTTCGCCACATGCAATTCACAAGCTGATGCACGTGGCTCCGCCAGCTTGGTTGATGGTTATTGCGACTTCTAGTTTTTTAGAGTTTTTTACTCTTGAGCCGGCTCAAAAGGAATACAAACGGAACCATTATAGGATCACTTCGTTGTGCGTCTGTCTGTATTTCTGTCAAGACCTTTCTCTCAGGGATGTGTGGAGGTATCAAGTTGCAATTCATACCACATACTAAAAAGTCTGTAATGTCTTGGAACTGTGCAAAATTCAAACTTCTAAGTCAACACAATCATAAAATAGTGCTTCTAAGGAGGCAGGACAAGGCGGTATGTCCCCCCAATTAAGCAGTTCAACTGGGGAAGTACCTCCGCCCTACAGAATACCGCGGTTATAATAACTTTGTGTTGTGTTCCTGGCGGTGAGTAAGGTAGCCAGAGCTCACTGGAGAGTTTTTGTGCTGTCAGTGGGACGACCAAAGGATTGTTCTGCTTTGTCCTCTATACTGACGGCACAAAATCTATGTTCTTTTAGGGTCGGCAGCACGGATGTCACTCCACTGGTGTCACACACGTTCATAGGTCATGGTAACCACTTTCCATCAGGTGGTCCATGTGCTTGTCTGCCACCTAAGTTGTATAAAAAAAAATCGTCACTGAATACAAATTTTTACGGAACTCTCTGAGTGCGGGTCCGACCTGCATTTAATCGGCTTTTTTATAACCACTTCAGGTGACCGATAAGCATACGAAAAGTGGTTAGCGTGGCCTATGAACGTGTGCAACAACAAGAGATTCACACTCATGCTGCTAACCCTAATATCATCGTAATATCTCCGGTCTATATCCTAAATCCGATTAGGCCTAAATCTGACTAAGAGCTTATGAATAAAAAAAACCGCACTAGGTAGTTGTGGCGTCCATCGCGTACAAGCAAACAAGGATATTCAATGTGGGACACCCCCTGGATGGACTGATAACCTGAAAAAGTTAGCTGGAACAAACTGGATGCGGAAGGCGGAGATTCAGGAGCAATCGCGCACTTTGGTCAGAAATCTGATAACGAAACTTATATCAATCTTTCATACTCCTTATTTTACGTGCGATAAGTTCCCACGTATACACCTCCCCCACCCCTGCCGGAGCCGCGGCTTATAAGGAGCTCATGGAGACGCTGGAGCGGGCCCCCGGGCCCCGCCGTTGACCCAGGTTCTCCAGCCAGCTCTGCTCGGTGGAGTGGTCGAGTCCCTGTTCCCGGCGCGAGCGGAACACGTTCCGCCGCAGATGACTCCGCCACCTCGGTCGCCTATGGCGCCCAGTGTGGTAGTTGACGACGAAGTCCCCGAGGTCACTTGGGTAGAACTGGAGCTGGCGGTGCGAAGGCTTAGAGCCAAGAAGAGCACCGCCCCGGGACCCGACGGCATTCCAGGCCGCGCGTGGGTCCTAGCTCTGGGAGAAGACGGTCTCGAACCCCGACTGAGAGGGTTCCTCAGCGCATGCTTGGAGCGGGGCCAGTTTCCGAAGATGTGGAAGACGGGGAAACTGGTCCTCATCCGAAAGGAGGGTCGCCCGGCGGACGAACCGTCCGGTTACTGGCCCATTGTGTTGCTCGACGAGGTGGGCAAGCTCTTTGAAAGAGTTATTGCTAAGCGCCTCGTCGAGCACCTCTGTGGTAGGGGGCCGGACCTGGCGGATACCCAATATGGCTTTCGCTGGTGGCGGTCCACTGTGGATGCCATCATGCGCGTAAGGACTTTGGCGGACGAGGCAGTCGCTCGGGGTGAGGTGACGTTGGCGGTGTCCTTGGACATCTCCAACGCGTTCAACACCTTGCCCTGGAGTTGCATCAGGGAGGCACTCGTGTACCACGGCGTGCCTCTCTACCTCCGCCGCATAGTCGGGGCGTACCTGACGGAGAGAGCCGTCATCTACCCAAGTGCGACCGGCGTCGGTCGGCGTGAGATGTCGTGCGGCGTTCCACAGGGATCGGTTCTTGGGCCGCTCCTGTGGAACATCGGATACGACTGAGTGCTTCACGGTGAGCTCGCGCCGTCACGTGCTAAGTGGACGACACGCTAGTGACGGCGAGCGGGGCTACATACCGCGAAGCGACCCTGAGGGCCACGACCGCGGTTGCTCAAGTCGTGGAACGGATCCGGCGGCTGGGCCTTGAGGTGGCTTTGCATAAATCCGAGGCCATGTTCTTTCATGGACCTCGGCGCACGCCACCACCTGGTTCCAGTCTCACAGTGGGAGGCACTCTCATCGGCATCAAGCCCCAGATGAAATATCTGGGACTCGTGCTCGACGGCCAGTGGGACTTCGGGAAGCACTTCCGAAGTCTGGGCCCCAAATTGGAGAGCACAGCCAACGCTCTGGCGCGGCTACTACCCAACCTGAGGGGCCCGGAGGACTCCTGCAGGAGACTCTACGCGGGTGTCGTGCGGTCCATGGCCCTGTACGGGTGTCCCGTGTGGGCGGACACCCTGAGTGATCGGCACATGCCCCTGCTGCAGCGTCCGCAGTAGAAGTTGGCGTGCCGCATCATAAGGGGGTACCGAACGATATCTTTCAATGCGGCGAGTCTCGCGCCGGATCGCCACCATGGATCCTGGAAGTGAGATCCCTTTCGGCGCTATACCGGTTCCGAAAGGCGGCGCGGGAGCGGGGTCACGATCCCGAGCCCGAAGAAATTCGGGCCGTGAGATCCCGGCTCCACAGGGAAATGATGGCGGAATGGGAGATACGACTTGGGCGACCAGGCGCAGGGCGCGCCGTAGTAGCGGCGGTAAGACCCATCATGGGGGAGTGGCTAGAGAGGCCACACGGCAGCCTCTCGTACCGTCTGACGTAGATGATCAGCGAGCACGGATGCTTCGGAAAGTATCTGCGTCGGATGCAGAAAGACCCAACGTCCGAGTGCCATCACTGCGACGCGAGCGAGGACTCAGGTCCGCACACGCTCACCGAGTGTCCGGCGTGGGAGACGCCGAGGCGGGAGCTTGTGGCGGCCCTGGGAGTGAGGGTTCTCACGCAATCCACCTTGCTCGCGGCGATGGTTCGCTGCGCGGATGCGTGGGCGGCCGGCGCCTCCTTCTGCGAGCAAGTAATGCTCGTGAAGGAGGAGGCGGGGCGGGAGCGGCAGCGGGAGCGACGAAGGATCGCAAGACAAGCTGCCCGACCTCCGCTCCCCATGAGCGCCGGCCTGGGGGTGACAGGTGGAGCTGCCTGTCACCCTGGCAGAAGCAGGCCGCGGCGGTAGCGCGCCTGGCGCGCCTCCCCGTTTCCGGGGACGAGTTGGGGACTCTGTAGTCCCCACACCCGAGAAGAGGGCCAGATCGTGAGAGATGGCCCTGGGTCGGCCGGGGTGCGAGGGACATGCCTGTCAACCTCACCTTCGGCAACCAAAGCGACCCACAGGCGGCGTGCGTTTTAGTCGGTTCGAGTCCGACATAACCTCCTTCACCGGCTCCGGTGGGGAGGTATCCGTGGGGATTTTGAGCACGTAAAAATAAAAAAAAAACCCTGCCGGAGCCAGTGGAAGAGGTTATGGCGGACTCAAATCGACTAAATCGCACGGCGCCTGTGAGTCGTTATTGGTTGCCGAATGTGAGGTTGACAGGCATATCCCTCGCAATCTTTCATACGCCTTGACGCAAGCAAACGTACTTACTTCGTTTTCAATGTATCTGTGAAAAATAAGTTATAGGTGTTTCTTAGAGGCTTGAAGTTTTCAGTCTAGTCCCCTTGAAATCTTAAGAGCTACAGAATTGACTGTAAAATATTGATATGGTTAATAATACATAAACCATTTTATTAATGTATTCAATGTACAGACACAACTTATCTGTAATATATACATACATTTTTTTTTCATATTAAAAGAATATTAGCAACCACAATGACTAACATTCCCTTTTTTCCAGGCACTATTGTTGACTCAAGCCATGCATGGATGCGTCTTGACTGTCTGATGTTAAAACAGCTATGTTAAAAAAGCTGATATAATAAATAAAATGCAGAATGGACGTTGACAGGGCATACATTTTTGATTCATTCATTTCTTTCTACTTACTAAAGGGAGTACACGCATTATATTAATGTTTATAGCCATATCGTTCCCAATTTGTCAGTGAGATTTTTGCATTCAAAGCTTGTTAAGAATACGAGGAAAATGTTATGTTTTTACCGTGTTTTCATACTTTGACGAAACTTTTAGGGAGATTGCGATCGATTACTTGTCGTGACTAGGGAGCTGATATTATTATTGCACACGAAAGCGTGGAATTTTTGGTAATAATTTGAGAACGTTAACACACGAGCTCTGTGATATAGAGTAGCTTCATCTTCTCCATTCTAGGGTTACTCCCGGATGCATCCGAAGCTTTTACCTCAGGGTCCAGGGTCCGATGTTTCCAGTCTAACTGCGGGTTTGGCTGAAATTCGATATTTTCTATTTATTGCCATCTGACCTCCACAGCTCAAATAGACCAGTTAGGGCTCCAAGTACTTATAACGACTGACATATATATTCGCATGGCAACCGGGACCGTTGGTTTAATGTGTTCTGCCAAACACTACCAGACCAGTGCAAATAGCTATATACATTATACATAAAAAATGTATATATATACTTTTTTTTTTATACCACTTAGTTGGCAGACAAGCACACGGCCCACCTGATGGAAAGTAGTTACCGTGGCCTATGGACGTCTGTAACACCAGAGGAGTCACAGTCGCGCTGCCAACCCTGTAAGTACAGAGTTTCTGTGCCGTCAGTAGAAGACAAATCAGGACAAGCCTTTAGTCTTCCCACTGACGGCACAAATTCTCCAGTGAGCTCTGGCTACCCTACTCACCGCTGGGAACACAACACGAAGTTATTATAACCGCGGTATTCTGTAGGGCGGAGGTACTTCCCCAGTCGGACTGCTCAAGCGGGCGGATATACCGCCGTGTCCTACCTCCTTAAAAATAAATACAAATATTTGCACTGATCGGAAATCGAAACCTTGCGTAGCAGTCTGTCACGTTTACTACCGCCACGCCACAGAGGCTGTCGAGGAACTTCATAACATAACATAACATAAACTCACGCCTATATCCCCGAAGGGGTAGGAAGATGTGCTAGCACCCACATTTCGCCAGTTTATGTTTAGGTCCCAATGTTATAGGTGGCGAGCCTAATGCCATTAACCGGGCACTTATAAACCTGCGATAAATACACACATAACTTCGAAAAGCATCGGAAAGTCATTGGTGTGTGCTATGGTAAAACCTGGGAATGAACCCGAGACCTCGTCTCAGCAGTCCATTACCCATACCTATTGTATATACCATACATATTTGTATAAGTAATCTATATGTCGGTAGACGCCCGGGCCGCTTGTCTATATAAATAAAAATACCATCCGCAAATGTATGTACGCGCATTACTTCAGAACGACTGTACAAAATCTGATAAATCTTTTTTTATTGTGTTTATTATTGTCCAGACATGTTTTGTGTAAACGAAAAACAAAAAAGGGGGTTCAGCGGGACCGGGATTCGAAGAACACGCGGGCGGAGCCACGGGCACGGTAAATAAAAAACAGCGTTACGTATTTCGCCGGTTCAGCTAGTATTTTATAAATAAATAGTGTATTAAAATTAGATAGTTTCTTATATTTGATCAAAAAATACATTGGGAAAATCATTGAAAAAAGATAATGTAGGTACCTATTATATTTGTAGAAAATATGAGGGTGAGTCTTAGACTATATACAAATTTTATACACACAGCTAGTGGCACTACAAAGCGGTGTAAATTCTATTACTTTGGTACATCCCATAATATAAACATTGAAAGATTAAATAACAATATTAACTTTAGCTTACTCAGACTTAAAGCGTATTTCATACCGTTTATGATGTGTTTTGTTACACAGTATATGTGTGTGTGTCTACACAGTATATGATCAAAGGGGTAATCATTATAACGATATAAATTAAAAACCCGTGGCAACGTGAAATAATTAATTCTATATTCAAACAAAACCATTCCAACAAAAAGTCGTCCGCCAGTCAAAACACAATCTGTTCAGAATTTAATTTAAATCCGTCCAATTATATAGAGTTGAGTTGATGCGGGTTCGCGTAAGTGACAAACTGTAGGAAACGGAAGTAGCTGCCGCCATTGTGATCGGAACGATAATATCTAATCCGTATATGTCTGCATTAATGTCATAATGTCATGAATTTTAGATGGGCAAGAAAGGATCACTGAGCGGCGATGTATTAGGTCCTACGTCACGAATCGATCTCTGAGCCACACCAATCAAGCCTTAGGAGGGACTTTGCCTCGATGTGTGTGTTCTACCGCCTGTACAATGGTTTGTGCTCAGTTGAATTGTTTGACATGATGCCCAAAGTTACATTCTATCGTCGCACTGCTCGCAAGGGAATTCATCCCCTTATATTGCAACCTGAGACGGTGCGCAATGTGCGGTATGAAATAAACTTTATTCCACGCACACTCAAGCTGTGGAATGCACTCCTTGCTGCGGTTTTCCCATGCGCCTACAATATGGGGTTCTTCAAAAGGGGCATTAGAAGGTTTCGTCGGGGTCGGCAGCACGAGTGTGACACCCCTGGTGCTGTACTCGTCCATAGGCCACGGTAACCACTTTCCATCATGTGGGCCGTGCGCTTGTGGCTAAGTGGTATATAAAAAAAGATCCCGACTGAGTTTGGAAAAAGCTTTTCCCAACTCAGTCGGGATCTGTTTTCTAGTACAACTCTGATGTGGCAGAAATTTGATATTATGACTGCCATAACCTCATCTCGATAGTGTTGCTATGAAGAAACGATTTCTGGAGCAAAAGCTGAAGGAAACGGCGCAATGGTGCAAACTTCACTTTCAAATCAACTGCTTTAAGCACAAAGTCGCCACACGCGCCATCATCAATTATATTGAAATAAGTAGTGTAACAAGTGTAGTTTTGATCACAATCCACCAAACGATACCGGGATGTCCCAGACAATCACAATACATCACAAAAGTGCAATTGGTGGCCAAGGAAGAAATATCTGCGCCAGTCTAGTACCATTTCTATCCTACCGTTTCGACTTTTTACATTTTTACCCGGTAGTCATTTTCCTGTGGATTTACAGTTAATATCGAAGCGAATATCACTCCCAGGTTAAAACACAGCCATTGGTACCATCATTACATCCAACAACTAACAATAACATACAGACGGCCTAACAACAGGTCACACAAACAGAAGTAATTTATAATTTGCTTAAATTACTGACTGTCCTTTTCTGTTTTCTACAATATAATAAACTTATTAAGAATTTATTTTACTGACTTTTATATAAAAGTTACTTCAGCGAAAAATTTATCAACGTCGTTTTTGATTAGCCAAGTTTAATTAGCGTCTGGGAATTCGGGAACAAAAAAATCTTCAAAGATAAATTTATTTTTAAACGTGTTCAAGTTCATGTCTTGTGTTTTCTCGTAAACACGCTTAAGTAGTCGGGGTTCGCGAGGGATATGCCAAAATCTAAATCAGCCCCGGCAACAGATAGCCTGAGGTGGTCGTGCGGTTTTAGTCGGTCTGAGTCCGATATAACCACCCCCGCCAGCCCCGGTTTTCCGTCACCGGGTTTCCAAGGCAATTTCCGCACTCATGGAAGAGTATCTAGTGGCAATTTTATATATTTAAATAAGCAATATTTGCTGGGATTTATGGGGCCCAAAAAGTATCTTTGGGGCTTACTCCAACCTCAGACGCTAATCACCTACCAAATAATGCCTGAAACGTTAGCACAGTTTTGACTTTTAAGGGAGCAATTGCGTTAGTGTAGACTTCCCCTAGCCCCTCCCTTAAAAGTCAATACTTGAAAAAAGTAAACTTTTTGCTGGGAGAAAACTCAATATTGAGTTGAACTCGCCTTTGTACACAAGATGTATTTGTGATTGCCTGTTGACGTATTAATTTCCAGTGTACAATAAAGAATTTAAAAAATAAGTAAAATCAAACAAACAGTAGAAGAACTAATTCCAGGCTTCAAAGTGTAAATTTAAATCGTGATAGAATACCTTAAAAGTAATAATATGTCAAATTTGAATCGTTCAAATTTAAATAAAACAGAGGCTTAATTTATACTACACTAGCTTTTGCCCGCGGCTCCGCCCGCGTAGATGTCGGTTATCGCGACAAAACATAGCCTATGTCCTTTCCCAAGATCTAATCTACCCCTGTACCAAATTTCAGCAAAATCGGTTCAGTGGTTTAGGCGTGAAAGCGTAACAGACAGACAGACAGACAGACAGACAGACAGACAGAGTTACTTTCACATTTATAATATTAGTAAGGATTATCACGCTAGCATTAAGTATGAAGCGAGTTGTCACGTGTCACAACAGAACTCAGAACAGCTCTCGGATACGGAACAGTTAATTTCACTCAGAGTCGTCACTCTCTCAGAACAGATGTGCTACGACGGGATTGTATGACGAGATTTCAAAACAAGGTTTAACTAATAATGAACATGATGGTTTTTATCTTTTCTAACCGATTGTAAAAAGATGGTTAGGTAACATTTCTAGTCACTCTGATAAGAGAGATTCCGTTTCACAACTGTGACAACTGTTAGGACAATTCGGCAACCATTTGTGATGCGACAGCACATCAGTACTCCTGCACTAAAGACTTGAATAAAGCCACTGATGGCGCGGTTGAGAGGTCGCCAAACCGAGCCACCATTGTAACATTACTTAGTGTCTATTATAGTGACCCTCTTTCCTGAGAATTTACCTTTAGCTTACCATCAGGCGAGGTGAAGTCAAATTGGCGTGTCCTAGATAAAAAAAAAGATGATACAATTTTATTTGGGAAGAATTTAGCACCAACGGTGATTCATTGACACGAGAAGAAGAAGCACATCAGTTCAAAATACATTCACATGATGTTATAAAAAGCTACCTGAAAAGTAGCGGCCAGTAGCGGTCAGAGATGGCCAGAACGAATTTGTTACTGGAAATGATTGCGAGAAGGCTCGCGCGGCTACCCGCCCTCATTGAACCACATTGGTTTTCAAATTACTATGAACGTTTTCTTGTATAGATAAGATTCAAATGGCACGTCATTGCCTTAAAAAGCTTCATTTAGTGGGAAATGACCTTCGAACTTTCACTAGACCTAAACATTTCAATTGTTTTCTTATTTTTTTTAAACTTAAAACTGCGGTAGTCTAGTGGTATGGGTTATGGTCTGCTGAGACGAGGTCTCGGGTTCAATCCCAGGTTTTACCATGGCACACATCAATGACTTTACGTTGCTTTTCGAAGTTATGTGTGTATTTATCGCAGGTTTATAAGTGCCCGGTTAATGGCAATAGGTTCGCCACCTATTACATTGGGACCTAAACATAAAATGGCGAAATGTGGGTGCTAGAATCGCTGCCTACCCCTTCGGGGATATAGGCGTGAGTTTATGAGTTATGGGAAAAACTTACAGCTAGAATACAGATTAAAAACAATTGTAATATAAAATGGCCTATTATAAGTTTTTGCATATAGCTGTTATTCTGATATGTACAAGACGGTAGATAGCATTACAATAGTAATAATATTACATATTTAATAACGGAACTATTATGTACGTATAGTTCCACGTTCGAATAAACTTATCAGCTTATATTATTGTATAATTAGTCGCTAAATCGGAAAGAACACAATCATAAACTAAATATAAGATACTAGCTTTTGCCCGCGGCTCCGCCCGCGTAGATGTCGGTTATCGCGACAAAACATAGCCTATGTCCTTTCCCAAGATCTAATCTACCCCTGTACCAAATTTCAGCAAAATCGGTTCAGTGGTTTAGGCGTGAAAGCGTAACAGACAGAGTTACTTTCACATTTATAATATTGGTAAGGATTACAGAATGCCGCGGCCATAATAACTTCGTGTTGTGTTCCCAGCGGTGAGTAGGGTAGCCAGACCTCACTGGAGAGTTTGTGCTATCAGTGAGAAGACTGAAGGCTTGCCCTGTTTTGTCTTCTACACTGACGGCACAGAAACTCAGTGCTTACAGGGTCGGTCGGCAGTGCAAGTGTGACTCCTCTGGTGTTACACACGTCCATTTGTGACGGTAACCACTTTCCATCAGGTGGACCGTGTGTTTGTCTGCCACCTAAGTGGTATAAATAAAAAGATAGTTTGCAACAAGTCATGTTCCACGTAGTAAACAACTAGCAAACGTTGCCAATACACGTTTCCGACGACACAGCCGACGCTACTATCCGGTGCCACTGTGCAATATCATATCAGTAAATCAACTTCAAGGTTTTTTTAATATTCTGGTGTTTTTAAGGAGCTTTTGTCCACATGGGCACGTCAATTCTATTGTAACTAAAGTTAAAATAACAGCACAAATTATGTTGTACGACTACTAGTAATACCTACTACTTGTATAATAAATATAAGTGTATAAATAAAATAGGACTGTAATATACACTATATTATACACCCCGGTACTGTGAAAGAGAGTCATTAGGAACCACCAGACTACAGAATTTTTGGGCAACAGCAGATTTTTTTTTACAACTTAGGTGGCAGACAAGCAATCGGCCCACCTGATGGAAAGTGGTTACCGTGACCTATGAACGTGTGTAACACCAGTGGAGTCACATTCGTGCTGCCGACACTATAAGAACAGAGATTTTATGTGCCCTCAGTGCAGAACACAAAATCACAACAAGCCTTTGGTCTTCCCACTGACAGCACAAGATTTTGGGCTAACTTCAACTTGATACAATTAGTAATAAGATTTGAACAATACATAAATAATAATATTAAAATAGTCACTTTCCTTATACAATAAATGAATTCGTAATTCATCACTTCTATAACCTTAGATTATATACAGACACTATATCTAGACGCAGCCAGTATCATTTCAATACACCCTAAAAATAAATAAGTTAATAAATAAGTTTACATAAACATTTATCCTATAACATGCACATATTGACAGTTTAAATTACATTATTGACAGTACACAAAACGCGTTTTCACGCTGTTTTTTTACAAAGAATTGTGCTAGCAAAGCTGTGTGTATTCAATATATGGTCTAAGTCTATAACTTAAATGAGTATTGGGAAAGGTATCGTGCTATAAGTTTTTGATTGTATTCGACACTATTATTTCGGAGCTCATGATCCTTAGCTCACTGCTGCTTCTTTTCATTGTGGTTTATTCATAAAAAATATTTCATAAAAAGATCAGTAAGATAAATAATATATATACACAAATGATATCACCTTTGCCCTAGTACACTTCAACCACCATGTGATAATAATAATAATAATAACGTCTTTATTGTACACCAATTACACATTACACTAAAATATGTGATACAAGTTCCGTGGCACGTACAGATGGCGGCCTTATCGCTCTGCGGCAATTTCTTACAGGCAACTAATAACTACCATCTTTAATTACCCCGCAATCACGACTGCTGAAAAATAGCTAAAACATAAAGCTAAATGTAAATAAAAACAAATAAATCGCGATAGAATGCATTAAAAAGTGGTTTTATTTCAATATCACTACCCCCAAAATAATGTGATTATTGTGACGAAACTAAATCCTCATGAATAACTCCAGAATCTCGAGGATGCGTGTACAAACCAAAACATCGGGAATAGTGCAAAATAGATGTAAAACATCGCACTATAATTTAATTCTTTTTTTTAAACCAACAAAACATTTTCAAAATTTAGTCGTTTCTTACTTACCAAGCAATGCCACTGCAGACTTGCACTACTGTACATATTTGCGTTGGAATTTCTATCTCTAGAAACAATTGTGTAAAGGAAGGATACCGCTGGTCACTGGCTACTAGATTAGTTCAGAAGATAAATAGTCAGGAATTAACCACGTCCGCGGCTAGCGATAAAGTGGACTAACGTACAATAAAGAGAACTATTCATTAGTTGGAGGGAAAGTTAACTGTGGCTATTTTTTCGCAGTCCGATTAAAATAGTTTTGTCTGTCTGTTACTGTTTTGAGTCTAGACTACTTAAAAGTTTATTAAAATTTGGTATGAATTCAGTTTATGAACTGAAAGAGTAGATTTTTAATGTTTACGGAAATTAACGCGATCAGGTTATAGGTACATACATACCATTGATTAGCCTGACCAGGTTACACCGGCCCTGGTCATAGGCTGACATGCTCAGTGGTGCATGCCCGCCATCTTCGACTCCGTGAGGTAGTAGGTTCTTCATCTACCCGCACATTCTCATATACCGTTACATACCTCGTAAGCAAACTATTCGGTGTCTATCCGACAGATGATGAACCTACTACCTCACGGACCCGAAGACGGCGGGCGTGCACCACCGAGCCAGTCAGCCTAAAACATGATCGCATTAATTTTCGTAAACATTATTATAAATATATCATGAAACGCGAAAGCTCAAAAGTTAGTAGCAATTTTTTCTGACAAGAGATTCAGTAGCAGTAGAGAGTTGTTTATTTGTTGATTACTTAGAGGAAACGTAGGCTCCCGGTGGAGTAAAATAGGGCCACCCCATCTCTTCCTGTGGGTGTCGTAGAAGGCAACTAAGTGGTAGGGCTGTTCTCTATACGACTGTAAACATACAGCCCATGACTAAGTGGCCGCTTGATGACAATAAGCTCGCCCCCTACTACTTGGGTCTGAAAATCATAGTCGGCGAAAAGTAAGTATTATTACACCTCTGGCTACCTTTTTGGGGATTTACAGACGTCAATATGTATGTATAAAGATGACAATTGGGGGACAACCTTAACGTTATTCTTTCTTTCTTTCCTCCTTTTTCTTTGTTTATTTCTCATAATAATAATAATTAAATTGATTAAATTCATTTGAGTAATTTTTATTAAATAGTCTGTATATAAATTTTTAAATCATAAACCCACGTTTTATTTCTATACACTCCTGTCCATCCAAAGGTTGCCTGGATGAGATTTTTGTTTGCAATAAGGCCGCCCATTGTACACAAGACAAAACCGATAGCCTGTCTAGTGATATAAGTATTATACAGATCGTTATATTGATTTTGGCAAGCAGAAAAAGTCACCAGTATGTTCTACATAAATGTGTGTGTAACAAAACTCGTTTCCTCACTCACACACTTATATACACTCGCAAATTACAATTGATTCAAAACCATTCGTATTTATTTATCATCAGTTACACTTTCTTTAGTAATAACAATAACTCATAAAATTCTTATTACTGGTATATGAACGTAGTTTTTGTTACGTTCTTGTAAGTCTCCGTGACCCCAGGGTTTACAGCTTCGCTTTTTAAGTGTTAAAATCGTGCAAAGTTTTGAGTTCGAATCCCAGTCAAATTTTACTTTTTGAACTTTTAAATATTTGTATATCTTCATGTTAATTACTTACCTATTAAGGGAATGTTGAGGTAACATCACAAAAGTATCTTGATATTTTAGTTATTTATTTATAGCAACTTAAATCAGTAGTATTTTTATTATTACTGAGCGAGTATTGTTGCACACACATTGCATTAATGTTTTTCGTATTGGAATTTATGCTACCCTCATTCTCATGTATAAATAACATGATAATTTTATTTTTAACTGTCAACAATTGGATGCATTGTGCTTTCCACACGGTTAATTAACAACTTAAACGTTCTTTAATATAATATTATTTAATAGAAGTTCTTTAATAGAACAAAAACAAAACTATTTATTAACGTAAAACGACTACATCAATATAGTAGTGGTTCGAACTCGATACCTTCGAAATGTCTTTACGCCTGTAATACCACTCAACTACGTGGGCCTGTGCTAAAATGGTGAAATTTACTTTCTCAATCGATGGCAGGCAAATCAGTCACACATATTCAAACGTTCACGATTCACGAATATTCACGATCATGCGCACTGGCACACATAAACGTATTACACTAATACGCCTTTAACGATGACGCACACATGTGACTTCAAAGCAATGAGTTATTGTTGCGTGAACACACATATATGTAAAACATACGGGTGCTTCCACTTGACCCAGATCATAAATACATTTTATTAGATAGATAGGCTATCTTTTTTGTCTTGTGTACATTATTATGTAAGTATATATAAAATTCTCGTGTCACAATGTTCGTTCCCGTACTCCTCCGAAACGGCTTGACCGATTCTCATGAAATTTTGTGAGCATATTGAGTAGGTCTGAGAATCGGCCAACTTCTATTTTTCATACCCCTTAGTGATAAGGGTTATCCATCCTCAACATTATATGGCAAAACAACGTTTGCCGGGTCAGCTAGTGTAAGTATAAAAATCCATCTTCATTTGTGTATTTGGGTGTACAATAAAGAATATTTATTATTATTATTATTAAATTACAATATGATTTCCTTTCCAGTACGAGAGATGAACCGACTGTCAAACGATCTAAATATCTCTAGTACCAATCCCGGTTACACTCAAAGTCTACATTTTGAAAATATGGGTACTCATTCCTACTCCTGATCTGATTTTTTGAGAGTAATTTGGAGGACGGTTCTCATACTCCAACTCTGAGAGGACGGGCTCGTCTAACACCACCTGCTTGCAGGAAAACTTTGTAAAAATAAACATCTGAATTGAGAACCTTTTTTTTCCATGTCAATTAATAAATGAACTGAAATAGTTGTAACAGTCAAATTACAATACAAATACGGTGTCTACTAACCCTTTCATGCCAAGTAATATTCAAATACCAAAACAGTTTGATAAAAACTCGAGTTTGAACAAAATTACTTGTAATTTATACACTGCTGGGGCTGTAATTACCAAATTATTTGACTCATTACGCTGTTGAGGGTTTGTTGACGGGATCCAAGACATTTCAAAGTAAAAGGGTTTGTTTGGGGAGTGTTTTAAAGGATCATGTAAATTTGTAATATTACTTACTTTCAAAGGTTTTTGAGTGAACAAAGAACGTTATTTTTATAATAGTGGAATTAATAATTCATCTCAATTTAGATAGGATTGTTTAATGTAATATACTAGTCTTTAAACAGGGCGTGTTTTTGAGACGGTGCATTAAAGGTAGATAATAAGACATTCAGCAGCAGGAGAGTAATATAAGTAGTACCGTTAGTTTACCTGACGTTTCGAACAGGTAACCACGGCTGGTTTATGGAGGAGAGAGTATGTTTATTTGTCTATCACTTAAGTGGATTACTACTACTTCCTTTCTTTCTCTCTTACTTTATTTGAATGACTTTAAATGACAATGTGAATTCCTTACAAATATGAGAGGCTGACTAGATAGAATAGAAAAGTATGATTAACTGAACTACTACTGCCCTGCCCTTACCCTTAGATTTAAGGGTAAGGGCAGGGCAGTAGTAGTTCAGTTACAGCGAAACGTTGTTAGGAGACTATCTCCCTATTCCCTCCAGCTAAGCTTAATTGCTTGTGTTAGGAAAGGGTTCACGTCGGTAGTGTAATGGCCAGGATTCGAACCCGGAACCTTTCGATGGTAAGACCGACTCCTTAACCACTAAGCTACCAAACTCCAGTTTTCTAACAACAATAGGGTGTGTCTCCCAAGCCAGTTATGTAAGGAACCCACAGCGTGTGATGACAAATCGCACCTGACCTGATATTTTTTTTGTACTGAAATAAAAAGACTTTCTTCTTTCTCGCCCACGATTTTAACGTGATGGCCTCATGGCACTACCCAATGATACTACTAGTAGTGTCAAGGATAATATTCTGTCACCATAACACCACCGGTAGTGTCAAGTATACGTATAAGAATGATGGATTTTATCAATTTGATCACAAAAATATATAAGTGAAATTTGAAAAAAGTCAGCTAATCAGCTCAGGCAGGATTCGAATCAGCATCTTTTCCCTTACGCTGTAAGGATGATTTTTTTCCCCTATCTTAAGCTTTAGAAGTGCTCTGACAACCTCAACACATTTTTAAAGGATATTTACTAAAATGTTCCATACTTTATCAAATATAGCGGAAATAGGCTCACCCCCTATTACGTGGGACCGAATACAATTATTGGTGAAATGTGGGTGATAATTCACCTCTGCCTAACCCTCTGTTGATAAAGGCGTGATTATATGTATGTATGTTTATCATAGTAATGCGTATGAGTTTGTTAGGGAAACGATGGACCTTAGATATTGAGGGCATATTTTTCAAACCTCAGGATACTACTATCCTTTTTTTGTACCTGCGGAAATGTCTTCGGGCTTCAGAGCATCGTCGATCATTATAAGTGGGGCATATCATACTCGAACCGACTAAAACCGCACTTTTTTTCGTTACATCTGCCTGTGTGTTCGGGGAACTACACTCGAGAGCAATGAATCCGGGTCACTTAAAGAATGTTAAAAATCTCGGACACTAAAAATGATAGGTTAATGCAATAAATTGTATTTAATAGACAATGTAATACTCCTTAAATGAAAGTAAAAAAAATATGAGTCACCATACATTTTATTAACACAAAATTACATAAAGAAAAAAACTGCTGATCTCTCCTTAAAACAAAAATAGGAAACATGAAATTTTTGAACTTTATTACGATTTTCTTGAATTTTAATACTTCGTATTGCCTCCTCGTGCTTCCATTACTGCGTTTACGCGGTTTGGCATGCTGTACACCAAGTTCCTTATACGATTTTGGGGAATATTCTCCCATTCCTCTGTGAGAGCAATTTTGAGCTCACGAAGCGTGATTGGGGGAGGGTTTCGTTGTTTTACGCATCTGCCTAGCTCGTCCCAAGCATGCTCGATCGGGTTGATATCCGGGCTGCGCGCTGGCCACTCCATACGAGTAATGTTCATCTCTTGAAGGTAGTCATTCACAATCCTACCTGTATGAGGTCTGGCATTGTCATGCATAAATATAGCATCCTCACCTAAATTGACCATAAATGGACCAACGTGATCATTGAGGATTTCTTCCACATATCTTACGCTAGTTAAAGAGCCGTTTTCTATGATCACCAGCTCTGTGCGACTTTCAGAAGAAATTCCGGCCCACACAAGTACAGACCCACCACCGTAGGCTACTTTTTCTTCGATGCATGCTTGCTTGAATCTTTCCCCTGGTCTTCGATACACTCTGTGTCTTCCATCGTGCTTGTAGAGCATAAATTTTGATTCGTCGGAGAACATAACTTTTGACCAATCTTCAATACTCCAATTTACGTGGCTCTGGGCATAACTTAGTCTCGAAATACGATGCCCACGCTCCAGTTTAGGGCCGTTTGCAGGTCTAAGGGGTTTTAAGTTAGATTCAGCAAGCCGACGTCTTACTGTCCATGCACTTGGGTTACTTCCTCCGAGGCGTCGAAACTGATTGGTGAGTTCAGTTCCTGTGAGAAAGCGATTTCGAAGCATGGTGTTCACCAAGTATCGGTCTTCTCGTGCTGTGGTACACCTGGTTCTGCCCGTTCCTGGTCTGCGTAGGTTAGAACCAGTTTCTTCGTAACGTCGGAGAACTCTTTGTACTGTTGACAGCGACACACCGACAGTCCTGGCTGTATCGCGCTGACTCCGGCCGGTTTCCAGCATTGTAAGTATTCTGGTGCATTCTTCAGGCGTAAGCGACATAATTTCAGCTTGATTAATGAATATAGAGCACTATCAACATGGTTTATGTACCCACATAAATGACAGATTACAAACAAAAGCAACACCAAATGCTGTAATTTCGTAGTTCCATCTTCGAAAGTGGCCCTTTTTCAAATTTGATTTTTTTATGATATAACTTTACAATAACTAAGAAGTTTTAATACCTTCATTTAAGGAGTATTACATTGTCTATTAAATACAATTTATTGCATTAACCTAGCATTTTTAGTTTCCGAGATTTTTAGGATTCTTTAAGTGACCCGGATTCATTGCTCTCGAGTGTAGTTTCGGACTACATGAAGTTGGCTGCTAACGTTGGCAGCCACAACGTCTTGTTGGAGAACAAATACCAACTCCCAGTCTTATTCGGCTGCATGCAGCCAAGAGTGGAGGACTTATTTTTTCTTTATGTGCACGTATAACCGTGAATAATAAAAACATAACATAACATAAACTCACGCCTATATCCCCGAAGGGGTAGGCAGAGGTGCTAGCACCCAAATTTTGCCAGTTTATGTTTGGGTCTCAGTGTAATAGGTGGCAAGCCTATTGGCATTAACCGGGCACTTATAAACCTGCGATAAATACACACATAACTTCGAAAAGCATCAAAAAGTCATTGGTGTGTGCCATGGCAAAACCTGGGATCGAACCCGAGACCTCGTCTCAGAAGTCCCTTACCCATACCACTAGGCTACCACGGCTTTTTGTAAAAAACAAATGTGCAATATTTGAAAAACTAAACGAAGTATAATTCCGCCTGGACCTAATAACACATATTTCCATTTCATTTGCATAAATAAATATATTTTTTATATAGGACATGCCAATTTCACCTGATGGTAAGCTAAAGGCAAAGTCTCAGGCAAGAGGGTCACCAATACAGACAGGTAGCATGTTATAAATGTGGCACTCAGCTTGACGGCCTCATCAGATGTTTTTTTACGACCCGCTTAAAGGACCCAGGGCTGTATACACACAATTTCGAACTTGAACTATAAAGTATTTATGAATTTGTGCCGTTTGGAAACGAAAGTTTAGGGGTCATGGGATCTTAGCGCTCCCTGAAGAGATTGCGAAGTGTTTGGTCGACGCTTTTCGTGACCATAAGGCTGGCCTCTTTTTGGATCAGAAAATAAGCATTGCCAATACAACTTGGCAATGCTGCCAGTCTTCTGGGAACGCTACCACAAGAGGCATGCGATGCGAAGGAATTCTACGACGCATTTTAATTATTTTTAACTATAAGTTGTATAACAGTTATTTTTAGTTTTATTTTAATGATTACCTATTCTTCTTAGACTAACTTCATACAAAGATGATTACAATGCCGCCAACTACTGTGAACAATAAACTCTATTTGAAATAAATCAACGATTACATCATATTTATATGACCCCAGCGGCTAACTTAAATTGGAAACTACAGCAATAACTCGTTAAACCAAATAAAGCAGCGCAAGATCTGATAATACCTTAAGACTTACATACTACCACACTACTAACTGCGTTAAGTTAGCGTTGCATTGACGTGACTGCGACTTAGCGCTGTCAGGATACAAGCCAATACAATAATTGCACGCAGTTAAAAATGCCCCATGAAGACATATTGAGAACTCTCTTGTACTTTTCCACATTATTTTTTAATTGTTAGTAGAACTGGCTGGTTTCCCCTTACGGCATCCTCAAAGGTTTAAAATGAAGTTCACAACCAAGGAAGTTTACAAACTTTGAGGATGCGATAAGGCGAAACCGATCAGTTCTAATAATAAAAAATAATGTGGAAAAGTACAAGTGAGTTATCAATATGTGTAACAACAAATTGCACCAAGTGCCATCAATCAACAGTATAAATAGTCCCCATGAAGACCTTCGGGGCGATAGCATCCTTACCTTAGACGAGGCTCCGGCAAATAGCAGTCATTTCTATAAAAGTCAAAAAAGGCGGAGAACATGTAAGCTGATCCTAGGTTCTGAGCTGGAAACCTCGAAAGTAACCGCGAACATTGCTAATATGATGACCGCTCCGATTAAAAACTTCTTCTCTCTTCATACTAGCGTTAATTCCGGTAGCATCCGAAGCTTTTACCTCGGAGTCCAGGGTCCGTTTGGCTGAACTTCAATATTTTCCGTGAAGTGATTTCCATAATCTGGTCTTCACAGCCCATTGGCGATATCGAAACTAATAAAAATATATAGCTATTTTGATTTGTAATAAAATAGGTAGATGAAGAATATTTTCTCGCTCAAAATCCAATGATTTTAATCATTTAAATCAAGTGAGTTATTTCGTCGTTTTGTACCGCCACGCAGACGCAACGCGCAGTGTGGAAAGGCTCTTACGTATTCTATCCTCAATGGCGTTTTATAAGGTTATAACTGCCGGTACAGCTGAATAGCTTGGAAGGGAACACGACCTAAAGGATTAAACTAACTGGACCGACGTCGATAGCGCAGCTACTAAAGTTCGCACTTTCGATAAGAATACATTAGTTTCAAGTTATATGGTAGGATTCAGGTCGGTTGTAGGACCAACCGGGTAAAATAGCCTCGGGGGTGGTGTTTATGATTGTGGTATAGTGCACCTCTGTAAGCGATGGGCTACCTCCTGTAACATTCGCTGTGCCCCTACACTTGCATAATTGCCGACCTGAATGAAGCGACGGTAGGTGCGGTCTATGTTGCCGAGTTTTGGACTGAGCGCATTTAGCTATTTTAAATTATTGCCATTGACATGAAGATGAAGAAGTTATTTATGGTTTTAGCTACTATTTGATATCTTATGAATCTGAACTACTCAAAGCCGACGGGCTTGCATGAAAGGTTTGATAACAGTAAAGGTAACTCGTGAAGTATGTAAGGATAGAGTCAAATGATGGGCTGTTGTATCTGCCTACCCCGGAGGTAAATCGTCGTGAACAAATTCTAAATTTCAGCTGTCTAACTATAGATTTTTTCAATAATAAACTTTATTGGTTTTAACATAAAATGATCTGAGTTTGAACTTCCAACCTATCAATTGCAAGTATGACATATAAACCACTAGGGCACTGCCTCTCGAATTGAGTCCATAATTTGCTTAATTGAACGTGTATTTTTGAACCACTTAGTTGGCACACAAGCACACGCCCATCTGATAAATAGTGATTACCGTGGCTGTAAGAACCTTCTAATGCCCTCCTTGAAGAACCCCAAATTGAAGTCGCTTGGAAAAACCACAGTAGGTATATTCTACGAGGTAAGTACGAGTAAGTAGTAATAAGTTTAAATAAAAAGTAACAGAAAATGTCTAAATTTGTATCCATATTTGTCCGTGGCGGTGCCTCCCCCTATCTGCCAAAAGATGGAGACACCATAGTCCCACACCCGAGTGTGTTTTCGATGGCCCTGGGTCACTGGGGAGTGATGGATATCTCAGAGGCTACCTCACCCTCGGCAATTTTTCTCGACAACCCGAGACCAAGTGCGGTTAAAAAAAAGGCCTAAGTCGAAGTGTAGTCCCGAAGTCCTTTTAGTTGTAATATTAGTGTAACACAGGAGTGTTTTAAAGCTAAGATCCATCGAATGTTTGATTTTCTCTTGTAATACCACTTTGGGACTAACGTGTTTGTTGAAGTAAGAGGGTTCATTGCGGTCATCAGCTGAGTGTTAGTGCATGGATATACCTACTTGCCTTTTATATCAAAATTTTACTATAGATAGATAGATCTATCTCTTTAATGTGTAGTAAGAACATCATGAGTTTGATGTAAACTAGGTATTATGGGTTTATATATAATTGAAGGCTTTATAGCAGTGATTTTTTTTATATACTACTTAGGTGGCAGACAAGCATACGGTTGGAAAGTGGATACCGTGGCCCATAGACGTGTGCATCACCAGAGCAGTCGCAATCGTGCTGCCACCCTGTAAGAATAGAGAGTTTCTGTGCCGTCAGTGCACAAGACAATGTAAGACAAGCTTTTGATCTTCCCACTGATAGCATAAAGTTTCTCCCCTAAATGGTTACCCTACTCGCCGCCGAGAATACAACACGAGGTTATTACGGCTGCGGTATTCTGTAGGGTGGAGGTACTGCCACCCTGTAAGAATAGAGAGTTTCTGTGCCGTCAGTGCACAAGACAATGTAAGACAAGCTTTTGATCTTCCCACTGATAGCATAAAGTTTCTCCCCTAAATGGTTACCCTACTCGCCGCCGAGAATACAACACGAGGTTATTACGGCTGCGGTATTCTGTAGGGTGGAGGTACTGCCACCCTGTAAGAATAGAGAGTTTCTGTGCCGTCAGTGCACAAGACAATGTAAGACAAGCTTTTGATCTTCCCACTGATAGCATAAAGTTTCTCCCCTAAATGGTTACCCTACTCGCCGCCGAGAATACAACACGAGGTTATTACGGCTGCGGTATTCTGTAGGGTGGAGGTACTGCCACCCTGTAAGAATAGAGAGTTTCTGTGCCGTCAGTGCACAAGACAATGTAAGACAAGCTTTTGATCTTCCCACTGATAGCATAAAGTTTCTCCCCTAAATGGTTACCCTACTCGCCGCCGAGAATACAACACGAGGTTATTACGGCTGCGGTATTCTGTAGGGTGGAGGTACTTCCCCAGTCGGACTGCTCAATTGGACGGAAATACCGTCGTATCCTAGCGTACCGTCGTGTCCTACCTCCTATCAATAATCTCTCCTAGGCAACCATTATCGGCTACTATATCAGTATTCGGCTATATATATATAAACACGATTATTTTTTGGAATCATTGTCTGTTTGTCTATTTGCTTGTGAACTGACATTCCCGCGCATGGAGCCGCGGGCGGAAGGTTGATTTAAAGAAAAAATCTGCTCCTTCTTAAAATTGTGAGAAGTTTACGTCAATATTACACATTGAAATTTTTAAATAATGTATTATTTTTTGTTATTATCGCTTATCCCGACGTCTCCGTGATCATGGCTGCGGATTAGGAACCGAAAGCCAAATGATCTTCAATATTAATACAATTTTTGATTCAAAAAGTTGAACCAACTAGTTTAACAGCCCCCAAGCGACTTGTTATAATCCTCGTGCACTTTGCAGTCTTGCAGACGTGCATCCCATAATGTACACGGGGACATTATGGCTAAAATGGAATATAAGAAAAGCATCTGCTTGGAAACCTAAAAGCTTAAAGCCATTTATTTGTATTTTTATTTAATGGAATCTTTAGTATCTCTCTTAAAAGGATTTTTATTTCGGGTACTTTCACTTTTATTAAATTTATTATAGTTTATCATAGTATGTGCTACTTTTAACCAAGTTCTCAATTCGGATTAGTATTAAAGTTATCGGGATATTTACTATGCTGTATTATTCTGAGTTGAACATGGTAAATATTCCGATAGCTTCAATTATATTGTGAGTGACCATAATAGTTTAAATATCTCAATTCGGATGTTTATTAATTTTTTTTTTGTCATTTATGGATGATTTACATAATTATTTTTTTGTTCGAAAGAGGTTTATTTTCTACTGCGTGTTGTGATAACATAATGAGTCTATTGACGATAAAGATACCGAGGTGTTAAGAGTCAAACTGTTTTATCGACTTAAATTGTATTATCATCCGAACTAAAGATGTGTATCAAATTTCAGAACAATCAGCTAGGAAAACCAAGACATTAAGATCATTTTGCGGACTTCGTCACGTCAAGATTGAACTGCTGCTGATTGTACAGAACAAAACAATTACTCACTTAGTTGCTGTCTAATTATCATAGATATGCGCGATGTTTTTGTAGCTGGTAGGTATTACTGCCGGTATAAATGTTGACCCTAGTCCCATAACAATGTATACTCTATATACACAGTACGCCGCCTGTCACCCTGGCAGAAGTAGGCCGCGGAGTGGGCGCGCCTCGCGCACCTCCCCATTCCCAGGGACGAGTTAGGGACTCTGTGGTCCCCACACCCGAGGAGAGGGCTAGATCGAGAGAGATTGCCCTGGGTCGGCCGTGGTGCAAGGGATATGCCTGTTAACCTCACTTTCGGCAACCAAAAATGACCCACAGGCGGCGTGCGTTTTGGTCGGTTCGAGTCCGACATAACCTCTTCCACCGGCTCCGGTGGGGAGGTATCCGTGGGGATTTTGCGCACGTAAAAAAATATATTATTTTTGGATGCCTTTTGTGGATAGCACGGCGTACTACGGCGTCCGAGGAACTCAAATCTACTGTTTTTCTATTCCGATGGTTACTACCAATTATAGGCTGAATGCCTTCTCAATCAGAAGCGCATCGGTCGGCAGCACGGGTGTGACTCCCCTGGTGTTAAACACGTTCATAAGTCACGGTAACCACTTTCCATCAGGTGGGCCGTGTGCTTGTTTGCCACCTAATTGGTATAGGTACATAAAAAAACTAAATTTAATAAAATCTTGCTGCATCTTGATATAGATCTATTCAGCACTAGTGTGGCGACAATTAGATGACAGCTGGCAGACTCTTGCTTTGACTGGCTGAGTGGTACGGATAGTACAAAAATTAAGTACCTAACTACTTAATTTGAAGTCATGGGGTTCGAGCGCTCGCAATCTCTACCGTGAGATTGCGAAGCGTATGGTCGACGCTCCTCGTGACTAGAAGGCTGGCCTCTTTTTAGGTCAGAGAATAAGCATTGCCATACAACGTGGCAATGCTGCCAGTCTTCTGGAAACGCTACCACAAGAGGCATGCGATGCAGAGGAATTCCACGACGCATTTTAATTGTTATTAGCTATAAGTTGTATAATAGTTGTTTTAGTTTTATTGTATTTAATATTTACATAACATAACATAAACTCACGCCTATATCCCCGAAGGGGTAGACAGAGGTCCTAGCACCCACATTTCGCCAGTTTATGTTTAGGTCCCAATGTAATAGGTGGCGAGCCTATTGCCATTAACCGGACACTTATAACCCTGCGATAAATACACACATAACTTCGAAAAGCATCGAAAAGTCATTGGTGTGTGCCATGATAAAACCTGGGATCGAACCCGAGACTTCGTCTCAGCAGTCCATTACCCATACCACTAGGCTACCGCGGTTCTATTTACTTATATATTATTTCTTGACATGATTGTAAAATTAATAAGATTTGAAGTTAAGTTCCTTGTGCGCTGTTTCTTATTTTGTATAATTCTTGTTTCATGGCTGTATATTGTGTTTTATTTTATTTTCTATTTTGATGACTTTAATGTGGAAGACTTTTAGTTAGCAAAGTGTGAATGTTAGTTGTGTACTCAGTTTCTGTATTAGTATGTAAGTCTTGTTTAAAGTAAATAAATAAATATATATCTGACCAATCCGCCGCGCACGCCAAAGGTTCTAGGTTCTAAATAGCTTGTTTAGTACCTAATATAATAGCGTTATAGGCACACAAATTGTCTAAAATACGTCTACAATAGAACTTAAACACCCCTTGTCGAAATCAGACTTCATTTGAACAATTTGGGAGTTCGTTGAACGCCTATTGTGCGTTGATTGATCTTTTATCCGAGAGTACGAATCTCGAATTACCAACATTATTTAAGGTCCCTTGGCGTTTGGCTATAGGAGCCGTAATCCTCAATATCTTACGACCTTTTTCATGTAAGTAAACAGAGAGCATATTGAAATTCGGTTTTTGTAAACGCTTTCCTATAAGCTAGCTTTATAACGCTAACATAGGATAGGGTATACTTTTAATCCTTTTGTATAAGAAGGGTATGTATATTTCGTAGGGTTGTGTGGTTCCCGGCAGAGTAGAATTTGGACCACCCCACCAAGCGACTAAAGGATAGAGCTGTTTTTTTTTTTTTAAACCACTTAGTTGGCAGACTAGCACACGGCCCACCTGATGGGAAGCGGTTACCGTGGCCTATGGACGTGTGTAATACCAGAAAAGCCACACTCGCGCTGCCGACTCTGTAAGCACAGAGTCTATGCCGTCAGTGTAGAGGACAAAGCAGGACAAGCCTTAACTCATCCCACTGACAGCACAAATTCTCCAGTTAGCAACACCAGGGGTGTCACACTCGCGCTGCCGACCATGAAGAAACCTTCTGATGCCCCTCTAGAAGAACCCCATATTGTAGGTGCTTGGGGAAACCGCAGCATGGAGGTCGTTCAACAGCTTGAATGTGCGTGGGATGATGCTTCTTTCATACCGCGCAGTGCGCACCGTCTCAGGTCGCAATGTGTGAGGATGAATTCCTTGCCTATGGCGAGAGGTGCGATGATAGAATGTACCTAGCTACGGGCATCATGTCAAACAATTCATCTGAGCACAAACCATTGTATAGGCGGTAGAACACACACAGTGAGGCAAAATCCCTCCTAAGACTAAGAGGTTCCATGTCACACAAATTTAACAGATCAATAAATAAAAAAATACATATTCTACAACATTCTACACATCGCTATCTAGACCCATGGTAATAACTAGCTTGTGTTATGGAATCTAGATCTATGCGTATAAACATACGGATAGATATCTATCTATCTATCTATCTATCATACTCGACAATTAACATTACTGTTCTAGTTTCACCAATTATACTAAAATAATTGTACTAACCGACATAAGAACTGCTAACGTTTCTAATCCCAAAACAATTTATCATTCAGACCAAACTACCTTTGTTATAATTTTTATTATCTCTTGTAAAACCGTGCATAATAGAGGTTTATCTGGCAGATTCGAGTGAAATGGTTGTTGGAAATTATAATGTAGGTCTACCTATTACTATTGTGTGTGTTGACCCTCCATTGTGAGGGTTAATGAGGGAAAGACGTCATTAGAGCTGGATTTTGAGTACAGATAGAGGAAATTGAAGTCAGTAGCGACTTGTTAGTAACGAATGCATACTTCTGTGATTTTGTCAATGTTCTAGATCAGCGGTGAGTGGTCTCTATAACATGATTCCAGCTGGCTTGTTGTGCAAGTGGTGGTAGTGATAAAGATGTTTAAATTTAAACTTTAATAAATAATATACATAATTCATTATCTAAAAATGAGTATATCTGAAATTCAGTACCTAAAATTGAGAGAATTCTATATAAAATTGCTATGGTTGTTTTATCATCATCTACCTGCCCTTGTCCCAATTATTTGGGGTCGGCGCAACATGTATTGCCGTTCTCCTCCATACCCTCCTGTCAGATGTCATTTCACCAGTCACTCCCTTCTTTCCCATTTCCTCTTTTACGCAATTCATTCATCTCTTCTTGAGCTTACCTCTGCTCGCTAAGCCTTCTTCCACATTTATACTTTGAACCTATTTCACAACACTACTTTCATCTATTCTCATAGTATTCGTTCGCTTCTCAGTTTTTCATTCACTGGTACCACTCTCAAACTTCCACGAATATACTCATTCCTTATTAGATTTTTACTCGTCACACCACATATCAATCTTAACATTGGCATCTCCGCTACATGTAGTTATTTTTCATTCATAACTTTCAAAGCAATGACAATCCATACAATACGGAAGGTCTGATCATGATCAGCTTCAATCAGCCATTTCTTCAATCTGCTCTGAACACTAAACCCATCTTCATCGACGAGAACAATATCCGGCAAATAGCATAGGTACACCAGGGGTTCTTTTCCTGTATCTCCGATGTCAAGGCATCCATTATCAACAGGAAGAGATAGGGACTAAGCGTCGAGCCCTGGTGCAAGTCTATGGTTACATTGACCTCGTCGGTGTTGCCAGCAGTGGATCATACATAGGTTCTTGATCGGCAGTACATCGCACAGATCAACTCTATATACTTCCCAGTTTCGTGCTATGGTCGTTCTATAACAGGTAATTTTTTGTATCATGTACTAATCCATCTGCCCAGCGTGGAAACAGTAAGCCAAAGACTCCCAACATTTAGAGAGGCCTATATGATTTTTGGCTCAGTTTCAATAGCGAAATCATCTGAATGTATAAATTTATCAAGACAAAAGGGTTTTTTTTAATACCATTTCGGTAGCAGACAAGAACACGGCCCACCTGATGGAAAGTGGTTACCGTGGCCTATGGACGTTTGTAACACCAGAGGAGTCACAGTCGCGCTGCCAACCCTGCAAATACAGAGTTTCTGTGCGGTCAGTGTAGAAGACAAAGCACGACAAGCCTTTAGTTTTCCCACTGACAGCACAAATTCTCCAGTGAGCTCTGGCTACCCTACTCACCGCTGGGAACACAACACGAAGTTATTATAGCCGCGGTATTCTGTAGGGCGGAGGTACTTCCCCAGTCAGACTACTCAATTGGACGGAAAAACCGCCGTGTCCTAACTCCTATAGTCAATTGGGCGGAAAAACCGCCGTGTCCTACCTCCTGTAGTATAGTGTTTGGGAATAATGTATAAATGAACGGAATAATGCATGGGTGTTATGAAAAAAATATAAATACGCCAATTTAAAATTTCAAAACGAATTTCTTATCGAAACTGTACCCAAATTTTTTTGCTCCGAAACCATAATAAAATCACAGTGTGTATCTTCGTAAACTGCTCTATGATAATTAAATTTATTTAAGCAAACCATAATTCCCAACGACTATTGTCTGTTGAGAAAGGTTTGGTCTATTAATAGGTAGTAATAACATTTCAATAAATTGTACGATTTCATAAATAATTGTACTGAATTATCGTGCTCTGGTATAACTTCTGATAAATCCGTATAACATAGATCAATATTATTGTTGGCTTCAGATAGACATTTATTTTTTTTACAAACAAGTCTATAACCTTTATTAATAACACTTTGTTCCACCAAAATTAATTTTGAATGAGGTGATGAGAGTTGAATTAATTATTCCAACATACTTTTTTCCAACAACATACTAGAATAAACCTATTCGTATTTTTGTATTGTTTTGACTCTTAAGTACCTACTGTGTGATGTATTATCTGGTTTTTTTCTTTTGTTTGTGAAACTAAAATTTTAACCTTTTTTTTATAACACTTAGGTGACAGACAAGCACACGGCCCTTCTGATGTGAAGTGGTTACCGTGGCTTATGGACGTGTACGGCGTTACACTCGCGTTGCTGACCCTGAAGAAACCTTCTAATGTCCCTCTTAAAGAACCCCATATTGTAGGCGCTTGGGAAAACCGCAGCAGGCAGTTCATTCCACAGCTCGAGTGTGCGTGGTATGAAGTTTCTTTCATACCGCACAGTGCGCAACGTCTCTGACTCGCTCATCTGAATCTCAGAATGTTGATTAATCTGCTATGGTTTCACTATGGTTCCTAGCAAGTTAGCTAAGCTAGTTAAGTTTTCCATGCGTCAAATAAATAAATTAGTAGATACATACTATTTATAAATGTGAGTGCTAGCACCTCTGCCTACCCCTTGGGGGATATAGGCGTGAGTTTATGTTATGTTGTATTACTATTTATATTGTTGACCATTTGGTGGAACTTGCAGTACATACTGAATAAACACTTGTACCTACTATTCTAATTACCTACCTACTACTAAATACCTACTACATTATTTTAATTTAAACCTCACCTATTTTACCTATAAGTCCTTAAGAATTTCGTGAGAGGAAAACGGTAAGACTAAAAAATAAAATAGCGTGGCAAGGTATGTACAATTACTTATTTTATTCGTATCAGAATAAACGGGATATTTACCATGTTCCATTATTTTGAGTTAAAGTTGAGTCAAAATAATGAAACATGGTAAATATCCCGTTTATTCTGATACTGATGTCAGTGACCATGATAGTTTAAATACCTATACTTATTTTATTACTCAATATAATAGTATATATTCCCCCTGAAATGGAAAGATCGCGGGTTTGAGTCTCATCCCTCCGGAATCTATTCTTTTTCTGTATCTTAATCGGTTTGAATAATTAGCATGCCAAAAGCTTTAAAATTTCATTCAAATATATAGCAGACAGGGGGTGATAGGTGGAGCCGCCTGTCACCCTGGCAGAAGCAGGCCGCAGTGGCGGCGTTCCTCCCCGTTCCCGGGGACAAGTTGGGGACTCTGTAGTCCCCACAACCGAGAAGAGGGCCAGATCGTAAGATGATCGTGAGATGTAATATGTAATATATAGGTATATATATAAATATATACACTATATAATATATATATATATATATATATATATATATATATATATATATATATATATATATATATATATATATATATATATAGTACCTTTCCACATTAAAATTCCACCAAGTGCCATCAATTAACATTATAAAAAGACTTTAATGATATTAATACCCATATCATTGAGTTAGTGCATTGAAAACAATTCGTCCATAACGTTTGTTGGGTTACTATGATATCATTTTGTTTGCAAAATTTCAGCTCAACCGTTTGGGAATAACAGGATTAAAGCTAGGTCGTTAGTTATAATCCCTACTAATAAGGCAAGTTATATAAAAGTTTGTAAAAAAGTGTGTTTGTTTGTGTTCGTAGAGTGAGTAGAGAAACAAAGTGTGATGTTCCAGCAATCAGTTTACAAAGTTTCAGGTAAATTCGTCCTACCATTACGTAAATTTTATGTAGGTACAGTGGGCGACAGAAGTTTGTAAACAGTTTTAGATTATCTTTCCAGTCTAGAATTTACTATAAATTACTTTACTTCTGTTGATAAAACTAAAAAGCATTTATTACACGTCTTGTAACTGCAAGACGAGAAAGAAAGAAAAAAAAAACCCTTTTCTCGATTAGCGTTAACAAACTTGCAGCAACAAATAAAATATCTGATACACAATTTGGCAGGAAATTCAATAACACACGAATATAATTCTGTCACGTACAGCTCAGGTTCAGAGGAAACTTGGCACATGCTGCTTCGTACAACTTGTCGTAATAGTTGTCTTGGGACTAATGCTGTAGTCACCTTCGCTATATAGTGAAAAGATAAATCTATACTAATAATAAAAAGCTAAAGAGTTTGTTTGAACGCGCTAATATCAGGAACTACCTGTTCAAATTGAAAAAATCTTTATTTATTGAATAGTCAGCCGGGGAGCACGGAATGCTCTAGGTAAACGTACACCCCGGCAACTTAAGACCCGAGAGGACATGCGGTTTTAGTCAGTCCGAGTCCAACATGACCATTTCTGATGGCCGATGGGGCTAGTATCCGAGGGAATTCCCGCACGAAAGGAAGTTGGCACGGAATCCAAATTCCACGCAAGCGGAGCCGTGGGCAACAGCTAGTCGTCAATAGTTATTATCGTTAAATATTGACTGTTTTACTTTTTAGATTCGATTAAAGGGAGTGAAAATTGACAACGGGGTGTAGTCTTAATGGTTATATTTTTTTATACAACTTAGGTAGCAGGTAAGCACACGGTCCACCTGATAGAAAGTAGTTGCCGTGACCTATGAGCCTGTGTTACACCAGGGGAGTCACACTCGTGCTACCGACCCTGAAAGAACAAAGAGTTTAGTTTAGTTAAGAGCTCACTGGAGAATTTGTGCTGTCAGTGGGATGACTAAAGGCTTGTCCTGCTTCATCCTCTACACTGACGGCACAGAAACTTTGTGCTTACAGGGTCGGTAGCGCGAGTGTGGCTTCTCTGGTGCTACACACGTCCATAGGCCACGATAACCACTTTCCATCAGGTGGGCCGTGCGCTTGTCTGCCACCTAAGTGGTATAAAAAAAAGTTACTGTGCCGTCAGTACGGAACACAAAATCAGGACAAGCCTTTGGTCTTCCCACTGACAGCACAAAAACTCTCCATTGAGCTCTGGCTACCATACTCACCGTCGGGAACACAACACGAGGTTATTATGGCCGTGGTATTCCCCACGTGGTGGTGGAGGTACTTCCCCATTATTTTTTTCAAAATTCAAAGTCTTTATTCGTTGAATTCGGACTGCTCAACTGGGACGGAAATACCGTCGTGTCCTACCTCCTAGTAAAGAAGATTGTTTAGATAGATAGATAGATCTACTTGTATTTAAGTTGTAATTAATCACAACTTAGAGCAAATACCGTTGTTCCTACACAAGTACGTACACATATCTAATCATATTCTGTCCTACGTGGGTACGTATCGAGGTGATTTAGATTTGTACATTTTATCAATCTTTCGGGTTTGATCGCCTAGTAAAACATTTGAAGAAGTAGTTGTCTAAGAAATATTGTCAAGTTGAGCTGTCTGCGGAAAACCTCAAACGGCGCAAATACTGTAACCTGACAGGTGATTATGTTTTTAAGCCGTTTGGGGTTAAAACGTTCGGGACGTGGGGTCTAAATGCCCGTTCTTTATGCAAAGACTTGTCAAAGCAGCTGATCGACGCCACGAGTGACCAGTAGGCTGGTTATTATCTTGCACAGAGGATAAGCATTGCCATTCGACATGGCAATGCTGCCAGCCTTCTGGGTATGTTATCAGTCGGTGATGATGCGAAGGAATTTCATGACGCATGTAATTTTTTTTATTTATTTTAGTGTATTTTAGTACCTAATAATAATTTTTAAATAAATAAATAGTTTGTTAATAGTTGAGCTAGCAAATAAGTTCATTATTTAACAGATTTTCATTATTTTACTAAAACTTTAGCACAATTGTACACAAGTGGATTTAAACCACAGATAGTGCAGAGAACAATGAAAGTTACATAAAAAATAGCATCATCACCTACATATTCAACATTGTGTACTAACCTGAGGTGTAAAGTTGGTCGGCTGGACAGCAGGAGGCGCCGCGGTGCTCCCATAGTGTTGCTGGTACGATGACGTCAGGATTTTCTTATGCGCAGACGCGTGAGCGCGGTACGCACTCACACTCAACTTCATAACGAGCAAACGAACTTATGCTTTAACGCTTCACATTTATGGTCGAATTTACAAAAAATTGTTTACATAACACTTTTTTTTTTTTTTTTTAAATCTTTAAACACAACTCTTCAATTTTTAACATCGGCGTTTCCATCTGTAACAATAAGAAAAAAAAATCATAAGTATAGTGTTTGAAAGTATGCAAATAGTAGCAGTTATCATTGAATGTAGCAGTGTCATTTAAGCGTTGGTAGCTTAGTGGTTAAGGAGTTGGCCTTATCATGACCCGCCTGCAATTGAATGTTGAATATGAATATTACAAAGACATTATGCAGGCGCTAAAGTGCTCGTGTTGTTTCAAGTGGTAATTCAATATGAAATATCATTTTATCGAATTAGTGTTATGGAATAAAATTGAATACTACATAATATTTTTGTTGTAATTAAAATGGAATAAGGATGATATTTTATTTTATAAACACTTTTTAAGTGTAAATCTCTTCCCATGCGGTGTCGTACGTACGGCGACTAAGGGATAAGGCTGTTTAACATTTGCCAGATATATACAGCCCAGATGCATGGCACGCTCCGAGCGATCCCCCTTCTTGGGAATCGGCTGAACATTCGCCTCCTTCCAAGGCAAAGGCACTGTACCCGAACTGTAGGACAGCCGGTACAGGCGCGTAAGCATTGGAGACAACTCCGCTGCACATTTTTTCAAAACTATCGCTGGAATACCATCCAGACCACTGGCTTTCCGGACATCGAGTGATTGCAGCACTGCACGGACATCGCGTTGCCTGATATGGATATCAGGCATCGCGTGGTCACTGTCGGGTAGTGTTGGTGGCTGCGGACAATCATCGATTCGGGAGTTGGCCGCAAAGAGATTAGCCAGCAGATTTGCCTTCTCTTGCGGCTCATGGGCCAGGGATCCATCAGGGTCACGCAGCGGAGGCAGCGAAGGCTGACAGAAGTTGGCTTGCACGGCTTTAGCCAGTCGCCAGTAGCCACGGGTTCCCGTGGGATGCATCACTAACTCTTGACCAAGCCGCGCTATGCGCAGGGCATTCGCTCTGACGTAGGCCCTTCTACAGACCTTTGTGGCTCTGTTGTACGCCGCCTTGAAGTGGCCCAGATTGGGATGACGCGTGGAGCGCGCCCTTATCCAAGCGCGGTACGCAGACTGTTTTTGTTCAACAGCTTCCGCGCACTCGCGCCCAAACCAAGGGCGCACCCCGCGGTCACCGGTGATGTCGGTGTATGAGATATAGTATTCCATACCCAGACCGATCTCACCGGCGATAGCAGTAGCACAATCCGATGGGTTCTTACCTTCAAAGCAGCGCTCAACCCACGGGATGGACGCAAAATAGTCACGAAGTCCATCCCAGTCCGCTGACGAGTAGTGCCAGAGACGCCGCTTCCCCTGCACGGGTCGTGGGGGCGCTATAATAGGCACCATGGAACAGACCAGGCAGTGGTTGGAGTTGCCTAAAGCGGCTCGCACCGATACACTGTACCGGTCCGGATCACTCGTCAGCAGAAGGTCTAGCAGAGAAGGTGCTAGGCCCGACCTTCTTGGTATCCTAGTGACCTCGTGCACCAATTGGGTCAGGCTGTGCGCCAGAGCAAATGCGTGGGCGGCTCTTCCCGCATGGTCTGTTTTGGAGGAGCCCAACCAGATCTCGTGGTGGGCGTTAATATCCCCCAAAAATACCATTTCGGCATTCGGAAATCGCTCCTGCGCATCATCTGCCGCCTGACTCAGATATTCAAAGAGTCGAGTTGTCTCAGCATCTCCTGTATGGGAACGGTAGAGGCACACATAGATCTGACTCATAGGGCCATGGTCTACGTGTACCCAAAGGATGGAGAAGGATGGGTCCTCTAGGCAGCGCAAACGGCGACAGCAAACATCCGCCCTAACAAATACGCACACCCCGGCTTTTGCACGAAAACTTTCTTCAAGAACATAGCCAGGGTAGAGCAAGTAGGTCGTGTCGTCAGGGCGGTGTATTTGCGTCTTCGTTAGAAAAAACATGGCAGGTTTCGTTGTCTCTAGGTGTTGGTGGACGGCGTTGAGGTTTGCATGGAGCCCACAGATGTTAGTGGACTCCATCTCAAATAGCAAGCTTTTGGGAGTGTGACGAGCCGCTGTGTTGCCTATTTCTCTAAATTGCGCTGCCATGAGTTTGAGTAGGAGAAGGCAGGAAGGAAAAGAGGTGATTGCCGCCGCAGCACCGTGTGACAAAGCGCGGGATATTGGTTTTATCTATGAATGTGAGTCATGGCGAGAGCCGACGCGCCGAACGGAAGGGCCCCCGTACGCCCCCGAGTATGGTCGCCGGGCTCCCAAATCCGGTCACCAACCGGCACGACGAACCATATCGGGATTATGCGCGGCCTGGTGAGGCAGCCTCTCAAGGTGGTTAACCCCAGTTGGGAACCTGTACTATACCGCGGGCGGCCAGCGGCACCACCGTTTCTACAGGTCTCCCTGTTCGGCGCATCGCCTCGCGCCATCCCTACTAGACTACGCCAAGACCCACTGGTCCCACTAGTGCTGCGACAACCACCACCTCTGCCCGGCTATGCACTTGCTGACCCCTGAACACAATCCAACCGAGATTGAATTGCTATGGAGGGTTTTTCGCAATAGTGCACAGTGGTACCCACCCGGTCGAAACTTGAGACAAATTTGTGCCACCAAGTTTCGACCACCAATAAAAAAACTTACAAACACTACCAACATCGACCCATAGACGACTCGCGGCATGCGTTTTAGTCGGTTCGAGTTCGACATAACCTACTCTACTGGCTCTGGTGAAGTGGAGGAGTGTTTATTCGTGAAGATTCATAAAAAAGTGGTACACTTGATGGGAAGCGGTTAAATTGAAACTACTGAACAAATTATGATGCGGTTTTTTGAATTTTTGGATTACCTGGTGTTTCTACCAGGTTGCGCTGGCAATGGTCCCAGCTTATAGGCTCATTGATGCAACAAATTTTACAAAACTATTTGAAAATGTAACAAAATAAGATTTTAAATTAAATGATAGATAGTAATAATTATTATTCTGGGACATTCTATACAACGCTATCTAGACCAAAATTAAGCATTACTTAACTAACTTATATTATAATTTCAATATAGCATACTTAGATACATATATAGAATTATTACATAGAAACACCCAGTCCACTGAAAATAAATATATTCGTATATTTGCACTGAACGGGAATTGTCCGTGAGCTCCGACGTAGCAGTAGGAACGTAGCAGCCGGTAGATAGTCCATTATAAAAGTTGTTTCTACATTACAGTGTATTAATGTCAAATGATAGGGAACACCCAAAAATTCTGAAATATGTGATACCGAATATTAGTCTACCGATTTTCAAAATTCCGAATTTCATGATTCCTTCATATTTATATTCATTTGTTTATTCACAGAATGCAGGTAAAACAAGTGTGGTCTTATAATTAAAATAATGTTTCCTTGTACATTCTACCACTTTTGTGTGGTATGTAAATATTCAAACAGTCAATAATCAATTTGTGACATAGTAGATATATATATAGTAGTTAGAAGAATCAAGCAGGCAATGCAAGCAAGCTTCCTATGATACATCATATTCCTGACTTTCGGAATTTTTAATCATTCAAAATTACAGAATTCACGATAAAGACCGTTGGTTTAAAAATAATTGGTTTAAAAGTATTTATGTAGTGCACCCAAATGATAAACAACAAAACTGGATATAACACACTAGTTTAACTTTAATCTCGATCGGACTGCGGCTCGTATCCCTTCGTCACTCTTCACGACAGTTCAGTGTGGAATATATCATGCAGAGTGCTTAGCGTAAGCTCTTTATGTGTTGTGGTGAACGTGATATACCTACGATTGATGCCGTAGACATTTTTAGTATTCTACTTATTTTTGAATGATTGTTACTCAATCACGCTATGACTGAAAACCGAAATTTTAAACACGGATATTTCTGTATAACATAGGTTCTCGCATCTTTAATCCAATTACGATAAAACTTTACCCATTTGATCTTGCTCAAAGATTCTTTTTTAATGTGTGCTTAATCCCCATGGACGCCCTTACCACTGAGGCCGGCTGGGGGAGGTTATGTCGGACTTTAATCGACTTAAACGCACGCAGACTGTCTGGGCCGCAGGTAGCCAGAGGTAAGATTATGTGAGAAATATCCCTCGCACCCCGGCTGCTCAAAGATTCTAGGCATAGTACTATTTTAACTTTTCAAAACGTCAGGTAATTTAAGATATGTTTAAACCTATTCCATGTTCGCATTAATTTCCTATAGCAATATTGTATGCTACAATAACAGTACAATTTTATAATAACCTTATTGTAGCGTTATTTTTCCGAAATTCTAGGACTGTGCGGTATGAAAGAAACTTCATCCCACGCACACTCAAGCTGTGGACTGAACTCTTTGCTGCGGTTTTCCCATGCGCCTACAATATAAGATACTTTAAAAGGGGCATTAGAAGGTTTTTTTAGGGTCAGCAGCGTGAGTATAAGGCCCTGGTGTTGCACACGCCCATAAGCCACGATAACCACTTCCCATCAGGTGGGCCGTGGGCTTGTCCACCACCTAAGTGATATAAAGGAACGATTATTCCCTGTATAAACGGAACGTAATTAGCTAGATGCTACTCAAACATTTCACAACGATGCAACACAAATGAGCTTCGATGCTCACAACAAATAGGAAAGAAAACTGGAGCCAAGATGCTGAAGTCTAAATATAAAACTGAACGAGCGTGTCGAAATGAGATTACTAGTACATCTTAAAGGCATGTACTCAAGGGAGTGATTGAAGAAAATAAAACAGATTGAAGTGGATACCGTCTTTGCGTATGTACGTACCATTGAGTACGATATACCATTACTGAGATTGTCGAATCGTCATCCTACTCATAACATTTTCCCTGTTGCATCTTTAGTATAACCGCGGTAGCCTAGTGGTATGAGTAATGGACTGCTGAGACGAGGTCTCCGGTGCGATCCCAGGTTTTACCATGGCACACACCACTGACTTTTCGATGCTTTTCGAAGTTATGTGTGTATTTATCGCAGGTTTATAAGTGCTCGGTTAATGGCGAAATGTGGGTGCTAGCACCTCTGCCTACCCCTTCGGGGATATAGGCGTGAGTTTATGTCATGCATCTTTAGTAAGCTAGAAACACTTTGAAATCCGTGGGCAGCTTGACTCGTTTATTGACTTTGATGAGAGCATCGATCATCTGACCTCCTTTTTTCATGCAGAAATCTCCACAAATAACCTCTCACTCCACCGTCCCGGCATTTTTAACGCACTCCGGCTGACCTTAGATCATCTCCGTTATCAAGATGGCGTGTTTCATTATTGTGTACCTGTGACTGATGTCTGACCTGTGTCGCCTAAGTATCTACCTTCCTACCCCGAGAAGTATACTTCTGCCGGAGCCTGTTCCATCAATCAGCAGATATTCAGACCCCGACAATTCGCACTCAACACATTCGATATTATTCCAGCCAAATATGTAATCTTGTAAATGGATTCCAAAGGAGCAAATAAATGTTTACCCAAATAAACAAAACATGTATCCAAGATAACAATAAGTCTCTGATACTGGTATAAATTATCAACGTTCTGAAACTAAGTACATAATTAAAGAGCTCGGTGAAGATTTAAGCGCTTAATTAAATTTGTAAATTAATTTATTTCCTTGATAAACGGTGAAGGCTCTCATAATTTTAGGCTGTTGAATGTAGACGCTTGAGACTTCAAGGTTAGTGTTAAACTCTGTTATGTTTAAAGCTTTCTTTATGACTGTTTTGTGTTGTATTGTTGATATCCTAGAACATACCTATCCTATTCTGCTAATTCTTACTAATATTATATAGGTATGAAAATTAGTGAAGATATCTGTTTTTCAATCACGCTCTATGGATTTGACTGAAATCTAGAATAGGGATAAATATTATAGTCTGGAATAACATGTAGGTGGTGTCCGTGGTGTCCGGCAGAGTAGAATTAGGGCCACCCCAACACTTCTTATGGGGTGTCGTACAAGGCGACTAAGGGATAGGGCTTTTTAACATCAGACAGATATATTCAGCCCAGTTGAGCCTCAGATGCATGGCTTGAGTCAGTCAGTGCCCGGAATACGGCAATAGGCTCACCCCCTATTACTTGGGACCGAATACAACTATTGGTGAAATGTGGGTGTTAATTCTCCTCTGCCTAACCCTTTGGGGATATAGGCGTGAGTTCATGTCATGCATCTTTAGTAAGCTACAAACACTTTGAAATCCGTGGGCACCTTGACTCGTTTATTGACTTTGATGAGAGCATCGATCATCTGATCTCCTTTTTTCAAGCAGAAATCTCCACAGATAACCTCTCACTCCACCGTCCCGGCATTTTTAACGCACTCCGGCTGACCTTAGATCATCTCCGGTTTCAACATGGCATGTTTCATTTTTGAGTGGGTACCTGTGACTGGAGTCTGACCTGTGTCGCCTAAGTATCTACCTTCCTACCCCGAGAAGTATACTTCTGCCAGAGCCTGTTCCATCAATCAGCAGATATTCAGACCCCGACGATTCGCACTCAACACATTTGATACTATTCCAGCCAAATATGTAATCTTGTAAACGGATTCCAAAGGAGCAAATAAACGTTTACCCAAATAAACAAAACACGTATCCAGGATAACAATAAGTCTCTGATACTGGTATAAATTATCAACGTTCTGAAACTAAGTACATAATTAAAGAGCTCGGTGAAGATTTAAGCGCTTAATTAAATTTGTAAATTAATTTATTTCCTTGATAAACGGTGAAGGCTCTCATAATTTTGGCTGTTGAATGTAGACGCTTGAGACTTCAGGGTTAGTGTTAAACTCTGTTATGTTTAAAGCTTTCTTTATGACTGTTTTGTGTTGTGTTGTTGATATGCTAGAACATGTCTGTATATATCCTATCCTGCTAATTCTTACTAATATTATATGTGAAAATTAGTGAAGATATCTGTTATTCAATCACGCTGAATAGATTTGACTGAAATCTAGAATAGGGATAGATATTATAGTCTGGAACAACGTGTAGGTTAATAATAACTTTTAAATGATCGCGTTCCGTGGAACGCGATCATTTAAAAGTTACAAGCGGTATCGTACAAGGCGACTAAGGGATAGGGCTTTTTAACATCAGACAGATATATATAGCCCAGACTCAGCCTCAGACGCATGGCTCGAGTCAGTCAGTGCACGTAATCCGGCAATAGGCTCACCCCTATTACGTGGGACCGAATACAATTATTGAAGAAATGTGGGTGTTAATTCACCTCTGCCTAACCCTAATGGGATAAAGACGTAATTATATGTATGTATGTATGTACAATAATGTTAACGGGACTTAACGCGATCATGGTATAGGTCAGCCTGTGAGCACGGCTGGTATAACATGGCTGAAACGTCAGGCAATTCAAAGGCAAGTATGTACGTATAACATGATCGCGTTAAGTCCCATTAACATTATTGTATAACATGTAGGTTTCTTCGCTAATAATTTGGCCCTACAATCAAGGAGTCTCGAGTCCTGATATTACCTACGCGACGTGAACTAACTCCAAAAACCTACAATTTCCCAAGCACCTACAACATGGGGTTCTACAAGAGGGGCATCAGAAGGTTTCTTCATGGTCGACAGTGCGAGTGTGACACCCCTGGTGTCGCATATGTCCATAGGCCACGGTAACCACTTCCCATCAGGTGCGCCGTGTGTTACCACCTAAATGGTATAAAAAAACAGAAGTAATTGAGTTTAGCTGAAGGTGGTATACCTACCTAATTTCTGTTACTAAAATTATTTAAAAAGGAAAATATTTTTTTCTTAGAATGAAAAAGTCAAGAAGGTCCCTCTCATTATCACTCGGTACATTACTCTTCAAAACAGCCTATAACTCATAGGACACGTCAGTGGCAGACGCATTAACTTGGCACAGGCCATTTACCCCACGATTAGAACTACAAGTGGCATATTATTTTGTTAAGTACCGTGATGTCCATAAATTGAGAACCGTAATAATTCTGACTAGTGGTATGGGTACTGGACTGCTGAGTCGAGGTCTCGAGTTCGATCCCAGGTTTTACCATTGCACACACCAATGATGCTTTTCGAAGTTATGTGTGTATTTATCGCAGGTTTATAAGTGCCCGGTGAATGGCAATAGGCTCGCCACCAATGACATTTGGACCTAAACATAAACTGGCAAAATGTGGGTGCTAGCACCTCTGCCTACCCCTTTGGGGATATAGGCGTGAGTTTATGTTATGTTAATAATTAAAAAAATTCCGAGTATAGTTTAAAGTTTTATTTTTGACGATTTGTTCACACCGGTGCAATGGTGTCTTCTCTACAAGACACAAATTCACTCCTGCGTGAAATACTGCTCAAATCTTTGGGATCGCTCAGCAAAGTACTTACTAGATGCTCTTGACAGGTTGCAGCGACACAAATACCCTAGAGTCTTTTTTTTAAGTACGCAAAATCTTCCACGGATACCTCCCCACCGGAGCCGGTAGAGGAGGTTATGTCGGACTCGAACCGACTAAAACGCACGCCGCCTGTGGGTCGTTTTGGTTGCCGAAGGTGAGGTTGACAGGCATATCACTCGCACCACGGCCGACCCAGGGCCATCTCTCACGATCTGGCCCTCTCCACGGGTGTGTGGGGACTACAGAGTCCCCAACTCGTTCTCGGAAAACGGGGAGGAGCGCCAGGCGCGCCGCCGCCGCGGCCTGATTCTGCCAGGATGACAGGGCTCCACCTGTCACCCCCAGGCCGGTGTTAATAATTCTGTAGCATGAGATAATTTTCATTAATTATTATTAGAGTAGAGTATTTGACTGCCAAGTCAGAGCTGCGTGAACGTTAAGGCGTTCATACACCTGAGCAATCACTTGTAATGAGCATTCTTGCGAATCTTACATTACAGAAAAATTAACAAGAGTGGTTTAACAAGCTTCTTCTGGCGAAAATTCTTGCGAGCACTTTCCCGGAAGTATAATAAATCATGAAAATTATTGTAGTGATTTTTGGCTCTGCTTGGCTCGGCTTGTTATTCAGCAGGCACATGCTGCAAGAATGATCTTACAGCATGTGCCTGTAGTTCGAAAAATTCCAAAACGATGAATGCTACAAGTTCTGTTACAATAAAATGTTTTGTTACAATAATGACACAGTATGTATGAATGAAAAAAAAAATAGTCTAGTCTATTAGCACCTTTAAATATTTGACGTCAAACGTTTGACGTTATTTCACGTCAATTATTAGACTTCAGCTCGCCTGATGGTAAGCTGAAGCCAAAGTCTCAGGAAAGACATTCACCATAACATACATGTTACATAGATGACACTCAGCTTAACAGCCACATCATATGATTTTTCACGCCCCGCTTAAGGGACCCGGGTCTGTAGGAAGAAGGAAATACGTGAGCTGGTAATGAATTCCAGGTTTTACTCTCGAGACAAAGAAAAAAGTCTTCGAACTTCTTGGTTCTTGATCGGATATTCTGCATCGTATGCGAGTGATATCTAAGCCCTATGCGTGTTGTCTTGTGTACGAAATATTAGTGCAAATATTTGTATGCATAATTAGTCTTGATGAGAAATGTATCAAAGTAGCGAGTAACACTTTGGGTCCAGATAGTTTGCATACAAAATTTACATTTGAAACCCTGGGTTCACTTATTATTGCTGACTAACATCTGACTTCCTAATTTCGGGGGGAAAATTTGCGTTAGAGCATCGTCTGCTGCTTAGCAGATTCTGTTGACTTTTATGCCAAATTTTAATAGCAACCTCCATGCTCCGTGAGCGCGGGTCTGGGGTGACGCATGGAACCACCTGTCACTCTAGAAGCCTGCCGAACTGGTGGTGCAATACGCTTCTATCCATAGCCGAGGGCTAGATAAAGACACCGTGGTCCCCACACCCTAACAAGGCCAGCTCGAAAAAAATGGCCTGGGTTGGCCGGGGTGCGTCTCACCTTCGGCAACCCACTACGACCCTGCGTATACTGCGGGATGCTAGAGATATGCATCCAGCAACCTATGACCCTCAGACAACGTATATTTTAGTCGGTTTAAGTCCGACATAACCTTCCGTACCAGTCCCGGTGAGGGGGGTATCCGTGGGGATTTTACGCACGTTAAAAAGAAAAGCAGACGCTGTCACAATTGATTGGCAAAAAGTGACCTCAAATACATTCCAATTTCAAATTTCAACCAATAGTCTTCACAATACATATATGTATTAACGATACAAACAAAATAATTTCACATTTTCTGCACATTTTCCCCCATCTCAACAGAGAGGCGCCGGTATGTCGAGAGAGCCTGAGTGACGGCGAGCGAGTCAACAATACGCGATTATTGATCTCTCTAATGCCGTAACCTGAACTCGGTTCTCATCTCTTACAAGTTTACGGGCGATTTCGCTTTTTCGTAGTCGTTTAACTAAGTTAGTGATATATACAATATAGTTAGGCGTTTCTTGATTCTTTTTAATTGAGTAAATTACACTCCAAAAGTTTATTATGCTTGGTCAACCTTGCAGAATTTAGATTGATCAATTGTACGATGTGTGTTATCAGCTGGACAGGACAGGTCAAAGGCTGTCGAAAACACCAGATTTGCATATAGTGACAGTAGAGGTAGCTCGGGATATTTTTAAGGATAGGAGCAAATGGTGTGCTAATGTCTCTGCATACTATGTAAGGAGGAAGGTGCGGGTTTATCTATGCGTGATTGTTAAACAGCAGGCGTGGGCTCTAAAGATGATAATAAGGCCTCATGCACCCGACTAATCCATGTATTTTTTTTATACAACTTATGTGGAGTTACATCCGTGTTGCTGACCCTGTAAGAACAGAGATTTTTAGTGCCTTCAGTGCAGAACACAAAATCAGGACTAGCCTTTGGTCTTCCCACTGATAGCGCAAAAACTCTCCAGTAAGCTCTGGCTACCTACTATTCCAGCTTATAATCTATCTCTGTGCAAAATTTCATTGGAATAATTGAACTTGGTGTGTCCCGAATAATATAATCAATTGAAAATGAACTAACAATAATTATATTGCATGATATTGCAGAATAAAATCAATTAAGTACCACATTACGACCACAGTTAAAACAATTTTGTTAAATGAGTTTGATATACAATCAATCAACCTCAGTGCAGTGGTTGCAGTGTATGCGACTGTTACGTAGGAGGCGTGGGTTCGATTCCCCTTCAGTGCAAATATTTGTTTATTTGCATTGCATAAACATAAAACATAAACTCACGCCTATATCCCGAAGGGGTAGGCAGAGGTGCTAGCACCCACATTTCGCCAGTTTATGTTTAGGTCCCAATGTAATAGGTGGCGAGCCTATTGCCATTAACCGGGCACTTATAAAATTGCATTGATTTGGGTATTTTCGTGCTTTGAAGAGCACGTTAAGCCATTGGTCCCGATTATTATACGAACATTTATGGCAATAGTTACGTATACAAGAAGCCCTAAAAAGTCAAATAACTGTAGTAGTTTGATATCGTCAATGAGTTGTGAATGTCAGTATCAGAATAAACGGGATATTTACCATGTTTCATTATTTTGAGTTTCCGATATTTCGGCGCTGTTGCAAGCACCATGATCACGGAGGAACTGGAGTAGTGGCGGTGAACAAAGAAAAAGTTTTTTCCTAGGAGTAATTATATCGATCTACCCTCTTTCGAGTTCTATTACTACGCGTATCTGCACTACTATTGATTTCACTCTCACCACAAACTCGCACCTGATCTCGATCACGTTCACGACATACGATGCTCACTGTATCCCGTTTATTCTGATACTGATGTGAGTGACCATGATAGTTTAAATACCTGAGTTGTGAATGTTTGATAATAGTCGCTTCACGGGAAGTATTTTCCACCGCTATATCAGCAGCTTTATTTCCTTCAAGACATTGGATCAACTGTAATTTTATCATGTATGATTTGAGATTGATATGGTCATTCATATTAATATTGTAAAACTCATCGGGATATTTACCAAGTTTATTATTTTTCCGATTAAACAATAAACATGGTAAATATCCCGACGAGCTTTACACTATTCATGTTTTTTTTTTATACAGGACACGCCAACTTGACTTCATCTCGCCTGATGGTTAGCTAAAGGCAAAGTCACAGGAAAGAGGGTCACCATTACAGACACTAATAAGGTTACAATGGTGGCACTCAGCTTGGCGGCCTTATCAGATGCTTTTTCACACCCCGCTTAAAGGCCCCGGGACTGTAGGAAGAAGGAAATACGCGTGCTGGTAATGAATTCCAGGTTTTGGTGGTGCGGCAAAGAAAAGAGTCTCCGAACTGTTTGGTTCTTGCTCGTCTATTCTGCACAGTGTGAGGGTGACATCTAAGCCCTGCACGTGTTGTCCTATGTAGGAAAGGAGAGGGTGGGATTAGTTAGAACAGCTCATCAGAACACTCACCATGGTAGAGACGGTAAAATACAGCCAAGGGAGCAATATCTCGACGCATCTGCAAAGGCTCGAGGGTGTTCTCATTTAACTAGTTTTCAGCTGAGAGGCAATGACTGAATATGTTCAAGTCACCAGCTGGCGCATTATCTACCGCGATATCGACAGCTGACATTTTGTTGCCTTCAAAATAGTGAATTAACTGTAATTTAGCCAATTTTCAACTGGGAAGAAATTACTGTTTTTTTACCTGTTTAAGCGGTCCGCCCACCAACAAAGTGGCAGCTAATGGCCACGAACTTTCATAATGCAACTTTTCTTAACCATTATCAAGATATCATTTGGGAGGCGATTGATCATGCAAACTTGTCGCTGGCTTGCAGACCACTAGTGCTATACTGAAATAAAGCAATCCTAATGAGCTAATTAAAAATATTGAAATGTTTAGTTAACTACAATTGATATTAACAACTATTAGTATTCACAATTAGCAAATGTTGTGATCGTATTCTGTCCTTCGCGGTTACCATCATGTCCTCGCTCTATTAATTCACTAGTGAATGGTTCTAATCTACTTACAGTCCATTGAAAGGACAATAGGGTGTTGACAGAGTGATTGTGCTTCTTTTTCTTCTTCTATATATTCTTTGTCAACTGTATAGTATAGTATAGACCTTTTCATATAAATTTGTATGAAAAATTGTATACTTGGGGTGTATTTATAATACATTTATCCAAGCAATTGAACGACCAGTGAATTCAATATCGTGTAACTTGAATTTTCGATATATTCCCCACACTCACAGAACAGAGCTGGAGTTCAAAGCTAGTATTATAATATAATGTCTAAATATCAAGCTATACGCTTATAAGCCATTCCCTCGACTTCGTCCGCATTAACAGCTAAATATTTAGCGCGGAACTCTAATGTCTTCGAAAAACAAAAGTAATTTGAGATACACCTAAAAACCCCTTCAAAATTGGCCCAGCCACATTGATGATTACCCGTTACAAATAGACAGAAAGACAGAGAGACAGACAAACAGACATGAAACGTTAAAAATTGTGTTTTTGTTATACGTGTATTCATTAAAACATTCATTAAATCATAACATCAGACAGATATATACAGCCCAGACTCAGTCCGAGATGTATGGCTTGAGGCAACAATAGTGCCTGGAAAACGGCAATAGGCTCATTCCCTATTACGTGGGACCGAATACAATGATTAATCAGCTTATTGAATCTAAATCGAGACTTAATCATTATAATATTTTTTTAGGAAACAACTCTTGTTTTTAGATTTTAAAAATAGTATGCCAGTAAATTATTAATTTTAAAAAAGGTCGTTTCGTAGTCTTCAAACAAGGTTGTGAAGTGATTATTAAACAAAAATAGAAACGAGAATATAAACTATTCATGGAATAGTATGACTTGGTATTGAAGCGGCAGGAAGTGCAACTGCTGAAGTCCATTCTGCTTGGCCTAGTGTCTCTTAGAGTCTATTGATCCCCACATAAAATAGAATCAATTGGCACTCAAATTTTTTTTGGACTTTCCGCATTTTTCTTGTTAACTGTACAACGCTGGAAGAATCTGTGAATGCGGTTCTTAAATAGTTATGAATAGTCTATTAAGAACGTTTTGTTATGATTATAACGGTTGGGGCCTTTGCTTTACTTTACGGCCTTTACTGCTCCGTTTCAAAAATACATCCTGTATAACTGGTGAAATGGGCTTAGTGCTTAAATGTCAGTTAAATACGGTGCAAAGAATTCCATTTCATGAAGAACCAAGCGGTTCTGTGACTCTTTTCTTTGTCGCATCATCTTGAAATTTTTCGCCAGTAGTTCCCCTCTTCCTACAGACCCGAGTCTTTCAAGTGGAAAAGTAGCTGATGAATCCGTTTAATTGAGGGCCACCATTGTATCATTGTTTGTACCTGTGCTGATCCACTTTTCTGAGACTTCGCCTTCAGCTGTGAACGAGGTTTTTTTTTATACCACTAAGTAACAGACAAGCACACGGCCCACCTGATGGAAAGCGGTTACCGTGGCCTATGGACGTATGCAACACCAGGGGTGTTACACTCGCGCTGCCGACCATGAAGAAACCTTCTGATGCCCCGTTTGAAGAGATGAACTCATATAGACATGTCTTCTATTAAAAAAATACATCGCTCCCTACCTCTACAGCGATATCGAGGCGTAGTTACAAAAATAATATGAAAATGATTTCATAACCAACGGAACTTTCCTCTGTTCGTTAATGCCGTCTAATTGGTTTCATGTCGTGTGGGCTGATAAGGAGCTTATGCAGTTGTATCACGTGGCCCTTCGCTGGAAATATTTATTTGTGCCCCGCTACCAAGAATATGAAGTATTTTTATCATAAAACGTGGCAATTGAAATTGATATTGCTTTTTGAAAGCTTTACTGTTCTTTGTTCTTATGTATTTTTGAATTTTTGACTTTGTAGGTATTTACATTCCATTAGGTACATAACTAAGCAAACAATCTTGTAAGTACTTTTATAAAACACTTACTAAATAGATTAACTAGGTTAACTAACTGACTAACTTGTGTTTCAATTTCGATTTTCAGTCTTTAAAATAAGTTTATAAACAGAAAAATATAAATAAACTGAGTTTTTAAATAAAACATTTTAAGAAGACACATCATGTTTGTATATGTTTATGTTAATATTTTTTTTCTAATATTACTCATCATCATCACAGCGTCAGTCCTGAGTTCTGGGTACATCCTAAACTTGGATTCACTGTGGAGGTCAGGGTCGCCTCTTCGACGCGAGCGAGGACTTGGGGCCGCACACGCTCACCGAGTGTCCGGCGTGGGAGACGCCGAGGCGGGAGCTTGTGGCAGCCCTGGGAGTGAGGGTTCTCACACTCTCCACTTTGCTCGCGGCGATGATCCGCTGCGCGGATGCGTGGGCGGCCGGCGCCTCCTTCTGCGAGCAAGTAATGCTCGTGAAGGTGGAGGCGGGGCGGGAGCGGCAGCGGGAGTGACGAAGGATCGCAAGCCAAGCTGCCCGCGTACGAAGGCAACTCGGGCGTCAGAGGTCGATGAACGACCTCCGCCCCCCATGAGTGCCGGCCTGGGGGTGACAGGTGGAGCCGCCTGTCACCCTGGCAGAAGCAGGCCGGGGCGGCGGCGCGCCTGGCGCGCCTCCTCTTTTTCAGGGAATGAGTTGGGGACTCTGTAGTCCCCACTCACCCGAGAAGAGGGCCAGATCGTGAGAGATGGCCCTGGGTCGGCCGGGGTGCGAGGGATATGCCTGTCAACCTCACCTTGCGCAACCAAAACGACCCACAGGCGGCGTGCATTTTAGTCGGTCCGAGTCCGACATAACCTCTTCCACCGGCTCCAGTGGGGAGGTATCCGTGGGGATTTTGCGCACGTAAAAAGAAAAGGGTCGCCTCTTCTGCTTTTTCTGTTGATTTGACTGTTGACGGGAGCGGCTGTCATCTAACCTCCTGATCTCGAGAGCAAAAACGACTTCTCTAGACACGTGGTAGTAGTTCTTAATATAGAACAGAATAGATTGGACAATGTATGGAATTATCATAAACGTCAAAAAATATGTCAATTGCCACTTTTCCATTCACCTTATTGACAGATTCTCGTCTGTGCTAATCGAGGTGGCCTTTGGGCTCCAAAGATCTTAGAGATCTGGGTCCAGTTATCTCAGGATGGGACCTTATCTTTTTTATACCACTTAGGTGGCCGACAAGCACATGACCCACCTAATGGAAAGTGGTTACCGTGGCCTATGGACGTATGCAAAACCAAGAGAGTCACATTCACGCTGCCGACCCTGTAAGCATAGAGAGTTTCGGTGCCGTCAGCGTAAAAGACAAAGAAAGAAAAGCTTTTCCCACTGACAACACAAAAACTCTCCAGTGAGCTCTGGCTACCCTGCTCACCGCCACTGGGAACACAGCACGAGGTTATTATGGCCGTGGTATTCTGTAGGGCGGAGGTACTTCCCCAGACGGAAATACCATCGTGTCCTATTTTCTTTATAGGTTGTTATGGCTGCGGTATTCTGTAGGGTGAAGGTGCTTCCCCAGTCGTACAGCTCAATTAGCCGGAAATACCGTCGTTGCTTATGTGACCTCTTTACAAACTGGCTATTAATTTGTCAACCAGTAGTCTAAATTTCTTTTATACATTTTATAAGTTCTATTTTAATGGTAAAGGTACAGAATAAATGCTTTTTATTATGACTTAGTACAGTCATCACCATATCGATCTTGACTACAAAGTCTCAAAAAGATCTTAACATTAAGATATTAAGAGCAAACTAAAGGCGTGTACCTAATAACAGGACAATCAGCTGAGAGGAAGAGGGGGAGACTAAGGTCATTTTAAAATTTTTTAGTAAAGATCTATCTGATGCTGACTGTACCCGAAAAATAACTATCACGCTTGAAGAAAAAATATTAAATAGTAAAAAAATTAATTAATAAAAATATTGCTTTTAACTTTGTCTCGAAAGTAGAAAAATAAAAATCTAATAAATCAATAAATAAAAATCTATATTAAACAATAAATAAAAACCTTTCAAACTGAATTGAAAAAAAGTGAACTATGTAAACGTTGAAGAAAATCATTTTATTTTGCAATTAGTTTTCTATTAGATCAAAAGAAAATGTCTGTTTCGTGCATTCAGTACCGTTACTGCAACGAAAATGTTGTTTTTTTCATAACCTACTAGTTCATCCAGCCAGCAGCTCCGCGCCCGTGGATTTTTGTTCTCGTTGTCGCTGCACGATCTGCTCAATTTTACAACTTTTACTTTTATACCAACCTTGTCTTGACAACAACAAAAATACATGCAATGAAGTCTTTGGGTACTGGTGATAGAAGTGTAAGCAGTATGTAAAATAATCAGAACGACCTCTGTGGTGTACTGGTAGCTCGTTAGGCTACTGCCGGAGGTCACAGGTTCGATCCTCGTTTTGTCGAGCGCTATAACTAAATATCTACCTACTTTTTACATTTAAGTAAGAATAATTTATTTGACAAGGATATGGGATTTACATATATAAGTATATCTGATTTCCCATATCGGGCTGGACAATGTGAAAGACAGATACATATTTTATATATTTTACTTCCTTTCGTCTATCGGATGTCGGATATCGGACCCAACACCGATATAACATCGGATAACGGGAAAACGCTCTGACGGTGGTGCGAGCTTCATGATTTTAGTTCATCCAAAATTTTCTTTAAAAACTGTCGATAAAGAAGTTATTTTTATCATTAATTTTCCTAACAAAGCTCTTCTGATGGTTAGTCAAAGCGGTTATGCTTTTCGATGAGGAGATAGGCCACGGAGATGATCACAATCTGTGTTTGCTGGATAGACTCCAGCGAACAGTCTAATAATGTTAGATAGGGCATTACTAGCTAATTTACACCGCGATAGCCTAGTGGTATGGGTAATATACTACTGAGACGAGGTCTTGGGTTCGATCCAAAGTTTTACCATGGCACACACTAATGACTTTTCGATGCTTTTCGAAGTTATGTGTGTATTTATCGCAAGTTTATTAGTGCCCGGTTAATGGTAATAGGCTTGACACCTATTACATTGGGACCTAAAAAACATAAACTGGCGAAATCTGGGCTAGCACCTTTGCCTACACTTTCGGAGATATAGGCGTGAGTTTGTTATGTTATGTAGCTAATTTATGTTGCTCAATTTTACAAGCAAATTTTTTTATGCCACCTAGATTAACGTGACCTTTGGACGTGTGCAACTTCATGTTTGTCACATTCGCGTTCCCAATCCTATAGAAGCCTTCTTGAAGAACGCCATATTGTAGACGCTTGTGAATATGCCGCCGTATAACAGTTTGTATACTTTTGTATAAAATAAATAATAAACTATAACTACACAAGTGGTATCTAAGCATTATTACCAGATCATTATATGGCAGAACTGGCCATTTATTCCAAGAAGAAGAAGTATATGTAACTAACACATAAATACAACTAACATTCATATTCAAATTTTACCATCTGATTAAAGTACTAACGGTTAAGAATGAACAGATTTAAGATTTACTCCTGAATTCGTTTAATTGATAAGGTAAAATTCTACCAAAATAGTGTGCAGCATATTTGCTTACAAACATTTTGTGCAACACACCAGCAGTGCACTTACCAAGGTGATAGCGCATTTGGCTTTTGCCTCCACTGGTAAGGCTGTGCGTAACTCTTTTAAGCGCACACTTCAGTATACTTGTGCATGTACATTTACACTGATTAGAATATTCAGTTAGTACGTGTCGACACGAGTCTACTGCCTGTACGTGTGCGCGCACAAAAGTGTACAGATGTGCGCGAACAATTTGTTATAGTTTGCTTGAGTGAGTCGACCAGATTAAACATTTGTGTCACACACTGTTCATCGCAGTACCGCACAGTTCAGCACACTGATGGAATTTACCCATAACCTAGCTGTTGCCCGCAGCTTCCCGTGAGTGATTTCACTAGGTATAATCTACCCTGCGCCAAATGTCATCATTTTTATTTATTTATTTTACAATTTTAGGGAAACTTACAGCTAACTGCTACTTCAGTATTATATAATTAATAGGATGAAGGCCAATTATCAGTTTCCACATTTAGGTATTATTACATCTTTACATGCTAATGTCCAAAAAACTCCCAAGACAAATTAAGTTCTTTTAGAAATTAGGAAACTATATTAGAGATAATGGAAATCATTCAAAGTATTGATCACATAGTGCTTTCTTCATTCTAGTAACACTAGTGCAAAATAAATCCAAATCAACCTCCCGACATGCCACATTAAAAGAACGACTTGCTCGCAATAGGTATGAATGTTGTCTATATATAGTTCTTGCTATAGGGACGTACAATAAGTTCGGCCTGCGCAGAAACAATGATGGTGCGTATAGGCCCACCTTAGATACCAGTTCTGGCAACTCAGTTGTACCATTAAATAAAGACATTAGAAACGTTATTTCCGATATTTTTCTACGCTCAGCTAAAGAGCCAAATATGAAATTTTTTGCAGCGTGTATGATAGTCAGGCAGATAACAGTTAGATTTAAATTGAAGGTACCTTAAGAATTTTCTTTGTATACTTTCAAGGCGGTCTATATAAATGTTGTATATTGGGTTCCATACCTGTGAGGCATATTAGAGATGACTACGAACGAAAGAAAAATATAATATTTTAATGGTTTTAATTACCTGAAAGTCAGAAGAGATTCTCAGAATGAAACCTAATGCTTTCGTGGCTTTATTAATGATGCTCTCAATATGCAGATCAAAGAGAAGTTTGCTGTCAAATATAGCTCCAAGATCTTTGACAGATCCAACTCTAACTAAAATAGAATCTTGAAGTTTATAGGGAAAAGGCAATAGGGTGGGGTTTGCGAGTAAATATACAAATTTAACACTTAGATACATTTAAGGCGAGCTCGTTCAGAACACAATAATTTTGAAAGCGGTCCAGATCTTCTTGTAAAGAGAGTGCATCAGCGACAGAGTTCTGTTTCATGATTTTCATGTCGTCTGCATACAGTAAAATTTGGGACGACTGAAAACAATGCGTTATGTCGTTGACAAAGATATTGAAAAGATCATTTCATCATCAAAATCGGTTCAGTGATTTAGGCGTAAAAGCGTACCAGATAGATTAAACAATTTAATCTTTTCATTTCAAAACCATAACGTTCAGGTATTGTGCTTCTGGACAAAATATATGAAAAATATTGTCCTGTCCTGTTCCCATTACTAAATTCCTTTAAATTTTATGATTTCGGTAAAAGACTGATGACATTAATGAGATTATGTTTTGAACGTTGATGAATTACTTTCATAACAATTTGCGAGCTGAAACAAAAAGATAATTATAGACGATAATTACTGATGAAAATTAAGGATCCAAGAAGCGGTAGGGTAATTGTTAAGGCTTCAGATTGTAATTGATAGGCTGTTAGTTTATAATCTACATTTACCTGGTTAAGAACCCTAGAAAAAGGTCCATTAAGTAAAACGCAAATAGATAACACTGTTGCTGGTTGGGAAACAATTCCCAACTTGTTACAGGTGTTACTGGTTGCAAGAATTTTTAAATAGGTCATAGGAAAAAATACGATCTCCATCTATTTATTATTTAAGACTATAAACTGTATACTAGCTGTAAGTTTTCCAAATATAATAAAATAAAATGAAATAAAAGAAGCAGATAGGCATACATCACACGTGTATCGTGGTTTGTGAAGCAACTCCAATCTCACACCGTAGGTCAACGCCATCCTAGAAACACCACCTAGACCGTTCCTACGTACTTCAACCGACCTACCTTCAAAAATTAGGTAGGGAGTTCTATCTGATCCAGGAAAGGTCATGGTCAGGGGGATGACTCTCTGACAGCGGGATGAAAGGTATTGGTGGCGGGCTCCGGTGATGTCTCGCCAGTGGAGGGATCATATCAATGGAAGCAACGCATGCCCAGAAACTCTTTAGACTTTTCAGCCTTTTTGGACGTGATGTTGATGTATGGGTATCATAGCTTCACACATATTGAGAACTCACTTGTACTTTTCCACATTATTTTTAATAGTTTTTTTTTTTATATAGGACACGTCAATTGGACTTCGCCTTGCCTGATGGTAAGCTGAAGGCAAAGTCCCAGAAAAGAGGGTCACCATTACTTACACATACCGTGTGACAATGGTGACACTCAGCTTGACGGCCTTATCATATGCTTTTTCACGCCCCGCTTAAAGGACCCGGGACTGTAGGAAGAAGGAAACACGTGAGCTGGTAATGAATTCCAGGCCTTAATGGTGCGACAGAGGAAAGAGTCTCCGAACCGCTTGGTTCTTGATCGGATGTTTTGCACCGTGTGCGGATGACATCTAAGACCTGCACGCGTTGTCCTGTGTAGGAAAGGGGAGGGTGGGACTAATTGGAAGAGCTCATCAGAACACTCCCCATGGTACAGACGGTAAAATACAGCCATGGACGCAACATCTCTACGCAGCTGTAAAGGTTCTAGGGTGTTCGTGATCTCGGGATTCCCAATGATGCGGACCGCACGTCGCTGCAACCTGTCGAGAGCATCTAGTAAGTACTTTGCTGAACCATCCCAGAGATGCGAGCAGTACTCCACACAGGAGCGAATTTGTGTCTTGTATAGAAGACACCGCTGTTATTAGACCTGACTGGTTTCGCCTTTTTTTCAATTCACTCAAACCTTTGAACATTCCGTAAAACGAAACCGGTCTAATAAGGTCTAATCAAAATCATGTGGAAAAGTAGAAGTGAGTTCTCAATAAGTGTAACAACAAATTCCACCAAGTACCATAAATCAACAATGTAAATAGTCATAGCTTCAGTTCCAGCTAGTTCCTTTTCATTGGTGATCTCCTCTCACATCTAATTCTCAAGAAAAGATTTCACCAACTTCTACAGGTTTTTTTTCAAGGTTCTTATTTAAAAGATCAAATACTTCCATTCATCTTATACAATACAAAGTGCAAGAACATGTAACAATTCAATATGGAGTTGCTTAAAGTGCTCCTGAAACTTTTTTCCATTTAAGTTGTGCAAACTTGGAGTACCTCAACCACGTGAATCATACTTATATATCGGAGTATGGCAGAGTATTACAAAGGTGACATACATTCCATGAAAACCTACAAGTCTCATAATTACTTATAGGTTATGTAACAGAAGTCTAGAGATAGAATTCTTCTTTACAGTAACAAGTGCTTTTTGTGTTATGAAAGTGCGCTGCGCCTACTCATCTCTTCAAGTATTTGGACTCCCAGTTGCCCCTTGGTCTGTTATTTATTTTGAAATCAGACATCTAGTTTTTGTCACTTTTCAATTTCAATTTTTTAATATTGATCTACTTGCTATTCGCCGTCCTCAGAATCTCAGGAGATACTTTAAACCTGTCTCCTTATTAAAATATTATTTTATATTTCATTATAAGTGTATAAATTAGGCGTAAAACTAAATTAAATTGAACAAAACGCAATAACGAATGACTTTTATCTTAATTGAATATGAATGAAACTGTTTGACATTCATCAAAAAACTCTCACGAATAAATTTTTTTTATTTTTGTACCGTCTGTTATTTATTCAGCTGTAAGTAATTCAATAACTATTATAAAACTACGTCCGTAAAAGTTTTATTTTTATTTAACATTTCTAAGATTCTGTACTTCAAAAGGAGAAACCGGAATAGGATACATCTGTCTGTCATACAAGATCTTTTTCTCAGGAACATATGAAGAAATAAAGATTAAATTCATGCCACATATTTAGGTCTATAACGTCATAAAACTGTGCAAAAAGCAAAAAAAAAACACAATTGAAAAATCACAACTTTACAAGACAGTTCATTTTTGGTATATATTATATAACTTGCTTTCTTACTTCTTTATCTTTTAGAGAAATTATTATTTTTATACAAACCGCTAATATTAATTACCTAATAATGTTTTAAATAATATTGTTAAGTATTGGTAACATTTAGAGACTCACATTTCACCAATAATTTTATTCAGCCCTTCGTAATAGGGGGTAGCCTATTGCCGTTTTAAGAGCACTATTTTTGACTCAAATAGACTAAAGGCGACGTACAAGGTGACTAAGGGATAGGGGTCTCTTACTCGCCTTGTAAGACAAAGGTATAATCGAAAGCAACGAGATATAATTATCCGTCTAATATCGAGTCCAATACCGTGAAAATCTGCAAAGAGAGCTATTCTAGATATAACAACCATTATACATATCATTCACGTTTGTCAGCGAAAACGTTTTCACATGAGAAATTACTCTGAGAGCAACAGTTTATTGATTAATTACTATTGTTCCCGAGAACATTCATTTTCGTACAAAACGAATGACGTCATAATTGTTATGTTGTTTTGATATTTATTGTGATGATGATATTTGTTAATGAATTACGTAGAATGAGTAATGGCGTTGACTTTTTTGCTTGTGTACTTGCTTGTTTGTTTGTACATGGATCTTTGAAATAATTGTTACATGTGTGAAGCATGAAAATATCTTACTGAAGTAGCAATATTTTCGTAGCTGTATCGTAGTACAAGTGCTACGGTGCTACGAATATAGGACTTATCGTAGACCAGTGTTAATACTACTACAAAATCAGAAGTATGCTATCTTTATCGATTCGTATAGTAATGAAAGTGATACCACTATATGAAATCGTCATTTGTTTTATATTTGTAGATAAATGATATAGGATTACGAAACTTACAAACGATTCTTTTAGTGCCACATTTACATGCACGATTCCAGACTCCTTGTTGCGACCGAAAATGTCAAATCAAAATCACTATAGCTAATAATTTGCCTAAAAACTCTGATAATAGAATATCGAACAACCATATTCGAATATGAGTTCAATTTTATATTGTAATATCAACACAGCAATATTAAAGGCTCCGCGGCAAATTTACCGACTTTACAACTCACTCAAGTTAAATAGAACTCAAGTTTATGCGAAATACTTTAGGCCAAATCTTTTCAGTCATAAATTCCCCTGGAGAGTAACTTGATTTTGACATAACATGAACGTTACGCAATTTTAACCATTTTGAAAATTAAAGTACTTTTGGCTGATGGTAGAAAAATGAACAGTAAATGTTTTATTAAAATCACTATTTTATGTAATTCAAAGTATTGTAAGCATTTGAATTTGATTCCTCTTTATTCTGGAGGCTCTGAACTTCAAACAGAAAAACGGAATCACTTTGTCACACATATTGTAAACTTCTTTTGAAGAAATATAGAGATATATGGTTTGGAGGAACAACGGAATGAGAATCTGGAGAAAGTCATAAAAGTTGTGGCAAATAGGTTGGGTGCGGATATGGGCATGGTAACTGAAATAAAGAGGGTAGGCGATAAAATTAATCGTATAGCACCGGGTGGCATTGGTGCGAGAGGCGCCCCAACCCCTGCTGGCAGTGACGATATCAAACACCGTGAGAATAAGCCTCGGCCAATCATAATTACTCTGGGTACACGCGCCGTTCGCGACAAATGGTTGGCTACCAGAAAAACACACCATCTTACTAATGCAGATGTGCTGGATAACGGCAGCAGCAAGCGAATCTACATAAATGAGGATCTTCCCAGGAATATACGAAATCTGTTCTGGACAGCGAAAAATGAGCTTAAAGATATATTCAAATACATATGGGTCCAGAGTGGGAGGGTACTTATCAAAAAAGATGACCCGAGTGATCCTAAAATAAGATCGATCCGTACGCTATCGGATATTAATCTGTTGTTAAATATAAAATAAGCAGGTGCAGAGCGAGAACTTAACTCCCAGTATAAAATTTATCTGTAACATTCGATGATCACACTTCAGTCATTACATCTGGTATCACTTACAGTAAATACACCTCTGCCGATGCCTGGCAGGAGGAAGTTTCACAATCAAACAACGGTATTAATATTATACATTTGAACATACGCTCATTGCGAAAGTATTTCAACCAATTCCAAGTACTTATAAATGGCTGCAAAGAAAAGCTTGATATAATTGCACTTACAGAGATAAATATTCGTAAACAAGAATTACCATTGTATAGTTTAGAGGGATATAATACACACATAAGTACACGCGAAAAGATAAAAGGAGGGGGGATCTTGTTATACATACATAATAAGTTGAATTTCACAGCTACACAAATAAACTGCAAATACAGTGAACTGATGCATGGACAATTATTTCGAGCCGGAAGAAAAGTGGTACACATTTTAATTGTCTACAAGCCACCTAGAACGACTAGACAAGGGTTTATGAACGAATTACAGTTGGTGTTGACTGGGATTTCTAGGAGTGCCGAACTACTACTTATAGGTTATACAAACATAGATTTACTGAAGAATACATGTCCTGGTAACATCGTCGATCAGTTTACGAATAATATGAGCGAGATAGGTACGGAGTGCGGCATTTGTGACGTAACGCGAGAAGAACTTTACAGTGGTACAGTGACGCAATCATGCATCGACCATATGTGGGTACGCTCCCAATGTAAATCATCGGCATATATTTTAACATGCAAAATTTCGGACCATTATCTTATCGGGGTGTGTTTTGACTGTAACTCGGTCGACGAAAATGATTCAAGTGTAGTGCGGCGTGCTAGAACTGTTATTCGACAAGACCAGGTATTGAATAGCCTTGAAGATTACCCATGGACAGAGCTATTAGCATGTAAGTGCCCCATTGAGTTATATGCTGGATTGTGTTCAGCTTTTTCTAATGCTTATGATGCTGCTAAAACTGTAGTACCAGTTCATAACAAAAGGAAACCAAAGCCGTGGATTACAAAATCACTAATGCGTATGATTAACTGCAGGGATAATTTGTTCAGGCAATGTAAAAGTAAACCATTGGACATGAACCTACGCCTTCAATATAATGAGTATAGAAATAGAGTAAACAAATTTATATGTAAGGCTAAAAACAAATATCGTCAAGAAGAGATTATAAACTGTAATAAAAATATTAGAAAAATTTGGGGTAAAATTAATTCATGGCTGGGGCGAGAAAAACAAAACGCGGATTATAACATATTGAAATACTTAGGCAAAACTACAAATACCATTGATATATGTGAGAATTTTTCTAATACTTTTACTGGTGAAATATTAAATATAAAACATAACTGTACACATAAATTTTTAGATAGATCTACCTATGTCAATTACAGTCAAGTGTCGTTAAGATTTCAAAAGGTCTGTCCAATGGATGTTGTAAAAACAATAAATTCGATGAGTTGTGAGAAATCAGCAGGAATTGATGGAATTAGAGTTAATGAGATTAAATTATTAAAATGGGAACTGTGTGAGATAATAGCATTGTTCATAAATTTGTGTATAAAAAAGGGAGTTTATCCAGATAAATTAAAAGCGGCTATAATAAGACCGATTTTTAAACAAGGTATGCATACCGATTATTCTAATTATAGACCTATAGCTATACTCTCTGTAATAGATAAAATTGTAGAAAAAATCATAGTAAATCAGGTAAGTGGTTTTCTAGAAAGTCATAGCATTATTACAAATGCTCAACACGGCTTTCGGCGAGGGCGCAGCACGGGGACGGCGTTGGCCCAGCTAGCTGACGACGTCAATCATTGTTTGGACCAGCGGGAGCAGGTAGTTCTTGTCTTTATTGACTACAAAAAAGCATTCGATACTCTTGAACACCAGCAGCTGCTCCAAGCAATGGAGGAATGTGGGATCGCGGGACCACTAAATAAGTGGTTTAGCGCCTACCTATACAACAGAACGCTGCGAACGGTGGTTGATGGCGTCACTAGTGAGCCGCGACACATAACGTGTGGCGTGCCTACCGGCTCCGTGTTCGGTCCTATCGGATATATTATGCATGTAAATAGTATGTGCAATGTAGTGCACAACTGCCGTGTTTATATGTATGCTGACGACACATGTTTAGTGTATTCTAATAGAAACTTAAATATTATAGAGGAACGTGTCCAGGAGGATTTCACCAACATAATTAAATGGGCTCACGACAACGGCATAATAGTCAATACAAATAAAACAAAATGTATGCTAGTTAGATCTCCTTATCTTAAATCTATGGTGCGACTGCCGCGCATTGTAGGACACAGCTACGAGTGCCTACATGCCGACGGTATGTCGGCGTGTGCGTGCGCCTGCATTGAAGTGGTGGACGAATATAAGTACCTAGGATTACTAATAGACATCAATTTCTCTTGGAAAATGCATATAGTGTGTCTAGGGGATAAACTTAGAGCGGCCTTAGCAAAATTCCATCATCTGAGGGGTGTACTGAACAGAGCTACTCTTTACACGGTGTACTACGCGCTGGTGGACTCATTGCTCGCTTATGGGCTGGCGTGTTATGGTAACACCTTTAAGACATATATGGATAAGCTAAAGGCTATACAAATTAGGTTTATGAAACTTTTAGTAGATAAAAACATTAAGGAACGTTGTAAAAACACCAACTACGACAACTTGTTCCTAGAATGTAAAATGCTGCCGGTCCACGAGCGGGTAGTGTTGTCTACTGCAGTGGAACAATTTGGTAACAATGAGTTCAAAATCAACTCGACATACGTTAGGCCGCAAAGGAACAGAATACGAAAACGGTTTGAAGTGCCTGCTTGTAATAACTATTATGGCCGAAGGTGTCGAAAGTTCACAATTCCTACCATATATAATAGCTTGCCACCTGATTTGGATACCAGCTGCTTGACAAAAATGGCATTTAAAAAGAGACTGAGTGGATTCCTCCTGGACACGTTTCAAGAATACATCTCTTTGAATGGCATGTAATGATAATAGTTGTAAGTGCGCCGTCACAGAATAGGTAGGTACCACGTGAAATGTTCTTGTGATGATGGATGCGGTTTGCTGTCATGAATAAATTTATTTTATTTTATTATTATTATTACATGCCTACCTAAAGTACTGTATAGGTAATCTATAATTCATATAGGACGAAATAAACATGAAGTTTCGTTGTTCTGTCGTTTCATGTGAATGCATTGTATCGGATATTACGACTGTGAGCATGATGAGTACTTTTGTTGCGGTAGGTACCTACTTTGTCAGCCGTATCGTTCGGATACGGCTGACAAAGACGTTTCTTATAAATTTATACAGAACAAATTATAAATATTAACAATAAGGTGATACGCTGTTTATTCAAGCATATGAATAGGTGAGCATAATAATAATACATAATAATTTGGTAATGTGTCTAATTTTTTATATCTAATTTATATAATGTATCTAGTTTTGGTAAATAAATAATGAAAAATATAGTGAATAAATCAGGGAGCTTCATCTGCCAACAAACTGTTATACAGTTTGGCAGAAGAAAAACATTATTGTAATAATGCTTGTTTTCCGTGAATAAATTTTATTTCATTCATTTCATTCATTCATTTCATTTCATTTCATTCATTCATTGTCTGTCTGTCTGTGAAGACCTTTTCTCAAGAATGCGTGGAGGCAAGTAGAACATACTCGAATTTCTAACGTCTTGAAACTGTTCAAAAAAAACAAACTTGTAAGTCAACGCAATCAAAACATATCGCGGTTTATATAACATACTTTTGGCTTTTGCTTTGACTTAGAAATTTGACTTTAGCATAGGTATTTTTTTCTCCCGGGAGTCAATTTTGTATGAGACTCTCGTTGCGCGAGTCCAACTCGGATTTAGTTTTTAAATGAGCAACCCTATCTTTTATAGAAATATCTCTGGCATTCGTTACCGGTAGTTGGAGGCCTAAAAAGTTCGGTTGGCCAAGTCTAACTACAAAACTTTGATATCTTCAGTGTGTTATTGGAGATCTGACGGCAGTCGCTTCACGTAAAATATCCAAGTTCGGCCATTTCATAGTTAGTTTGAAAGCTAACCCTGACTCTCGAAAAAGGCTCGTAAAGCGACGGCCATTATAGATTTATGGCCCTAAATCCTCCACAGTTTAATCTTAATCAATCACTAATTCATCGCCGAGTAATCTTGTTGTCAATAAATTAAATTCGAATAATACCCATTGTTTAATCCTTCCGTAATAAATTACTATCTAACAACCAATATGGACTTAGAAACTCAATCTCTCGAGATTTAGCTCGAACTTTACGAAGTACTGCGTAAACACAAGGGACTTGCAATCTGAGAGTTGTTTAAATGCTACCTAGTATACATCCGACGCGAACTAAATCTTAATACAACAATTAAGCTTGATTAATTAGAAAGTAGTCGCCCATTGGTTGTAGAGGTCAAAGGCCAGTTGCTTTATGGCAAATATCGGTGTTCAGTCGCAACTTTGTTAGACTAGAAAGAGGACCTCAACTGAGTTGTAAAACGGAGAATGATGATGATTGGAAAGTAGGAATGTATTTAAAAAATTACTTTAAATTTTAAAAAATCGAGTACAATATGGAGTTTTTCAAGAAGGACATTAGAAGGTTTCTTCAGGGTACACAGCATGAGTGCAGGGCGAGTGTCGTAATGTTTAAGAAGTATGTACTTAACTATAATTATAAACCTTTGAGAATGCCGTAAGGAGAAACTGGCCAGGTCTAACAAATAAAAATAAGAAGAAAAATTGTTTCATGTTTTAGATTATTTATCCTATTTTAATTATAACTTATTTTATTAAAAGAAACCATGTCTTTCATAAAGGATATGGTCATATTATCACTGTGTCCTTTATAAAAGACATAGTGAAGAACGATTTTCCGAGAGGCGAGAATTTTTCCTATATATGTTAACGTGTAAAGAACATAACACTAAAGTTTCAGCAACATACTGAACAAAAAGTATCACTGGTAGACAGGAGGATATTTATACCAAGCGGTATTCGGAACTTCGCCCCTGCATAGTAGTTAAACGTTCTATCGCTAAGCTACAGAAGCTATCGTTATTATATCATCACATCACTTAAACACAAGCATACCAAAGAAAATTGTACTTTGTACTAAATGTCTTCCTCAAAACACACTTTACCCAGTTACCATTTTTACCGCAACAAACTTACATTTGCAGTTCCTAAATCAATATAACTATTCACCGTCTTCAAGTTCATCTTTATTGCTTTAGAAACAGAGTATACACTTAAACAGTTTAATGCTACATTCAGATATACATTTGAATATGTTTATTTGAAACGGGATGTCATTTTCATTCACAGTCGCCGAGGTGGTAAATGGAAATTGAATGGTATACGCGTCTATCTTAGAGTACATTCACACTGCTGTCCGTTTTACAGATCCGTTTTATCGTATACGTTTTTATGCAGGGAAGACGAATGTCATTATAACTCATAACACATTTATTCATAAGGATAATCATTTACACGCCATATATTCACAATCGTAACAGCAAGTTTTTTATTCTTAATAATGGCAATGCTTTTGTCAAACCTAAAATATTACGTGTCCGAGTTCACACATAACAGTAGGTGTAGTGTAAAATATCAATCTGATAACGTATATACGTATGTATAGTGATCCATTTTACTCGATTGAAGCAACGAGGTGCTTAGGTGCTACATAACAGATAGACAGATTTGCATGAATGAGTTTCAGGCTTTTCAGCAGTAGTCCAAATTTGTATTTTCAATTTTTACAAGCTCATATAAACGTATTGTATATTTTCTGTATGAGCAAGTTCCAATTAACAACACTATTAAATACTGCTAAATGTGTCAACGACTTCCAGTTTTGTAAATGTAGTGTAAACATTACCGCCAGTAATGATGGCTTCTTTAAATAAACGGTCCTGTAACTGCACGGTGTAAACCATATATCCATTAGCGACAGATGTGCTCCCTTGCTAGTCAAGTAGTAATTCTCTAGTAGATTAGAATAGTAAAAACAATTAACATATTTTTCTATACCACTTAGATGATAGATAAATAAATAGCCTATCTGTGGCAAAGTAGTTACCATGGCCGATATCTGCAACACCAGGGGCCTGAAAGAACAGAGAGTATCTACAGAAGACGAAGCAGAACAAGCCTGTTCTTTCCACTGATAGCACAAAAGCTCTCCAGTGAGCTCTGATTACCCTATTCACCGCCGAGAACACAACACCAGGTGATAATAGCCTTGGTGTTCTGTAGGACGCGGGCGGAGGTACTTCCCCAGTCGAACTACTCAATTGGTATTAGAAAATCGTCGTATCCTACCTCCGTTATATAACTGTCATGATCGTCGAATACGTATCAATTCCATTTTTTTTATCTAGAACACCCCAATTTGGCTTCACCTTGCCTGATGGTAAGCTAAAGGAAAGAGGGTCACCATTACAGACACTAAGTAATGTTACAATGGTAGCACTCAGCTTGGCGGCCTCATCAGATGTTTGTTCACGCCCAGCTTAAAGGATCCGGGACTATAGGAAGAAGGAATCACGTGAGCTGGTAAGTGTTGCAGCAAAGACAAGAGTCGCCGAACCGCTTGGTTCTTGTTCGTATATTTTGCACAGTATAAGGGTGACATCTAGAAGCCTTGCACGTGTTGTCCTGTTTAGGAAAGGAGAGGGTGGGATTAGTTGAAAGAGCTAATAAGAACACTCACCATAATTTATTATTATATTCCTGTAACTATGTACCTCCTGTGTAAACGTACCGTTAGAAGTTGTGGTTATGTACGACACACCGACATCATTTGTGTAATTGTGTTGTCTATTTGCGAACTATTAGTTGATGTTTGAGGTTGAATTTGGAATATGTTTCGGGCCTGTTTGTTTACTGCTGCTAAAGTCATTATAATTATACACTGAACCTTTACCCAACTCATTTACAACTGGGGTCTCTTTAACAACTGGGGTAGGTTTCTAGTTTAAGTAAGATGAGGTTGGATTTTATATTTTTTTGTGAATCGACTGCCATCTAACCTAAAGTCGTTATATCATAGGCATTTAATTTTGGATTTTAAATATATGATTTTGTATTATATTCTACATATTCTTTATTGTACACAAAACACATTTTTATAACAAAAAATAAAAGAATATTGTAGTACAAAGGCGAGCTTAACTCAATGTTGAGTTTTCTTCCAGCAAATCTTAGTGTGATAGAGGGGAATAAAATATTGATAGATGGCAGAGCCTAGTGTACAGCAAAGTGGATATGATAGAATAGGTAAAAGAAAGTTTAGAGAAGTTACACAGATTAGAAATGACCTATCCATTTCTAATCTGTGTAACTTCTCTAAACTTTAACCACCCAGGTTATATGCTTACAAACATACTCATTATAAGATATAATAGAAAGATAAATAGCGACCTACCTACATACATACAAACATACTCCTGTGGCATAGTGATAAACGATTAGATTGTTAGGGAGGTCGTAAATTCCTACGCAGTGAAAATATTTGTATAGAGTTCATCAGTTATATAAGTAATTATGATATTACATATATCTAAGTATCTACATACTCGTATGTTTATTTGTATTCTAGACTTCGTAATACTAACTACTTAAGCTAGTTTTAAACGTAACAGTAAGCTCCATTTATGTTTAATTTATTAATATATTAATTTTGCAGCACGAGTGTGTAGCCCCTGTTGTTGCACACGTCCATAGGCCACGGTGACCACTTTCCATGTGGTGGGCTGTGAGCTTGTTTGTCATGTAAGTAGTATAAAAAATTACATAAAATACTCAGATAAAAATATTTGAACAATTTGCATTATTATTTTTGCTCATGCTTTTTTTAAGAAAAATAAATAAATGAATTAAGTATTTCTATATTAAAATCCAAAACTACTGACTTACTTACCCGAATCTACCAGTTTCATCCAAAGGATAGTTATTTTAAAACATAACCTTGTAAATACTCAAAGTTTGATCACAGGATTTGGGCCAGATATTTCAAATAACCCCAATTCTTGAGGTCAAGTAAAATATTGGGCCTATCACTTTACAATGCTAACGGATATTCGACCTTGTGCACAAGGTCATTGTCGAGTAAGTTTGTAAGCATAATTTACAATTATACTATGTAAGCTCCAATCTAATGTGAAGATATAATTCTGTAACCGCGAACCACAACAGCAGACGCAAGCAGCAGACACAGTATATTGTGAATTAGTCTTGAATATGAGAAATTAGTTTATTGAATGAAATTTTAAAGCATTTAGTAAGCCAACTATTCAAATCGATTAATATATAAAAAATATTGAATCGTTTCATCGATTCGGACCGGTGATATTTCAATTACAAGGAAAACGTTTTGACCACTAAGCCACAGAACCTTCGCTTGAAATCATCCAATTTTTTCTATATTATATATCCGTTTTACGGCGACAGTCGAATGTACGTACAGCGACATACGAATATCGGTATACGGCTCCCACCTTCGCCGTAAGACGGGTATATGTGTAGAGGAATCTAGATGGTTTCGGGTGAAGGTTCTGCGGCTCAGTGGCCAGAGCGTTTCCCCTGTAAGGGAAAGATCGCGTGTTCAAATCCCGTCTGAACCGATTCAATTTTTTCTATATCCTAATCGAATTTATTATATTGTCTTAATTTATTACAGTTTTCCAATCGCGTCGTTTATCCGTATAACCAAATTTATTATATTCAAGTCAATTTCATGACATGCTGTATCAGCTGCATTCCATAACACAAGCTAGTTAAGCTATGCATACCATAGGTAGCTGTGTAGAATGTTTTGAAAGAAAGAAATTAGTTTTTATTACGGATCACGCAGACATGTACATTATAAAAGGAAATTTGTAATAATAATAATAATAATAATGCCAAATATTAATTTCAACACGCCAAAAATACATCACGGTAGGACACGGCGGTATTTCCGCCCAATTGAGCAGTCCGACTGGGGAAGTACCTCCACCCTACAGAATAACGAGGCTAAAATAACTTCGTGTTGTGTTCCCAGCGGTGAGTAGGGTAGCCAGAGCTCACTGGAGAATTCGTGCTGTCAGTGGGAAGACTAAAGGCTTGTCCTGCTTTGTCTTCTACACTAACAGCACAGACACTCTGCACTTACAGGGTTGGCAGCGCAACTGTGACTCCTCTGGTGCTACAAACGTCCATAGGCCACGGTAACCACTTTCTATCAGGTAGGCCGTGTGCTTGTCTGCCACCTAAGTGGTATAAAAAAAATTGACCTGCAGCTACTCAGAATATATATATGTATTCATAACTTATTTCATACGCGTCTGTGTTGCGTTTAAACTAATTCCACGATGACGCACAACCTCCTTCGACGACATATTGAAAGAAATGAAAAATTAATGTTGAATTCTGTCTGATATCAGATTAAGCCGTATGAACATAGATTGAAAGAATAATTAAGCATTTACCGGAGTTAACATCAAACGAGTGAACCGTCTGATATTAGCTTAACAGATTCATTCACTAACGAGCTATGTCACCAGATGGCGATTGATGTCACAAATAAACTATGCTTGGGGTTCGGTAGCAGTCGCTCCTATAAAAACCAAGATAGGCCAAATCAAGAAAAAAGAGTAGAGTAGCGGATCCTGGAATCCTAGTGCAAATTTTAGATGTATCTGGGACTTGCCCTACTTATACTGTGGCTAAATGCTGAGGTCTGTGGGAAACCATCGATTTACAAACATAAATTAAACAATCGTTCCTCCTTCAAAAAGTATCAATAAATAATTCAAAAAACAATCTGGGCATTCTCAACCGAATGATATGCAATGAATTCATTCACTAACGAGCTGCTGTGTTGTATAAAAAGAAACAAACAATCAATATGTTACCAGGGGGAGATTGACGACACAAATAAACGATTCGATCCTCGAATTCCATTCGCACCGGGAGATATTTCAATGAGATTATAGAGTAATGAACTGAGGTTTAAGCTTTAAATGGAAACGTCTAGAATCAAGTCGTTATGCATATGTACCTACATACATATAATCCTTACGTATAAGCCTCTATCCCCGGAGGGTTAGGCAATTATTGAATTCGGCCCCAGGTAATAGGGGGTGAGCCTATTGCCACCTTCCGGGCACTATTGTTGACTCGAGCCATACACCTGAGGCTGAGTCTGGACTGTACATATCTGCCTGATGTTGAACAGCCTATCCCTTAGTCGCCTTGTATGACGCCGTATGAGAAGAGATGAGGTGGTCCAAATTCTACTCTGCCAGGAACCACTCGGCGGTATGCACTCTTTGTTAATAAGAGCGAAGAGATCAAATTGTAGTGGAATTTACATCTTTCTTTATTTCTCAAAATCATCATCATTCCCAGATACTTTTATCCGCTTAGTTTGGGTCGGCTTTCTAGTCAAAGTCTATATTTACCGGGAGGCGACTGCTGTCTGACCTCCTTAACGGATTGGTGATATTGAAGTTCTGCAGTTAAACTAGTCAGACTTTTTTGCAGGTTCTAAATTCCGACGGCAGCCACAGATTTTCGTATGTCAACCTGTTCCAACCGCTTAAAGAGCTCTTTAAGCATCACCAGATCAATACAAATAATCATATTCATGCATTGAAATATCTGCACTGAACGACAATCGAACTCACGCCATGATTCATGAAATTTGGGAAGAACCAAGGTCTTATAGCACAAGTAAAAAAAAAGTTCGCAAACCAAAAATATGTAGCTACCCGTACAGCTACCGTAAATAAGTAGATTATGGTGACGAGCTACATCAACATAATTAAAATCCACTTAATACGCTACTTCAAAGCTAATTGACAATAAGTAGACACACATTGCTAGTAGGCATAATTAAAAAAAACATCCTTGTCAACATTGAACATTCCTTTGGAAGAAGTGCTACACTTTGACAAAGTACCCAATAAGAGAGATAAGCATTCTTCTAAGTACGAAAAACGAACTCGTCATTGGTACCCGTTTTATTTCTGTCTAGAGTGACGCCGGTGGAACTGGGTCACGGGCTCACCTGTCATCAATCGTTGTGCGTCTATACATGCATAGCTTATTAAGTATATATGTAGGGCTCTTAAGTTCGCGAGAACGTTGTTGCCATTTATGCAGGTAGTAATAATATGCTGGTTGATCGAAACAATAGTTATTAACTAGATGAATGATTCGATTTTTAAGTGATACCTATAGGATCAGTCAGTTTTAATGGGTATCTGGCAGTATGCACGGCTACTGGCTACCACAGTCGATGGGCATATGCAACCAGCGAAGTCACACTCGTGCTGCCAATCCTGTAAGAACAGGGAGTTTCTGTGCCGTCAGTGCAGAAGACAAAGCAGGACAAGCATTTAGTCTTCCCGCTGATCGCACACAATATCTCCAGTAAACTCTGTCTAACCTATTCACCGCTGGAAATACAACACGAGGTTATTATGACTGCGGTATACTAAAGGGCGGAAGCGCGGCGACTGAGAAGGCAGTCAGGCTGCATTTTTTTTCCGCACGAAGTTGAGTAAACTACTTTAATTACAAAATCTCTGATTTTATGGCCACACCACTAATCTGCTTCCAATCTCTTGTTCGACCTTAAGCTTCATATTATGCCTGGACTGGAGCCGAACGCACGAGATCGTACGAGATTATACTCAAATTATTATTTAATGATGAGATTATCCTCACGAACCTGACATTGTTCCGAGATTAGAACTATCTTGGGGTTTAAGCTACTCCATCAAAATTGAATTAATTTGGCACAAGCAAAAACACACGCAAGTTACGAGAAGGGTTCAGCCCAAGTGAAAGAGAGAGACAGGCAAAAGAAGATGCAAATGGAAATTCACATTGGCGTCATATCTGTCTATGCTTACCTCAGGAATTTAAGCGTGAATATTATTCAAGTGTAACGGAGATGTGTGTTGTCCATAGACAGCAGGCTGTACACTTATTTAGTGAACATTCAGGAGGGATCTTGAATCTAAAAACAAGTCCCTGTCTAAGAGAAATATTTTAACTAACAGAGCTATCTAAATGCGTCCTGAAAAGCTGAAATTCTCCTATACATACGAATATGGTGTTTATTTTGTCATTTTGTCAGAATAAGCTTGATAGGGAAAATAATGTCTCCAAAAGGACATTGTCCAACTTGTATGAGCACTTGGCCTGGTATGGACAGATAGTAATAGGGCAAATATGATACAGGTTTGGTAGTTCATACTAGTAAAAAATGAAATAACATCATAAGGTTGTATCACAATTCATCATTTATATTATTTATTGACCATAGTAATTCGTCAATTTTTGTTAAAAGTATAGTTGTATTCATCATTTCTTTATTATTCAAAGTCATATGTTATTAAAACATCCTGGATTTGGGCAGGTGGGTTTACCCTAGGGACCTATTTAAGGTGGTATGTACCACACGCCAATAATATTAACTCCAAAAACTCTAAAAACAAAGAAATTGTAAAATGTAAGTATTCACAAGTCAAGATGACAAGCGAATAACATTTTATAGGATTTCTTTCCAGTTGCCATAAGTATAAAAACACAAGTTCCATCGATTAAACATAAGTTCGTTTGTGAATCGAGTGCAAAAGTTTTTCGTTTCATTATTATAAAAACAATGTTTGATCAAAGACGAGACGACACCACATTGTTTTGAGTTGTGAATCTTTTTTTAAACCATATTAATATATTATTATTTTTTACTACTTTCTCGTATCTATACAATAAAAATATATAAATATAATACCACTTTACAATTATGTAAATTGTAAAGGGGTATTATATTTATTTATTTTAATTGTATTTACATACACTATTTAGTATTTAGGTTGACTGATAGAGAATGCTTGTTGCATTAAGTCCGCTTATGTACCTACTTGTGCATGAAGTCTAATAAATAAATAAATGAGCTCATTATTAATCGAATATAATACATAATTACTTACATATATTTTTAAGTTTTCGTCATCGTTCTTATAATCTTACGTTTGATCGTTGAGTAGAACCGACTTCCACGCGGGCTTAACCGCAAGCGTCACAGTCAACGCGTACTCAATATTATTTAGTTTATGTATCTTTTTTTAAGTTTCAAGTAATCAATCTATCAATTCTCTATCAATTCCTTATCAAACTCCGGTGTCCCATACATTACTCTTTATCGATATATTCATATATCTTAAATAAAAATCGATTTCGATCTTTATTATAACTGGCAACATTTTATTATTGAGCAAAAGAGAAAGATGTATACCCATGTTAGGAGAATATATATTTCAATGAACTAATTGATTAAATACTAATTATTTAAAGATATTTGTTGATACTCCAAGAAATCATTATTAGTTCGGTAAAAATTAAACATGATTATTGATCAATAGCTACATTTGCGTACGTCGTGTCCATGGGAGGCCAGTTTTGGACATTGCCCTTTAGTAAATTTGAAATCTTAGAGCCACCACCTAATTAACGATTCGAAACTTAATCGCTCACTTGTTTCCTTCTTCTTACAATCCCGGGTTCTTCAAGCAAAGTATGAAAAAGCATATGTCAAGGCCGTAAAGGCAGGGGCCACTATTTTGTGTGCACCTGGAATGGTGGCCCATATCATCTGGACTTTACCGTAGCTTCTCAGGTACCATCCAATAAGGTGAAGTCAATTGACGTACTGAAAATAAAAACAAAAGTAAGAGGCTTTCAGTTTTTGGTACCTACTTTCCTACCCGCCATTGATTTTCAACATGCAAATAATATATTCCACATACTATAAGGCGGAATTAATTACAGCCAGCCAGAGGCAACAAACGACATCAATTACAATTTGATAAGTCAAACAGTCGCATTTAATATAATAAATATAATAATAAATTTAATATAATAATAAATTGATTTCATTTGATTTGACTTGATTTGATATGGTTTGATTGTATTTGATTTGATTTGATTATTTAATTTAATTTGATTGGATTTTATTTTATTTTGTTTATTTTAATTTATTTATTTTATTTTAATTAATTTATTTTAATTTTGCTAACATATACTATAAGAAATTGATTATAATTAACCAAATGGACTTAATGTTGTCTGATGAATAAATGATTATTATTATTATTATTTAATCCCGAATTCATAGTGTTCAATAATCATTGCCGATAAAGACGGTAGGCATAAATTATAGGAGAATCAGGACAAGTCAGATGCAAACGAAAAGGAAAAAAGGAGGTAAACGAGGCAAATTGTAATATACTGTTTGGTACAGCATCAGATCGATCTGCAAAGTCTCAAAATGATCTTAATGCCAAAGTAGCAAATCAAACTGATAGATTCAAATTGTGTGATTGTCCAACGTTTGTACCAAATATCAGAAAAATCTGTGCGTATTATTTATATTTTTATTCTCATGTATAATTATGTAAATAGGTATGTAAAAAATGTCTGTGAGGTGATAGTGGCCTGACTAACGATCAGGATGAATGTTATCAAGAGAAATGTTGTGATGTGTGTGTGATGAAATATTGTCTGATTGAAAAATGTTGGAAATGCTACTTACTTTTTTGGAATAGTATACATCCTTCTGGTGCTTAAGTCTCTTGCTGATTATCGTGTCTTCTTCGATTTCAAGTAGCGTTATTGCATGACGATGAGAAAAGTGTATTAGTTATAGTATTAGTTATTTAGGTTAAGTAAGGGTGGCACTGAAAACCAGTGCTGTGATGGCAGATACCCATCGCAGTGTATGCTGAGTTCCCATCCTATGTGGACACAGCGTACTCGTACCTCCTGTGTTTTTATTTAGAAGTGTAAAAGGAAGAATCTGCCACGTAGCGGTGTGCTGTGTGACACGTCACGTCCTGCTGCTGACAGATATGACATTGATTTGTCAAATGTCATATTTGGCATCAAAATGACTTGGCACCTTACCCGCCACAGTATATAAAACTTATATTGTATTTTTATTTTATTTTCTTTTTTTGCATTCTGTTTTTTTTTGTACTGTATGCTGTATCGCAATAAACATTTTTTCTTTCTTTCTAAAATAAAAAAATGAATAAATGACTATCAGTCTAGTCTATATATCTGATCTGATGCTGACTGCCCATTGTATATTTGCACATTCACATTCAATATTTTGAGTGCAGTTAGCAGTTCTCATGCAGTTGATAGAAATTACTGCGGTATGTATTTTTTTTTTATACCACTTAGGTGGCAGACAAGCACACGGCCCACCTGATGGAAAGTGGTTACCGTGGCCTATGGACGTGTGTAACACCAGAGAATAATATACTTTGTATAATTACTTTGTCTTAGTAACTAACTGACGCCCGCGGCTTCAATCTCGTGAAATTTTAATCCTGTTCCCACTACGTACGGGGACCAATTCTCATGATTATTTCCGGGTTAAAAAATCTTATGTATTATTTCATACAATAATCTATTCCTATTACAAATTTCAGCCAGATGCGTTCAACAGCTTGAGCGTGATTGATTAACAAACATTAAAACAACTTCACAAACTTTCACATATATAAGTGCAATAGAGAAAGTTATATATTTCCAAAGAATGTATTCTTTTCACAAAATGTAAACTAAATAATATTATTTAGTTTATATATCATTATGTATTAGTATATATTGTATTTTTTTTATACCACTTAGGTGGCAGATAAGCGCACGGCCCACCTCATGGAAAGTGGTTACCGTGGCCTATGGACGTGTGTAACACCAGAGAAGTCACACTCACGCTGCCAACCCTGTAAGCACAGAGGACAGTAGAGGACAAAGCAGGACAAGTCCTTAGTCATCCCACTGACAGCACAAATTCTCCAGCGAGCTCTGGCTACCCTACTCACCGCTGGGAACACAACACGAAGTTATTATAACCGCGTTATTCTGTAAGGCGGAGATACTTCCTCAGTCGGACTGCTCAATTGGGCGGAAATACCGCCGTGTCCTACCTTCTATGAAGTATTATATACAATCACCTATAAACTAATGAGTCGATTGTCAATATATTTCCTACACAAGAACGCAGGAATACTACATCCGCTCCTTCTGAAATCTTGTACCAAAACTCATTCAATTAAGTATAATGACTACATTTTAGCGGGAAAGCGACATGAATGCACAATTAATGAAATCTACTACCTGTATAATTATTATACATTGTAGAATAACATTCAATTAATTGAACGAGCGTCTGTCTCGCGGTAACCAATGTTTAGGTATTGTTTAGTCTACGGATAGGAGTATAATAGTGTGTTAAATTAATAGAAATTATAACCAGTTTATCTATTTTACTTTTGGTCTAGATAGCATTGCGTAAAATAACCCAAAAGAAGTTTTTAAAGAAGCATTCGAAACTTGAATGCAACTTGGATTGACGAAGGGTGATAATGACAGCATGAAACAATAGTTCTACTTAAAGAAGCCAAGAAGCCAACGAAGGTTTACTGAGGGTGCACATGCCCATTGGCGCATAGCTGTAGACTGCAACATTAACTGGTGGGGTAATATTTCCAACCTAAATGGTAGTATACCAGTAGGCGAAGCTGACGTCATCACGCGTCATTTTAAAAATGTACTGTTATTAAAAACTTCATGTAAGATATAGAAGCTGATAGCGGGCCATTGTCTCTGCTTCCCTCGAAGAGAACTGCTTAACCTCTTTATGATGCCCACTAGAAGTAACTATCTATATTTTGTTATTTGGGAGAAGCTGATGCGGTTTCTGAATCGTTAGTGAAGATTTCAATATTTTGTCTTCGTGACTCGAACCGACAAGAAATATCGATATATAAGGTAGCCCAAGTCAATTCCCTCGCACCCCAGTGGTTTTTAGTCAGCTGTGAAAAGAAAGGCTATGGATAAATAATAGTTTAGAGGACTCAAATACACGCTCTAATAGATGACATCATATAACATCAAACTATTTTCGACCTTCTAGACAGCATCCGGGTTTTTTATTTTTCAATAATCAATTTTTGTTACATACATATAATCTCGCCTTTACAACCAGAGGGTTAGGCATAGGTGAATTAACACCCACATTTCACCAATAATTGTATTCGGTTCCACGTAATAACACAAATTATAACTAAAATTTTAGATGCAAAATACAATATAGAATGAAATGAAAAGCCAATATTTATTTGTCGATGCAGCTATCAAATTTATCTTCGTGAATATTCAACAGCCTTCGATGGAGCATGAATCAATACTCCTTACCAAAGAAGGTGTGTCTTGAGAAAACCTTTAGTCGATATATTTTTTAATATTGCGTTTTTAAGTGCTTTGCGAAAACGATACGTGATACTGTCCTATTAATATTGTGAATAAGGGAAACATATTGTGGGTACTCAAAATGATAGATCTGTCACCAAATGTTGTTACTCAAAATAATTGATCTACCACCAAATATGTCAGATCTCTTGCCTATTTTGATAATAATTACCTAATAATTGAATTGATAAAGAAATCCTATTATTTTGGCGACAGTTTAAATCACACCCATATAGAAAGTAAGAAAGAAGAAAGAAGAACATTAATTCCAGGACATGCATATTAACATCACATATAACTAAAAGGACAACGATATATTACAAAATTGCAAGGTTGGAAGGTTAATATAATTGCGGAGCGGGAGATTCACAAACAGCGCGACACGCGAGCGGTGGCGGCTCGGGCGTCGGAGTTCGCAAAATGACCTCTGACGGGTGGAGCCGCGTGTCACCCTAGCAGAGGTAGGCCGCGGCGATAGTGCACGATGCGTGCCTCCCCATACCGGGGGACAAGATGGGGACTCCGCGGTTCATACACCCGAAGAGGGCCGTCTCGTTAGAGACGGTCTTGGGCTGACCGGAGTGCGAGGGGTATGTGTCAGATAATCTCACCTCCGACAGCCTGCGACCCATACATTCGGCGTGCGTTTTAGTCGGTTCAAGTCAGACATAACCTGGGGATATCCATGGATATCTTGCGCACAATAAATAAAGGGTTAATATAAGTATTTGTGGAAATTTAATAACACAAGAACCGCTAAACAGATTTGGATAAAAATTGGAACGCATGAATCGATAATGGTTTGTAATAACTCATGACATATTTTATCACGTGGTTAGGTTCCTTTACCACATACCATAACATAAACTCACGCCTATATCCCCGAAGGTCCCAATGTAATTAGGGTAATAAGGTGGCGAGCCTATTGCCTAATAATTATAAGTGCCCAGTTAATACCGGGCACTTATAAACCTGCGATAAATACACACGTAACTTCGAAAAGCATCGAAAAGTCATTGGTGTGTGCCATGGTAAAATCTGGGATCGAACCCGAGACCTCGTCTTAGCAGTCCATTACCCATACCACTAAGCTACCGCGGTTGTAGGCATCTATTATTATGTAATAAATATACTAAAACTAATGTAAAAAATATTAAGATAACAGACCCACATCTCACACTAGGTTGATAACCTCTTCGAGCAAGATAACCCACATAAGGGCAATAGACAAAACGTAACTTGATATAAAGAGATGGGAACAAACTACCTCGTTTTCGATGTGATAACGTTTATGTTGTAACCTTTAAATTTAGTGATAACTGGTTCCAACCGTTACATTAGACATTAGATTAGGAAAGATTCAAATTTGAGGTACCCATGAGAAAAATAACGGTTGAACATAGAAGGGGTAGAATTACGTATCCACGTTTGACTATCCCATTGAATTTCGTTTTTTTATACCACTTAGGTGGCAGACAAGCACACGGCCCACCAGATGGGAAGTGGTTACCGTGGCCTATGGACGTATGCAGAAACTTTCTGATGCCCCTCTTGAATAACTCCATATTGTAGGTGCTTAGGAAAACCGCAGCAGGGAGGTCATTCCACAGCTTGAGTGTGCGTGAGATGAAGTTTCTTTCATACCGCACAGTGCGCACCGTCTCAGGTTGCAATGTGTGAGGATGAATTCCCTGCCTATGGCGAGAAGTGCGATGATAGAATGTAGCTGTGGGCATCATGTCAAATAATTCATTTGAGCACAAACCTTTGTATAGGCGGTAGAACATACACAGCGAGGCAAAGTCCCTGGCTGAGAAGGCTCTTTTATTTATATCACTTGTAGCGTCTGTGTCTTCAGTGCAGAGGATAAAACAGGACAAACCCGTCTTCCTACTGACAGCAATAATACCGGACGTAAATGCCGGCGATTAATTGTGGTTTTATTTCAATGAGCGATGTTCGCGTAAACATCAGACTGTATCATGAAGAACGCTTAATATGTACCGTATTGCGAAACGGGTCTTCAGTTCGATAAGGGCTATTAATTCCGAACGCTTAAAGAAAACAGCTTGATTCTTGTTTATGGGGACATTGTTTACGTTTATCGCACTGTTTATTTGTTGTTTGAACTTCTAAGTGTCAAGGTCACGACAAGTGGAGAATGTGTTGTTCATCCCGTAGACCAGTAATGGAATCACACTATTGTGATTTTACTTGAGACAGTAAAATTATAATATGTTGTGTGATTATTATGAGATATGAACGGTTTCGTTATGACACTCTGTACAATCTTCATTATTATATATTCACTCTCGTTGATCTTGGTCAAATCCAAGGCTATTTATAGTTTTTCCAGTCTAACTTCAACTTAGCTGAACTTCAATATTTTTCGTGAAAATACAGCCAAATCGGCGATATCGAAGTTCTTTTTTAATTGTAATTATACAACTTAGGTGGCAGACAAGCACACGGTCCACCTGATAGAAAGTGCCGTGACCTATGAACGTGTGTAACACCAGGAGGTCACACCTGTACTGCCGACCCTGTAAGAATAGAGATTTTTTGTGCCGTCAGTGCAGAACACAAAATCAGGACAAGCATTTGGTCTTCCCACTGACAGCACTAACACTCTCCAGTGAGCTCTGGCTACCTTACTCACCGCAATAACACGAGGTTATTATAGCCGCGGTATTCTGTAGGTCGGAGGTACTTCCTTAGTCCGACTGCTCAATTGGGACGGAAATACCGTCGTGTCCTACCTCCTATTTTTAGTTCTGTAGTTAGACCATAGACATGGCTTAACGTGCTCTCAAGCATTGAGTCTCAATGTCTTAAGAATGGTCACCCATTCCAAGACCAACTTGGCTAGTGTTGCTTGCACTGAGTTACCGTTGCACCTACTCGATAATAACTCTGCCAAGAGTCCCCATCTCTTACTCCTTCATAATTTTATATTTATAGAATGTAAACAATACTCTGAAAATCAGATTGCGGTCAGAAAAATAATGGCATCATTCAGAGCATAACTTTAAAGCCGAGCTGAATTATTTCGCAGCCACAATAGACTGAAACTGTTTTAATTCGGATCGTCCCTTGGACCTGAGCCAAATGTTCAGCGTCCATGCAAATTAGACTGAGTTCGCTAAACCAAATGCAAAATTAAGTACCCTTATTATTTGCTGATATTTTGTAGATGTACTGAGCTTAGTTTTGCTGAAAAATGGATATTAAATTACAGATTATGATCACAAATTTACACATAGTGTATTATAGTTGTGTAGTGTTACATACAAGCACATCTTTTTCCCAGGAGGATTAGGTAGCGGTGAATTAAGCGAGTGCTATTTTGTGTTGTGTGAGGCAAGGAGATCCGCTATCGCCAAAACTTTTCTCAGCAGTCTTGGAAAGTATTTTCAGAGATCTTGAATGGGACAATTTTGGCATTAATATCAACGGTAGACAACTTAGCCACTTAAGATTCGCTGATGATTTAGTCCTAATAACTGACAACGCGAAGACCCTTCAACATATGCTACAACAGCTGACTGAGGCAAGTCGAGTTGTTGGCCTTACCATAAATAAATCAAAAACAAAATTAATGACAAACAGAGAAGAAATATTCATAAAAGTGGACAATGAAGTTATTGAATATGTTAAAAACTATACATACTTAGGGCAATTACTATCTTTTAGAAACCGGACGGACATAGAAATAGAAAGCCGAGTAGCCTGTGCTTGGAAAAGATACTGGTCCCTTAAAGAGATATTTAAAAGCAAATACTTTCCTGTGGCAGCCAAGAAAAAAGTGTTTAATTCTTGCATCTTGCCATGCCTTACGTATGGGTGCCAAACATGGGCATTGACTCAAAAACATCTTTTAAAACTAAGATCGTGTCAAAGGGGAATGGAAAGAAGTATGTTGGGCGTGACGCTAAAAGACCGCAAAAGAGCAGTAGATATTAGATCTACAACAAAGGTGGAAGACGTACTAGAGAAAATAAGACGGTTAAAATGGCGATGGACAGGACATATGACAAGGGAAAGCAGACTGAAATGGACAAAAATTATAACAGAATGGCAGCCACGTGATGGCAAAAGAAATAGAGGTAGGCAAGCTAGAAGATGGACAGATGATATTAAGATGATTGGAGGAACAATCTGGTTCAGAAAGGCTAATAATAGAAAAGAATGGAAGCAGCTGGAAGAGGCCTATGTGTCACAGGACACGCTGATCACTGAACCGGGAAACCCGATATATTAGATTTAAGTTAAAACGCTTTGTTGTATGTTAAGTTTTTGTATAGTATCAGCAATAAAGGCTAATAATAATAATAATTTTGTTTAAATACTATTTGTATAAGTATTATTTGGTCAACATTTTTGCTTGTGTGAGGAGTGGGCTCAAGTCGGTAGTGTTATGTCCAGGATTCAAACCCAGGACCTTTCAACCTTAAAGCCGACTAAGTAATCACTAAGCTACTGACACATAGCAACATTTAATATATATATATATAAACCATCATCTTTGTGTTATGCACGATTGCATCCGAAGGTCTTACATCGAAGATCAGGAACCGCTCACGCCTTCTCCTCCTTTTCGCTTGACTTATACGGCTTTTATGGGAGCGGTTGACCTCTGAAGTCCGAGAGAAAAGCCCGTGCCTAAGTCTCATTCATCAACCAGTAGCTTGCGGGTGAAATTAGCTTGACTCCGTTTGCCTTTGTGGGGCTATATGTATATACCCTCGATAACATTATTATTAATTATCATATTCAATCAATCAATTAATTTGCCTCCCTACCACTACCAGTCTCCAGTCCACTGCTGAACATAGGTCTCACCACTTGGCTTTGGTCTCTTTTGGTTCCTTGCTGGCTAGACGGATAGTTACAGAGTTTTATTTTGAGTTTTCCTTCTCTCGCAATGATATTGTCTGCGTATACCTTACCGCATACCCTGAATAAGCATTTAAAAAATGTTTGATTATTCCGATATTGTATTAACTCGAAAAATTATGTATTATGTAGCTCATTACTGTTCAAAATATTCACATGATTTCAAACAGCAATCTAGAAGCTTTTCAGGATAACATGAAACTGGAAACTTACATACATTGTTCGGATAGTCTTCAGTGACACTGAATACGAAGACCTTATAAAGTTAGGAGACCATAAAAGTAAAAGGTCTTAAACACAGAACATGAGATTGCTATAACATGACCTTATTACTCTAATAATAACGTGTTGGTAAAAATAGATAAAATTAGTTTTGAGTGTGAAAGATGAGAGCGTTGCCACATAAATGTATAAAATTTAATGTATTGTTGAAAAAAACGGTCAGTTGGGCTCGGCTCGTATTCTTGAGGTTTCGTACAAAACTGGATTGAAATACATCACTTTGGATAAAATTTTAAATGAAATTAAAAATTAAATTTGTAAATTAAACATCTTTATTTTATCTATTTAATACAAGAACTGCATACGTGAATGGTGTGACAGTGTCTGCATTAGTTTAGAACTGTGTCGCAGTTTCTGAGTTTCTGCAGGTAAATGCTGGCGTGCCTCAGGGGTCCGTCTTATCACCCACTCTCTTTCTTCTGCATATCAATGACATGCTGTCCACCGGCGGTGTTCATTGTTCATCAGTGACATCCTGCGGCCAAGCAGTCAGATATCGCAGAGAAAAGGCAGCTTCTTGTCACTGATCTTAACGGGATCCTGAATCACATTTCTCAATGGGGCTCTGAGAACCTAGTTGAGTTCAATGCCAAGAAGACGCAGGCATGTGCGTTTACAGCAAAAGTATCTCCTTTCCTTCCCCTCCCCACTCTTCAGAGCACACTACTGCCACTGCAGGACAATCTCAATATCCTAGGTATGGATGTTCGCTGCAACTTGAATAACAAAAATTACATCGAAAGTATCATCAAAACACTCTCACGAAAACTCGGAGTCCTGAACAGAGTGAGACGATTTTTCACGCCGGAGCAGCGGTGTCTTCTATACAAGACACAAATTCGCTCCTGTGTGGAATACTGCTCGCATCTCTGGGATGGTTCAGCAAAGTACTTACTAGATGCTCTCGACAGGTTGCAGCGACGTGCGGTCCGCATCATTGGGAATCCCAAGGTCACGAACACCCTAGAACTTTTACAGATGCGTAGAGATGTTGCGTCCATGACTGTATTTTACCGTCTGTACCATGGTCACTCATCATGATGAGCTCTTCCAATCAGTGCAGGTCTTAGATGTCACCCGCACACGGTGCAGAACATCCGATCAAGAACCAAGCGGTTCGGTGACTCTTTCCTCTGTCGCACCATTAAGGCCTGGAATTCATTACCAGCTCACGTGTTTCCTTCTTCCTACAGTCCCGGGTCCTTTAAGCAAGGCGTGAAAAAGTATATGATGAGGCCGTCAAGCTGAGTGTCACCATTGGCACATGGTATGTGTAAGTAATGGTGACCCTCTTTACTGAGACTTTGCCTTCAGCTTACCATCACGCAAGGCGAAGTCTAACTGACGTTTTCTATATAAAAAAAAGACACTAACGCCACCTCCAGGTCGAACTGGGCACCAGAGTTCTATCATAGACATAAGTGCAGCAGGACGGCTTTGATATCCTTGCATTTGCAAAAAATTGCAACATAAATGACCATATCTTGTGATCTTATTGTCTTAGAAGATTGCTTTTATAAAAGCTTTATGGCGTCGCAGATGATATATTTGTATTTTTTTTCATTTATATACTACCATTTCACAAAGAACATAGAAAGAAGCAAACCATAAGCGCTTGTATTTCAATGTAATACCTCCACGTATTCCTGAGAAAAAGGTCTTAACAGACAAACGGACAACTGAGTGATCCTATAATTGTTGCTTTGAGGCACGGAACCTTAAAAAAGACAATGAAAAAATTAAGAAAAAGGCAACGCAATTATGAATTTGCACACAAAAGTTTTAAGAAAATAAGTTAATCTGAAATTAGAAGTGAAAACATGTAATTTATAATATACACAGTTCTACATCCAGGTTTGAGATTCTATACGCCTGAAATGCTTTGGCGACGTGTGAAAAGGAACGGATGTATTCTAAAGACGTTGTATTGTATGGTGATGCTTGATATGGTAAACGACACCGGGATTCCAAGCGGGGCATGAATTCTTGAGTGTCACTTACCGGGAATTGAGGTGAGAACGTTTTTGATATCTGTAGAGATTATTTCAGGTAGTTATAATAATTCATAAGTATGTTTTCTCTTTCTGGGTTAAGATATTTCTATAAACAAATGATACATTACAAACAATTAAGTCATTCACTGTCAAGGCTGTATGCTTTTTTTTATACCACTTAGGTGGCAGACAAGCACACGGCCCACCTGATGGAAAGTGGTTACCGTGGCCTATGGACGTTTGTAACACCGGAGGAGTCACAGTCGCGCTGCCAACCTTGTAAGTACAGAGTTTCTATACCGTCAGTGTAGAAGACAAAGCAGGACAAGCCTTTAGTCTTCCCACTGACAGCACAAATTCTCCAGAGAGCTCTGGCTACCCTACTCACCGCTGGGAAAACAACACAAAGTTATTAAGCACAACGCTTATGGAACGCATTGCCATTGAGTAGCAGACAAGCAAAAATCCCTTAAATATTTAAAGGAATGGTAAAGGACTACTACCTATCATTTTGAACATTGTGACGGCTCACAATTAATTATGCTCACTATTTTCCTTTCTTATTAGTATGTTCTATTTACTTCATATGTCTATTTATGTGCTAAAGTTGTATGTTTATTTGACTTTATTTGAACTTCTCTCATATCTTTCTTTACTTTTGTATTTTTTTTAATATACCTTGTTTCTAGTTTATTTGCTAACTACACCAAATCTTTGCTTTATTACATTACAGTCCATCCCAAGTGGTGGCGCGATTGGCCACGTGCGCTAGTGGACTGTATTGCGGGGAAGTAGCTAACTGTTCCATTGACGCTTTACACACAAAAAGACAGGTGATCGGGTTGCCGCGGACGTGATCCAGGCAATGAATGCAACCCGAGAAATTAGGAGAGGATGCACTAACCTTCACGACACCACGTGTTTTCATCGCAGCCGGTACACGGATCTTCTCTTCCTTGCTCAGGAGCTGCCGCCAGCATCACTAAATCACTTGAGGGACACACGAGAGGCACAATCCGATCGGTAAAGGTCTATGAAGCGGTAAAAATGCAACAAATATTATTCATTTCTGAGAGACGCGCGCGCGGTCCGCCTTTACGCTGGCTAGTTCAAAGAGGGAGTGAGTGTCTATATATCACAAATGGCGGACGGAAACTATATCTAGTACTATACTATGGTTAGTGCGGGAGGGGAGATGGGTATAGAAGGAGTGTGTTTCCGCGTCAAAAAATACAGTTTCTACATCGGCGCAACCACCAAGGTTGCCTGGAAGAAATCGCTTCCAGCGATATCTATCTAACTATAGATACGTTGTCCGTCCTCTAGAATACATAATATGAGGACGATCATCCTCATTTTACGCAGCATTTAAAGACGTGACAATGCGCTGCGTAATAAATATGTCATTAGTAATCAATTCGTGATGATAATAATAATATTATTAAAATAAATAATAGAGATCAGTTGTTGACGATTTCTCTCATCCGCCATCCAACACCCACCACAATACTAAATGAACTAATTCACTTGGCTTAAGCCCATGATAGGGTTCACATAGGTATACCAACTCAAAAAGCTGTGAAGTTCAATCTAAATAATAATATAACCGTGAGTTAAGTAACAGAGAGTGGCCCCATCTGAAAACCAGCGCTGTGCATACCCAACGAAGGGTGTGCGCAGCATTCAATGCTGAGATGGGGCCCTATTTGGGTTCGCATAGTGTGGAGTGTTGCACCCGTAGCTTAATTTTAATGTGCCTACTGTTTTGATTTGATATACCTGATAATTGTTATATCGCCTACCTGTTTGTATTTGGTGGGGTGCCCGCTGTGTGGGGCTTGAATAAAATATTTTTCTTTCTTTCTTTCTTTCAGAGAAACAATAAATAATAATATACTTCATAATACTTATAACTTAATAATAATGACGTATTATTTCTTCACGCGAGTAAGCTATTATTTTGATATAAGTACTTAGACCGTTTTCACATTATCCGATCCGATATCGGTGTCGGACAACGATAGCTGATATCCGATAGCCGATAGGAAGAAAATGTATGAAATATGTATCTGTCTTTCATATTATCCGACCCGATATCGGATATCGAAGCCGACACCGCTGTGTTAGCCCTCCGATAGCGGTTTGTTGAATATGTCTCGAACCGACTGCAACTTTCACACTGAGATTAAAACAGTGACTATAAGTGAATTTTGACCTTAATGACATATTTTTAGTAACGTGTCTTTACGCGTTTATAGTTGGCGCTGATCACGAATAATAAAAAAAAACTCAATAACATGTCAATAATGTCAATTGCTTGCAGGATTTGCCAGGCTTTTTCATCCCTGGCATCCCTAAATAGTCTATAGTGCTATAGAGAAAATGCCGTATAGGACCGATTTTATTGGAAATATGAACAGCATGGTGTCGGCTATCGGATGTTGTTTATCGTAGAACGACACCGATATCGGATCGGAGAATGTGAAAATGGTCTCAGTGTTTGCGACATTTTTGAAAGCCGTTATGTTCATGCAAGGCGTGTCTATACTATAATAACAATAAAATAAACAGAATAGAATTAATTAGCTATATCCCCATTAGCGGTGTCTTCTATACAAGACACAAATTCGCTCCTGTGTGGAGTACTGCTCGCATCTCTGGGATGGTTCAGCAAAGTACTTACTAGATGCTCTCGACAGGTTGCAGCGACGTGCGGTCCGCATCATTGGGAATCCCGAGATCACGAACACCCTAGAACCTTTACAGCTGCGTAGAGATGTTGCGTCCATGGCTGTATTTTACCGTCTGTACCATGGGGAGTGTTCTGATGAGCTCTTCCAATTAGTCCCACCCTCTCCTTTCCTACACAGGACAACGCGTGCAGGTCTTAGATGTCATCCGCACACGGTGCAAAACATCCGATCAAGAACCAAGCGGTTCGGAGACTCTTTCCTCTGTCGCACCATTAAGGCCTGGAATTCATTACCAGCTCACGTGTTTCCTTCTTCCTACAGTCCCGGGTCCTTTAAGCGAGGCGTGAAAAAGCATATGATAAGGCCGTCAAGCTGAGTGTCACCATTGTCACACGGTAAGTGTAAGTAATGGTGACCCTCTTTTCTGGGACTTTGCCTTCAGCTTACCATCAGGCAAGGCGAAGTCCAATTGACGTGTCCTATATAAAAAAAATAAAAAAATAAATTATAATTACCAGCGACTAGTTCAAATTTATCGCTAGATTATTTTCTTACGGTCCTAATCTATTGCTCTGAATTTTTTTTATCTCGGAGCTCGGTGTTCACTAATTGTGTTATTTATACACATTCAAACTAAACTGATAAATATGTTGTATAATATTTCTTACAAACAACACCAATTCAACACAAAAAAAAACTACTTTATTTTCACGATACAAAAGGTCGAAAATTCTATGTAGTTTTATTTACTGTGTAGTCGTCATAGTTAGTAATCGAAACAACAGAAAGGATTGAGGAATGAAATGGACCGAATCTTTTGAACATGGAACAATGTGAACGAACGAATGTGTTCTCTCACTTATTCTGATTGTACTGGATTGTACTAGCATGTATTTTGAGCTTTTGATAAAATGGGATTTGTTTTCTTTTGTACAACTATATTGTACTCGAGGGAAGCGAAAGTTTATTCAATGTGAAGGTACTTTTTCACCTGCGAAGCAATGTGATTGTTGTTAGTGTTAGTCTAAATTATTTATACTTCTTTTAAATTGAACATTGTGTAAAGCTCATGGTGCTAATAAAGTTATTATTATACTCAAGGAAATACATAACACGTCCCCCAAATTCAATGCTATCAAAAACTATTGCATGAAATTTTAAAGCATTTTCTTTGCTAACTATTCAAATCGGTTAGGATAGGAAATTAATATTTGCACTAAGCGGGAATCAAACCACCACCTCCACCTTAACAATCAAGTGCTCTACCGCCGCTATACCTAGACTATATAGTACATGACTATTTTATTTTAACTTAAATATTATACCGAAGCTATGGGAAAGGCCAACGCCGTTGAAATGATTTTCATGCATGATAAACAAAATCCTTATCACGTTGCCATTTATGGTGATGCATACCTTTGAAGTATAATCTTTACTACATAAATCCCCATTGAATTGGAAAGTGTGGTTACTTCCTCGAGGGCAGTGGAGCGAAATAGCCTGATAGCAACTGAATGAATGATAAATGAATGAACCCATGTGAGGTCGTTAGTTAGTTCTGATTAAGCCCCACCGCACGCGTTCTCATTCGCACTCGTTCACGTCACGCACTGCGCCAATGTCACATTGACATTGGTCAACATATGTGTATCCGCAATTGCTATCACAAGTCTTACATCAAACAGGCGACAAGTGCAAGCACGAGCGTGAACCGGCGTACACGCTCATGTACGTGCAGGCTTCGACACGTGAGAGCAAATGTGAAGTCCGGTACTGTACCATAAGTTTTAAACAATGCCACTAGCACACGGCACGTGTCGTGCGATACGTGTGCGGTAAAGTGCAACGGGGTTTAGAAGAACCTAAAAACATACTCGAATGACATAAATAAGTATTAAATAAAATTGTACCTAAATATTACACAGCGATGTGTAGAATACACATCGCTATCTGAACCCACACTATGCATAGCTTAATTAGCTTGTGTTAAGGAATCTAGAATGTGGATAAACATACAATATTCTTTTTTTTTTTGTAAATACATACATCTTATACACAGAAACACCCAGACCGATGCAAATATATTAATGTTTTTTTTATCTTAATCTGTTTCAATATTTCCAATTTTAAATTCACTATAATTGTACTTTAACCGGTATTCACAACGTCAAGCCTTTGATTGCAAGTCCTTCCCGACAATGTTTTAAGATATTTCATCCATAAATCTACCGTGTCCTCGAACCTTTCCTCTTCGCTTCGCCAAGTCCGTTCCTTACATGCCTTTCTTCGCAATTTATCCTTCATTGTCAAGGAAATTGATAATGTATTCAACAAAACGTACAGATGCGTAATATTTAGAATAAGGTCTTAGAGTTGAATACGAATAATATATTATTTATGAGGATCCATATTGAATTCTGAAGGAGGAGTATTATTTTGAGGGAGAATGATTAATGTTGAATGGCAGCATATTGGCATTCAGCGTGTCTTACATATTGGTATGTCTTAACTAAGTAAATTCGTAGAAGTATATTTTGATTATAGGCTGAACATATTTATCTGTGTAGTAAATTCTATGACAGTGTAATGATAGGCTTAGACAGATAAATAAATATTCTACAAAATTCTAAACTACGCTATCTAGACCCATAGTGAGTATGGCTTAACTAGCTTGTGTTATGGAATCATACTTAGATACTTTTTTTGTAAATACATACATATCAGACATAATTATGTAGACATACCCAGACCAATGCAAAAATTGAAAATGAAATGAAATCCCCTTGTAACCCCTCTCTGCCCGCGGTTATGGTTGCCTGTACCCGGCGAGTTCAACATACCTGCCTCATTGTTAGCTCCAAAGTCAAAACCAAAAATCATTTATTTTGTATCAACCATTTTTGTTTATTTATTTATTTATTTTACAACAATATTATACAATGATAACAATCATAGCAAATCCTAAACCACTGGGATTTGTGTGGAGTGCCCTAAAAACGGTCCTTAAATAAAATCAGACTAGCAAATGGACCACCGTGCACTGGTTCGAAACGCGACCCCAACCTGAGAAAATTCCGGCAAGAGACTCAGCGGCATTTTTTTGTTACTTCGTCTAAATACAATAATAGTTTGCTTGAGTAGCATAGTTGAACAAACAGTATTTCGATGAGGTGATGATTGAAAAAATACAATCAGTTTTCTCTTTAATAATCATTCTTCTACCTGCACCTACCTCAATGCATCTCTGCATCACCCTAAGGTAGACTGTAGGTATTACCTTTGCCTTTGTACAATAATAATAACAAATTCGCAGGGGCAGCTTGTGGCGAGCTGTTGGTGAGTGGTGACACCACATACCCCGATTCTCCCGAGGATTAGGATTTATTCCCCCTCACCTTGTGTGCTTGCCTTTATTGGCCGGCCATGAGTGGAGTTGCAAGAGCAGAACCTATGCTCCAGGTTGGAAGTGTAAAATGTCATAACGAAGGGGGCACGCTGACTGGTATACCGGGAACTTGCGCCCCGCAGACTCACCTCTCGACAACCTTAGCCGCTCAACGGATGTTGCTCCATGGTCGCACTATATGCGGCTATTTTAATGGGGCCCATGCAATGAGTTGGCAAGTCACCGCCTGCCTTTTTACAATTTTGAGACTTATTGTCACGGCAGGCGACCGTTAGTCTCCCCCCATAGCCCATTCACCAGTCCATCCAATTCTCAATCCCATAGCCCATAATTTAGTTTCCATCGCGGCCACAGCACCGCACAGCAATAGTCTCTGCACCTGGCGGGGACCATCTCCCGGTGTATCATATTGTGCGCTCGGGGATAATATCCGCCATGTGTGTGTATTCCTAGCATATTAAATTCTCATAAAAGGGCCTCTACGTCTTGGCTTCGGCCCGACGCACGCCTTCCAAAGGCCCGGGACTCCATAGTCCCGAGAGTCAAGGTACTGAGAAACAATAATAATAATAATAAATATTTTTATTTCGGACTTCGGGGTCCACAAAGGTGTTAGTAACAATTTCCTTACGATCTAATGTTAGTAAGACATGAATTAAAATGTAAAACAAAAATAGGAACGACAATAAAAATACAAATACGCGGAAGGAGGAGACAGATTCACACATTTATGGCGTGAATCCGTATCCACCTCCCGAGCAGAGGCGAGTCCCATCTCGTCGCAAACACTTTCAGGAGAGCGTTACGGCCGCCGCGCAGGCGCTCGAGAGCTGACGTGCAGCGCTTGCGCATAATACACGCGAAGCTGTCAACGTTGTGGCTTGCACTGTGCATATAGTTTTAAAAAATGATCAAGTTACTGAGAGCAAAACAGTTAGCACATTTTTCGCTTCGTCAAATGTAAATCTTCAGTTATCACTTTTACTGTGTAATTCGCGGGAAGTAAATATTTTAACAATAATACGACGTATTGAAAGCGAATTTCCTCTGTTGATATTTGTCAGCGTATCATACAAAAGCTTTCCTTGTCAATCTCTAAAACATTTTTCGGTAAAAACAAGGCAGAAATTTATAAGGCAAACATACATCTTCACTATCATGGGTCTTCTAAACAAATTGCCTAATAGAGTGAGATCTCAGTCACCCTAAACTTAGGTGATTTTACGAAAGATCAAAGTTTTAAGATTAATAGTATAGCAAAGTCATGGTTTCCGACAGATTAGAATTTGGACCACCCGATCTCCTCTCATGCGGTGTCGTACAAAGCGACTAAGGGATGGGGCTGTTTAACATCAGATATATACATCCCAGACTCTGCCTCAGATGCATGGCATGAGTCAACAATAGTGTCCGGAAAACGGCAATAGGCTCCCCTATTACGTGGGACCGAACTTAATAATTGGTGAAATGTGGGTGTTAATCCACCTCTGACTAACCCTCCGGAGATAAAGGTGTGATTATATATACGTATGTACCTGCTATACTGAAATTAAGGAAAATAATACTGCCGTAATCTTTAAAGCCTGAGCTACTAAATCCGACTGCAAAGCAGTAAATAAATTGTTGAAACCCGGTCCAATTATTTAAGCATTCAGTGATCACGAATGGTGGGTATAAACCTGTATAGAGACTCGGCTTGACTTAATTATGGGATGAAGTCTTCAGAGAAAACGATCACAAATTTTAGCAATTTGAAATCGATTTATTCTTCTATGTGGTATGAAAGCTGAATATTGTTACTAAATCTGCGGTAAAAATCAAAACTAAAAAAATCGCTAAAACAAATATTATTATGATCTTTTTTATACAACTTAGGTGGCAGACAAGCACATGGACCACCTGATGGAAAGTGGTTACCGTGACCTATGACCTTCCCACTGACAGCACAATATCTCTCCAGTGAACTCTGGCTACCCTACTCACCACCAGGAACACAACACGAGGTTATTATAGCCGTGGTATTCTGTAGGGTGGAGGTAGTTATTAATGTCAAATAACGCGATCATGGTATATGTGTTACCGCATGTTTATAATCTGCCATTCTATACAATGCCCAGGCAATGTATAAAATGCCAAGTGCGCAATAGGTAATATCTGAAATGTTATCAAAAATAAATGATGGTTCCAAAAAAATATTAGCATTCGTGGTTATAGCCTGAGTTGTGGTTAGAAGCTAACCTCTGATCCGTTCCAATCGTGACAAGTTACCTTCTATGACTTATGGTATCTGTCAAAATGCACCTTTTAAAATATTTCAACTATAACGATTATTGACAGTACGTATCGACTGAAGCATCTGAACATAATATGTATCCATTGGCGCCGATTGATTTCACTAATGAAAAGATCCAACAGTGTTTGATCAGTTCACTTTTGGCATCTAGTATCTTTCACTTTCGCTCTGATTGAATTGCAATGAAAGGTCTGAACACCGATTGAATATTTTCGGGTTCGTCATTTTGTCTCAAGTCGATATATACGACATTTGTCGTCTGCATCGACAGTATACAGACATATCGTATATTTATGTCAGTTTGATTTTTCTCTATGTTGCGTTTAAACTAATCCGACAGCTCTACTACGGGGCATTGGTGGAATTAATGCTAATAGAACATTGAATCATGAATAATTGAATTGAAGAAATTCGACAACATATTGAATATGAATAGATATATAGAAATAAATGAAAAATAATCTTAAACTCTGTCTGATATCGGCTTAAGCCGTGTGAACATAGATTGAAAGAAAAATTCAGCATTTACCCGAGTGAACATCAAACGAGTGAACTGTCTGATACCTGCTAATTGTTTAGCTTTTGATAAGACGCTCAGATAAAATACCACTAATCTGTCACCCATCTAAATAGCAACCGCACCTAGCTAGTTTAACCTACTGTTCCTTTACTGAATAGTGAACACACTTAAGCACGAGAGCTTCGGTATTTAATTTATTAAAAATAACTTACTTTCTCATTTTATTCAAGACAAAGAACAAGATGGTTCAGAAAATACCTCACCAGTTATAAAGGTACGTCACTAATGTTAAAAATGTTTCAAAGCTAGTTAATTAACTGTCTACGGTAAGTATAATTTTTCAGTATTTTAAATTTTATTTTTCAGTCTCTTTTGTATAGCGGATGAACGTTTTCACGCAGGGGGCGTGGTTCCATTGCCGCTCAGTGCAAATATTTGTGTATAAATATGTATATTTGCATTGTTTTGGGTGTTTAAATACATAAAATATATGTATTTACAAAAAAAAAAGTATTTAAGTATATTTATCCGTATTCTAGATTTCATAACACAAGTTAGTTAAGCTATGCTCGCCATGGGTATAGATAGCGTTGTGTGGAATGTTGTAGAATATTTATTATATTTATTTATAGAGTATTCAAATCAATTAAGATATAGAAAAAAAATGTTTCAGACGGTATTCAAACCCGCGTTCTTTCACTTACAGGAGGAACGCTAAGACCACTAAGCCAAATTCTTCTACACATATATCCGTCTTAAACTTAACGAGTTAAACTAGGTTGTGCTCAGATAAATTGTTTGACATGATGCCCATAGCTACATTCTATCATCGCACCTCTCGCCATAGGCAGGGAATTCATCCTCGCACATTGCGACCTAAGACGGTGCGCACTGTGTGGTATGAAATAAACTTCATCCCACGCACACTCAAGCTGTGGAATGACCTCCCTGCTGCGGTTTTCCCAAGCGCCTATAACATGGGGTTCTTCAAGAGGGTCATTAGAAGGTTTCTTCATGGTCGGCAGCGCGAGTGTGACACCCCTGGTGTTGCATACGTCCATAGGCCACGGTAACCGCTTCCCATCAGGTGGGCCGTGCCAACTAAGTGGTATAAAAAAAATAGATATAAGAGTAAAATAAAAATAAAAACAATTCACAAAAATTTACGAGAATGAGTTAGATCACGGATAATATACCTATTTCTGTTGTCGCTGTAACAATAAAAACAAAAAATGTGCAGAAAACGCAATTGTACGCCTTCATGCACTCACTCGCACTTGGTCAGTTTTTTCTCCTTCACTTCACCCAGTTCTACAGACAGACAATACTTCTTCTTCTTCTGCACTGCGCTACCGAGCACACAAATTACTTTTCATCAATGTATTGCATTGACGCTAAGCACTCAACGTTCCACGTAATCCCTTTTTATCGGGCGATTGAATAGCCTCACAAAAGCTTAGCACAACGAACTCGTAACGAGTTGACGGGGCTCCACATTTTATGGGCTTTCCAGTTTGTTAGCTTACAGAATGAATTATGTATAAGAATCATGACCCGTATTAAAATTGAGAGATTATTCTAGACTAATAATTTAAACTTAACTAGTTGAGTTTTTATATCCTGATGGTAATTTCAATGACTACTGAATGCTGTATGCTGGTTGTTTTCATAGTTGTTATGTACACCTAACTGCCCTGAAATATTCTTCTCCTATTTTTCCTCTCCATTCTATGGTTGCCTGTAAGAAATTGCCGCAGAGCGATAAGGACGGATCTGTACGTACCACAAAACTTGTATCTCATATTGTAATGTAAAATGTTATAGGTGGACAATAAAGACGTTTATTATTACTATTCATCTTTATTACTGTAAACGTCATATAAATTTTATTTTTAAATGCATATAAAACATCTATTTAAAAATATAAAGAATTGTGCTCCATCGGCATCGGGTACAGGGACCATGCTACCGGTGGTTAGGGCTCCAGAGAGAGGAATCTGCTCACAATGCGTGCCGTGTCGAAGAGTACCGCCTTCTGCATCATCTTATTATTATTGTTTCGATAGCAGACGTCGCGTGGGAGACGCGGGGTTCAATCCCTGCTCAGTGGAAATATTTGTATGCATGAATATGGGTATTCGCATTGGTCTGGTCGTGCTTCGGTGAGCCCGTTAAGCCGTCGGTACCGGTTGCCATACGGGTCGTGGGAGTGGAGCCCTCATAAGTCCGACTAGTCTAATTACAGAACTTCAATATCACCGTATAGTTGTGGAGGTCAGATGGCAGTCGATTCCCGAAAAATATCGAAGCTAAGCCGATTCTAAGTTAGATTAAATGATGATGATGACTAAGTCTGGAAGTATAAAAAATATTGGAAGTATTACTAATATTCCCTCCAGCTAAACGAAATTGCTTGTTTAGGAGTGGGTTCCCGTTGTTAAATGTTGTGTAATGGTCAGAAATCAGGTAAGAAATCATTATGTGATCACTACTTTGTTGATTATGTTATTTTCTTTTACTATGGTTACTATAAATAACACTTTATAAAGATGTGAAATTGTGTTGCCATATTTAAACGACATGTTATCGGTGAAAAGTTGTAAATGGCTTTCAATTTGTTATTTGATTTTCATCTACTGTTATTTTTTTGGCTGTAAGTTTTCCTAAAAATATTAAAATAAATAAAGAAATTTAAAACGTCTTTATTTCCTTCTACAACTATGTAAACTACGTAAACAATATTACAACAAAACATGCTAAATCCAATTAGTAAGGCGACATAGGACAAGCTAACTTTACTCGACGCATGTAACTTGACACCCTATGACTGTAAGAACTGCTACAAAATTGGATTTTACGTCACGACTTAGGTAATACTTGTGTAGAACATAATTACAGGATTTTCTTATGATTAACCAAACGTGTTAGAGCTAAGCTAGATTGTAGTGACGTGATTGGTGAAGTCTTGCAATTAAAGATTGCAAGTTCGGAATACAAACATAATTATTTCGTTCAATCAATCAATCAGTAGTGTTCCAATCTTAATTGCAAAGTCTCAAAATGATCTTAATACCTATTAGAAGCAAGTCGAACTGTTTTATTGAAGTAAATTGTATTATTGTCCGAACTAAAGGTATGTACCAATTATCAGAACAATCAGTCAACAGGATGGAAGTGTGAGTGTGTGAGTGTGAAGTATAATTTTCAACCTTATGCCGATATTTGCGGTGGAACAACACTACTTGTCCGAGTGTGATGAAGGTCGGGTGCAATAAAACCACAAACTTCACCTGAATTAGTGTAATAATATACTTCAATAATACATGGGTCGTTGATCATTAATACCATGAGTGTGAACCAAACCATAGCGTCATCTAAGTTAATGTCAACGCCATCTATCGACTGTTGAGGAAACGATACACAATAATCGTAGATAGTCTGTGTGATCGAAACCATTGTGACTTCTAATTAGATGTCAACGCCATCTATCGAGCGTTGAGTGAAACTTAATTTAAAGAGCAGTACTGAACAAGACGTAATACCAATGTATTAAGATCATTTTGAGTAATTTGTTCGTCAAGATCGATCAGATGCTGACTGTACATTTATTTTATTTATTACCATTTTACAAACAACTTAAATACATAGAAAGAAAGCAAAACATTAGCCACTTGAGCTTGTCTGGAATGCTGTATCTGTTTTATACAATAATATTGTACAGACACAAGAGTATTATAGTAGTAGGTATAACACAAGAATATTATCAATATAACACAAGAAAGAAAGAGAGCGAACATTTAGTTTTAATAAAACAGTTTAAAATTGATAATAATTAAGATTTAAAAAATGTAATCCACTAACAATTCATAACTACTCACAGATTTAGGCACGCATTCGTAGGTACACAAGCATAGTACATTTATACACCTCGCTTAACCGAAACGATCATACATTTCAAATGCCGATAAAATACTTTTTCGCCAAAACACTTAACAAGAAAATGGTTTATATTGCTGTAAGGATATTTAAATAGGAATATACAAAAATATTCTCGTTTCGGTAGCAAAATTAAGCTAAAATGTTGCTCAGGGCTCAGGCTAAATATATTATGCGAACGTTGTTAATCTATCTTAAATTGGAAACGTTTTACTTAAACGTAAGGCCGTTTTCACATTATCCGGTCCGATATCGGTGTCGGACGACGATAGCCGATATCCCATAGTCGACATCATGTGCTGTTTTCACATATAATGTATACGATAAAATCGGTCCGATACGCTAAAGATACATTTGCTCGATACCACAGACAAAAACCTAACTATAAACTGAACCACGGACACCTTGGAATTCTCTACCATTGAAGATTATATGACATTTGTTATTTTTTTAATATTTTTCTGCTGTGGTAGTCACCACATTCGGCGTCAGCTCTGATATCCGATATCAACAATTTGAAAGACAGATACATATTTCATACATTTTTTTTTTTACGTGCGCAAAATCCCCATGGATACCTCCCCACCGGAGCCGGAGAAGGAGGTTATGTCGGACTCGAACCGACTAAAACGCACGCCGCCTGTGGGTCGCTTGGGTTGCCGAAGGTGAGGTTGACAGGCATATCCCTCGCACCCCGGCCGACCCAGGACCATCTCTCACGATCTGGCCCTCTTCTCGGGTGTGGGGACTACAGGGTCCCCAACTCGTCCCCGGAAACGGGGAGGCGCGCCACGCGCACCACCGCCGCGGTCTGCTTCTGCCAGGGTGACAGGCGGCTCCACCTATCACCCCTATATTTCATACATTTTACTTCCTGTCGGCTATCGAATGTCGGATATCGGAGGCAACATCGATATCGGGTCGTGTAATGGGAAAACGCTCTAAGGTTGCTCAAATTATTATAATTCGTTCGTCCGCTCCCATTTCATCACCTTCTTTGCGTACATATAACAAAACGAGGCTGCTAAATTCTACCACCTTGTCATAGTATTACAGTCTTAAGCGCAGAGTAAGTAATATGTTGTTGATGCTATTTATACTATTTATCGGTCGTAAGAAATATGTAAAGTAGAAATATTTTTTTAATTTTTCTTGTACCTGTAAACGTTATTTTATTGCAACTATACACCTACCTGGTGAGTATGGTATTAATATAAGTAGCACCATAATAAGCTTATGGCCATAAATATAAGACTATTGTTCATATATATTGAAAAGCCTTCTTTGATAAATAAATAATTATTATTATATTATATTTATGCTGTTGACTTTGAGAATGCCGTAAGGCGAAACCAATCAGGTTCAATATTTAATATAGTGGAAAAGTACAAGTTTGTTATCAATGTTTTTTTTATTCAACTTAGGTAGCAGACAAGCACATGGCCCACCTGATGGAAAGTGGTTACCGTGACCTATGAACGTGTGTAACACCAGTGGAGTCACATCCGTGCTGCCGACCCTGTAAGAACAGAGATTTTACGTGCCTTCAGTGCAGAACACAAAATCAGGACGAGCGCGGTGTTAGGTAAGGATATATTACAAAGGACGCTGCTGCCCATCCTTTGGTGTTCTCTTAGTCGCTTCTTACGACATCCACGAGAAGAGATGGAGTGGTCCTATTCTATGCCAGAAGCCACACAGCCAAGGCCAGGTGGAAGCACTGGATGCGGGCTGCTTTAGATCGTTCATTCTGGAGGTCTGTAGGAGAGGCCTATGTTCAGCAGTGAACTATGTGTGGCTGACATGATGATGATGATGACACTACCGACGTGAACCCAATCCTAACGCAAAGTAATTTAGCTTAGCTGGTTAGACATATTACTAATAAGATATTAGCAATTATGGCTCTAATATTTTTATTAAAAAAAAAAGATGAATACGTAATAACCTAGTAATGAATGGGTAATAGTACTGGGGTACTGGAGCCATTACAGTTGGATTCATTTTCTACAATTTTGGTTCCAAAAGAGTGACATGTAATTTTTTCGATATCAAATCTTAATTTGACTAGGCAAATTACCATTGTAACTATTTAACCATTACGCCATAATGCTGTCTTTCCACCAGATGTGCTATGCAGCTGTGCTTCGAAGTTCTAAAAGCTAAGCTATGAGACTATTTGTTTTCACTGTACTATGCTATGTAGCGTAACAACAGTGCCTGGAAAATGGCAATAGACTCACCCGCTATTACGTGGGACCGAATTCGATGATTGGTGAAATGTGGGTGTTAATTCACCTCTGTCTAACCCTCTGGGGATAAAGGCGCGATTTTTTTTTGTACGCCACTTAGTTGGCATACAAGCACACGGCCCACCTGATGGAAAGTGGTTACCGTGACCTATGGACGTCTGTAACACCAGAGGAGTCACAGTCGCGCTGCCAACCCTGTAAGTACAGAGTTTCTGTGCCGTCAGTAAAAGACAAAGCAGGACAAGCCTTTAGTCTTCCCACTGACAGCACAAATTCTCCAGTGAGCTCTGGCTACCCTACTCACCGCTGGGAACACAACACGAAGTTATTATAGCCGCGGTATTCTGTAGAGCGGAGGTACTACCCCAGTCGTTTTTGTTTGTGTTTGTGTGTATGTATCATAGTTATAAAATATGATGACGGAAAAGAACCTCAATGAACACGTAAGATTTAACTGGTATGAATGTGCAAATAGTGAATGGCTTCTAGGCACATCAGCGAAGAGACTCGTGAATAAAACATACACTCAGGGCGATGAAGGCGCTCACGCAAACAAAATTACCGGGAAATAGCACTACTAGATGTGGCAATAGTCGAATCGAATCGTCAGTGTTAATTGGAGAATAAAAATAAAATAATACCAAATAAACTATATACATGCTAACTACTTGTCCTACTGTATATCTGTGTACAAAAAATAATTTATCTACTTATCTATCTATATCACGATAGAATTCAGAAAAAAATATTTTATTATGATTTGTAACATTCGTCATTTGAGGCAGTTTTAAAGTTTTACCGATGTGACGGTGTGAGTAAAAAATTGAGAAGCGAACGAAAATGGCTGATATATACGTTAAGGAATTTAAAATAAAATTGTCACTCGCTCTTGTTATTAAAATAATGCATTATTATATATTATATACTGGGAACTGGACAATTAATAAATATTCATGTGTGACAGTTTTAATTTATGTTTAATGTTATAACATGTTGTGCCGAGTTCAAATAATTGGTTCATAGGTCACGGTAACCACTTTCCATAAGGTGGGACGTGTGCTTGTCTGCCACATAAGTTGCATAAAAAAAGAGGCAAGGGCAGACAGCTGATGATGTACAGTCGACAAAGAAGATACGGTTGCACTTTTTCATGTCAAGATGTTATAGAAAGATGTAGCCGTATGTCCTGTGTCAACTTCGATTCGTGTGAACTGCCAATAATATCATATTTATCCAGGTATTTTAATGTCAATCTTGGACTCATTATTCAAAACGCCAAAAAATGAATATTATAGGTGTCATGTATAATCAAAACTTAAACTGACCAATAGTGTATTATATATATACAATCATTGACAAAATCTACACATAGAAGTAGTTACAACCCGCATTCATAAAGGTCATCAAGGATTCTATTAATCAATTAAGTGCTTGTGAACAGTGATCAAGTATTTGAGTACGAAACTGAAAACAGTACTGCTAATCTGGCGTATTATCAAATTACATTATACGACCAATATTTGCCTGACTCCCAAATGTTTGCTTGTTTGCGCACAGCGACAGCAGCTAAGGACAGTAAACAAAAGCATATTGACATACTTGGTATTGTTATAGCAACTTAATGATTAATTAAATGATGATGATGATGATAGATTTGATAGCTACAAGGACACAACGGTATTCCCGTCCCAATTGAGTAGTCCGACTGGGGTAGTACCTCCGCCCTACAGAATACCACGGCTATAAATAACTTCGTGTTGTGTTCCCAGCGGTGAGTAGGGTAACCAGAGCTCACTGGAGAGTTTGTGCTGTCAGTGGGAAGACAAAAGGCTTGTCCTGCTTTGTCTCCTACACTGACGGCACAGAAACTCTGTACTTACAGGGTTGGCAGCGCGACTGTGACTCCTCTGGTGTTACAGACGTCCATAGGTCACGGTAACCACTTTCCATCAGGTGGGCCGTGTGCTTGTCTGCCAACTAAGTGGTATAAAAAAAAATAGCTAGCTATTGCTAGCTAAGTTTAATATCTCCGGAAAGCATATTTCACCAATGAAACTGTTTGATTGCTCAAAATCACTTGCTTGGTTATTGCAAACAGAATTTGTGGATATTACGATGTGCTAAACTACACGGTTAATGTTTAAACCACAAGTGCATCATTTAGCCACGAGTCGCTCACTTAGCCACGAGCTACTCACAGCCCCTCATACAGATGTCTAAACAAAATTCTCTATATCCACAAAATTAGGTGCAAACAGCTCTCTGCGGCTCTGACAGTACAAATTGCAGGCGTGAAAAATACACTCGCTCTAGAGACGTGCCCTCGGGGCTTAAATAAAAAGTCCATTATTTTTTATTGCATCATCGGTTTGCGAGCTTATATTCACATTATAATATCGTACATTTGTATACGTTATGAATTGTATGGTTAGAGCTGCGAATGTAATTTTACTCGAGGTGTTCAAAAATAAACATATTCTTCTTATCCATAAAAAATGTTGTCCCTATTAATTAATACTATTGAATTCTACCTAGAAGCCGCGCTAGCCTAGTGGTATGGGTAATGGACTGCTGAGACGAGGTCTCGGGTTCGATCTCAGGTTTTACCATGGCAAACACCAATGACTTTTCGATGCTTTTCGAAGTTATGTGTGTATTTATTGCAGGTTTATAAGTGCTCGGTTAATGGCAATAGGCTCGCCACCTATTACATTGGGACCTAAACATAAACTGGTGAAATGTGGATGCTAGCACCTCTGCCTACCCCTTCAGGGATATAGGCGTGATTTATATTATATTATGCTATGAATTCTACATAAACAGACACGCGTTGTTTAGTGGTATTAAAAAAATCACCTCCAAAAAGTTGAAAATAAATTGTGTCCTTTAACTTTGATAAACCTAGTACATATGTACATACATATAATCACGCCTTTATCCCCGGAGGGTTAGGCAGAGGTAAATTAACACTCACATTTCACCAATCATTGAATTTGGTCCCGCCTAATGGGTGGTGAGCCTATTGCCGTCTTCCGGGCACTATTGTTGACTCAAGCCATACATCTGAGGCTGAGTCTGGGCTGTATATATCTGTCTGATGTTAAATAGCCCTATCCCTTAATCGCCTTGTGCGACACCGCATGGGAAGAGATGGGGTGGTCGAAATTCTACTTTGCCGGGAACCACGCGGCTTTCTACTCTGCCGGGCCTAGTGCCCGGGAGACGGCAATAGTTCACCCCCTATTTTGTGGGACCAAATACAATGATTGGTGAAATGTGGCGTGTATATATGTATGTATTATGTTTCTACTAGCCGACCAGCCCCTGTTTTACCTGGGGCAAATCGACCCCTTTAAGCTATATATAGGCCTGCAGTTAATTAATTTTCAAATTATGTATGGGAACCTAAGGTTTTGTTGATATTCATGTTTTCCACTCCTTTGAGTGGTAGTGTGTGTTACTTTTACTGATAAACGGACTATTCAACACATTTTTTTTTAAAATTCGAACCTGTATTTTCAATTCAAGTAGTTTCTGAGATTCATGCGTTTAAACAAGGAAACAATAATATTAACTTTATAATATGAGTACAAATAATTTATATGTAGATATTGTGCATGTTTGTTCGTCGTACTCACTCCCCGATATCCAACTGTGAAACAGTGCTCTCCGTGTTTGAACAAGGCGCGCTCATTACAGCCAATCTCCCGTAACGGAAGGTACTTCAAACTTTGATTGAATCGTTCAGCCGCCATTTAACTGTTATAATTTACTTCCCTTTTGTAACATTGCTAAAGTATACAGTTCATCGCAAAATGCAGTAGTTCATTTGCGAAAGGTCTGTAGTCAGAATTTTTATTCGATTCCAGATTTGACATTAGCTACTGTCATTTTGTGAAATAATGATACCACATATAATAGTGTAGTGATGAACACAAAAATCGATAAATAATCAGTGCAGTGTGCCAATTAAAGACTAAATTATTGATTTTTATTTAAATAAATACATAATTATTCATAATAATTATATATTAATTAGTAATCGCTGCTCTATTTTATAAAAAGTTAATATTTTTGTTTTTATATTAAAAACAAAACTTATAATAAAAGAGCCTAGATAGTTTTCAGTATTGGCAACCCGTGCGCGCTCGTGCAGCTATCGCCATTTTGTTTATCGTGTCATTCGGCTTCATTCTCCCAGTCTGACTGCACGAATATCTTATTTCATTGCGAATCGATATTTTGTTATTTTGTTGGGTTTTTGTTACAGTGTTGTTACGTTGTGTTTGTTGTTACGTTTATAGTTTTTTGTGAACTTTGAGTGAATCTATTTGTTTTGGTTTTCCATCAAAATGGATCCTCAGCCAAGTACATCACAAAAAGACGTGGATGTTTTCTTGTCCCCAAGAAAAAAACGTCCATGAAAAGCTTTCACTGTTACTGAAACCACTGTTAACTGTTACCACTTCCGAAAATTGGAAACGGCACCTAAAATGAGCTGGAAAAAAGCTGCCATTCAAGATTGGCTTTTAAATAAAAATATTCATTACGAACCAGATATGGTTAAAGCTACGCTTTTAGAACTGATTCCACATAACGAGTCTTTTAATAAGTACGCTGTAGACGAAATGGCAGCACAACATGGGATCACGGTTTTAAGACTGCCCCCTTACCATTGCGAGCTAAACCCTATCGAATTGATATGGGCGCAGACCCTATCAAATTGACAGACGACAAATTTATTTCAGGAAGGCATTCAAAAAATTACGGCTAACGAATGGCCTAAATGCGTATCCCATGTTGTCAAAGAAGAGGAAAAAATGAGTAGGCTAGATATGTTAATTGACAATATCACAGACACATTTATAATAAATGTTACAGAAAGTGACAGCGATAGCGATAGCGATGACGGCGACAATTTATAAAATAAATTATTACCATAATACATCTATCTGTTTTATTTGTCATGTTCCTTCATGATCACATTTTTTTATTTATCTCACACACAATTATAAAAGAAAAGTCTCAGATCGTTAATTAATCGTCAAAACTAAATTATCGGTTCAGAAATATTTTATTTCCTGATTCACACCGCTTACCATCTCCTCGAGTACAGGGATCCTTAGTGTCGATATCTCCAGGGACGTCCAATACCGAAGTCATTTGCGGGACAAGGTTAAGTTGGCATCAAGAAAGCTCGGAGTGCTCAACAGGGCGAAGCAGTACTTCACTGCGGGGCAGCAAATCCTTCTTTATAAAGCACAGGTCCGGCCTCACATGGAGTACTGCTGTCACCTTTTTGCTGGAGCACCTGCATACCAACTTGACCCCTTCGACTCAGTGCAAAGACGGGCATTGAGGCTGGTTGACAATCCCATACTCAAAGGTAGTCGTAAAAAAAAAAAAGGGTAGTGTGGAACCTCTTGGCCTTAGGAGGGATTTTGCCTCACTGTGTGTGTTCTACCGCCTATACAATGGTTTGTGCTCAGATGAATTGTTTTACATGATGCCCGTAGCTACATTCTATCACCGCACCTCTCGCCATAGGCAGGGAATTCATCCTCACACATTGCGACCTGAGACGGTGCGCACTGTGCGGTATGAAAGAAACTTCATCCCACGCACACTCAAGCTGTGGAATGACCTCCCTGCTGCGGTTTTCCCAAGCGCCTACAATATGGGGTTCTTCAAGAGGGGCATCAGAAGGTTTCTTCATGGTCGGCAGCGCGAGTGTGACACCCCTGGTGTTGCATACGTCCATAGGCCACGGTAACCGCTTCCCATCAGGTGGGCCGTGTGCTTGTCTGCCAACTAAGTGGTATAAAAAAAAAACTTAGTTTACGAGAGTAAAATTATAAACGAGAAGAATCGATCCGGAAATATGCCATTTCCATATCGAATAATTTCGCAACGTCACTATTTAGTACTTGTCATAACGTTGCAACACTGAAACTGTCAAATCTGGAATCGAATTAAAATTCCGAGTATAGTTTAAAGTTTTATTTTTGACGATTTGTTCACACCGGTACCGGTGCAATGGTGTCTTCTCTACAAGACACAAATTCACTCCTGCGTGAAATACTGCTCAACTCTTTGAGATCGCTCAGCAAAGTACTTACTAGATGCTCTTGACAGGTTGCAGCGACACAAATACCCTAGAGTCTTTTTTTTTAAGTACGCAAAATCTTCCACGGATACCTCCCCACCAGAGCCGGTGGAGGAGGTTATGTCGGACTCGAACCGACTGAAACGCACGCCGCATGTGGGTCGTTTTTGTTGCCGAAGGTGAGGTTGGCAGGCATATTCCTTGCACCCCGGCCAACCCAGGGCCATCTCTCACGATCTGGCCCTCTCCTCGGGTGTGTGGGGACTACAGAGTCCCCAACTCGTCCCCGAAAAGCCCGAAAGCTGCCAGGGTGACAGGCGGCTCCACCAGTCACCCCCAGGCCTGCGCTCATGGGGGCGGAGGTCGTTCATCGACCTCCAACGCCCGAGTTGCCTTCGTAGAAGGTGTTAACTTAAAGTATGACGTATTAATTCTTCATAATAATAAGATATCAAGCCGACAAGCTTAATCACTTTCTCTATTGTGAATTAAACGTCTCATTATCTGACCGCGGCACACGGTACAGCGGGCAGCTTGGCTTAATACCCTACAGCCTTTACAGATGCGTAGAGATGTTGCGCCCTTTCCTACATAGGACTACACGTGCAGAACTTAGATCTCACCCGCATACGGTGCAGAATATCCGAATCAGAGCCAAGCGGTTCGCAGACTTTTTCTTCTTCCTACAGTCCCGTGTCCTTTAAGCGGAGCGTGAAAAAGCATATGATGAGGCCGTCAAGCTGAGAGTCAGCATTGTAACATGGTATATGTATGTAATGGTGACCCTCTCACCTGAAACTTCGACTTGTGCTTCCCATCAGGCGATGCTAAGTCTAATTAACGTGTCCTATATAAAAAAGTTCCGATTCGTCTATTCAAAACATTTTTTTTCTATTCGGACCAGCAGTTCCTGAAACTTCGATTGAAACACATAGCGGCGGCACTGAACACTGATTGAGCTGCTATAACTTTGACATATATTTTTTTGCGCGGGAATCAAACCAGTCAAAGCGCTTTTACTTCTATAATATGGAAGAATGAAGAATATTGTGATTACCGACTCTGAATAATGGCATTTACGGTTTCAATTGTACTCAATTAATTGTACGCAATTATTGTCCGTTCGTTATGTCATGTCAAAAAGCTACAATTACTTCGTATGAACAGTCTTTAGGGCTTTTGTCTAAAGGTTAATTGCAAACATTAATTCTACATTTAAACTTTGTTCCTAATTAACATTGTTCAGATAACTGGCTCCCGTTTAAGATAATTGAACGAGTTCATTACTCCAGCGTTAGTTGACTGTGTGGATAGGTAATGTGTCAACATCATCATCCAGTCCTAAAACAAGCAGTTAAGCTTAACGATCGATCGATTTCGATTGATTAGTCTATTGAAATCCACTGCAGGTCATAGCCCTCTCCCAATGTCAAGAGGGAATCCTTGAATCATTTGTATTGACTTTAAACGAGTGACTACTGTCTGATCCCCTTAAATACCTGTTTTACAAAGAATTTTATCTAAATAAGTACTTCCAGATGTATTACACAGCACTATTTAGACCTAAAATATACATAGCTTGATATAGGTGTCAAAATATAGATTAACATCATTAAAAATATTGGCAATAGGCTCGCCACCTATTACATTGGGACCTAAATATAAACTGGCGAAATGCGGGTGCTAGCACCTCTGCCTACCCCTTCGGGGATATAGGCGTGAGTTTATGAGTTTATATATGTTAAATATTTTTTAATATGCCATGTTCGTGTATCGAAGTATTTTTGCAAGCAAAAATCAATCAAAGAATCCAGGAATCAATTTCATTTATTCAAATATTATCTTTCTTTTTATTAATTTGCTTTGGTTTACAATTTATGGTGTGCAAGCAAGCGGGAGACTTATGTTGACCACACATTTACATCATCAAGATACTCATCTACTTTATTATTTACTCATTCATTAACGTTTTTTTTTTCACTTCTATTTTAAATTTATTTAGTGGCATGTTAGTCAAATTCTGAGGAATTTTATTAAATATTTTTATACAGCTGCCTACAAACGAATCACCAACTTTGTGAAGCCTGAGAATACCATAAATCAAACAAAATTTCACTCAATTCCATTCTACATAATCATCTAAATTAAAAAAGTTAATTCGAACACACTCCAATGATGTTAGAATAAAATCTAACCCAAAACGTTAATCTACGAACTCACAATATAACTGCCACCGAATAATGCTCTCAGTTCCCAACATTTTGCGGGTTATTTGATTCAGAAAGTGTAATATGAGAACTATCCACAAATGGGGTAAATCTCCCAAAGTTATGCGATTGTTCGAAGCTCGACGTTATAAAGGGGATTTTCTTCTGATGTGAAGTTCGTCTAAGACGTGTAGGTATATGAATTTATAGTAGACTAGCCTATGCTTGTGATCCACAAGAACGATAGAATGAATGAAGGACCTATGTCTTATACTCGGTTCAGTCTCAACTCTATCCAGCCATTTGCGTAGCTGAGTAACAACACATACATTTTTTTTAAACCACTTGGTTGACAGACAAGCACACGGCCCACCTGATGGAAAATGTTTACTGTGACCTATGGACGTGTGCAACATTCGCGCTACCAACCCTGTAAGCACATGAGTTTCTGTGCCGTCAGTGTAAAAGACAAAGCAGGGCAGGCTTTTGGTCTTCCGACAGACATTACAAAAACTCCCGTGAGCCGTGGCAACGTATTTCAATGATAGCTAATTGTTTCCAGCGGCTCCATTAGCGTAAAATACTAATTCCACTCCTGCAACCCACAAGAATTTAATTCTAGAATAAAAATATGGATTAAATATTCAATTCTATGCGGAACTTCATCCAGATCATCTCATTTCAGTTTTCCTTTTTTGTTAGCATTGATGTGTGTGTTTTTTTTTTTTTTATATTGGACACGTCAATTGGACTTCGCCTTGCCTGATGGTAAGCTGAAGGCAAAGTCCCAGAAAAGAGGGTCACCATTACTTACACATACCGTGTGACAATGGTGACACTCAGCTTGACGGCCTTATCATATGCTTTTTCACGCCCCGCTTAAAGGACCCGGGACTGTAGGAAGAAGGAAACACGTGAAAGGGGACTAATGATTGAACACGAAACATCAATCTCATTTATAATAATACAATTGTAAGCATCCTACATGCTTACATTTTTTTGAGTCTAATGTACCTCTTATGGGTATATATGAAACTTATTCAGTCCGTTCACGCACGCTTAGATACAGAAAGTAATATGTTTTTCTTTATCCTAGTTGCATAAAAAGCTTTTCATTCTAGAGTCTGGGGTCTGCCATATGACTTCCAGCTTGAACTACAGTTTATATCACCAAAAATTACAGGAAAACCAAACATAATTAGCGAGTTTATCATCCATTCATATTATCAAGTGTAATTCTTATTCGACTTTCTAGTATTATAAAATTAAGAATATATCTAGAATATTTTTATTTATTATATTTGAATATAAAATTGCATTCAGCTGTAGATCCTCTCTTAACATGATATACGTAAAAATGATTAACACTTCATTCAATAAATCTCAAGTCGCTGGAAAATATTCTCACAAATTGGCGCAGTTAGGAATCACAAATCGCACTGCTGAGTGAGATATACCTAAACTTATGGTAATCATATTCGCTGGCGTAGAGATGTGTTGTGGAATACAAATGTTTGCGTTTGAGCGAAACGTGGGTGGTATCCAAAGAAAGGATTAGCGCTTAAGGCTAGTGATCATATATTCGTAAGTCAAGCAAAACATTGAGGTCTCACGGATTTTGATGAACAATTGTAGATTAACAGTAAGTTTACGGCTTGTAGAATCATATACATATTTCACATTACTAATTCTTTGAAAATGGCATTAGAAAGTTTTTACCCTTAGCGTTGTACAGTCAGCGTCAGAACGATCTCGACTACCAAATGTCAAAATGATTTTAGTACTAAGGTATTAAGAGCAAATCAAATTACTTCATTGATTTTAATTGTATTATTGTCCGAACTAATAGTCCCCGAGCCACTTTTAAGTTTGGTCAATGACTTCCTCCCGATACTTCGCACGATGGTCAAGGAAGTTGACTTATGAATTCTCATGTTTGTCAAACATGTAAAAAAATGAAATACCCGACTGAAAACTGGCTAAATTACAGTTAAGAAAATGTCTTGACAATAAAATGGTCAGCAGCCCATACCGCGATGCAAAATATGACAGGTGGCGACCTAAGGTTGAAAAGAAGAATTTTATTGTCACTCATTTCCTCCCGGCTCAAAAGGGGCTAAAATACAGTTAAGCCAATAACTTGAAGGAAAATAAAGTCAGCTGTTATTACCGTGGTAGAAAATATGTCAGTTGGTGACCTAAAGTTGTATGAAAGTACATTTTGATGTACTAGATTCGTCAAAATAGATCTGAAACTAACTGTACACATCTTTAAGTTAGTGTCCGTGAACAAAGAAAGAAGGAAACGAAGAAATAAAAATAAAAGAGAGAGAGAAAAAAGAAAGACTATACTGTATATGTACGTAAACAAGAATCAAAGAGGATCGAAGAATAAATTTCATTTATTCAGTTTAGGCATGAGCCTAAACAGAATAAATGAAATATATATAATAAAGATTGTAAAATTTTGACGTTCTTATGAATGAACGTCAAAATTTTACAATTATGTCAAGAAATAATATTAAAATATTGAATAAAGTTAAAATAAATCATTGGAAAATGATTCTCCCGCTGGTAGAATGATACCAGTAAGAAACTCAGAGAACTATATTAGAACTAGATTATCTTTCTTGTTTAAATGTGCTTTAGTTTACAATTTATTTTGTGCGAGCAAGCGAGAGACTTATGTTGACTACACATTTACATCATTAAGATACTCACCTACTTTATAGTAAACTTTATTCATTAAAGTTTAAAAAAAACGTATCGTCATTAATGTACCTATAGCAAACTAATAATAGGATACTAACTATTCTTTTTCATCTGGCCGCTATTCTCTGTTACATGTAAGGGGCCGAACCTAACTCTCCAATTTCTCATTTCCTAGATTTGTTTTAGTTGAATAATACGAGAGTGACTAGCATCTAACACCGTTACTTACTCATACGAATCTCGGGTCCGGCACGTACCTGTAAATAATAAAACACTGATATGATTATCAACGTAAGTAATGTTTGCCTAGTAAACATAATTTCTCAGATTTATGACAAAGAGGTTTCCAAGTTGGAACCCTCTTTCATTCCAGCCCACTAACATAAGCAATTTAATTTAGTGAGGGTGGTTAAACCCTAAATTGTGGGCTAATTTGTTTGTTTTTGAAGTCATGGAGATTGTTTGATTCTCTGACAGAAAAGATATTCTAATAAAAAAAAATATTGCCGCGCGCAGAGTAGAATTAGGGCCACCCCATTTCTTCCCATGCGGTGTCGTACAAGGCGATTAAGGGGTAGGGCTTTTAACATCAGACAGATTTATACAGCCCAGACTCAGCCTTAGATGCATGGCTCGAGTCCACAACAGTGCCCGGAATACGGCTATAGGCTCACCCCCTATTACGTGAGACTGAATACAATTATTGGTGAAATGTGGGTGTTAATTCACCTCTGCCTTACCCTCCAGGGATAAAGACGAGATTTTACAAAATAACGTTACATTCAAAGGCACTATTATTCCACGATCATATGATCACGTGATCGGACGATCACGTGTTAATACCCGTTCGGTAACTAACATCTAATCCACTACCCAGACACCAATCCCTGTCACGTATTTAGTTACCCTTCCGCAGAGGCATTCCCGACATTACCACCCGATTTACGACGCAGACTTTGTTTTACGTCTCGCGTATCAATATTTTTACGAGATATTTTATCACTGCTTATTGAATAGTGCCAGTATCGGAAGCGATAGTAGCGAGATCTTTGGCACTTAAATTTAACGTTACGTCTGATATAGGTTATAATATGTTAAGGCAAAGTCGGACATGTCATTTTAGTCAGCACCAGGTCGATCTTGACTAGCAAAATACTCAAAGCGATCAAAATATCTTTATTGATTTAAATTGTATTATCGTTAGAACTAAAGGCGTGTTATTCCACTTAGGTAGCAGACAAGCACACGGCTCACCTGATGGAAAGTAGTTACCGTGGCCTATAGACGTATTTACTACTTAAATGTCTTTTGATCACATTGTCGCCAAAATAAGTTTTTTTTCGGTTTCAAGGCGTCACAGATTATATTTCAACTTGATATCTCCACGCATTTCTGAGATAAAAGCTCTTGATAGACAGACATACAGATAGATAAACAGACATCGAAGTCATCCTATAAGGGTGCGAGGGATATGCCTGTCAACCTCACCTTCGGCAACCAAAACGACCCACAGGCGGCGTGCGTTTTAGTCGGTTCGAGTCCGACATAACCTCCTCCACCGGCTTCGGTGGGGAGGTATCCGTTGGGATTTTGCGCACGTAAAAAAAAAAGGGTACCAATTTTTCATTTTAAACATGCAACTCTAAAAATTTTACCTTTAAAACAACAACAATTCCAAGCTACATTTATTGCAATTACAATTGTTTATAAAACGACAGTCTCTACTCCAAGGCTCGGTTCTCTTTGACTATACAACTAAATTGCTTACCAAGATGTGTACACTTACAAAGAAAACTCGAAATGTAACGTTTCCATCGAGGTTCTCAGGCTTTGAGCCAGGCATTAACTAAATTATAAAGTGTGGAATAGTGGCTAGAATAGTAGCTAGAGTTATGTTCAGCATAAAGTGCCATAAGCAACATCGACTTGATAGACGGCGAAGCGATAAATCTTTCGAGATAACCTCTCAACAGACAGAGTTATGTTTGAGATACATATTATAATCTGTACTTCATACAATTATGCAACAATATGTGCAATTAATATGAAGTCTTAAGTTATTAAATATTCCTTCTTATTAATATTAATATAATATTCCATCTTCCTACAGTATCGTCCTTTAAGCGGGGCGTGAAAAAGCATCTGATGAGGCCGCCAAGCTGAGTGCCACCATATTGTAACATTACTTAGTGTGTAATGGTGACTCTCTTTTCTGAGTCTTTGCTTTTAGCTTACCATCAGGTGAGGTGAAGTCAAGTTGGCGTGTCCAAAATAAAAAATAAAAATGACAGAATTGTGGTAAAAAGTAGCATATGATAAAAACTAGACATATATTATATTTTTATCAGTAACAAAATAATCAAGATATTTATCATGTTGCATTGTTTCGAGTTTCGGATATTTCGGCGCCGTTCCTCCATGATCATGCAACAGCGCCGAAATATGTGAGTGACCATGATAGTTTAAATACCAGATATATTAATAATAAATTATTTTAATTTATACTTACTTAACTTACTTACTATTCTAAGTAGATTACAAATGTTTCATTTTCTTTGCCTCAGGAATAAGACCTGAAATTCCTTGCCACGCACCATTAAAGCCTGGATTTCATTACCAGCTCACGTATTCCCTTCTTTCTACATTGCCGGGACCTTTAAGTGGGGCGGGAAAAAAATGGGGAAGTACCTCCGCCCTACAGAATACCGCGGCTATAATAACTTCGTGTTGTGTTCCCAGCGGTGAGTAGAGTAGCCAGAGCTCTCTGGAAAATTTGTGCTGTCAGTGGGAAGACTAAAGGCTTGTCTTGCTTTGTCTTCTACACTAACGGCACAGAAACTCTGTACTTACAGGGTTGGCAGCGCGACTGTGACTCCTCTGGTGTTATAAATGTCCATAGGCCACGGTATCCTCTTTCCATCAGGTGGGCCGTGTGCTTGTCTGCCACCTAAGTGGTATAAAAAAAAATATCCGACGAGGCCATCAAACTGAGCACCACCGTTGTAACACCTTGTCCTTGGCCTTGCCTTCAGCTTACCATCAGGCGAAGTGAAGTCATATAATTTCCCATATAAAAAATAATAATAGTAATTTCCCTAACAGAAAACAAATTTTAAAGTGACAAATTGTTTAAAATTATTCAAAGGATTTTTTTAAGTGAAAATACAATTATTATGTAGAGTAATTAACTCTATAAGCATACCGAGACGGTTAATAGTTTAAAAGTAATACCTAAGTAAACATGACAGCTCATAGAAAATTCACTCCACTGTAGTGTTTGTCATTGAAATCGTTTTCCTTTGAAAGGTTGATGTCGCTTGCACTCTTTTGCCTTTAAGCGTCGTTGATACAAGAAACAGCTATGAAATGTACGCAGACTGAACAATTACTCGCAAATTAATAATTGCCCTATGCGGGGCTCAAACAAACACTCAACGCAGCAGCAGTTGATGACGTAGTTAATTACTTTCAGCAATTTTCGCTGTTTGCCTTCGGAAAATCTATGCATTTCAGCATGTACCTATAGTTACTTTTTGCATTTTTTATACCACTTAGGTGGCAGACAAGCACACGGTCCACCTGATGTTACCGTGCCTTATGAACATGTACAATAGCAGAGGCCTCACACACGTGCTGCAGACCCCATGAAATAGAGTTTCTGTGCCGTCAGTGCAGAAGAAAAAACAGGACAAGCCTTTGGTCTTCCCACTGACAGCACAAAAACACTCCAGTGAGCGCTGGCTACCTTACTCACCATCGGAAACACAACACGAGGGTATTATGGCTGCGATATTCTATAGAGAGGAGGTACTTCCACTGTTGGGTTGCTCAATTAGGACGGGGATACCTTCTTGTCTTCCCTCCGACGCATACTCAACATCATCATTCTCTAAGCCTGTTTCCAACTCAGTTGGGGTCGACATTTTAGCCTAATTAAGATGCGACTGGTACCTGACCTCCACAACCAATTGTCGATATTGTACAGAGTTAGACTAGTCGGACATTTTTTAAGGGCTAAAATCACCCGTAATGACTGCCATATGAGAGATTTTCGTATGGTAACTAAGACCAATGGCTTAATGTATTCTCTGAGTCACGACCAGACGAATGCAAATCCATCTTGATGTTAACAAATATTTGCACTGAGCGGAGATCGAAGCGTCGTAGTGGAGGAGTCGGCCTGAGGATCGGAAGGTCCCGGGTTCGAATTCTGGCCATTACACTAACGACGCTAACCGACTCCTAACACATGCAAATATTAGTAATTTCGGTTAAGATAAGACAAAATAAGATAATCTTTATTGTGCACCAACACATTTCAGTAAATATACGGACAACAATAGGAAAAAAGTACAAATGGCGGCTAATCGCTACAAGTGATCTCTTCTAAGCAACCTTTGGATGAAAATGTTTTAATTGTCTTAACAATAAACATAAACAAGTATATGGTATATAATTTAGTGTTATTAATACTGTAGATTGATGGCACTTGGTGGAATTTGTTGTTACACATATTGATAACTCACTTGTACTTTTCCACATTACTTTATTGCTTATTACACCTGACCCGTTTCGTCTTACGGCGGAAAAGTACAAGTGAGTTATCAATATGTGTAATTTAGTGTTCTTTCAAAAAAAGAAGATAAAAAAACCGCGTGTCCTGCGTAGCGGTTGCGTTTTCTACTGACACGTCATAAAGGCTGTCAAATTTTAGAAGGATAAAAGATACTAAACTCAAAGCCATGTGTTATAAATTGCTTCGGCCGTCTAGGAAACCGGAGTTTCGTAACCGGTTTCCTTGAAGGTCTTTTTAATTAAAAGGCAGATTTTGGAGATCCTACCAAAATCTTTGGGGACCTAGTCAGACTCATCATTATGTATTATATATGTTAGCATCAGATCGTTCTTAATTAGCACAGTCCTCAAAATGATCTTAATGATGTTAATAGTAAATTGTACACGTTTAACCAATCATTGAATTCCGTCCCACGTAATAGGGGGTGAATCTATTGCCGTCTTCCGGACACTATTATTGACTCAAGCCATTTATCTGAGGCTGAGTCTGGGCTGTATTATATATGTTTGATGTCAAACAGCCCTATCCTTTAGTCGCCTTGTACGACACTGGATGGAAAGAGATTGGGTGGTCCAAATTCTATTCTACTGGGAACCGCGCGGCTGTGATAAAAAATATATTGCCTGATGCACACTACCTGTAGGTATAGTTTTATCAGACAAATTATGTTATTTTTAAACTTTCGCGGTGTGAATTCATAATTATACTAAGTTTCGGAACGTCGGGTATACTACGATGGTAGGTAGGCGCTCAAAAAATGTTCCCCGCATACTTCTCGACCCTCGAAGACGAGTCAAGTCGTGACCACGGGTGCTGCAACGCATCCGAAACGTCGGCAGAAATAGTAAGTTCCAAGCTATAATTAGCGAGAAGTCCCCTTACCTAGTATAATTTTGACTTTACAAATAATTCAACCAGTCATAATACGACAGCTATAAAATCATTAATTCCGCCATTCACTCTCTTAACTCAAGACCAAAGCCCTAAATATTGTTGACAGTAGTGTCAACTCAATTGAGATTGAGTAGTGTGGGGAGTTTCTCGACGAGATGGACTTTAATGGGCTGTTGTTGATAATGATTAACGATAAAAGACTTCCTTTGCCTGATAAAGAAACGTTTTATAGAAAGAGGACATATTAGTTGCTTAAATGCGTGTAATATTGTTTTATAGTGTGTGTGTAAGAGACAGGTTTATTTTCATTGTTGTTGTTGTTGTACAATGTTTATTTTGTGTACATATTAACAAAAAAAGTATCTATACTTTTTTTTTTTTTTTTAGTTAGGTACATAAGTAAGTGTAAGCAATGTTGATGTGTGTTTTTAATATTTTTAATAGTCGACCAAAGGGCTGGCCTCTTTTTCGCACAACGGATTGGCATTGCCATCCAACGGGGCAATGCCGCCAGCCGTTTGGGCATATTACCAGTCAATGTCGATGGGGAGGAATTTTGTCGATGCTTGATTTGAACCTTTTGTATCGTATTTTATATTCTTGTATATATTAGTTTATATCTTTCTAAATAGTGGGTGCTAGCACCTCTGCCTACCCATTCGGGGCTATATGTGTGAGTTTATTTTATGTCATGCTACATAGTTCTAATATTTTTCAAATTGATTTAGAATCCGTAAAAATGTAATTATTTAATATTATAAAATTAGGTTTATTAATATTATTTTGTTTAAAAACTCATTTTAAGAACCGAAAACGTACCTGAAGTAGTTAGTTGACCTAGTTTATTTTTTAATATGTGTTTTTGTAAAAATACAAGTGTTTACCTATCTTTCTATGTATACTATGTATGTATTTTAAAAAAAGTATCTGAGTATGTTTATCCTCATTCTAGATTCCATAACACAAGCTAATTAAGCTATGCTTATCTCGAGTCAACATAGCGTTGTGCATAATGTTGTAGAATATCTCTTTATTATTTACCTTACATAGGTACGTAAGATCATCAAATAGAGTATAAATATGTTTATACACATTTTTGACATCATCATTTTACCCGGTTCATCCAAGGTAGACAGATAGTGTAATAGTCTCCTCCGTTAAATATCATAACAGGGACCAAAATAAATTTATACACATTACTCCTCTGTTGTTACACGTCCATAGGCCATATTTATAATATATATATATATATATATCTTCCTATCAGGTAGGCCGTGTGCTTGTCTGCAATCTAAGTGGTATAAAAAATACTGCAGATTATGTATAGTATAGCAGTATAAGCTATGTAGGTATGTTTATTTTGTGTGTACTGTTCATTGATGGCACTTGATTTGCACACACATTTATTGTTTCACATATTGACATCACGCTTAAACTTGTTACACAGTATTTATTATTGAACCATTCTAAATTCCTAAAGAATTACCTACAAAAACTGACACACGATGAGACAGAGAAGTTGATAACGGTGGTGAAATGAATATTTGTTAAGTAGTTTAGTAACTAAGATGTATAAGTTTAGAATTAATTACCAATTCACTTTGTAAGTAACTTTTAGACATATGAATTATTTATTTGTTTATTTTAAATGTAAAAATTGCACTACAAGCCTGAAAAACAGGATTACCTAGTTCAGGCACAATCTATGTAGCACAGCTTAATAACTATAGTGTAAGATTGATTTTACAAATATTGTAGAGTTTATGTATAAAGTATGCATTAAGTATAAAAGATAGCAATAGATTATGAAACTATGTAACATTTACTTTTGAATTAATGAAATAAATCATTATTATTATTATTCAACCATTCAAATATTCAACATTCGGTCAGACATTCGGACAGACGTTCGGTCAGACATTCGGTGGTTCATTTAAAACCGGTCAGGTTCAATAATAAATATTGTGGAAAATCTACAAGTTTGTTGCACATATTGAAATGTGCTATGTATGTTTGTGTTGCACTAAAATAACATATCTTTTGTTTTCTTTTTCTTTATTTTTAACTATAAAATCTTAGCAATTTACATGGAGTAGACACACGCTTATATTCAGAAAACAGCGTCTTTTTTTCCGTTTTTGGTCATGCCATACCGGAAATTAAACTGGCGATGTTTCTAAAACTGTATACTATTGTATACCTGCGTTAATACTAACGCATAGTTATAAATGCCGACTATCATCTTGGACAATTTTCGCAAATGTACACTAAATGGACAAAAACCAGTAAAAGGACAGATCAAAGAATAACATGAGCACTTTAAGCCAGTGATTGTTTTAATACCCATGATGTCGACTAGTTTATATAAAAAGAATAGTTTCTGTATGTGTATCCAAGTTTTTAATAAAATACCAAAAGATATAAGAGATTTACAAGTTTCACGCTTTACACATTCCTTAAAAAAATGGCTAATAGATAGATGTTTTTACACAATGAAAGAGTTTATGACATATGAAAATTAAATAGAATAAATTAATGACTGAGTAACAATTAAAACTAGATAGTAGTAGGGTATAATAAGAAGTAGTCATGGGTATAATAATTATATTGTTGACATTACTGTGTTACTTTGTAGTTACCAAATTCTATGGGATAAGCTCAATCGGTAATGTAGTTGTGATAACAGATAAGTATACCTAATAGTAATTATACCTATTGTATTGTGATAATATGAATATTAGTAGATAATTTATAATGTTACAACTTATTCCATAGTTTAATATAATTTTATAATAAATGTAATGTAAGTGCAATGATGGATGACTGTTTAGTATTTGTGAAGACTGAAAAATTTGCATGCTGAAGATTGCAGCTAGACATGCTGTACTCATACATATTGTAAGACCTATGTGACCATGTTTAAAGGCAAATAAATTATTCTTATTTAATGTAGCCTATGGTTGGTTAATTAATTGAAACGCTTCAACCATTAATTCCGCGCGAAGTCACGAAAAAATACCTAAGACAAATTATTTTTAAAAAAATCAGTCAAGTTTTTTTTATACCACTTAGGTGACAGATAAGCACACCTGATGGGAAGTAGTTACCATGGCCTATGGACGTATGCAACACCAGAGGTGTTACACTCGCGCTGCCGACCATGTGCGAGTCGAGCTCGTGCAACGAGGGTTCCGTAACTTAAATTACATAAACTATGATATATTTTGAATGCATTGACTTAGTAATTTGATTTTTGCACAGTTTCAAGACGTTATAGTCTTGAGTATGTGGAATGATTATATATTTTACTTTATTGGCGTATCATTTTATGCATACTAATATTATAAATGTAACTATGTCTAAACGCCTAAACTACTGAACCGATTTTGCTGAAATTTGGTATAGAGGTATATTAGACCTTAAGAAAGGATATGTGCTAAGTTTTATCGTGATAACCGACATACACGAGGACAGACTCGCGAGCGACAGCTAGTTGGCAAATAAAAAGGATTGTAAAATACCAAATTGTAAAAGTCAATATTGTTTCGTGTCGTAATTGCAATCGTTATATCGGTATGCGGTTAAAATCAATTTGGTATCTCGCTATCCCGCGCTGCGGTTAAAAAATTTAATTGTGCGTGATACGAAATACCCCAGTTGTAACATATGACGTGTTAAAGGCGCTATGGTATTCCCAACCGATAAATTTGGAGTATGAGCGATATACTAAATGTTGTGCTGAAATAGGGTGTTCGTAAAAGGATGTAAAATAAATATTTTTAGTCTTTCTGAACGTATTTTAACAGGCGTGCTAAAAGTCAACATCGTTTAAATAAATTCGAGGATTTTGTTTTTATTGATTGAGTGCAAACCTGTCTGGGTGACACAGGTTGTTATGAAGTGGTGACGTTAGACTTTTTTAAACAGCCATTGGAAACTTTTTATTGCTTGTGTAAGAAGGATGATTAAAGTGAAGTTTGTTGCTCAATACGCTCAAAGGTCTGAACATATCTGACTGAAATTTAGTACAGGGATAGATATTACTCTACTCTACTCTCTTTGTCACGAGAACAGGTTCCCATGAGTAGAGCGAATGAGATTATCTCATTGTACTATTCTTTTTGCTCCAAAATGATGAATATATTTTTACGAAATACAAATCAACGTAACAGAGTGGAATTTTCGCCTATTTCATTCATTTTCTCTATTGTAATATAAATATTAATGTCCCCTGACATAATTCTTGTAGCATTTCTATTGGAATTCTGTCACAAAAAATATAAGCTGCCTAAATATATTGTCTTAGTTTCTAACAAACATTTCTTGATATTTCCTTATAGTAATTTATTCGTACCACTTATCCCAAAACTCATAATGAAAAACCTGTGGATAAATGTTCAATATTTTTTAAACTTAGCTCTTGCCCGTGACTTTTCTCGAGTGGAAATTTAATTCCCAGCGGTGAGTAGGTTAGCCAGAGCTCACTGGAGAATTTGTGCTGTCAGTGGGATGACTAAAGGCTTGTCCTGCTTTGTCCTCTACACTGACGGCACAGAAACTCTGTGCTTACAGGGTCGGCAGCGCGAGTGTGGCTTCTCTGGTGTTACACACGTCCATAGGCCACGGTAACCACTTTCCATCAGGTGGGTCGTGCGCTTGACTGCCACCTAAGTGGTATAAAAAATAGCTATTCTCGAAAAAGAAGCCCATATGTTTTTTCTGACTGTAACCTATCTCTGTACCAAATTTTACTTAGATACATTCAGCCGTTAGTTATTCATGCATCGGAGAACACGTAAAGCCATTGGTGACGGTTGCCATACCAACATATGGCAGTCGTAACGAGTAGTTGGAGCCCTAAAAATCCAATCACTTTTTTTTTTATACCACTTAGTTGGCAGACAAGCACACGGCCCACCTGATGGAAAGTTGTTACCGTGACCTATGGACGTCTGTAACACCAGAGGAGTCACAGTCGCGCTGCCAACCCTGTAAGTACAGAGTTTCTGTGCCGTCAGTAGAAGACAAAGCAGGACAAGCCTTTAGCCTTCCCACTGACAGCACAAATTCTCCAGTGAGCTCTGGCTACCCTACTCACCGCTGGTAACACAACACGAAGTTATTATAGCCGCGGTATTCTGTAGGGCGGAGGTACTACCCCAGTCGGACTGCTCAATCGGGCGGAAATACCGCCGTGTTCTACCTCCTTCAAAATCACTGGTCTAGTTACAATGCTTCGATATCGCCTTTAGGTTTAGGTTGTGGGGGTCATGTGACAGTCGCTTCGCGGAAATATCGAAGTCTAGCCAAATCCGCAGTTACACTGGTAAAGCGGACCCCAGACTCCGAGGTGAATTGAGAAACAAACATCCAGCCAGTGCCAGCATTACATAATTTTTTTTTGTATTTTTGTTTAGGTCTTATATTTTACTCGTGTATAAGTTAAAATATTAGAACCATTCATTCCAAATACCTATATGTAGGAAATTATTCGCTGCGATATGTCCTTCCGATTAAGTATTGTCCCTGGGGGTATATCACGGTGAATTGATGGTGGTACACTCAGCCCTTTTGAAGGATAAAAGGGCACTTTAGCGTGTAACATACGCGTGACGTATTCTAAAGTGATATATTGTAACCACAAGAGACAGTTTGAAGTCAAATGTTGCATTGCATTTTGTTAGAAAACAAAGTACAATTTCAACAGTGACGTGAAAAATGCATTTTGTGAGTAATAAAATTGTTGCTGTGTTAATTTTAAGTTATGTTTTTTTTGTATCTGATGTTTGTTTTACTTTTTTTTTTGTTCCGATAGTGGATGTTTTTATATGTGTAGTGTAAGTGTGTGTGTGTGTATAATAAATGGTTCTTTCTTTCTTTAATTTGATGTCAATAATTATTCTTCAATCGTGGGATGTATGTATATGCCAACTTTTACCGAAGTAGTAGCTATTTTTCACGCTGTGTTGACATGATACATGCTGCGTCTAGGTGAGTTACGTTTTCCCGCAGCCAGAGGGTACAAGAAGGAAACTAGAATCACTTAAAACGAGATTTATTATACTTATTTAATTTAATCTTACTAGCCTAAAGATGAATGCACTCGATTTTGGAACTACATTACACCATACTAGCCTAAGCGAATGAGTTCGATAATGCGAACTACATTCTAACCATTCTAACTACTAACTCTAATTAAATCTAATGACCACGATCGATGCAAGAACAGAAGTGAATCGTTATTGTAATAAAGATTATAAATCGGTTCGCATATTGATGCAATCGATTTACGATCACGCCACTATTCTGCTGACGGTGCGGCACGAGGCGGAGACACGGGGTCAATCGCTGCACGTGGTGCCGATTCGGCAACTCGTACTTGCTGTCTTTACAATTTGGTTCACTCAGTATAGCGTAACATGCCGGTTTGCCTATGCAATTTCTTGAGACGGTTGGTTCAGGCCTCGTGTCGTGGTTGAGGTCCCAGCGAGATTGCATACGCCGGCACAGATACATAACAGGTGTAGAGGTTGCATATAAGGTTTTGTCAACGTTTTACGAACTTCTGTTGCCTTTGTAGATGAGTAGGATATTAGTAATAGCAAAAATAAGAGAAATAGATTTAAATGAAAAACAGACTCGCGTTTCAAAGTACAAGCTTCAGGTGCAACCAATCGCTAAACGTTCATCATTTTCAGAAGTTTCTACTACTAGAACTCATAACCAGATAGACATAAAATATTTATTACTAAACCTCTATGAAAATCCCAGAAACGCAGAACAAAATGTCAACAGATTCCCCTAAATCTTCTATTCTTAAATCCTATCATCTGTGACATTTATTGACCGCTATCTCAGTCTAGCACCAGTGAAAGGAGCGAGACGGAACGAATGTCCCGTCGAACGTTCGACACTTATATGGATATCGAATCGATCTCCCACACAATTGGATTTCTGAACGAAATTATTTGAGCTGTAAATTGTGGCAAGATTATATTTGTACGCAGTCGCAGAATCACTTTACTTGGTAAATATAATAAATTCTTAATGTAATTACATTTTTTATACCAGCTAGGTGGCAGAAAAGCACAGGACCCACCTAATGAAATGAAATAATGAAAATTTATTTACGGAAAACAAGCACTGTTACAATAATTTTTCTTCTGCCAAACTGTATAACAGTTTGTTGGCAGATGAAGCTCCCTGACTTATTCAGTAAGTTTTTCATTAATTATTTACCAAAATTAGATACATTATATAAATTAGATTAAAAAATTAGACACATTATCATTTGTATTATTGTTATGCTCATTCATATGCCTGAATTAAACAGCGCATTACATTATTGTCAATGTTTACAATTCATCCTGTATTAATTTGTAAGTAGGTATCTATTGTCTTTGTCAGACGCATTCGAATGCTACGGCTGACAAAGTAGGTACCTACCACAACAAAAGTACTCATCATAGTCACATTTAAAATATCCGATACAATGCATTCACGCGAAACGACAGAACAACAAAACTGTATGTTTACTTATACAATACTTTAGGCAGGTATGTATTATTTATTTATTTATTTAATTCTTTATGCACACACAGTACAGAGATCATACACAAAACACATCAAAGAAGATGTACAAAGGCGAGCTTAACTCAAAATGAGTTCTCTCCCAGCAAACCTTTGAGTAGCAGAGAAGCATAAAATAATGAAAGGGGATGTGAAGCGTACATTACAAAAAAAAAAGAAACAAAAAGAAAATGAAATAAAAATAAAAAGATAATAAGCGTACCTACCTGAACAGGTAGGTACATGTATTTACACAAACATAGCATACATAGTATTATATTAATACATACTTACACATACACATAATACATAATATACCTACATACATATACATATATACATAAATATATATATATACATATATAATATAAATATATATAAATATACAAAGCATACATAGATAAATATACAGACTTCATTATTGTGAGAGAAAATGTTCCCTTGTTCTTCTTCTGAAAATGTCCAGAGTATTACTACTGCGAATGGTGTGAGGTAGTGCGTTCCAAAGACGTACAGCTTGTACCGTGAAGGATCCATCATAACAGCTGGAACTGTGTGCAGGTGTGCGAAGCAGAAGAGAGGAAGAAAGACGACAGGGTTGGCCCCTAGGCACAAGATAATTGAAGCGTTCCCGCAAATAAGTTGGAGCATTAGGATTGTGAAGAATAGTATAGAGAAGAGTTAGAATGTGTAGGTCACGGCGCTGTCGAATAGGGAGCCAGTTCAATCTTTTACGATATTCCGTGACATGGTCATATTTACGACGGCCAAACACAAATCGGATTCCCAGATTTTGCAAGCGTTCGAGTTTGTTCAGCAGTTCCTCCGATGCATCGAGATAACAGACATCAGCATAGTCTAGTAGAGAGAGTAAGAGAGATTGTGCAAGAGTAACTTTAGTCTGAAGAGGTAGGAGTTTCTGGAGACGTTTGAGGGATTGAAATGAACAGTATACCCTTCTACTTACCTCCGCGATGTGAACATCCCAGGCAAGCATAGAGTCGATGTGCACGCCTAAATTTTTTACACTTTTGGAATAACCAATTACTACAGAATCATATGTTACTGGAGGCAGAGATTCATGATCCAGTAGGCGGAGCATGTATCTACCACCAACAATAAGCGCTTGAGATTTTTTTGGGTTGACCAGCAATCCAAAAGATTTGGCCCAGATATTGATGTTTTCAAGGTCACTGTTGATGGCATCCACAGCCCCAGGTAGTTCATCAGCTTTGAAATGTCGATATATCTGCAAGTCGTCGGCGTAGAGGTGATAATGCGAAGTTAGGACCTTCGTGATGGCGTTAATGAAGACAGAGAAGAGAAGAGGAGAAAGGACGCCACCTTGTGGAACGCCTGCTACTAAGTCGCACCAATCGGAGGAAGCATCATTCATTCTAACAGATTGTGAGCGTCCATGGAGGTATGATTTAAACCATTTAGTTGCAGAGGCAGAAATATTGATGGATGAAAGAATACCTAAGAGAATGTCAAAATCAACCGAGTTGAAGGCACTACTGAAGTCCAATAAGACCAAAACTGTAAGTTGTTTGTTCTCCATGGCCAATCTTATGTCATCTGTAACTTTAACTAGAGTTGTTATAGTACTATGGCCACGGCGAAACCCAGATTGGAAAGTACTTAGCAGGCCATTAGAGGAGAGGTAATAGGTGAGTTGATCGTTAACAATACTCTCAAGTACCTTTGACAGGATGGGAAGAATTGAAATGGGGCGGAATTGGGAGTATGTTGTAGGATTGGGTACTTTGGGCAAAGGTATAACAGAAGCTTTCTTCCATGATGAAGGGAAAAGGTTAGAATATAAGGAGTAGTTTATAATGTGAGCTAGGATAGGAAGAATGAGATTTACGATGGGGAGAAACATTGGAAGTTGAAGGCCATCGTCACCGACCGCCCGAGTGGATATGGATTTTAAATGTTTACTAACATCCGCTTCTGTTACCGGATGAAATGAGAAGGAAGTATTTAAAGGTAGTGGAAGAGAAGAGAGAAGATTTAAGGTTGTAGATTTAACATCAATAGGGATAGCAGTTGGAGGCGCTGAGAAATAGGCATTTAATGCATTGGGATCCATGTCAGTAAGGTTGTCATAGGCGACCTTACCAATACCCAAGGATTTTAGGAACTGCCATTGTTGTGAAGTGTCAAGGTTTTCAATTGACTTGTGAATGTGGTCTCGTCTCGCATCCCTACACATACGATTGCAGCGATTACGCAGTTTCTTATATAACTTCAACCCCTCCTCAGACGGGCACTTCATATATTTGCGCTTGGCCTTATCTCGCTTTGACATCATGTTTTTAATAGTTGGAGAAAGCCATGGCGCAGGACGATGTCTAACTCTTACCTTTTTAAGAGGAGCATGTACATCAAAGATTGACAACAATGTGCTGGTAAAGATTGATACCTTCTCATCCAGGTCATCGCAGTCATAAACAGACGACCAGTCAGTACCATCCACATCAGCACCCAAACGTTCCAGATCAATGTCTTTAAAATTACGAAGATATAGATATTTACCCTTGCGTTTCGGAGGACGGAGTTTATAGGAGAGATATAAGAGATCATGGTATGAAAAAGGAGCAGATAACTGACCGTGTGAGGCCACCTTATGAGGGTTGGAGACTAGAATGAGGTCCAGTAGCGAAGGCTGAGTTTTTGGAACCTTATGTGTGGCTTTTAGAGGAAGAATGTGCATGTCCACAGAAGAGACAAGAGAGCAGAGTTTACGGCTACGTGAATCTTTTTTTAGTAGACAGGTATTAAAGTCCCCGAGGATAATTCTCTGTTCATACATTGACGAAAATTTTTCCAATTGTACTTCAAAAGCAGAGAAATAATCAATATTGCTCACAGGGCTGTAGTATACGCCAAGTAATGCTTTGGTGTGCTTAAAATCAATTTCAATAAAAAGATATTCTGTAAAATTTGAGTATACACCTGGAGACTGGTCAACAATTTTATGAGATATATCCCCACGTAGATATACAGCAACCCCGCCGCCACCCTTACCAGTTCTGTCAACACGCACAAGCTTATACCCGGGTAGAGAATACTGGGTGGAAGGGAGTGAAGGCTTAAGAAAGGATTCAGAGATAAGGATAGCATGAACACAGTCAGAATTATTGAAAGAAGCCAGCATATCACAATAATGTCCAGGAATGCTTTGAGCATTTATATGGACAACATTGAAATAGTAAGGAAGGGCTGAAAAAATAGAGGACAGTTCGTCACAGAGCTGAGCAGCATTATTGTTACCAGATGCACTGGCAAAACTGTCATTAGACGCAACCGAAGAAGAACAAGAAGCAAAACTATCATCCGAGTCTGAAGTAACGTCTGAGTTTTCAGACATACAAATAAAAAAATAATAATAAAAATACTAAATATATAAATATCTAATTTTGAATAATATATAAATTAATTATATAATATATAAAATAAATAATTAGTAGTTTGAACCTAAAGCCAATCCTCTATGCACTCGCTAGTTGCATTAAAAAAAAAAAAAAAAAATTACAAAAAATTTATAAAAAAGTTTTACATCGCAAAAAGACTAGTATTCAAATATTAAGTATTGACGTTTCCGAACGATTAACATAATGTTGTAAGACGTCAGTTACGTCAAAGTCTATGTAAATTAAACAAACTAAAAAGCAAAACAAAAATGTGTAACTGACCGCCAATATTAATTCTCAACAAGAACAATAAAAATAATAATAATAATAATATTATATAACAAGTATGAAAAAATTCGTTGTCGATCTATTTGCGCGGTTTCCTCTGCGAAACTGTGACCGAACTAGCAGATGTCGCTTCGCCCACAGGATATTTCTCGAGAAGTTGTTGCAGTTCTGCCGCCGACTCGATTTTATGCCGCGAATTATCCGTGACTTGGACAACAATCTTCCCATCAGAGGTCCAGCACTGTCTCACACCATAATGCTTTCGAGCGCATACAAATAGGTCATGTCTGGGCTTTGTGAGGAACTCCGATAATGTTAAACCAGTGCCTTTGAGCTTAGACTTATTACGCCATACCTGGCTCCGGGTCGCACGATTTTCAAACCTTACCAATAGTGGGCGAGGTTTACCAGTGTCACTCCCCAGCCGATGGCAAACAGCAATGTCTTTAGCTGTGACACTTATAGCGTTCATTTTATTTGTGATTACTTTTATGACACTGCCCGTGAGATCCGCTGTACTTTCCTCAGAGAGGCCATGCAGAAGAAGAACTTTAGCTCTTGATGCCATCTCATGCCGGTCTAAGCCCTTCACGAGTAATTCCATCTGGGATTTCAGAGCACCCAAGGTCTTCCATACAAGGCCCTTAAAATCAGTGAAATCCCGAGAAAGACTGGCTACACTCTTATGGATAGTGGACTCACCTCCAGCATTCTTCAAGTCCTCTTCATATTGTGCCATCCGTCTTGAGAATGTGGTTGAAAGCTCCTCCATGCAGGCAAATAAGTTTGTGTAGAGATCCATTTTTGTTAACAAAGTTATTATGCAGTTGAGTGATTATGAATTAGAATTTATTATGTGAGAGGGTGCAATAGAGGATATAGAAGGTTTTTAGCTGTTATAAGGCATACAATTGTAAGTAAAATATTAATATTAAATTAAAATACACAAGAGCTCTTTTAAAATGTCTTGACACTTCAACAGCTACCCCCTTTTTTTATAAGCTATTATATATTATTACTATAAGCATCCACAAATGAAATCTGTAAGACACAGTGGCTATTAAATACTTTAGGCTAAACACACTTCTTGCAATACATTGCTATACAGAATGAATAATCACACCAAACATACATTATAAGTCAATAGGTAGGTGGGTTACCATACTATTTATTCCTATTCTGATGCACGTTCGCACAAAGTTACATGGACACATTGCAACACTAGTTCCATCAACAGTTTTGATATAACTAAAACAAACAGATTGTAATGATGCACAACAAGCACCATCATTGTAACTGTTCTCAGTTAATTACATACTTCCGAGTAGCCCTCGCACTCAGCGTATTACGTTTTACTTATAATTTTTCCCAATAAAAATTTATTTGTTTTATTTTTAAATACTTTTTTAGTATATGTAGTACTTGACAAAGATGTGGGTAGACTATTAAATATTTTAGGTACCAAGTAATGTCTATTCCTTTCGCCGTAATAATTATTACATGGAGGTAATTCTAACATATTAGTACATTGTCTCCTCGGTCGTTTTTTATGCATTTTAAACTCATCGCTAGCGTACTGCTCAATAGCTAACAATAACAACACCTTCTCATGCACTGGTAGCATTTTACATTCCATGAAAAGTTCCTCATAATTATGCTTACAAAGATTTTTTGTATTTTTATCTACTAGTAACTTAAGAAATCTTATTTGTATTAATTTTATTTTATCTAAGTAAGTTTTAAATGTACGACCATAGCTAGTCAGTCCATAAGAAAGTATTGAATCTACAAGTGCGTAATACACAGTATACAACGTAGCCCTATCCAAAGTAAAACTAAGGTGATGGAATTTCACAAGCACCGCTTTTAATTTATCACATACGTTCTTTATGTGTAACTTCCATGAAAATTTGGAGTCTATACACAGACCTAGGTACCTGTAAGACTCCACCACCTCAATGCCTGAGCACGTACATGCTGCTTCACTGTAATAATGCAAACATTCGTAACTATGTCCGACTATTCTCGGCCGCTGATCTATATTTTTAAGGTAAGGAGAATATATATGCATACATTTAGTCTTACTCAGGTTTATAATAATTCCGTTGTCGTGCGCCCATTTTATTATATTAGAAAAGTCTTCCTGTACCTTATTCTCTATTACATCGAGATTCTTGTCGGCATACACCAGACAAGTATCATCGGCGTACATATAGATGCGACAATTCCTAACAACGTTACACATACTGTTCACATGCATTATGTAGCCGACTGGTCCGAACACGGAACCAGTCGGCACGCCACAGGTTACGCGCGTGCTGTTGCCGCTGACTCCATCAATGACGGTCTGTAGTGTTCTATTTGTGAGGTAGGCCCGGAGCCATTTGTTAAGCGGTCCCGCAATCCCACACTCTTCCATAGCTTGAAGCAGCTGGCTTGTTTCCAATGTGTCAAAAGCTTTTCGGAAATCAATATATACTACTACCACCTGCTTCCGCTGATCCAAACACTCATTGATGTCATCAGTGAAACGCCCCAGCACTGTTGCAGTACTCCTACCCCTTCGGAAGCCATGTTGGATGTCAGTTAAAATGTTATATTTTTCTAGGAAAGTACTTATCTGACTTACAATATATTTTTCTACTATTTTATTAATTACCGACAAAATAGCTATTGGTCTATAGTTAGAGTAGTCACAATGCGATCCATGCTTAAATATAGGCCTAATTATCGCTGTTTTGAGTTTTTCTGGATATACCCCCATTTCCATGCATAAATTAATAAAATAGGCTATTACGGGACTAATTTTATTCTTAATCAGTTTGATATCTTTTACTCTAATCAAATCCACCCCCTGTGCTTTGTCACGGCTTAGATCACATATAATTTTTTCTATATCTGACGGGTGGGCTTTTCGAAATCTTAAAGATACATTACTGCTTACAACATATTCAGATCTGTCTAGGAATTTACGGTCGCATACATGTTTGATATTTATTATTTCCTGGGTAAAACATTTGGAAAAATTGTTACATATATTTATTGTACTTTCAGTTCTACCTAAATATCTAATAATTATCTCATCTACACTTTTTGATTCCTTACCAGTCCATTCATTAATCTTAGCCCATATTTTTCTAACATTTTTGTTACAATTTGCTATCTCATCCCTTCGATAGTTATTTTTAGCTTTATTTATATATTTGTTAACTTTATTTCTGTACCTATTATACTGCAATCGTACATTCATATCATTTGGTTTATTTTTACGTAATCTGAACAGTCTGTCCCTATTTGCAATCATATTAAGTATGTAAGCTCTCCGTTACCCAAGGTTTACATTTGCGTTTTTTAGTCACACACAATTGCACCTTGGACTCGTCGTAGACACTGACAAACATTGAACACATTCGGTCATACAAGTGCAGAGGGCAGTTACAGTTCATTAAATGGTCCCAGGATAGTGCCGATAGCTTTTTGAACACTTTTTTATCACTTATCACTGTAATGTTTTGTTTTTCACTTACGGGGTTATTCACTACGCCGGTCACGCAAATGCCTATGAGATAATGGAAAGTGGTTACCGTGGCCTATGGACGTTTATAACACCAGAGGAGTCACACTCGCGCTGCATCATCCTGTAAGCATAGAGAGTTTGTGTGCCGTCAGTGTAGAAGACAAACCACTTTAACTTTTATTTTTAATACTAGCTAGTCTTCCCTGGCTTCGTCGCTGACATTTTTAAGTCCCCTCTAAGGTATAATTCTGATGCCAACCGCAGACAGCAGCAGACGCGGAGAGTAGGTACCATAAAATAGATTTTAATATGATAATTAGTTTATTGTTTTAATTCATTGCGGCTTCTCAATGATGCCGCTTATCCGTGTCGAAGTTTAACAAGTAATGTATGCGAAACAACGACGCGTCATCCGACCGCACATAAATGAACAATAGAAATAAAAGAAGATCAGTCACGCAAACCATTTATTTGTTTAAAACTGTACATATACATTTTTTTGAAATATATTACTTGTTAAACTTGAATACGGATAAACGGCGCCATTGAGAAGCAGCAATGAATTAAAATAATAAACAAATTCATCATATTCATATCTATTTCTTGGTACACTCTACGTCTGCTGCTGTACAACATGGCTGCATGCTGTAGATTTCGGAATCAGTATTCTTTTAGGTGACATAAAATGTGCGGCCATAAAATCTATATGTTAACTAATCCCATCGTCACGTCAGAGCATTCCCCTTGTAAAGGAACGGTTGCAGGTTCAATTCCTGTGTTATACGTTCACTTTTTCCAATCTAAATGAACAAAATGAATGAATGAAAGAAAAAATATGTAGGTCATTAATAGCATAATAAAACAGTCGTATCGTGTTGTATAACAAAACTCCAGTGATACTTGATAGCGTTATAGCCGCCGGATAAAATTAAAGTTCACTTAATCCCAGCTTATTTATTGAAACCGGAGAGGGAACCAGATTGTTTTATAATTTATAGAATAATCCTATTTTCCACCGCTTTATTTATTTGGTTTAAAGATTCTTGCTGTTTACCTTTTATCCTGGTAAACAGAAATTCATTATGGCGTCATCAGTACCTAGCATAACATACCATTTTATCTATGTCCGTACGCTAAACTTGTCTTGAAGGAGGTAGGACACGACGGTATTCACGTCCCGATTGAGCAGTCTGACTGGGGAAGTACCTCCACCCTACATAACACCACTGCCATAATAAGCTCGTGTTGCGTTCCCGTTGGTGAGCAGAGTAGCCAGACCTCACTGGAGAGTATTTATGCTGTCAGTGGGAAGACCAAAGGCTTGTCCTGATTGTGTTTTCTGCACTGACAAAAAATAAAAAAGGTAGTCCCCGTGCAATATAGCTGCAGTAGTGAAGGTGACTCTCCGATATATTATTATAGTACTAAGTTTTTTTATACAACATAGGCGGCAAACAAGCACACGGCCCACTTGATGGAAAGTGGTTACCGTGGCCTATGGATGTGTGCAATACCAGGGGAGTCACAATCGCGCCGCTGACCATGTAAGCACAGAGAGTTTTGTGTCGAGAGTGGACTCAAAAAGCATGTCTTAAAAGATAACCGTGCCAATGGTTTTACTACCATGGATGCCCGTGTAAAATGGAGGAGCAAAAGTTAGAAGGTGCACTTCAGACAGCGAAGTGGGAGAGTCTTAGATGCGACTGGGACTAATGCTTAGACAGTGATAATGGTTAGCAGTAATGTGTAATTTAGTTTAACAGATCAAATTATGAACGTAAAACGCTTTACGAATATAGATCAATAAATTACCCTATCGCAGTCTACTCCTGGCTTATGACCTACATTTTCCACCTTGGCCAGATGGTGGGTTTTATTTAGAGTTTTCCTTTTCTCGTAGTGTTATCGGCTACAAATTACGACACCCTTCGGATGTGATAAGGTGATGATATTTGTATTCTTTTTACGTCACTAAATGGAGCATAGGTAGACCCAAGAAATGATGAATGGAATATTTGAAAGGCAAGGAAAGAAATGAATAGTGGCCAACCGATAAATTAATGACTCATATAAAATTAAACGCAAAACGAATACTCGTTCGAGGAATTTATTTTCACTAGAACATGTTTATTTAATGGCAAAGATAACACAGTGAAAGCGATGATTCATTATGATGAATTGCAAGTTTTTGCTGCAATGACACAACACAACACGAAAATGATCTTTCAAAGACTTGCTTATCGATGAAAAATGGCGGAAGTGTCAGAGCGTCGGATAAAATGTCAACATCTTGTTGATTACGCAATCGTTAAAGCAGATTTCTAACCAAAAAACATTATTTCAAAGCAGGTTATTATTTATAAATTTATTAGCTGCTACCCAAGCTTCGTCCGCATGGAATTTTGGTCTCGTGTGACCCTCAGAAACCTGTATAAATATCAGCCTATGTGTTAATCTATCGCTGTACCAATTTTAGCCATATAAACACCTCAACAAAGTCAAGATGACCCCAATTATTTTTTTTCGTGTAAATCTTGTTTTGCAAATAACTGGCAGCAAATAAATAAAAATAGAATAAAGTAGATTACAGAGTTGTTCGAAATTTAAAAATAAATTTAAATAAGTAATGATTTTCGAATATGGAGGGAAAACTTTTAAAAGTGTTTGATTGTGCAGTTTCTCTGAGGCAAAATAAAAATTATTTTTTTTTATTGTAAATAACGTTTATTATCAATAATACGTCTTTTACGTATGGTTTGTGCATTTTTGTGACTGTAGTCATCATGTCACGTCGTCATTTAAGTCGCGAAGAGATGTTAAGGGCTGTTGGTATGCTGCAAGCTGGACGAACTGAACGCGACGTAGCGGATGCTGTCAACACCCAACCAAGCGTAATTTGCAGATTATGGGCACGCTACAGGTCTACAGGGGATGTTGCCGAACGTCACAGGGGACAAAATAGGGTTACTACCCCGCGACAAGATCGTTTCTTGCAAAATTCCGCAAGGCGGCAACCCACGATTACTGCTCGTCAGTTGGTCGCAGGCCTCCAGTCTCAGCATCAAGTGGTTATTAGCGATCAAACTGTCAGAACAAGACTACACAAAGCCAATCTTTATGCTCGCAGACCGCTTAGGGTTCCAGCTCTTCGACGTGGAAATCGAGGTCGTCGCTTATTGTGGGCTAACGCACATTTACAGTGGACCGACCATCAATGGGCACGGGTTCTGTTTTCCGACGAATCTTGCTTCGGTTTTCATCCTGATTCGAGAAGAGTGCGTATATGGCGAGTTCCTGGACGTCGGAGTCGTCTCCAGAATCCGCAAGAAGTTCATCCTTACCAAGGTGGAACAATCATGGTATGGGCTGAAATTCGCCTTGGTGGAAGGACCGACCTCGTTTGGATACGGGGCAATTTGAACGCAAACCAATACATTCAGGAGGTTATACACCCCATGGTAATCCCTCATCGACAGCAGTTCGGTCAAGATTTTATGTTCATGCAAGAATTATCTTGCACGGTCACACACCGCGAGGGTAGTGGTCAATGCGTTAAGCGAGCACAATATGACGACGTTGGAATGGCCTGCTCAGTCTGCCGACCTCAATCCCATAGAGCATGCCTGGGATTTGCTTGGGAGAAGAGCTTTCAGTGATTCTTTGGAAAATCTGAACACTGAAGAACAACTTTTTTTACACCTTCGCAGTGTATGGAGCCATATTCCACAGACGATGATTGACAATCTCATACTAAGTATGCCACGCCGTTGTCGAGCTGTTGCTAATGCTTTAGGAGGTCCTACAGATTATTAAAAACGTTTAAAGTACGGTTAATTACTGTATTTCTTACTACCTCGTTATTTTTGTGCCTAATCATAGAAGGTTGTAATACTCAATATTGGCACTATTCAATTCTTTCTTAAAAAAAAAAAATTTGGTATGAAAATGTTTTTATTAAAATTAAAATTAAAAACGGTATAAAAATACCCTTCTATTGATATAAAACACTCACTATTACAAGAAAGGGTTTTTAAATAAAAACTAGAAATGTCCTTGTTCCCTAGACTTTGTTGATGTGTGTATATCCACCAGTTATAATGTGATTGATTGAAACATCCAAACGTATTCACGAACTTTAACATTTATTAATGTTATAAGTATGGAAGTGGGAAGTCGGGTATATTTTTTTGAAAATTTTCATTATGAATAAGTATTAAATACTTAGTAATACAACAGATAACTTAGTTATTTGTGACTGGTACTCCCGATTGAAACATTCTGCGAATGGATATTGTGCAAATAGGATATTATGCTAAACATTTTGTGAATGGGGCATTGTGCGATTAGTGCTTTGCGCAAATGGGGCATTATGAGAATGAAACATTTTATGAATGGGGCTTCGCGAATGGTGCATTTTGTGAATGATACGTTGTGTGAATGGTGCGTTGTGCGAATGATGCGTTGTGTGAATAAGATATTTTGTGCGTTAAAGATGCGTGGGAAACATTGTAAATAATAAAATACCACATACCTACTAACTCGCAAAAAAATCCAATAAACGAAATTAGTTATAATACAATGAGAATTATCCTTTATTTCTTTCATCATAACTATATACCAGTGGCCTTTGGAATGCCCGCCATACGTGAGGTGCGTGGTATTCTGGACATTCAATAGAGACAGCCATCTTAGTCCTGTTATGTCAATATATTGAAGTGGAATAAATTTCATACTTTTACAATAATGTTTTATTGATCAAATCGAGGATAAAAAGTAGAGACCCAGAATAAACAGATAAGTCTTTTACAAGTATACTTTCTGCACATAGCTGGTACAGTCAGCGTGCGATCAATTTTGATTAACAAGTACTCAAAATTATCTTAATACCTAATAATGTTGTTAGTTTCAAACTGTTTCATTGATTTAAATTGTATTATGTAAGAGGTAGGACACGACGGTATTCCTGTACGAATTGAGCAGTCCAACTGGGGAAGTACCTCCACTCTACAGAATACCAAGGTTATAATAACCTCGTGTTGTGTTCCCGGTGGTGAGTAGGGTAGCCAGAGGTCACTGTAGAGTTTTTGTGCTGTCACTGGGAATACCAAAGGCCTGTCCTGATTTTATGTTCTGCACTGAGGGCACATAAAATATCTGTTCTTACAGGGTCGGCAGCACGGATGTGACTCCACTGATTCCACTCCTACCTACGTTGTTACGTACTCAAAATGATTTAAATACCTCGATATTCCCCGGATCGATATACTAACAAGTCAAGATCGATCTAATACTGACTGCACATACGCAACACAGGCTCTCACTGGTTGCATCGAAACACCGTGAGGTATAGTCGGTTCGAATCCGAAATCCTTCTCGCTAGCTCCGTATAGCTTTAAGTTTCTGCACGTAAAAAAAGTGTATTGCTTTTTGTGCCGCGTGGTTTCCGGCAGAGTAGAATTTGGGCCACTCCATCTCTTTACATGCGGTGTCGTACAAGATGACTAAGGGATAGGGCAGTTCCAACACTAGCCCGGAATACGGCAATAGATTCACCCTCTATTACATAGGACCAAATGCAATTATTGGTGAAATGTGGGTGTTAATTCACCTCTGTCTAAACGTCTGGGGACAAAGGCGTGAATATAAATATAGAAATATTATCGTACCTATCTATTTCATATCTATTTCATAAGACCATAATAAAACTAAACAGAACATAAAAATAAATAAATCACAGGAAAAACTACTACTGCTTTAATCATTCCTTGGGGCGAGACAAGTACGCGTTACCAGGGTAGCATAGCCAACAAAAGGCTATTATCTCCCGTCCATTATGTCAATATATCGACGCAATAAATTGGCGGCGGTGACGGACGCCGCCACAATGTGGTGCTCTTTGGCTCTTCTAAGATTTATAGTGCGCACTGTGACGCTTTTTATTCTTATTACCCTGGTACCTCGGCCTATATACATACGACATATTCACCTTTGTAATCACGCTGGCAAATTCTTGAAGGGATAGGCAGAGGTAATAACACTATATTTGAGAGGTAGGACACGACTGTATTTCCGTCCAATTGAGCAGTCCGACTGGGGAAGTACCTCCGCTCTACAGAATACCGCGGCCATAATAACTTCGTGTTGTGTTGCCAGCGGTGACTAGGATAGCCAGAGCTCACTGGGGAGTTGGTGATGTCAGTAGGAAGACTAAAGCCTTGTCCTGCTTTGTTTTCTATACTGAAATCAAAGAAACTGTGCATACAGGGTCGGCAGCGCAAGTGTGAATCCTCTGAAGTTACACACGTCCATAGGCCACGATAACTATTTTCCATCAGGTGGGCCGTGTGCTTCTCTGCCACCACAGTGGTATAAAAAAGAAAGGAAAAAAGTATTTGCAGTACTGGACTTCACTGGAGTTATTCTGTCACGAAAAGGAAGCTCTGTTGAGTTTTGGCTTTTAATTCAGCTGGAGTGATGCAAGGATGTTGGAGAATTTCCCTACTAAAGGGTTAATAATAGCTGGTGATTGGAAAGTTCGCAAATATAAAATTCTTTACCTCATTTATTGCTGGGCAAAGTCGGGGTCGGTAGTAATATATATTACGGAAACCTAAGCGTATAGAAACTCACCCCTGTTGATATGAGATCCGCATATTAAGCGCTCCGGACTCTGTAAACTCGACAGCGTATTATTACGTTCATTTTGCTAAATTCTTCCCTCTCAGGGTATATGGCGTTATTATGTAGCACCATGAGCGTTAATCTAGATGTAGCTCGTATTATAGGTACTAGAATGCAGATTTATATTAATTACATTATTACATTATAATCAAAAATATATAGACACAAATAATAATAGACACAAGGACAGACTGACGTAGTATATACGGACTACAGCAAGTGTTTCGACCGTATTGACCACCGAGTACTTCTGGACAAGTTAATGCTTGCCGGAATACACGGAAACCTCTATCGGTTATGCTTCCGGTTGGAGCTCTGTTCCATCTGGTGTCCCCCAAGGTTCCATTCTGGGACCTTTATTGTTTACTCTCTTCATTGCTGATGTCAAGCAGTGCTTCCACCATTCCTACATCCTACTTTATGCCGACGACATGAAAGTCCACAAAGCTGTGCGAAACATTTGTAATGCTCATGAGTTACAGGAAGATTTATGTAGGTTTGAGAAGTACTGTGATCGAAATAAGCTTCAATTAAGTGTGTCCAAATGCTTCCAAGTAACATTTTCACGTCGCCAGCCTGTTTTCAGTCTCTAAAACCGGTAAAGATTTTGTACTGCTCTTTCGTGCATAGCCATTTAGAATACGCATCCCAGGTCTGGAGCCCTCAATACGAGATTTACAAGTCCCGTATTGAGGGCGTCCAACGGAAATTTCTTCGTAGCCTAGAGGCACAGCAATGTTCAGCTGACTACGAACATCGATGTAATAGGTATCATTTCTTGCCTTTGGAAGTGAGACGTGATATTGGCGACATATGCTACCTATCCAATATCGCAAACAGCAGAATTGACTGTCCACAGCTCTTGGCCTCCGTCTCGCTGCGAACCAACGTGCTGGGACTTCGGCAGCGGCCGATTTTAAACATTCCGAGAGCTATTACAAATTACAGATTGAATGCCTTCTCAATAAGAAGCGCATCTAAATTTAACAAAATTACACAGCATCTTGATATAGACCTATTCAGACGACAGCTAGCGGAGTCTTACTTTGACCGGCGGATTGACATACTAACTTAAGTAACGTTCCTTGCGCTCTCTTTTGTTTTTTGTAATTATAGCTTTGTAATTGTGGTATTTATTTTATTTTATTTTTGTTCTTTGTAACTGTATATTGTGTTTTATTTTATATTTTCTTTTTTTTTAATGATTATATAAATGTGGTGGCTTTTAATTAGCGATTTGATGATATTTTTGTGTATTCAATTTCTATATTAGTCTGTAAGCCTTCTTTAAAAAATATAAATAAATAAATAATAAAATATAAATGAGCTGTATACCAACAATCGCTACAGTGCTACGATTATACGTAGATAGTGCTACGTCGTAGCACTTCACAATCATCAACACTTGCGAGAAAAAATACTTACACTTTCGTCACGCCACCAGCGCGTCCTAATAAAAGGCGTGGTGTACAAAGTCCTTAACGTATAAAATCGTCGTATAAGCAAGGCAGCCTCTTCACTGACGCAAGGTTCATTAGTGTTAAGGCAACGGAGGCTTGAGTTGTTCTAGTGTCATTGTGTGCAGCCTAACACTCATTGTAAACAAACCCTTAAACAGACATGCAATTATTTTTTTTGTGTTCAATTAGTTTGAAAAAGTAGATTTTAGGCGCATAGGACGTTGGAGTGTACTTGATTTAAGAAAGAAAACAATGATTTTTTATTCAGGATTCAATCCTTTTTCACATGCCCAGCCAGCGTCAGAACAATCTTGACTATAAAGTCTAAAAATGATCTTAATACCAAGGTATTAAGATCAAATTAATCTGATTTATTAATTTAAAAACGAAACTAAAGATGTGTAACCAAATATCAGAAGAATCAGGCAACAGGAAGGGGGGAATACCAAGGCATTAATATCACTTTGAGTACTTGGTTCATCTAGACCGATCTGTCTGGTCGAGGATTGTCCTAATATGAGGTATATTCCTTTTAATATGGCAATGGCACAAAGGGTTGGTTACTGTAGGCTAGTTGAAAAGTTCGTTTAATTCTTCCTAAGTGCTTAATATGTTAGTTTGTTCTGAAAAATCATGCCTTGCGAAATAAAACGATGCTTAACTAAACTGAAACCATGACTTTCCATTTTTTTATTCCCAAAGTAAATAAAAATACAAACAATCAAATTGTGTCCAAATTTTAACTTTTTACATTCCTCATTAAATTTTAAAGTTACATTTACATACATGCCTTTATCCCCAGAGGGTAAGGCAGAGGTGAATTATCACCCACATTTCACCAATAATTGTATTCGGTCCCACGTAATAGGGGGTGAGCCTATTGCCGTATTGCGGGCATTATTGTTGACTCGAGCATGTAAGGCATGCATCTAAGGCTGAGTCTGGGCTGTAAATATCTGTGCGATGTTAATCAGCCCTATCCCTTAGTCGCCTTGTACGACACCACATGGGAAGAGATGGGGTGGTCCAAATTCTACTCTGCCGGGAACCACGCATTTATTATGAACTATATACCTGTAAGCGCAACGTAGATTGAGATAAAGCGATATTTTCTTGCACTCTATACATTTACACTACGCACGACTAACGCGTGACGTCACTTGCAAGTAAAATTTTATATGGAGCGTTTCTGGTGGCGCGAGGGGGTTTTCGGGCGGTGCGAGAAATTGAATTATCAAAAGCAAATATCTATTAAAGTATTTTACGTACGAATTTTAAACTTTAGCAATTAATTATATTATTATACAGTGGTCATTTTTCAAGAGTAAAAATTAGTCAAATAGCCTCAACAGGCAGAGTATCCAAATTCTATTATAGATGTGAAAGTTTGTGAAGATGTTTGAATGTTTGTTACTCAATTACACCAAATGGTTGAACTGATCTAACTGATTTTTTTTATACGACGTAGGTGGCAGACAAGTACACGACCCTCCTGATGGAAAGTGGTTACCGTGTACTATGAAGATGTGTAACACCACACACCCGTGCTGCCGACCTTGTGAGAACAGAGATTTTCTGTGCTGTCAGTACAGAACACAAAATCAGGTGGTCTTCCCACTGTCAGCACAGTACAGCACATACACAGCAATAGATTATAAACTGGAAGAACATTTAAGTTTTTATCCAGGGAATATATTCTCATAGGTCGCAGAAACAGGTTCAAATTGCACGCACGCGCAGTTGCGGGCATCGGTGTATCAGCTTATTTTATTTTTTATAAAATAACAGAAACTCTAAAGTTTTGAAGCACATATACTCAAAAAATTATTGATTATGAAATATTGTTAAATAACAATATTCCCAAAAGAGTAGAATATAGCTCAAACACTTAACAAACCTTGAAAAAGACATTCAAAAACATTTTTATTACAAAAAAATGCAACATTTCGAAATGTAAGATGTCAACAACATCGTCCTAAAACTTTTAGAATGGCTCATTAAGGTCATTTGTTAAGTTCCTGAAGTCAGATGGACCCCTTCGGAATTTTTCGTAATAATATAATTCATTAATCATCTCAGAGAGAAATATGTAAGGAATTTTTTGGTGGTAGCGAAGTTTAGATAAGTGGTCACGTAGTGTACACAATGTTGAAGACAGATGAGCGTAAGGCCCGGTTTCCATCAAAGCGGAGTGGAGAGGAGACGTGAAAAGCACATCTTTTTTGAATAACCGATCAGATTTCATTATTTACATTTCTCCTCTCCGCTCAGCTTCGGTGCAAACGTATTAAGCGGAGAGAAGAAGAGATGTTTAATTTTTCAAAAAAAATATGTTCCACGAGCGGGTAAACGGCGCATCAGAGCGGAGAAGTTTAGTGTGTAGCCGAGCGATTGCAGTTGCCATTACCCACGCTCAAAAGAACCGCTCCTCGTTACCTTCTAAAAATAATTTCGTTCCTCTTCTTCAAGCAATTTTAACTACAACTTTTTCAATGTCATTAAGTTTTCCTTTACTAGACGGCACTTCACTGATTTCGGGTTCACATCTCGGCTACACACAGCTCGCATCTCCTCTCCATTACGCATCTCCTCTTCGTTTTGGTGGAAACTGGGCCTAATTGTAAGTACTTGAAGTATTCTCAAACAATTTGTTGTAATGATCATGAGGACGGAGTTTATTAAATACTATGCAAAGTACAAAAAGGCACTGGCATATATTTTTATTTATAGGCATTTCTTCCAATTATATGTTCATATAGATCATCTTTTCATTTAATTGCAAGATTCTCAGAGAAATATAACATGAACCGAAGGCATTAGAGGATCTACGTGATCTGAATTCATTGAACAATATTATCGTTATTATTATGGACATCTAAAATAATTTATGTGGCCCTATATGCCTTGTTATAAGAGTGTATTCTTAGATGACGTATAATTTGTCTCCCTTATTCCCTCGTTGAAATATAATCGCGTCTAATGAAGTAGACTATTAATTTAAGTTTAGTCAGTAACAAGCTAAAATTAGGCCTGAAGTTTATCCTTAACTAGCCTACTTTAGAACTAACACCAGACTGATTGATGGTGTTATGTTACATTAACTAATTAAGATGTCTTGATGGGTTTATCACAATCGTCGCATAGACCAATATATTTATTTTTAGGTGTAATTTAAGGTATCGTACAATATTTTGGCGGTAAATTTACTATTTTACTGACAGGTCAAATGTTTCACCCACACACATATATAAGAGGATAGACAAAAGAAGACTGACCAAAAAGATTTATGAAGTATAGTTGATTGTGAAACCCGGTAGGGGTCGACCTTAACATAAGTATGTCAATCAGATCAAAGGCATCTTAAAGAAAGGACAGGTCAAGATTACCTGAAACCGGTGAGCATGTATGATAGCAACTATGAAAGTAGAAGAAGCGAAAGTTATATACCAGATCGTGACTAGTGGAAACATGTGATCTCTGTGACAGGTGCCGTGACTGTATGTATGAATGTCCTATGTTGTCTCAAGACTGATCTACCATTTTGAGTTCCAAATATATATTTGCCTTTCTTTATTAACACGTAATTTTAATAACTTTTATACGCCAAATTCATAATCAAGTCCCAATTGCACGAAAAGTTTTCACCTCAAATGCCAGAGTACATTGTCCTCTTTCTCTAATCTTATCTTGACTTTTGCGGGACCTACTATCGTCTATGTCGTCGACCCCAACGCAGTGTATTTCAAAAAGTATTTACATTTCGATGCACACACATATTTTTCCGAGTCATCGGATTTCTGACAGAGAAATAACTAACTCCGAATACGAGTCCGATGCTTTTAGCATATGTTGTGTGTGTGGTGTGTGTGTGTCTGTGAGTGTGTGAGTTAGTGTAATATGTTATGTGTGCGTGCGTGTGTCCCTCGGGATCATTCTCGCAATCACAGACGGAAAAACAGGCGAAAAACAGACAATATCAATTATTAGGTACCTATATGCAATGCCAAAATACCAGTGAATAGAGTTGACAATAAACGTGAATTTTTGGGAAAATATTTAAGCGCATGTCCGAGTGAATTTCCTTTTTAGTAGGTAGCACTGTTCTATTTTGTATACCGGTTTGGCACCAAGTAGGTTGTTAGATTGTCGCCGTTTGTTTCCAAGTCTTATCTTAATTAACCACTCGTCGCTTGCACTTATCTCGGTCTCAGACAAGTTCTTGTACTACAATAAATATACTAACCATCCGGCAACTTTTGAATACTTTGATGTAATACTGCAAAATCTATACTTCAGTTTTTTTTTATACCACATAGGTGGCAGACAAACACACGGCTCACCTGATGGAAAGTGGTTACCACTATCTATGAACGTGTGCAAAACCAAGGGAGTCACACTCGCGCTGTCAACTCTGTAAGCACAGAGAGATTCTGTGCCGTCAGTGTAAAAAACTAAGTAGGACAAATCTTTGGTCATCCCACTGACAGCACAAAAACTTTTCAGTGAGCTCTAGCTACCCTACTCACCGCCGGGAATACAACACGTTTCTTTGTTTATTTGTTGTTTATTTATTCATATATAAGTTCGTACATGTACATCTATAAAGACGATTTAACTGTGGAATCAGGAAAAACATTAAGGTATACCTATGTATGGATTATTTATGTTGCTTTATGGCAGTGAGTCGATTAAGTGTTTTCTTAATTTAATTTTTAACAAGTTTTTTCTAATTCCTGTCCTCATTTCTACAACTATGAACTACTGAATCGTATTAAAAAAATATTTTTTGGTAAATAACCCGTTTATAGGGAAGGTTATATCCGTTTATAGCGTTGCTGCTTCTCAAGGGAGCGAAGCAGTAACCATAAATGTCAACAAATCTGGAAATTTCCCAAACATTACTTGAAAAATAATAAATTGCATGTGTACACTGTTTTAAAGGGCTCCGGCACCATGACCACAGAGGAATAACAGCGTCGAAATTTTGGAACTTCAAACAATACATAGTAAAAATGACGATAACTTTGATAGTAACATAATTTAGTTATTGATAGTGGTTAATATAGCTGTTCTGCTATTTAAAAAGGTTGAAAACAAACATAAATATCTTCCATTTAAACTCGCCAAAACATACATGACAATACACAAATTCGCTAACGGAGCATATGTAGTGGGAAACAGAATTTTTCTATTTTTAGGATAGTAATCAGGTGCCAATGCAAGCGTATAGCGTATAGCGATTTAATGAATAACTCTTAAAATATTTCTGGCAAGGTTTTCCTAAGTTGTACGCTGATGTTGTAAGTTGATGACCCTCATGCCCATGCTGTATTTTTATTGTATTTGTGCCACCTCATCGATATAAATATTCAGAATAGAATATTGTACTACTTTACGGCATACATATGCTATGGAGAGGCGGCAGTGCATTCGACTGCTATGACAGGTTGCGCCGGTTTGGTTCCCGGTCAGTGCAAATATTTGTATGTTTTCTAATAACTTTAAAAAATAGTATACTCTAAAAATTAAGATTTAAAGTCATTCTGAATTTAAGTAATCACTTAAGTGACAAACAAGCAGGCCTACCTGATGGAAAGTGCTTATCGTAGACTATGGATATATTTGAAACTACATTTTTTTTATAATATATTTATATTACTATCAACTACTTTTTAATTTTTTATATTATATTTATTTATATATGAAGCTAACTTTCTTCTTCAACTTTATGGCAAAATGTGCTCGATTACTATATTTTTTATTTTCATCTTTTGTTGCACCACATTACAAGCAAATGAATAAAAAAATTGAATGAATTGTAGAGAGATCAAGACAGAGCGGGTTATGGTCCCGCTCTCTCCAGCACCTCACCTTTATCTCGTCCTCTTGACCCTAGTATATTATCTCACGGTCCGCTGAATCTAATGGTTTTCAGATGTCCTAATTTACGACAATACTATAATATGTCCCATTGAAGTCTAGATGCCATTGTTAACTCGTAAAGCTGGGCTCCTTGAAAAGTTTTTAGCTTTCTTTTATGGTTTTTAGTCTCACTGATAAAAAAGAAATTTAAATTTTCTTTAACATTGGTAAAATATAACTATTTTACTCCAGAAACCGTTGGTTTAAAGAAGTCCTTTAGACAGTATATTTTACTAATGGACCTGTCCTCACTTGGCACTGGAAATCTTTGTAAAATTTATTTGTGAAAAAGATTGTGTTAAACCCTCTCCAATGATAGATAAGTTTATCTTGTTCAGTGATTAGGATATTCTTTATTGTACACCATAAAAGTATTACAAGATAACCATTTGACAATAGTCATAATGCACAATATAAAAAATACTTCCAAGCAACCTTTGTAATATGGTATAGTACAATTATTTATAAAACGAGAAGGAAAAAAACATACATACATACATATAATCACGCCTATATCCCCGGAGGGTTAGGCAGAGGTGAATTAACACCCACATTTCACCAATAATTGTATTCAGTCCCACATACTTCGCCTTGCCTGATGGTAAGCTGAAGGCAAAGTCTCAGAAAAGGGGGTCACCATTACTTTTTTTTTTTTTTACGTGCGCAAAATCCCCACGGATACCTCCCCACCGGAGCCGGTGGAGGAGGTTATGTCGGACTCGAACCGACTAAAACGCACGCCGCCTGTGGGTCGTTTTGGTTGCCGAAGGTGAGGTTGACAGGCATATCCCTCGCACCCCGGCCGACCCGTGGCCATCTCTCATGATCTGGCCCTCTTCTCGGGTGTGGGGACTACAGAGTCCCCAACTCGTCCCCGGAAACGGGGAGGCGCGCCACGCGCGCCACCGCCGCGGCCTGCTTCTGCCAGGGTGACAGGCGGCTTCACCTGTCACCCCCAGGCCGGCGCTCATGGGGGGCGGAGGTCGTTCATCGACCTCCGACGCCCGAGTTGCCTTCGTACGCGGGCAGCTTGTCTTGCGATCCTTCGTCGCTCCCGCTGCCGCTCCCGCCCCGCCTCCTCCTTCACGAGCATTACTTGCTCGCAGATGGAGGCGCCGGCCGCCCACGCATCCGCGCAGCGAACCATCGCCGCGAGCAAGGTGGAGAGCGTGAGAACCCTCACTCCCAGGGCCGCCACAAGCTCCCGCCTCGGCGTCTCCCACGAGGGGTCACCATTACTTACACATACCATGTGACAATGGTGACACTCAGCTTGAAGGCCTCATCATATGCTTTTTCACGCCCCGCTTAAAGGACCCGGGACTGTAGGAAGAAGGAAACATGTGAGCTGGTAATGAATTCTAGGCCTTAATGGTGCGACAGAGGAAAGAGTCACCGAACCACTTGGTTCTTGATCGTATGTTCTGCATCGTGTGGAAAGAAAAAAAACATACATACATACATACATATAATCACGCCTATATCCCCGGAGGGTTAGGCAGAGGTGAATTAACACCCACATTTCACCAATAATTGTATTCAGTCCCACGGACTTCGCTTTGCCTGATGGTAAGCTGAAGGCGTAGTCTCAGAAAAGGGGGTCACCATTACTTACACATACCATGTGACAGTGGTGACACTCAACTTGACGGCCTCATCATATGCTTTTTCACGCCCCGCTTAAAGGACCCGGGACTGTAGGAAGAAGGAAACACGTGAGCTGGTAATGAATTCCAGGCCTTAATGGTGCGACAGAGGAAAGAGTCACCGAACCACTTGGTTCTTGATCGTATGTTCTGCACCGTGTGCGGGTGACATCTAAGACCTGTACGTGTTGTCCTGTGTAGGAAAGGGGAGGGTGGGACTAATTGGAAGAGCTCCTCAGAACACTCACCACTTCTTGTGGCCACCTTCCTATACTTCATCATCAGACCAGCTGGTGCTCCATGACCCCATATTATAGTATTGTCATCCAAACTAAACGTGTAGTTACGATAAATTTTATTTCAATCGGTTGAGGCTTTTACATTCGTCGCAAGATTTAACCCGAACATACATGAATACATACAAAATTTTACCCAAAATACAAAAGAGCCACGTCAAGGTCATCTTATTTTTACCAGTTAGGTAGCAGATAAGCACGCGGCCGACCTGATGGAAAGTGGTTACTGTGGCCTATGGACATGTGTAACATCAGGGGCGTTACACTCGTGATGCCAACCCTGAAGAAACCTTCTAATACCCCTATTGAAGAACCTCATATTGTAGACGCTTGTGAAAACCACAGCAGGCAGTTCATTTCACAGCTTGAGTGTGCGGGGGATGAAATTTCCTTCATACCGCACTGCGCGCACCGTCTCAGGACGCAATAAGTGAGAATGAATTCCCTGTCTGGCGAGTGGTGCGATAATAGAATGTAGCCTATACCATACTTATACCATGATCGCGTTAATTCACGCTAACATTATTGTATTTCATGGAACGCGAGAGTTTAAAAGTTAGTAAGTAATATTACTAGTTCTCAGTAGGATACTAATGCAAGCTCCTGAACACTACCGAGGCACTCGTAGTAGTCGGCAACTCTATTAGAACTTGGTCCAGCCTAGGTTGAAGTCAGAACAACGGAGAAATATGACGAACGTTGATTGTATTTCTACACAATTGACTTTAAAACTTGAATACACTGTGTTCTGAACATGGTGGTATTGTTTAAAATTTGCACTTAATTAAGACATTCTTTTTCATCCTACGATTTTTTCAGTTTATAGGCGCGTTTGACAGGTCTTCGATATTCTTCAGTGGAGCGACTGCCATCTGACTTCGACAACCATTTGACGATTACGAAGAATTATAATTATAGATAGACGTTCTTATGACAAACGAGACCGACAGCTTAACATACTATCCGAGGCATAATCAGAACAATATTTTACTACTAAAATAGACATCTTCATGTAGGTATACAAATATTTGCATTTATTTATTTATTTAGATTTACCAACATTTGTTTACACTGTTACAAGCTACAGAAATTACATTAAGTTAGATATGAATCGAGTGTGACAAATAATTATAGGTAAATACTACATGCTATATAAAACTAGGTACTGACATATATATTATTGTTGCCTTTCCCTTTCTGTCACAAAGATATGTACACCACACAGAAGATTTTTAAAAGAGGTAAAATGGAGCGTCACGTACATAAAACAATCTAACAATCTTTATTATTATAATATTCTAATAATGTGGATCGAAACTTGAGTAGCGAGTCTGCATAAATATCCACAATATCACTACTTTCATTTGCTGACCTAGAGAACCTCGGGATCGGCGAGTTAGCGCCATAAGCTGTTCTACGTAGTGGTGGGTAGAAGGGAGTGATACAATTACGAGGGTATCTGGCGGGCACTCGAACATTAATCTTGCTTAGCAATTCTGGGCAACTAAGTAAAAAAACGTTATCATTAAAATCTCTACGATCTGACAATGACATCATTCCAGACTGCATGAGTCTTGCGTGGTAGCTAATCCTTTTATTAGTGAAGTTACGGTATGATAAATGCCATAAAAATCTTACCAGTCACGTTCATTACCTCCACGTCACAGCAGATGTTATTGATTTCACTCCGATATTGAAAGCACGTAATGTATTAATGAAGTTAAAATTAATCACAATAATACAGCGCGTCAAAATCAGAGTTGAGTCAACCGTTAATATTTAAATCATTTAATTCATGACCCAACAACCCTTTTAAAACTTGGTTTATTCTGTCAAAAATGTATGATACCAAAATACACACAACTTTCAACTAAATTTAAGTGTATGAGCGACCCGGGCTTGACTTAATTCTTGCGGATTATTACACTTTCTAAAATTTTATTAAATAGCTATGTGATTTTGACGATGTGTGATTTGATAAGTTTTACGTTTTGTTTTAATTTGTTCTGTATTATTAAGAGTAGTGTTTTAGTTTTTGTACAGTTCTAGTTATTTTTTAAATTAAATAAATAAATAAATATTCTACAATATTCTGCACAACGCTATCTGGACCAATGGTAAGCATAGCTTAACTAGAATCCGCGTAAACATAGTTTGATACTTTTTTGTAAATACCTACATATTATACATAGAAAGACCTAGACCAATGCCAATATAAATATTTTTGTATACAAATATTTGAACTGAGCGGGAATCGAACCCACGCCTCCTGCATAGCAGTCGCGTTCAGTACCGCTTATAATAATAAATTATAATAGATACAATTAATAATGTAATAATTGTATTTCAATTAAATCTTTGACATTGGTTTTGGAGCACTTAAAAATATCGCATACTTACTAATGATGTTAATACCAAATTATGTTATTGATTTCTATATAACCGCGGTAGCCTAGTGGTATGGGTAATGGACTGCTGAGACGAGGTCTTGGGTTCAATCCCAGGTTTTATAATGACACACACCAATGACTTTTCGATGCTTTTCGAAGTGTGTATTTATCGCAGGTTACCTGTTACATTGGTACCTAAACATAAACTGACGAATGTGGGTGCTAGCACCTCTGCGTACCCCTTCGGGGATATAGGTGTGGGTTTATGTTATGTTTATGTATATATTAATATCATTCAAACTAAACGTGAGTACCAAATTTCAAAACAATCAGTCAATAGGCAGGGATGAATACCAATATTAAGATCATTTAGAGCAATTTGCTTGTCAAGATCGATCTTTTGTTACTAAATATATTTCGTTAATGATGTTATGAGACAAACAAAAATAGTCTGACACTAACGATAGTGACAGACAGAAGTGTGATAGGATCTCAATTTACGCAAATAGACGGATGACGTCAAAGGTTACCGACGAAATCTAAATATCGTACATATTGTAATGATTTATTCAGAAACAAATATATATTATCTACTCTCTCTTCTTTATCTTACTTTATAATACCGCGGCTATAATAACTTCGTGTTGTGTTCCCAGCGGTGAGTAGGGTAGCCAGAGCTCACTGGAGAATTTGTGCTGTCAGTTGGTGACTACAGGTTTGTCCTGCTTTGTCTTCTACACTGACGGCACAGAAACTCTGTGCTTACAGGGTCGGCAGTGCGAGTGTGGCTTGGTGTTACACACGTCCATAGGCCACGGTAACCACTTTCCATCAGGTGGGCCGTGCGCTTGTCTGCCACCTAAGTTGTATACAAAAAAAAATCTTAGCTAGTCGCATCCGAAGCTTTTCGGCGTCTGGGGTCCGCTTTACCTATCTAACTAATAATTTGGCTTCGATAATTTCCGTAAAGCGATTGACCTCCACTACCCAAAGGTGATATGGAAGCATTGCAGTGAGACTGGTTGTTGGTTTTTTTAAAGCTCCGACTACCTTTCTATTTTTTTTTATTGTGCGTAAAATCCCCACGTATACCCTCACGACCAGGGCTGGTGGGGGAGGCTATGTCGAACTGGAACTGACTAAAATGCACGCCAATTGTGTGGGCAGCAGCTTGCCTAAGGTGAGATTATCTGAGACATATATTTCGCACCCCGACCAGCTTATAGGAAAAAATGTTGTGACCATATTTAGCCCACTGTACCCCTACACCTGCACAATTGCTAACCTGAATGAAACGACAGAAGGTGCGGTCAATGTTGCCGAATTTTGTCCTTGGCGCATTTAGCTTCTTTTTTATAATTTAATTGTTGCCATTGACACGAAGAAGAAGAAGAAGACCAGAAAACAAAACAAAAAAGTACAATCATGTACAACTATAGACTTATATTTTTAAGGAACCACCACCCACATATCACAGGAATGTATTATCGAGCCTAAGAGCCTAAGAGCCTAAGAGCTATTCCAGACACCTATCGTACTGACATGATTGATTAACAAACATTCACACATCTATATAACTTCCCACTTTATGAGAAGCGGCAGCGGGTCTAAACTTGGAGGTCGTATGAGAACGGATTATATTATATACCATTATATATAAATATTATACAAAACAGTGGAATAACTTCTGCTGTGGATTTCCAAGCGACTACAATAATATAGAATACCGCGGTTATAATAACTTCGTGTTGTGTTCCCAGCGGTGAGTATGGTAGCCAGAGCTTACTGGAGAATTTGTGCTGTCAGTGGGATGACTAGAGGCTTGTCCTGCTTTGTCCTCTACACTGACGGCACAGAGGCTCTGTGCTTACAGGGTCGACAGCGCGAGTGTGACTTCTCTGGTGTTACACCCGTCCATACGACCACTTTCCATCAGGTGGACCGTGCGCTTGTCTACCACCTAAGTGGTATATTTTTTTATTTTTTTTTATACCACTAAGTTGGCAGACAAGCACACGGCCCACCTGATGGGAAGCGGTTACCGTGGCCTATGAACGTATGCAACACCAGAGGTGTCACACTCGTGCTGCCGACCGTGAAGAAACCTTCTGATGCCCCTCTTGAAGAACCCCATATTGTAGGCGCTTGGGAAAACCGCAGCAGGGAGGTCATTCCACAGCTTGAGTGTGCGTGGGATGAAGTTTCTTTCATACCGCACAGTGCGTACCGTCTCAGGTCGCAATGTGTGGGGATGAATTCCCTGCCTATGGCGAGAGGTGCGATGATAGAATGAAGCTACGGGCATCATGTCAAACAATTCATCTGAGCACAAACCATTGTATAGGCGGTAGAACACACACAGTGAGGCAAAATCCCTCCTAAGGCTAAGAGGTTCCACTCTACCTGCGAGTATGGGATTGTCAACCAGCCTCAATGCCCGTCTTTGCAACGAGTCGAAGGGGTCAAGCTGGTATGCAGGTGCTCCAGCAAAAAGGTGACAGCAGTACTCCATGTGAGGCCGGACCTGTGCTTTATAAAGAAGGAGTTGCTGCCCCGCAGTGAAGTACTGCTTCGCCCTGTTGAGCACTCCGAGTTTTCTTGATGCCAACTTAACCTTGTCCTGCAAATGACTTCGGTATTGGACGTCGCTGGAGATATCGACACCAAGGATCCCGATAGTCGAGGAGATGGTAAGCGGTGTGCCCAGGAATTGCGGCGCTACAGTGAATGGGGTTTTCTTAGCGGTGAATACACATACTTGTGTCTTAGTGGGGTTGAATTGGACTAGGTTTAGTCGTCCCCAATCGGATACTCTAGAGAGAGTAGTCTCGATTTTAGACACAAGTTGTTCGCGACTCTTCTCCACCTCGGACTGAGGGATATTTGCACGGCCCGTGTAACACGTGTCCCCGGTACTGTCGTCCGCATAACAATGAATGGAGCCATCAGACAGCATGTCATTGATATGCAGCAGAAACAGCGTCGGAGACAACACGGAGCCTTATGGGACACCAGCGTTTATGTTCATGCGGTCCGAGCAGCTACCGTCGACGACAGCTTGGATGCTTCTGTTGGACAAAAAGCTGGCGATCCATTCGCAAAGTCCCTCGGGGAGTCCATAGTACGGCAACTTCGCAAGAAGACCTTTGTGCCAGACCCGATCGAAGGCCTTCGCTATATCGAGGCTGACCGCTAGTGCCTCACCCCGACTCTCGATGGCTTGCGACCACCGGTTTGTGAGATACACAAGAAGGTCACCGGTTGAGCGACGGTGGCGAAAGCCGTACTGTCGGTCGCTCAGTAGATCGTTTCCTTCAAGGTATCTCAGGAGCTGTGTATTAATGACACGCTCCATAACCTTCGAGAGTAGGGAGGTTATAGCGATAGGCCTGTAATTGGTCGGATCTGTCCTGTCACCTTTCTTAGGTACAGGGTGCACGAATGCGGTCTTCCACGAGGCTGGGACCTGCCGCGCGGAGTATGAGAGTGCGAAAAGGCGTGTAAGTACAGGGCACAGGGGTTCTTTAAGAAGCCCTTCTGGAAGAACTCCTTATTGTATTGAATGAAATTTTAAGCATTTAGTTTGCTAACTATTCGAAATCGATTTAGATAGAAAAAATTTAAACGGTCGCCGTAAGACGGATATATGTACAGAAGAATGTGGATGGGCGAAGGTTCGGTGGCTTAGCGGTCAGAGCGTTCCCCCTGTAAGGAAAAGATCGCGGGTTCGAATCACGCCTAGACCGTTTTAATTTTTTCTATCTAAATTGATCCTCATTGTATTGTATTACAAGATTTCTACAAGTTCAGCACGCCTCTGGTATTGCACACGTCCATAGGCCACGGTAACTATATTCCATCAGATGAACCTTGTCTACGCCTATGTGGCATAACAAATACAGACGCCGGAGTAAAAACTGTGCAATAACCTAACGAGATATATTAACTACTCAATTCTTAGTTCTGTGAGATATAGTTCTTGATTCGACACCTAAGTTCCAAGTTACAGAGTTTGAAGCGTCTTACTCACAGTAAGAACACAAGACCAGTTCTTTGTGATTGATGGTCTTTTGAAGATTAATTATCATGCACCAGCTGTGTTCAAGCGTACTTTAAGAACAAAATTTGTATTTAAAGTACGCTTAATGGAGTCCAAACTTTAAAAAATAACATATTCAAACTGAAGCGACAAATTTTTTAAAGTAAAATAATTTAAATTTTAAAATGTAGCCACAAAACGTGTTTTATTAGAAATATATAATATCCGATTAAGAGCAGTAGACTATAAAAAAGACTCGAACTAAAAAATAAAATAAATAAATATACCATGGGATTAATGCTCTATAAAAATCAACATCGAATTTTATAAATTTAGAAACGCGTTTCAGGGTTATACAAAATAAACTTATACAAAACAACCTTAATTTTTTTATAGTCATTTATTTTCAAGTGTTTTATATCATCAATTCTTGATAAGTGTGAAAAACTCATTCCTCGCACCGTCAAACCATATCTACAATGTAATTTTCAAATAATGTATGGGAATTAGCCGGATTTTTTTACATTTATGGTCACTACTCCTCTGTCTGGTATAGTAGAGTGATGATATTTAGCCCATAACCTTCCTCGATCAACGGGCAATTCAACACAAAATTATATTATACTAGCTGACCCACCCCAGCTTCGCCCGGGGTATATTTTGAAGCTTCATATCCCTTTGAGCCCGTATGTTTTAGTCATCAAAATATGTATGAAAAATTGCCGGATTTGTTAACATTTATTATCAATGCTCCGCTCTCTTAAGTGATAGCGTTATGATATATAGCCTAAAACCTTCCTCGATAAATGGACTACCCAACACTGAAAGAATCATTCAAATCGGACCAGTAGTTCTAGAGATTAGTGCGTTCAAACAAACAAACAAACTCTGCAGCTTTATAATATTAGTATGGATTATTTTTTCCATTATACCTAGTAGCTCCTGAGATGATCGCGTTCAACCAAACAAACTCTTCAGTTTTTTAATGTTTCTTAGTATAGATTAACTATAAGGTACTAAAGGTGAATGCACTTCATCACTAACGTTATCTCCAGGAAGATTATGGACATCGATTTACTTAATGTTGATGGAGTGGTGAGACGTCATTGCGGGCGAATGTCTGAGCTGTCGGCCGCGTCCTGAGTAATAGCTGTTCCACAGACGGTACAAAAGCTTTCACTGGAGCTCTATGGATAAGCCAACCAATAAATCAATATTTTCGAAGTTGGTGTAGCTATGAACTTTAGACTCCAAAACTACTGAAACTTAAACGGACTCAATTAAATATTATTTAAAGGGAGATATTAAAGTAAACGAAAGGTAAGACGCCAACTAGCCAGATGGACGGACGACCTTAAAAAGGTGGCTGGGACAGACTGGATGCGAAAGACGGAGGATCAGGACAGGACACTGGGAGAGGCCTATGTCCAGCAGTGGGCTACGGTGGGCTAATTGATTGAGGTATTATATATTCTAAAACATTATTCACGCCGCTATCGAGATCAAAAGTAAGCATAGCTTAACTAGCTTGTGTTATGGAATATAGAATCCGGATAAACATACTTAGATACTTTTTATTGTAAATACATACATATTAGACATAGGAACACCCAGGATAATGCAAATATGCATATTCATGCATACAAATATTTATACTAAGCTGGATTCGAACCCGCGCCCCCTGCATAGCAGTCAAACGTTCTACCGCAACGCCACAGAAGCCGTAATATTGTTCAATAAATCTATAGATTCAGATATTATCTACATTGGTAATATACAACAGAAACTTTGATTCGCGTTAAACCGTGTGTAAGATGTTACATTATTGATTTCTAATAGGGCGGTGTTTTGCCGATCTATCGACCTGGAGAATGAGAAACTGCAGCTGAATTGATCTAGTGTTTCTTTTTTATTTTTTGAATTTAAAATCTTTCGGTTTAATGTACCCCCACCAGTTCGTAAGAGGTTAATACGAAGCTCATAGCTAACAACCACCATCTTTAAATCATATCAAGTTTATTATCATACAACTTCTGAATCCGTGAAAAAGTAACAGACAGCTAGACAGACAGAATTACTTTCGCTTTTATATTAGTTTAGATACTCAATATTCTTTTCATTCATTTTTATTCATTGGTGTATATAATTCGTTTCATTGATCCGTGCGAGTATTTGTGGAATGCTGCCGAGAAACGCGCTATGCCGCCATGTCATACGTCACTCTTTCCCCGTTCCGGGCCCTGACAAAAACGGGAACGTAATCAATTATCTTCTTTCTCGGGGTAAACTTATCTATAGTATGTCGTTTTCACTTTTTTATTTACTGTGGAGTAACTCTGGGATAACTTGCGTTGATTTTCAGTAAGCGTTTAAAATGAGACCCGAGACTACGTGCCATTGTAGTCGGCTCTAGATTAGCATAACCACTTCCGCTGGATATTTTTTTTTATACCATTTAGGTGGCAGACTAGCGCACGGCCCACCTAATGGAAAGTGGTTACCGTGGCCTATGGACGTGTGTAACACGAGAGAAGCCATACTCGCGCTGCCGTCCCTGTAAGCACATAGTTTCTGTGCCGTCAGTGTAGAGGACAAAGCAGGACAAGCCTTTTAGTCATCCCACTGACAGTACAAATTCTCCAGTGAGCTCTGTCTACCCTACTTACCGCTAGGAACATAAAACGAAGTTATTATAACCGCGGTATTTTGTAGGTCGGAGGTACTTCCGTGAAGATTTCCACTTGAAAAAATAGGTTTATAATAATATTCAGGGGAATTAACGCGATCATGTTATCCTATACTCCATTCAATTGGTACATTATTAAAGGTAAACCATCTTGTAGCGACTTCTTATATAAAAAAACTAAATATTATTAACAAATAAATTAGACTTTTTACGTGCGCAAAATCCCCACGGATACCTCCCCACTAGAGCCGGTGGAAGAGGTTATGTCGGACTCGAACCGATTAAAATGCTCGCCGACTGTGGGTCGTTTTGGTTGCCGAAGGTGAGGTTGACAGGCATATCCGTCGCACCTCGGCCGACCCAATAAATTAGACTAACTACATACATACCTATAATCATGCCTTTATCCCTGGACGGTTAGGCAGAGGTGAATTACCACCCAAATTTCACCAATCATTGTATTCGGTCCCGCGCAATAGGACGTGAGCTTATTGCCGTTTTCCGGGCACTAATGTTGCCTTGAGCCATGTATCTGAGGCTGAGTCTGGGCTGTATATATCTGTCTGATGTTAAACAACTCTATCCCTTAGTCGCCTTGTACGTCACCGCATGGGAAGAGATGGGTTTATCCAAAATCTACACTGCCGGCAGTCACGCGGAACTGACTAGTGATTCAATTACGGTTTTCAGTCTATAAAATGAGATTTTTAAACAGAAAAAAAAAAATATTATTAGGTATGTTTTTAAATGAAACATATTAAAGAGTCACATCAAAATTGTTTACGTTTAGTTTAGTACCTAACCGAATGGAGTATAAGTACATTACTTTATATATCGATTGTAGTTGTTTATTTATTTATTTATTTATTAATTCATTCATTACAAATATGGGTTACATAAAGGTGTTATATCCAGTAGGTACATAGTTTCGCCATATTCTACCATAATAGGCATGCAATTCTAATAGCTAAATCAGTAAATGTGTTATCGTTCAAAACTCATTCGTTCGTTACAAATAGTCATTTCAAAGTTGGCTTAAAGGCTAGAGTCAGCCAGTAACCAGCTGGAGATTAAGGAGGAAACGGTGGTCAGTGTTGCCGTTAGAAAAAAGAAATATAAATATTTGTAATATTTTGGTTTGTATATATTTGTATAGGGACACACAGATCCCAAGGTCATCGCACAGAATGAAACAATTGAAACAAACAAAAAGAAATCAATGGCTGAAATAGTACAAGAAGGTGAATGGAAGCGTGAAAAATATAATGATGAGTGGATTAGAGTCCAAAGGCGAAAACACAGGAACCGTTTCGCGGTGAACAGAGGGAAAGCCCAGCTGGACACCAGCGTGAACTTCAAGGCTGCTGAAATAAAGGTACCTCTTTATATTTATAATGTGGCTAAGGATGTCTCCGTGTGTGACATTACAAAATACGTTACGAGTAAGTCCAATCTCAATATTAGAGTTGAAAAGGTCAATATGAAAACGGAAAAAGAGTACAACTCCTACAAAATATTCGTACCTAAAGATAACGTGGAACTATTTCTACAAGATGATTTTTGGCCGGTTGGAATACATTATCGGCGGTATGTAGATTTTAGTTACAAAAATAGGTCTGAGACTGCATTGTCTTCAAGTGTAAAAAAAAAAACAAATAAATAAATCATGACAACTGCCAAACTCGTAACGTTCAACTGTAAGAATGTTAAAAGGGAGATAGATGCTGTAAGACGTCTCTGTCAACAAGTGGACCTAATAGCGCTACAGGAGACATGGTTAAGGCCTCACGACCTGCCTTTCTTGGAGACCATAGACAGCAATTTTGCTTACACGGCTACCTCGGCGATGGACCCGGCCACTGTGCAGCGGGGACGACCACATGGAGGCCTGGCCTTCCTCTGGCGTAAAAGTGCTTTCCCCATCGTATCAGTTGTGGAGTGTAGTAGTGCACGACTAGCGGCTATTAAAATTACGCTCAGCGATAGGATTTTCTTAGTACTTACAGTACATATGCCCTGGGATAGTAGTGATAATTTATTAGAATTTACAGAGTGCCTAGGCGAAATAAATGCGATAATTGAAAATAATAACATTGAGTCTGTTTTTGTAATGGGGGATTTTAATGCGCACCCGGGTGAATTGTTTATGCGCGAGTTGTTGTCATTCTGTGCGGATCAGTTGTGGGCGTGTGTAGACATGAACGCCCTGCCGTCGGACACGCACACATTTATCAGTGATGCACACGGGAGCCTGCGGTGGCTCGATCACTGCATAGTGACCGAAGCGGCGTTGCCCGCCGTTATCAGTGTGTCGGTATTGCATGACTCATATTGGTCGGACCATTTACCTGTCATGTTAGAATGTTGTTTTAATATAATTCATACGATCATAACGAAACCAATTTCACAAGTCAATAAAACTATTTGGGGAGAACGGGATGCAGTTCAAATTGATAAATATCATAGTTATTGTCATTTACACTTAAAACATATTGACTTTAATTTAGAATTTAATAATTGTTGTGATAAAATGTGTAATAAAGATAGCCATTTAAAACTTTTAGATGAAATGTATAATAACATTGTAAGTGTACTTGTGACTGCGGCTGAATGCAGTTATAATGACAAAGCGATTGGACGGCGCAGACATAAACATGTTATCGGGTGGAATAGGTACGTCCGTGACGCGCACGGGCGGGCCCGGCTTGCGTACAAAACTTGGTTACTGAGCGGTAGGCCTACATGTGGCGCGACTTTTACTGGTATGACCGAATCCAGAAGAATTTTTAAGTCCAAGTTGAAATGGTGCCAAGCCCACCAAAACCAAATAAAAATGGACATGTTAGCTAAACATCACCTAAATAAAGATTTTAGTAAATTCTGGAAATCAACTAATAGGCTGTGTCCCGGGCCGGGCCTGCCGGTGAGCGTTGAGGGTGTGTGCAATCCGTGCGGGATAGCGAACCTGTTCCGCCAACATTTTGAAATAAAGTCACCTTTAAATTCTCAGCCATTTCCTGTGCCTGATTCTGAGGCCGTCTGTGCCGAGCGCGACGTAACTTTTACGACAAAACAAGTCAGGACCATAATAAAGAGCATGGTGAGGGGTAAGTCACCCGGACACGACGGTCTCAGCATCGAGCACCTACAGCATGCGGGGGTGCACTTGCCTCGCGTTCTCTCAATGTTTTTTAATTTATGTGTGGGTCATTCATACATACCCGGTGAATTAATGCGAACAGTTGTGGTACCGATAGTCAAAAATAAAACTGGTGACTCTTCTAGATTAGCCAATTATAGGCCTATTTCGTTGGCAACAGTGATTGCTAAGGTGCTGGACAGTCTGCTTGAAGGACAGCTAGAACAACATTTATTATTTAATGATGCTCAATTCGGGTTTCGGCCCGGATTGTCAACAGAGAGCGCAATCCTTTGTCTCAAGCAGACTGTGCAGTACTATACAGCAAGAAATACGCCTGTTTACGCGTGTTACCTGGACCTATCAAAGGCGTTTGATCTGGTGTCATATAGAGTGCTATGGGGAAAAATGGAACGAGATACAAGTGTGCCGTCGGAAATAATTAATCTGTTCAAATATTGGTATGACAACCAACAAAACCGTGTAAGGTGGGCTGAATTCTATTCGGCAGAATACAGGTTGGAGTGTGGCGTTAGGCAGGGAGGGTTAACCTCGCCCACACTTTTTAACCTGTATATGAATGGTCTGATCGATGAGCTCAGCGGGACCGGAATCGGGTGTCATATTGATGGTATTTGTATTAATAATATAAGCTATGCTGATGATATGGTTCTGTTGAGCCCATCGATCAGAGGCCTCAGGACACTTATTAAAATTTGTGAATCCTACGCCGAGGCGCACGGGCTCAAATATAACGCACTCAAGAGCGAGTTCATGCTTTTCAAAGCAGGTAAGAAAGATTTTCACAGAATACCACCAGTCATGTTGTGTGGTACACCGCTAAAAAGAGTTGCTAATTTTAAGTATTTGGGCCACTGGGTCTCGGAGGATTTAAGAGATAACGCTGACATTGAGAGGGAGCGCAGATCGCTGGCTGTCCGATGTGGCATGCTGGCCCACAGGTTTGCACACTGTAACAGGCAGGTAAAGCTGACGCTTTTCAAAGCGTTTTGCCAGTGTTTTTATACGTGCAGCCTGTGGACGGGCTTTACGCAGAGGGCATACAGCGATCTGCGTATTCAATACAACAACGCGTTCCGGGTGCTGATGGGACTGCCGCGTTTTTGTAGCGCATCTGCCATGTTTGCCGAGGCAAACGTAGACAGTTTTTCGGCGATCATGCGCAAAAGAAGCGCCTCACTCTTACGCCGTACCCGCGGCAGTCCCAATACCATCCTTAGAGCGTTGGTTGATCGGTGGGACTCCCCGATTCTGGGGCGGTGCATAAAACTACATGCAATAAAGTCTGACACAGTCCCCGGATCGGGGTGGCGCACCCAAACTATTTAATTGTATTTTTACCTACTAACATTAGTTGTAAGTTTAACTAACAAATATGGAAGAATTTCTGAAATAAACGTTATATTATTATTATTATTATTATATCTATACTAACATAATAAAGCAGAACAGTTTGTTTGTTTGGACGCGAATTGCGAATCTCAGGCACTACTGGTTCGAATAGAAAAAATATTTATAGGTTTTAGGCTACTATTTAAGGGAGCGGAACAATGATAACAAAATATCAACAAATCCGGCAGATTTTCATACATTATTTGAAGAGGGGTGATATGAAATTTCTAAATATGACGAGAGAAGCTGGGGTAGGTCAGGAGGTTAAGGAGGTAGGACACGGCGGTATTTCCGCCCAATTGAGCAGTCCGACTGGGGAAGTACCTCCGCCCTACAGAATACCGCGGCTATAATAACTTCGTGTTGTGTTCCCAGCGGTGAGTAGGGTAGCCAGAGTTCACTGGAGAATTCCTGCTGTCAGTGGGAAGACTAAAGGCTTGTCCTGCTTTGTCTTCTACACTGACGGTATAGAAACTCTGTATTTACAGGGTTGGCAGTGCGACTTTGACTCCTCTGGTGTTACAAACGTCCATAGGCCACGGTAACCACTTTCCATCAGGTGGGCCGTGTGCTTGTCTACCACTTAAGTGGTATAAAAAAGCATATAAAATTACTGTAAGTAACTGTAATTAATCAACTGTGATGTGCTGCAGTGAGTTAAAATAAAAGCATTTCCTCCATTTTCTTTCTTTTCTAACATCTCGAATTCGTTAAAATTAGTTATAATTCAACATCCAACACACGTTTTTAAACTATTCAATTTACAAACTCCCAAAGCTGTAAAAGCAAAACTTTTAAATCGTACCGTTCGGTTTGGCGGGTATCTGGTCCTAAATCCACTAAAAGAAAAGCTAAAAGCTAGGCAAGTAGGTTTGGCCTTCATCCGGGTGTTTAGGTGCCTGTTTAAGTGCTTATGCCCGGATTGAATACTACATTTACAATGGTTAGCAAAAGTTTTGTTTTCTCAGCGGTGGTCATTTTAACTGTTTGTGTTTTGGAAGGGAATTATTAAAAAACCTGAACATTCAAATAAAACCCCTCTCTAATGGATTCAATCGCGATCTTTTTGGTATCATTTTTTAGTCACCCCGGGACCATGGATGCTGAAAAGTAGCCGAAACGTTGGGCTAAATGTAAAAAATACTTCAAATTAAAATCTAATACAATTAACTTTATATAATATATTAATTAAATATTTTAGAAACAAAAATATTTAGGAAAATTTTAATATAATAATCCCGAAATGTTAGGAAAAAATCATCAAAAGAAACCTTTGAGAATGCCGCGAGGCGAAACCGGTCAGGTTAAAAATAGAATTTTGTGAAAAAGTACAAAGTGTCTAATTCAACATAATTATGTAATCATAAATGAATCGCGATAGAATTAGTTAAATGTGGTTTTATTTCAATGAGTGATATTCGCAGGCATACCTTAATATGGTTATATTTTATAACAATTTCCATATCATTAAAACGTTTGTGAGTCTATTCGTGTGGTGGTAAAAAAGAATACAACCACACCACCCTATCTCATCCGACGGGTGTGATCAGAGGTGACTAACGGAAAAATACGAAAGTGATATTACTTCAAGAGAAGGAAAATTCTGTACCAACCCATTTGGTCGGCGTGGGAACAGTTGGCCAAAGCCTCCCAATATTGAGAGAGTCCTATATCCAGCAGTGGACTGCGATGGAATAATTGAAAGATTGTGAGTTTGACGTTGTAGGGGATTATTTTTAGATCAACATACCCGATTTTGAAAATTCTTTCGCTAATAGAAAACCACAATATTTATGATGCCTATATTATATATGCCTATAATATTAATCTGGAAAATGAAAACAAGGTTAGAATTACATGCGGCTGAAATCATGGAAAACAGCAATATTATAATATAACCTTTATACACGACGTACCTTTTTATATATTTTCTTTCTTTTTTCAAATATCTTTTTTCTATTTTAATAATAATAATAATTTATTGCTAGAAACGCGGTATGTTACATTGGTGTTACAAGAAAACAAATTCAGGTTCAGATCAATTAAATTCGATTTTGTTTTTCTATTGTTCTTGTCTGTCATATAAATAAATTAAGCTAAGTTTTTTTTATATTCCTGGTTTTGCCTTAGTATAATCAGCATTATAATATGATTCAGTCCTTCATTTATAATCATTATAAAAAAATTCGAATGTTCAAAAATTCTCTTTAACAGTTACGCATTAAGGAATCCAACTTGATGAATGACCGACCTTAAGAGATCAATATGAAACCCCACTAATGGTAGCTATTAGGTCTCCAGATTGCAGCACATCTTCACTTTACGTGTCGTAACCTAAACTACAGATTTCTCGATCAAGTCTTCAGAGTGCCAGCTTTTAAGTGAGGTTGATTTGTACACGAGAATTTTGGTGAGATCTTTTCATTTTCTCATACATACATATAGTTACTCGTCTTTCGCAGTAGGGTAAACAGAGACCGCATGCTTGTTCCTGCTACGATACTGGTATACATCTTTCGCTTCTTCTACTTCCATAATTGATTTCATACATCATACATGCTCGTCAGTTTCAGGTACTCCTGACATGTCCTTTTTTATAAAATGACTTCGATCTGATTGCCCATCCAGACTCGCTTCAAAAATCTGTTTCATCAGTCTTATTTCATCCATACTCTCCACGTGTCCGAACCATCTAAGTATTCCTTTCTATATTTTAGTCACTACATCTTGAACCGCACTTTAATGTTCCCTCATTACGCAGTTCCTCATTTGATCTGTCAACTTCACTTCTCAGACTGCTTATATCCACGGCATTTGGTTTACTTTCATACTCTTTCTTCAAAACCTTACATTCACTGCCATACATTAATGTAGATACGAGCCATGCGTGTCTCTTTTCTCATGTTGCAATTTTATTAGTCTGACCAGTTTCTGTGCCAAGTGATTTTGCAATTTGGCATACAGCTATCTATTTGTAAGCTTCAATTCCATTGTCGGTTATTGGTTCCAAATGCATTTGTGGCAAACAACTATAGTTAACATGAGTTATGTGAACTCAATTTGTGAATGTATCGTGTCCGACATATATTTTGTAAAATTTGATACGAGTATTTTTGGAAGTTTATGCGAAAATGACATTGAAATAAAATTATTCTTTACAGTAGCAATTGCGATTTATTTACACTGATATTTGTTTCGGATCATCATAAAATCATGTCAGCCTGTTTTGTCTCTTAAAGTCTACAAAGGCACAAACGTCATTCTATCAGTGAGTCACTAATAAAATACATGGGAAGTGGAGAACGATAAGCTGGAAGGTAAAATTGGGCACTGTGGTGAAGGCCTAGTATGCATTCAGGAAAATACGTCTTAACGATAATGACTGATGAACACATTACCTTTCGCGCTTCGAGAATGCAAGTAAACAAAATTCATTCGTGCATCTGATAAATAAACAAGTCAAAATTATAACCACCAAACTTACTATAAGATAATCTTGCTATCTTTATTCTATATCCTTAGATAAGAATTTATTGTCGCAATGAAACTGAATTTACAATGGAACATAATACCCCGTAGTGACAATATCAGTCAGGCGGCTACCTGCTACCCACGTCAAGTGACAAGAGTGCCGATACCACTTATGTGCTTGATAGAGATAAATTGAAATCCACATGAGAAATGAAAGGTCCGAAAAGGAATTCACTCGTAAAAAACTTATGTTCAACTTTATTTAAGTTAAAATTTTTAATATTTATTGTGTGCTGCTTGTGTGATTTCAGGAACAATTTCGCACACTACTCATCGTAGAATGGGGTTTGTCTGTGATAGTGCAGACACGTTTATCATAGTCATTGCATCCGTATCCGCATCCGCTTCCGCGTCCGTGTAACCTCGCAAAGTTAGGCAAAGGTACATGTATATATTTTTTTTATATACACTCGAGAGCAATGAATCCGGGTCACTTAAAGAATCCTAAAAATCTCGGAAACTAAAAATGCTAGGTTAATGCAATAAATTGTATTTAATAGACAATGTAATACTCCTTAAATGAAGGTATTAAAACTTCTTAGTTATTGTAAAGTTATATCATAAAAAAATCAAATTTGAAAAAGGGCCACTTTCGAAGATGGAACTACGAAATTACAGCATTTGGTGTTGCTTTTGTTTGTAATCTGTCATTTATGTGGGTACATAAACCATGTTGATAGTGCTCTATATTCATTAATCAAGCTGAAATTATGTCGCTTACGCCTGAAGAATGCACCAGAATACTTACAATGCTGGAAACCGGCCGGAGTCAGCGCGATACAGCCAGGACTGTCGGTGTGTCGCTGTCAACAGTACAAAGAGTTCTCCGACGTTACGAAGAAACTGGTTCTAACCTACGCAGACCAGGAACGGGCAGACCCAGGTGTACCACAGCACGAGAAGACCGATACTTGGTGAACACCATGCTTCGAAATCGCTTTCTCACAGGAACTGAACTCACCAATCAGTTTCGACGCCTCGGAGGAAGTAACCCAAGTGCATGGACAGTAAGACGTCGGCTTGCTGAATCTAACTTAAAACCCCTTAGACCTGCAAACGGCCCTAAACTGGAGCGTGGGCATCGTATTTCGAGACTAAGTTATGCCCAGAGCCACGTAAATTGGAGTATTGAAGATTGGTCAAAAGTTATGTTCTCCGACGAATCAAAATGTATGCTCTACAAGCACGATGGAAGACACAGAGTGTATCGAAGACCAGGGGAAAGATTCAAGCAAGCATGCATCGAAGAAAAAGTAGCCTACGGTGGTGGGTCTGTACTTGTGTGGGCCGGAATTTCTTCTGAAAGTCGCACAGAGCTGGTGATCATAGAAAACGGCTCTTTAACTAGCGTAAGATATGTGGAAGAAATCCTCAATGATCACGTTGGTCCATTTATGGTCAATTTAGGTGAGGATGCTATATTTATGCATGACAATGCCAGACCTCATACAGGTAGGATTGTGAATGACTACCTTCAAGAGATGAACATTACTCGTATGGAGTGGCCAGCGCGCAGCCCGGATATCAACCCGATCGAGCATGCTTGGGACGAGCTAGGCAGATGCGTAAAACAACGAAACCCTCCCCCAATCGCGCTTCGTGAGCTCAAAATTGCTCTCACAGAGGAATGGGAGAATATTCCCCAAAATCGTATAAGGAACTTGGTGTACAGCATGCCAAACCGCGTAAACGCAGTAATGGAAGCACGAGGAGGCAATACGAAGTATTAAAATTCAAGAAAATCGTAATAAAGTTCAAAAATTTCATGTTTCCTATTTTTGTTTTAAGGAGAGATCAGCAGTTTTTTTCTTTATGTAATTTTGTGTTAATAAAATGTATGGTGACTCATATTTTTTTTACTTTCATTTAAGGAGTATTACATTGTCTATTAAATACAATTTATTGCATTAACCTATCATTTTTAGTTTCCGAGATTTTTAACATTCTTTAAGTGACCCGGATTCATTGCTCTCGAGTGTATTATATTACTAAAGTGTACCTGTTTTGTTGGTTCTACATATGGAGAGCTAACCTATTATGACTATGCGATTTCAAACCTAGTGACGGTGTTCCTTATTGAGTTTGAACTACGATTTGCTCAAGCAACTCGAGTCGCTGCACCGCTGAGCTTCGATCTCATTCCAAAATGACTGCGGAGTCCATCCGGAATCGATCCGAACTCTCGCGAAATTTGAACATGATGGAAATATGAATTTTAATTCCTGTTTGCACTTTTCAATATCCTGTACCGTATTGCAAAATTCCGCTTCAACGCAAAACCAATAGTGAATAAAAGTTTGTATGAAATTCTTCATTTTGAAGATATCCTTATAAACTTTGGTAGTAGAGCTTGGGAATGGAAATAGACTATGTTTGGTGGCAACAGTTGATATCCATTTAACCGGAACCGTGGATAATAGTATTCTTTATTCCATCCCATTAAACTATTGCTATACTAACTATTGATTAAATCAGAACTATGTTTACGAATCAACCTAAAATATATATATATATACAAACGTACAGATAATTACGCTGGAAAGTTAGGCAGAGGTGAATTAACACCCACATTCACCAATCATTGAATTCGGCCCCATGTAATAGGGGGTGAGCCTATTGCCGTCTTCCGGGCACAATTTTGACTCAAGCCATGCATCTGAGGCTGAGTCTGGGCTGTATATATCTGTCTGATGTTAAACAGCCCTATCCCTTAGTCGCCTTGTACGACACCACAAGGGAAAAGATGGGGTGGCCCAAATTCTAGTCTGCCGGGAACCATGCGGCAACCTAAAATATAGACTCATCAATAATACATTAATAACGCAAATCCTGATCAATAGCCGAGTGAACATCTGGCGAAGATTCAGCGTGATAAATCAAAACTTGCCGGAGTTCCAATCTCAAGGTCTCAGACAGCCGGGGCTTCCAATACAACTGTGACTTATGAGCGAGGGCCTGCCAAACAGATATGGTTTAATTTATGATAAGATAGATTTGCCAGAGAGTTTCAGGAAGACTTTGCTTACATATGTTGTATCTACGACCGTTTATAAGTTATTTTATATGTCTAAAAAATATTTCTCTTTATTTTGTCGCACCATTAAGGCCTGGATTCATAACCAGTTCACGTGTTTCCTTCTTCCTACAGTCCCGGGTCCTTTAACCAGGACATGAAAAAGCATATGATGAGGATGTCAAGCTGAGTGTCACCATTGTCACATGGTAAATGTAAGTAATGGTGATCCTCTTTTTTGAGACTTTGCCTGCAGCTTACCATCAGGCAAGGCGAATTCTAATTGACATGTCCTATTTGAAAAAAAAAACACTTTTTTCTCCAGCCTAGCGTTAACCCCGATCGCAGCGCGCGGATGCGTGAGCGGCCGGCGCCCCTTTTCTGCGAGCAAGTAATGCTCGTGAAGGAGGAGACGGGGCGGGAGCGGCAGCGGGAGCGACGAAGGATCGATCAAGGAAGAACCACCTGTCACCCTGGCAGAAACAGGCCGCTTCGTCGGCGCGCTTCGCGCGTCTCCCCATTTCCGAGGACGAATTGAGAACTCTGTGGACCCAACACCCGAAGAGAGGGCCAGATCGAGAGAGATGGCGTTGACTGACAGACAGACAAACACACAACAAAGTGATCCTATAAAGATACCGATTTTTCCCTCATAAGGTACGCATTACGTCACCTTAAAAATAAAATAAAAATTTTAAAAAAAATGTGTCGACTTGGCTTTTCATCATCATTTTCTTAACGTTGTTCCTGGTTAAACCTTAGACAATTGCTTATATAGGAGCGACTGCCGTCTGCCCTTGAACCCATAAAGTAAAGCCCTAATCAGGATTTCATTCATCATCTAAGTTATATATACAAACACAGTTAATTTATTCACATTTTTTTCAACATTGTTTCTTGCTAAGCCCCTCTCTAAAATTTATAACTCTTTATTTTTTAAAACAAAACACAAAACTCAAATATTTTCCCGGTATTGTGGAACACCCAAAAGTTGTAGCCTAATAAGATTTGACAGGAACAAAACAAACTTGTCCCAAATCCTGCAACTTGGCCACAAGTCGATAAAACTCGTTCCACTGTATAAAAAAGAAAGTTTACAAAAACATTTTACATTATTTTCGACATACAATAGCTATTAACGGGGGTAAACCGGAGTTTTATGACGAAGATGTCAACATTACCGGGTATTTTACCTCGCATAATTTCTTCGATATTTTTTATTGACACGTTTCCTTAATCCTACTATAAAAAGAAGACCCACTTAAAAATTCGCTAAACATCCTCGTGGTTACGAACATGGAATATAAAGTCCGTAGGAAGTACTTACTACGAATCTAGTGAACCCACAAATTTTAAAATCTAATCATTGCGGCACGCTTTTATGGCTGTTTTGACACGACTGGTTTTGCTCGTTTTCTCTTTTTCAGTGAGCTTTTTTTTATACCACTTAGGTGGCAGACAAGCGCATGGCCCACCTGATGGAAAGTGGTTACCGTGGCCTATTGAACGTGTGTAACACCAGAGAAGCCACAATCGCGCTGCCGCCCCTGTAAGCACAGAGTATCTGTGCCGACAGTGTAGAGGACAAAACTGGAAAAGCCTTTAGTCATCCCACTGACAGCACAAATTCTCCAGTGAGCTCTGGCTACCCTACTCACCGCTGGGAACACAACACGAAGTTATTAATATTGGACAAAGAACTGTTAGACGAATAGCTTAAGAAAAATAAGACGAGTTTGGCATAGAATAAAATTAATTTCATAAATCAGTTTCAATATCGCCATTATGCGCAATTATAAATAGTCACAATTTTACCACCATAATATAATAATGTACTTAAAACATTCATTATGACGACAGCCGCGTGGTGGCCGGCAAAGTAGAATTTGGACCACCCCATCTCCTCCCATGCAGTGTCGTACAAGGCAACTGAGGGATAGGGTTGTTTAACATCAGACAGATATATGTATACAGCTCAGACTCGATGCATGGCTTGAGTCAACAATAGTGCCCGGAAGACATCAATGGGCTCACCCCTTATAACGTGGGACGTGATTGGTGAAATGTGGGTGTTAATTCATCTCTGCCTAACCCTCCGGGGATAAAGGCATGTTTATATGTATGTGTGTATGTTCTAATGGATTACGGGTTCAAGTCAACACTGCAGTTCATTTTATTTAACCTTATGCATACAAACAACATTTATTTTTCCATTACGAAATGAAAATAAACTAAGATAACACAAGACCTCTGAGCATTCTAGTTATTGGTATTGATCCTCACAGATAGAAACGTGCTGCGTAACGTTTGCAATGATTGCGAGAACGCTCCAATACTGAATGCAAATACTGCTGCTTTTGCAATCTCAATTTATTTATTTATATATCGATATCTCAATAACAATGTGTACGAAGCCTGTGCTCTAGAGATGGACTGGAGTGTTCATATTGTGGATTGAATACTGTGGAATAAATATTAAGGCCGGATTCCAGAATGATGCCTAGTTAAAAATATGAAATATTTTATATTTTATCATCAAATACTGGTACACAAAATGGCAAATCTGCCACCGAATATGGTAGATTTGCCGGCAAATATATAGACATTTTTTATACCACTTAGGTGGCAGACAAGCACACGGCCCACCTGATGGAAAGTGGTCACCATAGCCTATGGACGTTTGTAACACCAGAGGTGCCACACTCGCGCTGCCGACCCTGTAAGCACAGAGTTTCTGTGACGTCAGGGTAGAAGACAAAGCAGGACAAGCCTCCCACTGACAGCACAAATTCTCCAATGAGCTCTGGCTACCCTACTCACTGCAGGGAACACAACACGAAGTTATTATGGCCGCGGTATTCTGCAGGGCGGAGGTACTTCCCCAGTCCCCAAGGGCTTAACTACTCAATTGGGCGGAAATCCTAATAAAAGACTATGTATATAGACTGCTGTCCACAGAATATGACACCGGACGTTTCGGCACTGAGAAATGAAGGTCTAAGGAGATGGGCTGAGATCAAAGATCTTCGCTTATCTCTTCGTGTTAGATTACTTTCGTTATAATGCATTTTGCTGGGATTCTTCTCGCGCCTACTTCTAAAGCATACAGATTTACTACACACCCGTTTTTTGTTAATTCATTTAGAAGGTCATAATATTTGTTTTGTATCATAGCGTAATCTTTAGATATGAAAGGTTTTTATACCACTTAGTTGGCAGACAAGCACACGGCCCACCTGATGGAAAGTAGTTACCGTGGCATATGGACGTCTGTAACACCAGATAAGTCACAGTCGCGCTGCTAACCCTGTAAGTACAGAGTTTCTGTGCCGTCAGTAAAAGACAAATCAGGACAAGCCTTTAGTCTTCCCACTGACAGCACAAATTCTCCAGTGAGCTCTGGCTACCCTACTCACCGCTGGGAACACAACACGAAGTTATTATAACCGCGGTATTCTGTAGGGCGGAGGTACTTCCCCAGACGGACTGCTCAATCGGGCGGAAATACCGCCGTGTCCTACCTCCTAGTTTCTCACGGTCATCTTCTTCTCGTGTCAATGATTCACTGTTGGCACTAATTGGTTCCCGAATAGAATTGTGCCATCTCAACCGCTTTGTCAGTGGCTTTATTCAAATGGTATTTAGTGCAAGAGGTAGGACATGCACTAAAGACGATTTGAATAAAGATTTGAATACAGTCACTGTACAGTTGGCATTAGATTGAACAATGAAACATGTTATTAACGTCTTTTTGAGTCCCTAACAGTCAAGATCGATCTGATACTGACTGTCAGATAAGCTCTACACACACATGTATAATATTAGTAGGACAGTAGAAAGTAGGATTAGTACTATACTGTATGTATGTACTGTGTCAGTGGGATCTGAAATTTCCCTGTATTATTTCCATAAGTATGGTTGCTTTCATGAGCCTTTTCCCAAAACATACCATAAGCTCCACGATCAAAAGCTTTAGAAAGGTCGTGATAGCATCAGTTCGTATTCATCTCACATGAGATATTACCAAAATATAGAATAACCCTACTTAAGGAACTTGAAAATATTAAACTAAATAATAATTCTTTTATGACATCTTTTTAAGTGGAGTCTCCTAGTACAGGCATTATTTGATTAAAAGGAAGCTTCAATCACAAAGTTGGAACACCAAACTGTATGATGCAAATAAACTTTTTTAATTTTTTTAAGCTTTCGTAACTACTTGTATTCCTGTTAACCTTGCCAGTTAAGCCTAATTACTTGTGTGAGGAGTGACCGCAGTGGTAAAATTGCTAGGATTTGAACCTCTCGATCGTAAGGCCGACTCTTATTTTTTTGCCGAGCGGGTTTGATTGAAAAACTTCCTCAGTAGTTATGTCGGACTCGAACGGACTGAGGCCGCGCGCCGTCTCTTTACTGAAAGATTTGTAAGATTACCTAAAAAATATCCTTCGCACCCCGGCTGATCTAGGACCTTCGCTAGTTTCGAGATAGCCCCTCGGAAAGTAAGATGAAGTCCCTGTATATATTTTTCTAAACTCCATATTGAAATTGAGGAATAACATTAAATATAGTAAGATGAATTAACGATGAAACAGATTTGTGAAGTAAGCGTGCATGGGTAACCCGGTAGGTGCCGAGATAGACATGCGTATGTCAATCAGATTGAAGGCATTTTAAAGAAAGAACATGTCAAGAGAACTTGAAACCGGAGCATGTATGAAAACAATTATGAAATTAGAAGGAAAGAATGAATGAATGAATGATGACTAAATGAATGAATGAATGTATGAATTAATGAACTAATGAATGATTGAATGAATGTATGAAGAAAAAACGAACGAATGAATGAATGAATGAATGAATGAATAATTGAATGAATATAACTTTATTGTATACCGATAAGCAACACAAAATAAATATCAACAAAGTACACAATAGTAGGTAAAAGAAAGATGTATTCGAGGATGGTAGCAGGTGGAAACATGTTGTCTTTGTCTACCCCACTAGAACGTGACTGTATATATGTACGTATGTTTGAATGAACAATACCAAATTGTAGCAAATATTGAGTAACCAGCAGTACTATCTCGTTTATCCTTCACGGTGGGATCAATGACTGCGTTCATTTGCTCTAGGGATTATATTGAGACAGGCATAAAAAGTTAACAGGCAACTGCAACTCGCGCATACTAAAGTGTTCGACACTGAGTCCGTCAGGCCCTAGAGAGTACCCTCATATTACTTATCACGTTAGACATGTTCTACGCTTGATACTAGTGGTTTGAGTAAAATATAAAGTGAATATGTGAGTATAAAGTGAGTATGGTTCGAGTAGTGCCCGGAATACGTCGATAGGCTTACCCACTATTGCCTTGGACCGAATACAATTATTGGTGAAATATGGGTGGTAATTCAACTCTGCCTAACCCTCCAGGGATAAAGGCGTGATTATATGTATGTATGTATGTATTTTCTTATTAGTATTAATGCTATCGGGATATTTACCATGTTGTAATATTTTGAGTTTCTGATATTCCGACGCTGTTGCAAGGAACTGGAGTATTGGCAAAACAGTGAAAATGTTTTTAGGATTAAACATATCGATCTACCCTCTTTCGAGTTCTCTTGCTACGCGTATCAGCTCTACTACTGGTTTCACTCTCACTACTAACTCTAACTCTATTTCGATCACGTTCACGGCACACAATGCTTACTGTTTGTTCCCAGTTGTTTTTCAAAGACGGACCACTGGTAAATATCCCGATAGCTCCGATACTAATGTGAGGGACCATGATAGTTTGAATACCTATATTTGGGTTTTTTCTATTTCTAATATCGTGAAACGAATATTTTTTTATATACCCGTTAGGTGGGAGACAAGTATACAGCCCACCTGATGGAAAATGGTTACCGTGTCCTAAGAACGTGTGCAACACCAGGGAGTCACATTCGTGCTGCCGACCCTATAAGAACCTTATAATTCCTATAAAGAAGGAACAGAAGAGAAAAAGCAACGTGGATTAGCCTTCGAATATAGAGAAAGCTTATGAAGACCAAAATATCAAAGTACCTGGGTTAAGTAAAGTGAAAACGAAGTCTCTGCTTAACAGTTTTAAACTAGAACTTCGTGAAAGTTCTACTAATTAATTAAACTTTTAAAACTTCTGTCCATTCAGAAGAAGTTTACCAACTAGATGTCTTCCTCGAAGCTGATAGTTATCTATGCAAAGTTTACTAATCACACACTCCTTTGACGACTCTTACACATTTAGTTATGATAAATATCAATGGTCATATATAAATCTATTTCGGGACACAAATCTTGAACCTAAATCGTGAGACAAACTGCTTTGTAATATACATACATACATATTCCATATAATCACGCCTTTGTCCCCGGAGGTTCAGGCAAAGGTGAATTAACACCCACATTCCACCAAACATTGTATTCGGTCCCATGTAATATTGGATAAGCCTATTGCCGTAATCCGGGCACTATTGTTGACTCAAGCCATACACCTGAGTCTGAGTCTGGGCTGTATATATCTGTCTGATGTATAACAGCCCTATCTCTTAGTCACAATATGGTTACATTATAGGTCTTAAAAACTAGTGAATACAGCATATTCTGCTCCGTAGAGCGTGCAAATTTTAATGTCATTGTCTTTACAAGCATAGTGTTACAAAATTATATTATATTCAAAATGATTTTATTTTCAATGTCAATATTACAGGCATAATGTCAAACATTATTATTATTATTATTCGTCAAATTAATACAATAATGTCTTCTACACTAACGGCACAGAAACTCTGTACTTACAGGGTTGGCAGCGCGACTGTGACTCCTTTGGTGTTACAAACGTCCATAGGTCACGGTAATCACTTTCCATCAGGTGGGCGGTGTGCTTGTCTGCCACCTAAGTGGTATAAAAAAACAATATGTCAAAATGGTATATGATAATTAGATTAGATTAAAATTTTATAAATTAATATTTCTAAAAAGGGATTTATACGTTTTTTGAAATGAATAAAGGGAATTGTAATTATTGCTAAAATACCTGTATATTAATTACCGGGAAAACGAGGTCAACAAATGATGAATTTACCTGTAACAAATAATAAAATATTAAGAATAGATGAAAGAGTTCTATAAAATAAAAGAAGATTAGAAAGAATAAAATATTATACAGTTCTTGTACAGTAAGAAATAAAAGCATGAGAATTTCCGTTGTCATGCCATGGAGTTAAATGAGAGAGAGTCGGTAGCTTAGTGTTTATGGAGTCCAGAGGTCACGGGTTCATATCCTGACCATTACACTACAGACGTGAACCCACTCCTAGCACAAGCAATTTAGTTTAGTTGGAATGGTTAGAGGGAACATTAGTTAGAAGAATACTTTAAATAAAATACGAGTACTGAAAAGATAAAAACAAATATATTCAGGGGTGCAAGAGGTTGTACCAGTAAAGGTTGCATTTTTCGTTTTAAGGCAGATACAGAACCCTAAAATAATAACAAAGCCTCCAACCAGACCTCGAATAGTAAAGAAAATTAGGCTTTCAAATTCGAAAACCCCTGTACAAAGAAATTGCAAACCTCTGACTTAGCATCCCAGCAGCTTAACGTTATGCTTCTTCGTTGCAAATAAATAAGTCATGAAAAAAGGCTTTTGAACCCAAACAGATCAAAATGCTAATCCCAAATAATGGAAAAGACCTAGGCAGCATTTTTTATTATAGTTCAGATATTATACAACGATATCTTACTACTATTAAATAGTGATTCTACTAATATCACTGCTGCAGTTTTACCATGCGCCTACAATATGGGGTTCTTCATGGTCGGCAGCGCGAGTGTGACACCCCTGGTGATACATACGTTCATAGGCCACAGTAACCGCTTCCTATCAGGTGGGCCGTGTGCTTGTCTGCCAACTAAGTTGTATAAAAAAATGAAATCTTATGAAAACATTACTTGTTCTAACTTTCAAACTCTCACTTTACTAAACATGCTTAAAGATTTTCTAAAAGCTTAAGAAAAAGTGCAACATAGGCTAAAAGAACTAAAATTTTATTAAAAGGTATGTATTTACTATTTATTTACTATGCCGTGATTGCATTATTTCCTATTAACATTATCTTATATTTGTTATTCAATCACGCTCTATCGGTTGAACAGATCAGGTTGATTAAATTTGAAATACAGATAGATCATATATTCACGTTATTATATTCATAAATTAGATACAATAAAACTAAAATAACTATTATACAACTTATAGCTGAGAATAATTAAAATGTGTCGTCGACCAAACGCTTCGCAATCTCACGGAAGAGATTGCGAGCGCTCGGATCCCATGACCCCAAAGTCTCGACTCCAAACGGCACATTCATTATCTCCGATGAGATTGGAGTATTTGCGCCACTTGAGAGCCGCTTGAAAGCAGCAGCAGCACCAGCACAGCCAACCGTGCTAGTTATATGGGTAGGAGCAATGGTATCAACGCATGTGGCGTCCCACACCAGAGTCCTACCCATATTCCATGGCATTAAGTAAAACATAGTGGGTAGAACTATTTTGTTTTCTATCGAACTGTATCTATCACATGTTATTTATTTATTTATTTATCAATATGTCGTATTTATATACTATGTAAATATTTCTGTAACACACTCTTTTATAATTGTTAACAAATTACACCAACACTCGCTTATATTACACACTTTTCATTCATGCCCATCTTAAGGTCGCAGGGAAGACTGTTTAGTGATAAGACCACCGGAAAGACTGTTTAGTGATAAGACCGACAATAGTGCATCTAACTGTAACAGAAACTGTATCAAAAGTTTCACATGGGTAAAGTCACGGGGAGCAACTAGTTGTCAAATAAATATTTCTAAACGTATTAAAGTATCATTGAATCAAAAACCTCGTTTGTGGACAAAAACATTAGTGTCTTTGAGTGTCAAAGGAAAACCTTCAAAAGTACTTTAGGTTGGGACAAAGGACTCAAAAGGTTTTAATGTAGTCCGTAGTTTTATTTAATCTTAAAGAACTGTGGAGTATTTTTAAAAGGAACACCATGATAAAATGTTTTATCAGCTACTCTGTCGTATCTTAGGGTTAGTGTTCGGCTTGTGCATTGCAAAGAGATAATAAAAATATATATAATGTGGGTGTTTCATTTATCAATTGTATGTAATACAGTCGACAAAGAAGATAGGTTTACACTTTTTCATTGAACGTTGTGTGTAAAAGAGTATACGAATTTCATTTGCCGACTGTACAAACGTGTATGTCAGTACCATCGTCACCAGTATTAGCTTAACATAGCATAAGTTATCAAACACCTTACCTCTGAAACTATACATCAAATTATGAACAACAGTTTAAAAATGCAAAATGTATGCTCTGAAGATGACATAACATAACATAAACTCACGCCTATATCCCCGAAGGGGTAGGCAGAGGTGCTAGCACCCACATTTCGCCAGTTTATATTTAGGTCCCAAATGTATAGGTGGCGAGCCTATTGCCATTAACCAGCACTTATAAACCTGCGATAAATTGACACATAACTTCGAAAAGCATCGCAAAGTCATTGGTGTGTGCCATGGTAAAACCTGGGATCGTACTCGAAACCTCGTCTCAGCAGCCCATTACCCATACCACTAGGCTACCGCGGTTTTTTTTTTGATGACTCTTTGAGATTGAAGGTAATATAAATTATTCTTTGATTTATTTCAATGTGCCTAAAGGTATGATTTCGTAGGCGATCACATAGCTACAGACGAGGAGCGTACTATAGAATAGATTTCATATAATAATTTTGTGTATGTTTTAAATTCATTGCGGCTTTTCAATAGTGCCATTTATTCATATCAAACTTTAACAAAGAATGTATGTGAAGAGAGGACACATCATCCGACCGCACAAAAATATTCTAAAGAAAAAAAACCGACTTCAAAAACTAAAAATTATAAAATAACAAATAAAAGATATGAGAAAAAATACTGAATTTACAGATTTATTGAGTTAAAAGGCGGTGCCTAGCCCGAGAGGCCATATTATTTCAATTGATTACATCATAAATAGTTCAGGCACCGACTTCCAACAGATCAGTAAATCTGTAAATTCAGTAATTTCTCTCTCGAATAAACGGCTTTATTGAGAAGCCGCATAGAATTAAAACTAAAAATAAAATTATTATGTCAAGTCTAATTCACAGTACTTAAACCAATATGGTCTTTCACATTAGTATTAAAGTTTTCGGGATATATACCATATTGTATTTTTCTGAGTTTCCGATATTTCGATGCTGTTGCTCAGAATAATACAACATGGTAATATAAAGGCGCGATTATATGTATGCATGTATGTACATATTACAAATTATGAGGTAGTACAAACTGAGGTTTTATCGCTAGGCGCGATTTCTTACAGGCAACCTGTAACAATGGAGTCTGTGCATTAACATACATCCTACTTTTCTGAAGAGGAATATTACACTAAATTCACGTCAGTAGTGTAATGGCCAACCCGAACCCGGGACTTCTTGATCTCAAGACCGAACTTCTGAACCACTAAATTACCGACACTTAATGATTAAATAGGGATTCAAAAATAACAGAAAAAGGTTCGAAATGTAAACACGATCCGGTATAAACTGAAGTGTCTTCACAATACATCCCAAAGCTCCTCACATGATTGGTTCTTATATATAGATCCTTACAAGCGAGTGAAATCGGGAGTGTAGGGACTACAATAAACGAGGTCAACGCCTGACACGTGACCGACCCGGGCTTGAACTGGAAACTCTACGTACATAACAATACCTTACAAAAGCAATATACAGTCAGCATCAGTTCTATCTTGAATAGCAAAGTGTAAACCTGTTATATTGATTTAAATTAACATAACATAACATAAACTCACGCCTATATCCCCGAAGGGGTAGGCAGAGGTGCTAGCACTTTCTTTTATTGATTTAAGTTAACATAACATAAACTCATGCCTATATCCCCGAAGGGGTAGGCAGAGGTGCTAGCACTCACATATCGGCAGTTTATGTTTATGTTAAGGTAAAATTGATAAAAGAAAATGTTTTCTTTCTTTCTTTCTTTCTTTCTTTCTTTTTTTCTTTCTTTCTTTCTTTCTTTCTAATAGGTGACGAGCCATTAACATAACTTTGAAAAGCATCGAAAAGTCATTGGTGTGTGTCATGGTAAAACCAGGGATCGAACCCGAGACCTCGTCTCAGCAGTCCATTTTCCATACCACTAATTTAGCTTGTCCTGCTTTTACACTGATGGCACAAAAACTCTTGTGCTTACAGAGTTGGCAGCGCGAGTGTGACTCCCTTGGTGTTGCACACGTCCATAGGCCACGGTAACCACTTTCCATCAGGTGGATCGTGTGCTTGTCTACCAATCAAGTGGCATAAAAAAATTGTGTTATCATATGGATTAAAAAAGCAGAAAAAAAAGGTGTGTACCAAATACCAGAACAATCGGTCAACAAAAAGAGGGAATACCAAGGAATTAAGATAATTTTGAGTACTTTGCTAGTCAAGATCGATCTGATGACTGATTTTTTGTAAAGTATTCAATCAATTAATTAGCCCACTACAGTCCACTGCGGGATATAGATATCTCCCAATGTGCGCCATTTAAAAACAACAAAATTGCCTCAAAAATTGTTTCTCCATTATACTACTACATTATGCATAAAGAAACAGGGGCCCCTTGAAGTACAGTCCCATCGACATCGCTCGATAATGTCACGTCTATACGTGACATAAGTTCCAATCCTAGTGGGGACGATTGTATTGTACCAGAAATTTATACTGGTATAATTTGCGTCACGAGGATGAATTTAGTGAAAAGAAGTGGATACACATTTTTTCTTTAACATTCTACTTTGCCCAACTGGCACCCTGGCTGCCCTTGGGCCATCTACGGTTTGAAGGTAGAGTCGACGGGTGTAGTCCCTATCGAACCCCGTAAAGCGGGGGTTGGCGAGATCTATATGGGTGATAAGCTGCCGCCTTGAAATCCCCACGCCTGTGCTTGTAGAACAACCCTCCCCTTGGAGATCACAGTAACCACTTTCCATCAGGTGGGCCGTTTGCTTACCGGTCCACTGAGTAGCATAAAAAAAGACTCCGGTTCACTCCATAATGAGAGGCTAAAAACGCCTAAACGTACACAATATATTCTATGGGGTGCCCAAAAGTATAATATTAATCTAACGATACGTGCGACAGCCCTAGGCCTTCAATAGGCTATTTGACAACGTCGCGTCGTCCGATTCTGCCCAATACTGCTTCATATATTAGTTTGTTTTAAAAAAAAAATACCTTGCGAAATAAGATATTGCCTAACTATTTTGAAACTATGACTTTTCATTATTTTTAATTCCCAAGGAAAGTCAAAATTTAAACAATCAAATTCTGTTCCAATTTTAACTTTCAGATTCCTCGTTAAATTTTAAATTACTTTTATTATGAACTAAATGCATACGTGGCATTTAGCAACGTAGACCGAGATAAATGCGATATTCTTTTGCCCTCCATACATTGTCATGCGTGTAGCGACTTGCGTCTGATGACACTTTCAAATACGATTTTACATGGAGCGCTTTCAAGTGGCTCGAAGAAATTGAATTTTCTAAATCAAATATCTATAAAACTATTTGTCGTAAGAACTTCATATGAGCAGTGCATTATACAGTAATATGTTTTCAAGAGTAAAACGAAATAGATAGATAATACTTTATTGTACACCAATACATTTACAGCTGAGACAAGTAGTTAGCATGCATATACAGTTTAATATACAATGGGCGGCCTTATCGCCTGAAAGCTATGTTTTCCAGGCGTCCTTGAGATGGACAGTAATGTGACAAGACAAAAGATATATGATGTAGTTATCATATAAAATTAATAATTACCTCCTGATAATATTAATCTAATACTAATAATAATCAAAGTAGAATCGCCGCGTCGTTCCCGGCAGAGTAGAATTTGGACCACCCCATCTCTTCCCATGTGGTGTCGTACAAGGCGACTAAGGGATAGGGCTGTTTAACATCAAACAGATATATACAGCCCAGACTCAGCCTCAGATGCATGACTCGAGTCAACAATAGTGCCCGAAATACGGCAAAAGGCTCACCCCCTATTGACTGGCCAGCGACCATAGATTGATCGCATACAGTATTACCCCAGCCAACGCCCGCTAAACAGCAAATATTTACCATTCACTTATATCTATCTCGCTCACACTTATAAATCTAAAAAACATAACACTCCACCTTTCCACACCGTTCCAAATTTGAAGGAGACATCCTGTCATGGCCTACATTCCAAACCGTCGAACTAATTTTGATATTCCCAGAGCATGCCATCGAAATTGGTTCTGAGTCGCTTTTTCCTCTTTTCGGCACAATTCTACCAAATAAGCTTAATGGAGTATCTATGGGTAGATGATAATATCTCAAGATTTATATAGGGTGACAGATTTTTAGGGTTGTCAAACAGTCTTCATTTCAAAGCAATTAAGTCAAGAAGATATAAACTGCTTTTAGATCGACATGACCATTTCAATTGCCATTATACTATTTGGATAAACGGGATACTTATGATATTTAATTGTTTTGTGAAGTGGTCGATTTCATTTGACATCGTTACAAATGAGTTTTTATCAGTTTTACCATTTTTAGAAACTTACTTGTAACGATGCCAAATGATGTGGAACACTCCACGAAATAAATAAATATCCTCAAATCGAAAAAAATGGGACAATTATAGGATCACTTCGTTGTCCGTCTGTGTTTGTATCAATGTGCCAAATTCTTACAAATACTCATGTCTGCAACATGTCTGACAGCTGCAAAATAAATCAAACTTCTATATCATACTGAAAACCAGCACTGGACATACTGAATTTTTTTTAGTGTGTGTAGCATTTAACGTTGAGATTGGGCCCTATTTGGGTTCGCGCAATGTGTAACCTATGTAACCTAGTCTTATTGTCATTGTGGTTAATCTAAATAAAATATATTTTTTTCTTTCTTTCTTTCTTTCTTTCTTTTTTTCTTTCTTTCTTTCTTTCTTTCTTTCTTTCTTTCTTTCTTTCTTTCTTTCTTTCTTTCTTTCTTTCTTTCTATCAACGCAATAAAAAGATATTGCCGTTCATGTAACATAACTTTGTCCATCAATTTAGTTTTGTATAGAACCCTCAGTGCGCGAGTCCGAACCGCACTTGACCGGTTTTTTGTCAGACAATCCTCAAGAACCGTAAATAAGGTTACACACTGTAAATAAGACTCCAGCTCACTCCATAATGAGGGCCCCGGTGAGTGAGTCCTTTACGCGCCTGGACACAAAATACTCTATTGGAAGCACAAAAGTATTATGTTAATCGTACGATACATGCGACAGCCCTATGCCTTCAATTACCGGTCGCTAAAATGTATCATGATATTCTTTTTCCTCTCAACTATATAAATAAGTAAATATATTAAGTGGACAGGCAATTGGGCATATATGAATTAAGTATATTGCAAAGGTCCGATATTAAACTTAAAAAAGTATCTACTTTATTGAAAACTACCCACTAGCTTTCCGCCCGCGGTTCCTGCGGCGTGAATATCGGTTTTTCCATTTATTTACCATATCTCTGGTTCTACTAGACCGATTGCGATTAAACTTAAGTAAGATTTTAAATCTGACCAAAACCTTTCAAGCAAGAAAACTGCGTCAAAATCCGTTATTAGTAGTTGCGTCCATCGTGGTAAAATATTTATTTTTCTATTTATTTGTTTGATAAATAGAAAAATAAATATTTTTGTGTTCTGTATCGTATCGCTAATAGAACGTAGTCCACGTATTTTTAAAATTTTTAATATACATACACGATTACTTTGCAATTATATAATAGCCTCCGACCGATTTCGGCCATGGCGACCACTTCGACTCCTAGTCGGCTCGGCGCTGATGCGCTCGAAGATGGTCAACAAAGCCGATCTTCGCCGGGAACTCTCGTGTACACTGAGGGCACACACCACCTACGTAATGGTACTGAATGACAGTGGGTGGGCGGACTTTCAGCTCATCGCGTTTAGCGTCGAGGTCTGCCTTTCGCTGTTCCTCGAAATCGCTTACCCGTCTTTGCACCATCCTGCGGCAATAGGAAATAGTACCTATAGAATAGAAAAATATCCTCAAAGAATTGAGGCGAACATGACGTATTTTTATATACAACTCATCAAATGGCTTCATCCCGCCGGGAAGTACGAAGTGCTCCTTGTATCCGGAATCGGAAAATATGTTTGTCGAGAGTTGTTAAGACTTATAATAAATTAACCACTGGCTGCTTATTCGGGATTATATTAATTTGGATATATATATTAGATAGCAAAACCCCAGACCAAAACAAACAGTAATTATATTCATTCACATCATTTCCAGACTGCGGACAGCCTGTTTGGCGTGGCGACTGCTAGCACGACTGCTACGCAGAAGACTCGGGTTCGATTCCCGCTCAACGCAAATACCCATATTCATATCGTGCCTCGGAGAGTACGTTAAGCCATCGGTGACAGTCGTTACGGATGGTTGGACTCTTAAAAGTTCACTGGTCTAACTGTTACCATACTGATATCGCCAATGTACAATGAACAAAAAAGAGCATTGCACTGATAAAGAAGAAGACACAATTCAGAGATATATACAAGCGTCGGTAGCTTAGTGGTTAAGAAGATGGCCTTACGATCGCGAGATCCCGGGTTCAAATCCTGGCCATTACACTACCGATGTGAACCCACTCAAACACAAGCAATTTAGCTTAGCTGGAGGGGTCAAAAGGACTATTAGTAATTTCGGTTCTAATATTATTTACAAAAGAGTTTAAAATGCTTATTCTTGAAATCATTTAACCATATAATTACAACAGCCGCAAAAGAACTAAATGATTAATGGGATTTTAAAAAGACCTGCGACATTAACTTCGCGCAGTAATCAGACTAAAAGACCGGACTACGACATATTTTGATCCTGACAGACAAATGGCACCATTTGTTTTCCTACCGCATAAAGTTAAAGGCGGGATTATAGTAGCAGAGAGAGCGGAGCGGAGCTGTGTCTACTATAAGTGATCTTTAATAACGTCAATTTCGATATATAAACCAGATTGGAATAAAGTAGTTATGTTAGAACTGAAACTATAAGATAACTTTATGCTAAATAGTGCCATTACGGAACTATTTTACATTTTATTCTGGGGAAAACATTGCTCCATCATCCAAAAGTCAAAAAGTTCAAAATCGTTCATATTGTATGGATCATTAAAGCGGTAATTTCAGGAAAAAAATAATTAGACTAACTATTGTTTACTGAATTGACATCAATATGTTACGATATAGGAATACAATTATGTGTTTGCTCGAAATAGCACGTGGTACGTTCGAAGCAGCGGCAGCCCTTAATCACGTTTTCTTAACTCCGTGATAAACCTAATTGAGCCACATCACATGGCTCTTTGTTTTAGCTATTGAGCGTTTGTTGTATTTGGTAAAATATTTGACACGTACACGCAAACTTGCAAATAAAGTTAAATACGATACACACGGTACTTTGCATCTACACACGGTAAGCGAATTTGGTATTTGCCATATTTTTCAAATACACAAATATGATCAATGCTTTGTACAATACTTATACAGCCCACACGTGCTAATTGTTTACCAAATATTATACCGAACACGCAAATATAAATAGTCATCTGAAGTGCCATCAGAAAAACAACTAATACTTTACTTTATTCTTTATTGTACAAACACACAAAATTACATTTATACAGAAAAATAGATGTAATGTACAATGGCGAGTTTAACTCAATATTGAGTTTTCTTCCAGCAAACCGGGAGTGTGCAGAGGAATTGCAATACGAGAGGCAAAGTCTAGTGTACATGAAAGTGGAGATATTAATGTAAGAGGTATACAATACCTCAAGCAATATGAATACATAAACACAAACATACATACACATATATATATTCACTCAATCATAACTAATTTGTAGATATACATACAACCACGAACACATAAATATAATAAATTCTAGTATGAGTGCCTACTACAATGGAGAAATGTTGACAAATAGTTAATAACTTCGCTCCGTTTGCCGCAATACTCTATTTTTAGAGCTCAAAGTTTTACTTATTCGTTCTTCAGTTATAAAATTGGTTCCAAGAACTTTTTATCGCAGACAATGGAATAAACGAGAATTTTATCCAGCAAATGTCGTGATATTAATCATGGTTCACCCATTATAAGAAGTACTAACTTTTGATAACTACCAGATTTATTGGACTACTCATGTAGAACAAAAATTGACAAATCCTACAATGTTAGATAATTATGTACTTAAGAAAAAAATCATTTTTATATTTAACATACATAACATAAACTCACGCCTATATCCCCGATGAGGTAGGCCGAGGTGCTAGCACCCACATTTCACCAGTTTATGTTTAGGTCCCAATGCAATAGGTGGTGAGCCTGTTGCCATTTACCGGGCACTTATAAACCTGCGATAAATACACACATAACTTCGAAAAGCATCGAAAAGTCATTGGTGTGTGTCATGGTAAACCTGGGATTGAACCGAGACATCGTCTCAGCAGTCCATTACCCATACCACTAGGCTACCGCAGTATTTTTATATTTAGTTAGTACATATTGAGTTATATTATCTGATAGAATAATTGAATACAAAAGGACTTAGCTTTAGGAAAGCTGTCTTTTTGTGGTTCGCAATTTCACGAATACACCGTGGACAGGGGCTTGTCAGTGTTAAAATGACCTTTAGGTAGGACATGACGGTATTTTGGTCCAATTCAGCAGTCCAACTGGGGAAGTACCTCCGCCCTATAGTATATTGCGGCCATAATAACCTTATGCTATGTTCCAGTCGGTGAGTAGGGTAGCCAGAGCTCACTGGAGAGTTTTTATGCTGTAAGTAGGAAGACCAAAGGCTTATCCTGCTTTGTTTTTTTTATACCACTTAGGTGGTAGACAAGCGCACGGCCCACCTGATGGAAAGTGATTATCGTGGCCTATGGACGTGTGTACCACCAGAGAAGCCACACTCGAACTGCCGACCCTGTAAGCACAGAGTTTCTGTGCTGTCAGTATAGAGGACAAAGCAGGACAAACCTTTAGTCATCCCACTGACAGCACAAATTCTCCAGTGAGCTCTGGTTACCCTACTCACCGCCGGGAACACAACACGAAGTTATTATAACCGCGGTATTCTGTAGGGCGGAGGTACTTCCCCAGTCGGACTGCTCAATTTATCTTTTACACTGACGACACAGAAACTATCTGTGCTTACAGGGTTGGCAGCACGAGTGTGACTCCCTTTGTTTTGCACACGTCCATAGGCCACGATAAACGCTTTCTATCAGGTGGGCTGTGTGCTTGTCTACCAACTAAGTGGTATAAAAAAATACCTTGGTATTCCCCCTTCCTGTTGACTGATTGTCCAGATATTTAGTACACACGTTTAGTTCGAACCATAATACAATTTAAATCTATAAAACAGTTCAACTCGACTCAAAATTATTGTTATTAAGATCATTTTGTGTACTTTGCTTGTCAAGATCGATCTGATGCCGAGTGTGCTGTACAAGCGTCCGTGTCCGCATTCGTGAGACTTCGCACTTTGGAAAGACGGCGATAAACAGTACATATTTCCTAAATGCGGCGTGGTTCCCAGCAGAGTAGAAATTGAACCACCCCATCTCTTCCCATGCGGTGTCGTACAAGGCGACTAAGGGATAGGGCTGTTTTACATCAGACATATATATACAGCCCAGACTCAGCCTCAGATGCATGGCTTGAGTCAACAATAGTGCCCTCAAAACGGCAATAGTCTCACTCCCTATTACGTGTGACCGAATTCGATGATTGGTGAATTGTGGGTGATAATTCACCTCTTCCTAACCCTCCGGGGATAGAGGCATGATTATATGTATGTATGTATGCGGCTATACCTGCGCTGAATTCTACTATCAAGGAAAAATGCTATTATCCGAAATAAATAGTACCTGTGGTCTCCACACTCAAGGAGAGGGCCAGATCGAGAGAGACGACCCTGTGTCGGCCAGAGTGCGTGAGATATGCCTGTCAACCTCACCTTCGGCAACCAAAAACGACCCACGAGTCTCGTGCGTTTTAGTCGGTTTGAGTACGACTTAACCTCCTCCTACCGACTTTGGTGGCGGGGGTATCCATGCGGATTGTTGGCATGTAAAAAAAGTACCTATCCCTGCGAATAGTCAAAACATTGAATGTTCAAGCAAAAAGTTGTTGACGAACAACTTCAAGTTTGACCATTTCACTGTTAGTATTATACAAATTTAAAGTTTCGTCGTAAAACTATTCGAATATTTAAAATTCGTAATCGGAATTCCGAATATCAGGAATTTGTAATTTCGATTTCGACACTTAATTACTTGTCATATACCCACCGTTATATCAAACGTTAGAGATTTGAAAAGCGGGAGTCATAATGATTCCGGGTTCGGGTTGTGGATTTTCGAGTTGGTGAATACTTTACAAGTTTACAATATTCAACTGAAATATTATAAAACAGGTACTCAAAGGTAACTCGGTTCGTTTTACGTGTTCATTTATGTAAATTATTCAACTACTCATATTTGCAATTCAATGTTACACTTTCTTTTACCAATTGCAAAAATATTTTTACTACATAAATAAAAGGAGTTTTAAAAAAGTACTATTATTTTATTTAAAAGATAGTATAGCTTGTAATATGAGTTCTAGAATGCTGATAAACGTACTAATATTGTTCTTTTTAAGAATACAAATTATTACAAATACAAATAAATTATTAGCGCAAAAATATATTTTTTTATTTATACCACTTGGTTAGCAGACAAACACACGGTCCACCTAACAGCAAGTGGTTACCGTGATCTATGAACGTATGTAACAGCATTGGAGTCACACCCGTACTACCGATCCTGTAAGAACAAAAAAGTTTTGTGCCGTCAGTGCAGAAGATACAATCAAGACAAGCCTTTGGTCTTCCCACTGACAGTACAAAACTCTCCAGTGAGTTCTGGCTACCCTACTCACCGTCAGGAGCACAACACGAGGTTATTATGACCGCGGTATTCTGTAGGGTACTTCCCCAGAAAATAGTTCTGTTATTACAATATTTTAAATAATATGTATAAAAATTTTAAAACAATTATTAAACATCTGCTGCTGTACTAGGTTTCAGTACCTGTATTCCAGCACACAGAACCTTAGGCTCCAAAGTTCTAAGTTTTTGTGTAGTACTTTATGTAATTTAATCATGTTAATACTTTTAAATCGGTGGTAATCGAGTTACTCTGCAATGGACAATATATTTTCTGTCTCGTCATACGAGAGTTTACTGAGTCACTGATAAAGAGCTTTTTGATTTCTTTTTTTATGTAGAAAGTATATTTTAAGTATTTTGTTTACTTTATTGCAGGTATATGAAGCTAGAAAGGTAAAAAAATACGGATAAATAACATTCTCGGTCTGAGGACTCGCTCACACGCCACACCATCCCTACACCTTGGTTATAGTGTACTTTCATATTCTAAGGCGGAATGTTGTTTCTAGACCACCCTGAGAACGAACATCTGTCGTACAGACATCACACAGTACGTACAGAGGCACTGTCGGATATCGGAAGGGTTTAAAAGTGCACACTTTTAAAACAGTTCTTTGTGTAACCTCCAGTTGTTTGAGAGTTCCTTTCAGCGCACCACCCCACATCTAATTATTGACTGGCACAGAGCGTAGTACTCGTATATTTATTTGAGAGTTGACGGTGCGACCACACTTTTCAGTGTCCTAAACAAATACATGAGCTTGCGTATCCTTTTAGCTATTAACTGGACGTGCAAATCGAAATTACAGTTATCGTCGATTAGAATACCTAAATATTTAATGCTTTGGGTTCGGTGTAAAGGTTTACAAGTGCATGTCACGCTAGTTATAAGAGAAGGAGCATAATTATGCGCAGTTAGTGTTTGATGGTTTTAATTTTATCGGCATTTAATGTTAACACATTATTTCTGAGTCAATGAGTGAAAGCGGGTAGTGTGTGTGTCAACTTATAGGTATCGCTCCAGGATTTACCTGTGAAAATAAGAGCCGTTTCCATCAGCGTAAGCTATCAATTAGCCTTGGAAGGTATTTAGGCGGAGTAAATCATAATACATACACAAGGAATAAATGAGGTTCACTAAAACCTTCACCTTCTACTTACATTATAAATGTACAAGTTTATGAAGATGTTTGTCAATCACGCTGTAACGGTTGAACACTGAAATTTGAAGGAACGGGATCAACCACAGGCAATAATAAGCATAAAAAGTATTTACATTAATGTAAATAGACAAATATTCGTATAATGAAATAACGACGATGAAAGCCTTGTTGTTAAAATTAAATTAATGTAAACTTTGAGTTCACAAACAAATATCCAATCTACCTCAGATTAAGCATATGGAAAAATTTGCCAATTTGATTGAAGTAAGCAAGCAATTGCAAAGAAAGGTATTAGGTGATTTTAGAATTCATTTTTTAGATTTTGTCGTCACTTAAGCTAAGGATCACTTGTGGATAAAAGTTCAAATAATCCATACAACGGAAGCATCCTTCACGCTGTATTCAAGCACAAATACCAGGGCCACATAACGTGAGAGGGGTGGCGATAAGCACTCACGTGTTGGATAGCCATCGAGCACTACACACAGTAGTAATTGATGAAATCTCACTGCAGAGTGAACTGACATAGTACAATGAAGTCGGTAATATCTTTGAGTAGCTTCCGTAGCGCGCAGTGGACATTCAATGCTTTGATTTCCCTAAAGACCTGTTGGGTGTTGCTGTTTGCCTAGTACCTTGAGATAATATTTTCACTATAATAGACATTATTCAAAATACACTCGAGAGCAATGAATCCGGGTCACTTAAAGAATGTTAAAAATCTCGGAAACTAAAAATGATAGGTTAATGCAATAAATTGTATTTAATAGACAATGTAATACTCCTTAAATGAAAGTAAAAAAAATATGAGTCACCATACATTTTATTAACACAAAATTACATAAAGAAAAAAACTGCTGATCTCTCCTTAAAACAAAAATAGGAAACATGAAATTTTTGAACTTTATTACGATTTTCTTGAATTTTAATACTTCGTATTGCCTCCTCCTGCTTCCATTACTGCGTTTACGCGGTTTGGCATGCTGTACACCAAGTTCCTTATACGATTTTGGGGAATATTCTCCCATTCCTCTGTGAGAGCAATTTTGAGCTCACGAAGCGTGATTGGGGGAGGGTTTCGTTGTTTTACGCATCTGCCTAGCTCGTCCCAAGCATGCTCGATCGGGTTGATATCCGGGCTGCGCGCTGGTCACTCCATACGAGTAATGTTCATCTCTTGAAGGTAGTCATTCACAATCCTACCTGTATGAGGTCTGGCATTGTCATGCATAAATATAGCATCCTCACCTAAATTGACCATAAATGGACCAACGTGATCATTGAGGATTTCTTCCACATATCTTACGCTAGTTAAAGAGCCGTTTTCTATGATCACCAGCTCTGTGCGACTTTCAGAAGAAATTCCGGCCCACACAAGTACAGACCCACCACCGTAGGCTACTTTTTCTTCGATGCATGCTTGCTTGAATCTTTCCCCTGGTCTTCGATACACTCTGTGTCTTCCATCGTGCTTGTAGAGCATAAATTTTGATTCGTCGGAGAACATAACTTTTGACCAATCTTCAATACTCCAATTTACGTGGCTCTGGGCATAACTTAGTCTCGAAATACGATGCCCACGCTCCAGTTTAGGGCCGTTTGCAGGTCTAAGGGGTTTTAAGTTAGATTCAGCAAGCCGACGTCTTACTGTCCATGCACTTGGGTTACTTCCTCCGAGGCGTCGAAACTGATTGGTGAGTTCAGTTCCTGTGAGAAAGCGATTTCGAAGCATGGTGTTCACCAAGTATCGGTCTTCTCGTGCTGTGGTACACCTGGTTCTGCCCGTTCCTGGTCTGCGTAGGTTAGAACCAGTTTCTTCGTAACGTCGGAGAACTCTTTGTACTGTTGACAGCGACACACCGACAGTCCTGGCTGTATCGCGCTGACTCCGGCCGGTTTCCAGCATTGTAAGTATTCTGGTGCATTCTTCAGGCGTAAGCGACATAATTTCAGCTTGATTAATGAATATAGAGCACTATCAACATGGTTTATGTACCCACATAAATGACAGATTACAAACAAAAGCAACACCAAATGCTGTAATTTCGTAGTTCCATCTTCGAAAGTGGCCCTTTTTCAAATTTGATTTTTTTATGATATAACTTTACAATAACTAAGAAGTTTTAATACCTTCATTTAAGGAGTATTACATTGTCTATTAAATACAATTTATTGCATTAACCTAGCATTTTTAGTTTCCGAGATTTTTAGGATTCTTTAAGTGACCCGGATTCATTGCTCTCGAGTGTATATATATATGGTTATAATAAGTACATAATATCTGTAACTGTAACGGTAGCCTAGTGATATGGGTAATGGACTGCTAAGACGAGGTCTCGGGTTCAATCCCAGGTTTTATCATGGCACACATCAATGACTTTTCGATGCTTTTCGAAGGTATGTGTGTATTTATCGCATGTATATAAGTGTTCGGTTAATAGCAATAGGCACACCACCTATTACATTGGGACCTAAACATAAACTGGTGAAATGTGGGTGCTAGCATCTCTGCCTGCCCCTTCAGGGATATAGGCGTGAGTTTATGTATGTATGTATAATAAGTACATAATATCTGTAATGAAAAATATAATGTAAACGTTGAACTACACTCGAGAGCAATGAATCCGGGTCACTTAAAGAATGTTAAAAATCTCGGAAACTAAAAATGATAGGTTAATGCAATAAATTGTATTTAATAGACAATGTAATACTCCTTAAATGAAAGTAAAAAAAATATGAGTCACCATACATTTTATTAACACAAAATTACATAAAGAAAAAAACTGCTGATCTCTCCTTAAAACAAAAATAGGAAACATGAAATTTTTGAACTTTATTACGATTTTCTTGAATTTTAATACTTCGTATTGCCTCCTCGTGCTTCCATTACTGCGTTTACGCGGTTTGGCATGCTGTACACCAAGTTCCTTATACGATTTTGGGGAATATTCTCCCATTCCTCTGTGAGAGCAATTTTGAGCTCACGAAGCGTGATTGGGGGAGGGTTTCGTTGTTTTACGCATCTGCCTAGCTCGTCCCAAGCATGCTCGATCGGGTTGATATCCGGGCTGCGCGCTGGCCACTCCATACGAGTAATGTTCATCTCTTGAAGGTAGTCATTCACAATCCTACCTGTATGAGGTCTGGCATTGTCATGCATAAATATAGCATCCTCACCTAAATTGACCATAAATGGACCAACGTGATCATTGAGGATTTCTTCCACATATCTTACGCTAGTTAAAGAGCCGTTTTCTATGATCACCAGCTCTGTGCGACTTTCAGAAGAAATTCCGGCCCACACAAGTACAGACCCACCACCGTAGGCTACTTTTTCTTCGATGCATGCTTGCTTGAATCTTTCCCCTGGTCTTCGATACACTCTGTGTCTTCCATCGTGCTTGTAGAGCATAAATTTTGATTCGTCGGAGAACATAACTTTTGACCAATCTTCAATACTCCAATTTACGTGGCTCTGGGCATAACTTAGTCTCGAAATACGATGCCCACGCTCCAGTTTAGGGCCGTTTGCAGGTCTAAGGGGTTTTAAGTTAGATTCAGCAAGCCGACGTCTTACTGTCCATGCACTTGGGTTACTTCCTCCGAGGCGTCGAAACTGATTGGTGAGTTCAGTTCCTGTGAGAAAGCGATTTCGAAGCATGGTGTTCACCAAGTATCGGTCTTCTCGTGCTGTGGTACACCTGGTTCTGCCCGTTCCTGGTCTGCGTAGGTTAGAACCAGTTTCTTCGTAACGTCGGAGAACTCTTTGTACTGTTGACAGCGACACACCGACAGTCCTGGCTGTATCGCGCTGACTCCGGCCGGTTTCCAGCATTGTAAGTATTCTGGTGCATTCTTCAGGCGTAAGCGACATAATTTCAGCTTGATTAATGAATATAGAGCACTATCAACATGGTTTATGTACCCACATAAATGACAGATTACAAACAAAAGCAACACCAAATGCTGTAATTTCGTAGTTCCATCTTCGAAAGTGGCCCTTTTTCAAATTTGATTTTTTTATGATATAACTTTACAATAACTAAGAAGTTTTAATACCTTCATTTAAGGAGTATTACATTGTCTATTAAATACAATTTATTGCATTAACCTAGCATTTTTAGTTTCCGAGATTTTTAGGATTCTTTAAGTGACCCGGATTCATTGCTCTCGAGTGTATATCACAGAATAGATAGTATTTCTATAACATTATTACCAAAACGTCTGACCAGCTTGGAAACTGTAGGCCCAAAGCCTCTCAACATTAGGAGAGACCTATATTCAGCAGTAGACTGTAATAGGATTGATTAAATAATTATTTTGATGTTTTTTTTTTTCGTTTTATTAGGCGATTATGGCGAAGATTTTCTAAGGATAGATTTTTGTGACAAAATAGCCAAATGGATTTCATCCTAGCATTAATCCCATTCGTATTCGAAGCTTTCACCTTGGAGACTGGGGTCCGCTTTTTCCAGACTCTACCTATTCGACATTTAGAAATTTGGCTCAAAGTTATTTGTTACTACATTTTTTAAGTACACAACCCACCTGATGGAAAGTGGTTACCGTGGCCTGTGGACATGTGCAAAACCAAGGGAGTCACACTCGCGCTGACAATCCTGTAAGCACAGAGTTTCTGTACCGTCTGTGTAAAAGACGACGCAGGACAAGCTTTTGGTATTCCCACTGACCGCACAAAAACTCTCTAGTGAGCTCTGGCTACCCTACTCACCACCGGGAACACAACACAAGGTTATTATGGCCGCGGTATTCTATAGGGTGGAGGTACTTCCCCAGTCGGACTGCTCAATTGGACGAAACATATACAACGTATATTTGTTACTTTTTATCTGGGGAATAGGATCTCTTGGCAGGTCGAGTCGCGGGTTACATAATATATCATTCAATTTCGTTGTCTATTTTCTTGCCACCAAATAATATGCCTACGATTATAATAAAGTACGTACGTTTTCTCACTCTCTCCAATTCATCATTTCAATTTCGTTGTCTATTTTCTTGCCACCAAATAATATGCCTACGATTATAATAAAGTACGTACGTTTTCTCACTCTCTCCAATGATAAACGGTAGACAATGAACCAAAATGAACCAGTGTTACAATCTGAACACAGTTTCATTACATCTATTAACCGCAATAAAAGTTTTCTATAATTTTACCCAAAAAAACCGCTGTGATAAAATATTAGGAACTTGCGGGTAGATGAGAAAAAGGTAATATTTACTTTTGTCATCGTATTTTATGGGTTCGCTTTTACGACTTGTCGACTTTGGCTTCTCAAGGAGTGGCCGATGTGGAGTGAAGTATGATATTGCGAAAAGTACTTACTAAAAGATAAGTGTGTGAACCAGGGGATTTTATATACCATTTATATGGAAGATACGCACCCATGGTAGTGATTACCGATGTCTATGGATGTGTGCAACACCAGTCTCCCTAGACAAGTATCAATTCGTTGTCCTTATGGGATTGAGAAGCAGTCACACTTACACTTCTGACTCTTCTGATGAGCCTGCTCACGCATTTGATGCCTTTCTTAAAGAACTCCATATTATAGTTGCTAGGAAAACTCTCTTTTCCTAGCAACTTTAGCGCATATCTAAGACCTGGAATTCTATACACCTAACACTAAAATATATCGAAATCGTATCGAGAGAACGGAGTATTGCGATTGGTCGGCTTCACACTCACACACACGTTCATAGTAAGCAGGCAGCCAATCGCTATGCTCCGTTCTCTCTTTACGTTTACGATACAATTGCACACAAGTGCTAGGGGTACTGCTTACGTGTTTCCTTCTTCCTAACAATCACCGGTCCTTTAAACGGGGCGTAAAATTGTATCTGATGAGGCCGCCAAGCTGAGTGCCATCATTGCAACATTCTTCGTCTCTGCAATGGTGACCCTCTTTCCTGAGAATTTGCCTTTAGTTTATCATCAGGCCAGGTGAAGTCAAATTGGCTTGTCCTATAATAAAAAAAAAAACAGGAAGATCATAATATTCGTATTATATATGATGCGCAAAATTCCCACGAATACTATACATATAAACCCTCCGCCTCCGTTATTTCGGACTCGGTCAGACTAAAACGTACACTCATCAGTATCAGAATAAACGGGATATTTACCATGTTTCATTATTTTGAGTTTCCGATATTTCGGCGCTGTTGCAAGCACCATTTTCAACTGCCGAACGTCTGGCATCCAGTGGTCCGTCTTTGCAAAAACAACCGGGAACAAGCTAACACAAAATCGCGAGTGGATACAGTGAGCATCGTATGTCGTGAACGTGATCGAGATCGGGTTCGAGTTTGTAGTGAGAGTGAAACCAATAGTAGTGCAGATACGCGTAGTAAAAGAACTCGAAAGAGGGTAGATCGATATAATTACTCCTAGAAGAAAAAACTTTTTCTTTGTTCACCGCCAATACTCCAGTTCCTCCGTGATCATGGTGCTTGCAACAGCGCCGAAATATCGGAAACTCAAAATAATGAAACATGGTAAATATCCCGTTTATTCTGATACTGATGTCAGTGACCATGATAGTTTAAATACCTATATAAAACGTACACTGTTTGTTGTCGGAGGTGCGATTGGCAGCGACATGTCTCTCGCAGTCTACACCCACTCGGGTGTGGTGACTATAACGGAGTCCCTATCTAGTCCCTAAATTCGTGTTATAGGTTTATGAGGTCCGAGTAAATCTTGCTTACAGGCTGGTACACCTTCTGATTGATGGACCAGCCTTGTGTTGGGTCTCTTATTGAGGCCTGGAGGAGGATGGTAGTCGTCTCTGCAATGGTGACCCTCTTTCCTGAGAATTTGCCTTTAGTTTATCATCAGGCCAGGTGAAGTCAAATTGGCTTGTCCTATAATAAAGAAAAACAGGAAGATCATAATATTCGTATTATATATGATGCGCAAAATTTCCACGAATACTATACATATAAACCCTCCGCCTCCGTTATTTCGGACTCGGTCAGACTAAAGCGACATATCTCTCGCAGTCTACACCCACTCGGGTGTGGTGACTATAACGGAGTCCCTATCTAGCCCCTAAATTCGTGTTATAGGTTTATGAGGTCCGAGTAAATCTTGCTTACAGGCTGGTACACCTCCTGATTGATGGACCAGCCTTGTGTTGGGTCTCTTATTGAGGCCTGGAGGAGGATGGTATTCGCTCTCAAAAAACTTCAAACAAATCAAATCATTGCAGTAGTATTAGAGCCATGTCACCTGCCTACACGAACCTGACGAGCACGTATGGAAATAATTAAGAAAGTGGAAGAAGGAAAAGAAATGCTAATGGAAACATATGGTCTCAGCCAACCCATACCATATATTAAAAAGTAAACCCTGGCCTCAGTGTCAGCTTGGAATGCATTCGGGTATAGCGCTCAGATGAAGCAATAATTTAGACATAGGGCTAGTAACAAATGTCTTCCTTTGCACTAAAAAGCAAAAAAAGTTTTCCCATTAGTCTGCTTATAAGTATAAAAAAATACATATATTTCTCAGAAGCCGCTTTGCCGATACAAAAGGAGATTTTATTTTGTTTGTAGTGTTTTTCTCTATGTAGAATACATTTATAAAATGAAAAGCAGTTGGAAGGTGCGGAATGCTTTGTACCATTTAATAATAATGTATCGAGAGAAAAATTATGTTAGAATATAACTTTATGTAATCATTTTCAAACGATGAAGTACGTAGGTTATGAAATACGTCGGATGAAAAGAACAATATGAATTTTGAATATGCAACGGGACGTACAATCTAGAAAATTTAATCAAAAGCATACGGCCCACCTGATGGGAAGTGGTTACCGTGGCCTATGGACGTGTGCAAAACCTGAGGTGTTACGTTCGCGCTGCCGACCCTGAAGAAACCTTCTAATGCCCCTCTTGAAGAACCCCATATTGTAGGCGCTTGGGAAAATCGCAGCAGGGAGTTCATTCCACAGCTTGAGTGTGCGGGGGATGAAGTTGATGAACACAGTGCGTACCGTCTCAGGTCGCAATGTGTGAGGATGAATGCCTATCGCGAGTGGTGCGGTGATAGTGACGGCTTTCTCCGTCAAGTGCGCCCCGACTACGCGGCGAAGATAGAAAGGTACTTCGTGATGCACGAGTGTCTCCCTAATGCAACTACATACTCATCACCACTGGTAAACAGAAAAGTCATTTATGTAAATACATGAAAAAGCATCCATATGGTACATTACATTTTTTTTTGAACGCCTTCCTTTTTCAAACTTTCCATGCTATCGTATGAGTGACAGGATCGTTGAAATGATAAATGACGTCAGATCCGGCGATATTCTGTTATGGCTGTCAGTTTTTGTGTTCGAATGCCGTTATATATCATAGCTGTGTGATTTCTTTGTAGGAATAAATCGTAGGTATGATTGCTTGAGATGTTATCTGAAGAAGTGAGTGTGGGAGTCGTTGGTGTTAGAATATTTAGTATTAGACTAGTTGATGCCCGCGGTGCGGCCTGCGTGGATGTCGGTTATCGCGACTTTTAGTTACGTTTCCGGTTCTATTCAAAGAATTGTTTTTTTTCCTATAGCTAAAATAAATTAATTCACTGAGTTCATTAAATTAACAATGGTAATAGAGCGCTAAAACTTACTTCAGTCATTTTTTTTAAACATCCACCCAACCTAAAATAACAAATGATTTGACTATGAAATATTATGACGTCAAAATAAATTATTTCATACAAGTTTCCATATAACTTACTGTTTTGATGTTTGGTAAAAATATCTAATTTTACTGGTCTGTCAACCAATTGCGATGAAAGTTTTATAGAAGACTAGCTAATGCTCCTCCGGTGCTGTACACGTCCATAGGCCACGGTAACCAATTTCCAACAGGTGGGCCGTATGCTTGTCTGCCACCAGAGTGGTATTAAAAAGCAGCTTCAAACATCCTTATAAACTTTCACATTTATATACCAAATATTCAAGTAGCAAAGACTTTTAGCGGTGAATATACCAGACTAATAACAACCGCTTTATATATGCAATCTTAAACCGTATTTCGTAATCCAAGATTGATAATTTAAACCGTTTCTTGATTTTACTAATTCAATAAACAATCTATAAATCGATGTGCCGATTCTTTTTTATAATCGATCTTTGGGAGGACGGATCGACACTTTTAGATCGCAGTTTGTACCAAAGTCACAGCTTTTTTTGTTAGGGTGTTGGTGGCGAGATAGACGTATTGGAATACCGATTCTGTGTCGATGTTGTCAAAAATCGGAATTGAGTATAATCTTAGATTGACAATCGAATATTGAAAGCGCCCGTTAGTCAATGTCTCAAGTATCTAATTCATCTTACACTGGGAGGAGCCCATTCCTCATATATCAATAGTCCCTAATGTTCTCGAGAAGTAATTTCAAAAAGGAATCGCCACTAGTTATTAATTCTCTGGAGATTTTCATTAACGCTATGGTCCCTGATAAAATGACAATAGGATATTTTAAAAGTGTGCCAGTGCTCCAAATTTATGAAAGCTATTACTGAAACTCGACAGTGAGTATTAAAGTCAAGTGAGAGGGAAAGCCGGATAATTATGATAAGCTGATGTTTTGTCTTCGCATAATGACCTATTCCTCTTCGGGATGCTGTCGTATATAAATCAACCGCAAGTTTTCGGTTGTTTTGGATAAACACTGCGAAAAAACATTCGCGTTTGTTTAAGAATAACTTGGAGATGTAATGTACTTATGTATGTAATACTGTATAAAGTTTGAGGGTTATAAGACTATTTGATACAATAAAAATATACTTCAATAAGGTATATTTTGTGTATCTTTTGTTATTGTAAAGTGAACGAAATTAGAGACAATAGGGGATTTTCATAGATGCATCAAATAGCCAGATAATTGTCCACTTATTTTAGCTCTGTAATGATGTCAATATAAGAAGGTCACGATTTTTTTTTATCAGATCTTCTTTTTTTCCTCCATTGTTCAACTGGTGAGACTAATAGGACTCTCGAGAAGATCAAGATATTGGTGGGACTCTGTATCCATTAGTCCCACACATGAACTTATTTGAAGTTGAACAAATGTGGTTGTCAATACACCTCTGCTTACTCCTTCGGGGACTTATAGATTTTTTTAATACCACTTAGTTGACAGACAAGCACACGGCCCACCTGATGGAAAGTGTTTACCGTGGCCTATGGACGTGTTCAACACCAAGGGAGTCACAGTTTCTGTGCCGTCAGTGTAAAAGACAAAGCAGGACAAGCCTTTGGTCTTCCCACTGACAGTACAAAAACTCTACAGTGAGCTCTGGCTACCCTACTCACCGCTGGGAACACAACACGAGGTTATTTTGTAGGCCGCGGTATTTTGTAGGGCGGAGGTACTTCCCCAGTTGGACTGCTCAATTGGACGGAAATATCGTCGTGTCCTACCTTCTACTTACATATTATGTATATACAACAATAACCTTCGCTTACGTGCGCCGTGTGTTTCTCCGCATCAATGCCGTTCTGGAGAAGTAGTTGACCGACTCGGACACCATGACCTATCGTTCTGCAGGAGCGCTGGGCGAATCCCACGGCACGCCAGCCTCAAAGACATAATCCACCGTGCTCTTGTCACTGCTGGTGTGCCAGCTGTGCTTGAACCAAATGGTATGGCTCGGCCACGATAGCAAGAGACCGGATGGTGTGTCATTAATGCCATGGAGAATGGGTAGGACTCTGGTGTGGGACGCAACATGCGTCGAAACCATTGCCCCTACCCATATACCTGGCACGGTTGGATGTGCTGGTGCTGCTGCTGCTTCTGCAGAGACTCTTAAGCGGCGCAAGTATTCTAATCTCATTAGTGATTATGAGTTTGTGCCGTTTGGAGTAGAAACGTTTGGGCCGTGGGGTCCGAGCGCCCGCAATCTCTTCAGGGAAATTGCGAAGAGTATGGTCGACGCTTCTCGTGACCAGAGGACTGGCCTCTTCTTAGGTCAGAGAATAAGCATTGCCATACAACGTGGCAAGCAAAAATCCCAGTCTTCTGAGAACGCTACCACAAGATGCATGCGATGCGGAGGAATTCCACGACGCTTTTTAACTTTTGTATTATTTTCATCAGGGTAGCCATTTATTTTTTAATTGAATTTAAATAACATGTAAACTAATGTAATAAGATATAAACTAATATTTACAAGAATATAAAATAGGATACAAAAGGATCAAATTAAGCATCGAAGAATTCCTCCCCAAATTGTAAATTAATTGTATTATTTAGTTTTTATTTTTTATTCATGTCAATATTAGCATAGCTTTAAAATACATTAAGTGTAAATAGATAAATATGTTTAAATAGATTAATTATAAATAGTACACTACATATATATACAATACTGTATATATGTATATACAATAAAAAACTCACAAAATTTACTTACAATAGCTGTTATTTATGACGCAATTTTAGGAAACGGCAATTTTATTCGACCTCTAACCGAACCTGCAGACAAGGGATAACAATTCGTCTCTCTTTATACATTGTTTATGGTATTTAAACGGACATTTATCTGAATATCTTGAGACAATACTGATTTATACATCAATAAAGTTTCAAGCAAGTAAACAGAAACTCTGTTCTTACAAGGAGTCTGAGTCCTCTAGTCGTCCATAGCCCACTTTCCATCAGGTGGCCCATGTGCTTGTCTATCACCTAAGTGGTTTAAAAAATATCAGACCAACTGGTAGTAAGCCTGTCAGCTAGAGAAGCCATTCTTAATCGTACCCCCATCAGGAAGATCTTCAAACAGTGCTCCGAAGTAAAAAATAAAACGAGTGAAGGCATATAATTGCAACTTACGCTAATAGTAGTTACCATTTAGGTACCTAATACTATTTAGTACGTTCACAATAAAGTAATTTTCATTTCAATTAATTTGTGTTTATTGGCATTATTCATATCTTTCATTGCTCACATCTACTGGTCCCCTGGTAAATTTGCAGCCTGTATCTCTCCCCTAATCTGTTATTTCTTTAAACCATTTACATTTGTAGGCAGTTCTCAGCACAGACAAAACAGCAGTTCCAGCAGCTACTGATTTCAAATGCAATCAATCCACTTTGTTCAACTGTTTGTTTAACGAATTGAACAAACTCGACAAATTAAGTGTCATTTGTTCAACTATTTATTCAATTAAACAAAATCCACTATTATAGTGTACTTTGTTCAACTACCTAACTATCTATTCAATTGAACAAAATCCATGGGGTGTAAGCTCGAGTTACTAATCATTTAAATAGTTCACATCCTTGCCGGATCGCCAAATCCCTACGACTACGTGATTTCTCTCAGACTGAAAGAAATAGACAGTAGTACTAGTTTAGCAGGCTGCTAAGCTAGTACCATTTCGCTTGCACTCGTACGTGCACACAAGAGTGCGACCGAAATGGTGCTACTATAGTATTACTTTAAGCTGCTTCATACTCTAGTTCTATGCGTTCCGTCTATGTTAGCCTTTAGTATGAAATGTTTCTGTATTTAATCCGTTACTCACTAAAGCTGAATGCCGTATCGAATATGAGGGGACTAGTGCGTCCTGACTCGTGTAGTCAAAGTACAGAATATGGAAATCTATTCGTGTGATCATAATAAGGAAATATGAAAATGTACGGTAAAATCTCAGACATTAAATGTAAAACTGCTTACATATCTACGGGAGAAAGCAAATGGATCTCTCAATATTAATAATGTTGACTACACCAGTTCACTGATTCAGAAAATATTGTACTTTATGTTTTGGTACAGAGCCCATTGCAGTACAATCTATTATCAACTTTATCACATTAAGTTTATGAGCTATTACTGCACGTACAAGAGAAGTTGACCGTTTCTTTTTACTTTTTTGTAGGCTAGATGTGACAAATCAAGATAGTTTTTCTTTAACGAAAAAGATAACCTCTCGGTTCTTTGCTTATAACCAAGACAGCTAAAATGAACTGTTTTGTCTTCAGCATTAAGCTATGATTGCGTAAGTACCTAGAGGTACCTCAGTGGGGAAGTACCTCCGTCCTTCAGAATACTGAGGCCATAATAACTTCGTGTTGTGGTACTGCAGAGTAAGATAGCCAGAGCTCACCGGATTGTTCTTGTGCTGTCAGTTGGAAGACCTGCTTTGTCTTTTACACTAACAGCAGAGAAACCCTCTGTGCTTACATGGTTGGCAGCGCGAGTGTGACTCCCTTGGACACGTCCATAGGCCACGGTAACCACTTTCTATCAGGCGAGCCGTGCATTTATCTGCCACTTAAGTGGTATAAAAAAAACCGTTTCAAAAAACGGTATTGATCAGACTTAAAATCTTACGTTTGTTTGATCACGATCGGATGACTAGAACCAAAAATCGCCATTACAACTTCTACATGGGCAAAGTAACGAGCATAAGCCACTATTCACAACATTAATCATCATCATTATCATCATCAAAAATTTAAGGTGTTGCCATAATCACAGCTTTAGTCTCGGCTACATATAAAGTTTATACACTATAGTAATTTATAGTATGTAGGTGTACCGGCTACTCGTTAGCATTTACCTACAATTAAGTTACCTTGGGCTCCAAAGATCTTGATAGGGGTAGATGTTGGAAGGTTTTGACCTACTGTTTCCACGCTGGCCAGACAAATTGGTACAGGGCTTTATTTCGAGATTTCCTTTTCTCGTATTTCTCATCTTATCCGAAGGGTGTCGTTAGTCACCTCTTACGATACCCTTAGGATAAGATTGGGTGCTAATACTTACATGCATACATACATACATACATTTCATACGTACAATTACCACTTTATCCCTTGAGGGTTAGGCAGAGGTGAATTAACACCCACATTTCACCAATCATTAAATTCAGTCCCACGTAATAGGGGGTGAGCCTATTGCCGTCTTCCGGGTACTGTTGTTGACTCGAGCCATGCATCAGAGGCCGAGTCTGGACTGTATATATCTGTCTGATGTTAAACAGCCCTATTCCTTAGTCGCCTTGTACGACACCGCAGGGGAAGATGCGGGGTGGTTCTACTATGCCGGAAAATACTTGTATTCCTTTTATATTACCAGACACCACCACGACACGCCATGCTAATAAGGTAGCCAATAATATTGTTTTGTTCCAGTTAATCAACTCGCACGTAGTATTGACAAATATATGTTTAATCGACGGATATTTTTACTAGCTTCTAATTTTATTACTAGAGATATATTAATCAGCATCAGAACGATCTTTACTACAAAGTCTCAAAATGACCTTAATATAGCAAATCAAGTTGGTGTGTACCAAATACCAATAGGGAGGAAAATGAAGACTTTAAGATCATATTGAGTACTTTTGTTCGTCAACGTCGATCTGATGATGACTGTACGTACGTTTGTGTGTGTAATAACTACACGGGTGTATCGAAAAAGCTCGACTAATTTTGTCATTATTTTTTATAACCACCTAGGTGGCTGACTGGCACACGGCCCACCTAATAGAAAGTGATTATATTATCTATGGACGCGTGTAAAACGGAGTCACACTCGCGCTGTAAGCATAAAATTTTCATTTTAATTAGTTTACCACCTGGGCAAGCATCTGGTACCCGAAACTATTTATTTCCAAGACTAAAAATGTGCTTACTTAATAACTTTTGTGGATCCATTTCATACGAATAATAACATTTAAAATATCATAGATCTTTTGTGGCTAGAGTTTTGCTTGAAATATTAAATTGATTCTGATATCTGTGTGTAAAATATCTAAGAGAGCAAACTTTGAAAATACTAAAGAAACTTATCATACACAAGTTGGGGAACTCAATTTCAAAATTAAAGCAATACAAGCTTCGAACGGTTAACGTGGGTGTAATTATTTTAATCGATCTCTCACTTCCAGTTATCTCCTACAAAAAGCTCGTAGTGATACCTAGTAGTTTAACCGCAGTCGCTTGCAACATTCTTCAAAGCATAGTATTATTTTCCAATATTTTGTACCTCTCTCTTTATTGGATTTCTCTTCTGAACTTCTCCAAAAAAGTAAATACCTAACGAACAATCTTCTACACACTGGCACGAGCTACAAACAGAGGTAAACAAATTCTTTTATTTTATTTCAACAGTGAAAAATTACTTCGGAGATGCTTTCGTCGGCCGCCCATATTTCAAGATTTGATTCTACTGATTTATTTGATCCATTTATTATGCCCGGGTCTGGCTTGCAGATGGAGCATTCTCTGAAATTGCTGTAAACTTTTCGAGTAGATATGCATTTTCGTAATCAAACTTCCTGTGATGTGCAAGTAGTTACAGATAGGATTGAAAACTTTGGAAAGAGTTGTTGCCTTTATTTTTCTTTTGCACACAACTAAGTTAAGACAGAAACACACGATGGTCTAGTGGGAAACAGTTACCGTGGCCAAATTCAGAGGGGAAAATGAATTATTAAAATATGAAAAACCCGACAGAATTTTCTATCGGTTAATGACTGGTAAATGGGTACCGCCTGCTATCAAACTTGTTATGATATATTAGACAGCAGTCGGGTTTATTTTTTTTATAATTTATTTTATTTTCATTTTTTTAACATAACATAAACTCACGCCTATATCCCCGAAGGGGTAGGCAGAGGTGCTAGTACCCACATTTCGACAGTTTATGTTTAGGTCCCAATGTAATAGGTGGCGAGCCTATTGCCATTAACTGGGCTCTTATAAACCTGCGATAAATACACACATAACCTCGAAAAGCATCGAAAAGTCATTGGTGTGTGCCATGGTAAAACCTGGGATCGAACCCGAAACCTCGTCTCAGCAATCCATTACCCATACCACTAGGCTACCGCGGTTATATATTATTTATATTATTTTTTTAGTTATGCTAAAACACACTTATATGTGTATTTATACATAATACAGTCTCTATTTATATAGGTCCATGTATCTATGCATATTTTGACAAATTTCATACATTCATTCAAATACATATGTGCGTCACACAATACCCTCGCTAGCGCAATCGGGTAAAAATATGGTCAAGATAAAGATTTCGAATCCTCATAAACCGTTTGAAATCCGTTATCAATTAGCCTCTCATAGTCCACTGCTGGACACACGCCTCCCCAATACTGAGAGGCTTTGACCTGCAGTTTCCACACTAACCAGACGAGTTGGTAAAAGGTTTTATTTCGAGATTTCCTTCTCTCGTAGTGATATCGTCTGGGTATTTTTCTGTTAGTTGCCTCTTACCTCTTTGGATGAGATGGGTTGGTGATACAGTATACCTACAGTTAATTGAAGCTTATATTATATTAAGTTTATATTAGATAGAAGTCTGGTTTTCACAGCATATGTAAATAATGGTAAAGTTTCGACAGGCTGGTAAAGCTTCTAACTTAAAATTAACTTTAAATGTCGGTATACTCAAACTCAAAAAAGAGCGTTGTAAATTTTATCTGAACTTAAAACAAATTATGTTCATAACATAACCATCTGTTTTACGATAAAAACTCAATTTCAATCTCCTGCATCTCAAGCTCAGATGACAGGCACTCAGTGCGAGAGAGATAGTGAATATAAAGGCTCGACTTCATGCTCGCTTGCTGAAACATTTTAATTAGTTTAATCTTCGCGTCGTGCCACCTCGTTGCTCCTTAGAAACTTCGCATCGTGCCGCCTTGCGGCTAGTCAGTGGGCAGCTGGGGCGGGGGCCGAGTCCGCGGTGTTGCAGAAACATACAAAGTACGCTGCCCTAGAGGCCGCAGGTAACGAATTCGTCCCGTTCGCGGTAGAGACGGCGGGTCCTCGAGGTCAAGAGGTTTGGAACCAAATTGGAGTGTCGGCTACGGAGGGAGGGGTGGAGTCCGCGCTCGGGGCAATTTTTAATGCAAAATGTTTCCCTGGCCATACAGAGGGGAAACGCTGCCAGACTGGTGGACACATTTGGGCAAGGGGACGTTGATGTGACTTGATCTTCCGGATCAAAAATTTAAATGTAATTTAAGTAAAAAAGTAAATAGATTAAATATTGATTCGATACGTAATTACGTCGTTTTACTAGAACATAATATCAGCGCTGTGTTTAGATCCCAACCGGTTTCTCAATTTTCTTCTTCACTTCACGTCTTTGACATCCTTTGGTTGATGCAATCGTTTGATGTTATATTTATATAATACTAGTGAAAGAATTTCACATTCCTGATGCAGAAGATTATACAATTTTCTCTACTATCGTAAAACCATCGGGTACTGTCGATCGTAAGGTCGACTCTTTAACTATCGACGCCTAGCATTTATATATTGTTGTATCTCACAAAATGTGATCAGTGTTGCAAAACAGTGTGGACACGGCTTAGCTTCTTAGCATTCTGTTGGAGTGCTGCTCTCGGCTCGACGTATCATTCCTAATGAGTTTATTTATACAAATTATACTCGTATTCACTTTAGTTTCAATGTAATATGAGTGGAATTTAACTACGCTCTGGTTAAAATAGCTGATGCAGTTTTGCACACAGAATATTTTAAATGAAGCTGCATGTTAGCCATGCGAAATAAGAAAAAGAGGATGGTTCTCTTGAACTACGGTACCATGGAACTACTGAGGGTTTAATTTATCTGTAGTTCCATTATGAAAACTAAATGTAGACAAACGCATCATCATCCTAATATCTTGCTTGCTCACACGATATAAATTGTTAGCAAAACCACATTAAAAAATCTGGTCGTGTGCGAGTCGGATTCGCGCACCGAGGGTTCCGTAACTTAAGCTATATAAACCGGGACATATTTGAATGCGTTGACTTAGAAGTTTGATTTTTGCACAGATTCAAGACGTTATAAACCTGAGTATGTGGTATGAATTTCAGCTTAATACCTCCACGCATTCCAGAGAAAAACTTGATAAACAGACAGACAGACAGACGGACAGACGGACAACGAAGTGATCCTATAAGGGTTCCGTTTGTTCCTTTTGAGGTACGGAACCCTAATAAAGGATAATATTTCACATTGACATTTATGATTGACATTGATAATGGTTTTTTTTTGTATATTTTTTGCATGACATGCCTCATTAATTACTATTCTTCCTACAATTTAATAATGTAATTCAAAATTCAACACAATATAAAAGTTGTTATGAATAAATAATATAAATAAATATAATCTATTTCTCTAGTTATAATCTTGTTCTATGAGTTTCTTGCTGGTAGAACTCAGATCTTCTCAGTAGAAGCTTACCGAACAGCGAAATAATAATTTTGAAGTGTTAATTTTGTAGTTTTCTTAACTTTCTTTCATATTTCTTGACATAATTGTAAAATTTTTAAATTCATATGTGCTTTCTATGTGCTTAAACTGAATAAATTTGATTTTTCTTTGATCGCAACTAGTGAAATACAACTTAAATATGTCTCTTTAGTACCACCGCATTTGTACAATGGAACTAGTGAGTTTGTTTCCTCAGTGTTCCTCTGACTATTGAGTTTGAATTACTGGACCAAGACATCTAGCCCAGGACCAAACTTTACATACATACACACATACATATAATCACGCCTTTATTCCCGGAGGATTAGGCAGAGGTGAATTAACACTCACATTTCACCAAACCAAACTATACGCTAACATAACTTCCAGATAATATAACTGAAGCAACGATGAACCAACAAAAAATACTCACAGTTGATTTTTATTGCGAATGTTTCCCGAGTGGCTTTCACCACTCAATTCCTCAATAATTTCATTTATCCCTTGGCCTACATTACAGTTCATACAAACGTGCAGATACCCTCGTTTAAAACACACGGTCACGTGTCGAAACGATGTCAAGGACTAAATATTTAACCAGTCCATCTGATCACGGTACGTCTGAATCTGGAGGGCTCGTCGTTATTTCTGTCGGGTTGGTTTAAATGATAACATGATGCGAGCTTTACTTTATAGTACGGAAATCCCCTCGGGTACCACCCCGGTCAACTCCATCGGTTATTTTGGACTTGGACACCGTCTTGGATCATCAATAGCGTGGATGAGGTTGCCATTAGCATATCCCTCACGCACCGGCTGACCCAGGGCCATCCAAGAAGATGTAAACATGATATGAGCTTCAGTTTTTCATTGTTTACAAGAGTTTTTAGTAAAGTTAGAAAATCTCTGAAGACAATGCAGATGTAACAGGGTGTTGCAAACGTTTAATGCTAACCGAAATATATACATATCTCCCGACCGAGTTCAGCCACAGCGATTGGCTTCTGACTAATGAGAGCTTCGTTGGTGTGCTCTCAAATGACTAATATAGCCTATCTTTGAATCACATGTACGGTTACATACGCTACATGTAAGCACCCCTCCGACGTAATTGTAATGTATAGCCGCAGGTGCACGGGCCTTGAGCTCGTCTCGTTGTGCATCGAGCTTTTTTCTTTCGTTTGTGATCACCAAAAGTGACTAAACTCTTCTAGTTGTTTCATTTGTGTGTATTCTGGATTTAGCGTCTAGTCGTCAAGACCATTGCAGTTAAACCAACTACACCTGCAAGCTTGTATTGATGAACGAGACTCTGGCGAAAGCTTTCGTTTGGGATTGTTGCCAATTGAAATTGATTTCTCAGTTGTGTCCAAATTTCATCCCCTTATAGCTTTTTTTTAAGATTTTATTTTCAATGAAACTTCATACACCATAATTAAAAAAAAAATAACAAATACGTTTTAATGTTATGACTTGTACCACAATAAATACAGGGGTTTCATTTTAACGCGTACCGCATTCACCTCACACCATTTGTCATTTGGTATCGTCCGCAAAGGTCCACCTCATATTGTATGCCAGAGATTTCATTAAAAAGTGCTTAAATAATAAACCAAGCTTCCGTCTTTGTTAAAAATAAAAAATGATAATGAATAACCCTTTATATTTTTAACATACATGTCATGTACAGTCTACCAAATAGATACGGTTGCACCTAATATAAGTTTATGAAAAGTGCGAATGTATCTCATTTGTCGACGGTAAATTATCTTGACCTCTTGTTCTCAGTGGATTTTTTGCTCTCAGGATTAGGGCGTCAGATGGTAGTCGCTCCCATAACAGCCGTATAGATTTAATAAAAAGGAGGAAAAAAATTAAACGGATCCCCAGTACCGAGATGGAAGGCTCATTATCAGCTCACGTTTCCTTCTTCCTACAGTCGCGGGGCGTGAGAAAGCATCTGATGTGATCGCCAAGCTGAGTGCCACTATTGTAACATTACTTAGTGTCAGTAAAGGTGACCCTCCTTCGTGAGACTTTACTTTTAGCATCTGGAGAGGTGAAGTCAAATTGACGTGTTCTAGATAAACAAAACCGCCGGGTATAGCAAAATATGAGGATAATAATTATAATCTAATGTCAACGGCTCATCACCTTTTGCCACTCAATACCTTTTAAATTATTGAACTATTAGTAATAGCAATGGTAAAAACAGGCAATAGGAAAAAGTTTCGAATTATTAAAGCGATCCATTTAAAAAAAAGAAAAAAATATTTCTGCTCTCCTATAAAACTGTAATAACACAGATTCGCAACTTTACCATTGAGGTGAATAATTAAGTTAATACATTAATTAGGGTTCCAAAAACCATATTTAACTAAACTAATTCCACAACGCTGTTTCAACAACAAAATTTGAGGTAGGTACCTCCGCTGAAGGACTCACGGGACTAACAATTATATATAGGTACGAGTACAAATTATAAGAATGATTTAAACGTGGTATAATTCGTCTACACCATTTATAATTTTAAAGTGGTCGTATCTATACATTGGAGATAATAAAAAAAACTTGGGTATTGTTATAACTAATGATAGGTACACTAAACACGATTTTTTTAACTTTTTTTACTTCTTGTCTGTTTGCCTCCGATGGATGCAAAAACTACGAAGCTGGTTTTAATGCAGTTTTTTTTTAAAGCTCTAGGTCAGACTTTAAGCATTAAAAAATATATGCCGAAACCCGGGATCGAATCAGGGACCTTTAGATCTTCAGTCTAACTCTCTTCCAACCTCGTAATCTTACGCTGGTTTAATCGTTACCGGTTCAGTAAACAAACGTCGGGTTAACCGGTATTCGCGTGCATGTAGCCGCGTGCGGGAGGCTAGTTTGTAATATCAATCAATCAATTAGCCCATCATAGTCCACTGCTGGACTAGGCCTCTCCCAATGTTGGGAGGCTTTGGCCTACTGTTTCCACGCTGGCCAGACGGGTTAGTACAGGGTTTTCTTTCGAGTTTTCCTTCTCTCGCAGTGATATCGTCTGCTTATTTTTCCATCAGTCGCCTCTTACGACACCCTACGGATGTGATGGGGTGGTGATACTGGTATTCTTTCTCCGTCACCACACAGAAATAATACATTCTATGATATTATAAATGTGAAAGTAAATCTATCTGTCTGTATGTTACGCTTTTATGCCCAAACCACTGAACTGATATTGATGAAATAATGCAGGTAACACACGACGGTATTTCCGTCCATTTGAGTAGTCCGACTGGGGAAGTACCTCCGCACTACAGAGTTCCCAGCGGTGAGCAGGGTAGCCAGAGTTTACTGGAGAGATTTTGTGTGTGGGAAAAACAAAGGCCTGTTGTGTCTGTCTTCTACACTGAGGGCACAGAAACTCTGTGCTTATAGGCTCGTCAGCGCGAGTATGACACCTCTGGTGCTACACACGTCCATAGGCCACGGTAACCACTTTCCATCAGGTGGGCCGTGTGTTTGTCTGTTTGTTTGTAAAAAAAGATGGCCACCATTTTAGCGACGATCCTTAACCTCGATAATCATTACCATGATGGCCTCGACCGATACTTTTTCTCGCCTCAATTGAAAACCTATATTTCCATATTTATACTTATATTACAAATGCGAAAATAACTCTGTCTGTTACGCTTTGACGCCTAAATCACTGAACCGATCATGAGGAAGTTTGGTATATTATTTTGTATGGATTACAGCTCGGAAGAGGACAAAGGCTGCCTTTTATCATTAATGAGGTACAAATAGGGAATGAAAGTTTATAATTAAAGTTCGTCATTTTTAAAGATTGATTCAATTTGGTGCATAGAGAGAGCTATACTTAGGAAAGGACATACCTAAGCTATATTGGGCCGCGATAAAAAGTAAAGAGCCGAGTAAAGAATTCATTCTCTAATCTGTACACTACAGAGAAGTCAAAGTCAAAAATCATTTATTCTGTATAGATAGACCATTATATCGGCACTTACAAAACGTCAACAAAAAAAGGAACATGAATATCAGTTTAGTAAATGGACCACCGGTTCGAAACGCGGCCCCGACCTCTGAAGACTCCGGCAAGAGCAAGGGCATCTTTGTATGTTATTAGTTATAAGTTATAGATTAGTTAGAAATAGTTATAAGTTATAGTTAGTAGAATAGGTTAAGATTTACAATGTCAATGTACAATTTGCTAACTGCCGCATTGGGGCAACCTGTAATGGTAGTTACATAAGGAAAAAATAAATAAATAAAAAATAAAAGAAACTCAGCGGGCATTTCTTATTTTTGGTCTATTTACAAACATACACTTATTCTACTTAATCTAAATATAAAAATTTGCTTGAGTAGTATAGTTGAGCGAACAGATCCTTTACAAGCTTGTTTATCATCCAAGTATTCTTGGATTTTAGAGATGATTTATAGAGATGATTAGAGAGTCGTGTAGAGAATCAAATAAAGAAGCAAGTAGAGAGTTGAATATAGAGGCGAGTAGTGAGGCAAGTACAGATTACAGTACACTTGAGCGTATGACTGTCAGCGCTAAAATTCACAAAACTATGCGATAAGTGACATCCACGCGGGTGGAGCCAACAACTAGTAATATACATAATTATATTTTTTTCCTATGTAACAGTGCCCACAGTACCCCAATATTCAATGAACGACCTCCGCCCCCCATGAGCGCCGGCCTGGGGGTGACAGGTGGAGCCGCCTGTCACCCTGGCAGAAGCAGGCCGCGGCGGTGGCGCGCGTGACGCGCCTCCCCGTTTCCGGGGACGAGTTGGGGACTCTGTAGTCCCCACAAACATAATCTATCTATATGCCAAACTTAGACCATATACTGTATAGACACTGTATTACCAAATGCATCGTAAAAAACGGCGTTACATTTGCGTTTTGTGTGAGTAAACTAATTTATTGCTCTTAAGCTGTCAATGGGTGCATGTTATAGGATGTATCTATATGACAACTTGAACAGAAGTAGTAGATCTTTTACGCCGCATTGGAGTGACACTTTTTTTTACTTATTGGTATTCATAAACAAGGCCAATAAGGTATATGATGTATATGGTTGACAAACAACAGGTACGGGTTTGTCTAGATAATCGAGGTTACATTCGACTCGGGCTTATAACTATAAATGAAAGTAGGTATCTATCTATGAGGAGTCGATACAGATCAATTTTTACGCTAACTAAATTGATCTTCAATACTTTTTTTTAGTTAAGTTGTGGGTATTAATAATTTTGAAATACCTAAAAACATATATGATAAACTACATGAATTATTGAAATTAAATTAGATATATATATAAAAAAATAATGTGGGTATGTTGTCATAAAATGTTGTCACCAAGTAAGTCTCCGTATTGCAAAGCAACGTTTATAAAATCTGTACATACGTATTATAGTCTTAATGTCTAATGGTATTACCATCGCAACATTAGCCGTGAATAAAGCTACTTCAAAATACTCTCAAAATATCAACTATTACATAACCCGTGTTTGCTCTTAACGTCATGATAAATAACAGATGACAATGTAGAACGCTATAAAAAGACATTAGCTTAGTGACACAAAACGCATTTTTTTGAAGTGAAAACTTCTTTAGCGGCGCTGTGTACTTTTTTTGGAATGGGTAAAAATTTCTAAACTCGCGTCAGGACACGTGACCTGATCGAAAATTCGTAACACGAATGGAGAGAGGACAGGCGGCGCAGGGCACATAGGGTACATACACATATACATACTTAAATAGATATGATGATATACTATGTTATTATATTTTATGCCGTTTTATGCACTTTGTTGCCGTTGCCGTTGTATGCACAGCTGGTTCTATACAGTATAATATGGTCAAAGACATCACTAAATAATATGCTGCAACTATGATTAGATGTGTTTCCAAGCAAAATTATGCCACAGACTGAATTAATAGAACATAAAATTGTTCTTTAGAACTCATCATATTATATCGTGGTAGCTGGACAAGTTTCTTAGCTCGGCTTACGTGTGTGCTTTTAATATTATCATAGGAAGTATGTAGCCGTCACGATGTTGGAACTTTAAGTAAATGCAATCAAAGTTTTCCTGTACTGAATTAAGAAACACACAAACTGCAGCTTAACGTACGGCAAAGAATTATATCTCACAAATAAAAATAGTGTTTAAGCAGATGAAAATAAAATCGTAAATTCAGTGACGATCAATGTGTGCATTAATGTAGAGTTACCGTACAGCAATTAAATTTGAATTTTATTTGCATTCCGTTAAAGCCTATTTTTATTATTCACTAGCTGTTGCCCGTGGCTCCTCTCGCGTGAATGTCACTTATCATTTTATGAATTTTAGCGCTGATAGTCAAGCGTAAAGCACTGAGTCGATATTTTTTACCGTTGAACGCTCAAGCGTACTGAAATCTCTACTTGACTCACTACTCGCCTCTGTATTCGACTCCCTACTTCCTTCTTTATTTAATTCTCTACACGACTTTCTAATCATCTCTGTACTGTAATACAGGTTAGAGAATGATTTTTTTACTCGACTCTGTACTTAGTTATATACTGGACTCTACTCGCCTGTCTTCTCACCACTTTACTTGACTCTCTACTTCCATCTCTACTCAACTCTGTATTCTCCTCTCTTAGATAGAAAGATTCCAGAGAGAAGAGAAGAAACCTTTGCCGTTCCATCACTCAGTGCTTCTGAGTATACATTAAAACATTAAAGTTATTAGTACAATAAATTAAGCCGAATTTATTGGCAAACTTAGAAAAATAATCCTAGTAGCAATTTTCTTTAGGAAATTGTTGAGGGAGGTCATTGTAAGGCTAAATTTACTTTTGCGCGGTATTCGTTTAATTGCGTTATCCGCTATCTTCAATTTAAAGGCTAATTTTTCTTTACCGTTTCCAGGAAAGTAGAATTAGGGCCACCCCATCTCTTCCCACACGGTGTCGTACAAGGCGACTAAAGGATAGGGCTGTTTAGCATCAGATAGACATACAATCCAGACTCAGTCTCTGATGCGTGGCTCAAGTCAACAATAGTGCCCGAAATTAGGCAATAGGCTCACCCCCTATTACGTGGGACCGAATACAATGATTGTTGAAATGTGGGTATTCATTCTCCTCTGGGGATAAAGGCGTGATGTGAATTTTTCTATACTGAATAAATAATTTATTTTTAATTTTACACGAAAAATTTGAATGACAAAGTTGTTTAGAATTTGGTCTTCATAATTTTTCCTAGGATAGTTATTTTTGAATTTTTTCTGGGATTAACACTAAAATGAAGAAGAAGAGAATGACTACCTCTCACTCCCATGAACTAGTAGGCGATAATCATCTATCAAAACGTTAGAAACATTATCTACATCTGGTGTAAAAATTTAATTTTTCAACTGTCGTTAATCAGCGGTGGTCGCACGAAGGCTTTATAACTAGTTGGAAAACAATTCTTAGTTTAATTGAACAAGCGAGATAGTCCCATAATTAATTCTCAAGTTTCATCTAGAGCACGCCTGTGTGTATACAGGCGTTATTTTATTAAGCAGTTATTTAATGTTTTTAATAGAACTTGAATGAAAAATTGTAGCATATTGGTTGATAGCAAAATTTAATTGCTTTTCAGAAGTCATATGTACTATGTATACTTTTTCTTTGTAACATTTTTTTATTCCACTTGGTGGGCAGACAAGCACACGGCCCACCTGATGGCAAGTGGTTACCGTGGCCTATAGACGTGTGCAACACCAAGGGAGCCAGTAAGGGTTGGCAGCGCGATTGTGCGCACAAGAGATTCTGTGTCTTCAGAGTAAAAGACAAAGCAGGATAAGCTTTTGGTCTTTCCACTGACAGCACAAAAACTCTCCAGTGAGCTCTGGCTACCTTACTCACCGCTGGGAACACAATACGAGGTAATTATGGCCGCGGTATTCTGTAGGGCGCAGGTACTTCCCCAGTCAGACTGCTCAATTGGACGGAAATACCGTCGTGTCCTGTGTTTTTACTGTATTTTGAGAATTTTTAGCTATAATTTTACACTATTAAGGAACAGACACGTGTCTAATACATTTTCGGAAAAGTCCTTCATGCCTCGGAGAACATGTTAAGCCGTCACCGTCGGTCCTGGTTGCCATACAAACTTCCATAACATGCATTGCGGTAGTTGGAGCCCTTAAAAAGTTTGACGACCGGTCTAAATATAAAACTTCGATATGGGTTGTGGAATTCAGATGAAAGTCGCTTTACGGAAAATATCGAAGTTAGACAACCACTTCGCAGTTAGACTGTAAAGCCGACCGCAATGGGGTTGAGAAAGGCTCAGAGGATCATGATATTCATATTTATTTATGGTATAAAACATAGTAGATATTATACGATGAAATCAGCATATCAAAACATTTATGCTCCATGTGCTCATACATTTGAATTCTTGGCATCGGTTACAGAAATATGACTTTTATGTTCAAAGCATATGCTTTGAGCGTAAAATTTAATCTTTGTTGGTTTGCATTCATGGTGTGCTTAGATCCGTATTGTGGCAGCTTGCCATTTATTTCTGTCTTTTTTTAACAAACATGCTGCCTCTGCAATTAAACTTTTTATTTAATCCTCTTCCATTGATTTAGCATGCATATAGAAAAATGTCTGTCTGTGTCACATACTGCGATAATTTTTTTATATACTACAAATCAATTTAACTTCATATTGCCTTATCGTATGATAAACTGTAGTCTCAGGAAAGAGGGACACCATTGCTGACAAATATAACATAACATAAACTGACGCCTATATCCCCGAAGGCGTAGGCAGAGGTGCTAGCACCCACATTTCGCCAGATTATGTTTAGGTCCCAATGTAATGGCGAGCCTATTGCCATTAATCGGGCACTTATAAACCTGTGACAAATACACACATAACTTCGAAAAGCATCGAAAAGTCATTGGTGTGTGCCATGGTAAAACCTGGGATCGAACCCGAGACCTCGTCTCAGCAGTCCATTACATATACCACGAGGCTACCGCGGTATTTTCTTTTATTTTATTTTTTTTACTTTACTTTTATTTTACTGACAAACAACAAGGTTATAATAGCGGCCCCCTCAGCTTGACGACCACATCAGATATTTTACCACGCTCAGCATAAAGGTCCCGAGACTGTAGGCGGCAGGAATACCCTTTATATAAATATTAGTAATCTATACCTGTATATCAAATAGTCAGGCGTATCTGATTGCTTGATTAGTCAAACGTCCAACGGTGTTTCCAATCACGTTTATTAGTACGAATGACGAAGCGTGTCCTAGCTTCACGGTGACGGGATTAGGGACGTAATATTATTTAATCTCAAATACTGGTACGCTGCGCGTTATAATTCAACAAATTCTAGGTTTACTAGTCGAAATAGAGACATACTTTGATACATACTGGTTTAAACGCCACGCCACTAGTGGCACAAAAAGAAAACTAATTAGAAATTTAGTTTATTCCTGAAATGTCCTATATTTTTACGTCTTTTTTTATATATAGGACACGCCAACTTGACCTCACCTCGCCTGATGGTAAGCTAAAGGCAAAGTCTCAGGAAAGAGGGTCAACATTACAGACACTAAGTGCTACAATGGTGGTACTCAGCTTGGCGGCCTCATCAGATGCTTTTTCACGCCCCGCTTAAAGGCCCCGGGACTGTAGGAAGAAGGAAACACGTGTGCTGGTAATGAATTCCAGGTCTTGGTGGTGCGGCAAAGAAAAGAGTCGCCGAACCGCTTTTAACTACAGATAAAATTACGTTTAAAAATAGACGTCAACTGGGCATTTTTTCAAGATGCAGACACATATTAAGATGCTTGCAACAATCATCATCAAGCATACCCACGTCTTTTCAAACATAAAATTAAGTTGTGTTTTTTTTCATTCCATTTTCAAATCTGAAATTCATTAACAGTTATTTCAGCTTGGTCTTCTATTCACTTATGCTTAGTTTTAAACCATGTCTTGTTGTAAACAAAATGCTTATTCATCATATTTTAGTACTAAGCAACTTTTTTCGTTGGCTGTAGGTACCTACCCGCCATGTCTACCCAGCGACATGACGGAGGCATGTTAATGGGTATTTGTCGTTGTAGCCTACATGGAAAACCAGGCTACATGTCGGACGTGTGTGAAGTTTAATATTATCGATGGTACATGTCTGTGCTATATTATGTATTCTGATGAAAACCGACTCCTGTTGAAATGATCGAAACAAGTTTGAATGCGGGGGGCACCCATTTGTCAATTATAAACAGGAAGAAAATTAATGGCTACCGCCTTTGTTTTTTTTTTTAATAATTATTAAAAAAGTTCATTGATTGTATTTGAACTTTTTAATTATATAACTGAAAAGTTCTGATTGAAGTGAATTAGCGTGAAGGGAATTAGAAGGAGATTTCAAATATATATATCATGACATCGAGTAGGCTCGATTGGTCTGAATGAAAAAAATAGACAACACACATTTTAGATTCATCATACAGTTTTTATATTTTATATATACTAGCAAAGTATTGAAAATTATCGTAATACCAAAACTCCAATTTTATATTAGCTATCATAAAGATGTTTTGACCACTCCAAGCATGCAGAGTGGTCAAAACAGCTTAGCAATAAATTCTCCATTATAATTTAAGATGGCTGTGTGTTCATTTTTTTTTTTTTATACCACTAAGTTGGCAGACAAGCACACGGCCCACCTGATGGGAAGCGGTTACCGTGGCCTATGGACGTATGCAACACCAGAGGTGTCACACTCGTGCTGCCGACTATGAAGAAACCTTCTGATGCCCCTCTTGAAGAACCCCATATTGTAGGCGCTTGGGAAAACCGCAGCAGGGAGGTCATTCCACAGCTTGAGTGTGCGTGGGATGAAGTTTCTTTCATACCGCACAGTGCGCACCGGCTCAGGTCGCAATGTGTGGGGATGAATTCCCTGCCTATGGCGAGAGGTGCGATGATAGAATGTAGCTACGGGCATTGTATAGGCGGTAGAACACACACAGTGAGGCAAAATCCCTCCTAAGGCTAAGAGGTTCCACTCTACCTGCGAGTATGGGATTGTCAACCAGCCTCAATGCCCGTCTTTGCAACGAGTCGAAGGGGTCAAGCTGGTATGCAGGTGCTCCAGCAAAAAGGTGACAGCAGTACTCCATGTGACGCTGGACCTGTGCTTTATAAAGAAGGAGTTGCTGCCCCGCAGTGAAGTACTGCTTCGCCCTGTTGAGCACTCCGAGTTTTCTTAATGCCAACTTAACCTTGTCCTGCAAATGACTTCGGTATTGGACGTCGCTGGAGATATCGACACCAAGGATCCCGATACTCGAGGAGATGGTAAGCGGTGTGCCCAGGAATTGCGGCGCCACAACGAATGGGGTTTTCTTAGCGGTGAATACACATACTTGTGTCTTAGTGGGGTTGAATTGGACTAGGTTTAGTCGTCCCCAATCGGATACTCCAGAGAGAGTAGTCTCGATTTTAGACACAAGTTGTTCGCGACTCTTCTCCACCTCGGACTGAGGGATATTTGCACGGCCCGTGTAACACGTGTCCCCGGTACTGTCGTCCGCATAACAATGAATGGAGCCATCAGACAGCATGTCATTGAAATGCAGCAGAAACAGCGTCGGAGACAATACGGAGCCTTGTGGGACACCAGCGTTTATGTTCATGAGGTCCGAGCAGCTGCCGTCGACGACGGCTTGGATGCTTCTGTTGGACAAAAAGCTGGCGATCCAATCGCAAAGTCCCTCGGGGAGTCCATAGTATGGCAACTTCGCAAGAAGACCTTTGTGCCAGACCCGATCGAAGGCCTTCGCTATATCGAGGCTGACCGCTAGTGCCTCACCCCGACTCTCGATGGCTTGCGACCGCCGGTTTGTGAGATACACAAGAAGGTCACCGGTTGAGCGACGGTGGCGAAAGCCGTACTGTCGGTCGCTCAGTAGATCGTTTCCTTCAAGGTATCTCAGGAGCTGTGTATTAATGACACGCTCCATAACCTTCGAGAGTAGGGAGGTTATAGCGATAGGCCTGTAATTGGTCGGATCTGTCCTGTCACCTTTCTTAGGTACAAGGTGCACGAATGCGGTCTTCCACGAGGCTGGGACCTGCCGCGCGTAGTATGAGAGTGCGAAAAGGCGTTTCATATTGATATGTAGTACATATATCATCTAAGCTTGCAGATTGTCGCGAGCGAGGACTCAGGGCCGCACACGCTCACCGAGTGTCCGGTGTGAGAGACGCCGAGACGGGAGCTTATGGCGGCCCTGGGAGTGAGAGTTCTCACGCTCTCCACCTTGCTCGCGGCGATGGTCCGCTGCGCGGATGCGTGGGCGGCCGACGCCTCCTTCTGCGAGCAAGTAATGCTCGTGAAGGAGGAGGCGGGGCGGGAGCGGCAGCGGGAGCGACGAAGGATCGCAAGCCAAGCTGCCCGCGTACGAAGGCAACTCGGGCGTCGAAGGTCGATGAACGACCTCCGCCCCCCATGAGCGCCGGCCTGGGGGTCACAGGTGGAGCCGCCTGTCACCCTGGCAGAAGCAGGCCGCGGCGGCGGCGCGCCTGGCGCGCCTCCCAGTTTTCCGGTAACGAGTTGGGGATCCCCCACACATCCGAGGAGAGGGCCAGATCGTGAGAGATGGCCCTGGGTCGGCCGGGGTGCGAGGGATATGCCTGTCAACCTCACCTTCGGCAACCAAAGCGACCCACAGACGGCGTGCGTTTTAGTCGGTTCGAGTCCGACATAACCTCCTCCACCGGCTCCGGTGGGGAGGTATACGAGGGGATTTTGCGCACTTAAAAAAAAAAAAGCTTGCAGAGTGTTTAAAATGATCTTTAAATAATGTCATTTAATCACATTTTGTATCCGATTCTTGTACTAATAGCCATCTCTTTCATTTAGAACAAAAGACACCCAAGAAACTTTACGATAATATAATATCTCCATTCGCATACAAAGTTCCGACTTTGCAGCCCGTGGTCTCTAATGGGTTGTTTTGACTTTCACGAGAGTGACTGCCGCCTGAATGCCTACCTTCGAGAGCAAAATCTGCAGCACTCACTTTTTCGTTATGAACGAAGGCGGATCAGGTGGTTCTTATCATGTACCTGCAACAATAAAAAATAGTTTTTTTTAGTTTTAATGTTGTTCATGTTCGTCCACAAATCAGTTATAAAGGCATGGTAGGTACCACCGTGCACCTTTGCGAATCTCTCCACAGTTATCTCGATTGGATTACGGTCAGAGATCAACCAAAGTAGGGCCAGGCATGAGCTGATGATGAAAGAATAAATATAATGTACATTGGAACCGATAGCCTCTGTGCCGTGGCGGTAGTGAATGCAACTGCTGTGCAGGCGAGGGTTCGATCCCCGCTTAGTGTTTGAATATGGATATTTTCATTGGTCTAGCGGAGCACGCTAAGCCATCGGTCTCGGTTGCCATACGAATATCAAAGGCAGTCATCACGGGTAGTTGGAAAAAATCCATCCAATGGGTTATGGAATTCAGGTGGCTATTCCTTCATGGAAAATATCGAAGATGAGTCAAACTTGCCGTTAGACTGGTAAAGCGAGCCCTAGACTCCGAGGTGAAGGCTTCGGGAGCGCTAAGAGGAAGAAGCAGAAAGGTGAAACCACACTAGTGCGACACTGCAGCGGAGCGGCGCGGCGCGATCAACTTTGCCACGAAGCGCCGCGCCACTACGCTGCAGTGCCATTAGACTGGAAAAAGCGGACCCCAGACTTCAAGGTGGATGCGACTGGGTTTAACGCTAAGAGGAAGAAGTGATTGGAGCCAAAAAAGGAAAAATGGATGCTCTACTAAAAGACTTATGTCCACTTATCTTGTTCAAGCTCTGTACAGCCAAACCTTTGACAAATTATTATGCATTGTGCTTTGAAAATTTTCCGTCTTTTATTACATTGGATAAAACGTTTTATTATTCGTGAACATACAAAGTAACTAAACAGGTTATATTTTTGGACGTAAAAATGTAGATACAAAAAATATATCAGAATTGTTTGTAAAGGTAAAAGGAAAGCATAAAGGCTAATAACTTTGTTGAAATTTTATACCAAACTAGTGGCCCCGGGTCCGGGGAATAAATTCATAAAACATCATATTACCCGACTGCAGCACCATTTAGCGACAGTAAAAATGAAAAAGAATCAGATTGTATATGGTTTCAAAATTTGAGCTCAATCGATGTAGAAATTTTAGAGAAAAAGAAAGTTAACGTAATAATTTATTTTTCAAGTTTGTCAAATTAATGGCGATAGGATAATATAAAATGAGATGAGATGAGATGAGATGAGATGCGATGCGATGCGATGCGATGCGATGAGATGAGATGAGATGAGTAAGTAGCTAGCATATGTCTGTGGGTCGACCCGCGTGAATTTTGATCATATCTCCGTTTCTAATCAAATCAAATCAAATCATTTATTGCTTACCAAGTGCACATAGATCTTACAATTTATATGACAGTACTTAAAACTTAGCGTCTTTTCCAGGCATTGCAACATTTAGGTCACATATTTTCTTTATTGAACTAGGTAGGTACAATAATAATTATAATCTACTGAACTGATTGCAATCAAGATCTATCAAATAAAAAATCGCATCAAATTCTGGTCAGTACTTTTTGTGTCCATCATAAACAAAGAGATAAACACACATATCGTTAATATAACATAACCACTATCCATCAGGTGGGCCGTGTGCTTATCTGCCACTTATGGTGTTTAAAAAAATAAAAAAAATAAGTTTTTTTTAATATTCCCAATGTACGGTAATCATATGTTAATACATAATGTGTAATACATATAATATAATAATATGGATTTTAAAACGTATGCAATCGAAGTATTATTTCACGTATAACCACAACAAACACCCAGAAATATATACCACTTAAGACGTTACTCTCCCGAAATTAAAGTGACGAAATTTGGGTAGTAACATAGGCTTTTACGATGCACTTACGATAATATATATAAATGTTATGCGAGCCTACCGAAAACGGAAAATTTCTTCACTATAGAAAATTCTCCGTTCCGTTAACGACACGTGGCACCGCGCCAAAAAACTGAATGTATCGAATCATTTATTGTTATAAGAACCTTTATTTTTATTGGTCAAGTAATTTTCCAACATTTTTTTTTCTATTTCGTTAGTTGAAAAGTACAATGACATTGCCAGCTTCGTTCCGTCTCACAAACAATAACGCGACAAGAAATGTTAATGGGGACAACACATTCCAAATTACCAACAACTTTACATCTAAAACTTTATATTAAATATAATACAGACATACAAACATATAATCAGGCCTTTATCCCTGGTGGGTTAGGCAGAGGTGAATTAACACCCACATTTAACCAACAATTGTATTCGGTCCCACGTAATAGGGGGTGAGCCTATTACCGTATTCCGGGCACTATTGTTGACTCGAGGCATGTATCTGAGGCTGAGTCTGGGCTGTATATATCTATCTGATGCTAAACAGCCCTATCCCTTAGTCGCCTTGTACGACACCGCATGGGAAGAGATGGGGTAGCCCTCATTCTACTCTGCCGGGAACCACACGGCGAAAATAAAAAATAATATAATATTTTAATAGATATTTAAGAAAGAACGAAAGTATTAATCATCGTTATGACTTTTACCAGAACTGTACACATATTACGCATCTTAAGTAACAAAAATAAATACACTGCGAGAATGCCGAAGAAGTGAACAACAGTCTAAAAACTAAAAAGTATGCAACAAAAGTGTGCAACACGTTAAAAAAACAGTTTTCACTTCAAAGAGATGGCATTATGTGAATTATCTCAATAAAATTTGTCAGATAGGTACTACCGGCCGTATAGAATTTAAAATCCCACTAGTAAATCATAAAAAAAGTGCTGGCAACTTTATATCATACTGTCGTGGCCTGAACCAATCAACGCACAGTATGGCGATGATGTCATTTTTGTTTCAAGTTTGACCGCGGGACTTATTTTCTGGCGTTGACTTTGTAACTGCTTAAAAAAAATAAGGTTATACATATACAAAGGTATTATGAAACATTCAAAGCAAACTCATTAAACATCATACCTGACTATTTAGTTTAAAATTATTTCCGAAAGGTCTTAAATTCTACTTTAAAAAATGTTCTTCATTAAGTACACATTTAATTCCGTCGCCGTACTGTATCTTGGTGTTCAACAATGCTTGGGTACATAGATGATATACAATCCCTGTTTATCTCCCCTTTGTCCGCTATGTTCACGCTCATTTGTCTTCCGGCGTCAAGAACAAACTCTCCAAGATATGTAGGTACAAGAGGGGCATAAACCTAAATGCTTGAATAATATGTTCATTCAAAACACATAAAGTAGGGACAAGATAATAGGTCACTTTTGACAGATGTCAGTTTTATATTCATAGTGAGGTGACCTGCTTAAAAACATCGATTAACCCTTAACTACAGTGGTGAAAAATAATCACGTTTGTATAGTTGTGGGGTCCATTGGACCCATGTATTTTTAAAAGGTAATAAAAATGAAAGTATCCCGAATTTTTAAGAAAATGTTTATTAACTTTATTATATATTTATATAACAAACATTATGTTCTAAAAAATCAACTATAGGAACATACATTTCTAACATTAATTTGTACTTTAAATAATCACTTCAAATTTCCTTAATCTAAAAACAAGGTTTTGAAAAAAAAAAAAGATAATATGAAACTGGTCGCCAAGTAAAAACAAAAAATATTTTCTATAATAAAAATATATGGTTTACAAAAATATACCAAAAACAAAGAAATAAATTTTAAAACAAAAATTTTGACACCAGTTTCATTTAGCCTACTTGCAAACATGTACTGCAAACAACTTTTGCACATGTCATGCAAATAGGCTGCTGGCACTTAGTACATAAGTGAACAGTCTTAGCTCTCTTAGCAGGCTTGCAGAATGAGCACCTCTTCCTTTTGTTCCTGTCCAATTTCTGGCTTTCACCTGGTTCACTTGATGGAAGATGAATCTGTAGGGCCGTGGCAATGTTCGTTCTTAGTTGTGTAGGCAGTCTTTGATTGTAGCATCGTTCTTTCATATATGGTTCACATAAAGATTTGGCCAGCCCCTTCAAAAACATCATACGTGTCATCTTGGATGCTCTTTCATGACTTTGCTGAATGATATAGGCATTCAAAGCGCTCATGTCCAGTAATCTGTACAAAATAGGCATAGGCCAACGTCGCGTTCTGCGGCTACTTGAATAAACTGAGCACATCTGATCAACAGCATCGACGCCGGCTTTGGTGTTGTTATACTGAAGGATTATTTCTGGCTTGTTAGTTGATTCGTCCACAGAATTATCGTGATGCATAGAGGACACAAGTATCACAGATTTGTTCTTTTTAGGAACATAGCTCGCAATGGTAAAGTCTTTTGTGAACCCGAACAGAGAAGATTGAATTTCGCGATCTTTATGAGGTAAGAACTCCTTAGGAATCTCCCTTTTATTTTTTTTCAGGGTCCCAACGACAGTGAGGCCTTTGGATAGCATGATAGTGAGAAGTTCCATTGATGTGTACCAGTTGTCTGTAGTTATGTTACGGTTAGTATTCAGGATTGGTTGGCATAATCGAAGACAAGCTTGTACTGGAATCGGTTGTTTTTTTTCTTCATCTGTCAGCGTAAGTCCATCAGAATTTTTTCCACAATATAAATAGGTATTATACACATAGTGTGTCTTAGCATCTGCAAGACATTGCATTTTCAAACCATACTTGTTTGGCTTGCTGGGAATGTACATCTTGAAGGCACAACGTCCGCGAAATCCTACCAGCATTTCGTCAATCGTTGCATATGCACCAATGGAATAATTTGCTTGAGCATTCTTATTGAATATATTTATGATCTCAGTAGTTATACAACCAGGGTCCATTTTTTTACGTTCTTCTCTATCATCCGGGTTATCGAAGCGGAGACACAGCAAAAGAACATAAAATCGCAAAGAAGACATGCATAATCTAAAAATTTCTCTTCCAGTTCCATCAGTTGCAAACAAGGATACCACAGCTTCATGATTCGACTTGAATACAGCGGAATAGAGCAATAAACCGATAAAACAGTTTAACTCCTGGTGAGTGCATTCTCTTAGTTCAGTGCGATCTGGAGATTTATATTTCAGTCTGAATGCTGCCAGTTTCTTGTTTGTCCAAAAGAGTATTTTGTTTTTCAGATCCTCATCGAACAGTATATTGAATGCCTCATTTGGAAGGAATGGGTCTGTAGGTCTTGCTCTTGAGGTAGTACATGGCAATCTTAGGATGTTATGGTTTCGAACACGAGAATTTCTTGATGGCGGTGTTTTAGCCCATTTGAACCTATTTTTTCCATAATAGTAATCAGACGAATTATTTGTTTCATTCTCTTCGCATTCATCTTCATTTTCAGATATTTCAGAGTTCGTGTCATGATCACTTTCCACTACAAAATCTTCATCATTATCAGAAAACTCATTGTCAGAGTTAGAATTTAGTGCATTCCTCACAGAAACTGAATTTTCTTCTTCATCACTGCCTAAATCAGCATTCAGCCATTGCTCTATTATGTCTTCCCGATTGGTTGATATATTTTTATTATTTTCCATGATGAAAAACTGAAATTTAACACAAAAACAACTAGAATGCAAGAATTGTAAAAAATACGTATCTATAGTCGTGGGTCCAATGGACCCATGCATATTCATTTACGTACCTTTGGAGTAGCGCGCGAAATACGTCCGTCTCCCTGCGTATGCGCCGGCTTACTGTCGGAAGGTACTGAGGTGCGCGGGGAGCTCCACCACCCGCAGCGCTTTTAGTGCTTGTTTAAAAAATCACCATGGGTCCAGTGGACCCACGACTACAGTTAAGGGTTAAATGAATGAATCGAATGAATCGATACAGACTTGAAACATATGTGAATTTTAAAAATGATCATGCGAATCCCTGTCCCATTATTATTTTTTCTTTCATAAATTAAAGGAGCAAAATAAGACAAGTACCTACGTAATTTAACAAAAAAATTGCTTTTATTCACTTGAACTATCGGAACTGCTATCTTCATCACTGCTGTCAGCACTCAGAGATATTATTAATTCATTTTCAATAATATTGTCTATTCTCACATCTCGTTCAAAATCTTGTAAAATTATTTTCTTTGTCTTCTCCACGACTTTTCGCCAGTCTTCTGTAGTGACTTCTGCACATGCAGTTTGTAACAGAGTCATCATTTTAGCAGTACTGAAGGGTGGTTCAGTATTGTTCCGCGCTGCATGACCCTTTATTTGTGCCCAAATAAGCTCGATGGCGTTATACTGGCAATGGTAGGGAGGCAATCGAATAACTTCGTGTCAATGCTCTAGGGCTAGTTCATCGATTACATAGCGGAGCTTGGACGGCTTAGTTGCTTTTACCAGATTTAACAACTCAACTTTTAATAAAGTTGGACTTGCCTCCACACCATTTCTTACCAGCCACGAGACAATTTCTTGCTTTTTATTTGCTTGAGTTGGTGGTTTATCAACTTGTACAGAATGATACGGAGCATTGTCCATTAAAATTTTCAATGGGTTTTCTAAGCTGACTAGCAGCTTCTCAAACCACTTTTTAAAAACATCAAAGTTCATTTCCTCATGGTAATCTGTTGTAGTTTTAGAGGCGAATGCGAGGAGGCAGTCTGGAATAAAACCTTGAGAAGCTGATCCCGCGTGACATATAATAAGTCGGGCTCCTTTTCCCGATGGAACTTTTGAGATGGAGGCCGCTGTATCATCGGTCCATGTCCGCGCAACCGTATGGTTCGCATTCAACCATGTTTCGTCAATAAACACGACATTGTCCCAATCCGTAATTTTATTTACCTGACGTAAGAATGTTATTCTCTTCAAAATAATATCGTAGCGTTCTAGCAGGATTTTCCGCTTGTCGGTTTTTTTATATCTAAAGCCAATCGATTTCAAAACCTTTGATAGAGACGATTTGCCTCCAAAAAATAAGCCTGCGCCTTTTAACGAACTCAATAGCTTTTCCCGTGTAGGATATTCTTTTCTCGAGTAATATCCATAAATTTTTTTTTTTTTTTTTTTTTTATATAGGACACGTCAATTGGACTTCGCCTTGCCTGATGGTAAGCTGAAGGCAAAGTCCCAGAAAAGAGGGTCACCATTACTTACACATACCGTGTGACAATGGTGACACTCAGCTTGACGGCCTCATCATATGCTTTTTCACGCCCCGCTTAAAGGACCCGGGACTGTAGGAAGAAGGAAACACGTGAGCTGGTAATGAATTCCAGGCCTTAATGGTGCGACAGAGGAAAGAGTCTCCGAACCGCTTGGTTCTTGATCGGATGTTTTGCACCGTGTGCGGATGACATCTAAGACCTGCACGCGTTGTCCTGTATAGGAAAGGGGAGGGTGGGACTAATTGGAAGAGCTCATCAGAACACTCCCCATGGTACAAACGGTAAAATACAGCCATGGACGCAACATCTCTACGCAGCTGCAAAGGTTCTAGGGTGTTCGTGATCTCGGGATTCCCAATGATGCGGACCGCACGTCGCTGCAACCTGTCGAGAGCATCTAGTAAGTACTTTGCTGAACCATCCCAGAGATGCGAGCAGTACTCCACACAGGAGCGAATTTGTGTCTTGTATAGAAGACACCGCTGCTCCGGCGTAAAAAACCGTCTCACTCTGTTCAGGACTCCGAGTTTTCTTGAGGCTGTTTTGATGATACTCTCGATGTAGTTTTTGTTATTCAGGTTGCAGCGAACATCCATACCTAGGATATTGAGATTGTCCTGCAGTGGCAGTGGCGTGCTCTGTAGAGTGGGGAGGGGAAGGAAAGAAGATACTTTTGCTGTAAACGCACATGCCTGCGTCTTCTTGGCATTGAACTCAACCAGGTTCTCAGAGCCCCATTGAGAAATGTGGTTCAGGATCCCGTCAAGCTCAGTGACAAGAAGCTGCCTTTTCTCCGCGATATCCGACTGCTTGGCCGCAGGATGTCCATGATAACTCCCATGCAAAGTGCTATCGTCTGCATAACAATGAACATTGCCGGTAGACAGCATGTCGTTGATATGCAGAAGAAAGAGAGTGGGTGATAAGACGGACCCCTGGGGCACGCCAGCATTAACCTGCAGAAACTCCGAAGCTCGTCCGTCACAAAGGACGCGAATACGGCGCCCCTGCAGGAAGCTAGCAACCCAGTTGCACAGCCTAGAAGGCAGACCAAAGGCAGGTAGCTTGGAAAGAAGCGATTTGTGCCAGACTCTATCGAAAGCTTTGGCGATGTCAAGACTAATTGCCAGTGACTCGCCGTGCTTGTCCATAGCCTCACCCCAAAGATGGGTAACGTATGCTAGAAGATCACCCGTTGACCGTTTCGGTCTGAAGCCATATTGCCGGTCATTAATTAAGGAGTGATCCTCTAGGTGCCGCATGAGCTGTTTGTTGATTATGTGCTCGAACACTTTGCACAGCACTGAGGTGACGGCTATGGGTCGATAGTTGGCTGGCTCCGAGCGATCCCCCTTTTTGGGAATCGGCTGAACATTCGCCTCTTTCCAAGGCAAAGGCACTGTACCCGAACTGTAGGATAGCCGGTACAGGCGCGTAAGCATTGGAGACAACTCCGCTGCACATTTTTTCAAGACTACCGCTGGAATACCATCCGGACCACTGGCTTTCCGGACATCGAGTGATTGTAGCACTGCACGGACATCGCGTTGCCTGATATGGATATCAGGCATCGCGTGGTCACTGTCGGGTAGTGTTGGTGGCTGCGTACCACAATCATCGATTCGGGAGTTGGCCGCAAAGAGATTAGCCAGCAGATTTGCCTTCTCTTGCGGCTCATGGGCCAGGGATCCATCAGGGTTACGCAGCGGAGGCAGCGAAGGCTGACAGAAGTTGGCTTGCACGGCTTTAGCCAGTCGCCAGTAGCCACGGCTTCCCGTGGGATGCATCACTAGCTCTTGACCAAGCCGCGCTATGCGCAGGGCATCCGCTCTGACGTAGGCTCTTCTGCAGACCTTTGTGGCTCTGTTGTACGCCGCCTTGAAGTGGCCCAGATTGGGATGGCGCGTGGCGCGCGCCCTTACCCAAGCGCGGTACGCAGACTGTTTTTTTTCAACAGCTTCCGCACACTCGCGCCCGAACCAAGGGCGCACCCCGCGGTCACCGGTGACATCGGTGTATGAGATATAGTATTCCATACCCAGACCGATCTCACCGGCAACAGCAGTAGCACAATCCGATGGGTTCTTACCTTCAAAGCAGCGCTCAACCCACGGGATGGACGCAAAATAGTCACGAAGTCCATCCCAGTCCGCTGACGAGTAGTGCCAGAGACGCCGCTTCCCCTGCACGGGTCGTGGGGGCGCTATAATGGGCACCGTGGAACAGACCAGACAGTGGTCGGAGTTGCCTAAAGCGGCTCGCACCGATACACTGTACCGGTCCGGATCACTCGTCAGCAGAAGGTCTAGCAGAGAAGGTGCTAGGCCCGACCTTCTTGGTATCCTAGTGACCTCGTGCACCAATTGGGTCAGGCCGTGCGCCAGAGCAAACGCGTGGGCGGCTCTTCCCGCATGGTCTGTTTTGGAGGAGCCCAACCAGATCTCGTGGTGGGCGTTAAAATCCCCCAAAAACACCATTTCGGCATTCGGAAATCGCTCCTGCGCATCATCTGCCGCCTGACTCAGATATTCGAAGAGTCGAGTTGTCTCAGCATCTCCTGTATGGGAACGGTAGAGGCACACATAGATCTGACTCGTAGGGCCATGGTCTACGTGTACCCAAAGGATGGAGAAGGATGGGTCCTCTAGGCAGCGCAAACGGCGACAGCAAACATCCGCCCTAACAAACACGCACACCCCGGCTTTTGCACGAAAACTTTCCTCAAGAACATAGCCAGGGTAGAGCAAGTAGGTCGTATCGTCAGGGCGGTGTATTTGCGTCTCCGTTAGAAAATAAATGTGGTTGCGAATTGCAGCAGCATCAAAATTATCAACGTCAACAATTTTCTTGTCCCTCTTTCGTTTTTTCGGTGTACGTAAAGTATTATCTTCTGAGCCTGATGGTCCGTATTTCTCTTTCAGAATTTGAGTTACTGTCTTCTTCCCTATTCCCAATGCTTCGGCAACGCGTTCTCTCGGTGGTTTCAATGGTAAAAGAGGCCCATCGTTAACTGATTCACGTCCAAAATAATTGTACAATTTCAGCACTAGTTCGCGAGATTGACTGTTTAGAGTTTTCCCCCGTTTCGACATAGTAAGACTGTAATGTTTTTCTTGTTTAATAATCGTTAAGCAATCGGAGTCCAATTTATAGCCAGGTAAACGTAGTCAGTAAGATCAGTTCAATGAAAAAGCCGGATCAGAAGAAAATAACAGAGAGCACACCAAAAACGCACAGTCACTTCGCACAACAACAAAAGACTGCGTCATCATCATGTTATGGCGACATGACATGCGTCATCGACAGGCACTGGTGTTGCCAGCAACATCCACCTAAATTGCACCCAACATCAATGACCTTTCTATTTAGTTATTTTTTTGTATTTTTATAGTTAGTTAAAAGAATAATAAATATGTATAATTAGGTTTTATTATAATCACAACGTGGTTATAAATTTATGGTGATTTTTCTTCACAAGTAATCATTGCATTCGATTCAACTTACAATCCTATCAGCTTTCGATTTTTAGAGTAACATCCCTAGTGTTTAAAAAGAAAAAGGGTTGACTGACGCAACATTGTAACGACGTTCAGTTCTTTAGATCAGAAATTGTTTATTATGTTTAGAATGGTTTATTAGTGAAAGCAAATCGTAAAATTATTCGTATCGGTCATTATTACAATAAATATGTAAACGTAATTGAAAAAAGTTAAGCAATTGTGCAGTTCTTATTTTATGCCCGCCGTTACAAGGTTACGTTGTTGAATTTTGATGAAATGTCAAAAGTGACCTATTATCTTGTCCCTACTTTAGGCTACAAAAAGATAGAATCATGAAATTTGGAGCAAGATTCGGATTTTACTTGAAATTAAATTATTCAGATGAGTATCTAATGCGTTTTTTTTTAAATACAAAACAAAACAACAGATATTTTTGAATGAAATGTTAAAGCATTTAGTATGCTCACTATTAATTTTTTTTTTATTTTATAATTATTTATTACTCGTCAAATTAATACAATATGTCAAAATGCAATGCTTAGCCCATGTATTAATCAAATAACCCGCCCCTGATCGCTCCCGGTGCAAAAGTGCCCATAACACTTGCTGCGTTGCCACGTTGGATGGCGATGGACAGCCTTTGGACCAGGAACGACCCGGAACGAGTGTCGCCGGTCGCCTCGATGAGGCTCTGTCCGATTTCTTTAATAAGGATTCAAATCTATTAAGATATAGAAAAAATTGAATAGGTTAAGGCCGTCGCCGTAAGACGGAAATATGTATAGAAGAATTTGGATGATTTCGGGCAAAAGTTAGACCGTTCTCCCTGTAAGGGAAAGATCGCGGGTTCGAATTCCGCCTGAACCTATTCCATTTTTTCTATATCTTAATTAACATAGATATTTTTTCTGACGCATGATTCTGCCTGACAATGCGTTTCGGACACAGTCGTAAAAAGAACAAGAATTTTATACCTAAAAAAATGAATCAACTTCTAAAAAAAAATTAAAAGATAAGTGTTGATACACCTCAAAAGATAAAAATGCGCATAAGACTTTTGTTGAAGTTGGTGCCGTTGTGATGTTATGATGTGGTCTAGCATAAAAATGCAATAATATACTTTTTTTTTATATTTTTATTTTTTATATACGACACGTCAATTGGACTTCGCCTTGCCTGATGGTAAGCTGAATGCAAAGTCCCAGAAAAGAGGGTCACCATTACTTACACATACCGTGTGACAGTGGTGACACTCAGCTTGACGGCCTTATCATATGCTTTTTCACGCCCCGCTTAAAGGACCCGGGACTGTAGGAAGAAGGAAACACGTGAGCTGGTAATGAATTCCAGGCCTTAATGGTGCGACAGAGGAAAGAGTCTCCGAACCGCTTGGTTTTTGATCGGATGTTTTGCACCGTGTGCGGATGACATCTAAGACCTGCACGTGTTGTCCTGTGTAGGAAAGGGGAGGGTGGGACTAATTGGAAGAGCTCATCAGAACACTCCCCATGGTACAGACGGTAAAATACAGCCATGGACGCAACATCTCTACGCAGCTGTAAAGGTTCTAGGGTGTTCGTGATCTCGGGATTCCCAATGATGCGGACCGCACGTCGCTGCAACCTGTCGAGAGCATCTAGTAAGTACTTTGCTGAACCATCCAGAGATGCGAGCAGTACTCCACACAGGAGCGAATTTGTGTCTTGTATAGAAGACACCGCTGCTCCGGCGTGAAAAATCGTCTCACTCTGTTCAGGACTCCGGGTTTTCGTGAGGCTGTTTTGATGATGCTTTCGATGTAGTTTTTGTTATTCAGGTTGCAGCGAACATCCATACCTAGGATATTGAGATTGTCCTGCAGTGGCAGTGGCGTGCTCTGAAGAGTGGGGAGGGGAAGGAAAGAAGATACTTTTGCTGTAAACGCACATGCCTGCGTCTTCTTGGCATTGAACTCAACCAGGTTCTCAGAGCCCCATTGAGAAATGTGATTCAGGATCCCGTCAAGCTCAGTGACAAGAAGCTGCCTTTTCTCTGCGATATCTGACTGCTTGGCCGCAGGATGTCCATGATAACTCCCATGTAAAGTGCTATCGTCTGCATAACAATGAACATTGCCGGTAGACAGCATGTCGTTGATATGCAGAAGAAAGAGAGTGGGTGATAAGACGGACCCCTGGGGCACGCCAGCATTAACCTGCAGAAACTCCGAAGCTCGTCCGTCACAAAGGACGCGAATATGGCGCCCCTGCAGGAAGCTAGCAACCCAGTTGCACAGCCTAGAAGGCAGACCAAAGGCAGGTAGCTTGGAAAGAAGCGATTTGTGCCAGACTCTATCGAAAGCTTTGGCGATGTCAAGACTAATTGCCAGTGACTCGCCGTGCTTGTCCATAGCCTCACCCCAAAGATGGATAACGTATGCTAGAAGATCACCCGTTGACCGTTTCGGTCTGAAGCCATATTGCCGGTCATTAATTAAGGAGTGATCCTCTAGGTGCCGCATGAGCTGTTTGTTAATTATGTGCTCGAACACTTTGCACAGCACTGAGGTGACGGCTATGGGTCGATAGTTGGCTGGCTCCGAGCGATCCCCCTTCTTGGGAATCGGCTGAACATTCGCCTCTTTCCAAGGCAAAGGCACTGTACCCGAACTGTAGGATAGCCGGTACAGGAGCGTAAGCATTGGAGACAACTCCGCTGCACATTTTTTCAAAACTACCGCTGGAATACCATCCGGACCACTGGCTTTCTGGACATCGAGTGATTGCAGCACTGCACGGACATCGCGTTGCCTGATATGGATATCAGGCATCGCGTGGTCACTGTCGGGTAGTGTTGGTGGCTGCGTACCACAATCGTCGATTCGGGAGTTGGCCGCAAAGAGATTAGCCAGCAGATTTGCCTTCTCTTGCGGCTCATGAGCCAGGGATCCATCAGGGTTACGCAGCGGAGGCAGCGAAGGCTGACAGAAGTTGGCTTGCACGGCTTTAGCCAGTCGCCAGTAGCCACGGCTTCCCGTGGGATGCATCACTAGCTCTTGACCAAGCCGCGCTATGCGCAGGGCATCCGCTCTGACGTAGGCCCTTCTACAGACCTTTGTGGCTCTGTTGTACGCCGCCTTGAAGTGGCCCAGATTGGGATGGCGCGTGGCGCGCGCCCTTACCCAAGCGCGGTACGCAGACTGTTTTTGTTCAACAGCTTCCGCGCACTCGCGCCCGAACCAAGGGCGCACCCCAAGGTCACCGGTGACATCGGTGTATGAGATATAGTATTCCATACCCAGACCGATCTCACCGGCGACAGCAGTAGCACAATCCGATGGGTTCTTACCTTCAAAGCAGCGCTCAACCCACGGGATGGACGCAAAATAGTCACGAAGTCCATCCCAGTCCGCTGACGAGTAGTGCCAGAGACGCCGCTTCCCCTGCACGGGTCGTGGGGGCGCTATAATAGGCACCGTGGAACAGACCAGGCAGTGGTCGGAGTTGCCTAAAGCGGCTCGCACCGATACACTGTACCGGTCCGGATCACTCGTCAGCAGAAGGTCTAGCAGAGAAGGTGCTAGGCCCGACCTTCTTGGTATCCTAGTGACCTCGTGCACCAATTGGGTCAGGCCGTGCGCCAGAGCAAATGCGTGGGCGGCTCTTCCCGCATGGTCTGTATTGGAGGAGCCCAACCAGATCTCGTGGTGGGCGTTAAAATCCCCCAAAAATACCATTTCGGCATTCGGAAATCGCTCCTGCGCATCATCTGCCGCCTGACTCAGATATTCAAAGAGTCGAGTTGTCTCAGCATCTCCTGTATGGGAACGGTAGAGGCACACATAGATCTGACTCGTAGGGCCATGGTCTACGTGTACCCAAAGGACGGAGAAGGATGGATCCTCTAGGCAGCGCAAACGGCGACAGCAAACATCCGCCCTAACAAACACGCACACCCCGGCTTTTGCACGAAAACTTTCCTCAAGAACATAGCCAGGGTAGAGCAAGTAGGTCGTGTCGTCAGGGCGGTGTATTTGCGTCTCCGTTAGAAAAAACATGGCAGGTTTCGCCGTCTCTAGGTGTTGGTGGACGGCGTTGAGGTTTGCATGGAGCCCACAGATGTTAGTGGACTCCACCTCAAATAGCAAGCTTTTGGGAGTGTGACGAGCCGCTGTGTTGCCTATTTCTCTGAATTGCGCTGCCATGAGTTTGGGTGGGAGAAGGCGTGAAAAAAGAGGTGATTGCCGCCGCAGCACCGTGTGACAAAGCGCGGGATATTGGTTTTATCTATGAATGTGAGGCATGGCGAGAGCCGACGCGCCGAACGGAAGGGCCCCCGTAGCCCCCCGAGTATGGTCGCCGGGCTCCCAAATCCGGTCACCAACCGGCACGACGAACCACGCTATTTCGAAATATATCCCTTTCGAACTAAAAAATAATTTCGCAAATCCGTCCACAAATGACGGAGCTATGCGCGTACAAATATAAAAAAATGAAAAAATATTAACATCCGAATATTTCGAACCTCTTTGCAGAACTCGGTTAAAACAGTCTTATTCGGACGATGTTAAAACAATTATATTTTCTTTTAACAGTTTCCTACGTAATTAAGAACAGTACCTAACTTAATTAGTAAGTTCATAACTCAGAAATAAAAGTAAGATAAAAAAAATTTTTGTAGCTCGTTGCCAGTGAGGCTTACTTTTTTCCTTGTTCGGGCTAAGTACGAAACATAATTGAAATAAAATGTTGAAAAACGTTCGATATTTTTTTGTAACGTTTGAGGATATAACAATATTTTTATACTTGCCCCTGCAGGGCATAGTGTTAATGGATACTGAAACATCAGTATCAGAATAAACGGGATATTTACCATGTTTCACTATTTTGAGCTACTGAAACAGTTGAAATATTAGGTGATTATTATCCCAATATTGTGTTTCGATTACATCCGAGGTTTTCAAGTGCGGAGTTTTCCTCGATATTAAGTATCTTTTATTCAACTAGATAGTTATTTTTAAACGTAAAATAACAATAAAAATACGTTAAAATGCACTAATAATCATGAAACAGCACTTTGTTACCTTGCCTAACCGTCTGCGGATAAATGTGCAATTATATGTATGTATGTACTCTTTAGAACGATGATATTGCAAGCCTCGGTGTCAATAGTAGCAGAAGCCACAGTGCATTCTAAAGTGGCTTGTACTGTATACCATAGCCAAGAGTGCAATTAAACTTAACCAGGAACATTTTAGGTCGTAACCTCACTTAGCATAAAATGAGCAGCTCACAGTTAGCTCAAACTGCTGAACAGCAGTGCAATCCTCTAAGCACACAGCGTCGAGTACAGCGCTGTGACAGCCGTGATTGCCATTGGTCAGGCTGGGTGACGTCACTGAAGATCGACCAATGACAGTTGGTAGAGACCAAGGCTGTCGCAGCGCTGCGCTCGACGCTGTGTGCTTAGGGAATTGCATAGTAGATCTAACTGAAAATTGGTATAGAGATAGATAATAGATAGGCTAATTTATATCTCTGGAAAAGACTGTTGACAGACAAGCACACGGCCCACTTGATGGAAAGTGGGTACTGTGGCTACCGCGTTGTTTCTGTGCCGTCAGTGTAAAAGACAAAGCTCGACAAGCTTTTTGTCTTCCCACTGACAGTACAAATACTCTCCAGTGAACTCTGGCTACCGTACTCACCGCCGGGAACACAACACGAGGTTATTATCGCCGCGGTATTCTGTAGAGTGGAGGTACTTCCCCAGTCGGACTGCTCAATTGGACAGAAATACCGCCGTGTCCTACCTCCTACAATAGGCACACACAGATTCACAGGATGGCAGCACGACGTCTATGGGCCACAGTAACCATCACGCGGGTTCGCACCACGTGAGCCGTGTGTTCGTCTACCACCTGAAAGGTATTTAAATATGTATTTCTTTCACACCTATAGTTTAGTATTTCGCAGTCCACTGCTGGACGTAGGCCTCTCACAGTGATAGGAGGCTTTGACCTACTGTTTCCACGCAGGCCAGACGGTTTGGTAAAGGGTTTCATTTCGAGCTTAGTTTATCACGTCTTAAGACACCATTCGGAGGAAATGGGTGGTGATACTTGTATTCTTTCTGTCACCTCAAGGATAATACTACCCATATAATAAGCACCGATGTGAACCCATTACTTGCACAAGCAATTTAGCTCAGTCAGAGGGGTTAGTAATTGCGGTTGCAAATATTCTTTAAAAAAATAAGCAGTAATCATTGAAATAAATACTGAGTATCTCGCAATTTTTTATTTTATTTATTATTTCACAATTTTATCCACGACCTTTACAGGGATACCCCTAAAACAGTAATGGACATACAAAATTACTAAGATAGGACACAACATACTAAATAATTAATCACAAAACAATACACAATAAATAAATACATTAAAAAAGAACACTAGTAAAAAACACCAATTCGACAAAAAAACATTTAAAAATACAATTTACTGATTTTCATAACAATAATTATAAAATTATATATAAATTATAATTAAATTGTTTATTATTAAACGCCAACAACTCCCAAATACTCCAACCTACATACATTTCCATCCAAAGGTTGCCTGGAAGAAATTGTGTAAAGCGATAAGGGCGCCCTTTGTACTGCTCTTGTCTTCTCAATTTCTGTAATATGAATATTGTAATTGGCGTACAATAAAGAATATAATCAATAAAAAAAAAATATCATTCTTGCCAGCTAACTCCAAGTCCCAGAACATAAGTACAGTGAGCTTAAAGCAATTTGCCTAATCTGTTCTACCTTTTATATGTAGATAACTTGATTACACAGTTAGCCTGCAGCCAATTCACTTGGTCGCGGATGTAAAACCGCTCGCTGTCGATTCACGGAGAATTCTGAAGCCGGGATCGAGCTCTAGGCAATCTCGGTTGCCTTCGTCAGACCGGCATTACATAAGTAATTGGAGTTGAAAACTCTAGTCGCAAGCATTTACTGCTCACAGATTTAGATTATATTCTACTTTAGTTCTAATTACTACTTATATTATTACATATTTGCGAAGATGTTTTTTATTCAATCACGCTCTAACGGCTGAACAGGTCTAACTGAATTTTGTACTATATAGATTATAGTCTGGATTAACACATTTTATATTTTTTTATACAACTTAGGTGGCCCACTTTAGTGAAAGTGGTTACCGTGGCTAATGGACGTGTGTAACACCAGAGGAGTCACACGCACGCTGCCGACCCTGTAAGAACAGATTTTTTTTTATACCACTTAGGTGGCAGACAAACACACGGCCCACCTGATGGGAAGTGATTACCGTAGCCTATGGACGTATGCAACACCAGGGGTGTTACACTCGCGCTGCCGACCAAGAAGAATTTCTGTGCCTTCAGTGTAAAAGACAAAGCAGTGTACTTATTTGTTAATCCTGAGGTGATTTATGATGTCCTTTGGAATCAATATCGGTTTTCTTTCATTATCCGGTAAATTAATCTGAATGGAAGCCCACAAGTCGAATTTATTCAAGCGCAGAGAGAATGAATGAAGTCGCTTTAATTTATTACCGGTTTCCGAACTGTGGAAATTACAATTTTAAAGTAATTCGTCGGAAAAGTACAATAAATTGTTACAGCGCTAGTCAAAGGGCTGCTTGCCGGAATTTCTTCTTCAAATTTTGTGCCTCGCTTGATATACTACACTCAACGAAAACCGTATTCAAAAACCTTTAGAAGTTTGTGTTTACATTATTATGGAGGCACTTCACATGGCTATTTGTGTTTGCGTATTTGATATATTTGACTTCTAATTGCCATATGTGGCCAGTGTATTGTACCATGGTGAGTGTTCTGATGAACTCTTCCAACTAATCCCACCATCTCCTTTCCTGTACAGGACAACACGTGCAGGCCTTAGATGTCACCCTCACACTATGCAGAATATACGAGCAAGAACCCTTTCTTTGCCGCACCACCAAGACCTGGAATTCATTACTAGCACACGTGTTTCTTACTTCCTACAGTCCCGGGGCCTTTAAGCGGGGTGTGAAAAAGAGCGTGAGTGCCACCATTGTAACACTGTGTTTGTGTCTGTAATGGTGACCCTCTTTCCTGAGACTTTGCCTTTAGCTTACCATCAGGCGAGGTGAAGTCAAGTTGGCGTGTCCTATATAAAAAAAAATTGACAAAGCATTTGCCTTATTGCCTATTTGACAAATATGGCCAATGCCAAATAAAGTCAACGCCAGAAAATAAGTCCCGCGGTCAAGCTCGGAATTAAAAATGACATCGCCGCCATACTCCGCCATACTGTGTTTTGGTTGGTTCAGGCCATGACAGTACAGTTTAGAGTTGCCAGTACTTTTTTGTCAATGTACTAGTGGGACTAATAGTCCCTACCTCGTCACAACATGTACACTATAATTTAATTTTTTTATACCACTTAGGTGGCAGACTAGCGCACGGCCCACCTGATGGCAAATGGTTACTGTGTCCTATGGACGTGTGTAATACCAGAGAAGCCACACTCGCGCTGCCGACCCTGTAAGCATAAAGTTTCAGTGACGTCTGTGTAGAGGACAAAGCAGGACAAGCCTTTAGACATCCTACTGACAGCATAAATTCTCCAGTGAGCTCTGGCTACCCTACTCACCGCTGGGAACACAACACGAATACGTATTTTTTGGAGGATAGCATAAGGTGCTACGGTAGCGAATGAGCACCACATCAAATCCACTAATCACATTAAAAAATGTATTGCTTAGAGGTTTCACAACATTATTCAAGACTGTCACTTGATACACTTTGGTTGAAGTTTTCACTCCTTTAACTTCTTAAGATTAGGAGTTCAACTAAGTACTACTACATTCATATCTGAACAATAAAAGATCTCTTAAAACACAAAGACGATAATGGCAACATTACATGTTGTGACTGCCACGCCGCTGCCAACGGACTTATTTTGTGGCACGTACTCTACGTACAATTGACAAGTTATTTAGTTTATTTTTTAATTCTTTACGGCTAGAAGAACAACTTTTGTGAGTAGGGTAGCCAGAGCTCACTGGAGAATTTATGCTGTCAGTGGGAAGACAAAAGGCTTGTCCTGCTTTGTCTTCTACTGACGGCACAGAAACTCTGTACTTACAGGGTTGGCAGCGCGACTGTGACTCCTCTGGTGTTACAAACGTCCATAGGCCACGGTAACCACTTTCCATCAGGGGGGCCGTGTGCTTGTCTGCCAACTAAGTGGTATAAAATAAAAATTAAAAAAATGTGAAAATAGCTAGATACAAATATTTGCACTGAGCGTAAATCGAACAGTCAAGAACAACTTATATTGTGTAAATAAGTGCTAAGTTACCGTAACACCTAAATATTGAACAGGGATATTACATCGCTTGAGGAAATATTGGTACGTATTAATCAAATTTCCGGATACTGCTAGTCAGCGACCTACATACAGTCTACAGTTCGATTTTCACAGAATTTGAGCATTTTAGTCAACCTTAACAAGCTGTTACCAGGGTCTTCGCACAGAGTTTCACACCCTCTTTCGGTAGTGAGGTACACTAGTGGAGACCCTGGCACGCCGGCTCCATCACCAGTTACCTACGTGCATACTACCATCCTTGCACAACGGATCAAGCAACGACAGTGCAAAATATTATAGCTGAGTGTCACCATTGTCACACGGTATGTGTAAGTAATGGTGACCCTCTTTTCTGGGATTTTGCCTTTAGCTTACCATCAGGCAAGGCGAAGTCCAATTGACGTGTCCTATATATAAAAAAAAAAAAAAAAAAAAAAAAATTGTATAGCGAATCCTCCCCTGAGGTTCATTACTATTGAATATCTAATTATATATGTAAATTAGTAATATACTCGAATATAATGCCCCCATTGTAACATTACTTAGTGTCTGTAATAGTGACCCTCTTTCCTGCGACTTTGCCTTTAGCTTTCCATCTGGTGAGGTGAAGTCAAATTGACGTGTCCTAAAAAAAAGCCTTGACTACAATTTGTTAAAGTTATACATCAAATCTTATTATTAAAATCTCATGTCTTTTATCCTAGCTGGAACACATATTAAATATTTAATTTTTAGAGTGCTATCATAGTTATTTTTATTTACCAATTAATTAACTGCATTATAACAACTAAAAACCTTTTACTACCTTACATTGGCTTTTAACCCAGTTCCCGCAACGCACGAGAAACTATTTTCAGGATAAAAGTAAATTAAATATTAGGTATATGTTTTATATAAAATTAAAAATAGCGATATCTCCGAAATGATGATCTGTACACAAAAAAGTAGGAGACCAATTTAGTACTTAATTACATGATCTACAACTTTATCCAACGTATTTTCTGAGTAGCACTTACTGTTTACGAAAAAAATGCGAGAATACAATAATTTTGACCCTGAATAAAAAAATGCACAAGTCCAATAGATGGGAACTTTTGATATTTCTTGTATTATGGTGTATTTTAAACCCCACCAATTGTAAGGTATGTGCAAATTTATGCATGCCCAAATCTTTATTTTGTCTGGATTATTGCGTGATTGACAAATATTATGACGTTTATGACACTCGTCAATGTATGTCATGAACGTTAAAATACGTGTAAAACGCATATTTTCATCATTTTATTTTACAATATGCCTCTTGTCTAAGGAAGCTGACTACAGCTAGAGATCCTTTCAATTCAAATTTATTAACTAGATAAAGCCGTTCTTGTTTGTTGCAACTTGCCAAACTCACAAACTTCAACAATCCAAGTCTCAAAAAGCGTGTCGAAAGTGTCAAGGCTAATTTGGGTTTAACTCCCAACTCTAGTGCTAACTTTTTGGATGTACATTTGACAAAGGATATAATACAATATACAAGAAGCCTAGCCGTGTACAAAACTCTCCAGCGTCACAAAGATGTCTCACCTATTGGAACGATTTCGATTTCATTTCTCAAAGCTCTCTAAGCTCGAAGGATCTTAGATTGTATAAGGACTGCAGCCCACTGTATTTCGTCAACTTCAAGGTCCAACATATCTTTTCAATTGAATGAAATTTTAAAGCATTTAGTATGCTAACTATTCAAATCGATCAAGATAGAAAAGAATAATCGGTTCTTGCAGGTTTTGAACTGGCCATCTTTCCCCTGCTCTAATCACTGAGCCACCGAACCTCGCTTGAAGCCATCCAAAATTTTCTGTATTAGTCTGTCTTGCGGCGACAGTGGGAGTCATTTACTGATACTCGTACGAACTACTGGAACCGATGAATGATGATACAATCAATTTTAAATTTTGATTTTTGATTACTCTACCCAAATATAAAAATAGAACCACGGTAGCCTAGTGCTATGGGTAATGAACTGCTGAGACGAGATCTTCGGATTCGATCCCAGGTTTTACCATGGCACAAACCAATGACTTTTCGAAGTTATGTGTGTATTTATCGCAGGTTTATAAGTGCCCGGTTAATGGCAATAGGCTCGCCACCTATTACATTGGGACCTAAACATAAACTGGCGAAATGTGGGTGTTAGTACCTCTCCCTACTCCTTCGGGCATATAGGCGTGAGTTTATGTTATGTTATGTCCACCCAAACAATTGGATGAAATTTTAAAGCATTTAGTATGCTAATTATTCAAACCGATCAAGATAGAAAAAAACGTATCGGTTCAGGTGGGAATCAAACACGCAATCTTTCCCTTATAGGGATTATAAATGCTCTGACCGCTGAGTCACCGAACTTCGCCTGAAGCCATCCAAATTTTCTTATATATATTCGTCTTGCAGCGATGGAGGGAGCCATCTACTGCCTGTAAGGGAAAGATCGCGGTTTCGGATGAACTGATTAGTTCTTTTTCTATCTTAATCGAAATTGTTTTAAGATTTATTGACAGAAACCTCGTCCCTTTAAAAACAGCGGTATGGCAGCACGGGTAAGAAAACTTTGGAACAATTCTAAAAGCTCAATATTTCATACAATCCGACTGACGAGAATTAATATCATCTTCTTCAAAGGCTTTGTGGCTTTCATGTGGTTCTGGAATCATCGCTTCCCTTTCTGTGGATATTAATACAAAGGGTTTTAATTTATATGTTCCGAAATATACGGATATTATGCGGAAGGGTCATGGAAGTGATGTTTTATGAGTGTATCTGTATGTATAGGTAATACATTTAATACATAATCATGAAAGTGTGTTTTCCTACTAATATTATGAATCTGAAAACTGAAAGGTGTTTTTCATTCAATCACGCTCGTACGCACGTATGTATGTACTTTGGTCTTGTAAAATACTACTAAAGTTTTTGACTGCACTAATTGTCTGCGCTGCAGTCTGTGGCGCAAAACTTTGTGATTTGAAACAACAAGTCACTGATGGATAAAATGAGATGCGTTTATTGATCACCTAACTATCACGTAATTTATGCTTAAATGGATTAATGAGTACCACTTATTATGAGCTGATTCACTAAAGAAAGAGATAGGTGGTTCACCCAGATGGCTACTTCACCAGGAACGGCATGACAATAGCCTAATAGAATACAAAGTAAGATTAATTGAAGTAAACAGAAAATTATATTTACTTAATTATTTCTTTAACACAACATTATATAAGACAGGGGCACAAAGAAATCACTGAGACAATTTACGAAGATCTATTATTCCCTAAAGATAATGTCGCCCGAAATTACACCGATTCGTTTTTCTATTACGAACCAGGCCGAATTCCTTTGAAAAAAAAACACATTTTATAACGTCTCCTGGGATTTGATGGACATATAGCTGACATATATATGACGCTCATGCTCAGATTTGGAGGGTATTTTGATGGGACTGTATTGTCAACAGTATTGAAAGGGCTGAATTTTAACAAAATATATGTGTAATTCCCTTGATTTGTGTAAATGCTACCAATAAAGTGATGTTCAATATTTGTTTGTATATTCTAGATCATCAGCTACTTCTTGGTTGCGTTCAAAATTTATTCAATGGAGCCTAAGATCCGTTTATTAATTTTAAGAGCCTCTGTGGCGTAGTGGTAGTGAACGCGACTGCTATGCAGGAGACGCGGTTCGATTCCCGCTCAGTGCAAATATTTGTATGCACGAATATGTATATTTCCGTTGGTCTGGGTGTTTCTATGTATAATATGTACGTATTTACAAAAAAAAAGTATTTATGTATGTTTATCCGCATTCTAGATTCCATAACACAAGCTAGTTAAGCTATGTTGTAGAATATTTATTTTATTTATTTATTAATTATATTAAATACTTTAACATTTGTGAGAGTGAACTCTCGTCCCCAATACAGAAACCTCAGACCCTTGGGCCGTTTTCACACTATCCGGTCCGATATCAGTGTCAGATAACGATAGCCGATATCCGATAGCCGACACCATGTGCTGTTTTCATACAGATCCGATAAAATTACTCGATAGCACAGACTCAAAAATTTTTAACCATAAGCTCAACCACATACTCCTTAGAAATCTCTACCATTGAGTATGACATGACATTTGTTTTTTTTATCTGTCAGAATATGTTAATCTCAAGTTGACGGCAAAAATGGCACAATGGGGAGGCACATACAAAACCATCGTCTTTGAGTCTATAAATCCTGTTTATTATGTCAAACTGTCAAAGATGCTTGTAAATCTTATCATTGACATTTGGGACAAAATATATCAATAAAACGTGCTCCTACATGACAGTGGTGAATTTAAAAGAATAGTTGAAGCAGAGATATACTTCCCTACATAAAAAACATCAGGTTTGAAATGGTTGTTACATATTTCAGGTTTTTGATGTGCAGGGCTTTAATCTACAGCGTCCGTCTTTTCATATCAGTAGGGTAACGATGAGGACCTTTCTTTTTACACTGAAATGCACTACACAGCATCATTGTTTATTCTACAGAATTTTTCCTTCATTTACTAACAATTTGTATGAAATTTGACAGCAATACAATACCAGCGATAATACGCCGTAATCGGAACAAATACTTATTTCCTTCCAATGAGGAGATAAACCCAAATAGTAAGTGATGTTTACTACCACATGAGTAGACGAAAGGCTACTACACCATTCGTTCAGTGAAATGAACTTTCAACTTTGGTTTTATTTATTTAATGTTAGAATAAATCTATTCTATATTTGATATTTACTAAATTATGTTTATAAAACTTATTTTTATTGAATGCACTAAATGAAACGTTTTCGGTCTTTCATTTTTTTAAAATTTTTTAATCTCGTTAAATTTATGTTCGTTCAATATGTATATTTTTCATACAGAATAGAATAGAATGCTAAAAATATCCCAATTTTCCTTCGACGCTTATGCCTAATACATACGTATACATAAGAGATATCTAATAAACGGAATTTCTACAGGACACCAATAAAAACTTTATGAGATTGGCGGCAATATACCGGTCTTAACGGTATTATGTACCAAATACGTATTTAATTAATTTTGCTGACAATATTACGGATTACATTATCCTAATCACAACATACCATATTTTACTCCAAAAATATCCAAAAACCGCGGTAGCCTAGTGGCATGGGTAATGGACTGCTGAGACGAGGTCTCGGGTTCGATCCCAGGTATTACAATGGCACACACCAATGACTTTTCGATGCTTTTCGAAGTTATGTGTGTATTTATCGCAGGTTTATAAGTGCCCGGTTAATGGCAATAGGCTCGCCACCTATTGCATCGGGACCTAAACATAAACTGGCGAAATGTGGGTGCTAGCACCTTTGCCTACCCCTTCGGGGATATAGGCGAGAGTTTATGTTATGATGTTAATGTTATATTTTTTTCTCATGGCGAATTTCTTTCAATAATAAGATTCAATACATAACAAGTAATACCCATGGACATAGCCCGCTGTATCGGACTCAAACCGACTGAAACTTCACGACGTCTCGAGCTACAAATGTCGGGGCGTAAAGTAACCCAATTGTGCTTTGCCCCCGGCCTTCGTTTGACCAGGCCACTGAAGTCGCCCTTCCGTGAAGGAACCATGGTGTCCCTATCTAGTCCTGAGCACTACCGCCACGAGCGCTTTGTACTCTCCATACTTCTCGAGACACAGAGCGGTGTATCTTTTTTTACCCAACTACGGCAAAACAAAAGGAGGGTTATGATTTTGACAAGCTATGTGTGTATGTAGGTTCATCTGTTTCCTCATAGCTCTTCAACCACTTATTAGAACTGCCCAAATGAAATACCGTTAGAAGCATCTTAGTCATCCGCTGGTTATAGGTTATATAACGTGTCACTGAATCTAATGTGGCGCCCTCTAACGGTCATAATACTGTGTTAAAAATAAATTTGGGTTGAATATGTCGTGCTTGGTATCAACTGAAAGGGATTAATTAGCATATTTTTAATATGTATAAATACCAAGCAATAGGTATAATTTATACATATTTAAAATATGCTAATTAATCCCCAAAATAATTTACATAAAAAATATGTTTAAACCTAAAACCCAACTAGAAAATATCAAGGATAGCCGTGGTCGTATGCCACTTTTCCCTAGAATGTATTGTTTTGTTAGACTAAGTGGCATACGACCACAACTATCCTTGATATTTTCTTGTTTAATACTTTTTAGAGCGTAATTTTTCAGTACTCGGGTTTTATTAATCTGTCACCTAACTTATATGATTGACCATTTGTAACCGCGGTGCTCGCTTAATCCCTGCCGTGATTACGTCATGAGCCGCTCTCACAGTCTATTTCTAACATCATAATATTTTCTTCCTCTATCCGCACATTCTCTTTATTTTTTAAATTTTCTTATCATCATGTACCGTCACATGCCACACGTAGTGTCCCTATTCTGTAAGTAAACTGTTCGGTGTCTAAACGAATGCGCAGAAAAGCGAGGTTGCACGATCGCCTTTAACATTATTGTATAAAATTAGTAAAACTTATTAATTTTTAAACTTTATGCACAGTCTATTGTACAAAGGCTGAATTTTTTTTATACCACTTAGGTGGCAGACAAGCACACGTCACACCTGATGGACAGTGGTTACCGTGGCCTATTGATTGTGTTACACCAAAGGAGCCACACTCGCGTTGCCGACCCTGTTAGCAGACTTTCTGTGCCGTCAGTGTAGAAGACAAAAGAACTGTTAACCATAAGAATAATAGTCACATTTGTACATAATAATGATTATATACATTATACATACACACTTTAATACATACACATTTATATACACTACTTATATACTCATATTATACATACCTACATGATATATACTAACATATATCCAAGCATAGATACACAATCATAAAATATAATATTCCATTTTTATCCATTATGACGACTAGGCTACAGTAGAGTCAGCTCTACTTGTACTTGAACGTGGTAACTTCACCATCCTCTAACAAAAGTAAAATGTGATGTGTCACTTTAAGAAAATATTTTGGACCTTTATTGCAACGCGATAGAAGGTCGGTCTCCTGTCCTAGGTACCTGACTCGCCATTTAAATCAAATTATAGAAAGGAGGACTGGCAGGAAATTCTTATTTTTTCCCATCGGTAGATAAAAAGGTTTTCTTTCTTTCTTTCAATTTAACAAATTAAGTTGAAGTATATTAATTGAGATGCTTCCGTTTATGACGTTTGTATTAAACGTTACTAATGAACGGTAAGGGGTGAGTAAACAAGGTCGCGTAATGAGTTTCCTGCCAGTCATGCCATCCGGAGGGAAGAAGAGACTCCAAACAATAGTAGATTGAAGTACAAGTGAAGACCATTTTTATTCGAAAAGAATTTTTTTTAATAAAATTATGAAACTATTAGTAGATGTGTTATGTTTTCGGACTTCTTTCTACTGTTCAATTGTGCCCGGAGTACCGTCGTGTCCTACCTCTAGTGAAAAAATGTGTTTTATTATGAATAATTTTCCTGTGTAGTTTAAGATTTATTTATTAATGGTTGTTATTTTCTTTGAATTTTTTTGTTTATTGTGGTCAAGCGGTAGATCGTTTATCTGCTACGTCAAAGGTACTTTAGCATTATGTTATCCCCTGGAAGTGAGGGTTCTCACGCTCTCCACCTTGCTCGCGGCGATGGTCCGCTGCGCGCATGCTTGGGCGGCCGGCACCTCCTTCTGCGAGCAAGTAATGCTCGTAAAGGAGGAGGCGGGGCGGGAGCGATGAAGGATCGCAAGCCAAGCTGCCCGCGTACGAAGGCAACTCGAGCGTCGGAGGTCGATGAACGACGCACGCCCCCCATGAGCGCCTGGGGGTGACAGATGGAGCAGCCTGTCACCCTGGCAGAAGCAGGCCGCGGCAGCGATGCCTCACCGCCTCCCCGTTTCCGGGGACGAGTTGGGGACTCCATAGTCCCCACGCCCGAGGAGAGGGCCAGATCGTGAGAAATGGCCCTGGGTCGGCCGAGGTGCGAAGGATATGCCTGTCAACCTGACCTTCGGCAAGCAAAGCGACCCACAGGCGGCGTACGTTTTAGTCGGTTCGAGTCCGACATAACCTCTTCCACCGGCTCTGGTGGGGGGGTATGCGTGGGGATTTTGTACACGTAAAAAAAAAAATGTTATCTGTGGCTACTGTAGTGGCTGTGTATACTATATGTATGTATACACTATATGTACTCACATTAGTCTGGATGATTTAATATATAATATAGTTGTAGATTTAATATATATAATAGCTTACATAACGTACAATCGCTACATTTTTCAACAGTGGCAAAATAATTTTCGTCAGTAGCTAAGTGGTTACGGAGTCGGCCTTACGATCGAAAAGTCCTTAGTTTGAAACCTGGCCATTTCACTATAATCGTGAACACACTCCTAACATAAGCAATTTGACTAAGTTGGAGGAGTTAGGGAGTGCAAGTGATATGTCCTCCCGCAACATGCGGCCCTGACAGTCGGCGTGCGTTTTAATCGGTTCAAGTCCGACATAACATTCCCCACCGGCCCCGGTGGTGGGGGAATCCGTGGGGATTTTGCGCATATTAAAGGAGGGAATATTAGTAATAATAACATAAACTCACGCCTATATCCCCGAAGGGCTAGGCAGAGGTGTTAGCACCCACATTTCGCCAGTTTATGTTTAGGTCCCAATGTAATAGGTGGCGAGCCTATTGCCATTAACCGGGCACTTATAAACCTGCGATAAATACACACATAACTTCGAAAAGCATCGAAAAGTAACGTACAGTAAAACCTGGGATCGAACCCGAGACCTCGTCTCAGCAGTCCATTACCCATACCACTAGGCTATCGCGGTAATTCAGTCGCTATATTCTTTAAAAAAATTGCCTCACAACCATATTGTGTCGTGTAGGTACACACCTGACAGTACGAATGACGCCGAGTGTCAGTCTCCAATGTATTATACGCCAGAACTCAATTCAACTTTTATATTGAATTTTTAATAACGAAGGCTGAAGATCCCCCGGCGAGATCGCGAAATATTCGACTGAATATTTTAATTCTTTGATGGTGTTAAATGAGTTTCGATGTTTCTGTCAAACCGTAAACATTTTTACAAGTCAGAACAGTGTACGTAAGTTAATCCTACGCAAGTATCCAGGGGCGTGATTTAAAAAAAGATAAAGATATATTAATTTGTAGAATGTAGATGATGTTACTAAGTATATTACAATGCATTGCGAGTTTCAACACGTTCTGTCAAAGGAGACGTACAAATATGAGTATTCGTGAACTTCCTGTATTAGCACGAGAAATATATTCTACAATGTTCCTTTATTAATTACATAATTTTTAGTTATTTCCCAATCATATGTTACTCATTCTTAACAAGGTTAAATTTATCATTATCTTTCAATAAAGAATATAATTAAATAATTTAATGTCAGTATAAAGAAATATATTTAGTCAAAGAGATATTATTACAAATCAGAAAAAGAAAAGATAAAGTGAGAAAAAGAGAAAAAGTGTGTTCTTAAAACGAATGATTTCGATGTTCACGAAAACTTATTAAATTAAAACTTCATAATCGAATTGAAAACTAATCACACTGTGGATGAATTTAAACGTATGTAAAGGTATGTATGTGTATGGTAGGTTTTGTTATGTCAAGTCATACTACAGTATTTTTATATTTTTGTTTTCTAATGAATTTTAAATTACATAAACATAAAGACACGCCTATATCCTCGAAGGGGTAGGCAAAGGTGCTAGCACCCACAGATCACGCGTTTTTGTAAACATGACTTTACTAAAGAGAGCCCCTAAAGGGAATTTAAGCTCGCGATATTCCCTTTCTAAGGTACCAAATGAGCTACCTAGAACTGTTAACAAAAAATTGATGCTAATTTAATCTAATGAGTGCATTCTTTATAATCTAAAAAAATTCTTATACATTTTTATCTTGAAAACTTTTCCAACGATGGTAATAAAAAGTTGTAAATAAAATATCTTAAAACTTGCATGGACAGCCTGCTGTTAAACACGCTGTACTTGAACCAACAGTTACCGTTAAGATCAATTTGAATACCTACTGTGAAAAATTTCGTGAGCAAATAAATAAAATTAAATTCTATTCTAAAAACAAACCTCCTATAAAACCAATACCAGGGGTAATCAGATCTTTGACTCATTGATGGATAATAGCTTTATTACCCTGAACGATGGGTCACCTACTCGAATTAAATTAGTTAACGGTGTACTCCAAGAGTCGGCCCCAGATATTACAGCTGTCTCGGTAGATATATCTTTAAAGTTTACTTGGTCAGTTACTAATGAAAATCTTGATAGTGATCACTGTATAATTAAAATATCAACATATTGTAAAATCGATAGTAATAAATTAAAAAAAAAAGAAATTTTAAAAAAGCCGATTGGCATTCGTATAAGCAAAGTATTGAAAATTTTGTTAACAATATCAATCTACCTGAGACACCTCAACAGGCGTATGACACATTTATTGAAGCAATAAACCGGGGAGCAGAAATTAGTATTCCTTATAATAAACTTAATAAAAATCCTAGTTCTAAATTTAATGCAAAACCCTATTGGACACCTAACTTGTCTCGGGCAGTAGCAGAACGACGATTAGCTCTCAAATTTTTTAGACAGAATCCGACACCCGACAATTTAAGCTTCCTTAAGGAGAAGACTCGAGAAGCTCAACGTCTTATCAGGAGACCTAAATCCGAAGCATGGTTTCAATTTTGTTCAAAAATTGATCTAAGTACATCGGCGAGTGACATGTGGAAAAAAATGAGATGGCTTAAGGGTAAAAAATTCGCATCATCCTATGTAGATAAAAGCTCAGCTGAGGTTCTGCTTCAAAGCCTGACACCGGACTCTGTGTGTAATAGCCAACCTAATTTCATGTCATTTAATTCTGATTTAGAAACCCCCATATCTATGCACGAACTAGAAAAATGTATAAAATCACAAGATACAGCCCCAGGTTGTGACGATATTTCATTCTCAATGATTAAGAAATTACCAAATAACGCTAAACTATTACTGTTAAAATTATATAATCAATTTCTATTCTTAGGTTTTGTTCCGAATCAATGGAGTATAATTCGTATAGTCCCGATTCCTAAGCACGGTACTAATTCGACATCCCTAAGGCCTATTTCTCTCATCTCATGTCTGTGTAAAATATTTCATGGGATTATTAAAAATAGAATTGAGTGGTACCTAGAAAAAAACAGCTGCTTTTCTAAGTATACGACAGGATTCAGGAAAGAGCAATCCTGTTTGGATAATCTGAGTATCTTAGTGTCAAAAATTCAGACCGGTTTGTCTAAAAACCAAACAACAGTGGCCTGCTTCCTCGACATAGAGAGTGCATACAACAACGTAGATATCAGAACTCTGCTCACGACCCTGGATAACTTAGGAGTTGGGTCTAAGTACTGTGACTACCTCTGGGTTTATTTAAGTAACAGATCATTAACCATTGAAACTTTAGATTACAAAATGAGTCGAAATACCAGTAGAGGACTGGCGCAAGGCGACTCTCTATCACCGTTGTTATTCAACGTAGCAACTATTGATATCTGTAATTCGACCCATAATTTATTACCTAGTATATACATCTCTCAATATGCCGATGATTTTGTTTTATATTCATGCTCTCGAAATGTAGTAAGCTGTGTCACTGACTTACAGCTAGCCTTGAACTTTATTTGTACCCTTTTAGGAAGACTTGGTTTAAATATTTCGGCTAGTAAAACTGTTGTGTGCACTTTCAAGAGAGGATTTCTGCAGCAATCTGTAGAATTAACCATAAATAATAGGCCGTTACAAGTAGTCGACGTGGTAAAACATCTAGGTATCTGGTTGGATCGCCGTCTTAGGTGGACCAAACACATTACGGAGATAGCTCAGAAAGCTACGACATTCCTTAATATATTTAAAGTTCTGGTAGGGTCATCCTGGGGAGTTCATCCAAAGCACCTGAGACGGTTGTATATAACCATTATAAGAAGTAGATTTGACTATGCAAGTTTTTTATATAATAACGCTGCTCGTTATCAACTAAATAAATTGAATAAAATTCAGAATCAAGCTATGAGGATTATAGGAGGGTTCATTAGGAGCACGCCTATCCATGTGATGGAAAGTGAGTTGTGTCTCTGCCCTTTATTCGTACGTCGACAATACTTAGCATATAAACATTGGTTGAAGGCCAAGACTAATGATAACAACCTTATACCATTTCTTAACGAATTGGAGAGTACGTGTCGGAACCGGTACTGGCTTAAGAAGATGAAGCCTTTACTAATCAATACTCATAGTAAGCTTAGGGCGATGCCCATTTATACCAGTAGCTGTTTAGATATGTTTCGATTGGAGACGTGGGTAACAAATATTGATGTGGCGGATGTCATACTGCCCAACATGGACATATTAACCAAACCTAAAGATCATTACAATAGTCATGTCTTGAAAGGTTTATGTGACGGTTTTATTAATGACGCTTTTGCTGGATACCATAAAATATTTACGGATGGCTCAAAAAATAACCAGTATATTGGGGCAGCCTTCTTAGATCTTGAGGAGAATACAAGCATGAAATTTAAAATTAATGTGGATGTTTCTATTATGAATGTGGAACTCCTCGCAATTTCAGAGTCCCTGTCCTACATAGAATCTGCATCTTATAACAAGGTCGTAATTCTAACAGACTCGAGAAGTTCATTGCAGCATCTGGCTCGGTGCACCTCGATATTTCGAGGTATGCCGATAGCCTACGATATATTAAGAACAATTTTAAGATTAAAGTCGCAAAATAAAACAGTTAAACTGCAATGGATTCCGTCTCATGTAGGTATCGTCGGCAATGAGCTTGTGGACAAACTTGCGAGTGAAGCCTCTACTGATGGTATTTCAGTCTTATTTTTGCCTTACTTCACCAACTATCTACCAGCTACCAGACAACTTTGTTATAAAAGCTGGAAAGAATATTTTGATGAGAGGTCGAAAGAAAAGGGAATCTGGTATAGAACGATCCAGCCCTATCCTCTACGCTCTCCTTGGATTGATGTTTGTGGTCTCAATCGACAAGATACAGTAATTGCACTTCGGCTTCGTTCTGGACACATTCCATCAAATAAATTTGCGTTCCTAATGCGGCAATCAACATCCCCAAACTGTACCACCTGCAATACACTCGATGACCTGTACCATATTTTGATGGAATGTGTACGGAATGAAACGCACAGGAATCCTCTGTTGAAGAGTAGCCTAATGGTGGGGAGTTGTAACAGTGCCCTGTCTGAGCCATTATCGGATACAGCCCGGGCACTGTACAACTTAGTTAAGTTTAGAGGTTAAGCATATGATAACTGTGCATATATGTTTTTGTTTTTTTGTTTGATTTGTATATGTTGATTTGTATTTGTATGTGTTTGTTTACAATATGGGCAACATAATCGCTCTAGCGACAAAGCCCTTCAATAAAGAAAAAAAAAAAAAACAAACATACGACAAATCTAAAACTAAATAATAGTAAATTAAAATCCCATCAAAAACATAAATGTGATATGAGAGCACACGTTCAATATTATGATAAATGCCTTGGTTGTTAGCTGCATCGACGAAAGAAGTAAGATCTAAATGGGTGCACAAGTTCAATGGTCAGCCCTGAACTTTATTTAGTGATAAATATAACATAAATTGGATAAACTGGAAGAAACTTCATTGTAATTATATTTATCAATGTATGTATTTAAACTATCATGGTCACTCACATCAGTATCAAAATAAACGGGATATTTACCACTCACTCGGGAAACTCAAAACAATGAAACATGGTAAATATCCCGTTTATTTAGATTTTTTGTTATTTGATTATGATTATTATTTTGTTTATTTGATTATTTTGATACTGATTATCAATGTATGGTTAGATATTATTATGTGTATTTATATGTTTAAGTATATATTATGTATGTATTAATATATATATTTTACCTAGTTACCTTGTTATTCTCAGCACCACCTATTGGGTTGACTGGTAGAGAATGCCTATGGCATTAAGTCCGCCTGTGTACATTGTGCATGAAGTTTAAATAAATAAATAAACATAAACATAACATAAACTCACACCTATATCCCCGAAGGGGTAAGCAGAGGTGCTAGCGCCCACATTCCGCCAGTTTATGTTTAGGTCCCAATAAATAATATTATAAACATATTTAAAAATTGTTTTTTTTATTTGTCTTCAACATTCCACACAACGCTATCTATACCCATGGTAAGCATAGTTTAATTAGCTTGTGTTATGGAATCTGCGGATAAACATACTTATATTTTTTTGTAAATACGTACATATTATACCTACATAAAAACACCCAGACCAATGCAAATTTCCATATTCATGCATACAAATATTTGCACTGAGCGGGGATCGAACCCGCGCCTCCTGCGTAGCGGTCGCGTTCACGACGACCACACCACAGAGGCTGCTTAAAATATCAGTTCTTCTAATAACCATTTCTTTCATTACTAAATAGAACATATAATTAGACAGCCACGATCTTGTAACAATTCCCAAGTTCCTATTCAATTGTTAATAATACAGCGATTTGATCTGTTTAGTATTCTAGCCGGCATCGGCAGTTCGACCTATGTAACAGTACTGTTTTACACCTCCTTTCCCAACTTTTGTCCTACAACAATATGATCCGTATCAAAAATCTAAGTAGGTATTTGGAAAAAATGTTATTACCCTATATATGACACAATCTTGGGCATTACGCTTTTCATGTATAGAAATGGCAACTTAAGATAATATTCTGCTTTTAGAAAGAAAATAGGTTCAGTAAGAAGATTTTTGCTAAATTAATCATTGATGGGATATAAAAATTGTGGAAAATTAGAAATGTTTAGCTTAAATTGAGGTATTACTGCCGGGTAAATTTGTTCGTGCGGAAACCCTCGTTCCCCCGGCCACCCAGCGGGCTTGGCTGAGTCTAAAACCGCACACCGTCAAGGGTCTTCAAATATCGGGAGCGGGTATAAAACTACTAGCCGAACTACCCCGGATTCACGGACTTTAAGCTCGTATTTTTTGTCTTCAAATAAGGTACGTCATCATATCATACACATCATATGTGATGATATAGATATATAGATTATAACCTTCGTCGATAAACGGACAATTTAAAACGCAAAAAAAAAACAATTCGCATTAGCAATTCCTTAAATTAGCTCGGTCAACTGAACAAATAAACAAGCACAGAAATAAAAAACAAACGAATGAACGAATAAATAAAAAACAAACAAACTTTTCAGCTTCATAATATTAACATTAAACACAGATTTTAAGTAATGCACAAAATTTAATTTAATTTCTCAGTTCAACAATAACAGCATATCTTTTTTACATTTCTCTGTCATTTTTTGTTTAGTAATGTTTTTTTTGATATTTCACTTTTAATTTATTTTATTTTCTTACTTGACATATTTTATTTTTATTATTATTTAGACTCTTATATTATTTTAATCATTGTTTCTTTACAAAAACATTTGTACGCTGCCATATATACGGCTAAACATGTTGGACATGATAAAATTGTTGACCTAACATCTTGCATGCATAACACATGTTTCAACAAATAAATATGATTTGATTTAATTTGCACTGAGAAATTGAATTTAATTGTATTACAATTGAACAGTCGCGAGTTTCTCGTTAGTTATTCTCTAGTTCTACACGTAGTATTACTTCCGCTTAAAGTTCCTTCATAACGCATTGTTGTAATGAGGCTGTGGTACTTCATAGTGCCAATTAATTTTGTGTAGTTATCTTGTCCCATTTAGTTATCTTCATGCACAATGTCTAAATGGCAATGACGTATTACACTTAGACATACATACAAAAATGGCGCAAACACTAAATAAAAAAATTACAACTACTTACTCACGTGAAATAAGACGTCTTATTATTAATTTATATTATTACAATGCGTCAGCGTCGTAGCTTGCGGGCGGTGATTATGATACATACAATTTTAGCGACTCCTAATATCATCTCATATTCAGCTTTTTGGTTCCCACCACAACAGAAATCTGCAATCAGCTGTCAACTGTCTTCTCCAATGTCCTACTTATAGTTCTAGCCTATTTCATTATTCTTTTCTCGAGCATGCAATTCTCAAAAGTGTAGTAAATGGATTATTATTTTGCCTGTACCTACCTCAATGTATCTCTGCATCACCCTAAGGTTGACGGTTAGATAATGCCTTTGGCATTAAATCCGCCTTTGTACAAAGTTATTGTGCATAAAATTGATTTAGTAAAAATATTATTACGAATTTACTTTTACTATAGCGCACTGTCGCGGTACGTTATATCAAGACAATTAATTGTACTCATTATGTGTCGACATTTTTGATTTTTTTTTTCATTTATTATTATGCTAAAACAAATTATCATGTGTCTCCAGGCAAGTCCATAATTCAGTCATATCCATTGTGCACAGTGCAAAATGGATGAGTATATACTCTACTGACTGAATAGATGACTATACCTACTCAAATCAGCGGACGATATCACCCTGTCCTAATTCTGTCGACATCTCAGGGTGGCTGGATAAGGCGTTATCGGCGACCTACATTGCGCCAGCATATCTTGAACACGTCGAGATCGATTAGTGCCATCCTTTCAGTTGTGTTTGTAGGCCATGTACTGAGGGAACTGAATTTTCCCTTACGATCGTAGCAACCGGAAACAAGCGATCTCTGCCTACCCTACTGAGAAAGAAGCGTGACTAATAATGATGATGATGATGAACCGTAATAATTACTGCTTCGTTTACAACTAGACTAACTGTTTAGAACAAATAACGATCCTGGATGAGACGGGAATGAATTTTGAATTTCGAACGGAACATAGAATCGAAAACAAGATTTAGTTTACAGCTCTTGTTTTAGCTCTAGTTCTATGATCTTTTAGTCTAAATCAACCATTAATACAAAAAAATTAGTTGAGTTAAGGGGCAAGCCTAGAAAAAAAGGTTGCAGAAATTTTCCTTCGAAATTCGTTGAGGGAAATCTAAAGTTCAAATTGCGTGGTATCCGATTCGTTGCGTTCTCCGCCGTCAACATTCACCTATTGGGGTATAAATCGAAAAAAGTATGACATTCAAAATTTAAAGAAACTTAATTCAAAATAACTTTGTAGTCAACATTTTTCGTGCAAGATTAAAAATAAATGACTAATTCAGTAAATGAAATTTCACCTTTAAATTCAAAATAGTAGAGAACGCAACGAACCGAACACCATACCAATGACCTCCTTCAACGAATTCCCAAAGAACATTGTTACTAGGATTTTTTCTGTGCCAAATCCTATCTTTCTTTTGTTATTAAGGAAATATCAATATTGTTCTTTAACCTGTCAATGTGTGCATGTCATAGGATGTATATACATTTATGTCAAGTAAACTTAAACCACAGTAGTAGCCATTTTTTACGCCGCGTTGATATGACGCTTGCGGCGGCGTCTACGTATAGAGTATTTATGATCAAAGTTCTATTAGTGGTCGGATAATCGAAAGTTTTTGTTCCAGTTTAGTAGCGTAAATATTGAGGTAAATTCGAAAATCTTGGTGAACTTACGAAGGTTGCTGTACTTAGAAGTGGTGAAGTCTATAAACCTAAGATATGAGATAAATCGATTTCAGGTCAATGAGTGAAATGTTAATTACCTTCTAAATCAGACCGTATATAAGCGTCGGTAGTTAAGTGGTTAAAGAATTGGCCTTATAATCGAAATATTCCGGGTTTGACTCCTGGCCATTATACTACTGACGTGAACTCATTCCTAGCACAAGCAATTTAGCTTAGCTGGAGCTGGTTAGAGGGAATATTAGTAATTTCGATTACTACTATGGTTTTTAAAAAATCCTTTGTACCTTTTGTTTTTAATTGCTGCCAAAAACAGATAAACAAACGTACAATTTATTTCATTTAACAAATGTTTAAATACAATTTGTTTATTGTCACCAATCAAATAGACCTCAAATATCTTTCAATTACATTTTATTTTTAAACCCAAAGCACTCAAGATTGTTTTATCTTCAATTGAAAATCTAAGGCTCCTTCGCAGTACAATTAAAGAACCACACAGGGTGAAAAGAGTAAGAAAGATGTGGTTTCTTTGTATCGGAGAGAGACAGAGTATGCGCCTGAGGCGGACGACTTAGTGATACCGCGTTGCTGTACTTAGAAACAATTTGCGGAAAAGAAATTGACAAATAGGAGTAATTGAATCTTTTTAGTGAAGAGAGAGAAATGAGAGTGTATTTTACGCTGAGACTCCTCCAAGATGAGTGATGTTTATGCTGTTGGTACTCAGTAATATAAGCATGTAACTACATACAGTCAGCCTCAGATCGATCTTGAAAGCAAAGTACTCAAAATGATCTTAATGCCTTGGTTTCCCCTATCCTGTTGTATGTGTTGGTGTCACCAATTTAAAGGTAAAATCGGCGTGGGGGTATTGAACGCGGCCTCTATTCAGGAGGCGCGGGCTCAATCCCCGCTCAGTGCAAATATTAGTTTACATGAATATAAGTATATAAGTATCTGTATTGGTCTGGTCTTGCCTCGGAAAGCACGTTAAGCTGTCGGTCCCGGTTGCCATATGTACCCGTAAAGACAGCCATGCTAACGTATGGCAGTCTTTATGGGCAGTTGAGAGCCCTAAACAGTCCAGGTCCAGCAACTGGTCTAGCTGCAATGCTTCAATATCGCCTTTGGGTTGTGGAGGTAAGGTGGCAGTCGCTTCACGGAAAATATCGAGGTGTAACCAAATCTGCCGTTAGACTGGTGAAGCGGACCCTAAACTGTAAGGTAAAAGCTTCAGAAGCGACTAGGATTAACGATAAGAGGAACTCATTAACGCTAGAGTATACTCCTGCAATAGTCAATGACGGAATATCGTGTTATCAAATACTTTTTTTTTACGTGCGCAAATCCCCACTTATACCTCCCCACCGGAGCCGGTGGAGGAGGTTATGTCTGACTCGAACCGACTAAAACGCACGCCGCCTGTGGGTCGCTTTGATTGCCGAAGGTGAGGTTGACAGGCATATCCCTCGCACCCCGGCCGACCCAGGGCCATCTCTCACAATCTGGTCCTCTCCTCGGGTATGTGGGGACTACAGAGTCCCCAACTCGTTCCCGGAAAACGGGGAGGCGCGCCGGGCGCGCCGCCGCCGCGGCCTGCTTCTGCCAGGGTGACAGGTGGCTCCACCTGTCACCCCCACGTACCCCTTCGTACACGGGCAGCTTGGCTTGCGATCCTTCGTCGCTCCCGCTGCCGCGCCCACCCCGCCTCCTCCTTCACGAGCATTACTTGCTCGCAGAAGGAGGCGCCGGCCGCCCACGCATCCATCGTCGCGAGCAAGGTGGAGAGCGTGAGAACTCTCACTCCCAGGGCCGCCACAAGCTCCCGTCTCGGCATCTCCCACGCCGGACACTCGGTGAGCGTGTGCGGCCCTGAGTCCTCGCTCGCGTCGCAGTGATGGCACTCGGACATTGGCTCTTTCTCCATCCGACGCAGATACTTCCCGAAGCACCCGTGCTCGGTGATCATCTCCGTCAGACGGTATGAGAGGCTGCCGTGTGACCTCTCTAGCCACTCCCCCATGATGGGTCTTACCGCCGCTACTACAGCGCGCCCTGCGCCTGGTCGCCCAAGTCGTAGCTCCCATTCCGCCACCATTTCCCTGTGGAGCCGGGATCTCACGGCCCGAATTTCTTCGGGCTCGGGATCGTGACCCCGCTCCCGCGCCGCCTTTCGGAACCGGTATAGCGCCGAAAGGGATCTCGCTTCCAGGTGTTATCAATTACTTGAATAAAGGATATAAATTGAAAAAATCATACAGCTAAAATATTGCGTCCGCTTATGACATATTCAATCTTGCCCTGTCTGTACGTCTGTACGACACCCTTGGGTATTTGCCAGTAGCGATGAGATGATTTATGGGAAGGTCGTGTTCGTAACCGAGTACGATACAATATGCATCCTGGATTATCTCAATTTTGATGTATCCTTTTAAACACTTTTCGCCCATTTCGCGATAACAGTTAGCATTTTTTTACGTGAGAAATATCCCCACGGATACCCCCACCATCGGAGCCTGCGTGAGAAGTTATGTCGGACTCGAACCGAATAAAATGTACGACGCCTGTTTACACAGGTTTACACCCGGCCTGATCCAGGTGCATCTCTCTCAATCTGGCCTTCTCTTCGCATTTATAATATTAATATGAATGTGATGGACAAAATGACATAGGGACTGAATTTAAGTAACAGTAACCGCTTACCATCAGATGAGATGTATGCTTGATTACTTACTTAGATTAAAGAAAATTGAACACCACTGAAATTTTGCCCTTACATATTAATATGGTTTTGTTTTACCATGGCACACACCAATGACTTTTCGATGCTTTTCGAAGTTGTGTGTATTTATCGCAGGTTTATAAGTACCCGGTTAATGGCAATAGGCTCGCCACCTATTACATTGGGACTTAAACATAAACTGGCGAAATTTGGGTGTTTGCACCTCTGCCTACCCCTTCGGGGATATAGGCGTGAGTTTATGTATGTTTATGTTATATTAATAAGACCATAAACTATTATACATCGGGATGCATATATGTTGGACCTAAGTCGCGAGACAAACGAGACCCTGGCGAACGCTAATTGTTTTATAATAAATCTATGCATGGGAAATTTGAGCTCATCCATAGCCGTATCACCCCGTGCTACCCTCAAAAGACCCCCAAGAAACGAGTACTGCGCGCATAGAGTACATTTTGAGTACATTTTAGGTCCAAGAGTCCAGGAGCATACTTTTTTTTTTTTTTTTTTTTTTTTTATATAGGACACGTCAATTGGACTTCGCCTTGCCTGATGGTAAGCTGAAGGCAAAATCCCAGAAAAGAGGGTCACCATTACTTACACATACCGTGTGACAATGGTGACACTCAGCTTGACGGCCTTATCATATGCTTTTTCACGCCCCGCTTAAAGGACCCGGGACTGTAGGAAGAAGGAAACACGTGAGCTGGTAATGAATTCCAGGCCTTAATGGTGCGACAGAGGAAAGAGTCTCCGAACCGCTTGGTTCTTGATCGGATGTTTTGCACCGTGTGCGGATGACATCTAAGACCTGCACGCGTTGTCCTGTGTAGGAAAGGGGAGGGTGGGACTAATTGGAAGAGCTCATCAGAACACTCCCCATGGTACAGACGGTAAAATACAGCCATGGACGCAACATCTCTACGCAGCTGTAAAGGTTCTAGGGTGTTCGTGATCTCGGGATTCCCAATGATGCGGATCGCATGTCGCTGCAACCTGTCGAGAGCATCTAGTAAGTACTTTGCTGAACCATCCCAGAGATGCGAGCAGTACTCCACACAGGAGCGAATTTGTGTCTTGTATAGAAGACACCGCTGCTCCGGCGTGAAAAATCGTCTCACTCTGTTCAGGACTCCGAGTTTTCGTGAGGCTGTTTTGATGATGCTTTCGATGTAGTTTTTGTTATTCAGGTTGCAGCGAACATCCATACCTAGGATATTGAGATTGTCCTGCAGCGGCAGTGGCGTGCTTTGAAGAGTGGGGAGGGGAAGGAAAGAAGATACTTTTGCTGTAAACGCACATGCCTGCGTCTTCTTGGCATTGAACTCAACCAGGTTCTCAGAGCCCCATTGAGAAATGTGATTCAGGACCCCGTCAAGCTCAGTGACAAGAAGCTGCCTTTTCTCTGCGATATCTGACTGCTTGGCCGCTGGATGTCCATGATAACTCCCATGTAAAGTGCTATCGTCTGCATAACAATGAACATTGCCGGTAGACAGCATGTCGTTGATATGCAGAAGAAAGAGAGTGGGTGATAAGACGGACCCCTGGGGCACGCCAGCATTAACCTGCAGAAACTCCGAAGCTCGTCCGTCACAAAGGACGCGAATACGGCGCCCCTGCAGGAAGCTAGCAACCCAGTTGCACAGCCTAGAAGGCAGACCAAAGGCAGGTAGCTTAGAAAGAAGCGATTTGTGCCAGACTCTATCGAAAGCTTTGGCGATGTCAAGACTAATTGCCAGTGACTCGCCGTGCTTGTCCATAGCCTCACCCCAAAGATGGGTAACGTATGCTAGAAGATCACCCGTTGACCGTTTCGGTCTGAAGCCATATTGCCGGTCATTAATTAAGGAGTGATCCTCTAGGTGCCGCATGAGCTGTTTGTTAATTATGTGCTCGAACACTTTGCACAGCACTGAGGTGACGGCTATGGGTCGATAGTTGGCTGGCTCCGAGCGATCCCCCTTCTTGGGAATCGGCTGAACATTCGCCTCTTTCCAAGGCAAAGGCACTGTACCCGAACTGTAGGATAGCCGGTACAGGCGCGTAAGCATTGGAGACAACTCCGCTGCACATTTTTTCAAAACTACCGCTGGAATACCATCCGGACCACTGGCTTTCCGGACATCGAATGATTGCAGCACTGCACGGACATCGCGTTGCCTGATATGGATATCAGGCATCGCGTGGTCACTGTCGGGTAGTGTTGGTGGCTGCGTACCACAATCATCGATTCGGGAGTTGGCCGCAAAGAGATTAGCCAGCAGATTTGCCTTCTCTTGCGGCTCATGGGCCAGGGATCCATCAGGGTTACGCAGCGGAGGCAGCGAAGGCTGACAGAAGTTGGCTTGCACGGCTTTAGCCAGTCGCCAGTAGCCACGGCTTCCCGTGGGATGCATCACTAGCTCTTGACCAAGCCGCGCTATGCGCATGGCATCCGCTCTGACATAGGCCCTTCTACAGACCTTTGTGGCTCTGTTGTACGCCGCCTTGAAGTGGCCCAGATTGGGATGGCGCGTGGCGCGCGCCCTTACCCAAGCGCGGTACGCAGACTGTTTTTGTTCAACAGCTTCCGCGCACTCGCGCCCGAACCAAGGGCGCACCCCGCGGTCACCGGTGACATCGGTGTATGAGATATAGTATTCCATACCCAGACCGATCTCACCGGCGACAGCAGTAGCACAATCCGATGGGTTCTTACCTTCAAAGCAGCGCTCAACCCACGGGATGGACGCAAAATAGTCACGAAGTCCATCCCAGTCCGCTGACGAGTAGTGCCAGAGACGCCGCTTCCCCTGCATGGGTCGTGGGGGCGCTATAATAGGCACCGTGGAACAGACCAGGCAGTGGTCAGAGTTGCCTAAAGCGGCTCGCACCGATACACTGTACCGGTCCGGATCACTCGTCAGCAGAAGGTCTAGCAGAGAAGGTGCTTGGCCCGACCTTCTTGGTATCCTAGTGACCTCGTGCACCAATTGGGTCAGGCCGTGCGCCAGAGCAAATGCGTGGGCGGCTCTTCCCGCATGGTCTGTTTTGGAGGAGCCCAACCAGATCTCGTGGTGGGCGTTAAAATCCCCCAAAAATACCATTTCGGCATTCGGAAATCGCTCCTGCGCATCATCTGCCGCCTGACTCAGATATTCAAAGAGTCGAGTTGTCTCAGCATCTCCTGTATGGGAACGGTAGAGGCACACATAGATCTGACTCGTAGGGCCATGGTCTACGTGTATCCAAAGGACGGAGAAGGATGGGTCCTCTAGGCAGCGCAAACGGCGACAGCAAACATCCGCCCTAACAAACACGCACACCCCGGCTTTTGCACGAAAACTTTCCTCAAGAACATAGCCAGGGTAGAGCAAGTATGTCGTGTCGTCAGGGCGGTGTATTTGCGTCTCCGTTAGAAAAAACATGGCAGGTTTCGCCGTCTCTAGGTGTTGGTGGACGGCGTTGAGGTTTGCATGGAGCCCACAGATGTTAGTGGACTCCACCTCAAATAGCAAGCTTTTGGGAGTGTGACGAGCCGCTGTGTTGCCTTTTTCTGTAAATTGCGCTGCCATGAGTTTGGGTGGGAGAAGGCGTGAAAAAAGAAGTGATTGCCGCCGCAGCACCGTGTGACAAAGCGCGGGATATTGGTTTTATCTATGAATGTGAGGCATGGCGAGAGCCGACGCGCCGAACGGAAGGGCCCCCGTACCCCCCCGAGTACGGTCGCCGGGCTCCCAAATCCGGTCACCAACCGGCACGACGAACCATATCGGGATTATGCGCGGCCTGGTGAGGCAGCCTCCCAAGGTGGTTAACCCCAGTTGGGCCCCTGTACTATACCGCGGGCGGCCAGCGGCACCACCGTTTCTACAGGTCTCCCTGTTCGGCGCATCGCCCCGCGCCATCCCCACTAGACTACGCCAAGACCCACTGGTCCCACTAGTGCTGCGACAACCACCACCTCTGCCCGGCTATGCACATGCTGACCCCTGAACACAATCCAACCGAGATTGAATTGCTATGGAGGGTTTTTCGCAATAGTGCACGGTGGTACCTACCCGGTCGAAACTTGAGACAAATTTGTGCCACCAAGTTTCTACCACCAGTACAATACAACCGGCACCATTTGTGTCACAAACCGCAAGCCACAACAAATTGGCTAAGTTGGAGTTGCACGCTACTTGCGGTTGTAGCCTAGATGGGTCACGTTGTTGTTGCATCACTCCGGAGTTTTGCAATTGCAATATTTATCTAATGTTCGATGTATCTGTAATTTTACGACAATTTGTAATTTTACCCAACGTCAAATATGCAGGATAAGGTTCTCATTTCTATTGTATTGTATTTGTATGTTTAAAGTTGCGGCATGCTATGATGGGATGGCCGTTTTGACACGACTGGCATAACTCGTTTTCTCTTTTTAATGCGCCTTTTTTATACCACTTAGGTGGCAGACAAGCACACGGCCCACCTGATGGAAAGTGGTTACCGTAGTCTATAGACGAGTGTAACACCAGAGAAGCCACACTCGCGCTGCTGACCCTGTAAGCACAGAGTTTTTGTGCCGTCAGTGTTGAGGACAAAGCAGGACAAGCCTATAGTCATCCCACTGACAGCACAAATTCTCCAGTGATATCTGGCTACCCTACTCACCGCTGGGAACACAACATGAAGTTATTATAACCGCGGTATTCTGAAGGTACTTCCCCAGTTGGACTGCTCAATTGGGCGAAAATACCGCCGTGTCCTACCTCCTTAATGAGGTTAATATTGAACAACGAACTGTTAGACGAAATAACTAAAGATAATTATGGTGAGACTGGCACAGAATAAAATAAACTTCACACACCAAAAAATAAAATAAATTCAGTTCTTTTCCTCTATTCAGTACCGGTCATCGGTTATTTTTAATCAAAATATTAAAAATTATTTATTATTTTTATTTTATTTTATTTACTACTAGATTAGCATGCAAGCCACGGCAGATCTCATGGCAAATGGTCACTCCTACCTAAAAATATCACGAATAGAATTGACTTGGAATGAATGAGCCCTATTGTTCCCGACATATTTTCCTCCCCAAGGAGTTTCTGCCAACCCTACTCAGGAGCGGAAACACAACATTATGCAAATGGTATTTAACGGCGGTTTTCTGTAGAGTGGCGGTAATTCCCCAGCCGGACGCGGACGGTTCGAAATTGGAACGCTAGTAACGCGACATCTCGTTATAGCCTCATATATTCTGCGCTAACAGTATGGTTACAGTACTGGTAATAATATTGTTTGTTAATTAAACGGACGCGTTTATAGCCGGGTGGTTTCCGGCAGAGTAGAATTTGGACCTCCCATCTTTTCCCATGCGGTGTTGTACAAGGCGACTAAGGGATAGGGCAGTTTAACTTCAAACAGATAAATAAAGCGCAGACTCCGCCTCAGATGCATGGCTCGAGTCAACAATTCAATGATTTCAATGATTGGTGAAATGTGGGTGTAGGTTCACCTCTGCTTAACCCTCCAGGGATGGAGGCGTGATTATATGTATGTATGTAATTTAACGGCTATTTGTACAATCAATTATTGATCAGACTTCATAGTAGTCGCATATTGAAGTTAAAAACATTTCTTAATTACTGAATTTCTTTACAAAGTTATAGAGGCAATATACTTAGACTCTAAGTCTTAGACTTTAAGTCTCTTTAGAGGTAAGCCCCATCTAGACGGTGAGGGCACGCTAATCAACCAATCATAGATTACATTAAACTAATCACGAGCTCAAAGGGCTTGCGTCATTAATTGATACATACATACATATAATCACGCCTTTATCCCCAGAGGGTTAGGCACATGTGAATTGACACTCACATTTCACCAATAATTGAATTCGGTCCCACGCAATAGGGGGTGAGCCTATTGCCGTTTTCCGGGCACTATTTTTGACTCAAGCCATGCTGAGCCTGAGGCTGAGTCTGGGCTGTATATATCTGTCTGATGTTAAACAGCCCTGTTCTTTAGTCGCCTTGTGCGACACCGCATGGGAAGAGATGGGGTGGTCCAAATTCTGCTCTGCCGGGAACCAGTTGATCAGTCCTTGTTTTGATTTTTTGTTGACCAGTTAGTGCATTTGCATATCTTTGTTTTTTGTTCACGATGTTTGACGATATAATTATTAAATATAGATATATAAAGGCTTTTTTCTAAGGTTTGTATAGTGTTATAAACTGCTAAGATATTTTTATCACTTACTATAGTATTATTCTAACAAGTAATTTATCTGATGAATACACTCAAGACTTTTGGCTACGTAGCTCCAAATTGGGTCATTGTTTACGAATGCATATTATTTACCTATTTACACACATACATTTGAAATAAATTTATATATCATTCACATCTGTAACTATTCCCACATTTCGCCAACTATGATTTTCGGTCCCACGTAATAGGATCGTAATAGTATCGGAGGAGGTAGGACACGACGGGATTCCCATCCGGCTATAATAACCTCGTGTTGTGTTCGGCGAGTAGGGTAGCCAGAGCTCACTGGAGAGTTTTTGTGCTATCAGTGGGAAGACCAAAGGCTTGTCCTGATTTTGTATTCTGCACTGAAGGCATATAAAATCTCTGTTCTTACAGGGTTGGCAGCACGGATGTGACTCCACTGGTGTTACACACGTTCATAGGTCACGGTAACCATCTTTCTATCAGGTGGGCCGTATGCTTATCTGCTACCTAAGTTGAATAAAAAAAAAACAGGAGGCGAAATTATTGCCGTCAAGTGGGCACTTTGTCATATATAGCTGTATTTTTTTGGCGGTCATAGCCGCTTATTATAAGGGTGGTCTATTTTACTCCCCCAACACGGAGATACCTATTTCATTATAGAAAAGTAACACTTTACAAAATAAAATATACACACATAACAATCATCGAGTCCTCAATTTTAACAACACGATAATTGGTTATTAAACATGTGACACAAATAAAATTAATAACAACAAAATATAACACAATTTATCCGATCGATCGACAATTCTAGAGTGGGAGAGTTCTATTTTCAGTCGTGGAAAATTACGGCTTGTTTGAATAAATTATATGTACCAAGTACAGGCAATGAGAAAAGTCGTTTGAAATTAAAATGCTCAACAGATCAGTGAGCAGCAAATCTACTAAGCAACCTTTTTTTACCAAAAAGACCAAAAGCTTGTCCTGCTTCGTTTTTTACACTAGCGGCAGAGAACCTCTCAATGCTTGCAGGGTTGGCAGCGCGAGTGTGACTCTCTTGGTTTTGCACGCATCCGTAGGCCACGGTGACCATTTTGACACTGTGAGCCGTGTGCTTGTCTGCCACCTAAGTGGTATACAAAAAAAGCATGATAGCAAACTCGACAGAAGATGCTTTTTAAATCGGAGTCATTGGAATACTTGTATCTAAGAATCGCCGTGGCGTGGCGTAACGATAAGGCATTCGACTACTTCGTCAGTAGTCGCATATTCGATTGTTTTATAATTTCTAAAATATCAAGTTTATTTATGTTGTTTTTTTTTTTATTTTAGTATATTAAGAGATAACATCATCAATAAATTGACAGCTTCTGGTGTGGCGGTAGTGAATGCGACTGCTACGCAGGGGGCGCAGGTTTGAATCCCGCTCCGTGCAAATATTTTTATGCATGAATATACTTATTTGCATAGGTCTGGTCGTGCCTCGGAGAGCACGTTAGGCCGTCGTCGGTCCCAGTTGTCCTACGAACGTCTAGGGCAGTCGTTACTACCTTCGGCAACCAAAACGACCCACGGGTGGCGTGCGTTTTAGTCGGTTCGAGTCCGACATAACCTCCTCCACCGGCTCCGGTGGGGAGGTATCCGTGGGGATTTTGCGCACGTAAAAAAAAAGGGCAGTTGTTACTAGTTAAAGCCCTCAAAAGTCTGAGTAGTCTTACTAAAGGACTTCGCTATCGCCAATTTGTTGTGGAGATCCAATGATAGTCAATCAATCAATCAATTAGCCCACCGCAGTCCACTGCTGGGCATAGGCCTCTCCCAATATGCGCCATTTTCTCAGATCCTCCGCCTTCGGCACCAAGTCTGTCCTAGCCACCTTTTTCAGGTCGTCCGTCCATCTGATTAGGGGTCGTCCTACCTTTCGTTTACCTTCTCGCGGTCTCCACTCTAGGACTCGTTTGCTCCAACGGCCATCGGTCCTTCGACAAATGTGGCCAGCCCACTGCCACTTCAACTTGCTTATTCTGTGACCTTTGTCGGTAACTTTAGTTCTCTGTCGGATAACCTCGTTCTGAATTCTATCCTTCAGAGAAACTCCAAGCATAGCACGCTCCATAGCCCGCTGCGCGACTTTTTAGCTATAGACCAGCCCCACTGTAAGTGTCCACGTTTCGGCAATGATAGTCGCTTCACGGAAAATATCGAAGATTAGCCAAAACCGCAGTTAGACTGAGAAAAGTGGTACCCAGACTCTGAGGTGAAAACTTCGGATGCGGCTGGCATTAACGCTAGGATGAAGGAGAAGAAGAACGTCATCAATTAATTAGAAATGTCAAGCTAGAGAGCTCACTGGAGAGTTTTTGTGCAGTGGGACGACCAAAAGCTTGTCCTGCTTTATTTTTTACACTGACGCGGACAGGGCAGAAACTCTGTGCTTACAGGGTTGGCAGCGCGAGTGTGACTCCCTTGGTTTTGGCCTATGGACGTGTCCATAGGCCATGGTAACCACTTTCCGTCAGGTGGGCCGTGTGCTTAGCTATCACCTAAGAGGTATGAAATAAAAAGCTAGTTTGTTGTTGACTGTACCAAGCTAAGAGTGTGGGCTGGAGGTCACAGCAAGCGATCGCTCGGTACAAATGTTAGCAATAACCAACGTGAGATGAATGATGACAATAATTATGGCTACGATAATACGATAACTGAAGCGAGAATTTGTTTTTTCAGGATATTAATTTATTAATTACTTACTACGGCGCGCGGTTCCGCCCTAGTAAAATTTTACACTCGATAGCTACCCATGTAACACATTCCTGAAATAAAAATCCGAATCTGTTCAGCGATTATTGATTGAATAAAAAATACTCAAAATTGAAATGCAATTTTAAAGTAATTAGTATGCTTACTATTCAAATATGATTAAGATTGGGCAAGTGAAATGCTCAAATTGGACCGCGACCAGTCCCTTACAGAGGGAATGTCCTGACCACTGACACGTCTTAGCCACCATCCACCTGACCGTTTCCCTTTTTTCAATCTTAATCGTATTGAAACATCCAAAGATATATGTATGGTCGTTGGAAACATCTTTTTTTTTTTACGTGCGCAAAATCCCCACGTATACCTCCTCACCGGAGCCGGTGGAGTAGGTTATGTCGGACTCGAACCGACTAAAACGCACGCCGCCTGTGGGTCGTTTTGGTTGCCGAAGGTGAGGTTGACAGACATATCCCTCGCACCCCGGCCGACCCAGGGCCATCTCTCACGATCTGGCCCTCTCCTCGGGTGTGTGGGGACTACAGAGTCCCTAACTCGTCCCCGGAAAACGGGGAGGCGCGCCAAGCGCGCCGCCGCCGCGGCCTGCTTCTGCCAGGATGACAGGCGGCTCCACCAGTCACCCCCAGGCCTGCGATCATGGGGGGCGGAGGTCGTTCATCGGCCTCTGACGCCCGAGTTGCCTTCGTACGCGGGCAGCTTGACTTCGTTGGAAACATCTAAACATCTTCACAACTTTCATTTATAATATTAGAAGGATTGCTTTAGGTGAGGTATATCTGTAGGTATGACAGTCTCTGTGGCGTAGCGGTAGTGAACGTGACAGTTACTCAGGAGGCGCTGGTTCGATTCCTGCTCACTACAAATATGTATGCATTAATATGAATATTTGCATTGGTCTGGGTGTTTCAACGTATAATATTATTATTATTATTATTATTTATGTTGAACCCACTAGCAGCCATTAGGCTGATGTGTATGTGTCTCATGATCCGGAGATTTTGTCAAGTCTGTTTTTGAAACTATTAACACTGGGTGGCAAAACAACACTTTCAGGTAGGCTGTTCCACTCTCTAACGACACGGTTAGGTAGAGAGTGTTTCCGAGGTTCAAGTCTGGATCGCATTGTACATAGCTTTAGTGGGTGACCCCTCAGGTGCTTGTTCTCGTTGAGGCTGTATATGTCATGGATGTTATCAATATCATAATAGTCGTGGAGTGTTTTGTAAGTTTCGATGAGACTTCCTCTCTGTCTTAGTTTTTCAAGTGATGTAAGGCTAAGAAACTTAAAGCGTTCATCATAAGATTTGTACTTCAATACTCCAACCATTTTAGTAGCCCTCCTTTGTACATTTTCAAGGAGTAAAATATCCCTCTTAAAGTAGGGATCCCAAATTACATATGCATATTCCAACAGTGGTCTTATATGTATATGTTTTGTATAGTTTCACAAATGTTTTTGGTGTGAGACATCTGAAGGATTTTCGAACCAAATATAACATGGAGTTAGCTCTCTTCACAATTTCACTGATATGAGGTTCCCATTTCAAGTACTTGCTTATTGTGACACCCAAATCCCTCTGTGTTTGCACATGTGTCAGTTGATGCTGTCCCAGATAGTATGGTTTACAGGGGTTATTTTTACCTATGTGCAGTATGGTACATTTTGTAGCATTAAGAGACAATAACCATTGTTTAGTCCAATCAAATATGGCGTCTAAATCCCTCTGGATATCTTCCGATTGGGATAAGGGGTTACCAAAAAATTTCGTGTCGTCGGCAAATAATGAGAAGGGTAACCGTAGTGTATTCTTTAGGTCAGTCAGATATAGTATGAAGATCAATGGTCCAAGGACAGATTCCTGGGGCACGCCGCTATGCACGGCATGCGCTGCTGACATTGTGTTTCCTATGCGTACACAGAAAGTTCTTTGTGACAGAAAGTCCTTTATCCAAGCCAGCACTTTGCCACGGATACCAAAATGTTCCAATTTATGGATGAGACGCTGTAGTGGGACACGATCAAAAGCTTTCTCATAATCAAGGTATACAACATCGGTAGGAAGCCCTTTGTCATGGTTCTTCACCCATTCATTAACACAGGTTAACAAATTTGTTGTCACTGACCGCCTTGGAACAAAACCATGCTGCTCATCAAGGATAATGTGTTCTTGGTTTAGGAATGATCTAAGTTGTTCAGCCACAATCTTTTCCATGCACTTGCATATAATACTGTAGTTCACTGCTAGTAACTTGTTGCCTTTTTTGTATATTGCAACAACAGTGGCATTCTTCCAGTCAACAGGCAAGATTCCAGTTTCTAGGGAGGCATTCATAATATTCGCTATGTATCCAGCTAATACATGTGAACAATTTTTCAATAGAACAGATGGGATTTCATCAGAGCCTGTGGCTGTACCAACGTTGAAAGTAGAAAGATAATTTTGCATCAGCTCAGCTATGATATTGACCTCGTTGAACGAGTTCTCAACTCGATGCATATCAATTACAGGTAAGGGACCAGGGGGTTCCCTAGTGAAATTAAGTTTGAATTGTTCTGCAAATAGTTCTGCTATTTCTTTTGGTTCCACTATTAAGTTATTTGAACTATTTTTTAGGACGTAGGGAATACTGATTTTGCAGTTCTACTGTTTCCTAATATATCTATAAAAAGGTTTTGGCCCCATCTCTACGATATTAGATTCGAAATGCATTCTCCTGGTTCTACTTAGTTGTACAATTTTGTTATTGATTGTTCTGTATGCCTGGTACGAGTCATTACTCTTATCAATTCTGTATATACCCCACAACCTTTTCTTTTGTTTAGTGAGCTCAAGTATTTCTTCATGTATCCAAGGTTTGTATAAATGTTTATTATTCTTATTATTTCGTTTCTTGTCTATGCATTTTTCTATGGTTTGACGGATTTGCCGGACCACATGTCATGAGATGAACAATCACTAAGTTTTAAGCAGTCTGAAAGATGTTTGTTCATTACATTGCAGTCTGCATTATAAAAATCATATTTTGCCTCTTTACCTACTTTTCTGTGGCTAGATTCAGTAATTTGTATCAATGTTGTTATAACAATATGGTCACTTTTTCCCACTGGTGGGTGATATTCAATATCGCTTATCAGTGTATCATCATTGCATAAGACGAGATCTAACAAGGACTGTTGGTCATCCCTTATCCTGGTGATTTGTGTGACCAGTTGTTGCATATTACTATTTGCATACATGTTCATAAAATATCCACTAAGAGGATGGGTACCACTCACCTGATTATTTGATCAATCTATCTTAGGTAGGTTAAAATCACCACATACTACCAATGTCTTTTCTGAGGATGCCCTACCAATAATGTCGAAGAGAGTCCGGTCTGAGTCCTGCAGGGCGTCTGAAGGTGAACGATAAACACAAGCCAGAGTAAACTTTAGATCGTTGGATTGAATATCGAGGCACAGTGCTTCCAATGATGGGTCCTGGTAGGAGTCATTTACCTTTGCAATAATTGGATAAGAATTGGATATGTAATAATGTTGTTAATCTCTTGAGCTGTGTATATTAACCCACCACCTCATTTTCTATCCTCTCTATCCTTTCTGTATACTGTATATCCCTGAATGTTGATGATGCTGTCCCTTACTTCACTATTAAGTTGAGTTTCGGTTACCATTATGAATGCTGGTTTATGGGTTTTTATTTCTATTAAGAATAAATCGAATTTAGCCATTAAAGAAGTCAGGTTCGTGTAAAGTATCAGTAGTTCGATTAGATATGACGATGTCAGTCTTTTGTCATCGTCACTATTTTTGGTATTCCGTTAATATATTTTATGGTAAGATCTTGCTCACCCTTCTCAGTCCTTTCCGCCAACTCTTCGCGAAGCTTATTCAGCTGTTCTCGCTGGTACAAGGTCATATCAGAATACACTCTAATTTCTTTGGGTAGCTTGCTTTTGTTTTTCAGGATACTTACTGGCAGCACTGTTTTTATTGGCAAGAACTACTTTTACTGGCCGCGGTTTTGAGCTGTTTATTTGATTGGGTTTACCTAAACGTAATATGTTAACGATGTTCGGGTTAGTAATTGGCAAGGAATTGAAGGATTTATTTACATTGTTAGTGCCATCCGTCTTCCTCCCCTCTAGGGATAGTGCCTTTGATTCGGGGATTCCATAAATGATCACATTTCTGCTCCGCTTTTTTCGTTCTGCTATTTCACCTAGAACTGCATCCAAATTCACTGCAGCTGGTCGGGACAGTTTCAGTTCTTGGACTTGCTGGTGGAGCTCTGTGACAAGTCTACGCAACTCAGGAACCTGTCTGAGACCTTCCTCACAATCGTCGCAGAGATACGTCAACCTGGGGTTTTAAAGCCCAAAAACACGTAACTCTGTTGCCGTTAGACCACTGCATTTATTACATATCAAACGCTTGCAACCTTTGCAATTCACTAGGACATTCTTTTCAATCAGGTTCACAGTTACATTTGAAACATTTCTCCATGCTTAGTTATTTTTGGTACACTTCGGCGGAAATTCGGTATAAATATGACCACCCTATATTATTTGTGGCAACCCAGAACTTAGTTTGACGCTTCACTTTAAATTGATAAAACGAAATGTGTGGGTAGTAGTAAAAGTTTGTCTCAATTTCAACTGTCAAACACCAGTTTTGATACACGTAAATTGTCTGAAATAGTCAATATTTTTTGAGATATAACGATATTTCACTACAATGAAAGTTAATCTCCAAATCACATCCACTTTTCACTTTGACTGTGCACTTTTAACGCGAAAATCGGATAAAATTGTCAGGAGCTAACGAACGCGATGTTGCTCAGTTGACACCGATGACGATGTATGTATTTACAAAAAAAAAAGTATATATGTATGTTTATCCGCATTCTAGATTCCATAACACAAGCTAGTTTTCTAGGAGGTAGGACATGGCGGTATTTACAGCCCAAATGAGTAGTCCGATTGGGGAAGTACCACAGCCCTAAAGAATACCGCGGCCATAAAAATTTTGTGTTGTGTTCCCAGCAGTGATTACGGCAGCCAGAGCTTACTGGAGATTTCGTGCTGTCAGTGGGAAGACTAAAGGCTTGTCCTGCTTTGTTTTCTACACTGACATCATAGAAACTGTGTGGCTCCTCAGGTGTTACACACGTCCATAGGCCACGGTAACCACTTTCCATCAGGAGGGCCATGTGCTTGTCTGCCATCTAAGTGGTATAAAAAAAAGTTAAGTCTAAATACGTTGTATAGAATATTGAAGAATTTTCAAGTAAAATATTTGTTCGTAAAATTAATTGTATCATTGAAAGAGATTAACAAAGTGACGAGCAACGATCAGTCAAGATGGCTGCCACCGGCCAGACGCTCACACCTCCTTTGTTAAAAGCCAAGCATTCTTTTAAATAATTTCTATTTTCATAAAAACATTTCATATCTTTAATCATGAACTGTTAGACGAAAAAAAATGTGTACCTATTAGAAAATTCTGAAACGGTTTTTTGCGTAAGCAGCTTATAAGAGAGAAATACGAATTACTTTTTCATTTAATTTGTGTTTGATGTTACTTTCATTTTAATAGATACGGCTTTTCATGTCAAATTCAGACTGAAGTTATGCTGTATACCTATATTGTGATATTCAGTACTTGTAGCACATGTCAAACAAGTAAAAAATATGAATTAACACCAGCAGGTCTAAAAAGGCCACTTTATTGTAATCGTATTAGGATAATATTTGTCATACGGCAATATTTACACGAAATTAGAATGTGCTTCCGCGGTAACCTAGTGGTATGGGTAAAGGGATGCTGAGACGAGGTCTCGGGTTCGATCCCAGGTTTTACCATGGCACACACACACCAATGACTTTTCGATGCTTTTCGAAGTTATGTGTGTATTTATCGCAGGTTTATAAGTGCTCGGTTAATGGCAATAGGCTCACCACCTATTACATTGGGACCTAAACATAAATTGGCGAAATGTGAGTGCTAGCACCTCTGCCTACCCCTTCGGGGATATAGGCGTGAGTTTATGTTATGTTATGTTTATGTTAGAATGTGCTTTGTAAATGAAATGTTGGGATACTGCTCATTTGACTTTTTTTTTACGCGCACGGATACCCCCTTGCCGGAGCCGGTGGGAGAGGTTATATCAAACTCGAACCGACTTAAACGCACGGCGCCTGTGGGTCGTCTATTTTAGGAATTTTATAGGAATCGATTAATACCTACTGGAAATTCATAAAGTTATACTCGTTTTGCGGAATCGTTTAATGTGGCCTTTTTAGACTCGTAGAACACAGAATGAATTACATTTTGTGCACATGCTCTCTAACGTGCTCTCCAAGGCACGGTATGACCCAGATCAATACAAATACAAATAGACATATTCATGCATAGAATTAGTTGCTATGAGCGGGAATCGAACCCGTGTCTCCTGCATAATAGTCAAATGCAGTACACCGTCAAGCCACCTACAACTTACTTAGTTATAACTAGAATTCCACGAGCACGGCTCCATCATTGTTACATTCTTAACAAGATTTTTTTGTATACAACTTAGGTGGCAGACAAGCACTCGGCTCACCTGAAGGTAAGTGGTTACCGTGAGCTATGGACGTGTGTAACATCAGGGGAGTCACACCCGTGCTGCCAACCTTGGAAGAACAGAGATTTTCTGTGCCGTTAGTGCAGAACACAAAATCAGGACAAGCCTTTGGTCTTCCCACTGACAGCACAAAAACTCTCCAGTGAGTACTCACCGCCTGGAACACAACACAAGGTTATTACAGCCGTGACATTCTGTAGGGTGGAGGTACTTCCCCAGTCAGACTGCTCAATTCAGATGGGAATACCGTCGTGTCCTACCTCCTCCTCAATTTTCTCTGATAAGAGATTTAGCAGCAGCAGAGAGTTGTTTATGTAGTTTTTGTTGATTTGTTGATTACTTAGAGAAAATGTTGGTTCCCAGTGGAGTAAAATAGTGCCACCCCATCTCTTCCTGTGGGTGTCGTAGACGGCGAAGGCGAGGTAGGGCTGTTCTCTATACGACAGTTAACATACAGCCCAAGACTAAGTGCCCATTTGACGATAATAGGCTCGCCGCTACTACTTGGGACTGAAAATCATAGTTGGGCGAAATGAGATCATTAATACACCTCTGCCTACCTCTTCCGGGATTTACAGATGCCAATGTAGGGTGGAGGTACTTCCCCAGTCGGACGGAAATACCGTTGTGTCCTACCTCTTAAAAATATGTATATATGTTTGCATTACATTTTTATATCACAGCGGTAGTCCTACAATAACAAGAGGAATACGTACTTGACGGACATCCTACGCATATATCAAAGAGCCCTTAATGTAAATTTATTGTTTATCTCTAACATTTTACGCTTTTTAGCACATTTTTTATAGCAATTTCGTCACAGATTTTTTCACCCATCGGTAAATGAGATGCCCCGCCTTGTATTTGATAGGCGTTCATTTTGCTACAATGCCCCATCTGGTTAGGCTACCTATTTTGTAATTAATTTTACCCATCAGTCAGTTGTATAAAAAGTGGCCCTGAAAATTAAAAAAGTAATACTCAATCAATCAATAAATCCATCCATTGCAGTCCTGGACATAGACCTCTCTTAATGTTGGGACGCTTTGGCCTGTTATTTCCACTCTGGCCAGACGGGTTGGTACAGGGTTTTATTTAGAGTTTTCCATCTCTCGTAGTGATATCATCTGCGTATTTTTCCGTTAGTCGCACTTACGACACCCGTCGCATGAGACAGGATGGTGATACTTGTATTCTCCTCCGTCTGTCGCCACACGGATGAAAATAAAAGATAAAATAGAGCAATTCTAATAGACTGCTATATAGTCTAGTATATTTATAAATCTATATGTATATACATGCAGGCTATGCATTAGCCTCAGATTGGCTTGAGTCAACAATAGTACCCTTAAGGCTCACCCCCTATTATGTGAAACCGAAAACAATGATTGGTGAAATGTGGGTGTTAATTCACCTGTGCCTAACCCTTCGGAAATGGAGGCGTGATTATACGTAAGCATGTACAAAAGCGAACTCACTGATAAATACAAAATCTCAGAAACTACGACACCTACAAACTTGAAATTTGTCACATAGGTGCCTTATAGGGTGCAGACATCCGCGAAGAACGGATTTTGCGAAACTCCACCGGTGGGTAAAAGGGGTCCAGAAGTCGTGGGCGGCCGCTAGTACTTTCATATATATTTTCATGCTTTGTGCTTTGAGTATGCACAAAATTTGCATACTCAAAGCTTATTTTTGTCAAACTTTTAAGTAGGTAGGTACTTATGAGACGGGTTATCTGTTTTGTTTGAACTTATAATACCAGGAACGTGACGAGATAAATTATAGCCCTTCTTATCGCTGTCAAGATTAACTGTTGCCTATTGACTAAGTAAATATTGCAGAAAATCCAGAGTCCATAATCTATCAGATATAAAATGTTTTCATAGTTTTATGCATAGACTTTAGACTGTACATGTATATATATATATACATACAAAGGAGATACAATTGGACTTTTTCCTATAAATAAACTCATAATAAACTCATAAACTGATGCCTATATCCCCAAAGGGGTAAGCAGAGGCGCTAGCAACCACATTTCGCCAGTTTATGTTTAGGTCCCAATGTAATAGGTGGCAAGCCTATTGCCATTAACCGGGCACTTATAAACTTGCGATAAATACACACATAACTTCGAAAAGAATTGAAAAGTCATTCGTGTGTGCCATGGTAAAACCTGGGATCGAACCCGAGACCTCGTCTCAGCAGTCCATTACCCATACCACTAGGCTACCGCGGTAGTTGCATATAAATGTGCAACTGCTTCGTCTTTGTCAACTGTACTTACCCCACGTATACAGAGACAACAGGCCGCCATGCTGCCATCCTTACATACTTCAAGAACTTCCTCTACTTTCATTAAACCTTTTATGCAAGCCAACCAGTTTCAAGGGCTTTTGACCTGACCTTTTTTCCCTTTTTTCAATACATTGCTAATCTGATCAGTGTATATTCTGTGAGATTTACACCGGTCTGCCGGTCTTACATACTTGGTGTGTATAACATTTGTATGTATTTTGAACTTGAGATAAAACTTCGGATTGATTTGGAGTTTTGTACGTTTAACAAGAGCCGATGACGAGTACAATGGTTTTAAAAGGTTATAGAAGTTCTGGCTTGACTTCGTAGAGGGTGACATGAAGGCCAATGGTGTCGCTACCATAGACGCCCAAGATCGCGCGAGGAGCGAAGAGCCGGCAGGTGGACCTGAGCTCCAAGGAAACTTGGGCCTCGGATGCAATCAAGAAAGTGAATCTCCATGATGTAGAATGTAGACGATGATGACAGGTGAGGATATTGAAATAGCGTTAAAAAGGTTGAATATACAAAACAACGATAGCGTATTGGTTCAGTTTTAGAACTTGCACTTGCAAGTTAGTGCAATCGATGCCCACCCAGTACATTCGTGAACCTACTAATGACACAAAAAGGAAATGATACTTACAGTCTCTTAAATGAAGGAAGTGTGAAGCTACTTGTGTCAATATTTCGTAGGTTGAGTCTACGGCTGAGTTCGAGTCAAAAAGGTGTAAGTGAGATTTTGCGTTTGGGAGAGAAAACACCTCAAATTACATCATAAACACTTTTATAGAAAATGTTTTTCCCATCAACTTTTTGTCGCCTATACCGTTTTCACTTTCAACAATTGATTCTCTACTGTGATTGTATATTGGTTCTCAATCTTACTTTACTAAATTTACATAATTGATTGCAACGTTTTTGTGGCAATTTACGCATAATTAGCGTTAATTTAATGTTTTAGAAGCAATTTACTGTTATTTATATCGTTGACGATAATTACAGAAGCGTTCAAAACCTTCGTAATTGAGATAAATGAAGCTATTAATATAGTTATTAAGTTTTAAGAATCAACTGGAAAAAAATGTACAGGAAAATATACTAAATAGGCATGAATTCTAAAAGCATGCTTTAATTATGGAAAGCCACCATTTGTGTTTTTTTTTTAATATTTATAACTTTAACGTAACTGTGCGTGTGTTTGCGCGTGTGTGTGCGTGTGTCTGTGCGTGTGTGTGTGTGTGTGTGTGTGTGTGTGTGTGTGTGTGTGTGTGTGTGTGTGTGTGTGTGTGTGGATGTGTGCGTGTATGTGCGTATGTGTATATCTGTGGTACCATAGCTCCCTAACGTACGAACCAACGTTCTCTCGTAGTTACAAATAAAATGTTAAATTATTATATCTCGAAAGTAATTATAAAGTTCATGATAAACAAATTGAAACGAGTATAAGCCGATTAATACTTTGAAAAGTTATTGTTTATTAAAAGTTATGTAGGTGCTTAATTATCTTTTAAATTTTTGTTGACAATAACGTTAATTTAACTTATGCTCAAACAAAAAAAAACGATTCACGTTCATTTATTTGCTAGAACATGGTGTATAGAGGTGTAGAGAGATTATGTCAATTGTATAAAAAATACAATTGGTATAATCTTTTAGGTGTATAAGCGATATGTGGCAAATACCTAATTATACAAGAAGATCGATATAAATATTATAAATGCAAAATTAACATGTCTGTCTGTCTATCTGTCTGTTACGCTTTCGCACCCAAACCACTAAACCTTTAATGAAATTTAAAAGACTTTGGGAAGACCCTCAGTCGCGATAACCGAAAACCACGCTGGCGGAGTCGCGGGTAACAGCTAGTCTATAATACATTGCCTGTTGACGTCATCAGAACTATCTCAGCCTCACCAAAATATTTCATTAGAACTGTTCATTGTAATGTACACAATGGCTCGTGTAGATCACAATACATATCGGAGATACCTTGTCGATGCACGAGCTTTTCATATTGCCACTATTCTTTGTGCGACTATAGTTTTCTATGGTTTTCGTCTATTCGGTGATCCTAATTGTGGCTATAATTTTTACAACTTTATTTTATGGGAGAATTAAAGTGTATAGTAGCATTTGAGATTGTAATGGTCATTCACATTACTAGTGTAAAACTCACTGGGATATTTACCATGCTTATTATTAGCCGCAGTAGCCTAGTGGTATGGGTAATGGACTGCTGAGACGAGGTCTTGGGTCCGATGAGTTTTCGATGCTTTTCGAAGTTATGTGTGTATTTATCGCAGGTTTATAAGTGCCCGATTAATGACAATAGGCTCGCCACCTATTACATTGGGAACTAAACATAAACTGGCGAAATGTGGGTGCTAGCACCTCTGCCTACCCCTTCGGGGATATAGGCGTGAGTTTATGAAATTTTTTTTTTTTTTTTATATAGGACACGCCAACTTGACCTCACCTCGCCTGATGGTAAGCTAAAGGCAAAGTCTCAGGAAAGAGGGTCACCATTACAGACACTAAGTGCTACAATGGTGGCACTCAGCTTGGCGGCCTCATCAGATGCTTTTTCACGCCCCGCTTAAAGGCCCCGGGACTGTAGGAAGAAGGAAACACGTGTGCTGGTAATGAATTCCAGGTCTTGGTGGTGCGGCAAAGAAAAGAGTCTCCGAACCGCTTGGTTCTTACTCGTATATTCTGCACAGTGTGAGGGTGACATCTAAGGCCTGCACGTGTTGTCCTATGTAGGAAAGGAGATGGTGGGATTAGTTGGAAGAGCTCGTCAGAACACTCACCGTGGTAGAGACGGTAAAATACAGCCAAGGAAGCAATATCTCTACGCATCTGCAAAGGCTCGAGGGTGTTCGTGACCTCAGGGTTCCCAATAATTCGGACCGCGGGTCGCTGCAACCTGTCGAGAGCATCTAGTAGGTATTTCGCGGAGCCATCCCAGAGATGCAAGCAGTATTCCACGCAGGAGCGAATTTGTGTCTTATAGAGAAGACACCGCTGCTCCGGCGTGAAAAAACGTCTCACTTTGTTTAGGAGTCCGAGTTTCCGCGAGGCTGTTTTGATGATGCTCTCGATGTAATTTCTGTTATTCAGTTTGCAGCGAATATCCATGCCTAGGATATAGAGATTGTCCTGCAGTGGAAGTGGCGTGCTCTGAAGAGTGGGAAGGGGAAGGAAAGAAGATACCTTTGCTGTGAACGCACAAGCCTGCATCTTCTTGGCATTGAACTCGACCATGTTCTCGGAGCCCCATTGAGAAATGTGATTCAAGATCCGGTCCAGTTCAGTGACAAGAAGCTGTCTTTTTTCCACGATATCAGACTGTTTGGCCGCAGGTTGTCCGTGATAACTCCCGTGTAAGGTGCTATCGTCTGCATAGCAATGTATGCTGCCGGTGGACAGCATGTCGTTGATATGCAGAAGAAAGAGAGTGGGAGATAATACAGACCCCTGCGGTACGCCAGCATTTATTTGCAAGAACTCCGAAGCCCGTCCATCACAGAGGACGCGGATACGGCGCTCCCGCAGGAAACTAGCAATCCAGTTGCACAGTCTAGGAGGCAGACCAAAGGCTGGTAGCTTGGAGAGAAGCGATTTGTGCCAGACTCTATCGAAAGCTTTGGCGATATCAAGACTAATTGCCAGTGACTCGCCGTGCTTGTCCATAGCCTCACCCCAAAGATGGGTAACGTATGCTAGAAGATCACCCGTTGACCGTTTCGGCCTGAAGCCATATTGCCGGTCATTAATTAAGGAGTGATCCTCTAGGTGACGCATGAGCTGTTTGTTAATGATGTGCTCGAAGACCTTGCACAGCACTGAGGTGACGGCTATGGGTCGATAGTTGGCTGGCTCTGAGCGATCCCCCTTCTTGGGGATCGGCTGTACATTCGCCTCTTTCCAAGCCGAAGGCACTGTACCCGAGCTGTAGGACAGTCGGTAGAGCCGCGTAAGCATCGGAGACAGCTCCGCTGCACATTTTTGTAAGACCACCGCTGGAATACCATCCGGGCCACTGGCTTTCCGGACATCGAGTGATTGAAGCACCACACGAACATCGCATTGCCTGATACGTATTTCAGGCATTACGTGGTCACCATTGGGTAGTGTCGGCGGCTGTATACCGCAATCATCGACTCGGGAATTGGCCGCAAATAGATTTACTAGCATATTGGCTTTCTCTTGCGGTCCATGGGCCAGGGATCCATCAGGGTAGCGCAGCGGTGGCAGCGAAGGCTGACAGAAGTTGGCCTGCACGGCTTTGGCCAGTCGCCAGTATCCACGGCTGCCCGTGGGATGTGCCACTAGCTCTTGACCAAGCCGCGCAATGCGCAGGGCAGGAACCAAGGGCGCACTCCTCGGGCACCGGTGACATCAGTGTACGGGATATAGTATTCCATACCCAGACCGATCTCACCGGCAACAGCAGTAGCACAATCCGAGGGTTTCTTACCTTCAAAGCAGCGTTCAACCCACGGGATGGACGCAAAATAGTTGCGCAGCCCATCCCAATCTGCTGACGAGTAGTGCCAGAGACGCCGCTTCCGCTGCACGGGTCGTGAAGGCGCTATAATTGGCACCTTGGAGCAGACCAGACAGTGGTCGGAATTGCCTAAAGCGGCTTGTACCGAAACACTGTACAGGTCTGGGTGACTCGTCAGCAGAAGGTCTAGCAGAGAGGGTGCTAGGCCCGACCTTCTTGGTATTCTAGTGACCTCGTGTACCAATTGGGTCAGGCCATGCGCCAGAGCAAATCCATGGGCGGCTCTTCCCGCATGGTCTGTTTTGGAGGAGCCCAACCAGGTTTCGTGGTGGGCGTTAAAGTCCCCCAAAAATACCACTTCGGCGTTCGGAAACCGTTCCTGCGCATCATCTGCCGCCTGACTCAGATATTCAAAGAGTCGAGTTGTCTCAGCATCTCCTGTATGGGAACGGTAGAGGCACACATAGATCTGACTCGTAGAGCCATGGTCTACGTGTACCCATAGGGTTGAAAAGGATGGGTCCTCAAGGCAGCGCAAACGGCGACAACAAACATCCGCCCTAACAAATACGCACACCCCGGCTTTTGCACGGAAATTTTCCTCGATAACATAGCCGGGGTAAAGCAAGTAGGTCGTGTCATCAGGGCGGCCTATTTGTGTCTCCGTGAGAAAGAGCATATCTGGTTTCGCCGTCTCAAGGTGTTGGTGGACGGCGTTGAGGTTCGCATGGAGTCCACAGATGTTAGTGGACTCCACCTCAAATAGCGAGCTTGTGGGAGTTTGCAGAGCCGCTGTGTTGCCCAATACTCTTAAATGCGCTGCCATGATGAAAAGGAGAAAAGGGCGTGAAAAAAAGAGGTGATTGTCGTCGCAGCACCGCGTGACAAAGTGCGGGATATTGGTTTTGTCTATGATTATAAGGCATGGCGTGAGCCGACACGCCGTACGGAAGGGCCCCCGTACCCCCCCGAATATGGTCGCCTGGTCCCCACTTCCGGTCACCAACCGGCACGACGAGCCATACCGGGATTATGCGCGGTCTGGTGAGGCAGCCTTCCAGGGTGGTTAGTCCCAGTTGGGCCTCTGTACTATACCGCGGGCGGCCAGCGGCACCACCGTTTCTACGGGTCTCCCTGACCGGCGCGTCGCCCCGCACCATCCTCACTAGACTACGCCAAGACCCACTGGTCCCACTAGTGCTGCGACCACCATCACCCCTACCCGGCTAAGCATTTGCTGATCCCTGAACGCAATCCAACCGAAATTGAATTACTATGAAGGGTTTTTCGCAATATTGCACGGTGGTACCAACCCGGTCGAAATTTGTGACAAATTTGTGCCGTCAAATCTCTACCACCAGTAAGTTAAATGAAATGAAAATGAAGTTTGACTAACTTACGTATGACATTTCTTGGACGATACAATAACATTTAACAATATCCTTTAATATAATTAATTTAAGCATATAAATATTATAAATTTTTTATAACCTGAAAATTTGCATGCCGTATGTGGCAGAATGTGAGGAAACGTAAATTTGTAATATCTATTGTACCATATTCTAGCAAATGAGCTATTTCGATTTGATTTGATTTGATTAACACCGTTTTTATACCACTTAGGTGGCAGACCAGCACACGGCCCACCTGATGGAAAGTGATTCGTGGCCTATGGACGTGTGCAACACCAGGGGAGTCACACTAGTGCTGCCGACCCTGTAAGCCCTCGTTTACACCACAAAACAAATTATAAACTTGTAAAAGACCAATCAAAGCATCAAAATATCGAAACATCGCTACTATATATCGCGATTACGCTCTCCGTAAAGAAAAAACTGGTTGAAAATTTACTTTTTAACTGATCAAATCGCTTTTAAAGCTATCCACGTACTCTTTTGTCAGGCTCCGTCAATTTATTAGTGTCAAAGGCAGCTAAAGCATCCCTTAGAGACCTGTACTAGATCCCTAGTTATTTATCGCGAGCTTTTACGAATCGCTTGATTGTATCTCTTTGTCTTCTAAAGAGAGTATAGGTATTAAGTGTTTCTCTCGCCATTAGATTCTGTATAGGAGTGTCGATCTTCTGTACGAATATATAAAATAAAAAGAACTGTACGAATTTGAAAAATGGGGTAAGAATATTAAAAATGGGTAAGAATGTTAAAAATGGGGTTTTTTTGTCACAAAAAAAAAGTCTCCAGAAAGTTAAAAATGAATTGTGTTGGTTAACTGTTTAGCTTTGATGTAGTTACCTAGAAATATTTTGATTTAAGCGTTGTCAAGTCGGGGAAGCCAAACTGGTTATTGAGGAGGTAGGACACGGCGGTATTTCCGCCCAATTGAGCAGTCCGACTGGGGAAGTACCTCCGCCCTACAGAATACCGCGGTTATAATAACTTCGTGTTGTGTTCCCGGGGGCAAGTAAGCCCCGATTTTGCTAATTTTATGTCATGTCAATGACACTGTCGTGCCACAGGTTCTGCAGAAAATGACATTAATTTTAGACTTCACACACCTCTTTTTAAAGTCTGAAATTAAACACCACCTTGTAGAGTGAACGAAAAATATTTTTTTTATATAGAACACGCCAACTTGACCTCACCTCGCCTAATGGTAAGCTAAAGGCAAAGTCCCATGAAAGAGGGTCACCATTACAGACACTAAGTGTTACAATGGTGGCACTCAGCACGTGTGCTGGTAATGAATTCCAGGTCTTGGTGGTGCGACAAAGAAAAGACTCTCCGAACCGCTTGGTTCTTGCTCGTATATTCTGCACAGTGTGAGGGTGACATCTAAGGCCTGCACGTCATCATTATCATCATCATCCTCCTGCCCTTATCCCAAGATTATTTGGGGTCAGCGCAACATGTGTTTCTTTTCCATTCATCTCTAGTTGCAGTCATTTCAACATTCACTCCCTTCTTAACCATGTCATCTTTCACACAGTCCATCCACCGCATTTTGGGCCTCCCTCTCCCCTTGTAGCCATCCACTTCCATAGTTAGTACCTTCCTTACGACATTACTTTCATCCCTACGCATTACATGCCCGAACCAGGACAAACGATTTCCTCGTAGCTTTTCTATGATTGGTGCTACTCTCAAACTTCCTCTAATATATTCATTCCTAATCTTATCCATTCTTGTCACACCACACATCCATCTTAACATTCGCATCTCGGCTACATGCAACAGTCTTTCATCCGTCGCCTTTACTGGCCAACTCTCCGATCCATACAGGACGGCAGGCCGGATCATGCTCTTATAAATTTTGCCCTTCAATCGAAGGGGCATTCGAGAGTCACATGTAGTTGCTGTAACCTGCCGCCATTTCATCCAACCAACGTTAATCCGGTGCTTTACGGCTCGATCTAATTCTCCATCGCTTTGCAGTAGTGAACCGAGGTACCTAAAATCGGAGCAGATTGATATAGGAGCACCATCAAGCGCTAAGGCCTGCACGTGTTGTCCGATAATTATTTTTTCATTTAATTTTGGACCTCAACAGTATATCCATAAAGTCAAAAATTTAATGACTTATTTTGGAGTGTCAGTGGTTTTGTTATGAATATAAACTTTGTAGAATCGGTATCCAGGATTGACTCCTAAACCACTAAGCTACTGACCATGAATGATGTAAATCACAAAAGCCTATTGGTATTTTGATCGAGGAACAGTCCTACAAATACCGAATTCTGTCTCAATTTAACGTTAAATACTGTACTGATGAGACCCAAACAGTAGTTTGTTAAATACACTAAATCTTTAAAACATGGTCGTCGGTTCGCATTTCGAATAATAATTAACCTATCACATGACCTGAATCCTTAAAAGTGAACAACGTCTAAATTAGTCTCCTGACACACAGATGATGCGGATAGCAAGCTTTATATGACTACCAAATAGTGCCAATCCCGGGTTTTTAACCAGGTGTTAGCGAAAAGCATCCGCCGAAGCTGTCAGGGCTACCATTTTACCATACCATTTTACGATCGGCCTGTATCTTCAGTAAACAATGCATTTGTAGAATATAATAGAATAGATTGAGCAATGTATGGGATTGACGTACGTCGACGACTATCATGACGTGTTGGGCGCCTCCCCGTTTCCGGGGACGAGTTGGGGACTCTGTGGTCCTCACACCCGAGGAGAAGGCCACATTGAGAGAGATGGCCCTGGGTCGGCCGAGGTGCGAGGGATATGCCTGTTAACCTCACCTTCGGCAACCAAAATCGACCCACAGACGTCGTGCGTTTTAGTCGGTTCGAGTCCGACATAACCTCTCCCACCGGCTCCGGTTGGGGTACGCGTGGGGATTTTTCGCACGTAAAAAAATAAAAGTTGTTGTCCTTCTATTCTACAATATGCCGTTCAACGAATTGCTATTTTTAGGGGGACTGGACTTCACCTTTTTTCGGGTAAAAAGGTGAAGTCCAGTCCCCCTAAAAATAGCAATCGGCGAAGTCAAAGGAGGGTTATGATTTTGAATTTTGATGTATGAATGTAGGTTAATCTGTTTCTCATAGATCCTGAACTACCTAATAGAACTGGACAAATGAGGTATCATTAGAAGCGTCTTGGTCTTCTGCTGGTTATATGCTATATGACGTATAACTGAAGGTTTTACCATGGCACACACCAATGACTTTTCCATGCTTTTCGAAGTTATGTGTGTATTTATCGCAGGTTTATATCAAGGATAGCCGTAGTTGTATGCCACTTAGTCTAACAAAACAATACATTCTAGGGAAAAGTGGCATACGATTCGGTAGTCATGTTTTAATTTTAAACTTTATTTTTACTATCCAGTGGGGAGTTGACAATGGACTGATTGAATATATGAAATTTGATCATCTGTGGCAGTCGTTATGGGTATGGTCCGAGCCCTAAAAAACTGTCCCCCCTCCCCCTCTACAAATGTGGGTTATGCACAAAACTACATATAGCTAAACATTAAAATGTGTCGTTAAATTCCTACACATCGCTAGCCTCTTGTGGTAGCGTTACCAGAAGACTGGCAACATTGCCACGTTGTATGCCAATGTTTATTCTCTGACCTAAAAAGAGGCCAGCCTTCTGGTCACGAGAAGCGTTAACCAACGTCAATTCGTTAGTAGGATAGAATGAAATGATCAATAATATAAACGTCAAAATACGTTTTAATCCCACCAATGAGTTGTGGATGGAGTGAGATGTGGCAGTCGCTTTACGGAAAATTTCGATGTTCAGCCGTACAGGGGACCGGAAAAAGGGAACCGAGATTCTGAGGTGAAAGCCTCAGATGTGAACGGGACCAACGCAAGGAGGATGGTAAATATACTAAATTGATTAAGATTGGAAAATGTGAAATGTTCAGACGGGACTTGAACCCGCGATCCGGCCCTTGCTCTGACCACTGAGCTATCGAGCCATGCTAAATTCTCAAGCAAATAATGTCTGCGCCTATGTTAGTTTATATTTTCTGAGAATTGAACATCCTATACAACCATCTTGAGGCGTGTCCCGTCTTCACTTTTTTCAATTTTATTTTACACTTTTTCCAATATTAATCTATTTGAATAGTTAACAATAATTAAGTACTTTAAAATTACATTTAATATTCAAGGGAACGCTACCACAAGAGGCACGCGATGCGGAGGAATTCTACGACGCATTTTAATTATTCTTAGCTATAAGTTGTATAATAGTTATTTTAGTTTTATTGTATTTAATATTTATATATTATTTCTTGATATGATTGTAAAATTTTAATGTTCCTAAACTGAATAATATGTTGAAAACTAACTGAATAATAACTGTCCAGATGTATGTTGAATATAAAAGTAACGGATATGCAAAATATTGTAAATACGATGTAATGCGATATATATATTGTTTTTCATTTTAAACTGAATACAAATTATAAAAAATAAATCTATCTAAAATTGTAAACAAACTATAAAAAGTTGACCAGTTTATAAGCTCGTGTGTTTATTGCTCTAGTAAAATAGTATCGTGAGATGTTTCGGCAGTTCTTTGGTAACAGAAACCTCATTTCGTCCTCAATACTTGGGCCCTCAAGTATTAATACCATTTACAAGTTAAATTCGAAAACAATCAGCAAAGTGGTTGGGCGAATTACATACTTTTTCATGACAACTTCGGTTTCTTTCCAACTTGTGGTCTGATAACGATTTTAAGAATTTCGCGTTGAACGTTTCTATGGAGAAGGAAATTATTCTGTCCTCAGTGGACGTCACACATTCGATGACATTAGTTCAGTGTATCTATGGCGTGGCGTTACTGAATGCGATATCTACGCAGGGTGCGCGGGTTCGATTCCCGTTCAGTTAAAATATTTGAATGCATGAACATGTCTATTTTGCTTTAGTCTGGATACTACCGTGCCTTAGAGAGCTTGTTCAGCCATCATTCCTCGGCCGGGGTGCGAGGGATATGCCTGTCAACCTCACCTTCGGCAACCAAAGCGACCCACAGGCGGCGTGCGTTTTAGTCGGTTCGAGTCCGACATAACCTCCTCCACCGGCCCCGGTGGGGAGGTATCCGTGAGGATTTTGGGCACGTAAAAAAAAAAAAAAACCCATCATTCCTGTTTGTCATACAAAGTCGGCAGTCGTTACGGGTAGATAGTAAAAGTCCAACAACTGATCTAAATGAAATACTTCGATATTGATAATGGGTTGTAGGGATCAGATGACAGTTGCTTCACGGAAAATATCAAAGACTAGGCAAATCTGCAGTTAGACTGAAAAAAGCAGATCCCAGACGTCGAAGTGAAATCTTCGGATGCGACACACTTCTAACGAAATCTTCTAACAGTCCCGGGTTCTTCGAAAGGGGCGTGCAACGCATCGATCAAAGACGGCAAGGTGGGGACCACAATTTTAAGTTCAATAATATTGGAAGTGTGTGTCTGTTGCTACACGTCGCCCAAGACAGGGACAAGTGAAACTCTTGGAGGAGGCCTTCACCCGAAAAGGGGTTCTTACAGACCAAATTGATGTATAACATCAAAGTTTTCTTTTAAACTTTTACTTTATTAAAACTTTACTAAACATACATTTATATATATAAACTAGGTTAGGTATAAGATTAGTACTGATTTACTTATTGTAACTTGTTGCAAGAAATATAAGGCTTTTTTATTTTATTTATTTTTATAATATCGGAAGTGGTAGTCTGTATCTTTGGACTGCTCAGAAGTGTCAATTGAAGGAACAAATATTAAAAAAAACTTGAGTTATATTATTATTCAAAGGTCATTATTTATTTGGTCGCAATAGTCCGGTTGCTAGCCGCCTAAGTGGCAAAAAAATAAAAATTAACCTTTATAATCCAAGGTTCGCTCTCCTTCTTTTCTTATACATACATACATATAATCACGCCTTTATCCCCGGAGGATTAGGCAGAGGGGAATTAACACCCACATTTCACCAATTATTGAATTCAGTCCCAAATAATAGGGGGTGAGCCTATTGCCGTCTTCCGGGCACTATTGTTGACTCGAGCTATGCATCTAAAGCTGAGTCTGGACTGTATATATCTGTCTGATGTTAAGCAGTCCTATCCCTTAGTCGCCTTGTACGACACCGCATGGGAAGTGATGGAGTGGCCCAAATTCTACTCTGAAGGGAACCACGCGGCGTTATTCTCTTATAGATTGGTGTTATCTTAACTTTTTTTTTTTTTACGTGCGCAAAATCCCCACGGATACCTCCCCACCGGAGCCGGTGGAGAAGGTTATGTCGAACTCGAACCTACTAAAACGCACGCCGCCTGTGGGTCGCTTTGCTTGCCGAAGGTGAGGTTGACAGGCATATCCCTCGCACCCCGGCCGACCCAGGGCCATCTCTCACGATCTGGCCCTCTTCTCGGATGTGGGGACTACAGAGTCCCCAACTCGTCCCCGGAAACGAGGAGGCGCGCCACGCGCGCCACCGCCGCGGCCTGCTTCTGCCAGGGTGACAGGCGGCTCCACCTGTCACCCCCAGGCCAGCGCTCATGGGGGGCGAAGGTCGTTCATCGACCTCCGACGCCCGAGTTGCCTTCGTACGCGGGCAGCTTGTCTTGCGATCCTTCGTCGCTCCCGCTGCCGCTCCCGCCCTGCCTCCTCCTTCACAAGCATTACTTGTTCGCAGAGGTGTTATCTTAACTTTTACTTGCTTGAGTTGTAAAACTAATTGAAAACTATTCCTCACCCATAAAATGTACCTACTTAGGTATACCTCGTACGTAATGATCAGACGGGAAGACAGTTCCCTAATAAACGATGTTACGACTCTTTGCAGTTGAGCACTATCTTTAACGCAGATGGTAACTAAAAAGAATTAGTTATACAGACGAGTACCTACTAACTTTCTAAAGGTTTCTATTGCTAATTTTCTAAGACTAATATAATGATAATAGTTAAGGGGATATTTACCTAGTGTTAGCCTAGTGGTATGGGTAATGGACTGCTGAGACTAGGTCTCGGGTTCGATCCCAGGTTTTACCATGGCACACACCAATGACTTTTCGATGCTTTTCGAAGTTATGTGTATATTTATCGCAGGTTTATAAGTGTCTGGTTAATGGCAATAGGCTCGCCACCTATTATATTGGGACCTAAACAGAAACTGGCGAAAAGTGGGTGCTAGCACCTCTGCCTACCCCTTCGGAGATATAGAGGTGAGTTTAGGTTATGTTATGTTTGTTGTATCCACTGTTGCAGCAATATCGCTATCAGTAGGTAGGTAGGACACGGCGCGGCGGCGGTATTTCCACCCGATTGAGCAGTCCGACTGGGGAAGTACCTCCGCCCTACAGAATACCGCGGCTATAATAACTTCGTGTTGTGTTCCCAGCGGTGAGTAGGGTAGCCAGAGCTCACTGAAGAATTTGTGCTGTCAGTGGGAAGACTAAAGGTTTTGCCCTGCTTGTTTTCTACACTGACGGCACAGAAACTCTGTACTTACAGGGTTGGCAGCGCGACTGTGACTCCTCTGGTGTTACAAACGTCCATTGGCCACGGTAACCATTTTCCATCAGGTGGGCCGTGTGCTTGTCTGCCACCTAAGTGGTATAAAAAAAATATCACTAAATTCTATTCATGGCTAGGAAATTGTTTTTTTTTTATACATTGATGTATAAAGATCTATCCTCTTTCGTAATCATTTGTTTCATATAAAATCACGACCACAGGTTTCAACAACACATACCAAATAATGTCAGTGGCCATGTTAGTCTATATTTTCTCATTATTAAACACACACCTAAAAGTTCTCGGCAGAGTAGAATTTGGACCACCCCATCTCTTCCCATGCGGTGTCGTACAAGGCCACTAAGGGATAGGGCTGTTTAACATCAAACAGATATATAGCCCAGACTCAGCCTCAGATGCATAGCTTGAGTCAACAATAGTACCCGGAAGACGGCAATAGGCTCACCCCCTATTACGTAGGACTGAATTTAATAATTGGTGAAATGAGGATGTTAATTTACCTCTGCCTAACCCTTCGGGGATAAAGGCGTGATTATATATATGTATGTCTAAAAGTCTCTCAACAAAGTGTAAAATCCGTGTTACAAGTTACGTAATATAGGTGACGTCAGAGTGGGAGCCGGGCAGTTCCTCGTTCCTTATTTCGTAGACATTCCTTATGCTAGTCATTACATTATTATAACGTCACACAGCTTGCACATGCCTTAACGTTTGACCTATTTTCTTGGATATTCAGAACACCAGCGAAATTATACTTGATCTTCCCTTTATTTCGCTTATTGCACCGATATGGGTCGCATCCAGCATAGGTGGCATATACATTTGTTAGGCCAAATTACATTCATGTAGGATGTTCAGCTATGAGTACAGAACGCTTAGAAAATTACTATCGATCTTTACATTGCAATGCATCAATAAGTTAATCAATCAACTAATAATAAGGTTGCTGAGATAGACTGGATGCGGAAGGAGTAGGTTTTTTTTATACAACTTAGGTGGCAGACAAGCACACAGCCACCTGATCAAAAGTGGTTACCATGACCTATGGACGTGTTCGACACCAAGGGAGTCACACTCGTGCTACCGACCCTGTAATAACAGACATTTTCTGTGCCGTCAATGTAGAAGACAAAGCAGAACAAGCCTTTGGTTTTCCCACTGACAACACAAAAACTGTCCAGTGGGCTCTGCCTACTTATCACCGAGAATACATTTTTATGAATTATTATGACCGCGGTATTCTGTAGGGCGGAGGTAGGTATACTGTCAGACGAGAATACCGTCGTGTCCTACCTCCTGCAGATTGGAAGCAATGGCGCTATTTGGTATGGCTATGTTCAGCATCAAGAAGTAATTAATATTAATTGTAAGTGTCATAAATATCCTTAGAGAATAAGGTATTTATTTCTAAATGCTGATTGCGAATTCACCTGCGTGAATAAAAATAACGCGGAAATAAAAATAGTGTATTAATTTTCAAGTTATAAGCTATTTCTATTCCAAATAATTTCAACGGCAAAGTGACGGACAGATATATTACACTGAGACGTAAATGTAACGTGAAGAGACGTGGCGCACACATTTTAATAAGTATAGCAATGCAAGACTTTGTGCGCTAAAACAAGTATTGTAATAAAAAGCACATTTCTCGAGAGTGCAAAGTGAACTTATACGGGATGCTGAGAAACTACTCACCTACGGCGAAGTACATATCCTATATTACGGAAGATACAATATCACACTACATGAAATTGCAAAAATGCGCTCAGTGCTGTCACTTTTGCAACACGTTTTGTGAACAACTATCTTTTCATATTGATGTGAGCAGACCCGTAGTTTACAAGTGAGTACGAGGTTTAAAGAATTTACAAATATTACTCACCTTTTTATTCAGCACATGGCATCATCGTCTGATGTTGTACAGATTACCTGAAGAAGATAAAAAGAGAATGTGTGAGGAATCAAAAAAGTATGGTTTTTATTTTAAGGGTATGATTTATCTGCCGCCAAAATAGGGTAGAAAAATAGTAGATCTACCACCAAACATAGCCTCGAGAGTCGACGAGACCCCGCGTAACGTACACAAAAGTAATCTAACACGAAGAGATCGGTGGCAATATCTTCTAACCTAAATAAATTTAACCCTGGCAGGGTGCGCGGTGTCATATTCTGCGGACAATAGCTAGTTGTTTTATTTGGTTTCAGGATTACCATTTTAAACACCAATATCTGATGACAAAATATGGATAATTATCCAACATAAATAATTTAATAACAATGATAAGCTTTGCTAACAAAGTATCGCATACTTTAAAGAACTGGTCCCACCGGTGAGAAAACGAGAAACTATTGACCATTTTCTCGTTAACAAAATGTACAGGCAATACAAATTGAAAGAAACAATAATGCATATAGTTGATCGCTCTCCGTTCAAACTGCCAGTAAGAGGTAGGATGGTGTATTCCCATCCAGTAACAGCCAAACGAGTAACACTGTTACTGGTTGGGAGAAATATTCCCAACGTGTGGTGGATGCAAAACTTTTTGTTCCAACGAGTAACACCGCACAATATTGGTATTACTGGGTGGGACAAAATAAATAAATATTCCACGACATTCTACACAATGCTATCTAGAACCATCGTTAGCATAGCTTAACTATGTAGCTTGTGTTATGTGATCTAGAATGCGGATAAACATACTTAGATACTTTTTTTTTCTTTTTGTAAATACATACATATTATACATAGAAACACCCAGACCAATGCATAATACATATTCATGCATACAAATATTTGCACTGAGCGGGAATCGAACCCGCGCCCCCTGCATAGCAGTCGAATGCTCTACTGCTACGCCATGGAGGTCGTCAAAGTTCCCAACGTGTTACTGGACGCAACACTTTTGCCATTTTTTTTTGTAATCAGTAAACATAGGTTTGTTCAGCAACTAGTCTCGTACTACAAACCACATTTATACCTACCATAAACCGGTCGCTTACTGCGATCTCGTTAAATCTATCTCAAAATATCGATCTGGTACCTAGGGATAATGGCAATGCCTACGTGGGGTCGAGACAGAGATTCAAACAGCCATCAACCCGACATGAAGTACCATTTGCCACAGTTCAGAATACTTACCTTTTTGATGAAATAACTCCTAAATTAATCTTCACTTGAAACTTTGATGCCGTCGGCCCAAAACTCTCTGAGAGTCACGCATTTAAGGTGTGCCGGTGGGATAAAAGGGTCTTTATTGACAGGATAACATATTGTGGTCCTTAAATATTATATACGCGTAATTGAGGTTGACTAACTGTACAGTATAGACTTGGTTCACTATCCATTTGCATAAAATAAATAACCATAAAATAATTTGGCATATGGTAATTTAGACTAATGATATTTATGCATTATTTTTTTATTCATAACAAATTTAGCATATTTGTACTTTGGCATAATTTAGTATTTATTATGCCATATTATAACATTTATTTATTTATGGCGTGCCAGCCATTCGTGAACCTAAAGGGCTGGTGCGTAGCGATGGCAAGAGACCGGATGGTATGTCGTTGCTACCTTGGAAGATGGGTAGACCTTTGGTGTGGGACGCTACGTGCGTCGACACTCTTGCGCCTTCACATCTTTCAAGCACAGCAGGGTGTGCCGGTGCTGCTGCTGCATCTGCGGAAAACCTCAAACGGCGCAAATACTGTAACCTGACAGGTGTTTATGTTTTTGAGCCGTTTGGGGTTGAAACGTTAGGGACATGGGGTCCAAGTGCTCGGTCTCTATATAAAGACTTGGCAAAGCAGCTGATCGACGCTACGCGTGACCAGAAGGCTGGTTATTATCTTGCACAGAGGATAAGCATTGCCATTCAACGTGGCAATGCTGCCAGCCTTCTGGGTACGTTACCGGTCGGTGAGGATGCGGAGGAATTTCATGACGCATTATGTATGTAATTTTTATGTTTATTTTATTTTAGTGTATTTTAGTAGCTATCTAATAATAGTTTTAGTTTTAATTTTCAATTGCATTGTAATAATACTATCAGATTATATCAAACACGGTATATTGTCTCTTTATTATGCCAAACTAGAAATATGCTAAATTTGTTGTGGATAAAAAAATTATGCATAAATATCATTAGCATAAATTACCATATGCCAAAATATTTTATGGATATTTATTTTATGCAAATGGATAGTGAACCTATAGACTTATATATCTACTAGACGAACTTTAACGTTTAGCTGTTATACGAAACTGTGAAAGTTACTAGCGATTTCTGCAAACCGCCATAAATATTTTTTCTTGAAAATGATCATATCAAAATGTACCATTGAGCGCGTCCAGAAACAAAAAATACAAGTAAATAATACTTTTTTGGAAATTATTTAATGGCCAAAATCGAAACTATTGTGTTGGTACCAATACCAAAAGAATTAAAATAAATTAGAGTTTAATACCCTAGTATACCCTTAGTACTTGAAGTACAGTTTCATAATTTAATAACCAGATAAAAAACAGCCATATCACAACAAGTTTGAAAGATATTTTTCTAAAAGAATCCAATCCTATTTGACTCCATGTTCTATGTATAAGGCTAGTATAAATATGCGTTCGAATATGTTCGTAACTTGCTGTCGTAGCTATGCGACCGGCAACCTATTTCTCGCCCAATCAGTTTGCGAGCGAATGGAATTAAGCGATTCAGTTCGCTTCATTCGTACGTTGAAGACGAACCAGTTTAATACTATTTTTTTTAATATAGGACACGCCAACTTGACTTCACCTCGCCTGATGGTAAGCTAAATTCAAAGTCTCAGGAAAGAGGGTCACCATTACAGACACGTGTTACAATGATGGCACTCAGCTTGGTGGCCTCATCAGATGCTTTTTCACGCCCCGCTTAAAGGACCCGGGACTGTAGGAAGAAGGAAACACGTGTGCTGGTAATGAATTCCAGGTCTTGGTGATGCGGCAAAGAAAAGAGTCTCCGAACCGCTTGGTTCTTGCTCGTATATTCTGCACAGTGTGAGGGTGACATCTAAGGCCTGCACGTGTTGTCCTATGTAGGAAAGGAGATGGTGGGATTAGATTTATATGATCTTGTGTTTGTGATAATATATCTTAAGATTTTTTTACATCCGATGATTTGATGTTGAGAGGGTAGACGGCATTTCTTCCCATAAAAGCCGATGAAAAGGAACAAGTGGAACCCAGGCTCCGAGATCTTGGGGGTAGCCGCCAAAAACGCTAAGATGATATAATGATCATCATCATCTTATCGTTTTTAACCCACTTCCAAAAAGGAGGAAGTTCTCAATTCAATTGGTATTTTTTTATGTATGTACACAGATTACTCTGAGATTTATGATCCTATTTACGTGATACTTTTTAGTTCAATGCAGAATTAAAATTTTGACACATTTGTACTAGTAGTTTTAATTTTATAAATATTTATGTGTGTTTCGACAGGTATATTTATAACCCAGTTTACCATGGCACACACCAATGACTTTTCGGTGCTTTTCGAAGTTATGTGTGCCAGTTTTATGACGATCCTGTGACTGTGACACGGTAGGCGACATTAATATGGTCGGACACAAACTATGGAGCCAGAAAACAGATTTTTTTAATGATATATAGCACGAATGTATGGTTTAAGTTATTGAGAGTAGATATAATAGATAAACGTAAAGAGTTAACTCGAAAATTATGATTGGCATGCTGAACTGGATTAGGCCCTCTAAAAAGGGGAACCAAATTATTATAATTTAAAAATTACAATCCCTAAAAAGTAAAAATAGATTTACTATCATGCTCAAGTACTAAAATTACGAACTGATTATAAGAATCTTTCTTTTTAGGTAGCTAGTCACAAAGACAGTTTAATTCCGTTTTAATAGCTAGTTATCAAACGGGAGAAAATATGAAATGTTCGTAACTGGTTACGAAAGTTAATCATAATCATACTTGATCTCTAGAAGATATATATATATATATAATACAACCTTAATATCGCAGGTGTCATCACTTCCACGAATACAATTCTAGAGTCATGAAGTTTCTCTTCCGTTTTAAAATGACTGTAGTACATTTTACCACACAGATCCCATCTCTGAGCAACCACGACCGAGAGACAAGGCGGTTGCAGAATTAATCGCATCACCATAAGGCAATGCATACTAATGTGCCGATATATCATGGCCTTGCTGGGACATTCTCTCACTTTATAATTCTGTCAGCCATGTTTTCAAAACGCATTATTTCAATTCGATTAGTTGGAAAACCTTTGGTATTACAAACTATTTGTTAAAATAAAGCCTAGGTACTTAAGTTTTCGTACCTAAATTACAAGATCACTCATATTTTGATTCATTTTTGAAATTTGATAAATTATACCTCTCTAAATGTTGTGTTATATCTTTGGTGTATAACATAAACTCACGCCTATATCCCCGAAGGGGTAGGCAGAGGTGCTAGCACCCATATTTCGCCAGTTTATGTTTTGGCCCCAATGTAATAAATGGCGAGCCATTAACCGGGCACTTATAAACCTGCGATAAATACACACATAACTTCGAAAAGCATCGAAAAGTCATTAGTGTGTGCCATGGTAAACCCTGGGATCGAACCCAAGACTTCGTCTCAGCAGTCCATTACCCATACTACTAGGCTACCGCGGTTTGGTGTATAATAAACCTAGGCCTAATCACCGGTAGCTTGGTCCTTAACTTCCTCTCTATGCGTACCGTACTTAACAGATCTGCCCTTGTTATTATTATTATTTTATTTCTACAAGGTTTTGTGAGTTTTAAAAACGAAGTTTACTTATACGAGCCCCGGATCGAATACGTGCGTCTGAGACATACCAATAATTGGGTTAATCTTAACACTTCGGCACTTCGGCTATTTGTATTTGTTGTATTTGGCAAAATATTTGACGTACATGCAAACATGCATATACAGACAAATACAATTTACAAAAAGTATTCACTTCAAAGAGGTGTCACATATGAATTGTCATATCTACTGTTAAAAGGTACACACTACTTACCGTACAGAATTAAAAAAACTAAATAACTTGTCAATTGTACGTATTTGGTATAGGCCATATTTGTTAAATAGGCAATAAGACCAATGTGTTTGCGTTTTTCAAATACGCAAATACAAAAAGCCATGTGAAGTGCCACCATTAGCTGAATTTTTAAAAAAGCTTTTTTAGTATTTATCTCGGGTGCAGGGTAGTAGTCTTTAGTATGCACACTAAGATCTTCGGGTATCAACTCACACGCTGACTGTATCAGCTTGATACAGTCATCAGATAAATCTTGACTATCAAAGTACTCAAAATAATTTTAATGCCTTGGTATGGTTTCGGTCGTATATCTCCCCTGATATCCCTCCTAGGGTAGACATGAAATCCCTCCTTCCTGTTGACTTATTATTCTGATATTTGGTACACACTCGGACGATAATACAATTTAAATCAATAAAACTGTTTTACTTAACTCAAACTCATTAGTATTTTTTAACGTGTGAAAATTCCCCTCGTATACCCCTCTCCCCCTCCCTCTCCCCTCTGGCGTAGCCGGTGGGAGAGGTTATGTCGTACTCGAACCGACTAAAACGTCTTCGCCTGTGGGTCGTATTTGGTTATTGGTGGCCTTGCGTCCATTAGAAGAGGTGTTCCCCAGGGTTCGATCCTTGGCTCCATTTTATTTAGTTTATATTGTGCGGATATAGTCAGCTGCCTTCAGAACTGTCAGTACCATATATATGCCGATGACGTGCAGGTATATTTGTCATTCAGTTCTGGTGAACATCAAGCGGCTGTTATGAAATTAAATGACGATCTCAGACGCATAGCAGCATGGGCGGACAGTAATTGTCTGGTATTAAACCCTCAGAAAACAAAGTACATACTATTTGGTACTAAGAGTCAGATCAGTCGTGTTCCCACCAATCTGAACCTGAGCCTTAAGGGAGAGCCAATAGATAGGGTTGCTGGAGCTCGCAACTTGGGGTTATATGTGGATCCTTTGTTCATGAAACCTACTAACCCTACTGATATAAAAAACATAATTATGACACTCAACAACTCTGAAAGCACTGGATATGATGAAATACATACAAAAATAATTAAAATAATCTCTGACTATATTGCACCTGTACTAAGTCACTTGATTAATCTGAGCATTCAACAAGGCATTTTTCCATCGAAGCTAAAAGTAACGGTAGTCAACCCATTGCTTAAAAAGGACGAAAGGGAGAGTATGAAATCATACAGGCCAGTTGCCTTGATCCCAGTGATTGCAAAGGTATATGAAAAAGTCATCTATAATAACATTTATGACTACTTTGAAACTTATAATATCTTTGCAACCGAACAATTTGGATTTCGTAAGGGGAAGTCCACTAACATAGCACTCTTTCACTTTTTGCAACAAGTGATGACGGCACTAGATAGGGGGGAGTGCATTACTGCTGTTTTCATGGATATGACAAAAGCCTTCGATCACGTAGACCATGACATATTAATATCTAAGCTAGAAAAGTATGGAGTCAGAGGTAACTCTCTTGCTTTGCTGAGATCGTACCTCTCTGATCGTCTGCAGGTCACAACAATGTACAGAATTAACAGTAAGTCAAAGATTAACACAAAGTACACCTCAGAATCAAAAATAGTTAAATTTGGTGTTCCCCAAGGCAGCATACTTGGACCACTACTTTTCTTGGTGTATATCAATGATCTCCCAACCTCTATTAACCAGAACATAATACTGTTTGCAGACGATAGCACGGCTATTTTTACTGACGATGGGAGAAACTCCAATTATATAACTGACATAAACAGATCTCTGGTAAGCATAATTGACTGGCTAACACAAAATAATCTAAAAATGAACCTAAACAAAACTAATTATATGGTATTTAAAAATAAAAATTCTAATCACCAAACTGTGTCACTAGAATATAATGGTGAATTAATTAAAGAAGTTCAGTCTACAAAATTCTTAGGCATATACATTGACTCCGATTTAAGTTGGAAAACCCAGGTCAATCAACTCTGTAATAGGCTGAATTCTTTCTCGTATGCCCTTTATATGCTTAAGAAAGTAGCGAGTGAGGATACATTACTAACAGTGTACCATGCTAATGTTGGTTCTATCCTCACTTATGGTATACTATTTTGGGGAAACTCTGTCAACAAGGAAGACGCTTTTAGAGCCCAAAAAAAATGCATCAGAAGTATATGCGGACTAAAAAAGATTGAATCTTGCAAACCATCGTTCGCTAGACTAGGGATTCTCACCTTGCCTGCACTATTTATCTACGAAACCGCAATTATAGTCAGGAAAGACATTAAAAATTATGCAACACTTAAAAGTACAAGACATAAGACCACTCTCTGTATTAAAAAATGTAGGACTTCAAAATATCGAAATAGTGTCTTCGGCATGAGTACAAAAATTTATAATAAACTGCCGGATACTATTAAAAATTCCGAGTCTATCAATGTTTTTAAAAAAAGGCTTCGAGAGTTCCTTGTCACTAAAGTATACTACTCAATCAGTGAATTTATAAATGATGAAAACATTATGAACTGACATTATACATACATATTTAATTTTTTATTTTACATTTATTTTGACATTTATTTATTTTTTACTTGACGACTATGTAAATGATTTAAAACAATTTTGACATTCATTTATAACTTTAATTTCATATATCTATAATTGTATTCTTGAATTATTTTAATGAGAATTATTATAAAATAGCTTAAATAATGACTCGTTTCAATGATTTTGTTAAATTTAATTTTAGGTCTGTGATTGATTGTATAATCTTATTGTACGCCTTACCAGGCATGTTGCAGTGATACCTACTTAAACTATGTAAATGATAACATCTACTAATACCTGTGATAAACAATAAATGAATTTGATTTGATTTGATTTGATTTGATTTGATCCTTCCCTTAGATTTGAACAACATATCGCAGAGGCCGTTCGAAATTGCTTTTACCGTCTGAAAGTTCTATATAAAGTGAGGCCGCACCTGTCCGAGGAACTCAGGACTCGTGTAACAGAGTCCCTTGTGCTATCCAAGCTCAATTACGTCGATGTAGTTTACGGCCCGCGTCTGTTGGCTCGAACGGAAAGAATCATTTAGCGTGTTCGAAACGCCTGTGCTCGTTTCTGTTTCTCAATACCGGCCAGAGGACATGTCACACCTTACCTAAGTCAAAATTCTCTCTTAAAGATGAAAACTAGAAGGAAAATGCATGTGGCATGTCTTCTGTTCGGTGTCATAAAGTGCGGGAAGCCGCGGTATTTGTTTGACAAGCTTGGCTGGGTAACTGCCGGCAGATTGTGTGAGAGAAGACAGTGCTCCCAGCAACTGTCAATACCTCGGCATCGATCTGAGGCATTTAGGGGCAGTTTTCGTTATTTGGCTTCCAAAATATGGAATAATCTTCCACCACCTTTGCGATCCATTAACACAATTATCACGTTTAGGAAACGTTTACGATTATTCCTCTTGGAAGCTCAAAGGAGGCTGGATAACGTTAACTCTAATATTTCATTGATTTGATTGTCTTCAAACTTGTCAGAAGTATAGCAACCGTTTTACATTTTTACTCACTGTCTGTTTACTCACTTTAATATACTAATGTATTTACCTACTATTCTTATATGTTATTGTATTATTATCACTTATACATTGTCATCCGCTATTTATTGTATTATATATATGGCTCCTGGACACCTTCATTTACACGTACACAGTTTCACACATGACTTTTGCGGTTTGGCGTCCGTGTATCACTGCCCAATCGGGCTTCAGTTGAAAACCAGCGCTGGGTTTCTGCCTGGCATATGCTGAACTGGACACCCATTTGGTGCATTTGTGTGTCGCACTGATGGTACGTCTGTTGCGTTTGGAGTTTGAAAACATGTTTATTATTATTAATGTGTGAACATGCTTCCAGTACTTCAAATGGTATTATAATGTTATTGTGTAATTTCCCTTATGTGTGACCACTTAGCACTAAATAAATGTTTCTTTCTTTCTTTCTTTCTTTCTAACCAAAAATGAGGCATATCCCTCTCACCCCGCCAGACCCAGGGCCATCTCTCTCGAACTGAACTTCCTCAGGTGTGGGGTATTAAGATAAAAATCAATTTCGATTTGATGCTGACTATACACTAGCTTATTGTTGGCCAGATAGGAAAACAAATTATGGATAGGCAGAGAAAGAGAGTGGAGTAGTGCAAGCACGGCAGGCCTGTTCTATCCTCGACTACATCATACATCATCACTAACCAACAGATCAAATATATTTAAAATACGGATCTACTAATAAATAAACTCTTCCAATTGGTCCAACCTTCTTTCCTATACAGAATAACACGCGCAGGGCTTAGTTGTCACCTACATTCGGTACAAACAATTCTATCAAGAACCAAGTCGTTCGCTGACACTTTACCGCACCATAAATTCCTAGAATTCTTTATGAGCACCCTTTTTCCTTCTTCCTACATGTTCTTGATATGTTAGAACAAATACACTTTTAAATTTATATAATATATAATTGACGTGTCCTATATAAAAAAAAAAAAATTAAATATCACTCACTGATTAATTTCGAAATCTCAAACTATAACACCCATAAACTTGAAATTTGGCAATTAGGGTACCTTATATGGTGTAGACATCCGCTAAGAACGAATTTTACAAAACTCCACCCCTAAGGGGGTAAAACGGGTCCACGCGTACGAAATCGCGGGTGGCGCTAATCACTTAAAAACAAACAGTATACTTTTAAAACAGTGTTTTCAGTTTAGTAATTAAAAGCTGATAGCAACTCATCTACCGGATGAGTGAGATGAGTAATGGGCGAAGTAAAGAACTTATTTAATTAATCGACGTTACGTGCCGCGCGACCGGCGCCGCATTCCGCCTCCACTCGCATAGCACCTTTATACTTCAGATATCTACAGAGACGCGGCTCTGATAATGTCTTAATGAACTTAACTTTGAATGATGCTGGGTTAATAGTGTTTCATTCAATATACATACATTAGTGTTCAAGTAATCGGGAGATTTACCATGTTGTATAGTTCCGAGCTTCCAATATTTCGGCGCTGTTGTAAGCACCATGATCACGGAGGAACTGTAGCATTGGCACTGAACAGCGAAAAAGTATTTTAGGAGTAAATATATCGATCTACCCTCTTTCGAGTTCTTTTACTACGCGTATCTGCACTACGAACTCGAACCCGATTTCGATCACGTTCACGACACACGATGCTTACTGTAACCGGGAACAAGACAAAACAAAATTGTTTTGTCTTGTTCCCCGTTGTTTATGCAAATACGCACCACTGGATTCCAGACGTTCGGCAGTTGAAACCTTCTTCAGGATGTTAGCGACCTTATCAGTCACTCCTTTAATGTAGGGCAAAAAGGCTGGCTGTCTTTCCACCTTGCAGTACCGGGGTTTATCTGTGATGAGTCTGTGTGGTCTGATCCGTCCATTGTACCCACTCTTTTCTAAGACGACCTAATAAGACGATCATTAGGCCTGACCTTTTATTCGAATGTAAGGCGTGGCCGCTGCTAGAACGACACAAGTAGAGAGCTGCGTGTCACAGAGATGAAAATGATGCGGTGGATATGCAGAGTCACGCGTAAAGATCGCGTGAGGAACTCTCGCATCCGCGGCAGACTTCATGTCCGTGACATCGCAGATAAAATGCAAGAGAGCTTTCCCTGGTCAGGCGACGTCTTGCAGCAACTAGGCTATGAGGGTAACAAAAGCCTGGCAATCTAGCCCCCACAGCGTTCAGTTAGAAGTGGTAGTCCTAAGAAGTCCTAGCATGTCTACTGCAATGCTTCAATATAGCCATTGAGTTGTGGAGGTCAGATGGCAATCTCTTCACGGAAAATATCGAAGTTCAACCAAATTCGCAGTTATCCTGCTAAAGTGGACCCCAGACTGAGGGGAAAAGTTTCGGATGAGTAAAGAAGATGAAGAAGCAGTATAGTCAGCGTCGGATCGATTTTGTCTAGCAAACTACTCAAAATGATCTTATAAATACCTTTGTATCCCCTTCCTGTTGACTGATTCGGCCGTAGATAACGCAACAAAACAGTTTGGTATTAAGATCATTTCTAACCGACTGCGATGAAGCAAAATGAGGGTTATCATAAGGGGATATCAAGAAATGTTCTTGTTTAACACTCGCCACCTATTACATTGGGACCTAAACATAAACTGGCGAAATATGGGTGCTGGCACCTTTGCCTACCCCTTCGGGGATATAGGCGTGAGTTTATGTTATGTTATATGTTAACACTTTTTAGAGCGTAATTTTTAAGTAGTCGGGTTTTAGTTTTATCAGTACTTTACTAGTCAAGAACGATCTGATGCTGACTGTACCTATTACAGCTACTCATTAAAAGCAAGAACTTTACTGAGAAGGGAGACTGCGAAGGTTCTGTTCACCGTCGCGTAATACTCAATTGTTATTATTGTCTAAGTGAGCTTGTGAACCGATTACGTATCATAAGCTTACCTTCTTTGTTATTATATTGGGTTTATGTACACAAATAATATTATGTAATCCTACTATTATTCTAAAGCTTAAAGTTATTTGCTTTGTTTGTGGCAACCGCCAGGTTAGGTAGATTTGCAAGATGGGCATTGGGAGTACTGTCGTTCCTACACCCGTGGGAGAGCCATATCGATGCCAGAGAAACCGATGGGTCGGCCGATGATATGCTACTAGCTATCTCACCTCCAGCAACCGATAACCCAAGGTGGCGTGCGGTATTAGTCGGTTCGTGTCAGACACAATCACCCCTGCTGGCTCTCGCGGGTGTATTCGGTTTTAGGAGGATGAAAAAAGCCGCTGTCGCTTGCTGTTCTTTTAGTGGAAATTGACCCTAAAACTCAGGATCCGCCTTCCTACACTTTCTGGATTTTACTTATTTTTAAATAAATCATTCATTCATTATAGGAGGTAGGACACGGCGGTATTTCCGCCCAATTGAGTAGTCCGACTGGGGAAGTACCTCCACCTTACAGAAAACCGCGATTATAATAACTTCGTGTTGTGTTCCCAGCGGTGAGTAGGGTAGCCAGAGCTCACTGGAGAATTTGTGGTGTCAGTGGTATGACTAAAGGTTTGTCCTGCTTTGTCCTCTAGACTGACAGTACAGAAACTCTGTGCTTACAGAGTCGGCAGCACGAGTGTGGATTCTCTGGTGTTACACACGTCCATAGGCCACGGTAACCACTTTCCATCAGTTGGGCCGTGCGCTTGTCTGCCACCTAAGTGGGATAAAAAAAAATGCTTGCTTGCAGGTGAGATCGACTTCAGCTCCGAAGGAATCAAAAAATCAAAGAATCAATTTCATTTATTCCGTTTAGGCACATAAAGAGCACATATGAACGTCAAAATTTTACAATTATGTATGTCAAGAAATAATATAAAAATATTAAATAATGTAAAAATAAACCATTGGAAAATGATTCTTTCGCTGGTTCGGTAGATTAGTTCTACTGAGAAGATACCAGCAAGAAACTCAGCTAACTACATTAGAACTAGATTATTTTTCTTTTTTAAATTTGTTTTGGTTTACAATTTATTTTGTGCGAGCAAGCAAGAGACTTATGTTGACCACGCATTAACATCATTAAGGTACTCATCCACTTTATAGTAAACCTTTACTCATTAAAGTTTTTTTCACTTCTTTTTTAAATTTATTCATTGGCATATCAATCAAGTCCTGAGGAATTTTATTAAATATTTTTATGCAGCTGCCTACAAATGAATCACCAACCTTGTGTGCCCGGTCAGGTCCCTATATACCTATCTAACAGAGCGTATATAAAAGTCTGTGCTAGAAGCTGTCCCAAATCTTAAGCGTCGGCAGCTTAGTGGTTAAGGAGTCGGCTTTACGATCGAAAGGTCCAGGGTTCGAATTCTGACCATTATACTGCCGACGTAAACCCACTCCTAACACAATTATTAATAACTATTTTAGAATTTAATTTATTTTATTTTTTTTATATAGGACACGTTTATTAGACTTCGCCTTGCCTGATGGTAAGCTGAAGGCAAAGTCCCAAAAAAAAGGGTCACCATTACTTACACATAACGTGTGACAATGGTGACACTCAGCTAGCCTCATCATATGCTTTTTCACGCCCCGCTTAAAGGACCCGGGACTGTAGGAAGAAGGAAACACGTGAGCTGGTAATGAATTCCAGGCCTTAATGAACTTAATATTTTATAATTAAAAAAAACTCGGCCAAGTGCGAGTCTGGTGCGGTGCGGGAGTGAGTCGGGAGTCCGATTCACTCACGCACCGAGGGTTTCGTAACTTAAGCTACATAATCCTTAATATATTCTGAATACGTTGGACTTAGAAGTTTGATTTTTGCACAGGTTCAAGACGTTATAAACCTGAGTACGTGGTATGAATATCAGGGTACGGACTTGTGGTTACCCCGTTTTGTCACCCCAGGATGACCATGAGTACTTTCACTTACTCGGAGTCACCCTGTATGGTGTGACTAACAACACTTGATAGCTCCACGCGTTCCTGAGAAAAACGTCTTGACAGACAGACAGACGGACGAACAGACGGACAACGGAGTGATCTTATAAGGGACATTTTTCATTTTGAGGTACGGAACCCTAAAAACAGCTAGTATTTATAAATGAAACGAAAATAAATGGTAAAACAAATCAGGTAACAATCCTTGTGACAAGCAAACCAAGTTATTACCCATCACCGTATATCGGTTGACTTATATCTTACACTTGTTTACGAATTCCCAACAAGCAACACGCGTCGTATTCGTGGACTGGGATCGAGGGTGTGTCGTTGGTTATCATGGAATACATAAATCAGATTAGTCAACCCCGTGTGAGATTTATGTTTTCTGAAACCAACAATATAGAGACAATCTGTCGTAATAACTAGCTTTGAATTAAACTTTAGGAAGTTTAAATTTCATGATATATAACTTTGCGCTAACATCCAGCGGGTCTAAAAATGCCACATTCATATCGATCGATTCCGCTAAAAATGAGTAACTTTATGAATTTCCAATAAAGCTCAATAGATTTGTATAAAATTAATTGAGCAGAATCACAACAATAAATTTGCAATGTAGATTCTAACTTCGCATAAATATTGCCGCATGACAAAATATTATCCTAATACGATTTCAATAAAGTGGCCTTTTTAGACCTGCAGGTAGCGCTAACTATGAAAGTGAGCGCCCCTCTAGACTGTCGTATTGTAGTGTAAAAAAAAAACGACAAACATATGTAATTTGACATATATGACAGTCGTCAACGTATGTCATAAACGTCATTCTATTCCTTCATCATTCTATTCGACAATACCCGGTCAACGAATTGTCACTTGTCTAGGGGGGCAGTTATTTTGGGAACTCAGTGGTCCCCACACCCGAGGAGGGCCAGATTGAGAGTGACGGCCCGGGTCGGCTGGGATGCGAGGGATATGTCTGTCAACATCACCTTCTTTTGGACCGACCAAAGTCGGTTCGAGTCCGATATATTTTTTTCCACCTGCTCCAATATGTGAGGATTTTTCGCACGTAAAAAAAGGCGACGGTTGTTAGCTATTTAAAGAATATTATAAACCTCGTTTTGCTTTGTGAGTAGAGGTGGAAAATTACACATTTTAAGTACCAATATTGTCGACGCACATTATCCGTCTTTATTTTCTTTGGTAACTATCAAATTCCTGAATATAGACAATCTCTCCAGAAAAAATAGAACTCTAAACTCTTTTACTCTAATTTTTATTGGTAATATCATTGATGAGGTATACAACAGTTTTGCCTAAATTCTATTCATTCCACACAAGAACATGAATTAGAAAGCTATCAATTAATAAAATAAAAAAATATACTTCCCTTTTTTTAGTATGTCTAAATTTTTATTTAAATAATATACATGGGATTTATCTAAATTAAAATATAGAAACAATACGGAATATACCTATACAAACTTTCAGGTTCAGGCATTGGTTGCGCCGATAGTAAAATTTGCGTTTTCCCGCTCAGTAGTGGTGGTATGTCGAATGGTTCAGATCGTCTCTCAATTGGTTGACACTGAACACACGCTTCCTATACACATCTCCCTCCCGCACTGCCTTTGGGGTGAGATAGCAATAGTTTTCGCCCCGCTCAATTGTTGAAATGGCCGCATCTTGACTTCCGCATCGAATCAGCAATGGCGGCGGCGCGCGCGACTCTCAGAAATGAATAATATTTGTTGGATTTTAACCGCTTTCATAGACCTTTACCGATCGGATTGTGCCTCTCGTGTCCCTCAAGTGATTTAGTGATGTGGGCAGCAGCTCCTGAACCAGGAGGAGAAGACCGGTGCACCGGCTCCGACAGCACGTGGCGTCATAAAGGTTAGTGCATCCTCTCCTAATTTCTTGGGTTGCATTCACTGCCTAAACCACCTCCACGGCAACCCGATCACCTATCTTGTTTGTTGTGTAAAGTGTCATATGAAACATTTAGCTTCACCCCCCGCAAAATACAGTCCACTAGCTCACGTGGCGAAAGAATCGCGCCACCATTCTTTTTGGTCCCGGTCGAGCCGGATCCTTAGTTGTAGTTCGCATTTTGTTATTTATTCCATAGGGAATAAACGCACCGCACCTAAATACCTAGTTATTTTAGTAGAAAACCCCGCATCTGGGCATTTAGGTTTAGATCTTAGGTATCCTAGACACCCTAGTGCATAGGCACAGTGTAATACCTAACGCATTTGGCTATTTCAATTTCTGAGTTGTCCGTTCGCCGCTAGTTCGCATCGTATTTACCTAATACCTACATAGGTAGGTACGCGGTTATACCTCGCTCGCATTTCATTCAAATTCATACGAAAGTATTTTAATTTGATTAGATATTACGCAATACTTAATCCCTGAAATAATAGTTGAACCTAGACAGCGATCTAGCTCGCGTAGGTACGATCTGGTTGTTGTTATGCGCGTTTTGTTCAAACTTGCACTCGCAGTTATAAGTACCTACCTACCTACGGAATATCGTTCGCGCCGCGTCGCTGTTCTATACCGCTAAGATTAAGTTATTTCATTTGTTGTTTACCGCACTTTAGTTTGATATTTAGTTGTAAAAATGTCCCCAAAGGTTGGTAGTACCGATAGTAAAATTCTATTGAAACTTTTATACGCTAAAAGAGAAATGATTTACTCTCGCGTACAATTGATTTGTGATAATGCACGTAAAACCTCTGATTTGGCTATTAGAGATTCGTTCTTATGTTCTATAGAAAACTTAGATAGTTTACGCGCGGATTTCGAATCCTTAGTACATGACATCAACGTTTTAGAGTTAGATTTAAATCCCGATTACTCAGTGAGTTATCAGGCCTTGTCGTCGTTTGACGATTTGTATTGTCGTATCAAACGCGTCGCTAGGAGTTTGGAGAAACCGCCTGACCGACCCAATCCCACTCGCGACCGACCTAAGTTGCCACCAATTCAAATACCCGAATTTGATGGTAATATCCGCAATTGGTGTTTATTTATAGATAGTTTTGAGAATACAATAAATAAGAACGTTTCGTTGACAGATCACGAAAAATTGCATTATCTAGTTGAAAAATTAACTGGTAAAGCTATAACCGTTTGCGCTGGAATTACGTTTAGTGCCGTAAATTATAATTTAATTTTAAATACTTTGAAAGCTAAGTATGAGGATAAAAGATCGGTAGCCAACGCATATTTGGATCAGATGTTTGACTTGAAATCCATTACGGCATGTAACGATCAAAACTTAGAGAAGTTTCTAGATACTTTCGCATCATCTGTTCGCGCCGTAAAGAACCTAAAGATCGAAGACCTCTGCGACTTCTTATTTTTGTATATGGGTTTAAAGAAATTAGATTCCGAAATTATTCGTTTATTTGAGTCGGATCATCGCGGCAATAAAATTCCTAAGTTCGAAGACTTAGAAAGTTTTGTTCGCGAGCATATAAAAATATTGCAACGCTCTTCATCGAAACATGAAGGCGCGAAGAAAGTTGTTAGTTCCAAACGTAAAATAGATGCATCATCGAGGTCACTGAGGTCAACTCATACTTATGTTAATACCGCACCAGCACATGTACAATCACCTGTTTGCTCTTTGTGTAATGCTCATCATTCGCAATTGTACAAGTGTCCGGGTTTCCTAAAATTATCGCCTAATGATCGTTATAAATTTGTTCGCGCTAATAATTTTTGTTTTAATTGTCTCGGTACTAAACACCGCGTTGTTTTATGTAATAGTAGCAATAGTTGTCGCAAATGTTCAGCGAGACACCACACTTTACTTCATTTTGAAAATAGTAACGCCGCATCCAATGTGAGCACAGTTGGTTCGTCGAGCGGTGGCACACCGTCGCATAGCTCGCCACAGCCGCAGCCCGCGCTCGCGCGCGGTCCTGCCCCCACGGAGACCGCTGCGAATGACGTCACCTTGTGTTCGTTGTCCGCTAGTGCTGCGCTCACTTCTGTTGTTCTCGCGACTGCTCGCGTTATTATTGTTGATGCATTAGGTAAACCGCACATTGTTCGAGCGCTATTAGATGGCGCTTCGCAAAGTAATTTTATTACTCAAGATTGTTGTCAACGTCTTGGTTTCAATGTTAATAAGCGTTCAACCCGCTCAGTGGTGAAGGGTTTTGGAGGTTTACAGTCAGCTGTTCATGGCACCGTTAAAACAAGGTTTGGATCTCGTTTTAATAATAATATTTGGTTTGACATGGATTCGCTCGTTACAGATAAAATAACTGAACAGTTGCCTACCGTCCCGGTTGACACGTCTTTATTAACGAAATTTAAAGACTTGCCTTTAGCAGATGAGACTTACGCTGTTCCTGGAGTCGTCGATATATTGATCGGCGCTTCGATTCTCCCGCACCTCCAGTTATCACGTAAGGTTCAAGGGGGACCGACGTACCCCGCTCCGCACGCACTGGAAACAGTTCTTGGTTTTGTTATAATTGGTTCCGCACCCGCTTCTATAGATAATTTTAGTCACTCGACTGCTTCGTTCTGTTGCACCGTCGAGCCGCCACTGGAGTCTACCATCCGCAAGTTTTGGGAAATTGAAGAGGTCAATGTCCCACCTATCCTAAGCCCTGATGACAAGATGGCTGAGGAGATTTATTGTCGCACGACTACTCGTGATGAGCAGGGTCGTTACGTTGTCGCGCTCCCTTTCAAGGGAGATATTTTTTCGCTCGGTGACTCCCGTGTATCCGCTGAAAAACGCTTTCTTTGTTTAGAACGAAAGATGCAGGCGTCTCCAAAGTTAAAGCAAGCCTATGATGAGGTTGTTAACGAATATTTAGGTAAAGGTTACATCTCACCTGCGCCTGCGGACACTGACGAGACCCAGCCTTCGTACATTATCCCGCACCACGGAGTTATTAGAGAAGGTAAGCTTACTACTAAACTCCGCGTAGTTTTGGATGGCAGTGCTAAGACTAGCACTTCCGTGTCGCTTAATGACATTTTGTATTGTGGTCAAAATCTTCAAGGTAATTTATTTGACATAATTGTAAATTTTCGCATTAATATTAGTAGAATTCTAGCTTTTTCGGACTCAACAGTCGCTTTGTGTTGGGCCCACTCTTCGCCCCATCGTTGGGACACATTTGTCGCTAATAGAGTGGCAAAAATTCAATCTGAATTAGCGCCACAAAATCTCTTTCACGTTGCTGGCACCGACAACCCAGCCGATTGTCTCTCTCGTGGATTGCTTCCTTCGCAAATTTTAGATCACCCGTTATGGTTTGGTGGACCGTCCTGGATTCATGCCGCGTTGGATAAGTGGCCGGTTAGTCAATTCAGTCCCACTACGGTTTCCGAACCACCCGAGGAGAGGAGGCGCTCGCTTGTTGTATCGGTCCCGCGTGAAGAGTCCCTTATTTTGTTGTTGGCTAATCGCGTCTCGTCTTGGTCGAGACTGTTGCGTTGTGTTGTTTATGTAGGCCGATTTTTGAGAATTTTATCTACGCGCGGTCATATAACCGCCGCTGATTTAGATAAAGCTGAATTGGTCATACTTCGCGAGTTGCAGAAATTTTATTTTGCTTCTGAATTTAAAAATTTTGAATTTAACAAACCTTGTAGTCGTTCTTTCCGACACTTGAAACCATTTTTGGAAGATGGACTCGTTCGAGTAGGTGGTCGTTTGAGAAATTCAAGTTTAGGATTTGAACAAGGGCATCCAGTAGTTCTCCCGCGTAAGGACCACGTATTGGATTTGTTAGTAGATTATCATCATAAGGTGAATTGTCACGCTGGTCCCGATTTGTTAATGTCTATTTTGAGACAGAAATACTGGATGGTTTCCGCTCGTAATTTGATTCGCGCTGGAGTGCACAGATGTGTACCTTGTTTTAAACTCCGCCCGCGTTTTGTCGCGCCTGAAATGGCCGATCATCGCTCTTGTCGTGTTGTTCAATCCGCAAAACCTTTCGTACACACCGGCACAGACTTTGCTGGGCCTTTCAAAGTCACTATTGCTCGTGGTCGTGGCATTCGCTCCACGAAGGCTTATGTTTGTTTGTTCATTTGTGTGACAGCTCGCGCGGTTCATATAGAGTTGGCCGGTGATTTAAGTACGCTAAAATATTTGCCCGCAATAGATGTTGATGACGATAGAATGCACCTTCTAACTCGTCACGCTCTTTTAGATAAATTAGTCCAATCGTTTTGGAATCGTTGGAGAACCGATTATTTGCACACGCTGCAGTCGCGTCAAAAATGGAATACTCCATCCAACCCAATGACCATAGGTACGTTGGTAGTCCTTATGACTGAGAATGCGCCTCCTTTACATTGGCCTCTAGGAGTAGTAGAGGAAGTTTTTCCCGATTCCCGCGGGATAACTCGTGTTGTACGGGTTAAAACCGCAACCGGATCGCATCTGCGCCCGGTTGTTCGCCTCTGCCCTCTGCCTAACCAGCAGTAGGCACGAGTTCAAACCTAGTTTTATATTTTAGTTGTTATTTCCCAAACCTAGATTTAGATTAGACTATAGATTTGTTCCGCATTTTTCGTTTTGAAGGTAACCCTTCAAGCCGGGGGGAATGGTTGCGCCGATAGTAAAATTTGCGTTTTCCCGCTCAGTAGTGGTGGTATGTCGAATGGTTCAGATCGTCTCTCAATTGGTTGACACTGAACACACGCTTCCTATACCCATCTCCCTCCCGCACTGCCTTTGGGGTGAGATAGCAATAGTTTTCGCCCCGCTCAATTGTTGAAATGGCCGCATCTTGACTTCCGCATCGAATCAGCAATGGCGGCGGCGCGCGCGACTCTCAGAAATGAATAATATTTGTTGGATTTTAACCGCTTTCATAGACCTTTACCGATCGGATTGTGCCTCTCGTGTCCCTCAAGTGATTTAGTGATGTGGGCAGCAGCTCCTGAGCCAGGAGGAGAAGACCGGTGCACCGGCTCCGACAGCACGTGGCGTCATAAAGGTTAGTGCATCCTCTCCTAATTTCTTGGGTTGCATTCACTGCCTAAACCACCTCCGCGGCAACCCGATCACCTATCTTGTTTGTTGTGTGAAGTGTCATATGAAACATTTAGCTTCACCCCCCGCAAAATACAGTCCACTAGCTCACGTGGCGACAGAATCGCGCCACCAGGCATCAAAGAATTCCTTCTAAAAATCTCAATCGGGAGGATGGGCAGAAGGCTGGTGGCATTGCCACATTGAATGGTAATACCAATCCTTTGCGCATTTATATTTTCCTTGTGTCTATTTATTGTAAGTTCTCGAATATTCTGGTTACAACCAACTGCAGTTACCAGGATCGTGGGGGTGACGAGTGGAGCCACCTGTCACCCTAGCAGAAGCAGGCTGCGGCGGCGGTACGCGATGCGTGCCTGCCTATACACGGGGATGAAATGAAGACTCCGTGGTCCCCACAGCCGAAGAGGGCCGTCTCATAAGAGACGGTCCTGGGCCAGCCGGGGTGCGAGAGTGAGCGTGCATTTTAGTCGGTTCAAAACCGACATAACCTCCCCTACCGGTGGGAGAATCCGTGGTACATGAAAAAAAAGCTACCAGGATCGCAGAACTATACTGTTGGCTCGTTGTTTGTATTTACCACTATTGATGAGGTATACAACAGCTTATATTTTAGTTTGCAACTGCCGCCCAATTTCTATCCTTGCATAAACCTAAGTATCTAAACATAAAGTACATAACCAAATAGGAAAAAGTGATTAATTTAAACTTTATACGCCATTTTTGCTGAAAGTTTTCAAATATTCTCATGATTCCAGAATCACAATACAATGATTTTAGATTTGTTTTTAGATTTTTTCATGTTTTTTTCCTTTTTTTTTCATCATAGTTAAAATTATATAAAAACCGATAAACCGACGCAGTCTACTAAATTTATATAATTTTATGTTACATATTTACCTTCACGACCGAACACTGTCTCTCAAGATACAGGATATCCTAGTTTGAGAGGCAGGGTTAATATTATTGTACACCTTAAACCACAAACAATGTTAAAAAAAAAAAAAAAAAAAAAAAAAAAAATGATGTCGGAACAATAACACTACAGCTACTAGCATCGCAAAAGTTTACATGAACAACGACTCCATACATATCACGTAGTCGCACTCACAGGCTCGTTTACTTTATTACACTGTATAAAAACACACTAAAACAAGTTACAAATCCTATTATGAACCCTACAGAGGAGGTCGTTTAGCTACACGTAATAAACGTTTCGCTATATCGCCATACGTACCTACTTCCCTCGTCTGTCGATGCCTTTGTCAATGACGACATTTTCTACCATATTATTTAATTATATAGTTATTTCATCCACATATTGAGAACTCACTTGTGTTTTCCAAAGTATTTGAACTCACTTGTACTTTCGAGGAGGTAGGACACGACGGTATTCCCGTACGAATTGAGCAGTCTGACTGGGGAACTACCTCCACCCTACAGAATAACTTCGCGTTGTGTTCCCGGTGGTGAGTAGGGTAGTCAGAGCAGAGCTCACTGGAAAGTTTTTGTGCTGTCAGTAGGAAGACCAAAGGCTTGTCCTGATTTTGTGTTCTGCACTGAGGGCACATAAGATCTCTGTTCTTACAGGGTCGGCAGCACGAATGTGACTCCACTAGTGTTACACACGTTCATAGGTCACGGTTACCACTTTCCATCAGGTGGGCCGTGTGCTTGTCTGCCACCTAAGTTGTATAAAAAAAGTATTTTTTATTTGTTATTAGACCTGAGTGGTTTCGCCTTACGGCATACTCAATGGTTTACATGATATTCATGTCTCATGTCATGTAAACCCTTGAGGCGAAACCGGTCAAGTCCAATAACAAATAAAAAATACTGTGGAAAAGCACAAGTGAGTTCTGATCCCGACTTACGGCATCAAGTAAACCCTTGAGGATGCCGTAAGGCGAAACCAGTCAGGTCTAACAACAAATGAAAAATACTGTGGAAAAGTACAAGTGAGTTCTCAATATGTGTAACAACAAATTCCACAAGATAAATAGTTTTTGATCCACTTCACATAACCAAAACTACGTATATGTTTTACTTTTATTTGTTAATAATCCTGATAGATTGCAGAGTCTAAAACACTGGGGGCTACAAATTTGGCGCTTAATTACTTTTAAATGAATATTTTTAATGAGTTATAATTATGTTTACTGATAAAGAATAGGTTTGAAGTTTTTGTCAGTGGTGAAATCTACTCTAAAGTGGAGTTTTTGTCAATGGTAAAACTACTAACTTTGATTTCATCAGTGACAAGACCTGTAATTCAATCAATCTCAACTGAACACAGAATTTCATTCATGAGAACTAAGTTTAGTTCAACGAATTCTTACTGGTAAAATTCAGCTTTAGTTCCCGAAACTTTTTAGCATTTTAGTAAACAACTACATAAGCGATCAACGGCCCGTAAAATCCCAATAAGCTGTCAAGCTTGTATCGTCCGTATATTCGTTATTCTTTCAAACTAGGTACTAGGTCACCAGAAAGATTCAAGAGTTATGAAACTCGGTCGTTGTTTACGTCAGGAGAGAACTTAGTCGTCAATTCAATCAATAGCAAGTAATCTATTTCCGTGATGCAGTTGGCAAAGGCAATCTCTGGGGACGTTGGAAAATGAGAACGTCCTACCGACGAGTTATCAGTGATACTACTGCAGGCTATGCGCCCCTGGTACTTTAAAGTAGGTGATTGATCGGTAGATTGAGTTTATTTGTGGTTGGTTTTTATATTGAGTTTGTTTATAGATAAATAATAAATAAATAAATATTGTTTATTGTCTTAGAAATTAGGTTTCTGGAACATACAAGATAAGGTATTCAGAAATAAATATATATAATGTAAGTTACTTTTTTTTATCTCACTTAAGTGGCATGACAAGCGCCCGGCCCACCTGATGGAAAGTGGTTACCGTGGCCTATGGACTTGTGTAACACCAGAAAAGCCACCTCGCGCTGCCGACCCTGTAAGCACAGAGTTTCTGTGCCGTCAGTGTAGAGGACAAGCCATTAGTCATCCCACTGACAGCACAAATTCTCCAGTGAGCTCTGGCTACCCTACTCACTTACTACTTACAAATTATACCGAACTCAATGCAATTTTTATTAAAAATCGGCTTATAAACGACGGCAATATCGAAGAATATACAGAAGAAGGCGGTTATAAATAAATATACCTGTCGAAATACACATAAATATTTATAAAATTAAAACTAATGGTCCAAATATGTCAGAATTTTAATTCTGCATTGAACTAAAAAGTATCATGTAAATAGGATCATAAATCTAGTAGTAGTAGAAGAGGACAAAGCAGGACAAGCGTTTAGCCAGCCCACTGACAGCACAAAATCTCAAGTGAGCTTTGGTTATGTCAATGTTGACTTTGATGAAAAATTGAAATCTGAATTGCCTTGAGTGGAACGAAATTATGCCTACGTTTCGTTTTTCAATAAACTCTTCTATGGAGATATATAGCTAAAATACAAGGTCAATTGCATCCAATGGATGTACAATCTCTGATTATGGAGCTCTAGGAAGTGGATAATATATTCAAAAACAGCCTCTGTGACGTAGCGGTAAGGAACGCGACTTCTACGCAGGAGGCGCGAGTTCGTTTCCCGCTCAGAGCAAATATCTGTATGCAAGATATGTTGATTTGCATTGTTCTGGGTGTTTCTATGTATAATATGTATACAAAAAGAAGTATCTAAGTATTTATTTATTTATTTATTTATTTATACTTTATTGAACACACATATATTACATTAATATAACAAGATGAGATGTAATGTACAAAGGCGAGCTTAACTCAAAGTTGAGTTCTCTTCCAGCAAACCCGGGAGTGCACAGAGAAATTGCAATACGAGAGGCTAAGTCTAGTGCACAAGTGTAAAATTAATATAAGAAGGTATAAAATGTGTATACCCCCGACAATAGGCACAAATATACACATACACATATATACACATACACTCACGTACATACATACATATATACATACATACATACATACCTACATACATACATAAATACATAAATAAATACATAAATAAATATACATACATACATACAAATACATATCATGTATGTCTGCTATTGTTGAGAGAGAAAGTAATCTCTTATACGTCTTTTAAAAATATTCAGAGAAGGACTATCGCGTATGGAGTGAGGAAGAGAATTCCACAGTCGTACTGCAGAAACTGTGAAAGAATTGTCGTAGCAAGTCGAACTATGCGAGGGAGTTCGAAGTAAAAGAGAAGACGAAGTGCGACAGGGCTTACCCCTGGATACAAGGAACTCAAAACGCTCACGAAGATATGAAGGAGAATGAGGGTTGTGAAGAATAGAAAAGAGAAGTATGTTTATTCGTTTTTTAGATTTCATAACACAAGCTAGTGAAGCTATGCTTACCATGGGTCTTGATAGCGTTGTGTACAATGTTGTAGAATATTTAAAAATAAACAGGAATCTCTAGAACTAAGATACATCCTCTCACCCCAAACGTATGTACCGACTCCGTTCCATCGTGGGTACAAGGACTCGTAAGATTTTTCAATTAAACTAACTCCGAAACATGATTATTTCTTTTGAGAAAGTGATCAAATAGCACTGAACCGTCACAGTTCGATAGAGTTACAAATATAGATAATCGCTGACTTGCATTTAAAATATGATATTATTGAAACAATACACAATTATATGATCACCGCCTACCGGTTATCGTTTGACCGCGACTTTTAAAGACAACGTTATATCAAGGTTAGTATTTTTTACACCACTTGGGTAGCAGACAAGCACACGGCCCACCTGATAGAAAGTGGTAACCGTGGACTATGGACGTGTGCAACACGAAGGGAGTCACACTTGCGCTGTCAACCATGTAAGCACAGAGAGTTTCTGTGCCGTCAGTGTAAGCTTTTGATCCTCCCACTGACAGCACAAAAACTCTCCAGTGAGCTCAGGCTTCTCTACTCACCACCGGGAACACAATACGAGGTTATTATGGCCGGGGTATTCTGTAGGGCGGAAGTACTTCCCCAGTCGGACTGCACAATTGGACGGAAATACCGTCGTGTCCTACCTCCTAGATATTATTGTATTATATTGTGTATTATTGTTTAGTACAAATGTAGTGTTAATGTAATAGTTTTTTTTAATTATTATTAAAACGAGTAACTGCCCGCGGCTACGCTCACGTGGAAGTTAGTTATCGCAACCAAGCAGAGCCTTTGTTCTTAACCGAGGTCTAATTTATTCTTGTACCAAATTGCATCAATGTTGGTTTGAGGGTTTAGGCGTGAAAGCGCAACAGACAGACTTACTATTGATTCTCATGCGTCACAGCTATTCTCCTTTTTTATTAGGATAGTCGGTATTTTATTATGTTTACATAAGAATATTAGTAATATATGGTCCCTAGCTTACTCAAGTCGAAAATTGGCGGTTTTTACATCTTGATGCTATTGGATAGAACTGCTTATTCCACGTCCAACCATTGGTTACATGACATAGATTTCAGCCAATTAAAAGCCGTAATTCGCAGAATAGTGACAGCGCGCAAGTCAATTTGCCTCTCAACGCTTATCAGTATTTTTTGTCTCCTGTAAATTGGAAAAAATACTTGTGTAGTGTTGTAAGCTAAGGGACCATATTAAAGCTACATAGAAAATAAACGAAAAGATATTCATTAAGAAATTGAATGTGAGATGTGTGTTTTATTTTATTTATTTATTTATTTATTCTTTATGCACGATGTACATTGGCGGACTTAATGCCGTAGGCATTCTCTACCAGTCTACCATTGGGTGGTGCAGAGCTAGTACGTGGTAGGCGCATATTAATGAGGGATAAGTTAGGTTCAATAAATCGATTTGATTGTTCGATAGCATGTAGGTGATACTATAGATTAATTACATACACTTACATAATCAGTACATATATTTACATACCATAAATCATACATATCTGATTAATATACATATATTACATAAATACAATATAAATACATAATAAATATATATAAATATACAAGAGTGGTAAAAATATTATTGTTGAGCCGATAACTCTGCCAATTCCGTGATGATCAACTGCCGTACCCTGGACTTGAACACATCGCGGCTTGTGCTCTTCCTGATCTCCTGAGGAAGTGCATTCCACAGACGAACGGCCTCAACAAAGAACGAAGAGCCTAAAAAGTTAGTTCTATGAGTTGGGAATGCAAGGAGCCGATTGTCTGTAGAACAAAGATTTCTATCATTCCTGGAACATAATAGTTGAAAATAAGACGTTAAGTAAGTAGGGATAGAGGGAGAGTTGAGGATATTGTAGAGAGTAGTAAGTGTGCGTAACTTACGGCGAGGACGAATAGTTAACCAATTAAGCTGCGAGCGGAAAGAAGACACGTGGTCATATTTACGAAGATTGAAGATGAATCGAATGCAGTTATTGAGAAGACGGTCAAGTTTGTTGAGAAGGTCTGCATTCAGGTCAAGATAGCACACATCACCATAGTCAATCAGAAGATGGATTAAACTTTGAGTCAACATAGCTTTTGTCCTTGCTGGGAGGAAGTTCTTCAGGCGGTACAGAACTCTAAGTCTTCGAATCCTAGCCGTTACACTACTGTCGTGAACATATCACAAGCAATTTAGTTTAGCTGAAGGGGTTAAAGAGAATATCAGTAATAACGGCTACTAATATTTTAGTTTTTTACGTATCTCATTGAAAATATAAGAAAACAAAAATAACATCCCTCTTTAACAGAAAATATAAATGAATCAAACTTTATGTCGATATCCGGCACAGCGCGATCATCTCACGCAACCTCCCCTTCTATCGGACGTCTCGCAAGGATCTAAACTTGGACAGGGTAAACAAACTTAATATAAACAACAATATACCTTCCACATCGCTTCCTTTCACAACAATTCCCTTTAACCTGAGTGAAAGATTGTATTTTTAGAGGACTGTTCCAATCTACGCTTGTAATCTTGTAGCAAAATAGGTATCAATGAATTTTTAAGCCATTATTTTTGAACCTCGGACATAAAACTGACGGAGTATTATAATTTTGATGTGTGTTTGTGTGTGTGACGGTGTGTATGTCTGTGACATCGTAGTCAAAACGGATGAATTAATTTTGGTTTTTTTTTAAGGTGATACAGTCGGTAGTGTTCTTAGCTACGTTGGATGAATATGCCTGTATGTATATATAAATTCGTTGTTATGTTGTAGTTTTAGGCTAATTTCAACAGAAAAGACTTATGCGTTTAGTCTTTTGAATTCAGTACCCTTTTAAGAAGTTGGTTTAATATTAGTCATATTACAAATTTTCAAAAAGTATCAAGTACTTGACTTGATACTTTTATTACAGACCGTATTTTAAACAATATCACGTTTACCATGAGTACAAATAAGGCTCAATTTCGCGTGCTTCTGATTATTTTTATAACAAACTTTTAATTTGTAATATAACCCTATCCAAAGTTTTAAGTACTGTATTGTTCTTTCAGTTAAAACAAGGAGTCACCTCATCCTGCCAATACGTCACGAAGTTTTGTGACATCATTATGAAAAAAGTGAGAGAAATGATATTACCACAACGATGACACAATCTTCAATGACAAAACTACAAAAGACATCATGGAATGGAAAGTTAGAACTAAAAATATATCTTACTCCTGCTAATACTACGAGTATAAACTTTGAAAACGTGTGAAAGATTTTTGGATGTATTATGCAGTAAATGAATCTTGTGCTACTAGGGGCTACTGGAAGTGAAGGGCCCTATTGTAGGGGTGATTGGTTCAGAATCTATACTAGGTGCGCGCTGGGCAACGGAGACAGTAGAGCCAGTCACTGTCTCCGTTGCCCAGTGCCGCCCAAGAGCAAGTAAGGCATTCAATCATTGGTGATAACATTGGTATTGTTATCACCAATGATTTATTATAAACTATAGATAGGTCGTCCGCACACTAAATTGGCGACAAAAAAATATACTATTTTAGGCACCAATCACAGACGCAACAGTTCTCTACTAAAACTGTTGCGTCTGTGATTGGTGCCTAAAATAGTTTTTTTTTTCAAAAAAATTGTATAATTCATTTATATTAATAATAGTGAAGTATTATTAGCCGCGTGGTTCCCGGCAGAATAGAATTCGTGCCACTCCATCTCTTCCCATGCGGTAAGGCGATTAAAGGATAGGGCAACCCTATCATCAGTTTAACATCATATACAGCCCTGATTCAGACTCAGATGCATGGCCCGAGTCTACAATAATGCCTGGAATACGGCAATAGGTCACCCCCTATTACGTGGAACAGAATACATAAAAATGTAGGCGTTAATTCGCCTCTGCCTAACCCTCCGGGGATAAAAGCGTGATTATAATAATAATAATAATAATAATGACGTCTTTATTGTACACCAATTACACATTACACTAGAATAAGTGATACAAGTTCCGTGGTACGTACAGAGGGCGGCCTTATCGCTCTGCGGCAATTTCTTACAGGCAACCAAATTATATGTATGTATGTATATATTAGTAAGTAGCTATAATTTTTTATACTATGTGTTTGCACCATTTTTGAAAGCCGCCATGTTCGTGCAAAATGTATCTATTAAAAAATACATCATTGGTTATCATTTATCATACATGAACTGGTAGTTACAACTACAGTATAACGAATTGTTCATAGAGAGTATCACACACACGACCCACCATAGATACGTTAAGTAATTACTTCGTGGTATTAATATTAGTTAAACGTGGAAGCTAGCACCTGTTGGTACTTAACTCACTTTGACAACACGCCACTGCCTATACTCTGATGAGCAAACATTTATGACAAAGACAAACAATATCTCACGATTAACTTAATCATATCAGGTCGTAGATTTTTGGGATCGTAGTAGATCACGAAGTAAGTTAACACATTACAAGGTTAAGCAACGTAATGCCAGGTCAGTCTCAAATTTGGTGACCGCTATAGATGCCAGCAATGATCAGTGCTGAAAGCATCTGGTATGTCTTACCGTAGAAAGAAAGAAAGAAGATATGTTTATTTTGATATACAGCATACGGTACAAAAAAACACAGAACTCAAAAAGAGAAAATAAAAAAAAACAATATAATTTTATATACTGTGGCGGGTGAGGTGCCACGTCATTTTGATGCAAAATATGACATTTGACAAGTCAATGTCATATCTGTCGTGTCGGACGTGACGTGTCACACGGCACACCGCTACGTGGCAGATTCTACTTTTAACACTACTTTATGTACTAAATAAAAACACAGGAGGTACTTAACCCAATCCACACACGAGTACGCTGTGTCCACAAAGGATGGGCACTCAGCATACACTGCGATGGGTATCTGCCATCACAACACTGGTTTTCAGTGCCACCCTTACTTAACGTAAATAACTAATACTACTAATAGTACTAATACATTTTTCTCATCGTCGTGCAATAACGCTACTTGAAATCGAAGAAGACACGATAATCAGCAAGAGACTTAAGCACCAGAAGGGTGTATCCCTCTATTCCAAAAAGTAAGTAGCATTTCAATAAGACAATATTTCATCACACATACATCACATTTCTCTTGATAACATTCAGCCAGACTAACTCCGGCCACTGTCACTGCCGCTAAATCATAATGCTGAATATTATATATAGAACAGTCCTCCTTGAGTAACGTAATCACTTTCCATCAAGTATGTGTATTCACCGCTAAGAAAACCCCAGTGATTGTAGCGCCGCAATTCATTCTGGGTGTAGATATCTCCAGTGACGTCCAATACCGCAGTCATTTGAAGGACAAGGTTACGTTGGCATCAAAGAAACTTGGAGTGCTCAACAGGGCGAAGCAGTACTTCACTGCGGAGCTGCGACTCTTTCTTTATAAGGCACAGGTCCGGTCCCAATAAGAGTACTGCTGTCAGCAGACCCTTGACCCCTTCGACTCGGTGCAAAGAAGGGCTTTGAGGCTCGATGATAATCCCATACTAGTAGGCGATGTTGAACCTTAGGAGGGACTTTGCCTCGTTGTGTGTATTCTACCGCCTATACAATGGTTTGTGCTCAGATGAATTGTTTGACATGATGTCCACAGCTACATTCTATCATAGGACCAGGATAAAGCGATCTCATTACCATTAATCCAACATTTAGTAAATTAACACGTACCTACTGTGAAACAATTCGTAATGAAATGATTGATCTGTAATGTTAAGTGAAAAATGTTGGCTTCTAACTGAAGCATAAAATATGTCTAATCGACTGGAAAATTCGGAGTCAAACTGAATTAGAAGTGCGAATACGCTACAAGAATTTTAATTTGAAGCTGTTGTTATTTTGTCCAAATTCTTTTATTCATTTTTTTAGCACGGCTATCTTCGAGTGTCGTTAGTAGGACCACAGCCTAATCCAGTTCAATTGAAGACCTGGAAACTGAACTGCATGCATAAAAATTACATTAATTTGCTTCGACTGCAAATAAATATGCCATAAACGCAGGAATGCATGCGTATACATACTAATATTATAAATGCGAAAGTAACTCTGTCTGTCAGTCTGTCTAAACCGCTGAACCAATTTGGATGAAATTTGTGTTTGATGAAAATGTTTTGTCACGATAACCGACATCCACGGGGGCGAAGCCCTACTACCTTACTTGCTGTGTCCATGATTTGGTCTACGTTTCTTTTATAGATAGAAAGGTTTACAATTACTTTGAGGATGCCGTAAGGCGAAACCGGTCAGGTCTAACAAATATTAAAAATGTGGAAAAGTACAAGTGAGTTATCAATATATGTTATACTCATATACTTGTAATTGTGAACTGAAAATCATAAGCAAAGAAACCATAATATGAATATAACATGACATTATAACAGTGTGGATTCCAACTTAAAATTCATCGCAGTACCTACTTCCGAACACAAGCACATTCTCGTAAATGAATAAAAAATAACCGCAGACCTTAATCTACCTTGACTTTTCAGCTAAAGTTAAGTGCTGAGCAAACGCAATTCTCGAGATTTACTTAAAAAATCCTCACAAATGGCCAGTATTTGTTACACAAAAAATACTTCCAGCGGTCTCCCTAGAATCATTTGCGAAATTGTTTCATACGAGGGGACATTTTATGCTTAGGCATCAAGTTCCATCTTTTATCCTTAACGTCTAAATAAATTTAATTATAGTAATTGTTTAGAGTGTGGGTATCGATGCTACATTGATTTGTGTTACGTCACCATTACATTTTTTGTGCGGAAATTCCCACAGATATCGGCGGGGGCTGGGGCGCCTATGACGGACTCGAAACAACTAAAACTGCACGCTATGTCATGTCTTCACGTGCACGGTGTCCATAAGGCATTTCCCTAGAACTCCAGCTAACCTAGGGTCATCTCCAGTTTCCAGTCCCTTAAGTGTGGCAACCAAGGTGCCTCCACCTTGGGAAAGCTGGCGTCGCATCTCCGTCGCTCCTTGTTTGATAATGTCTTCATCTGAGCACCATTCCCAGTTGCTGCACAGCTTGTACTGTGGAGCCCAAGGCTTCATCTCCTAATCCTGCTTTTAATTTCGTGTAATTCAACTTTTACGACGTCGATAAATCGAACTCTTTCGTCGTCTAGCCTGCCATAGCATTATGTCTGCTGGGTATTCTTCATGAGCTTCCTCAGACACGAGAGTGGAGCGCATAAATTTGCATATTCCTCGATAAACACTGCTAGTAGATAAAATAATGATTTTCAGAATTCAAACTGAAATCGTTGTGCACGTAAACAATGGAACATTAATTAATTCAATCATTTACATTTTGCATGCATCTCTTCTGTTTGATGTAAGTACGCTGAATACTGAGAAACGCTGTGTAAAATTCCCTCCTCGGGTTGTACGTTACATAAGATCAAACATAGAGTTACATTAAACTAGCAAATGCTAGCTATAAGTTACATTATTCTCTACGTTTTTTTTACGTGCGCAAAATCTGGCAGAGGATAAGTCGGAATCGAACCGACCAAAACGCACCCCGCCTGTGGGTCGTTTTGGTTGCCGACGGTGAGGCCGACCCAGGGCCATCTCTCACGATCTGGCCCTCTCCTCGGGTATGGGGGCTACAGAATCCTCAACTCGTCCCCGGAAACAGGGAGGCGCGCGAGGCGATATAGGTTTCACCTAGAAGCTAGAGATTTTTTAGCTTTTACTGTTTTATCTCGCACAGTATTCTACTCACTGCCAGAGTGGAAATCGCCGAAAGTTTTTTTTAATTTCAAAAATACCTCAGAACCTTGTCGCTAAACACGGAGCAGTACCTTAATTCAGACCCTCTATACAGCGCAATATGTCACTGATGTAGAAATACACTCGAATTACTCACGAATATTCCCGCCAATCAACATGGGTATTGGTCGAACACAATCGATCCATATACAATGGTGTCTTGGAATTCACACCTGGCGATAATTGTTTCATATAAGGCTTCGACATAATCGTGTTACCGGTCAGACTGCGTCTGTAGACCCCTCCAATTACGAGTGGACTATACACCTAATGTGCACCCTGTAGGCTTAGTCGATGATCGATATTCATATTGCAAGATCTTGTAATCTTGCAAATGGAGAACAGGACCATGAACGCTTAGAACAGGTTAATATTTGAACTGCTGTCGTGCTACCAACTGCAAATGTAACTTCGTATTCATATATATTTCATATAATCACACCTTTATCCCTGGAGGGGTAGGCAGAGGTGAATTAACACCCACATTTCGCTATTCATCGATTTCGGTCCCATGTAAAAGGGGGCGAGTCTATTGCCATTTTCTGGGCATTGACTTAAGCCATGTATCTAAGACCGAATCTGGGCTGTATATATCTGTCAGATGTTAAACAGCTCTATCCCTTAGTCGCCTTGTACGACACAGCACACAAGAGATTGGGTGGTCCAAATTGTACTCTGCCGGGAACCACACCACCACATATTAATGCATTTAGTAAATGACAGCCGTTCAATTATTGATCTGTTTTAAGACTTCATGGTAAGCCCACAGAACAGCAGTAGGTACAGTCAGCATCTGATTGATCTTGACTAGCAAAGTACTCAAAATGATTTTAATACCTTTTAATTATTTTAAAACCTTCCTGTTGACTTATTGTTCTGATATTTAGTACAACTTCGGACGATAGTAAAATTTAAATCAATAAAACAGTTTAATCATTAGTAGGTATTAAGATCAATTTGGGTAATTAGATTTAATTGTAACTTTACTTGGAATGAAATGAAGTGAGGAGGTAGGACACGGCGGTATTACCGCCCAATTGAGCAGTCCGACTGGGGAAGTACCTCCGCCCTACAGAATACCGCGGCTATAATAACTTCGTGTTGTGTTTCCAGCGGTGAGTAGGGTAGCCAGAGCTCACTGGAGAATTTGTGCTGTCAGTGAGAAGACTAAAGGCTTGTCCTGCTTTGTTTTCTAAACTGATGGCACAGAGACTCTACTTACAGGGTTGGCAGCGCGACTGTGACTCCTCTGGTGTTACAAACGTCCATAGGCCACGGTAACCACTTTCCATCAGGTGGGCCGTGTGCTTGTCTACCAACTAAGTGGTATAAAAAAATGTTATTTTTAACAATATGCTTTAATTATTGATTAAATTTTTAAGCATTTAGTATGCTAATTATTCAAATCAATTAAGAAATAGGAAAAAATGGATCGGTTCAGGCCGAATTCAAATCCCTTTATCATTTCTTTATCAATGCTTTAACAATTTTTTTATACCACTTAGTTGGCAGACAAGCACACGGCCCACCTGATGGAAAATGGTTACCGTGGCCTATGGACGTTTGTAACACCAGAGGAGTCACAGTCGCGCTGCCAACTCTGTAAGTACAGAGTTTCTGTGCAGTCAGTAGAAGACAAAGCAGGACAAGCCCATAGTCTGCCACTAACAGCACAAATTCTCTAGTGAGCTCTGGCTACCCTACTCACCGCTGGGAACACAACACGAAGTTATTATAGCCGCGGTATTCTGTAGGGTGGTTTATGGGTATAACTATGTTTGTAATTAGATAAAATAGATATGTATTTCAATGTGTAACATTTGCCTATCATTTGTGTCCCTACACAGAGGTTAGGGTGTGTCCCTACACATAGTTTTTTTATTTTATTTGAGAACAAAATAGCGTATCATAAAGTCAAGAATGTACACATACTTAGCAGCTTTACAGTGGGGTTTTCACAGGTAGAGCAAGCATGAAAGGTGCATATATAACGTTTTACTATCTATCGTTAAAACATAAAACCTGGTTTTATTTATGTTTTACAAAATATTCTTAACAAGTTCAGAGTTTGTTTGTTCTTTATGTTCGTTTGTACAATGTTATAGGTACCTACGCAGAATGGATAATATATACTATAGTACTTTGGTATTCGTAGCCTTGTGGTTCCCGGCAGAATTGAATTTGGACCACCCCATCTCTTCCCATGCGGTGTCGTACAAGGCGACTAAGGGATGGGGCTGTGTAACACCAGACAGATATATACAGCCCAGACTCAGCCTCAGATGCATAGCTCGAGTCGACAATAGTGCCCGGAAGACGGCAATAGGCTCACACCCTATTACATGGGACCGAATTCAACGATTGGTGAAATGTGGGTGTTAATTCACCTCTGCCTAACTCACCGGGGATAAAGGCGTGATTGTATGTATGTATTAAAAAAATTGACACAGTTTTTATAGCAAATTTTGTTTTACGAAAATTTTTTTTTTGCAATCCCCACACATTATGACTTTCACCTGTACAATATTTCCATACATTCTTTTTTAAATCGTCAAATAAATATTGTTAGGGTCATATATCTTGAACCTAAAATGTGCTCAAAAGTATATCACGGGATGCTACTGCTGGACGAACTCAAATTCACTAAGCACTAATTACAAAACATTCCGCGCGCGCCAAGGGTTCGTTCGTCTCGCTATTTGATAGCCTCTGTGGCATAGCGGTAGAACGTTTGACTGCTAAGGCGCAGGTTCGATTTCCGCTCAGTGCAAATATTTGTATGCATGAATATCTATATTTGTAATGGTCTGGGAGTTTCTATGTATGTATAATATGTATGCATTAACGAAAAAGGAAATCAATAAATAAGTATGTTTATCCGCATTCTAGATTCCTTAACACAAGCCAGTTAAGCTACGCTTACCAAGGGTCTAGATAGCGTAATTTTGTAGAATATTTAGGTATTTAGGTCTAATATACGTGTCCTAAGGAATACTTCTTGCTATCTACTTCTTGCTATCGAAACTGTGCCCAAAATCTTTTTAACCGAAAAGACTATAAAATCAAGATGTACATCAATGATGTTATAATAAAACTAGCTAATGCCCACGATTTACCCACCTTGATGTAAGTTAACAGAATTAAGTAATTATACTTTACCAATATCAGGTAAGTATCTTACTAAAAACGTAATAACTTATTATACAATTATTTGATAACAGAATAAACAGGAAAAAATAACGTTAACATCACAAAAACGTACGAAAACTTGGAACGTAAACAGAAAAAGTTATAAAATATTATACCCTAAAACATTCTTAGAACGGGATGAATCTAGTAGCTGTATCGCGTTTCATCTTCTAACTTACAAGTTACTGAACCAATTTACCTAAAATGAATTTCAGGAAAATACTGTTAAGATTGTATTACGCACGACCTTTAAGACTTTGAACGAGGAGTACGGATTATTATATTTTTAAAAGCAAATACACTGACACTAAATATATTAAATCACGTTCAAGATGTCGCTTTCACTTTATTTTTTAACATAATTCTCTGTTGATGTTTACCTTAAACAGATTTATTTTCCTTTTGAATCTTGTTAATTTTAAATTCAGATTTCCTAATAAATAAAAAGCCGTGATGGTTATTGTTGGAGTAGAACAGACAACCCCATCTCTCCCGTGGGAGTGGTACAAAGTTCGGTGAATGAAGAGATGGAGAAGTTCTCCATAGCACAGTAAACAACCCATGATAAAGTGCCCACTTAACGGCAATAGATTTGTCATCCATTACGTGGGATTGAAAAAGCATGAAAAAGGCTCAAAAATACTCAAAAAGACAGGATCGAAGACGCGTTTCTTGTTTCAAATAATCCGAAGACTACGAAAAAAGGGCACAACCTCGTCCTTTCATCTTTAGAATTATCTTTATTGTATTATAATACCTTGTGATATTAGAGACCTGATAGTCGCATACAGGATATGTTAAACATATTAGAGGCTTAACTTTGCCCGGTTTGGTTATAAATTTATAACAAATAATATATTCAAGACATCAAAGGTGACGTCACAATGAGATTAAGTGGTAAATAAAATTGGTTAAATAAGCTGAACTCAGATGAATACGTACGTGAAAGAAGGCATTTATAGACTATTCGCCTAGACATAATGTGTTTTTTTTAATTCGTCGTATAGGACGTACGACGTAAGCATTAACATGGCACCTGGTTTGCCAAAAGTGACAATAACAAATCTCAAATAAAATCCGATAACTAAGAAACTCAGACGAAGGCAAACGTGCAACAGTCACAGTGTTGCGGATTCTGCTGGTCTCGAAGAAAGGTCTCGTGCGGGGATACTAGAAGATGCTTTTCGCGCCAGGTACCATGTTAATTCGCACGAGTTAATTAATGATTCAAATGGTACATTGGGTTATTTACCAATTCTAGTCCTTGTTCTATCTGCAGACAGTCAAATAGGGATAGAAGTCTAAGTTAGAGCATTTTTAGCACTTTTAAAGTTATCAAAGAAGTCGCTACCTGTCCACATTTAACTTAAAGGTTAGGAGGTCAGGCTGCTATCGTTTTATTTATGGTATAGATAAAAGCGATTTCAGCCTGATTTAGATAGCAGACAAGCACACGATCCACCTGATAGGAAGCGGGTTAACATGTCCTATGCAACACTATAGGCATCACACTTCAAATGCCCTTTTTGAAGAACTCGATATTGTTGTCGCTTGGAAAACCACAGCAGAGGATCGTTCCACAGCTTAAGTTTGGGCGGAATGAAGTTCATTCCAAACCTCATAGTGCGCACTTTTGTCCCTGAAGGGGTAAGCAGAGGTGCTAGCACCCACATTTCGCTAGTTTATGTTTAGGTCCCAATGTAATAGGTGGCGAGCCTATTGCCATTAACCGGACACTTATAAATCTGCGATAAATACACACATAACTTCGAAAAGCATCGAAAAGTCATTGGTGTGTGCCATGATAAAACCTGGGATCGAACCCGAGACCTCGTCTCAGCAGTCCATTACCCATAACACTAGGCTACCGCGGTTAATAGTTTTCATTATAATAGTATTGGCAAGATTATTTGTCCACGGGATAAACAGTACTTACAATACAGTATAAACTTTGAACGCGGAAAATGTATCGGAGGATGCTTGCTGACCCCAAAGGAATTCTAGCCGTAGGGTATGCAAAAAAGAGGTAATGGTACCATAAAATTGTGACTGAATCTCCTCAACAAAAGCTTGATTAACAATTTCAATAAAACGAATGATGGCGCTCGACGTATAATATGATGTTAGGTCACAGTGTAACTTTAACAGTAAAACAACTCTGCAATTCTCATAAAGTTCTAATTTTATTGTTGGCAATCAGAACTAATGTGTCTTATTACTTCAAGCAAGTGATGTATTTGACTCTGAAAAGGCGACGCGAAGGCTAAATTATTCATATAAAAAAGCAACAATGTTTCTAAACACAAAGATTAAAAAACCTACAATGGTTAAAAAGTAATTGAAAAAGGATAAAATAATTTTAAAAAATACATTAAATGTACAATTCTTTTTGATTCCAGTGTTGTCGTGTCGGGGGTCCTTAGATCGTTCCGATAACATGTGGGAATGCTTTACCTGTTAAGGGACCCCAACTGAATTATTTCGTAGTTCTTAAACCTTGAAATTTTGAAAATTAACAGATCAAAACTTTGTCCCAATGGGGACTTCGTGCCCATTTACAGTAACCTTTATTCTTATCACCATAGTTAAAAACTATTTAAATCAATTAGCCTATTGCAGTCTACTGCTGGACATATATATGCCTCTTTCAATGTGCGCCATTGCTCCTGATCCTCCGCCCTCCGCATCCATATCCGCATCCGCATCCGCATCCGCATCAGCATTTTAAATCACCAGTTGCTTATTTTATAGCATCTACTGATAGTTCTTTAAATCCCTAACATGTTCTGTACAATCTGTATACACATATTTGAGCTAACAACAAAGATCAAGAAGAATGCAAAGAATCTTCTAATTAAAGTACAATTTAACTTAGAAAGCCTTTTGAATGATGCGAAACTTATGTTACAAGTAGATACGCTACATTTCCGCCAGTAATTAATCATGTAGACAAGAAACAAAACTTTTAAGATTCCACTTCAATAAACTATGGGAATTTCTGTGTTAGATAAACATAGCGTGTATGCATACTTTTCATCCGAGCGCCAAAAATTCACGTAAGTACCTATGTGGAAAATCTTTAAGAAATAATCTATAACTACGTATATTATAATTATAATTGTTAAATGGTACATTGAAGAAATTTGTAAGAAATACTTTGGATATTATATTAATCGATACTGAACAGGACTTTATTACTCTTGTCCGTTTGTCGTGTTTGAAAAATTTATGATAGGGGGCTTATTTGTTTGAAAGATCTTGATCTGATTTTAAATATTACGTTTGTTTCATCGCAAGCGGTTCAGTAGAACCAAAGATATGAACTAAAGTCGTTTTAACCAACATCTGTGCGAGCCGCGGGCGGAAAGCTAGTAAGAAACAAAAACCTCCAGTGAGAGTTGAACTCGCGTACGAACGGTTCCATACCATCATTTTTTAGTATTTGTTGTTATAGTGACAACATCACCTGTGAAATTGTTCACTTTTTTTTACGTGCGCAAAATCCCCACGGATACCGGAGCCGGTGGCAGAGGTTATGTCGGACTCGAACCGACCAAAACGCACGCCCCCTATGGGTCGTTTTTGGTTGCCGAAGGTGAGGTTGATACGCACATCCCTCACACCCCGGCCGACCCAGGGTCATCTCTCACGATCTGTCCCTCTAAACGATGTGGGGACTACAGAGTCCCCAACTCGTCCCCGGAAATGGGGAGGCGCGCGAGGCGCGCCACTGCCGTAGCCTGCTTCTGCCAGGGTGACAGGCGGGTGAAATTGTCCACTGTCTACCTATCACGGTTCTCGACAGACAGATAGACGGACAGCGTAGTAATAGTAATACATAAGGAGGTAAACGAGATTGGCGATCGGTTGAGGAATATGTGACGCACATTGGTCTACGTTGGCCCAACAAGTACAGCCAACATCATAGATTATCCTACTAAAATCTTTGAGGATGCCGTAAGGCGAAACCGGTCAGGTGTAATAATAAAAAATACTGTGGCAAAAGATCAAGTATATTTCAATATGTGTAACGACAAGTTTTTTTTTATACCACTTGGTTGACAGACAAGCACACGGCCCACCTGATGGGAAGTAGTTACCGTGGTCTATGGACGTGTGCAACACCAAGGGAGTCGCACTCGCGCTACCAACCCTGTAAGCACAGAGTTTCTGAGCCGTCAGTGTAAAAGACAAAGCAGGACAAGCTTTTAGTCTTCCCACTGACAGCACAAAAACTCTCCAGTGAGCTCTGGCCACCCTACTCACCGCCGGGTTCCACCAAATACCATCAATTGTCAGTAAAAATAGATTATACTATATTTCTCACTCTGTGGTAGGTACAAAACGGTTGGTGAAAATGAATAAGGATGTAAAACATATAAACAATACGACTTGACGCGGTTTACGACAACTCCGACGTTTACTATCACAGTTCAATCTGTGACACATGTACATGTTACGTGATATTCCGTTATTCTTGATATTATACAGAGTGTATTTTTGAAACGGGGCAGTAAGGGCAAGTACCTTAACCGTTGCAGTTACAGCAAAACGTTCTTAGAAGACCTTCCCTAACTTTTTGACATATTTTGAACTGCTTTCACAGATTTTGTAAAAAACTTACAGTTGGCAAAAAAAAATGCAAAAAGTCCAAAATTTTTTTTTTATGCCAATCGAATCTATTTCATGTGGGGATAACTCACTAAGGGGAAACTCTATGAGACCATTTTAGCTTTCAGTACTAGGAAAGACAGAAATCGCCAAAAACGTTTCCCATACATTTCGGCAACAGAAACAAATTTCTACGATGGTCTAACTTTTTGTTATGGCCAGGAAGTGGGTAGAATTGACTGTAAAGTAAATAAAAAGAATTTTTACCCTCAAATTTCGAATTTTATTCGAAAATCTGTGTGTTATACTTAGTTTCAGCTGAGAAACTTCGTATGAGTTATTAATTAAGGATTTTCGCTAAAATGTCTTCTAATCGTGAAAAAATTGACTTATTAGAAGCGTATTTTGTCAATAATCGAAATGCGGGAGCTGCATTAGTGTGGTACCGCAATAAGTATCCGTTGCGGCATGTGCCAACAAGAAAGGTTATTACAAATCTTTAGAAAAACCTGGAATTGTAGGGTTCTTTCAAAAGAAAGCGGTAGCCTCGTGTGGACATGGACACGGAGATTGCGGTTCTGACTTATGTCGAAGCATATCCAGAGGTATCGTCCAGGCAAGTCGCCCTTGAAGTAGGTGTATCCCACTCCCTTGTGATAAAGATATGGAAGAAATACGGCTACAAGTGCTATCGATATGGGCGCATAGTTCAAGTGTTACATCCGGGTGATGATGTTCGAAGGCTTACTTTTTGCAGATGGCTAAGAGGAAAAATAAGCAGAGATCATGAATTTTTAAATTACATACTGTGGTCAGACGAAACGAATTTTTCCAATAACGGTATGTACAACAGAAAAAATCCCCACTATTGGTCCAAAGAAAATCCACTAAGAGTTACGGCAAGTCATAATCAGGTTCGCTTCTCATTCAACTGTTGGTGTGGTATAATGTCCAATCGAGTCATAATGGTGGAATTTTATGAAGGGAAACTGAATTCTGCCATGTATAATGAAGTCATTTTACACCATCTTGAAAACGAGATGGACGAATGGCCCCTGTCGGAATTGCGAAAAGTTCATTTTCAACAAGATGGTGCTCCGCCACATAACAGTCACCTTTAACGTTCCAATTTGAGCCGCTTATTCGGTACACAGTGGATAGGTACACATGGTCCAACACAGTGGCCACCTCGTAGCCCCGATCTAACACCACTTGATTTTTTTTTTATGGGGCTTCGTGAAAAACGAGGTTTATAAGACGACGTACGCCAGTGTTCAAGAGCTCAAGGATGCATTAATGATCATTTTACGTAATATTCATCCCAGAACATTATTAGCCGCCATTCGTTCAGTGCAAAAAAGGATAGACTTATGTATTCGTGAAAATGGAAATCATTTTGAGCAATTTATTTCATAAACCAATTTCTTAAATGTTTAAATGATTTTTTTTATTTAAAAAAGATCAAAATTTTACCTGACCTATGAGTTTCGAGTTGATTTATCATACCTATTTCCGTACGAAATGTATGGGAAACGTTTTTGGCGATTTCTGTCTTTTCTAGTACTGAAAGCTAAAATGGTCCCATAGAGTTTTTTGATCCCCACATGAAATAGAATCGATTGGCATAAAAAAAAAAATTTGAACTTTTTGCATTTTTTTTGCTAACTGTAATAGTTAGATATTACATGATAGTTTCGATAGTACGAAGTTACTGTCGTAATCGTTGTTTGTACAAAATTTACATACTGTAAGACCTACCCTAAGTCCCCACACACCCGAGGAGAGGGCCAGATCGTGAGAGATTGCCCTGGGTCGGCCGGGGTGCGAGAGATATGCATGTCAACCTCAATTTCGGCAACCAAAACGTACCTTACCTAAACGTAACCTCCGTGGCGTAGCGGTAAAGCATTCGACTGCTATGCAGGGGGCGCGGGTTCGATTCCCGCTCAGTGCAAATATTTGTATGCATGAATATGTATATTTGCATTGGTCTGGGTGTTTCTATGTATAATATGTATGTATTTACAAAAAAAAAAAAGTATCTAAGTATGTTTATCCGCATTCTAGATTCCATAACACAAGCTAGTTAAGCTATGCTTACCATGGGTCTAGATAGCGTGGTGTAGAATGTCGTGGAATATTTATTTATTATTTATTTATTATTAAAACGACCCACAGGTGGCGTGCGTTTTAGTCGATTCGAGTCCGACATAACCTCTCCCACCGGCTCCGGTGGAGGGTATCCGTGGGGATTTTGCGCACTTAAAATAAAACCCTACCTACCTTACCTACCTACCTACCTAGCCTACCTACCTTCCCAACGGAGAGAGCGTTTCAAACGGCAGAACTCTGAAGTACAGTCAGCTTCATGTCCGTCAGATGGCGCTGTAACGAACGGGTCAAGTTTTATAGGCTCCGTAATAAAAAGTGTTTAAAAATCAGAAATAAACTTTATTAAAGTCAACAAGTGTACAAATAGGTAGTTACACAAATAATCAGTATAGACTAACGTTTTACAAGTGCTGTGTTTGCTATATAGTATAAAATAGACATAGGCGTTTACTGTGGACTTGTGTTGAGGTACATTACAGCTTGGTGTGAAACTTTATACAGTTGTGTTGGTTACGATCTTGCAGTGTTTTTGTGTATGGAAAAATCATTGTGCGACATCCATTCAGCATAGTGCAGTGTTACGAAACAATAATTAGAAAATCTCGTGTATATTTACTGATCGTGTGGGTGTTGTTGTACCATATTCAAGTACACCTACCCGTAGTCAGCTGGCGAACAGCTGAGCCGAGATCTACGGACGTAGCGACATCTAGTTGTTTGGGGTCGTACTGCTAATCTAGGCACTGAGCTTCGATCAACGCGATCAACACAATAATTATGAACTGCAAGGCTTGTGGCCGTTATATGAATAAGGATGGCGCTGCTTGTGCCACTTGCCCTAATTCATACCATTACCAATGTGTGGGAGGGGCTAGGACGGCTAGGCAACCTAACTGGTCGTGCCCGGAGTGCTTAAAAAATAAACCACGGGACAACCGTTCGGACACTCCTGTAAAGAATATTTCAGAGACAGGACCATCACCGGGTACGACTGAGAACACGATGCCTAAGGAATCTCTAGACGCCACCACTAATGTTGATTACAGTGACGGTGGTCTGGTCGTTTTGGCGAGGGAGATACGGCTTTTCCGGGAGCAAATGGCCCACATGCAGAACGAACTGGAGTTGCTGCGCCAGGATGTACAGGGGATACGGGAAACCCTCATCAGGAATTCCTCACGTCTTGACACATTAGAGGACAGAGTGAGCCTACTGGAGGGCAAGATCGGGAAGGAGACGGATACTCCGGGACGTCTTGAATGCGTAGTGCGGGAGCTTAAGTCTGAGCTCAATGAGCGGGATCAGCTGTTACTGGCCAATGATTTGGAGATAGCGAATCTTCCGGAAAGCAGGGGTGAGAACCCGCTGCATGTGGTCACCGTGATTGCTGCCAAGTTGGGTGCGGCCTTGGATGAGCGGGATATCGTATGCGCTGAGAGGGTGGGTCCGAAGGTACCGCGAGGTAGTGGTCGCGGGAATGTGACGCCTGGGCGCCCACGCCCTCTCGTGGTAAGGCTGACACGCCGATCAGTGCGTGACGACCTACTCAAAAATATGCGTGTGCGACGCGGGGCAAATACTGCGGACTTCGGACTAGGTGAGACCCCTGTACCATTCTACATGAACGAGCGTCTGACTAGATACAACCGGCAGCTTTTGTTTAAGGTACGCGAAGTGCGTAAAAGGCTGAAGTGGAAATTTGTCTGGATCAGGAATGGGCGTATTCTTGTGAGGCAGGATGAAGGCAGGCCCACTTTTACCATACAAAGTGAAGCCGACATAGGACGGGTGTTTGGTGCGGGAGTCAGCTTGACCCATCAGGCTTCTGAAGAGTTGCGGGTGGTGCAGGATGAGGGCAGGCCCACTCTCGCCATACAAGGTGTAGCCGATACGGGGCGGGTTTTTGGCGTTGGACACAGTTCAACCAGTTAGGTTTCAGAAGCATTGTTTGTGTTTATGTACATCTGTATTTAGTTGTGCGAGCTTTACTGGGTAGTGGAACGGGTGACATAGTAATTCAGTGTTGTTTTGTATCACTTGAGACACTGCTTATAGTGTTACTTGAAATGCTGCCTATAGTACTTTGTACTGTGTATCGCTCTTGTTTGGTATTAATCACATTTAATAATTATATAATATACTGTGGCAACCATAGTCTGTTAAACATCTGTAGCGCGCAGTTGCGTTTACTAAAATGTAATTATAACGTAAACAAATGGTCTCGAGTCGTGCGAGATGTACCTGCGAGCCCGCTTCGTCGTCGTCGGTGGGGAGTGTGTGTATTGATGAGCCATATTGTGCGGCAGCCGAGCTATACTATCCTTATCTATGTATCGTTGTGTTGTTTGTATTCGCGGCTCCCGTTGGCACCGGTTTTGTGTATGTTTTTTACTGCGAATTTAGAATCAGTTATATTTGTGTGTGTGTCATTAACATTATGCATTTTTATGTACGTAAACTATGAGTATATGTGTGAATATCTGAACTGTATAAATGTGGGTATTAAAGGTAGTCTTTACGGTGGAATTCGCAATGACTAGCAAATTCTTTAGCGTCGGATTGTTTAACCCGGGATCTTTGGGTACAAACCACACCAATATTTTGGCGACAATAGATCGGCATCAGGTGGACCTACTGGCTATAAATGAGACATGGCTTAAGCGGGGGGAAGAAGGTCGCGCACCATTCGCGCCGGAATACCGGTTGCGGCATACCCCACGTCCCGACGGGATCGCTAGCAAAGGTGGGGGGGTTGGTTTTTATTGCAGGAACGGCCTGCATGTAAAGGTCTGTGTCCACCCTATGCACCCGACAGTCGAACAGATGTGGGTCAAGGTTAAGGTAAATCACAATAAAATTATAGTGGGCACGGGCTACAATCCTCCTACGGGTAACGTGCGACAGTTTCTGGATGCAATGACGGACTCCATAGGTTCCTTTTCTGACTACGACTTCATTGTTCTGCTGGGTGATTTTAATATCGATTTATTTAAGCCTACAGAGGCAGATGTTAAGCAATTTAATACATTTCTTCAATGCACGGGGTTAACCCAGTATGTACGAGACGCAACTCACTTCACTAGTCACAGTCAGACGCTGATCGACGTAGTCTGTACAAATGCGAGAGTGCGTAGTACGACCGTAGATTCTGTTGGGAAGTTAAACGGACATGCATTTATAGTATGTGAGATGTTGTTCCGCAAGCCAAGAATTCCACCTAAGGTAATAAATTATCGACCGTTATCTGATATTGATATAGATAGGTTCAGTGTGGACGTCGGCTCTTTTAAGTGGAACCATATAGTGGGCCTGGAGGATGTTGACGACATGGTGCAAGACTACACCAAACTGATAAATTATCTATTTGATTTACACGCTCCGATGAAAAGAAGAATTATAAAGGATCGACAAACCCCTTGGCTCACTAGCAATGTAAGGTTTATGATCGGCTTGAGGGATGCAGCACTGAAACGAGCTAGGACATCTAAACTTGAGTCTCATAAAATCTATTATAAAGAGCTGAAGAAACAAGTTGAGATAGCCGTGAATAGTGAAAAGAGGTGTTACTTTAGGCTCCAAATTGATAATAATATCAAGGATCCTAAAACGTTGTGGAAAAATATAAAAACCAATTTGAATCCACACAAGCCCCTGGATCTTCCCGCGCACCTGAATGACCCAAATACAATAAATCAGCATTTCTTAAATGTCCCTGGCGATGCAAACGTCCCACTATCTACACTTACTTTCTACGAATACAATAGGTTCAGTGACTTTACTTTCGGGCTGTCGACTGTTGACTCATCAGGGGTACTGAAAATATTAAAAGAGCTCAAATCAAATGCAGTGGGAGTCGACGGCATATCACTGAAAATGATACTTATGTTAATACCGGAAACTCTAAATGTACTCACGGCCATCATGAATAAATCAATCTCGACTTCTAAATTTCCCACCAGCTGGAAAAATGCTATAATTAAGCCCATTCCTAAAAATAATGAGATACTCGGTTATAAGGATCTACGTCCAATTAGCATTCTACCATGTTTATCAAAAATTTTAGAGAAGGTGGTTGCATCACAGCTTAGGCACTACATGGAAACGCGAGTCATTTTACCAGATGTGCAGTCGGGCTTTAGGAAGAATCGTGGCACGGTTACAGCCATGTTGGACGTTACGGACAATATTCTTGCAGCTCGGGACCAGGGCAAAGCAACGGTTTTAGTCCTGTTGGACTTCTCTAGGGCTTTTGACGGGCTCCACGTTTCTCTTTTGCTTTCTAAATTGGCTTATTATGGGTTTGACAGTAAAACGGTGCAGTGGTTTCATTCCTATCTAAATGGCCGGCACAGTATGTGGAGACACAAAACAGTGATGGATCTGCACTGCATTCAACGTTGGCAACAGTGGGTAGGGGTGTGCCGCAGGGGTCTGTTTTGGGACCCCTGCTGTTCATACTCTATACTGCGGACATAGCTCAAGTCATAAAGCACTGTAGATTTCACATATACGCGGATGACGTCCAGATTTATTTCTCTTTTGCTGCTAATGAAACTCAGGAAGCCGTGGCAAAGGTAAATGAGGACTTAAGCAGTATATGTCGATGGGCCCGTCAAAATACACTCGTGTTGAATGGGAATAAGTCCAAGTACCTAATACTTGGCTCACCAAGTCAAATTTCTCATATCAATAATTTAAGTCCCATAATACATGTCGATAACACTTCTATTGAGCGAGTATATGAAGCAAGGAACTTGGGCTTGCTGATGGATGACACTATGAGGTTCGAACGGCATATTGCGGATTGCGTGAGGAGCTGTTTTTATAGGCTAAAGCTACTTTATAGAATACGTAGCTTCCTCAGTATTGAGCTGCGTGAGAGGCTGGTTGACACTCTGGTACTGTCCAAATTTAACTACATGGACGTGGTCTATGGCCCACGATTACTAGCAAAAACGGCCAATCTAGTCCAAAGGGTGCAAAATGCATGCGCGCGCTTCTGTTATAATATACCACCTAGAAGCCACGTGACGCCATATCTCAACATTAACAATAAGCTGAAAATGAAGTTTAGGAGGGAATTACATCTGGCAACACTTCTTTTTGGTGTTGTTAAGACAGGAAAACCCTTATACCTATACTCTAAACTTAAGTGGCTCAATGAAAATAGCAGGTATTTGACAAGAGGGTCGCGTATAAACCTACATGTACCAAAACACAGAACTGCGGCTTTTCAGGGCAGTTTCAGATATCGGGCTAGTAAGATATGGAATGATATTCCCCCGCCTCTTAGAAGGCTATCAGGTGTACATGGCTTCCGAGTTGGGTACAGAAATGTCCTACTTATTGCCCAAAAATCAATTCCGTAATTAGACTCTTTACTGCTCGTTTTGGATTATGGCTATCTGAATCGTTGTTATTATTATTTTAACCGTAAAATTGAGCCTGTGAAGCCGTGAGCCGTAAAATTAACCATTGCTAAATATGTACTTATATTTATAGGAATATAATGACTAAATGAAATAATTTCACACGTATAGACATAAAATTGTAAGGTAGGTAAATCAATATATAATAATAATATTAAAAATGTAATATTTAAAATTACACTATAAAGATATCTAAAAATTGGGTGGATGTGCTGGTTATATGATGTATGATGATACACCCAACATGATCTGAACTTATACGTTTTTATGTCAGTGGGCATACCTAGGTACTTCTTGTGTGCATAATGTCTACGAGAGTGATATATACTAATTAATCAATGTAGGTACAGCAAGTTACCTGACTGGGCTGGGCTACGGTTGAAAATCAGCGCTGCAGATTGTACCCAATCTGTAGCACATAGCTGAACTGTAGCCATTTAGACACACACTCCACACCGGCCGACATGAAAATGACACACCTGTTATGTAAAGTGTAGGTTGTTATATGTAAAGTTATGCATAACGTCGCAGAGGCCGCTTGGGTTCTGACGTCTCGTACTGGCATTTTTTCCTTCCTTGTCATGCTGCTTGTGTGGAGCCGCGTCGCTGGGCACTCGGCGGTTTCGTGGCCTAAAATGAAATTTGCAATTAAGTAAAAAATAGGTACTGACCGTATAAACGGAAAAAAACATAATGGAAACGACACTCACCTCCATGGAATGGCCATTAGACTTGCTGATGTGACCGGCGCCGAGGTTTCACTGTATGGCTGGCGACAGGTGTGGGGGATGTAGGTGCAAGTATTGTTGTGGCTGGGCCAGCGATTCCGTGAACTTGGGAGTGCTTACACCGATCGTCACTTCGTATTTGTTAAATCTTGCCCAATTCACGGGTCGTTGGTTCATCTGGGTGTACCTATACCTGTCGGACGCCGTCTGCCTGCGCCCGCGGTGGCTCGATTTGTAATTTGTGGCGCGTGCGTCCCGTGGGTTGAATCGGGCGACACTGATCGACCCGCGCGGGCTGCTCGCTCGCGTTACACAATTCCTACATAAATTATGAGTCATGGCGGTGCGCATCGAACTGCATGCGAGCGTTTGATTGTTGTTTTTGTTATTTTTTGTTTGTTTTACTTAATAATTATGTATTTTATTATGCTTGTTTAGTATTTAATGTTATTGATTTTATGTCGTATTTTGTGAGTGTGTGTATCTAATAAACGCGTTTTCTTTCTTTCTTTCTTTCTTTCTTCAGATAAAGTATTCAAAATGATACTAATGCCTTGGTATTCCCCTCTTCCTGTTGACTGATTGTTCTGATATTTGGTACACACCTTTAGTTTAAACAAAAATACAATTTAATTAAAATAAAACAGTTTGGTACTAACATGATCAGACCAGAAGATAAGACGGAAATATATACGAGTATATAGGAAGATTTGGATGATTTCAGGCGAGGTTTTGTGACTCAGTGGTCAGAGCATTCACCCTGTAAGGGAAAGATCGCGGGTTCGAATCCCATCTGAACTGATTTTTTTTCCTATCTTAACTGTTTGAATAGTTAGCATACTAAATGCTTTAAAACTTCGTTCGATCTCGAATACTTTACTAGTCAAGATCAATGTGATGGTGACTGTACACGCTAGAAACTTAGATACGCGAACGGTGCAGAATATCCGATCAAGAACCAAGCTGTTCGGAGATTCTTTTCTTTGTCGCACCATTAAGGCCTGGAATTCATTACCAGCTCACGTGTTTCCTTCTTCCTACAGTCCCGGGTCCTTTAAGCGGGGCGTGAAAAAGCATATGACGAGGCCGTCAAGCTGAATGCCACCATTATAACATTACTTAGTGTCTTTAAAGGTGACCCTCTTTCCTGAGACTTTGCCTTTAGATTACCATCAGGCGAGTTGAAGCCAAATTGGCATGTCCTCGATAAAAAAAACTCTCCAGTGAGCTCTGGCTGCTCTACTCTCCGCTGGGAACACAACACGAGGTTATTATGGTAACCACCACGAGGTTAAATGGTTAACTGTAGGGTGGAGTTACTTCCCCAGAGCTTCCTTCTTTCTTCTTCTTACAGTCCCGGCTCCTTTAACCGGATCCTTGGGGTGAACACCCTGAGATAACCCACTCGAAAGAGGGTCGACCGAGGTGCGAGATATATGTCTCAGCCAATCTCACCTCTGACTACATACAGCCCACACACGGCGTGCGTTTTAGTCGATTCAAGTCTGGCGACGGGGGGTATTTTGCGCCTGATAAAAAAAAGGGTCCTTTAAGCGAAGCATGAAAAAGTATTTGGCGGTGTTATTAAACTGTGTGGTGACCTATATAAAAAAGCACACTAAAATTTGCATTTAGTAGGTATCGAATCAGCGACGTAGCAGTCGAACGTCAAGCCACATTGGTCATTGAAAATTTTTCGAATATTTTTATAAAACTAATGTAATCGCGACATAATACGATAAATAAAATACATTTTATTTTCGGTACGTAACTGTCAACGCATTTCAGTCCCAAGCAATTGAGAGCAAAGTATCTGACTGAATCGTCCCTCAGACTTTAATTAAGCCCTTTTATGACCGACTGGTGGATTCAATCTAAGGGACAAGCCTGTGTTTTTGGGTTACAGATTGCGATCAGTGTCGTCCCTTTATAGATTGAAAGGTGATTTGGTAGATAAGGAAGTGGTCATCTGTGAAGGTTGAATAAGGTTAGGCGAATCGATAAATACCTTATGTGAGATATATTATATCTGCTAATAATATAGAAGGATAAAATAAACTATTATACCAGTACTTTCGTTCGTTTTTACGTTGCCTCGTTTAATGACAGACCATCCACGAGATACACAAACCAACCACAGATAATGTCCACTAATACATTCCTCCCTCTTATTCTTTGTAATTTACTGAGATTCTCTTCCGCAAAGTAGGGGCTCGGAAGTATTCGTTCCTACTGTACTGCCGTATCATAAAGTCTTCGAACTCTTTACCAGCATACGTGTTTTCTTCATACTACAGTCAGGACAAGGGTTCCTTAGACGAAGCATGGAAAAGCGCATCTGAAAACGCCATCAAACCGAGAGTCACCATTGTAAAATAATAATAATAATAATACTCTTTATTGCACACCAAACATAAGATACATACAATAGATACATACATTTTAGATAGTTGTACAATGGGCGGTCTTATCGCTGTCTGTGATCTCTTCCAGACAACCAGTGTATGGACTATACTGCCTGGTGTATTAATGGTGACCCTCTTTTTTGAGACTTTCAGCTTTCAGGTAAGGTATATTCAGGTATAAAGTATGTTATATTTTTAATTATTTTGAAATTTTTTTCGTCTGTAAAATCTTTATTAAATAAATAAATTGATAACTCGATAGACTTCATTTTCTGAAAGAATAAATGAAAAAAAAAATCTATTTATTTAATTTTTATGCACAAATATCAAAAGTGTACTAAGGTGGAATTAATGCCATGGGCATTTTCTACCAGGGTTAGTAAGAGTAAGACCGCGGTAGCCTAGTGGTATGGGTAATGGACTGCTGAGACGAGGTCTTGGGTTCGATCCCAGGTTTTACCATGGCACCCACCAATGACTTTTCGAAGTTATGTGTGTATTTATATAAGTTTATATAAGTGCCCGGTTAATGACAATTGGGACCTAAAAATAAATTAGCGAAATGTGTGTGGGTGGCATGAGTTTATGTTATGTTAGTAAGGTTGACAGTTTGACACCTTAGGGTAATGGTCTATGCTATATTCGTGGAATAGTCAGATAACGTTAACATAACACTTATCTCACCATCGCCATCGTGATGTTATTAAATACACCTGGAATATTTTCTCTCGTAGAACATTTTCCACGAAATCTACAAAATGATATCAAGTTCCCGCGATAAGAAACCCTCAAAGGAGTAAAGAAAAGAATCGAAATTAAAACGCAATGATGGATCCAATGGCAAAAGGAAGACCGAGTAATATTCAAATGTTTTGAATTCTCGTAAACAGGAGGGCTACCATCGAACAACCAAAACTTACCTACGTATCCGCACAAAACACGAACGAATTATTTCTTTAACTATTTTTTTTTTCAAATTAGGTACAATCAACAATAATTCGAAATTGACTAGCAAAGTACTTACTAGCAAAGTGTTTTGATATTCAAGATCGATCTGATGCTGACTGTACTAGTTGTCATTTCGGCCTTTTTCCAGTAGGGTTTAAACTAAACTGAAAGTCCACAAATCGTCTTTGAATCCGATTTCGGGATGAAATGTGTTACATGGAACCGACTACCCGAAACTTCGATGTCTGATGTTTCATAATAGACTTACATACACATAAAGTCGTAATATTTAACTTTTTATTTTTTCTGTTGTATAGGCGTCAGAAAACTTCTTGAGTCGTCAGATTATTCTAATATTATAAAAATGAAAGTTTATAAAAATGTTTGGATGTTTATTGCTAGACGGACTCTGTGGCATAGCGGCATAAAGTTCGACTGCTACGCAGGAGGCACGGGTTCAATTCCCGCGAAGTGCAAATATTTAACATAACATAAACTCACGCTTATATCCCCGAAGGGGTAGACAGAGGTGCTAGCACCAACATTTTGCCAGTTTATGTTTAGGTCCCAATGTAATAGGTGGCGAGCGAGATTGACATTAACCGGGCACTTATAACCCTGCGATAAATACACACATAACTTAGAAAAGCATCGAAAAGTATTTCTATGCATGAATATGTACATTTGCGTAGGTCTGGGTGTTTCTATATATGATATGTATGTTTTTAAAAAAAAAAGTATCTATCCGCATTCTAGATTCCCTAACACAAGCTAGATAAGCTATGCTTACCACGGGTCTAGATAGCGTTGTGTAAAATGTTGCGGAATATTTATTTATTTATTAATAATATTCCTCAATCACACTGAAACGGCTGCAGTGAATCTGACTGAACTTGCCGAGAGAGGTTATGTCGGACTAGAACTGACTAAAACGCAGAGCGCCTGTGGGTCAGTGAGGTTGACAGGCATATCCCTCGCACTCCGGCCGACACAGGGCCATCTCTCTTTATCTGGCCCTCGTTGGATGTGAGAACCATATAGTCCCCAACCCGTCCTCAGAAACGGGGACCGTTTTCTACCCTCGAAATTCTATCCACACAACACAACACCATTCCATTTTTAATCTGACATACCTACACGTGATCGTTATAGAAACCTACATCTCATTTATAATCTTATTCATTTGCTTCTCATCCGCAATTTTAACAGAAAAAATAATCCAGCTAAAGCCACGAGGTCTTTAGAATGTCTGCGGCGACCGTTGTCAGCCTTATCTCTCGCCAACATCCCATTTTTAACGCAATTTTATTTTGTCCTAACTTCATTTTGGTTACGAGAGACGTTAAAGTTCAAACGCCCAAGTTGTATCTGTTTGTTGAGAACAATATAATTTTGTTTCAGAACTATCGCATCTGATATGTGTCTGGTTTCATAAAGAAATCAAACTTTGCACTTTAAGTTAAACCAAGAAATATGAGAAAAGTAACGTTAATTCTATGTGTATACTCTTATTTTCCGACTGCGGTTAAACCATAAAGAATGAATTTATGTTACATCATTTATCACCATTGTCCCTACACAGGCAATAGCACAGGTGAAAGGTGAAAGGTGAAAGGAAAAAAAAATATCAAAGAAAACTTTTCAAAAGACACAGAATGGCTCAGAATGGTCCTTAAAACTCTGCGGTCGTGTGCTCTTTGCACCGGTTTTATTTGCAGCGAACTTGTTAGGTGCATTACCTAATCGCGAGGAGATACTCTGGAACAACTTGCTTTTGCACTCCAGCGAAAACATTATCCGGTATTAAAAAAGATTGAAGTATTCTATTTTAGGAGGGCTTGTAATATTGACCATATGTGTTATAGTTGTAGAGAGTTCTACTGTTATAAAACGAACTTATTCTTTTGCTATGTCTGTCCTTTTGCTGTTTTTAATCGGGGTCGGCTCTTCTTATCCTTACTCTCCTGAAACGTCTGTTCTGGGTCGTCGTGGAGTCTACTTTCCACTACTTGATGTCTTTCCCTAAGCTGCCTCAGATGATATACCTACACATTCAGCGCTTTATCTAGAAACGAGACGCCCGCGGACCATTTGAGCATTCACATTTAATTGATGTGTACCTTATTTACCAGCTAAAACTGTTAACTAATAAAATGACATTCTAAATAAAAATAATATATAAATACTTTTAATTTTTTAGTAAATACATACATATTACACATAGAAATACCCAGACCAACGCAAATATTCATGTAAACAAATATTTGTACTGACTCAAAAACTCAAAAAGAATACCTTCAAAAATTAAAAAGTATAACGTGCTGGTTAGCGCCATTGAATATTATTAAAGGTTTATAGTCATAAACTTCTATAATCTAAGATTTCACAAAGGCAACAATGTTAATATCTATATTTATCAATATGTATATATTAAGTTAAAACCTCTTTAATTACTTACCTTTTCCGTATCTCTTTTTTAATCCGTCAGCTGTGAACATTTCAAATAAAAATGGGTATGTGTGATTGTGATTACCTAAGCCTAAAAAAATGTTTGAACATGTAAGTAACATTCATGTGTGTGTGTGAGAAATGGATTTAGTGTCCGTTAAGTTTATTTTAACAAAAATAATGATTTTATTGCATAATTTAAAAAAAATAGGCTAATGCATATGCATCAGTATCAAAATAAACGGGATATTTACCATGTTTCATTGTTTTGAGTTTCCGATATTACGTCTTTTCAAAAACAACCAGGAACAAGCCAAAACAAAATCGCGAGTGGATACAGTAAGCATCGTGTGTCGTGAACGTGATCGAGATCGGGTTCGAGTTTGTAGTGAGAGTGAAACTAGTGGTAGTGCAGATACGCGTTGTAAAAGAACTCGAAAGAGGGTAGTTCGATATAATTACTCCTAGAAAAATCTTTTTCTCTGTTCACCGCCACTACTCCAGTTCCTCCGTGCAGCTTGCAACAGCGCCGAAATATCGGAAACTCAAAACAATGAAACATGATAAATATCCCGTTTATTTTGATACTGATGTGAGTGACCATGATAGTTTAAATACCTATATAATGCATATGCACTTGCCTGACGTATATCCGGCAATATGCTAAATATCACCATCCTACGTGCCCGCAATTTTGTGCACAAGGATCTAAAATTTCCGCTGCACGTATTATATAGATATAATGTACCTATCTTTTGACTTTAGAACACTAAATAACATCACGCTATTGCCCCTCCGAGCTGAGTCATAAGAAAAAAGACGAAGACGATACAGGCTAGCCGGTTTATTTAGGATATTTAGCATAAGGGATAGAGCTGTTTAACATCAAACAAATATATACAGTCCAGACTCTGCCTTAAATGCATAGCTCGAGTCAACAATAGTGCCCGGAAAACGGCAATAGGCTCACCCCCTATTACGTGGGACCGAATACAATGATAAGTGAAATGTGGGTGTTAATTCACCTCTGCCTAACCCTTTGTAAATAAAGGCGTGATTATATGTATGTACATTTAACAACATATACATCACTACAAGGTGCGATAACACTGAGTACTATGGGTGAAGCCGTACGGCATAGCTAGTATCTCGAAATGTATCTAAAAGTGATAATATATCCCTCTTGGTACATTTTCAATACATTGAATGGTGTTCCCATTCAAATCGATGTTTTGAGGCAAATAATGTGCTCATTTATTCATTACAAATTCGGCTCTGTACTGCTCTATACGGGATTGCAACGCATTTGAGCGTACGTTCGTCTAAATAAAGTACAAACACAATAGGAACTGAGAATATAAATGGATGGATTATTTACTTAAACTATTTATCGCTCATGGTTTGAAATTACAACATAATAATGTAAAAGTAGTCACAGAAATTTGATCTTGAATTGATTGACATTGGGAGCCCATGTCCAGCAGTGGATTGCTGACTGCAATAGACTAATAGCTTGAAACAATACGCAAGGAAATTTTATTATTATTTGGAAACTGATTTCTGAACGTGGTTTCGTATGCGGCCGATAACATAACATAAACTCACGGCTATATCCCCGAAGGGGTGGCAGATGTGCTAGCACCCACATTTCGCCAGTTTATGTTTAGGTCCCAATGTAATAGGTGGCGAGTCTATTGCCATTAACCGGGCACTGATAAACCTGCGATAAATACACACATAACTTCGAAAACCATCGAAATGTCATTGGTGTGTGCCATGGTAAAACCTGGGATCGAACCCGAGACCTCGTCTCAGCAGTCCATTACCCATACCACTAGGCTACCGCGGTTATGGTGCCATAATTTACATATTTTTTTACAAATGTATTTGGGAGCTTTATGTCGTATTTTCTTATTTTCATATTAGCTGCTCCAGTTTAGAGATGTGTAAGTTAATCAAAATATCTCCGAGGAAAAATAAACATTTAGATCAAAGTAGCAGGGCATCAAAAGTAAATAGCTCCCAGCGGCAATAATGTATGGTACCGGCACACGACGCGATGAGACGATACAATTTGTACTCGAAATAGGAGATCCACCATTTTATCATCCAAAAAAACGTGCTTGAAATTTTTAACAACAGCCAACCGCTTGTTATAATTATAAAAATATTCCATTTATATATTTACTCAGGTTACGATACATCTGATGAAAAAAGGAAATACGTAATACGTAAATATAGAGATTTTATTAATAATTTTCAATGTACAAGCAAAAAATCGGAAAAAGGGACCTTTCTCCCCCTCCCCCACCGCCAGCTCGTGTCCTACCCTCGGGGACTTTTAGTATGTTCATCTGGATATCTTAGGGAATAACTGTACCAATTTTCAAAATTACATGAATTATTTGGTCTGATTGTCAATTTTCACGTTAATTTTCAAGTAGTATACTTATTTTTCGCAAGTTTTTATCTAGTCGGCCATTTAAGATGTATGCATACTTTATTGTACAAGCTAAGACCTTTACAAGATGTAGTTTAAGCTTATGGTAGCCTTAATTTTATATTTTTGAATCTATTCTATACTAATCTTATAAAGCTGAAGAGTTTGTTTGATTGTTTGAACGCGCTAATCTCAGGAATTACCTGTTCTAATTGAAAAAATATTTTCCTTTTTTATAGTACATTTCTCGATGGAGGCTATATAATATCACACTACTACGAAAGGGAGCGGAGCAGTGATCACAAATGTTAACAAATCCGGCAGATTTCCATACATTTATGGAAGTGGAAAATTTTATATTTTTGTATTCGAGTAAACTGAAACAGTAGTCTACACCGATTTCTATTACCATTAGAAAGATGCATTATCAGCGACTAACAAATGTTAATAAAAACAAATTTTAATATAAATCAAAATTGCCATTCATACTATATATTTACAATGAATAACTTAAGGGATATAGTAATTTATATATTGCAAATAAATTCAAGCAGAAAAGCCGATCAAGATCAGCCCATGTTATCTCTACCAACAAATTATGTCTCTCTATCTATATACAAATAAATTGTTTTATATTTAAAAACCTGTTGATTACTTTCGAATTATTGAAATAAAGCGTTCTATTCAAAAGATATTATCAAATTATAAATGTCCATCCAGAAGGCTTCCCACTTGTCCCTCTCACCAGAGGGCACAGTGTACCTTCCGGCGCCAAAGGACACCGTGATTCCCACTTTTGAGGAGGTCATCTTAAACAGTAGATGACCCAGGGTCAGCCAGAGAGCGCAGGATGCTCTAGCCAATCTTACACCCCGGCATCTTAAGACCCGAGACCCATGCGATTTTCATCATCTGAGGGAACATCTGCACGAAAGAAAAGTTGGAATGGAATCCCCATTCCACGCGGGTGGAGCTGCGGGCAACAGCTATACTAGCTGTTAAAAATATAGAACTGGAAGGACTAGGAAAAGGAAATAAAGAAAATGTATTAATTTTTTATATGATAAAATGATTCTTATTGAGTAAACCCTGCCCTGAGGTTAGTTAATAGTTGAGTTAAATGTGACTATAAAGCTGCTAAAACGTTTAACCATTCAAAATCTACCTCAGCTCGGCAGCAAAGAGGACATTTTTTTATACAACTTAGGTGGCAAATAAGCACTCGGTCCACCTGACGGAAAGTGGTTACCGTGGCCTATGGGCGAGTGCAACATGAAAGCGATGAACGTACAAATTAAAATTGCGTTACATGAAGTTATAACCATTATTTTGAAAAAATAATTAGCCTCGATCAGGTTTTAGAATGTATTTCTCAATCTTTTTTCTTCATGCGAAGCCATAATAATGCTGTAAGTAATCATGTGCGATAATTAATTCCAGAATTCCACGCCCGCATTATTTAGTTTGTCGTCTTGACAAATCTACAGACAGTGCTCAAAGATCAATGTCGTTCCTCAATAGGAAGCCATCAGCGTCTTGCGATAGTCAAACAATAGTGCGATTATCGATAATATGCCACGTCAATGGCGGCAACAACCTCGATGTCATTGTTCTCCTTAAAATGAATTATAAGTATAATACCTTGATCATTATATATAATATATAATAATATATTCTACAACATTCTACACAACGCTATCTAGACCCATGGTACGCATAGTTTTACTAGCTTGTGTTATGGAATCTAGAATACGGATAAACATACTTAAATACTTTTTTTTGTAAATACATACATATTATATATTGAAACACCCAGACCAATGCAAATAAGTCATGCATTAAAATATTTGCACTGAGCGGGGATCGAACCCGCGCTTCCTGTGTAGCAGTCGCGTTCACTACCACCACGCCACAGAGGCTGTCGAAATTATATATTCTATGATATTACCTAATATGTAGGTGTATAGATGTCTTGCTCTACCACTTAACATTGTGTCTGCTTTAATGATGTCTCCTCTTTTCAGGTATTTCAGCACTCCATAAACCTTTTGGCCTCTTTCAAAATCAACTGTTTGTATGGAAAAGAAATTTTGTTTATTTTGTTTATGGACACTTGTACTTACACACGTTATTTCGATCAGTATATAAAAACTGAGTTGTTGGCGGAATCGTTGGGATCGCCATAGAAGAAAAAAAATAGTCAGATGTCACAAAACAAATGAAGTAAGAAAACGAAGAACAATTATTTCCATGCGAATATCCCCACGGGTATCTCGAACTAAAAAAGACGCACGACTCCTCGTGTCTCAAATGACAGTGGTATAAGGTAACTTAGGTATAGTCCAATAAAGCATTTCTCTAGCACTCCAGCATGAAAGCTAAAACTCCGGTTCCAACGGCGTAGAGGATTTCCGAACATTTCTAATTTTCTACACAAGTATCATATTTTATGTTTTCAAAAAACCTTCTGCATAATGTTAGAACAGTTATAAAAAAGATGAATGAAGTTAAAGTCGTTATGGCGAAGTTGTGACAAAGGGAAACAGAAATTCATAAACCCTTCAGAATACCACGGCTATAATAACCTCGTGTTGTGTTCCCGGTGGTGAGTAGTGTAGCCAGAGCTCGCTGGAGAGTTTTTGTGCTGTCAGTGGGAAGACCAAGGGATTGTCCTGATTTTGTGTTCTGCACTGAGGGTACATAAAATCTCTGTTCTCACAGTGTCGGCAGCACGGATGTGACTCCACTGGTGTTACACACGTTCATAGGTCACGGTAACCACTTTCCATCAGGTGGGCCGTGTACTTGTCTGCCACCTAAGTTGAATAAAAAAATAGATTATTATATATCCTACTATTCGCACGTCATATAATGAGAAGGTACTGCAATATATAAGCAACACTTGCATCCAGTTTCGAGACGCTTGACACTTTGAAAGAGTCTTAGTGCGACTGAACAATGGTTCTGCACGTAGTCAAAGCCTGCTCGCAATGCCCCTTCAACTTTTACTCTATTTCTTTTGTGAGTCACATTCTCGGAATTTCCAATACAAAGTTTCGCCGCAATCGGATGAGTGGTTCAGAAATGCGTAGGAGAACATAAACGAAAAAAAATATAGTCATTGAAACTTCAGACGGTGTCAAACATTATAGTCAGTTCGTAAAACTTGTCGTAAAACATTTTTGTTTATATCCATTTAGAAAACTGATAGTTCTGTGAACAGTAGACCCAACCACATTTATCTAGTACTCTTAAACAAATCTGTTACCTATCCTTAAAAAAAGACAAATCGACGCATGATTTTTTTCTTAACAACTTTTGAGGAATCTTGTCCTTAACGTTTTAGTCGAAAATAATCAAGATTTGTTGATAAATAACACGACTCTAAACTTTTCCCGTTTTCTCCCCCATTTTCCCTCTCATCAAAATAAACTTTCGATAAAAGTTGAGCTTTAAATCAAAGAACATGGTGTGCCATGTTTGGATAAAATAGGTTAAGAAATGTTCCCTCTACACAGGATCTGACAAACATACTGAGATAGATACGGACAAAAGCAAAATCGGCCACCTCGTCGAAATGGAAACTCTCACTCGGTTTGCTCGCTCGATCAATTCTCAAAAACGAAATTATCCTCATCGGCATCCTCAAGGGTATTCTTAAAGGTTTTTATAATAATAAAAACCTTTAAGAATACCCTTTGAGAATACATTCTAATATATAGTTGGCAATACTGAAGTAGTCTATGAAACATCACAGAGCGTCGGAACTAACTATGTAATCTCCAGCAATCACACAAATAGACTTATCGAGAAATCAATAAGTACATTACCTTCGCAGTGGTTTAAGGGTTTTCCACATACAATTTCGGATATCAAAGGATTTGAAAAGAGATACAGATTCCGATCCCGCGGTCGTATTGCCCTTGAACTAGCAACATTAAGAAAAGGAAAGTGTACTCTCGCAAGGAACTGGAAACTATTTAGATACAGTTGTAGCTAAAATTCTTGAGAAAGGTCCAGAATCGAGACCTAATGTTGACGCTGAATATAGACTCTAGAATCAGCAGTGGACTTCCTGCCCTCTAGACAACATTGGCCAGCGTATTGTAGAATTGAATGACGAATATATGGGATTTGATATACGTTGCCGTTTGTCATAAACGTCAAATCCCATATATCCAAAGTATCGGTGGGGATTTTACGCACTTAAAAAACTGTCAAAAAGTTATCCTACAGACTAAGTTCCTTCAACCTTACAGCAGTTAATGTTAAAACAAATAAATTGTAATCCTTTTCAGTGCTTAGATCGTTTAACTTTACAACACCTAACTAGAACAAGTTGCTCTCTTTATAACAACTGCTTTCATGTAGTACCTACATAAATCCATATTAACCTCACTTAAAGTAGAAACAACGTTCTACACAATAAGCCTTAATACCGCTATTAAGTAAATATAAGAACATATTATATTACTCAGTCTATTATAAGTTGTTTAGAATATCTACCTCACCGTCAATCTATGTTAAAAGTTTAATGTAACTTCATTTTAATAAGCACAAGTTTATATATTGCTTGAAGTCTTGAGCGGAAAAGATGTTAAGACAGGGGTTCAGATAATTTGAAAAACTTTCACCATCACTTTAATCGAGGTCCCTCGAGTCCTCGAGAGATCCGACCCTGGCGTGTATAGCCAGTAGACTTGACTGTACATATATCAATCACTGCTGCAGGCTCTCCACATCGGTGTTGAGCCTGTACTGGTGATTGATAGTATACATAGATAGTAACTAAACCTTTCACACTCAATTTGTACTAACATATGTAGAATAAGAGAATTATGACTAACATAAAAAATGAGTCTGTGTTACTTAAATAAACAAACATTTATATATATATATTGCATCACCAATGTAAACAATTATGGAATGAATATGATGTCATTCCACTGATACAATAATATCTTCTTTGTGTATAATATCTTCAAGAACTTCCAACACAATAGTTGTGCATGATAATAGATACATCTTAGTTATAAAACAGTAGGCGAGAGATTTCAATAAAATATTGCAAAGGAAACAGATCTCTCTTATATATTTGGTAACCATACCAATGACTATGGTCATGCGAATTCGATTTTTGGGTTTATCGTGTTATTAAAATGAAATGAAATTAAAATTCTCTTCTTTTTAATTCAATTCAAAATCAATTATTAAAATTGTATTAAAATTTTATTAAAATTCATTTATTTCAGGCACTTATCATCCCATATACATAGGTTACACTAAAAGTTTCCGGAACTGGCCACTTACATAAACAATATTTAAAAATTTATTACAACAATTGAAAATAGAACTCTTTGGCTGTAGAATACAGTTTGTTTCATCTGACTGTCTTTTGTTTTTACCTTGTGGCGCCATTTAAAAAATTGTGTGTCTGCATCAACATGGATTTAACTCGGGAAAATTTTCGTAGTATGATTTTCTACGATTTTAAGTGTAATTTGACGGCTCAACAGAGCATCGCTCGGCTTGAAACAGCTTTTGGCGATGAAGCTCCATGCAAGACGACTGTTTATAGCTGGTTTGCAGAATTCAAGCGTGGTCGTATCAATCTCAGTGACGAATCTCGCGATGGTCGGCCGTCCACCGCTGTGACCAACAAAAACATCGATGCTGTGCGCCGTATGATTGAAACAGACAGGCATGTGACCTACCATGAAATTCGCGCATCCTTAGAAATAGGCATGAGTCAAATACAATCAATCCTACACAAACATTTGGGTGTGAGAAAGCTGTGCTCGCGGTGGATCCCACATAACTTGACCGAGGATCAAAAAACGGACCGCGTCACTTGATGCAGTGCCATGCTTACCAGATTCAACGAAGGTGCGTCAAATTTGGTGTGGGACATAGTAACAGGTGACGAAACATGGATTTATTGCTACAATCCCAAAACAAAGCAGCAATCGAGCGTATGGGTCTTTCAAGATGAGCCGAAACCAACCAAAGTGGCGCTCGTGAAAAGTGCATCTAAGCGGATGATTGCTTCTTTTTTTAATAAAACTGGACACGTGGCTACTGTTGCTTTAGAAAATCGTCGTACTGTGAATAGTGACTGGTACACGACCATTTGTTTGCCGGAAATTATTGACGAACTCCGTAAAAATAACCGTAAACGCCGTATCATCCTGCACCACGACAATGCTAGTTCTCACACGGCCAGACAGACAAACGACTTTTTGAAGGCGAAAAATGTAGAACTCATGAGTCATCCTGCATACAGTCCCGACCTGGCACCTTGTGACTTTTATCTGTTCCCAAAAATTAAGAACCAATTACGCGGCCAAAGACTTTCATCACCAGAAGAGGCTGTCGAGGAGTATGAAAAACACGTTTCAGAGGTCACCACAGAGGAGTGGCACAAAAGTTTTCAAAACTGGTTTGATCGAATGAAAAAGTGCATAGACGCCAAGGGAGATTATTTTGAAAAACAATAAATTAATTTTGTACCTTTAATAGTATTTTTTCATATTCATTCCGGAAACTTATAGTGCGCCCCACGTATTGCAAAATTATTAAGTCAATAACTTGTCATTTTATTTTATATCTTGGTATATCGTATAAATAGGTATCGTATCGACAGTAGGGATGTAAAAACAAGAGAAATCACCCTTTTCCCTCTTCACCTTCAAAGAATTGTCAAAAAAATATATGCGAATTTATAATGTTACCTAAATACCTTCTCTCGTAACACACAAATCAATATATTGGTTATAACGCCTTACTGGTGAAGTGTTTCTTTTAGGCAATGTCAGTCTTCATTAGTTTATTGTGCAAATGGTTTGGAGAAAAGCTGTATATATATGTAAGCGGCTAAACATGCTGTATTTATATTTACTTATATATGTAAGACCTTATGTTACCATGTTTATGAGCAAATAAATTATTATTATATTCTATTCTTCCTTCAATACATACATTATGTAGTTATATACAGCAGTACAGTATAGTCTTTTTATGTCATTTATAATATACTAACCGAAGGAAGACGATTTTTTTGTCTACCTTTTTACCGAACGATTGCCCGGGATACACTCCTGGGGGTGTGGGAGCCCATACGTTTGGTGGATCGCCTACCTCCGTCATCTACAGATAAAACACAAAAATAAACAGGTAGGACACGTCGGTATTTCCGCCCAATTGAGCAGTCCGCCTGGGGAAGTACCTCCGCCCTACAGAATACCGCGGCAATAAAAACTTCGTGTTGTGTTCCCAGTGGTGAGTAGGGTAGCCAGAGCTCACTGGAGAATTTGTGCTGTCAGTGGGATGACTAAAGGATTGTCCTGCTTTGTCCTGTACACAGACGGCACAGAGACTCTGTGCTTACAGGGTTGGCAGCGCGAGTGTGGCTTCTCTGGTGTTACACACGTCCATAGGCCACGGTAACCACTTTCCATCAGGTGGGCCGTGCGCTTGTCTGCCACCTAAGTGGTATAAAAAAAAACCATCCCTGCGCTTTGCCACACACCGTCAAATTGTTTGTAGGCTCATCATTTTCAGGCATTCTTCTTGAGGCGTGAAAAGATATCTATCAAGCTGGGAAAGAAAAAGCATCTGTTGAGGCTGGTAGGCTAGGGATCGCCATTTTAGGTATAGTATCTGAAATGGTGGACACTATTCTATGAACTGTACCCCAGCTAACTATCAGACAGGGTACAGTCAGCGTCAGAATGATCTTGCCTACAAAGTCTCAATGTTAATACCTATTATACAGAGCAATTTGAACTGTTTATTGATTTAAATTGTTTTATTGTCCTAACTAAAGGCGTGTACCACAAATCAGAACAAAACAGGAAGGGAGGAAAACGAAGGCATTAAGGATCATTTTGAATACTTTCTCCGTCAAGATCAATCTGACGCTGATTGTACAGCTCTGCAGATTGTAGTAATTTGACGTTCTAAATATAAAAAGAACCTATATAAACATAGTAAATGACCCTTTTGTTTCTTCATTTGGTCCCTGGAATTCGCAAAGTTTGTCGTAATAATCCTCACCACAAAAGTAGGGTACTAAGTAACGTTGAACGGAAAACTTGTGAAAGTTTTGTTACAGTATTGATATCCACAATCTTTTGATACAGGTACGCTGTAACCTTCTATATAAGTAAATCAATAGCAAATTAAATAATTCTGGTAGTTTTGTAGCGTATTTTCTAATCCTACTTCCTACTAATATGACAAATGTGGGAGTTTATGAATATTTTTTTTTACGTGCGCAAAATCCCCACGGATACCTCCCCACCGGAGCCGGTGGAGGAGGTTATGTCGGACTCGAACCGACTAAAACGCACGCCGCTTGTGGGTCGTTTTGGTTGCCGAAGGTGAGGTTGACAGGCATATCCCTCGCACCCCGGCCGACCCAGGGCCATCTCTCGCGATCTGGCCCTCGTCTCAGGTGTGGGGACTACAGAGTCCCCAACTCGAACCCGGAAACGGGGAGGCGCGCTAGACGCGCCACCGCCGCGGCTCGCTTCTGCCAGGGTGACAGGTGGCTCCACCTGTCACCCCCAGGCCGGCGCTCATGGGGGGCAATGTTGGTACGTTTGAATGTTTAGATGTTTTAAGATGCTCATTTGTTTGTTTTTAAATCATGCTCTAACGTCTGAATAGATTTGGCTCAAATTTGGTACAGGAGTAGAATATAGTCTAGAATATCTATTTTTTATAAAGGACAAGCCAAGTTGACTTCATCTCGCCTGGTGGTAAGCTCAGACAAAGTCTCAGGAAAGAGAGTCTTATAATTCTGGGAATACTTTTGCAGGGGTTGCGAGAATGGTATTGAAATTCCACGCTGGTGGCGCCGTCGGCATCAGCTAATATCTATATAAGGTAAGGCAACAAAGGTAACCTAAAAAGCTACAGTCTTCAAAAGTCATTCAAATATAATGATTTTGTCACCTATGGTCTAGGTTTCACATCAATTATCACACAGAACAATTATTTTTGTACTAACTTTTAAACTCTCGCGTTCCGTAATATACAATAATACTAACGAAAATTAATGCGATCACTGCGTAGGTACATAGGTACCTTTAATTTGCCTGATGTTTCGACCAGTGCCCCAAGCACGAAAAATATTCGAAATCGTAACGTAAATGTATCAAGAGAACGGAACATTGTGATTGGCCGGCTTCACACACACACACATGTTCACAGTAGGTAGGCGGCCAATCGCAACGCTACGTTTCCTCGACACGATTACGTTACGAATTCGAATATTTTTGGTGCTCGGGGCATAGGTTACGGCCGTATTCAGGCTGACTGGCTCAGTGGTGCAAGCCCAAAAATCAAGGGTATGAATGTACTTATACCACGATCGCGTTATTTCCCGTTAATATTATTGTATAATATAATAATATACGACTTTATTGCATACCAAAGATATAATATAATACAACAATTAGAGAGATGCGACGTGGTTAGGATACGTAAATATAGCGGCCTTATCGCTCTGCGGCAATCTCTTACAGGCAAAATAAAAACTAATTTTGTAACCTTATAATCTGAGACTGCATAAACTTTTTAATATTAACAATGTCAATTACTGTAAAACGGGAAATGAAAGAGCTTACCATAAATTATGTTGTTTTAAAAGAAGCAAATACAAAGAAAATTGCAATAATTGAAAACGACCAATCAAGTTGAGCTTAAACGACCGTTGCGTTCGACGCAATTGTCGGAATGCAATCCAATGAACGTTCCTGTGCACCGTAAACTATTACATTCTAATAAACGACGACGTGAACAGATTACTGATTGAAAATAAAAAAGAAATGTTTATTTTCATCGAGAATATTACTCGCTTGGTCAGGCAAATACATGCAGCAGATACAGTCAGTGTCAAATCGATTTTGACAAACAAATTATTTAAAATTAACTTATGTAATGCCAGGGTTATCCTCACTACCTGTTGACTAAATGTTCTGATATTTGATACACACTTTTAGTTCGGACTATAATACAATCTATATCTACATCAAATCCCCGGAGGGTTAGGCAGAGGTGGATAAACACCCACAATTCACCATCATTGTATTCGGTGCCACGTAATAGGCGGTGAGCCTTTTGCCGTTTTCTGGGCGCTATTGTTGCCTCGAACCATGAATCTGAGGCTGAGTCTGGGCTGTATATATCTGTCAGATGTTAAACAGCCCTATCCCTTAGTCGCTTTGTACGACACCGCATGGGAAGAGATAGGGCGGTCCAAATTCTACTCTGCCGGAAACCACGCGCACAATTTAAATCATTAAAACAATTTGATTTGCTCGTAATACCTGGGTATTAAGATCATTTTGAAATTTTGCAGTCAAAATCGTTCTGACGGTGACTGTATTAGCATCATTGGTCCTTGCGTTAATCCCGGTCACATGCCAAAACCTTCATCTCGGAGTCCGGAGTCAGTGTTTTTTTAGTTTATCTGTGGTAACGGAAGTAATTTATGCAGTTGGTAATATGACAGCCGATTAATTATTGACCTATTTGAAGAGTTTATGATTTTCCTGCTGGTTTCTTTTGTTACTCGGCAGACGCAAATGGCACCGTGTGGTGTTCGAACTCCTTACAGCTCCAGTGAAGTAAATAGAAGGTTTCCGAACGTAAAAAGACAATGAATACGGTTGGTCAAACGTCGGTGTTGTGCCTAATCTCAAGTATATGATTACACACCTTGAGAGGCAAACGTACAATAACCATAGAAAATAATATTACCCGATCACCAAAAGCCTTTGGGTCTTATGTAAAAAGCAAACAAATGTCATCCACCATGATACTTATACATTTAACAGTTTGCTAACTTTTACATACATTCATACATATAATCACGACTTTATCCCCGGAGGGTTAAGGAGAGGTGAATTAACACCCACATTTCACCAATCACTGTATTCAGTCCCACATAATAGGGGGTGAGCCTATTGCCGTATTTCGGGCACTATTGTTGATACGGGTCATGCAGCTGGGGGTGAGTCTGGGCTGTATATTTCTGTCTGATGTTAAATAGCCCTATCCCTTAGTCACCTTGCATGACACCGCATGGCAAGATATGGGGTGGCCCAAATTCTACTCTATCGGGAATCACGCGGCTATCTTGCTAACTTTTCAGTTAGATAATTTCAATTATAGAAAAACACATAATAGTTTTATGCATTTATTGAAGCAAAAATTTAATGACCCTTAAAAGTAAATCCCTCATAGTAAATAAAACATTGTAATATTAAAAATAAGGAGAAGAGTTGTATTATCAAAGAAGCAAAAAATCAATCAAAAATTATAGCAAGATGAAACTTTCGAACCTACTGAATATAACACCTTTATGTAACCCATATTTGCAATGAATGAATAAATAAATAAATAAATAAAAACTTTGAATTCAAAGCGTCCTAACGTGAAAGTTAAGGTGTGATGTTCAAACAACGAAGTAATTAACTCGGAATAATCTATTACTGATATACACTAGCTAGCCTGACAGACTTCGTCATATTATATTTACATTTTTTCATTAATTGTTGATATTTATTTTGTGTAACTGCGGTAGCCTAGTGGCATGGGTAATGGACTGCTGAAACGAGGCCTCGGGTTCGATCCCTGGTTTTACCATGGCACACACCAATGACTTTTCGATGTTTTTCGAAGTTATGTGTGTATTTATCGCAGGTTTATAAATGCCCGTTTAATGGCAATAGGCTCGCCGCCACCTATTACATTGGGATCTAAACATAAACTGGCGAAATGTGGGTGCTAGCACCTCTGCCTTACCCTTCGGGGATATAGGCGTGAGTTTATAAAAAAAAAGTATTTTGAGTTGATTATCGGTGTACAATAAAGTTATATTATTCATATTCCACTTTATACATATGTAATTAACAGAGTTATACATTTTCGTATGTATGTATACATACACATTTTTTTGTGTACCACTTAGGTAGCAGATATGCACACGGCCCACCTAATGGGTAGTGGTTACCATGGTCTATGGACATATGCAACGCCAAGGGAGTCAAACGTTACACTCGTGCTGCCGACCCTGAAGAAATTATCTAATGCTCTTCTTGAAAAACTCTATATTATAGTCGCTTGGGAAACCCATAGCAGGGAGTTCATTCCACAGCTTGAGCGTGCATGGGAATTTGTGTGGATTAATTCCCTGCTTGTAGCGAGCGGTGCGCTGATAGAATGTTGCGGCAGGCATCAAGTCAAACAATTCATCTGAGCACAAACCATTTTAAAGGAGGTAGAACACACAGATCGAGGCAAAGTCCCTCCTAAGGCTGAGAAGTTCCACATCGCCTGCAAGTATGGGATTGTCGACGAGCCTCTACACCCTATTTTCACCGAGTTAAAGGGGTCAATCTGGTATGCAGGCGCTCCGGCAAATGGGTGACAGCAGTACTGCAAACCTGTCCCTTATAACGAAGGAATAGCTGCTCCTGAGCTCGCTCTATTGAGCACTCCAAGTTCGTAACGACTTTATTTTTGAAAGCTTCTGAAATGCACTTCTTCAAGATAAGCTGAGATGCAGTGCGAAGTAGTAGTAGTGGCCGCAATTGCAGATTCAGTCCCTAGAATGCCGGTCCCTATCTTGGCGGCCTTGATATATGTATTTCACGTCCAGTTTAGAGGACCGACATGCTGTCCACTGGCAGCATACATTGCTATGCAGATGATAGCATCATACACGGGAGCTATCACGGACAACCTGCAGCCAAACAGTTTGATATCGCGGAAAAAAGACAGCTCCTTTTGTCACTGAACTGGACTGGATTTTGAATCACATTTCTCAATGTGCTCTGTGAACCTGGTCGAGTTCAATGCAAAGAAGACGCAGGCTTGTGCGATCTCAGAAAAAGTATCTTCTTTCCTTCCCCTTCACACTCTTTGGAGCACGCCACTGCCACTGCAGGACATTCTCAATAGCCTGGGCATGGATGTTCGCTGCAAACTGAATAACAAAAATTACATCGAGAGCATCATCAAAACAGCCCCGCGGAAACTAGGACTCCTGAACAAAGTGAGACTTTTTTTACGACGAAGCAACGGTGTCTTCTCTATAAGACACAAATTCGCTCCTGCGTAGAATACTGCTCGCACCTCTGGGATGACTCCACGAAATAACCTATTAGATGCTCGAACACCATTGAGCCTTTGCAGATGCGTAGAGATGTTGCTTCCTTGGCTGTATTTTACCGTCTCTACTATGGTGAGTGTTCTGATGAGCTCTTCCAACTAATCCCACCAAGCGGTTCGGAGACTCTTTTCTTTGCCGCGCCACCAAGATCTGGAATTCATTACTAGCACACATGTTTCCTTCTTCCTACAGTCCTGGGTCCTTTAAGCGGAGCGTGAAAAAGCATGTGATGAGGCCGCCAAGCTGAGTACCACCATTGTGACATTACTTAGTGTCTGTAATGGTGACCCTCTTTCCTGAGACTTTGCCTTTAGCTTACCATCAGGCGAGGTGAGGTCAAGTTGGCGTGTCCTAGATAAGAAAAAAAATATCGTGGACTGTAACAATTTACTCTAACCAACGAAAACTCGAATAATTCGAATGAAGCTCAAAATAGAACATAATATCTTCGGTGAGCACTTCCATTTCAAATCCCGCGAGTGTATTCCGGGTACCGTAGCCGCGTACGACCCTGACCGCTATGACCATCGGAAGGTGTCAAAGTCAAACACTATTCTGAGTAGATAAGGATTCCGCACACCAGTGCATCTTATCGTGACATTAAGAGGATAATCCCCGTGTAATGTCTCCAGTAATTACACTAAGTCTACTCAAATTGAAGGCAGACACAGAAAGATTGAGGTATAAAAAAAATGTATCTTGAGATGTCTGACAGATATAAAACATCGAAACTGTTTTGTATAACGTGTAGTATGAATTTTGTATGCCCCGATACGAAACTCCTTACCCGTGCTTTCTTTCATACAAACATTGTCCTGACAACAACGGATTGTCCTGACTTTTCAATATCAGAAGATGGACGCTTCTGTCAAACTCAGATAGTTCAACATTTTATAAAACGAACCTTGGACTCCAAAGTACAAGCATTGAATGCAACCACGCTTGGCGCTCGTATGATAACGTGTATGATTGAGACAGTGCCCTATTGGGGACAAGAAACTTGTCCCTGTTATGGATTCTAGAATGCGGATTAACATACTTAGATACATTTATTTTGTAAAAACATACGTATTATATACAGATACACACATACCAAAGGACATATACATATTCACACACAAATACCTGCACTGAGCGGGAATCAAACCGTCGAAACGTCACAAAGTTCGTCATTGGTGTCGCGTGGGCCAACGTGCGCGAGTGGACTGTATTGCGGAGAAGCAGATAACTGTTCTATTGACACTTTACACACAAAACAAGACAGGTGGCCGGGCTGCCGCGGATTCGATCCAGGCAGTGAATGCAGCCCGAGAAATTAGGAGAGGATGCACTAACCTTCACGACCCACGTGTTTTTCATCGCAGCCGGTACACGGATCTTCTCTTCCTTGCTCAGGAGCTGCCGTCAGCGTCACTAGATCCCTTGAGGAACACACGAGAGGCACCATCCGATCGGTAAAGGTCTATGAGGCGGTTAAAATACAACAAATATTATTCATTTCTGAGAGACGCGCTCGCGATCCGTCCCTACGCTGGCTAGTTCAAGGCGGGAGTGACCGTCCACATCTCACACAATGGCGGACGGAAGCTACAGCTAGCCCTACTCTATGGTTAGTGCGGAGGGGGAGACGGATCTAAAAGGAGTGTGTTTCCATGTCAAAAAATACAGTTTCCACATCGGCGCAACCATTCCCCCCGGCTTGAAGGGTTACCTTCGAAACAAAAAATGTGGAACAAACTAATGTCTAATCTAAATCTAGGTTTGCGAAATAACAACTAAAATATAAACATAGATTGGAACTCGTGCCTACTGCTGGCTAGGCAGAGGGCAGAGGCGAACAACCGGGCGCAGATACGATCCGGTTGCAGTTTTAACCCGTACAACACGAGTTATCCCGCGGGCATCGGGAAAAATTTCCTCTACTACTCCTAGAGGCCAATGTAAAGGAGGCGCATTCTCAGTCATTAAGACTACCACCGTACCTACAGTAATTGGGTTGGATGGAGTATTCCATTTTTGACGTGACTGCAGCGTGTGCAAATAATCGGTTCTCCAACGATTCCAAAACGATTGGACCATCTTATCTAAAAGAGCGTGACGAGTTAGGAGGTGTATTCTATCGTCATCAACATCTATTGCGGGCAAATATTTTAAAGGAGTCATATTTAAGAAGTGAGCTGGCGTCAGCGCTAACGGCTCTGACGGATCGCTAGATAGAGTCCGACACAGCGGACGCGTGTTCATCACCGCCTCTACTTGCGCGAGTACGGTACTCAACTCCTCGAACGAGAGAATCTGTTCGCCTATGACGCGAAACAGATGCGACTTAAGGCTTTTAATATTCGCTTCCCAATTACCACCAAAATGACTAGCTGCAGGCGTGTTAAAATACCATTCAATGCGATTTTCGGCTAAGATGTGAGCGAATTCACTTTGGTAGTACTTAGACCGTAAGAATGTGTGCAATTCCGAAATACTACGTCGGGCCCCTACATAGTTTGTACCGTTGTCCGAATACATGCGCTTAACCGGACCCCGACGCGACAAAAAACGTTTAAAAGCGGACATAAAATTTGGCGTGCTTAAATCACCGGTCAACTCTATATGAACCGCGCGAGTTGTCATACAAATGAACAAACAAACATAAGCTTTCGTGGAGCGAATGCCACGACCACGAGCAATGGTGACCTTGAAAGGCCCAGCAAAGTCTGTGCCGGTGTGTACGAAAGGTTTTGCGGATTGAACAACACGACAAGAGCGATGATCGGCCATTTCAGGCGCGATAAAACGCGGGCGGAGTTTAAAACAAGGTACACATCTGTGTACTCTAGCGCGAATCAAATTACGAGCGGAAATTATCCAGTATTTCTGTCTCAAAATAGACATTAACAAATCGGGACCAGCGTGACAATTCACCTTGTGATGATAATCTACTAACAAATCTAATACGTGGTCCTTACGCGGGAGAATTACTGGGTGCCTTTGTTCAAATCCTAAACCTGAATTTCTCAAACGACCACCTACTCGAATGAGTCCATCTTCCAAAAATGGTTTCAAGTGTCGGAAAGAACGACTACAAGGTTTGTTAAATTCTAAATTTTTAAATTCAGAAGCAAAATAACACTTCTGCAATTCGCGAAGTATGATCAATTCAGCCTTATCTAAATCAGCGGCGGTTATATGACCGCGTGTAGATAAAATTCTCAAAAATCGGCCTACATAAACAACACAACGCAACAGTCTCGACCAAGACGAGACGCGATTAGCCAACAACAAAATAAGGGTCTCTTCACGCGGGACCGACACCACAAGCGAGTGCTTCTTTTCCTCGGGTGGTTCGGAAACCGTAGTGGGATTGAATTGACTAACTGGCCACTTATCTAACGCGGCATGAATCCAGGACGGTCCACTAAACCATAACGGGTGATCTAATATTTGCGAAGGAAGCAGTCCACGAGAGAGACAATCGGCTGGGTTGTCGGTGCCAGCAACGTGAAAGAGATTTTTTTGGCGCCAATTCCGATTGAATTTTTGCCACTCTATTAGCGACGAAGGTGTCCCAACGATGGGGCGAAGAGTGGGCCCAACACAAAGCGACTGTTGAGTCCGAAAAAGCTAAAATTCTATTAATATTAATGCGACTACTACAAGCATTGGCGATAGAGGTGATCAATCTAACCAACAATAGTAAAGCGCATAGCTCGAGGCGTGCCAGAGAGACGACCTTACGGGGAGAGACCTTCGATTTCGCGCTTATAAGGCTAATTGAAACCTTACCTACATTCGAGACATGAAAATAGACTACTCCTCCATACGCCCTCTCACTAGCGTCCGCGAAGCCTACTACCGTAACAACACTATGTTGCGATATACCTACATGGCGCGGAATTTGTACTTGGTCAAGCACAGAGAGTTCTTTTCTAAAGCGAGCCCACAACTTAGCAATGTTGTCGGGCGCGGTGTCGTCCCAATCACAATTCGAAAGCCAAAGCTCTTTTATAAGTAGTTTGGCGTACAGAACGACAGGAGCTACGAATCCCATTACGTCCCATATCCGTGCCACACACGACAGGATAATGCGTTTAGTACAAGTTTGCGGGGTCGAGCTACTTTTCAAACTAAACGTATCAGATGCGGGCGACCAGCTTAAACCAAGCACCTTGTGCGTATCACTTTCATCGAACTCCTTAACCGAAGACAATCGGTGCGACGGTGGAATCGACTCTAACGCTGTTTGCGAGTTGCTCGTCCATTTCACGAGATCAAATTGACCCGCCTTCATGAGACTTATAACTTGAGCGGCCGTCTCGACAGCCTCGGCCTCGCTATCTACACTATACACGAAGTCGTCCATGTATAAGCCAGTCTCAATGGTGGCTCTCGCTTTAGGAAATGCATCGCCCTCGTCAGCGGCCAACTGCTTGACGGTGCGAAGTGCGTGAAAAGGGCTAGATTTAAGCCCGAAGCAAACACGATTAAACTCGTAAACCATTAAAGGTTCTTGCGGTGAAAATCTATACAAAAATCGTTGAAACCTACGATCGGGTTCGCGCACTTCAAGGCACAAAAACATTTGTCGAATATCTGCAGAGAGTGCCACAGCGAATAAACGAAAATTTACAATTATGTCAAATAAATTACCTTGAAGATTTTGACCACAATACAAAATGTCATTAAGCGACACGGAAGTGCTAGTCTTAGCACTGCCATCTAGAACTACGCGGAGTTTAGTAGTAAGCTTATCTTCTCTAATAACTCCGTGGTGCGGGATAACGTACGAAGGCTGGGTCTCGTCAGTGTCCGCAGGCGCAGGTGAGATGTAACCTTTATCTAAATATTCGTTGACAACCTCATCATAGGCTTGCTTTAACTTTGGAGACGCCTGCATCTTTCGTTCTAAACAAAGAAAGCGTCTTTCAGCGGATGCACGGGAGTCCCCGAGCGAAAAAATATCTCCCTTGAAAGGGAGCGCGACCACATAACGACCCTGCTCATCACGAGTAGTCGTGCGACAATAAATCTCCTCAGCCATCTTGTCATCGGGGCTTAGGATTGGTGGGACATTGACCTCTTCAATCTCCCAAAACTTGCGGATGGTAGACTCCAGTGGCGGCTCGACGGTGCAACAGAACGAGGCAGTCGAGTGACTAAAACTATCTATAGAAGCGGGTGCGGAACCAATTATAACAAAACCCAGAACTGTTTCCAGGGCGTGCGGAGCGGGGTACGTCGGTCCCCCTTTGACCTTACGTGATAACTGGAGGTGCGGGAGAATCGAAGCGCCGATCAATATATCGACGACTCCAGGAACAGCGTAAGTCTCATCAGCTAAAGGTAAGTCTTTAAATTTCGTTAATAAAGACGTGTCAACTGGGACGGTAGGCAACTGTTCAGTTATTTTATCCGTAACGAACGAATCCATGTCAAACCAAATTTTATTATTAAAACGAGATCCAAACCTCGTTTTAACTGTGCCATGAACAGCTGACCGTAAACCTCCAAAACCCGTCACCACTGAGTAGGTTGAACGCCTATCAACATTGAAACCAAGACGTTGACAACAATCTTGAGTAATAAAATTACTTTGCGAAGCGCCATCTAATAGCGCTCGAACAATGTGCGGTTTACCTAATGCATCAACAATAACCACGCGAGCGGTCGCAAGACAAACCGTAGTGAGGGCAGCACTAGCGGAGAACGAACACAAGGTGACGTCATTCGTAGCGGTCCCCGGGCAGGCCGGAGCGCGTGCGAGCTCGGGCTGCGGCTGCGGCGCAGGCTGCCGCGCGTCACCGCTCGACGAACCAACTGTGCTCACCTTGGATGCGGCATTACTATTTTCAAAATGAAGCAAAGTGTGGTGTCTCGCTTGACATTTGCGACAACCATTTCCACTATTACATAAACCCACGCGGTGTTTAGTACCGAGACAATTAAAACAAAGATTATTAGCGCGAACAAATTTATAACGATCACTAGGCGACAATTTTAGGAAACCAGGACACTTGTACAGTTGCGAGTGATGAGTACTACACAAAGAGCAAACAGGTGATTGTACACGTGCTGGTGCGGTATTAACATAAGTATGGGTTGACCTCAGTGACCTCGATGACGCATCTATTTTGCGCGCGGGACTAACAACTGTCTTCGCGCCTTCATGTTTCGATGAAGAGCGTTGTAATATTTTTATATGCTCGCGAACAAAACCTTCTAAGTCTTCGAACTTAGGAATTTTATTGCCGCGATGATCCGACTCAAACAAACGAATGGTTTCGGAATCTAATTTCCTTAAACCCATATACAAAAATACGAAGTCGCAGAGGTCATCAATCTTTAGGTTCTTTACAGCGCGAACAGCTGACGCGAAAGTGTCTAGAAATTTCTCTAAGTTTTGATCGTTACATGCCGTAATAGATTTCAAATCAAACATCTGATCCAAATAGGCGTTAGCTACCGATCTTTTATCCTCATACTTAGCTTTCAAAGTATTTAAAATTAAATTATAATTCCCGGCACTAAACGTAATTCCAGCGCAAACGGTTATAGCTTTACCAGTCAATTTTTCAACAAGATAATGCAATTTTTCGTGATCTGTCAACGAATCGTTCTTATCTATTGTATTCTCAAAACTATCTATAAATCGACACCAATTGCGAATGTTACCATCAAATTCGGGTATTTGAATTGGTGGCAACTTAGGTCGGTCGCGAGTGGGGTTGGGTCGGTCAGACGGCTTCTCCAAACTCCTCGCGACGCGCTTGATACGACAATACAAATCGTCAAACGACGACAAGGCTTGATAACTCACTGAGTAATCGGGATCCAAATTCAACTCTAAAACGTTGATGTCATGCACTAAGGTTTCGAAATCCGCGCGTAGACTATCTAAGTTTTCTATAGAACACAAGAACGAATCTCTGATGACCAAATCAGAGGTTTTAAGTGCACTATCATAAATCGATTGTACGCGAGAGTAAATCATTTCTTTTTTAGCGTATAAAAGTTTCAATTGAACCTTACCGGTCTTATCAACCTTTGGGGACATGTTTACAATTAAATCTCAAACTAAAGTGCGGTAAACAATAAATATGAAATGACTTAATCCTAGCGGTACAGAGCAGCGAGGCGGCGCGAGCGTTAACTATGTAGGTAGGTAGGTGCTTACAACTGTGAATGCACGCTTGAACAAACGCGCATAGCAACAAGGTCGTACCTACGCGATGGTCGCTGTCTAGATTCAACTATTATTTCCGAGATTAAGTATTGCGTAATATCTATTCAAATTAAAATACTTTCGTATGAATTGGGATGAGATGCGAGCGAGGTAGGCACAGCCACGTGTCTACCCACGCAGGTACTAGGCAAATACGACGTGAGCCGAGAACAACGTAATTGAAAAAAACAAAACAAAGCCAAATGCGTTAGGTATTACACTGTGCCTATGCACTAGGGTGTCTGAGTATACCTAAGATCTAAGCCTAAATGTCTGGATGCGGGGTTTTCTACTAAAATAACCAGGCACTTAGGTGCGATGCGAAAATTGCGAACTACGATTAAGTGTTGATATGATACCTAACCTATTTATGTATTAGGTAGGTACAATGCGAGCCAGCGGCGAACGGACAACAAATTCTAAGCCTAAGTGTCTGGATGCGGGGTTTTCTACTAAAATAACCAGGCACTTAGGTGCGGTGCGCTCATTCCCATTAGAATAATAACAAAATACGAACTACGGCTAAGAATCCGGCTCGATCCGGACCAAAAAAAATGGTGACGCGTGGGCCAACGTGCGCGAGTGGACTGTATTGCGGAGAAGCAGATAACTGTTCTATTGACACTTTACACACAAAACAAGACAGGTGGCCGGGCTGCCGCGGATTCGATCCAGGCAGTGAATGCAGCCCGAGAAATTAGGAGAGGATGCACTAACCTTCACGACCCACGTGTTTTTCATCGCAGCCGGTACACGGATCTTCTCTTCCTTGCTCAGGAGCTGCCGTCAGCGTCACTAGATCCCTTGAGGAACACACGAGAGGCACCATCCGATCGGTAAAGGTCTATGAGGCGGTTAAAATACAACAAATATTATTCATTTCTGAGAGACGCGCTCGCGATCCGTCCCTACGCTGGCTAGTTCAAGGCGGGAGTGACCGTCCACATCTCACACAATGGCGGACGGAAGCTACAGCTAGCCCTACTCTATGGTTAGTGCGGAGGGGGAGACGGATCTAAAAGGAGTGTGTTTCCATGTCAAAAAATACAGTTTCCACATCGGCGCAACCAGTCATATTGCATTGAAACCAAAAATTACTTGACGAAATGGTGCGTATACAGCTGTGCTTGTTCCTTCAGGTGAAAGAAATATTTAGAAAAAATAAACACAGGCTAGGGAATCCAGAAGTGTCTCATTTCGTAGACTAAGTCGCACTTTGGCTCGTTGAGCCGGTAGAGTAAATAAGTATCTAATAAGTTTAAGTAAAATCGTTCGTGTTATCCTCCGGCTCTCTTGTTCCGACTACGACGTTATAAAAATAAACTCCTGTGTGTTTTGTGCTCAATTTTCCGATATTACTTCATTTGAAACCTGGAGCAGTTTCAATAAGTACACGCAGTGCAGTATGACAGGAAATTCTACTATTTCTTTATAATAAAGAGACCACGGGTGACGGTGGACCGAGGTGAAATTTTGGATGCAACCGGGAACAGATCAAGAACCAAACAGTCCATAGACTGATGATGCCTGGAATTGATTACCAGCTCACGTGTTTCCTTCTTCCTACAGTCCCAGATTCTTGTAACTGTAGGAGAGTTAAAAAGCATATGATGAGGCCGTCGAGCTGAGTGTCAACATTGTAACATGGTATATGTGCGACCTTATTTTTCCGTTAGTCGTCTCTTACGACATTCTTCGGATGAGACGGGGTGGTGATACTTGTATTCCTTCTCCGTCACTAAATGGACAATATTTTACGGATGATAACGAAAATATAAATTATTTATGAACTTTCGAACCTAAATCCATGCAGACTCCCCAAAATCAGATCAACGTTCAAAAGAGATGAATCATTAATTGACCACAACATCTTAAAAGATCTTAAAAGGCCCCTATTATCCTATTCATGGTGACTTCCCTTTGCAGAAGTGGTAGAGGTGTTTAAATTTAACAAATAGAGGTAAGAATATTATTCCACCGACTTCCCGTTTGAAAATTTCAACCATTCGCCACTGAAAGATTATTCAAACCATGCTTACCAACCATGCTTGCAAGCCGGCTGACCGTGTTACAATTATGTGATTGTTATTCTGGCCGCTATCGAGAAACTTTTACTCACGAAAAATTCTGCTTTCGACGAAATCAAGGAAATAAAAAAATAAAACAGAACATTTTACGTAACTAGGGTAGAGTTCTCTCGTTGATAGCGACATCGCAACTAAGTCGGAACCAAAATAAACATTTTGAAATACTACAATGTCCAATATTCGCTATTTTTAGGCAAGTTGGTTACGAGTTTTGTATATTATGTTCTTTAATAACGGTTGAGTACCTACCATACATTTTTGAGTTTTATGTACATAAAAAATAAACATATATAACGGTTCGGGAGTTTTGGCTATTAAATCATGGAACTTACTGTTTTTGCTGACGTTTCGGATGCGTTGCAGCACCCGAGGTCATGACTTGATAGTCAATAAAACAATTATGAATTCACACCGCGATAGTTTAAAAATAACAAAAGTACACTTGTCTTATATAAAAGTAGCTTGAACAGCCCTATCCCTTAGTCGCCTTATACGACACCACATGGGTAGAGATGGGGTGGTTCAAATTCTACTCTGCCGAGAATCACGCGGCTGTGCCGGGAACCACGTCTGTATCCCATCCAATAAATATTGATCAAGTCTAGCTCAGTAACTTGGCATATTTTATGAATACCTATGTAGTTTGATAGCCCGTCAATAAGATCTAGGTACTTACTTAATTTGTCTTAGATTTTATATGTGAAATTGCTTTAGCTTAGAATAGTGTAAGGATTATAATTATTGGCGTCGGGCAAACAGTTTTACTATTTGTCACAAAATAGATAATATTAGATAGTATTTGTTCTATCCGTGTTGTGTTGGAGAACGAATACAAGTATCATCTCACCACCCATCTCGTCCCAAAGATATCGTTAGAGGTAACTAACAGAAACATACGCAGATGATATCTTTTAGTTTTTTTTTTACACCACATAGGTGGCCGACAAGCACACGGCCCACCTGATGGAAAGTGGTTACCGTGGCCTATGGACGTGTGTAACACCAGAGAAGCCACACTCGCGCTGCCGACCCTGTAAACACAGAGTCTCTGTGCCGTCAGTGTAGAGGACAAAGCAGGACAAGCCTAGTCATCCCACTGACAGCACAAATTCTCCAGTGAGCTCTGGCTACCCTACTCACCGCTGGGAACACAACACGAAGTTATTATAACCGCGGTATTCTGTGGGGCGGAGGTACTTCCCCAGTCGGACTGCTCAATTGGGCGGAAATACCGCCGTGTCCTACCTCCTATCACTGCGAAAGAAGGAAAACTCGAAATAAAATCCTATACTTAGTAAACCGCCTGTCCAGCGTGGAAACAGACAAAGCTTCCCAACAACGAAAGAGGTTCATATCCAGCAGTGGATACTTAGATAGATATAGTGGTATTGTTACCTAAACACTACAATGTAGCGAATATCAATTGAGCTCTGTTGAAGCACTACAGCACTGCCCTAGTTTCAAATGAATGGGGAGTGAAGGCATCCGTGATTGTATCCCTCGGCCTCCTGTACATCATTGTGTCCCATAGAAATGCAAACCTTTTTGGTACCCATTCAATTGTTCAAAGCGCGTTATTTAGAGATATCTAAGTTTTTTACTGAGTACATCATTACATAAAGGTATACATGTATACATCAGCACATATTAAGTACTCTTTAGCTCTTTCTTACTAATATTTTTATAATCGATTCTATGTATTAAATAAATCTATTGCCTGGGGTATACTATTAATAATAATGAACCTAAACGTTTATAGTTCATGCGGAAGGCGGAAAATTGGGAGCAGTGGCGCGAAATTGGAAAAGCCTATATGCAACAGCGGATTGCAATAGGAATTGAAAATAATATATACTAGACATTATTGCTGTTTTATATACGCTTTATATACTTACTTTTACATACGCTCTATACTGGTCTTTTTTTTATCGTGCGAAAAATTCACCTGGATACGCCCCGCCAGAGCCGGGGGAAGAGGTTATGTCGGACTCGAACCGACTAAAACGCGCGACGTCTTAGGATCGTAAGTTGCTAGAGATGAGATTGCCGGAAGCATATCCCTCGCACCCCTGCTGACCCAGAGCCATCTCTTTCAAGCTGCCCCTCTTCGGGCAACTCCAGACTGGTCTTGAACGTTCTAGACCCAGTTCAAGACCTCCACAAGTATTTAGACTTGGGTTGTTACACTTATGGTGTAAAGTTATGAGTTGTGCCCGATCTGAATAAAAAAACTGTTATGTGAATGTCTAAACCTAGACAATTACCACCAAATCACCAGACAAAATCAGGGTATTTTGATGAAGTATTACCGACCAAATATAATTTGTTCTATTCCACATAAATGGGCACGATAGAAAATATTTTTCGCTAACAAACTAATTAAAGGATATCATTAGTGATAACAAAATAGAGCTTGCTCAATGTCGTGCCCGAAAACCAATGAGTGACATATATACGTAATATAAAGACAGATTAATCTTTTTTCTCTTAAGATTATAATAACCGCCATTTGATCATATGTAATTACGTATATTGACGTTAGCAAACCGAAAGAGAGAGAGAAAATTATACAAATGTAGGACGTAACAGGGGGCATTGATATATTTGTGTGTGTTTAGTATGACTGGCCAAAAGGATCTGTGATATATTATGAGAAAAAGCATTGTTTCTAATGGAGTTAACAAATTGCTTCTGGTGTGGGTCAATTGAAAAGAAAAGAATTGAAGCGAAATAATTGTAAACGTCATCTAAATTCAAACCCAGGACCTCTCGATCGTAAGGCTGACTCCTTACCACTAAGCTACCGATCATTTTAAATATTTTTACGTCGAATACGTTGGGTGAAAGTTATACGGTAAGAAAATAATATTTCTTGAGACAAACAAAAAATAATGTTAACGTCAATTACGAGTGGCTCTGGTTTCAGCTTTTATTCCTAGTAATAATTTACTCAAATTATATTTTATGTGTCCCAAATTCAAAATTTTTTTACTTAAAGAAAAACATACTGCACCCAGAAGAGATGGAAATACTTATTCCATTTATGCAATGTTAGAAATATTGCACTAAGTATTAAGATATTAAGCCGAGTTCAAAACTTTAGAACGACTATAAACGCCTTCTTAATTATTAGAACGAAAGTTACTAACATGTACGCCACTAACTAGAAATTTCTGTTTTTAATTATTATTATTATTATAAAGTTGCATGAACCTATTTTGGGATAAAAAGTAGTGTTTTAGACTTTAATCTATATCTCACTGGAGAGTTTGTGCTGTCAGTGGGAAGACTAAAGGCTTGTCCTGCTTTGTTTTCTACACTGACGGCACAGAAACTCTCTATGCTTACAGGGTTGACAGCGCGCCATCATGGGGGAGTGGCTAGAGAGGCCACACGGCAGCCTCTCGTACCGTCTGACGCAGATGATCACCGAGCACGGGTGCTTCGGAAAGTATCTGCGTCGGATGGAGAAAGAGCCAACGTCCGAGTGCCATCACTGCGACGCGAGGGAGGACTCGGGGCCGCACACGCTCACCGAGTGTCCGGCGTGGGAGACGCCGAGGCGGGAGCTTGTGGCGTGAGAGTTCTCACGCTCTCCACCTTGCTCGCGGCGATGGTCCGCTGCGCGGATGCGTGGGCGGACGGCGCCTCCTTCTGCGAGCAAGTAATGCTCGTGAAGGAGGAGGCGGGGCAGGAGCGGCAGCGGGAACGGCAGCGGGAGCGACGAAGGATCGCAAGCCAAGCTGCCCGCGTACGAAGGCAACTCGGGCGTCGGAGGTCGATGAACGACCTCCGCCCCCCATGAGCACCGGCCTGGGGGTGAAAGGTGGAGCCGCCTGTCACCCTGGCAGAAGCAGGCCGCGGCGGCGGCGCGCCTGGCGCGCCTCCCCGTTTTCCGGGAACGAGTTGGGGACTCTGTAGTCCCCACACACCCGAGAAGAGGGCCAGATCGTGAGAGACGGCCCTGGATCGGCCGGGGTGCGAGGGATATGCCTGTCAACCTCACCTTCGGCAACCAAAATGACCCACAGGCGGCGTGCGTTTTAGTCGGTTTGAGTCCGACATAACCTCTCCCACCGGCATCCGTGGGGATTTTGCGCACGTAAAAAAAAAAAGGGTTGACAGCGCGAGTGTGACTCCTCTGGTGTTACGCACGTTCATAGGCCACGGTAATCACTTTCCGTCAAGTCGTGAGCTTGCCTGGCACCTAAGTAGTTTAAAAAAATTCCAGATCTGACCAAACGTTTTACTTGATCGGTAAAAAATCCGTGCATCCATCCATTCAAACTTTCGCACATTAAAATGCGAAAGTTTGGATGGATGGATGCACGCCATTCAAACTTTCGCTTTTTAATAGTAAAATGTAGTTCATACCAGCCCCCTAGACAAGTGGCGATTCATTGGCTGGCATATTGTACAATAGGATAATGAATGTATGGATTGGCACGTATTTTGACGTTTATAACATACGTCGTTAAACATGTACATGCCATACATGCAGTCAAGTCGTGACCACGGGTGCTGCAACGCATCCGAAACGTCGGCAGAAATAGTAAGTTCCAAGATATAATTCGCGAGAAGTCCCGATATCTTGTATAATTATACATGCCATACATTCATTATTCTATTCTATAATACACCGGCTAGGGGTTGCAGTTCAGCAAAGTGGAATCCCGCATCACTTTAGGTCCTGCGGGATCTCGCAATATCTTGCGAATCCGCAACGTGTATCCACAAGTATCAGCTGTAATCAATCCCGCAAAAATCCGCCGACATTGGAAACAGTGCGGTATTGCAATCCCTAACGCCAACCAACGAATTGCCACTTTAGACAAGTTGGGCCCACTAGACAAGGGGCACATTAATTTCCGTATCGTAATCGAATAGATGTACACATAGTGCTAACAAGCTCACAGTGTGAAACACCGTTGATCCATTATGGTCAGTGGACAAAAGCGAAGTGAAGTTCAATTCGAACTTACTTATTAGTTCCTGGAGCCTCCTCTCTGGAGAGTCGTATAGTTGCAAATTACTGTTTTGGTTCCTCGCTTTGTGATATGATGTGGTAAGTACTTGTGGCTTGAATTCAAGAGCAATTCTACTGTCTATATCTATACTATTACATAACATAACATAAACTCACGCCTATATGCCCGAAGGGGTAGGCAGAGGTGCTAGCACCCACATTTCGCCAGTTTATGTTTAGGTCCCAAAAGGTGGCGAGCCTATTGCCATTAACCGGGCACTTATAAACCTGCGATAAATTAACTATACTAATATACAATTGTAAATTAGTCGTATCTGTACATGGGAAATATTTTTAAAAAATACTTGGGTTTGTTATTTTAACGATATATTGAGCACGAAAACATTTCTTGAAATTCTTTACTGCCTATCCCACTGGAAACGAGGCGTAACTATATGTATGTACGTAAGTATTTTGTCTATTTGTTTGTTATAGACGCAAAACCGAATGAATAGATTTTTATACGGTTTTCTTTGTTTGAAAGGTCTTTGTCAGACTAATAATCTTACGTACTCAATTGGTCAAGTAGAATCGTAAAAAAAGATATGTCCAATTAACGGGAAAACCGACATACACAGGCAAACCAGAAAAAAAGGATTAATGACAGTAGAGAAAGCTCTTGAAGTATGTAAAAATAGGGTCAAATGGCGGGCTATTGTATCTGCCGACTCCGGAGGGAGACAGGCGTGAGCGTATGTACGTATGTACATACAACTCGATTGCAGCTCCATCTTGCATGATGGTTATATGTATAATTGTACTATTCCTATTAACCATAGTGCAAGCTATAACTTGACAAACTATTTCGGAATCGGATGAACGATACGACAAAGCTACGGTACGAACAAACAAATATACATAGATTATTATGTAGATATATTACAATTGAGCGGAAAGGCTCAATGTAATGTTGACCTAGAAACAGGAAACAAAAAACTGTATCCTTATACCGGAAACCTCTTCAGGGAAAATCCTGAGTATAAGGAGGTCACTGCTTCCTGTGAACGTTCTGGAGAGTTCAATCTATCACCTCAATATTTGGAGTCGGTACTTACTAGAAATTTTCAAGTCAAATTACATATCCGGTCAACAGCAGTAGGTAAGTAACTTGAGTTATTCAATGATATTACAAGCAGGTACTGAGTTAGGCGAACGTCACGGTACCTACAGGACAGGCTTGCCGAGTGTGGGGCCAACGGGAACTCTTTCATAATGTCAAATTGTTTTTTGAAATAAATTTCTTAAAATCGAAGTTTAATCCTAAACAAGAATGCCCACACTAATGAAATTATGTTCAAGTTTTTCAAAATATTGGCTTTGTTCCCTGTTGAATTCGCAGCTTCTACTTTGAAACCTGATGCCTCTTTTTGATCCAGTATATACGGCTTTTACAGGAGTTACTATCGTTGTCCCCTTAACCCATCAATCAGTAAGTGTACTAGTTTAAAAGTGAAATTGGTTTGTAAACAATAAGCTTGAGTGCCAATGAAATAAAAAGGTTGTATACCTTCCTAAATTTTTCAGGAGGACCAATAATCCGTTTCCTGTTTATTGTGGTTGTTTCGAATACAACTTTCACGAGTTGTCAAATATTACAATTAGGGAACGGGTTGTTATTCTAACATAAATTTTACCTTTACAAAGTTTACGAGTGACAGCCGGCGCAATCCGCGTAAAACTTCGCTGAATCAAAAGTATTTCATTCTCTTTTATTGTGTATAATGATTTTTTTCTCTCTTTATTTACCTACCATAAGGTGAGGGCTTGATCACGCAGTGACCATGTCACCCCAATAGCGAACTACTAATTACGATAATCATTTCTTGTCGTTTCTAAATTTTAAACCTATGTTAACAATTTTGTATAGAAATTTAGCGTCCTCCGACAAAGATAGAGACAAGATGCTGTTACATACCCCAAGTGACCGCAAACAAACACCTTGTACAATTTCAAATTGTCTTCTCTGTCTTTCGTTTGTAAGCTAATGGCAACTTTAAAGAGATTTGTTAGTATTAATATGATAATTGTATTTGATATACATTTTATGGTAAATAATTATTATTGTATTAATCTTTATTTATATTATTATTTTATTCAGTAATCATTGTAAAATATATATCATAAACAAGAACTGTAATTGACTTGAAAATATACTCTGTGGTCGCCGCTGTGGCGCCATATTGAATTCTCGGTGCGAATGTGCGGGTCGGTTGTTCTATAATACTCTTGAAAAAGTTTGTGAATAAAAATAAATACCGTTATTCCTGAAGTACTTCGTTTATATCATTTCACTGGACCTAATAAAGTTTTCAATCAGAAGTGGGTTAATCCACGCGCTGGACTCGCTGCCAAGCAGTAAGTTTTTTTTCATCTTCTCGGTGACATTGGTTACGTTTTATTTCAAATGTGTTTTGTGTACCGAGATGGATCGTGTACGTACATGACAATAGTGAAGTGTGTTGATTCCGAAACGTTAATAAAAATATGACATTGATTTTGACATGATTGCGGGTAAAATTTTCTGGCAAAGCTTATGAGTCATGAACTTAAATGGAAGTGATAAAACCATGTTATTTTGATGAAGAGCTGGCTAGTCGCCGTTGCCTGACGTGTACAAGAATACTATACATTTACCTATCATGTTAATAAGTTCCTAGTAGGTAGTATTAATTTGATGTCGATTAAATTAAACAAAAAAAAAAAAAAACCATTTGTACGTAAGGTAATTAGCTAAAACAAGGTAGGGCACTTATTTTCTTTGTGTTTGCGTATTAAAAAAGAAAGATATATTTTATTTTCAATTTGATTAAGTAGGGTAGATACCTAGGTAATTTGTTTTGTTTGAAATTTTGAATCGTTTGAAATCGCTAGCCATGGGGTCCAATCGACGGAGTAGGTCCCGTAAAAGGCATAATTCGAAGCAACGTCGACGTTACCGTAATTCAAGTAGCGTCGATACGTCGTCCTCGTCGACGACCAGGCATGAAAGGTCTTACAAACGTCATAAATCGGATAAATCACAATCTAAAAAGAATAAAGAGTATCGTCATCACTCTAAACATAAAAATACTGAAAGGAGTTGTAGGACCGCGACACGAACTCCTCCAATTTGTGAATCCAACTCCTTGCAAGTAACAAGTTATCCGGTACAAGCTCCAGCACATAATGCATTTTCAACTCACGTTAATGAGGTACAAGAATTTGATCCAAGCGACAGTTCTCAAAATATTGAATCGTGGATATACAAAGTAAATGAGTGTGCACAGATATATTTGTGAAGTGATACACAAGTTCGTCACTATGCTTTGGCAAAACTTACGGGTCTTGCCAAAAGATGGTATCAAGGTCTACCCTCATTATTGTATACATGGGATCAGTGGACAGAAAAGTTGAAATCGGCTTTTCCGTCAACTGAAAATTATAACGACATGCTTCAGAGAATGCTGCAATATCGGTGTAGGACAGGAAAGGAAAGGACAGGAATAGGACAGCCCTTAGATATATATTACTTTGAAAAGATGATTTTAATAAATAGGTGTGAAATATCAGGACGCAAGTCTGTAGGGTGCTTAGTACATGGTATTGATGACAAGTTCGTTAGGGTGAGTGTAAATACATGCCGTTTTGAGGAGCCTGAGCAGTTGTTTTCATATTTGAAGACTTTAGCACAGAGTGACAATTACGTGGCAAATAAGCGAAAAATGAATACTAAAGAATTAGGATCTCAACAAGAACCATCCAATAGAGGTACGGACTCCTCAAGATCAGGCATTGTTTGCTTCAATTGTGGTGAGGCAGGTCATATTAGGACAAGGTGTACAAAACCTATGAAAAGATGTAACATCTGTCGCAGAGTAGGTCATTTAGCCATGGACTGTCGTACTAAATCAAACGTGACAGAAAACCGTGGTCAAGATAATAACCTGTTGCAAATTATGGCGCCGCCTGATAAAAATGTTATGCGCATACAATCAAGCCACATAGATAGTGGCAAATTTTATAAAGACGTTAATATCGATGGGTCGGTGAAACAGGCATTTATTGATTTAGGTAGTAACTGTACTATATTAAAAGAAAGCTTAGCATTGGAAATATACAACAAATATGACACAGGTGAAAACATTCCAAATCTTCGAGGGTTTGGCAATTTTAGCGTGCAACCATTAGGGACGGTCAAAGGTACAATATCTGTTGATAAAATTCAAGCTGAAATTGAATTTGTGGTAGTATCAGACCGTTACATGCCATGTGATGTCATAATAGGCCAAACATTTACTGAGTTGCCAAACATTGTGATGTACAAAACTTCGGATAACTTAATGTTTTATGTAGCACCCAATCTAAGTCGTTCTGATGATTATGGAACTAAATTGAAAATTAACGCGTGCATTGATATTGTAGTTGAACCTAGTTCTACTTCACCGGTAGAAGTGGTAACATTCACTGATTTTTCGGGATCTCTGTACGTTCCATCTGGGTTTCGCAATAGCGGTGACAGTAGGTTTTTAATTTTGCCGGGATTATTATGATTTTAAAAATAGCTCTGGCTATATATTATGATAACAAACTTAGGCAACTTAGATCTCGCCATCGAAAAGGGTAAGACAATAGCCAGGGGAGTTGATTATAATGAAACCAATGATGCATACATTGGATTCACTGCGACAACTACACAACAAGACCCCGATATCTTAGAAGATATTAATGTAGGTACACAATTGGCTGAGTCGGAAATGGAAAGTTTAGTCCAACTTTTGGAAAATACAGGGATTGTTTTGCTGTAAATCTATCTGAGCTTGGTAGAACTAATTTGACTGAAACAGAAATTAAACTAAAAGATGATACACCAGTAGTTTATAATCCTTACCGCATGTCGTTATAATCGAGGAAAAAGAACAACTCTCGGAAATAATAGATGATCTGCTTAAAAACGGTATAATTAGGGAAAGTTCGTCGTCATATGCAAGCCCAGTCTTACTGGTGAGCAAAAAGAATGGGCAGAAACGCTTATGCATAGATTACCGTGCTCTTAACAGAAAAACTTTGAAGGACAAATTTATACCCTTTACCTCGTATAGAGGACAAATTGGACTGTTTGGGTGGTAACAATTTGTTTTCAAGTCTGGATCTTGCCTCGGGCTATTACCAGGTGCCCGTTGCAGAGGGAAGCAAACATCTCACAGCGTTTGTTACTCCGGATGGGTTGATGGCTAGTACTGGGTGTCGTATTTAAGGTTGTAACTGATTGTAACGCAGTGAAAAGTACAATGACTAAGAAGGACTTGATCCCTCGTGTCGCTAGATGGTGGATCGCGCTGCAGGAGTTCGATTTTATCATAGAGTATCGAAAAGGTCTAAAAATGGCACACGTAGATGCCCTTAGCAGGAACTCTGTTGGCACAAAAATCCACCATCGCGCGATGACGACTATCATGTCTTTAATATTACCGTTGATGTGAAAGATGAGAGGTGGCTTCAGACTGTACAGCAGGCAGACACTGAATTGCAGAGGATCGTTGACATTTTAAAGGACCCAGAAAGCAACAATATTGTTGAAGTTAAAACAAATTTTATTGTTAAGAACGAAAAATTGTATCGGGTAATAAAAAAAGAAGACAGTGTCCGTCTGCTGTGGGTCGTACCAAAATCCGTGAGATGGCAAATCGTAAAAAGTAATCATGATGACGTTGGACACTTCAGTTTTGACAAAACATACGACAGGGTACGAAAAGTATATTGGTTTAAAAAAATGCGTTGTTTCATCAAAAAGTACTGTAAATCCTGTTTACATTGTGCACACAATAAAATACCAGGTGGGCCTAGAGAGGCTATGTTGCATCCTATACCAAAACCCGATAAACCATTTGAAGTTCTGCATGCTGATCATTGCGGGCCTTTCCCACAAAGTAAAAAGGGAAATTGCTACATTTTAGCCATTATAGACTCTTTTATAAAGTTTATTTACATAAAGCCCGTAAAAAAACTGTAAAAGTAAAACCACTATAAATGTGTTTGAAGAATATTTTTCTCTTTTTGGTGTTCCACGTAGGTTGATCACGGATAGAGGGACAAGCTTTACTAGTCGTATATTTTCTAGTTTCATCAAGGAGAAAAGTATTAGTCACACGCTTAACGTCGTAGCAACTCCTCGGGCCAATGGCCAAATTGAGCGCTACAACCGTTCTATTCTAGATGCGCTCACGGCAATCAATAATAATCGGCCTGATAACGAATGGGACATTATGATACCAAAAGTTCAGTGAGGTCTAAATAATACCTTGAACAAAGCTACAGGTAGAACGCTTTCCGAAGTGTTGTTCGGTATAGCACCGACTGGGGTTTCTGGTGGCGTCATGAATTCAGTAGTGTCTGAGACGAGTGAATATGAGGATCGTGAAGAAATGAGATTGACAGTTAGTGAACGATTAAAAGAACAACAAAGAAAACAGAAAGAAACTTTTGATAAAAGACGTAAAGTAGCACACAGATACAAAGTTGTAGATCTCGTAAGCGTAGAGGGAAATAAGTAAGGTTTTGCCAGGTCAATCCAAGAAACTTTTACCAAGATGTAGCGGGCCGTATAGGGTTACCCAGGTACTCGAAAACGATAGGTACGAAATTGAAGATACTCCAATTACTAAGAAAATCAGTAAACCGATTTATAAAGCAATTTTCGCGGTTGACAAAAAAATAGTGTTCTCCAACGATCCTATAAACAGCGATTCCGACTGTAGCGGCTCTAGAGCTGAGTAAAGTAATTAATGATTAGTTGAATAGATAATTGTATCAAGGAAAAATATCAATAAAATCATAATGATAATTTACTTGTTATTGTGGAAATTAAAATAAATGATGTGATTTAGTTGTTAAATATCGTAGAAAATAAATGTGTTGTAAATTCGAAATTATACTATAGTGTCTAGTGTTGTTAATGTGTTATATACCAGCCCCTTGTGGCGATACCAGCCCCTTGTGGCGATACCAGCCCCTTGTGGCGATACCAGCCCCTTGTGGCGATACCAGCCCCTTGTGGCGATACCCAGCCCCTTGTGGCGATACCAGCCTCGTGTGGCGATACCAGCCCCTAGTGGCGTTACCAGCCTTGTGTGGCGATACCAGCCCTTTGTGGCGATACCAGCCTCGTGTGGCGATACCAGCCTCTAGTGGCGTTACCAGCTTTGTGTGGCGATACCAGCCCCTTGTGGCGTTACCAGCCTTGTGTGGCGATACCAGCCCCTTGTGGCGAAACCAGTCCTGTGCGGCGATACCAGAGCCTGGTGGCGATACCAGCCGCTTGTGGCGATATCAGCTTTTGATGACGCTTCCTGGGGCGAACGATAACCTGATGAGACAAGTTCATCTAAGCCAAAAAGTTATTAGTTTCTTTATTATAAATTGTGAAATTCGGAGACATTGCTTAATTTAAGTTATTTTTTTTATGTTAGTACTTTTACTAAAGTCAGAATATGAGTAGTTATTTAATTTGATTTAATTTAATTAGTCAGACTTAATAATTGAATCTCATGGTTGGAATGTAATTAATCGTTTAAATCACGCGGGGACGCGTGCTGATTCAGAATGGCCGATTGTAAGCTAATGGCAACTTTAAAGAGATTTGTTAGTATTAATATGATAATTGTATTTGATATACATTTTATGGTAAATAATTATTATTGTATTAATCTTTATTTATATTATTATTTTATTCAGTAATCATTGTAAAATATATATCATAAACAAGAACTGTAATTGACTTGAAAATATACTCTGTGGTCGCCGCTGTGGCGCCATATTGAATTCTCGGTGCGAATGTGCGGGTCGGTTGTTCTATAATACTCTTGAAAAAGTTTGTGAATAAAAATAAATACCGTTATTCCTGAAGTACTTCGTTTATATCATTTCACTGGACCTAATAAAGTTTTCACGTTCCGTACACAAATGAGTGAATAAACTCTTATGGTAGTATCAGTTAAAGAAATTGAATATGTGTGGGTATCCAAACATTTTGTACGTACTAGTAGCAGTTGATGGACCACCTCTTGTAATACCTGCTATGCCCATGAGCCTGCGCAATTGCCGTCAAGAATGAGACAGCGGAGGATACGGTCAGAATCGCTGAGTTTTGGCCTGGATTCATCTAGATGCTTTAAATTGCTGCCATTGACACGGATAGAAGTTAAAGCAGTTGTCCCTAACTTCATTCTTGTGAAATACTGATTCCGTTTTCGTAACTCAAGGGAATGAAATTTCCAGATACAAAATCCATTCAGATGGCGGGTAGTTGGAGGCGACACTAAAACATAGTTCAGTATTACCAGTGTAAAAAAGTGACATTTCATGAGAAATAATGACGTGTATTTAAAAGGCGTTCCAGTTTACTCGATTCTACAATACGCCAACGAATTACCACTTATCTAGGGGGTCAGTTTTTTGTTTACGTGGTTGAATAATAAACATCCCTCCCGGTCTCCTCTCACCAGAAAAAAAAAAGGAAACATATAACTAATTCAAGTGTATAACGAGAGGCAATAACTTATAAAAGTCATTTAAAATTCAACCGTTGAATATATTATGAAATTACTTTTTGTTAATTCCACTGCCAAATGTCCTGAGAAGTCCTTGGAATTTCTCCAAATTCCGTTCCAAAGTTTCTTCTGGTAGATGATTGTATTGTTTGTATTGCTCTAACAAATCGTCGAAAGAGGAGATTACGACAAGAAATTGTAGGAACACTTGGAGTAGAAAGTCTATATAAATGAACAAGCTAATCAAAGAATCAAAGAATCAATTTCATTTATTCAGTTTAGGCACACAAAGAGCACATATGAACGTCAAAATTATACAATTGAGTATGTCAAGAAATAATATTAAAATATTAAATAATGTACAAATAAACCATTGGAAAATGATTCTTTCGCTGGTTCGGTAGGTTAGTTCTACTGAGAAGATACCAGCAAGAAACTCAGCGAACAAATGGCCCATGCGGATGTCGATTATGGCTAGATTTTGATCATATCCCCGGTTCTATACATCCAATTGCAATCAAACATACGGCAGATTTTAAATCTAACTAAGACCTTTCTAATAAAAAACCACAACATATTCCGTTCAGCAGTTTTTGCGCCCATCGCGAACAAATAGACAAGAATTTCAAAAATTGATAAGTACTTTTTACAATTTTAATCAATAAAACTGATAATTTCATTTCTAAAGTCAACGCATTCAAAATATATTACGGTTTATGTAGCTTAAGTTACGGAACCTTCGATGTGCGAGTCAGGCTTTTTTAAGTATTACTTGTTTACAATTTCATAATATTATGGAAGCAATTATATGCTCAAATTAATTATCTATTCATTAGATTCAATAGGGAAGCCGTAGACACACCTTCTATTTCTGATAAAATCAGACCAAACTCCCTGAGCTTTTTTAATGAATGTCTTTATGCAAAAAAAGCCAAGGGAGTTCAATTTGCCTTTCAGTCGCAATTCTTTGAGGGTTGTTCGTGGCTGTTGCCATTGTGTGTGGATTAACAAACTGGGATGAATGGTGAGTTACTTTCTATTTGAAATTGCTTTAAATAAACACTTTTTCCACTTTTCCGTTAGGTCGCTATCGTAACCCACTGGTTACGATGACGGCCTAGCGGAATTTTCAATGACAATTGAAATAAAAGATGTTGTTTATATAGGTACTGTCCGTTAACATAATTAATATTGAATTTTGGAACGCTGAATAATTCAGAGTTTATTCAGCGTTCCAAAACTGTAACTGCCACTGTAACCGCGAATCTACTGTGAGGTGAGTTATAATTATTATAACTCACCTCACAGTAGATTCGCTGTGGTACTGTGAGGTGAGTTATAATTATTATAACTCACCTCACAGTAGATTCGCGGTTACAGTGGCCTAAAAAAACTACTAACGCTTGTGAACGGTAAAGGCTGAAGAAATATTGGAAAAATAAGGTTACATACAAATCAGAAGAGATAATACGTGTCCTGTATGTATAAAAAGGTCAGGATGGTTTTTCTTCTGTTTTTTTTGTTCAGTTACTATTCAGAGGATTTAGTATTATACCTAACCTAAATCTAAAACCAAAACCTAAAAACCGCGGTAGCCTAGTGGTATAGGTAATGAACTGCTGAGACGAGGTCTCGGGTTCGATCCCAGGTTTTACCATGGCACACACCAATGACTTTTCGATGCTTTTCAAAGTTATGTGTGTATTTATCGCAGGTTTATAAGTGCCCCGTTAATGACAATAGGCTCGCCACTTATTACATTGGGACCTAAACATAAACTGGTGAAATGTGGGTTCTAGCACCTCTGCCTACCCCTTAGGGGATATAGATGTGAGTTTATGTACTGTTTGTTAGTATTATACTTACCTTGCCTACCTCAGTCAAACGAACCTTTTCATAAGATTCGTTTTACGTTCTACTTTGGAGCCAGGAGTCCACTTGTATTTTTGATTGGCCTCTCTCACAAAATTCAAAAAAAATTTGTTAGTGTGACTACCGTCTGACCTCCTAATCCCGAAAGAAAATCTTGTATTAGTCTTGTCTGTTATAGTTGTTGACTTGGCTAAGCATTTTAGGGTCCTGGACGAGAGTGTGAAAAGTGATAACTTTACTGTTTACTCTCAAATCTAACACAAAAAACTACGAACTAATTTTTACCAGCGTCGTGTTCAAAGATTATAATTAAACACTTAACTGATATTATCTCGCTCCGATGACGGAATCCAGAGATATAATCTTAACTTCAGTAAACTCGCTTTATTATTATTACCTACAGAACCATTTACAGTTAAAGCACCCACCATGAACGTTCTGCTTAAAAAGGAATTACAAGATGGAGCCACTAACGATGAGTCTCGACATTAAATAGAAGTCTACGATGATTATGGTGAAATTTCAAAAACCTTTCAAGACTTGAAGAGCAAAGATAGATATGAAAATAATTTTATACTGTTGTAGTTCTAGATACCCAGTCTTCGTCATCCTAGCATTAATCCCAGTGGCATTCGAGGCTTTCACCTCGGAGTCTGGGGTCTGCTTGACCAGTCTAACTGCCGATTTGGCTAAAAAAAAAAAAAAAAAAAAAGAACTTCGATATTTTCTGTGAAGCAACTGCCATCTGATCTCCACAAACCAAAGGCGATATCGAACAATAACTGCCTCGAATACCTTCTTATTTTCCTCCTTCAGTACATATAAGAGAATTCATAAAATGGAATATTTTACATACATCTTTTTTTTTTATACCACTTAGTTGGCAGACAAGCACACGGCCCACCTGATGGAAAGTGGTTACCGTGGCCTATGGACGTTTGTAACACCAGAGGAGTCACAGTCGCGCTGCCAACCCTGTAAGTACAGAGTTTCTGTGCCGTCAGTAGAAGACAAAGCAGGACAAGCCTATAGTCTTCCATTGACAGTACAAATTCTCCAGTGAGCTCTGGCTATCCTACTCACCGCTGGGAACACAACACGAAGTTATTATAGCCGCGGTATTCTGAAGGGCGGAGGTACTTCCCCAGTCGGACTGCTCAATTGGGAGGAAATACCGCCGTGTCCTACCTCCTATTATCTACATTACAATTAATACATTACCAGCAGATAATACTCTGTTACCAAGCAAGTCATGCTTTACCGAAGGTTTGTGTACGGTGTAAGGAATGTGGAGGACTAGTTGCTATGGCGCATATAAGGGAGAGGCCTATGTCCAGCAGTGGACTGCTATAAACTGTAATAGTACTAAATAAATCGCGATAGAATCTGTTGAAAATAGTTTTGTTTCATTGTTTGATATTCGCGGAAATTTCCGACAGTATCAGTATTGAAAATATCATGGTTACTCACATTAGTATTAAAGTTATTGGGATATTTGTCATGTTGTATTGTTCTGAGTTTCCGATACTTCCTCGGAGATCATGGTGCTTGCAATAGCGCTGAAATATTGGAAACTCAGAACACTACAACATGGTAAATATCTCGATAACTTTTATACTAATTCCGAAAGTATCATTTAAAATAGGTATTTCCTTATATAGTAGGTAATTACATTTATAAATACCCCTCCCTTTTCAAGTGGTATCAAATTAAAAAATACAACTACCTACCAAGGACATTCATTTTGCGACATAACGAAAATAAAACTCATGTTCATCTTTAAACCTAAAATAATTTAGATAATAAATTTAAATGTTTAATAAGGGTTGTAATGCCGCTCCCGAACACGGCGACGAGAACATAATCCACTCCTCAGAGCCCTTAAAAGACTTTATAAAATGAGTCTGTCCTTTACGAGGGACCTGCTAATTGATTTTTCTAACAGTATTGGATATTAGTCATTTGAGATATTCCTTCGGTAAAATGAAAGGCAATCTTATCAGCGAAATGTTCATACTAAAATAAGTTTTGCCAGTGAGCATAAAAATAGATTGGCATTTTAGAAAATTGCTAATTCCCAATCACGTTGAAGTATCGAATATCTATAGATCCGTTAAATAGTATTATTTTATCCGAAGATGAACTTCGATATAATAATATAGGAACGGCTAGTTTTTGGAACCTCATATGGAAACCGGTAGGATGTTTTAAATATTTTTAACACTGTATAATTTAATTAATTTATTCAATTTTAATTAATTATAATCAATTAATTATAATTAGGTAGTACCTAGTAATGAATTTGAATTTACTAGACATAAATAATTAACGAAAAGCAATAAAAATACCTTACAATAAAAACAGACTCCAGTTCAAATATCTGAAATTATTATAGGACAGGACCCATTAATTATTTAGAATATAGATAATTCATCACATCAACTCCGATGAAGTGAAGCCCAAGGGGGTATGATAGTAATAAACGTCAAAAAATCACAAACACAAACTTCATTATTTTGAAATACACCAATAAGTCATTCACTTTTGTTTAGTTGATATATAAACTGACAAACTTATTAATTATTTTGTACCTAATAATTATTAAGTACATAATATTTTAATTAATTAGCCATTACTATTTAATTTTAATGCACTTACCTTTGAAACTTCCAAACCCATATATATATATACCCACAGTTCTCTTAACAGTAACTCATCACATGTTTTTTAGTTTTAAAAATAAATTACACTATAACCAATAGTTTTAAAATATATTAAAAACTTACACAACCCGATTCGCGAACCACAAGTTTATAAAGTAAAAATGAGCATAAAGTATTAATTTAGAAATTAAAAATTACACATTAACTTTTTTAGAACACGATTGATTTTATTTTTTTAGTTTAGGATTTGTGATTCTACATTTGAATTTGCGGTTGGCGGGAATGTTACGCGGAGCGACGCGCTTCCCTCCGCCTGTCCCAAACATTTTATCACACTGAACATTGGTGAAATCTGCCATTAGGGAGGCGCCCTTAACTCGACATTTATTGCTCGCTATCGAAACAATATATTCTGTTCGCACGGCATAGATAAGTACTGTAATAAAAGCGTTGCAGTGTGTTTTATGACTGTTGATGTTGTACACTGCGTAAGAAAGGCGTAATAAAAGTGAATGAGCACTATCGTATTACAGAGGATCACTCTACGAAAAACGAAAACAATATTATTTGGAAACGTTATATTCCAAATAATATCGTTTCCAATAATATTAAACATTAATAATATTGTTGTTTAAAGTAAAATGTTCAGTGAATACTAACTAGCATTTTTATAAATGATTGGAATAGTATAATGAATTATACAGCACTAAAATCTTTGTCCAAATATTTTTAACTATGTCGATACTCAACATCGAGATTCGAATAAGTTGTATCGATATGAGAGCCCTTCACTATCATCCCGATGGCGGCGCGGCGACCGTCACGCACTGTCCATAGTACAGGAAGAACATTGGTTGGCTTCACGCATGCGCACCCAATGTTTTTTTACTAAACTCAAGTTTAATTTCACTTCATCTCTAGACGACCTATAAATTGCAAACAGCTACATAAGTCGAGGTGAATGTTCTCGATATTGTCATGACAGATTAATACTACTTTCCTATTACATAAGTGATCAGTTTATTAATGTAAGGTTATAGTAGCATTTATATGACTAACTGTTGACTTTTGGTCATATTTACGGTTCTATTCAACCGATTGCGTTCAAACTTCTGTAAGATTTTAAATCTGATCAAGCCCTTTGTAACAAAAAGACCGCCTCAAAACTTGTTCAGTAGTATTGGCGACCATCGCGAACATGCAGGCATAAATAACCATAAAGATATTTTTGTTTTTAAAAACCGTTAATATAACATTTTCCATGTATTTCTTAATATCTCCTGTGTACAGACAGGCAAGACTAATTTATAATATTATAGGTAAAACTATTCACATGTACCACGGACATAAGTAAGTATTATCGATAAGATTAGTACAAAGTAGTAGTAACTGTATTTATTTCGAATTTACCGGGTTTGAATCCTGGTCATTACACTAGCGACGTGAAACCACTCCTAGCACATGCAATTTAGCTTAGTTGGAGGGGTTATAGGGAATATAATATAATAGTAATTGCAGTTGCTAAAATTCTTTCAAAAAAAAATCTTTACGGTTTTCCATCAAACTCGATTTTTTTTATTTTTAGCAACTATTTATTTATTCTCAAATAAAATTAACACTTCTACAAGCAATTAAGCTTAGCTGGAGGGGTTAGTAATTTCGGTTATTGATATTAAAAAAAAAGAAATAAATTTCCAAACGTGGTTTATGTGATGTAGACCTACTACGCGGCGTAGAGTGTCTACGGATTCATCTACGTAGCACAACCACTGCTTTCGAGATACTTTGTGATGATGTTTACTTTGTTTAACTTTTTTTTTAATTTATTACTGTCAATTATTAGCTACTATCTTACCCAATGATGTATTATATTAATAATTGACAGTACCTGTCCGTCTAGACAAGTGGCAATACGTTTTCAGAATAGAATAGACTCGTCAATGTATGGGATTCGCATACGTTGGTAAACAATACGTATCAATGGATGGGCCATTCATCATTCTATTCAGCAATACGCCGGCCAACGAAATTGCTACTTGTCAAGGGGGTTGCTGCGAAAGTTTTGCCTTCCAACCTCACCTCCAGCAACTGGCTACGACCCATAGACGCACGTTTTAGTCGGTTCCAGTCCGACATAACCTCCCCCACCTGCTCCCGTGGGAGGGGGAAGGCTATCTGTGGGGATTTTCCGCACAATACAAAAGAGGCTGCTAGCATGTAATAATGTTGTTGAGGATGGAACACTCTTACCTAGAAACCACCTATTCACTATTTTTTTTTAAACATTAAAAATGTTTTAAGCTCTCCTACAAAATGCATTCGCTTTAGTACACGGCCCTTTTGGATACCCCCCTTTATGGCTTATATAGAAGACAAAAACCATGACTACTTAATTTTCAATAGATGATTTCGACCTGTCTCTGAAGAAACTCGAAATCTTTCAATTATATTTGTTGACTTCGCCGAATTAGATGCAATCCTACTTCTCTGTTCCGTGGATGCAACTATGATTTGATTCATATGAACTGTATATGAAAGTTTTTTTTTTATACAACTTAGGTGGCAGACAAGCACACGGCCTACCTGATGGAAAGTGGTTACCATGACCTATGAACGTGTGTAACACCAGTGGAGTCACATCCGTACTGCCGACCCTGTAACAACAGAGATTTTGTGCCGTCAGTGTAGAGGACAAAGCAGGACAAGCCTTTGGTCATCACACTGACAGCACAAAAACTCTCCAGTGAGCTCTGGCTACCCTACTCACCGCCGGGAATACAACACGAAGTTATTATAACCGCGGTATTCTGTAGGGCGGAGGTACTTCCCCAGTCGGACTGCTCAATTGGGCGGAAATACCGCCGTGTCCTACCTCCTAAAAGTGGCGAGTTGAGGTTTTATTAAAAACAGCCGCCAACATGAACACGCTGAGACAAAGTAGCTGCTAGGTGGTAGGTGGAAGGTTAGATATTGCATTGTCCATCACTACCATATATATATATAATACTAGCTTTTGCCCGCGGCTCAGCCCGCGTGGATGTCGGTTCCCGGCAATTATTCGAATTTTTCTCAGCTTTTAAACCTTTGCCTTTGCCGCAGCTGAAGATGCGGTCAATAAAAAACTCGCGAGGTACGCAGCTTTCGAGACGCAATATATCGTGGTGCCAGCCTCTGCCTAACCCTCCGGGGATAAAGGCGTGGTTATATAAATATATGTATAATTTTAACATTAGAAAATGTTCAAATATTAATCTTCATCTGCTAATGAAGCCCCAATATAAGAGGGAGATCCTTCCCGGTAATACTAGTCCATACATAATGTAAGCATAGCTTATACCTAGTTACCGTCGTATATAAATGACCCCAGACACGTCACAAAAAGTTTTTTTTTATGCCACTTGGTTGAAAGACAAGCACACAGCCCACCTGATGGAAAGTGATTACCGTGCCTTATGGACGTGTGCAACACCAAGGGAGTCACACTCGGGCTGCCAACCCTGTAGCACAAGTTTCTGTGCCGTCAGTGTAAAAGACAAAGCAGGACAAGCTTTTGGTCTTCCCACTGACAGCACAGACTCTCCAGTGAGCTCTGGCTACCCTACTCACCGCCGCCGGGAACACAACACAAGGTTATTATGGCCGCGATATTCCCGAGTCGGACTGCTCAATTGGACGGAAAAACCTTCGTATCCACCTCCTCATAAAAAAAGTATTCAAAGTTCAAAGTTCTTTATTTGTTTAATATAGTACGAAAGTGATGTTTACATTATAATGTAAAGGGGCGTTGAGGCTGGTTGATAATCCTATACTTGCAGATAGTGTGGAACCTCTTAGCCTTAGGAGGGACTTTGCTTCGCCATATGTGTTCTACCGCCTATACAATGGTTTGTGTTCAGATGAATTGTTTGACATGATGCCCACAGCTACATTCTATCATCGCACGTCTTGGCATAAGCAAGGAATTCATCCTCACACATTGCGAACTGAGAAGGTGCGCACTGTGCGGTATGAAAGAAACTTCATCCCACGCACACTTAAGATGTGGAATGACTGCTGCGGTTTTCCCAAGCACATACAATATGGGGTTCTTCAAGAGGGGCATCAGAAGGTTTCTTCATGGTCGGCAGCGAAAGTGTAACATCCATGGTGTTGCATACGTCCATAGGCCACGGTAACCACTTTCCATCAGGTGGGCCCTGTGCATGTCTGCCACCAAAGTGGTATAAAAAAAAATGTCAGATATCATATTCGGCCAGTTGTGACGTTTAATTCTAGTAGTGGCTTAGTATTTACGCGTTTTTTGGGTCCTGTTTTAAAAAAGCACGGGTGACGATGGCTTTGATGAAATCGCAAATCCACTAATTATATATTAAACCGATCGTTTCACTCACGACTTAGGGTCATAATATGTACCGGTAGCTACATCACCATTATATAATTTTTGTGAAAACGTGATCCATACATGCCGTTGCTAGTGGTCCCTATGTTATCCATACTCAAGGCGTGACGTCACGTGATTGATGAGAGCCATTCAAGACGAAGGCCTACGATATACGAGTTTAAGGTTATCTGGCAATATTATCTTCAAACATGGATTGGTGGTACATAATGTATTAAGATATGAGGTTTGATTGATCACCTATGGCTATTACTGATAAAACTTAGGTAAGTATTTTAAAGTTTATGTTTCATCGAGGACACGCCAACTAAAGTTAGTTTTGTCTAGGTTCAGTTCATATAGGATTAGGCATGTTTAAAACTTTTCATGCTCACGTTAATTTATAATCTATTTCTTTTTGAATACCATTTAGGTGGCAGATAAGCGCACGCTGCAATATCGGGGGCGTCATACTCGTGCCTGATAGACACTAAGAAAGCTGTTAATACCTTTCTTGAAGAACCCCATACTGTAGTCGCTTGGGGATACCACAGTAGAGAACAATTCAAACGCATATTTACAATGTTGATTGATGGCACTTGTTTTTTTTTTATAGGTACCACTTAGGTGGCAGACAAGCACACGGCCCACCTGATGGAAAGTGGTTACCGTGGCCTATGGACGTTTGTAACCCTAGAGGAGTCACAGTCGCGCTGCCAACCCTGTAAATACAGAGTTTCTGTGCTGTCAGTGTGGAAGATAAAGCAGGACAAGCCTTTAGTCTTCCCACTGACAGCACAAATTCTCCAGTGAGCTCTGGCTACCCTACTCACCGCTAGGAACACAACACGAAGTTATTATAGCCGCGGTATTCTGTAGGACGGAGGTCCTACCTCCTATAAATTTGTTGTTTGTTTTGTTTTGATGGAATTTGTCGTTACACATATTTATAACACAATTGTACTTTTTCCACAGTATTGAATACTGTGGAAATGTACAAGTGTGTTTTCAATATGTGTAATTCAAACGTAGTTTCAATGGTTGGGTGTACCTATGTTTGTTACTCAATAAATCCAGAATCTACTGGTAAAATCGGGCTATTGACTGCTGCCATAATAATACTTTTATGCTTAATTTCTGTTGACCATTGTAATCAATCACGTTAGGATCAAATCATATTACCGCAGATTCGAAGCGACTCGCAGAAATTTGTTACAAGAAAAAAGTCAACCCACAATCAGCTTTCTGTTTCCGTCCACTAACCGCTCGCAGTCGCGCGTATTCAGTAGAATGCGTGCGATGCCGCGCTTTTTTTATCCCAATAAATAAAATGAGAGCGACTTTGCTATTTTCGCTTCAATGAACTTTCGAACTCTGCACTAGTGTAAACTGACTCATACTGTTTTGTGTGACGTTATTGAACTTAATAATATACCTATGTAAGGATGGTGACAGTCACCCCCAACCCCGATAGTAATGCCTGTACCATAGTCAAATGCCTGACACAGGTATACCGGCTTGCAAGTGTACCGGCTTCCAAGTGCGCCGGCTTGCAAATGTGCCGACTTGCAAGTGTGCCGGCTTGCAAGCGGAACTACTTGCAAGTGTGCCGGCTTGCAGCTGTGCCGGCTTAGGCGCGCGGCTAGGTCTTGATGCTGAACACAGTAGCTGTTGATGGTCATCTCCGCAACATTCCTAAACCTTTCTTGCAGCATATGTTTTTCAGTTATAGCGGGGGGAAAAAAACAACAATCAATACGTATAATTGCTTTATTACTAAATCATATAAGCTAGATACTAGGCATAGATATGAGAGCTGTATGCCATCACGGCCTTAGACCATATTCTGTTTAGACACAGTATTTCTAACGAAATTTCTCACAAAAAAACGGCTTGATAATCACGTTGTGTGAGTGAGCTGATGTCGATATTGTTTCTTTAAACTGTCAATATGTGTATGTCATGGGATGTATGCATACGTCACCTTATACTGAAGTTGTAACCATTTTTTACGCTGCGTTCTAATGTCAATTACTGCGTCTATGAAGTTTGAACATGAGATTGAATCTTTAAACAATAGAAATACAAAATTATTAGGTATATTCTTACACGTACCTTGATAGTACTGTTACAAGAGTTCAAATAGCAATCTCAATCGTAATAATTTTGTAATAAAATTGAACTGTCGCAATACTCTTGGAGAATTTTTTGTTTATTCAATAATATTTTTACCCATTTTCCATGTCAATATTTATTTCAATTATATCATAAATACATACAGTCACGCATCTTCTCCAGTGGAGGTAAGCAGGGATATATTTCTAATTATATCGTAACATTAAAATTAATTATAAATGCTTGGTAGAAAAAATTACATTAAAAAATACACAGATCTCATTTTAGTCATACCACCTACATACAATTGGAATATTAGCTCTTGACAAATCGCTAACTCAAAGAAATGATGAATATTCAGAACCACATTGCCTACTGGTACAGCTACAGCAGGTCTACCATGAACTCTTAAAACAGGTCAATAATTGAGCGTCTGTCATACTTTAATTAAGATCTGGAATTCCTTACCACCTCTCCTTCTTTCCTACAGCCCCGAGTCCTTTAAGCATCATCTGAGTCGTTTGGTCATCAATCTTTTTATTATCTGTCTTGCTCACTCTCATTGTTCTTAAGGTAAGAGAAAAAATGATATGCATTAAGATGTTTATAGCGGAACGACTCAGGTGCTAAAGGCAGTACTACATTTTCCAATGATTTTATAACATGAGGTAGATAGGTTATGATAACACTCAGATTTAACGGGCGTGGAAACGAGAGACATATACTTTCGTTGCTTCCTACGTATTTGTACTAAATAGCAATGATGTAGGCTAAATAACAGTTTTGAGCGACTGTTATAATCGCCAGCAGTGGCGAGCACGATTCTTGCCAGCTTGTTCTATAAAGGGAAGCCGTGGTAAAGAATTTTAAATTCAGTACGGTATCTGAAATTCTGTAGGTACCTATTGAAAATTCAGTATGTGAATTCAGAACACCCTTAAGTCCGTACAAAATTGTTGTTGTCGTTTATTTTTTTTTTTTTTTGTCGTTCATGAGAGATAATATTTTTATCCACAGGCGTCCCCGTTTGAAATTATTCGTGTTCACCCTTCGCCACTGAGCGCTAGTACCGTATCCACCTCAGCACAGCGATATGTTTATGCAAATACAACTGTAAGTATCAGAACTGTAATACAATATTATCACTCTAATGTTAACGACAATTAAGGCAAATGTAATCCAGTGATACAAAACATACATCCTCGTTTTTCGCGGTCGGATAGACAACTGACAGTTTTCTAACAGAAAAATAACACTGCTTGTGACGGTACATGGTGAAAAGTAAACGTCGAAAATGTGCGGGTAGATGAAGAACCTTTTACACGAACTCGAAGACTGCGGTTGTGCACCATTGAGCCAGTTAATCTGCGACCACGGCCGGTGTAACCTGCTGTGCTATTCAGTACACAGCGTCGAGCACAGGCGCTGCTACATCCTTGTAAGAGATTGTCATTGGTCGATCTATAGTGACGTCACCCAATCCGACCAATGACAATCGCTTATAGGCTGTCGCAGCGTTGTGCTTGAAGCTGTGTGCTTACGGAATTGCACAGTAGGTTACACTGGCCGTGGTCGCAGATTAACTGGCTCAATGGTGCACACCCGCAGTCTTCGAGTTCGTGTAGAAGGTTCTTCATCTACCCGCACATTTTCGATATTTTCTTTTCGCCATGTACCGTCACATACTACACAGTGTTTTTTTTCTGGAAGAAAACTGTCAGTTGTCTATCCGACCGCGAAAAGAATGCATGTTGACAAGTCAGGCAAATCATGATTGGCAAGTCAGGCAAATCATGATTGGCAAGTCAGGCAAATCAAAGGCATGTCTATACCTATACCAAAATCGCGTTAATTCCCGTTAACATTATTGTAGAGAGAGTTTATAAGTTAGCAAAATAAAGATAAAGATAAAGAGAAAATCATTACTATTTTGTGTTCTACATATTAATCTTAATCTATAGCTAATGGATACAGCAGAGGTCGTCAACAGTTTGGTGATTAAATCTTTTTCCTTCTCTTTTCCGGCGTCGATGGGAACATGGCTTCGTCTGCGCGGATCAGCCGGTTGACAGCGCGGCTCAAGGACACATCTGTTACCAAAAATAATGTCAAATGTTAGCGCGAATGCGCTGGATATTTTATGCTACGAATAATAAAACAAGAGTTTATAGCTAGAACTAAGTCAATAAGATCGAAAGCATGGTCACTTTACTAGATCTAAGACACTTAGATCTAATTAAGTCGATACAATGTATGTCTGCTTTAGTCGATTTTTACATTTAGTATGACTATATATCGTGATGTGATAATTTTTTGAACTGATGCGTTAATAATTTTACAAAATAAATAGAAGCTATTGTTGCTGGTTTCAAAATTATCAGTCTACTACTAAATAATATTCCACAAAACACTATCTAGAACCAAAGTAAGCATAACTTAACTAGTTTGTAATATGGGTTCTAGATTACGGATAAACATAAGTACTTAGATACATTTACTTGGAAATACAATAATTAGATATCAGATAAATACTACATAAGACATTAATGATGGTAAGCAGATTGTGTCAATTTAATCACCCAAGCCAATTGTGAGGTTAGTTTAATCAAAAGGTTAAAATGAAACAAAATATTTAACTTTTTTTCAAAATTTCTCTTTAATGTGATAGAATTTTAACAGTCCACTTACATCTTAAATACATTAAATAACAAAAAAAAATTGCACGGAAAAATTAAAAATTAAATAATAAATTTTCACTCGATTTTTGGCAGTGATTGTTTGAATTTTTTCATGCAATTTTTAATAAAAAATAATTATTAATATTGCATCTGTTATGAAATTGTACTTATAAAAGGCATACGTTTTCAATTATTCAATAAATTGTAAAATTAACTAGAAAATACTTTAATAAACACTTTAGAATTGCTCATGAAAGGAATATGAACCACGGATTGAGCAAGAAATACCCCAGGTAAAATCTAACTAATATTATAAAGCTGCAGAGTTTGTTTGTTTGTTTGTTTGAACGCGCTAATCTCTGGAAGTACTTTGGATTGGATTTGAATGATTCTTTCAGTGTTGGGTAGTCCATTTATCGAAGAAGGTTTTAGGCTATATATCATCACGCTACTAATTAACTAATTAAGAGAGCGGCGCATTAATAATAAATGTTAACAAATCCGGTAATTTTTCATACATATTTTGAAGACTAAAACATACGGGCTCAAAGGGATATGAAGCATCAAAATATACCCCGGGCGAAGCTGGGGTGGGTCAGCTAGTAGATAATATATGTATACTGACGTACAGAGCGAAGCAGATTAACCAATGAGCATCACCAGTTTCATAGAATTGCCTAATACACTAATCACACTCCGTATCGTTAAAGAATTCAGTCAGTCAGATCGAAAGTGCTACTCACTTTATTAGATCTAAGACACTTAGATCTAATAAAGTTATCAACTTTATTAGATCTAAGTGGAATAAAAAGATGATTTTTATTATGTACTTTAATACTTTTAGGATAGTTTTAGGGAGTTCACTATTCACGAAACTTCGGACGGAGGCTGGCTGTTCGTGATTGAGCAAAAGAACAACGATTACGCTAACAGCGAGTTCTCCCATAACCATCTAACTTTTTTCGTGTGGAAAACACCACGGTTACGCCCCACCGCTGAAGTCATGTCAGAAACGAACCGACTAAAACCGCACGTCCCGTAGCAATAAGTAATAGAGTCGAACATCCTGTCAACCGAGTTGCCTTTGCAAAATTGTACTTATCACATTTAAAATTAATGTTTCATGAGCAATTATAAAGCTAACGTTCGTATACCTCACTTTATTGTTAGAACACTTATAAATATAATTAAATATTATATAGATTGACTAAAACTTGTAAACAACAGTAGCCTCATTAACTACTCCATAAATATATTAAAATGTTTGGCTTATTGAATATTCTAAAATGTACTACAATCAGGCAGTTCCTATTGTCATTTATAAATTTGAGACAATAAATAAAACCATCAATTCCGTGAGCTGAAAGAGGTCGCCACTTTCCCTTCAGTCGTTTCTATATAAACGTTCTTAACAAAAATTATTTAGCTGACCAGATTGAAGCAGCCATGTTCGTCAACACCCAACACTTATTAAATAATGTGATTTAAGTACTGTACAGAAATAAACTGTACTCGAATAATAATAAATGTATCTACAAAAATCAGTCATATGTGACGTCATGAGCAAATCAGTTACAATATTGCACTAAACGAACAACTAGCCCATCACAGTCCACTGCTGGACTAGGCCTCTCCCAATGTTGGGAGGTTTTAGCCTACTGTTTCCACGTTGGCCAGACGGGTTGGTACAGTTTTATTTCAAGTTTTGTATTTTTCCGTTGGTCGCCTCTTACGACATGCTTCGAATGAGACGGGGTGGTGATGCTTGTATTCTTTCTTTGTTTTATTATTATTTAGCTTTGTTAGAGTTCAGATACCTTTTCATTATTAAAATGTGTTTAACGTAATTTTAGATGCTTTCATTATTAGCCGGGTCCACAATGAGCGAGCAGATTCGTGAGACATTTGCCGCGCTAGACTGCCTAATCGTCTCTGAAAGTGAGAATCGCAGAACCGTCGCGGGCGAGCAAATATAATGGTCCTGTATTGATCGTTCGACTCACGCGGCAAATGCCTCGCCAATCTACTCGTTCTGTGTGGAGCCGGCTATTAGAATACGTCTGTTATTAACGCATTATGACTGATTTTCTGTAGTTAAGTATAACAACCGTATAAAATAAATATTCCATCAAAATTCATCTAGATATTTGTATTCAGTAACGTCACTAATAAATATATCTTCCAAACTTCCCTACCCTCTTAGTGTATTGGTGTTAAAGTTATTGTTGTAAAATTTTAATAATAACAATAGTGTCGTTATGTCAACGCTCGTACATTTCTAATATTAGTTAATGATTTTATTATTATGTATCTTATTTCATTCTTCAATATTTTAATAATCAATGGTTGTTATATATGAAATTGCCATTTCTTTGAAGAAATTTGAATAAACCCAATTTTCGGTACTAACATTTTTGCATTTATTTTAGGAATGACAAATCAAAATTTTATGATTTTTTTTGTGTATGAATGAGACAACAACAGAACAAACAGAAACAGCAACTTTTATTGCATTTTTAAAAAGTGACAGCTGTAAAAAAGTAATACGAAATTTATCATCAAAATCAAATTGAGGAAGAAAAAGAAATTTTTGAAGATGGAATTTCATTTATCAAGCGGTCAATAAAAACAAAATTTAATACAGAGTAGTAAAATCTTGAAATCAACTTTCAAACAAAATATAAATAATGGAAATAGCTATTAAATTACAGGAATAACGAACTAATGAATCTGTAAGAAAATTTCGGCAATTTCATATGTAAAGACCTAATATTAGTATAATTTTTATTTAGTATCCACATAAGATTTCGGTTTTAATCTCGTTGGTTTTTGTAAATACAGAGCTTTTCGAATGCGCTGCTGTTGATTATAATCTCTAAGTAAAACTTCGACGTAACGACACCATTTTTTTACCTATATTGACATATGCTGATAGTTCTGTGGCAATAAATATTTATTTACTCTATTTAATTACATATATATATATATAGGCGGGTATTCATGTTGACACTCGGAGGAATAATATAATTAATCATGATGTGATAAGCTTTAGTTCACATCAAAAATATAAAATTATAAGTACATTTTTTTGATCAGTAAACTAATAATCTATGACCACACAACTAAGCATTTGTATTTAATACTTCTAATATAATTATGCTTATGTGCGTGTGAGCGTCTACTTTGCGCGTGTGTATTCGTACTTGTGCGTATGTATGTACAGTCAGCATCAAATCGGTCGTGACAGATAATGTTGATAGTACTGTTTATTGATTTAAATTGTATTATCTCCCGAACTAAAGGTTTGTACTAAATTTCGGAACGATCAGTAACCAGGAAGGGGGGAATACCAACGGTCTCTGTGGCGTAGCGGTAGAACGTTGGACTGCTACGCAGGGGGCGCAGGTTCGATTTCCGCTCAACACAAATAAATGTATGCATGAATGTATGTTTGCGTTGGTCTGGGTGTTTCTATGTATAATATTTATGTGTTTATAATAAAAAAAAATATCTCAGTATGTTTGTTGCATTCTAGATTACACTATTAAATGAATATTTAAATGACAAAACACTAGATGCTAGGTAAATAATTAAATTCAATCATAACTTTGACATTTCTTATTAGATATATAAATTGTATTTGACTAATTTAATGATTATTTTGCATGGAGGTATTTATTATGTTTAGCACGGAAATACTGACATCTAAGGTTATGAAATTTTCTATATTAAATTGCAATTCTTAGCTTCTAATTATCTTCTAATAAACAAATATCGTCATATATGTGTGACGCTATTGCATGCCAATCTGGCTGAAATATGGTGGAACCTAAATGTATTTACCTGTAACCTGTGTACCCATATATCGCAATAAATTGATTTGATTTGTACTTTCCATGGGTCTAGACTGATCAGTGATGTGTAAAGTACGGACCGCGGGCCAGATCCGGCCCGTGAAAACATATAATCCGGCCCGCCGACGCGCGGCGGTCCTTCTACATGAATAGTATATAACCCACTGTAATTAAATTTGACGGTCTAGAAGAATAAAGTAGATTCTATTTATTAAAATAATAGACGCATCGGTAAAGAAGCCAGCTAGACTAGCCGCGTAGTTCACGATTAAAGATTTAGCATTTTTTTTATCGATTCGCTCAAACATTACATCAATAAGAAAGGGCCAATTTATAGATAAGACTTGGGGTTGTCTAATTCATTTAAAGAGACGAGTTTCTTCGTCACAGCTCGACTCGAATCTACATTCGAAACTATGGAAACTAACAAATATTACAACAAGGAGCCTCCCCGCGGCGCAACTGGAAGCAACTAGACCCGGTAAAGCAGGGCATTATGAAATATTATAAATAATATTATTGATTTTGCTAAAAGATTTTTTTTATTGGTTTTTTTAATAATATCACATGACTTGGAATTGATTATTGTATTGTTATTTTATTATTTTATTGATCAATTTTAACTTGACATAAGTGACGGTTGACATTTTACATTTTTTTTGATTTGCATGTTTTTATTATTATAGAAATTTTTGACATTTTTTATTGATTGCCATGTATTTATACTGTTTTAATTTCTACACGAATTATGTTTGTTGAGAAATAAATGAATAAAAAAATATATATATTATTATGGCATCTCGAAAGGCAGTGGTGCGTATTCGAGACCGACAACCACCCGCGCCGACGGGCCGGATTGGCCCTCTTTGAAACTTCTTAAACTTTGTGAGGGATTAAGAAAATTTGTCCACCACTAGTCTAGATACTGTTGTGTGGATTGATGTATAATATTTATTTATTTACTAAGATAATTTTAAATATGTACTTTGCTGACTGTACTCGTGTCTATGTGCGTGTGTTTGTGTGCGCGTGTGTGCGTGTGTGCGTGTGTGCGTGAGTGTGTGCGTGTGTGCGTTGCCAAGGTTACCAACCGGGTGTGGTGTTGGCGAGGCGGCGCATGCGGCGCGTGTTTCGGTCCTGGTCTCGGATCTTCTTCTCCATCTCGGCGTTGGTGAGCGTCTCCAGGTGCGGCGCCCACTGCTCCGCCTCCGACGGCTGCCGGTACGGAGTCTGCACAAATGACAGGACTTGCTCAATATCTGTTACTTGGACCATATACTGTACAGACACGCTAAAAATGGCGATAACTTTTTTTTTATTTAAGTTAACCCTTAAACTGTCGTGGGATGTACGTATATGTGAACTTATACTGAAGTGGTAGCCATTTGTTACGTCGCGCCTCATACGATGTCGATCACAAATTTGCCACACAGGCCAAGCTTGGAACACAGCAACATGGCAAAATGTTCGGTATTGTTCTTTCCTACAGGCTCTCCAATAATATTTATCCTGTTTATATGATAATGTTACAAATGGCCCATGAACTGTGTTTCAAAATAGCTAATTTTGTGTTACTTCCGGCTTATAAAGTGACACAAAACCGGTTATTTGAAACACAGTGTTACGTAATCACTACTATGGGGGACTGTAGGGACAGACACACTAGAAACACTATACCTCAAGGATCTGAAGGTGGAACAGATCGTAAGATTCTACACAGTAACAGGTAGGTTCGACGGAACGCCGTGATTGCCTGACGCTTCTCAACCTCCTCAAGCGAAGAATGGGGGAATTGGATATTTGACTGACTTGTCAAATTAGTTACTTTTACTAAACGTCAAAATGGTATGTTTTAAGGAAACTTGTATGAAAGAATTTATTGTGACGTCATAATATTAAACAATTAAATAATTTACTATTATCAGTTGGTTTAATGATTAAATAAGAACCAACGCAACTTTTAACATAACATAACATAAACTCACGCCTATTTCCCCGAAGGTGCTAGCACCCACATTTCGCCAGTTTATATTTAGGTCCCAATGTAATAAGTGGCGAGCGTATTGCCATTAACCGGGCACTTATAAACCTGCGATAAATAGACACATAACTTCGAAAAGCATCGAAAAGTCATTGGTGTATGCCATGGTAAAACCTGGGACCGGACCCGAGACCTCGTCTCAGAAGTCCATTACCCATATTGAGTATTTTCCTGTAGCAGATCACACGTCCGGTCAACGGGATCCCATGCTGGAATTAAGTAAGTAAGTACCTCCACGACGGGTAGTGGCGCCTCACTGAAGGCATAGGTCCGCTGGTGCCAGCTGAGCTGCCCCCGCACGCTGTAAGCGATGCCGGTCACGAACTCGCCGCCGAGGCCGAGCTCGGAGCACAGCCGCATGGCAAACTGTTCCGGGTTGTTCTCTTTCTCCGACATGTCCCATTCAACCTGCAGACGGAACAGTAGCTATTGTTATTTATTTTATTGGTAGTCTAGCCATCACTTCCGTGCAGGAGAGACAGTAACTTTCTTAACAGTAATAGTATATCTATATATATAAAAGAAAGTCGTGTTAGTTACACTATTTATAACTCAAGAACGGCTGTACCGATTTAGCTGAAAATTGGTGAGGGTGTAGGATACCAGGAGATGGACATAGGATACTTTTCATCCTGTCCATAACGGGATCAGAAATCTTTGCGGGCAGAGCCGCGGGCAACAGCTAGTAATAGCATAAATACATCTTCGGTGCAGACTTGTGTCATCGCGGCCGGGGTGCGAGGGATATGTCTCAGATAATATCACATCCGGTAACCTGCGGTCTACACAGTCGGCGTGCGTTTAAGTCGGTTCAAGTCCGACATAACCTCCCCCACCGGCCTCGGTGGTGGGGTATTTGTGAGGATTTTGAGCATATAAAAAAAAGACTGCGTCATCGAGCGAACACTTCTCGACCTTGACTATAGTTTGACCGCTACCGCTGTACCGCGCCCTCGGTATGTGCGGTGAGGCGGGGGACGGATAAGAAAGAGCATGAGTTCACACGAGATTGACATTGTCGGACGGATCTTACGATATCATTTGACAGTTTTAATGTACGACTAGTGTGTAAAGCCTAAGATTATTAAAATTCCCTAATAAATATTTTTGACTTTACACGCCACTCGTACGTATTTAATTATTAAATTTAATAGGGAATTGTCATATTGAATGAAATGTCATATTAATTGTAAATATTTATTTGTTTAGATATTTAATGTTATTCTGACATAGATTCTGTTTCGCCATCGGAACTGGAGTCGGAGTCATTCTGCAAATTTATTATGAAAGGGTCGATAATATCGTCGAATCTACTATCACGATCCCAATAAGTATTTTCATTTTTTTGGACATGATCATCACATTTCTTCAATTTTTCTGCCGTAAACACCGAAAACAATTTGGTCATTATGCTTATCTTTTCATCTAGTGAAGAATTGATATGGTTTTGGGCTACATTGTTTTTAATATCAGCCCAAACCAACTCAATGGCATTTAAATCAGGATGGTACGGCGGTAAACGGAGAACAGTATGGCCATGGGTTTTCAGCAGTTCGCCAATTCTGTACAGGAGTTCTTTTTGTGTATCATTGATAAGAAGTTGCAGTTGAGCTTTTGTCATGGTCTCTGAAAATTCAACATTGTGGCGCCGTAACCAGTCCTGCATTTCAATTTTGAGGTTAGCTATGGTTGGTTTCTTCTCAACCTGAACGCTGTGGTATGACGCGTTATCCATTACCACAACAGAATTCGGCAGCAATTTATCTTTTAATTTTTCATCCACCCACTTGTAAAAAGTAGACCCGTTAATGTCTCCATGATAGTCGCCAGTCTTAGCGTCTGATTTAAATATCGTTAATGCACCATCAACCAAGCCATTTCGACAGCCAGCGTGTAAAATTACTAAACGCCGTCCTTGCCCAATATCAGCATGAATTCCAGGTTCAGATGATGATTGCCAACATTTACTCACATTATGAGTGGCGTTTATATACGTTTCATCGAGGAAATATATGTTGCGGTTTTGCATTCTGTAGTTTCGGATTTGTATCAGGTATTTTTTCCGCCACTCTGTAATGTTAGGCTGCTCTATAAGGAGATGTCTCTTTGATTTGCATTTTTTTAAACTATAACCCATTGTGTGTAAAAGCTTTCTAAGGTATTCTAGTCCACAATCCAGTATGCCATCTTTTCTCAAACTTGATAGTAACTTACGGATACTTGGAACTTGTTTTTCGATTTCGTAAAACTGATGAATTTTTCTGCTGATAACTCCTAAATCAAAATCATCAACAACATATTTCTTCTTTATAACTTTTGTTTTTTTTGGAGAATTAAATTTTAATCGGCCCAAATTTTCCGTTGATGAATTACCCACCTTTACTATATTTCTTACGGTTTTTTCGCAATATCCCGTAGCATCCGCTACAATTTTAGCAATGTTTGCATCACTTTTAAATTCAAAACTTTCTTTGTCTGCTTTTCTTTTCTTAAAATACTCGGCTACCTTAAAAATGATGTTCTTCACATCACGAGATAACGCACGACCCATCTTGCAATACTAATCACTTGTGCATCCGACACACAGAGTCCGCTACAAGTGACACTAGCTACTGCCGTAAGCGTTGGCGGCCGGACTGACACAACGGAATGGTCGGTACTCTCCCCCGCCTCGCCGCGTACATACCTAAGGCGCGGTACAGCGGTTGTGGTCAAGCTATAGTAACTAAAAGATGATTTACATAACTTGTTCTTATGTAATTAATTACATGCTATAGACAATCGTTTTTTGGCCTGCAATAGGATAGAGTTTTACACCCTATATGGCTCTCTCCTTCTCTCTGACTGAATACTATACTTCAGAATATATATATTGGATCTAAAATGTGCTCTTTACGCGCCATACACGTTTCTTGGGAGTCTCGTTAGGATAGCACAAGGTGCAATAGCAGTGGATAACGTCAAATTCACCGATCCTTGTTGGTCTCGGAACTTTGGTCCATTACATGTGTCCTAAGGTATACCCAGACTCTAGGTGAACAATAAAGGACAATTTTAACTAACCTGATCAACAAGCGAAGTGTTCCCCACATGTATATTCAATTTGATAACCACTCTCTGGTCCGGCTGCTCCTCAAGTATGGCAGGAGGCTCGCTCGGGTAAGCCTCAATCTGCTGGCGTATGGACGACGCGATGGCCGGGATAAACGTACTAGTATTGAGTTCTAAGTCATCACATAAAACCTCGGCAAACTGTTCTGGTGTTATTATTGATTCTGAAATATAAATATGTAGATATTACATACATAACATAAACTCACGCCAATATCCCCGAAACCCCTTCGGGGCAGAGGCAGAGGTGCTAGCACCCACATTTCGCCAGTTTATGTTTCGGTCCCAATGTAATAGGTGGCGAGCCGAATGTCATTAACCGGGCACTTATAAACCTGCGATAAATACACTCAATAACTTCGAAAAGCATCGAAAAGTAATTGGTGTAAATAAAAAGATTTTCTTTTGTATTATGATTATTGTTATTCTCATCATTCTCTGAACCTTTTCCTAACTTAATTGAGGCCATCTTTCCAATCTAACTGTTAACGCTAACGGCTGTACTTCGATATTTTCCGTGAAGTGACTGTCGTCTGACCTCCACAACCAATTGGGTATTTGACAAATTTCGGAAACCTACCTCAAAAGATATAGAAAGTTATTTACACTGTTATGCATCTACAACCCTTTCTGTATTGACAACGATCTGCTCCAACCTTTTCCATTGTCCAGAATTTTTTTATTTACGTAAATAATATACAAAAAAAAAAAGTTTAAAACTAAAAGCAGACTACTGAAAAAATATTAAACAAGAAAATATCTAGGATAGCTGTGGTTGTATGCCATTTTTCCCTACAATATATTGTTTAGTTTTAATCTTATTTTTTTATTTATATTATTTTGGGGCAAGCAATAGGTAATTTATACATATTTAAAATGTGCTAATTAAGCCCTTTCAGTTGATACCAAACATGACATATTTACCGAAAAATATATTTTTAACACAGCACTTTATGACCGCTAGAGGGCGCTACAAGCCCGTCAAAATCATAACCCTCCTTTTGCTTCGCCGTAGTCGGGTAATAAAACACTTACCATTCTTGTTCCAAGTGAATGTATCTCTAAGTTTCTGTCCCTCAATCTCCATATCAAGTCGGATAGGCACCAATATCTGTTTCTGAGATGCGTTCTCAAGCATGGCTGTCATATCTGTGTCATCAAAGCACAGGGGGAATGTGCGTATCTGTAATAAAAAGACAATCTTCTGCTATCAAACTATGAAAGGTGAAAGACTATATACAAAGTCTATAGACACAGTAAGTGTCACTCCAAATTGGCGTGAAAAATAGTTCTTCACCAAAGTATACAAGTTGATATACATCCCATAACAAGCACAAATTGAGATTAAATTAGAGAACAATATTGACATCAGCTTACTCACACCTAACGCGTATTTAACACCGTTTTTGGCGATGTAATTTGTTGCTGTGTCTATACAGTATATAGGCTAAGGGTGAAAGATAAATGCTAACCTGAGCCTACACCTATGATTGATAACTCTTAGGCGCAGGTTTCTTTCCTTTCGGGGTTGATTGAATGGTAGTCGTAAAAACTCCAAAAATGGAATGGACCCCAAGATCCAAATTGCAAACTATGACAGGGATTGGTAGATAGTGTAGTTGTTTAGTACCTTAGCAGTATGGGACATAGACAGACTATATAAAAACTTCGTAAAAAGTGTTAAAAAATTTAAACTGTACCTTTTTATTGTGTACCCTAGACCTACTAATCTGAGTGGCCTGAGGTACAGCATCCAAGTGTGAAGAGTTTGGCATGACTGGCAGCCATGACTGGTTATGTGGTTTTTTGCTCTTGCTCTCTCTAGGAGTGGCCAATTCTTGGCTGACAGAGACTGCTTTGTACCTGCAATATTACAAATTTTAATTCAACAATATTTCATTAAATCTACATAGCTTGTGTCATTATCTGAGTGCCAATCAATTAGCCTGTCGTCGTCCACTGCTGGACATAGGCCAGGCATACTATTTCCACTCTGACAAGATGAGTTGATACAGGTTTATTTCGAGTTTTCATTCTCTCGCAATGATATTTTCTGCATATCATTCCATTAATCCCCTCTTACGACACCCCTCGAACGAGATGGGATGATAATATATTTTTGTTCTTCATCATTAGACTTTTATTTGTATTATTATTTTATTCTGACATCCGAATTGCTATGTAAGATTTAATGATTTTTGTTTATTATTGTACTTATGGATGAGAATGTTGAGGTCAATGAGTCTAAAAAGGAATAATGAACTTTTATGACTAGCCAATGGTGTTACAAACATTCATAGACCACGGTAACCACTTTCCATCAGGTGGGCTGTGTGCTTGTCAGCCATCTAAGTTGTATAAAAAAAAAAGCTAGCTGTAAGTATAAGTTGGAAAAATAAATAAATAACATAAACACACACCAATGACTTTTCAATGCTTTTTGAAGTTATGTGTGTATTTATCGCAGGTTTATAAGTGCCCGGTTAATGGCAATAGGCTCGTATAATGGCATTACCTATTACATTGGGGCCTAAAAATAAACTGGCAAAATGTGGGTGCTAGTACCTCTGCATACCCCTATGGGGATATAGGCGTGAGTTTATGTTATGTTTAATTTTATAGTCACTCTATTTTCATCACACAAGCTGGCTGGTTTAACTGTCGAAGTCCTTCTTTCTCTTATTGTTTTCCTATTTAGATAGGTTTAGAACAAAAAAACCTTTGGCATTATTTTAACAATACTTTCTAAATTAACCTTTCTCTAATATTGAATTATTTTTTTACTCAGTTGAGTGCAGACAACTATGAAATCTAAACTGCAATAAATATTTCCAATTTTATAAACAGAATTTTAAAAAGATACGTACTTATCATCATTCCCTTCAATGATATCCTCAACTTCGGAAGCCTTCAGTAGTGAAACTGAACTGGACAGCACATGAGCCCCGAGACCATTGTCTATTAGACGTTTCCTCTCTTCATTTGTCAGGGTCCTGCGGGCCATGCCCGGGTACTTCTTGTACAGAGACCCACGGAATAACCGTAGGTAATTGCCAACCTGCAGTAATGGTGTGTTGAATTACTATTACTTACGCTCAACATATCTGGAGTTACGTACGTTAGTTTATCAGATGGTTAATTATATATTATGAATTTTATACATGAAGAAGATACAGATAACATTCAAGTTAAGTGACATAATTTCAATTGTGTGACATAATTTAAGCTTCTAATGTTTTTAAGAGGACAGATATGTTTTCAGGTAACCGAAGTCAGAAGTTATACAAATAGCAGCATATCATAACAATATAAACAAAATGAATGCCACGAACCTCAGAACCAACACAATAAAAATCTCCTCCCTCTTCTATTTGGAAGCTTATCGGCTTATCGCCGTATGTTCTAAGAGCCATCTTTCCTTTATTTATTCGCTGTTGTACTAAATAAAACACAAAATGTTAATTGTTTCTCATAAAATCATATAACCAAACAGCCAAACACTGCACTCCACTGTATGTACCAAGTATGTACGGCGTTTTCAGTGCTGCCAACTGAAAAACACACCTTGACATAAAACGTCAAAGTATTTTGGTATTTAGCTTGACTTTTTGACAGCAAACATTTTGAAACATTAACACACAAACTGCCCCCTAAAATGCAATCACACGTCCTGTCGATCGTTATCTATCTGAATATCGTGGGGGTGGACACACGGAAACAAATTTACTGACGTGGCTAACGTGGCTCTGGTAGATAAACTTGACATTGGCGCCTCGCCATTATTAATTTTATAAACATTTACTAAGTGATTGGCGGAATCGTTGGAATCACCATAGAACAAAAAAGAAGAAAATCACACAAACGGCTCTGGATCGAATGTTGCACATAAGTTGCAATAGGATAATCGTAATATTTTTACGATGCTGCTGTGCTTTCAAGATGACACGTTGCTAAAAATAGCTAGCTGTAGACGAACCTTTACGCTAATTTAAGCGGGGCGTGAAAAAGCATATAATATGATGAGGCCGTCAAGCTGAGTGTCAATGTTGTCTCATGGTATATGTAAGTAATGGTGTCCCTCTTTTCTGAGACTTTGCCTCCAGCTTACCATCAGGCAAGGCGAAGTCTAATTGACGTGTCCTATATTAAAAAAAACTAGGGTACTAAGCTGTAGATCCTGTAATTTTTATTTTTTTTAATTTATTTAATTAAATACAAAAAATAAACATTCGTCATAAAAATGCCACATAAACTCATTCAGTCTTATTACAAAACACGGACTAACTCTAAAACCAGGTTTAAATCGTATTTAGACCATGGTCTAAAGAAATTTTTATTACAAAAAGGGTTTTATTACTTATTAAAACATGGACTATCTCTGGTCTAATGATAAACCTGCATGACCCCTAGTTTAACGTTGGTCTAAAGTGTAAATCACAATAATAATATGTCAAACTTGCCATTTTGAACTTAGCCGGTTAGCGCCAGATAAATTCGTTTACTTTCTTATTTGCTCGTAATGGATATTGACGCAGTATTATGTTATCTGTGACGCAGTTGATCTGATGAATATCGCAGATATTAATATCGTGGAGTCATTGGACATACCACGCTTACCTAACAGACATCGTATTCGAGTAAACCCCTTTATGGAAGAAGCTTTTTAGGCAAATTATAGATTTACTAAATGTTTTAAATAACTTGCAATAAATATACTTTAAAGTAGGTATAAAAATTGGGAAAAATTTGGTACCTAATCAGCGCGAACGGAAAAGTTTGTTCCATTTAACGTCCATAGATCTTCCAATATCATAACAATGATTGCTAAATAAAGGCATGATGATGATATTTGATAATGATTCTACGGTGGCAAAGGAGCTCCACTAATCACATTAAAAAGTGGAGGTTTCGCATTTGTGGATTTAGCTGCCAGTGAAGTTAACCAAGGAGGTACGATCATGATGTAGTTCATATATTGTGAAGGAACTTCGTGACAACTGCGATGGAAACTTCAACTTTTATTGGAGTGGCTTTTGTGGAAGTCCACCACAATTTCGCCAATGTCATGTGTCAGAAAGACAAACTGTCAAATGATATACAAAGGGATAATATAGTGGAGCCAAAGAAAATTTAGAAAGCTTACAGAAAATCTGATAAATATCAATTAAAACTAGTATTTAGTTTGAAAACTCTAAAAGAAAATTTACATACATATAAACATTTTTATATATAAATATATTTAGACATATAGAATTAAATGAGTATTTAACAATTTCACGTAAATAAGGATAAAATATAAAAATAATATACTTAGTAATTATAATTATTATAGTATTTACAATTTAATTTTATTAGCATTGATATATCTACCTAGAAGATTAACAAAAGGAGTAAAGACAAGCGATAAAAGAGATTTAATAGAAGTAGGGCGAGCGATATTAGAAGGAATAATATCATAAAAAGAAAACCTTGTCCTAGGACAATTAAAAAATATGTGGTCCACATCTCCTTCGAAAAGACCACAATCGCAAATAGAACTATCCCTAATTCTAAGTTTGGCCAAGAAAACAGGAGAACATAAATGGTTCAGTCTTAATCGACATATTGTGGAGGTGGTAGATTTATCAAGATTTGAAAATATAAAGAACCAGGGCTTGCGGGGAATTTCAGGCTGAATATCACCATAATATTTGCCAGTTATAGTTTTGGAAATTCGCCACACTCTAGACCATGAGTCAAATAGATTAAACTTTAAAGACGCGCATATATCATGCGAGTACACTTCGGGATGATCAAGAGAACCAGTATGGACAGCATTTTTTGCAATGGAATCCACAGTTACGTTTCCTGTAATACCTGAATGGCCAGGAATCCAGGCTAAAACAACATCGATATGAAAATTATGACATTCAAACAGAAGATGTCTTATTTTAAGACTAATAGGAAAACAGGGATTTGATCGAAAAAGGTTAGACAATATTGATTGAAGACAACTTTTGGAATCTGTAAAAATTATGCTTTTATTCAAATTGTGGGATTTTATGAAGGAAATAGCTTCAAGGATAGCAATTGCTTCACCTGTGAAAACCGATGTGGAAGCTGAGCATTTATAATTCAGAATAATTCTTGTAGAAGGAATCCATACAGCAGCGCCAACTGAGCCATTGACTGATATTTTCGAAGCATCCGTAAAAATTATACGCCAATTATGATAACTTGAAGAAATTTTATCAATAAAAAGACTGTTAGCGTCTATTGTGTCTTTATTAATATTGAAATCCAAGATAACGTTGGGCTGAAAAATCAATGCTTCATAAGGCGTAAAGAAAAGGGGCAAAATTGAGGAATGGAAGAATGGACCAGGAAGCTGAGAAAATTGATGATAAGCCTGAAGCAAACAAGGAATAGCATTTGAACGGGGATAGCGGGTATTACATTGGTTGGCTAAATAGCCAAGTTTAATAAGAAGAGGGTGATCTGAATTTTGAACAAGTTCGAAGAAGAACCTTTTGGCAAGAAATTGTCTACGTATGGAAAGTGGTGGATCGCCACACTCTACCTGCATAGCATTTATGGGAGAAGACTTCATCGCCCCAAGAATGATGCGGAGGCACTGCGATTGGATTTTGTCAAGTTTTTGCAGCCCTAATTTGTTGCAAGGATCTAAAATAAATAGACCGTAATCCAAATGACTACGGATGATGGCATTATGTAGTAATTTCTGAGAGAAAGGGTGAGAGCCCCACCAAACCCCAGAGAGACAGCGAAGCACATTAATATTTTTTACACATTTCTGCTCAACGTACTCGATATGATTGGAACCTGAAAGCCTGGAGTCTAACCACATTCCGAGGAACTTAACTTTGTTATCTTGTGGGATATCTTCATTATCTACTTTTACGACTACTTGGGGAATAGATCGTTTTTTTGTAAAAACAACAACTGAACTTTTAGAGGCCGATAAAGACAGACCGTGACGTAGAAGCCATTATGACAAGTATTTGAGCGCAGACGATAGAAGACCCACCGCTAACTCAATGGACACACTGGATACATATAAGGCAAGGTCATCCGCATATTGAAGAAGATGACAATTTGGCTCAATCACTAGTTCTAGGTCAAACGTGTATAGACTGTATAAGAGAGGACTAAGCACTGACCCTTGGGGTAATCCTTTCCAAATAGTCCTGGGAGGAAGAAACAAACTTCCGCATCGAATTGATATGGATCTTTCCAAAAATAAATTACAAATAAAACGAACTAACTTTTCAGGAATCATTAGCTGATAAATGAGTTTATGTTTTAGTAAGGGAATAATAACATTATCGTAGGGAGCAGAAATATCAAGGAAACACCCAACAAAATATTCCTTGTTAAAAAAAGATATACGAATATCCGAGGTTAAAATACCAAGGCTGTCCATAGTGCTTCTGCCCTTTCTAAATCCGAACTGAGATTTAGCTAGCAAATTGTTGTTCTCCACAAACCATTCAAGGCGATGCTTAATCATATGTTCTGTGACTTTAGATAAGACTGAGGACAAAGCTATTGGTCTATAGCTATTAGAATCGGAAGGGCTCTTACCAGGCTTAAGAATGGGAATCACTATTTGGTTTTTCCATGACTGAGGGACCGTGCCCAGATCATACTGTTAATTATGTTCAAAAAATATTCTTTGCTTTTATCAGATGCATGAGTCAAAAATGAATAAGGAATTCCATCCGCACCAAGAGCAGAATCACGTAGTCCGTCAAGAGCCAACTGAAGTTCAGAAAATGTAAATAATTGATCAAAACAATTACGAGTAGGAAGGGGAAGGGGAGGAGAAGGAAAGTAATCTAAATTTGGGACAAAAGGAGGAGATAGCTTATCACAGAAACCCTCAAGCCAGGATGAGGGATCATTGGCTGATATATCTAAGCTGTTGCAAGCACCTCTAAACCTTTTAATTTGTTTCCAAACTAAAGCAGAGGGAGTTCGAGGGGAAAGGTTGGAACAGAAGCGCACCCATCCTTCTTTCTTTTTCTTAGAAAAAAGTTTTCTTGCTATGGCAGCTTTCCTCTGATAATCTAATAAATTTTCGATAGTCATAGAAGAATTGTAAATCTGTTCTGCTCTTTTTCTATCATTGACTGCAACAATGCACTCTGAATCCCACCAAGGTGTGGAAACTTTAGAACTGTATGGCTTTTTTAAAGGAAAATTTTCATTAGCACTCGAGATAATAGAATCAACGAATTTAGAGTAACAATCAGAAAGGTTGCTGAATTCGGGAGAAGGAAGAGCAGTCAATTTGTTTTCGAGTGAAGATGTAAACGAGGGCCAATTGGATTCTACTAATCTATATTTAAACGATGGGTTAAAGTTACACCTAGGGGAGACCCTGTCAGAGAACGATAAAAGAATAGGAAAATGGTCACTACCGTGAGAATCAAAAACAATATTCCAGGAGAGAGAAGGCGCCAAAGAGGCAGAACAAATTGAAAGATCCACAGCAGAACTAGGATTTTGAGAAGTGCGTACTCTTCTAGTGGGGGATCCATTATTAATAACGCAAAGATTAGCATCATCCAAAATTTTAAGTAGAGAAAGAGCAAAGGGGTCGTTATAATAACAGCCCCAAGATAAATGGTGTGCATTGAAATCACCCAGTACTATAATTGGAGGAGGAACAGAAGAAATAATTAATAAAAGATCTGGAATCAAATTACAGTGAGGATTTGGTGGAATATATACAGAAAGGAAAGAAATATTAAGAGCCCCTACAGCTACTATATTTATGACTGGAGAAATGGGAGGGAGAGGGATTTGATGAAAAGGGAGAGAGCGTTTAATAAGAATAGCGGTACCATTATGACCAACGGCTCTATCATCTCGAAAACATGAGAAACCCGAGACTCTAAACCGAGCTCCAGGCCTCAACCATGTTTCCGCATTGGCAATAACCGAAGGACGAAAAGAATTAATTAGATTAAGAAGTTCATGTTTCTTGGCACGAATACTACCCGGATTCCATTGAAGGAATGTAGTCATAATTAGAGGAAAGGGAGGAGATCTGAACTAGTTTTTGGGCAACGTTGGGCGGTAAAAAGGATTTATTCTTTGACATTAAATGAATAACTAAAGATAGTAACAATTCTAATAAGTCATCGAAAGCAGGAGGAGATGAATGAGAAGAAAGGAGAGAATAGCCATTTGGCAATGAAGAAGCCTCATTGGCGATAATGGCTTGATGAGAAGATTTGTCGAAAGATTTACCTAAGGGAGCCCTCGAACGAGGGGAAGAGAAAACTGTTTTTTTGTGAGACACAGAAGCAGGAGGAGAAGACTGCAGATTAGAATTAAGAGAAGGTGGAGACAAAAGAGGACGAGGAGAAGGAGAGTCACTGACGACTCTAGAGAACAATTTATTAACCCTAGGATACCGAGAGCTAGCCTCTTCATAGGAAAGGCTCTCCCGAGACATTACAATTTTAATGTTTTTTTGTCTGCCCAGCTCCGGGCAACTATTGCTATTGGCAAAATGATTACCAAGGCAGTGCAAACACGAGGAGTTAGCTTCTTCTACTAGACATGATTCCCCAGAGTGGGGTTGAGCGCAGCGAAAACAACGTGGTTTTGACCTACATTGCGCTTTCACGTGGCCAAAGCGACAACATTGCCGGCACTGAATCGTAGGGAAATGATATACTTCCACAGGTAGAGACGAATGGTAACAGAAAACTCTCTCAGGAAGAGTTTGCCCGTGGAATGTTAGGACAACAGACTGGGTGGGAACCCAGACTGACTTCCCACTGTCTAAAACTTTTCTATTTAGTCTTCTGGCTTTAATTATCTCACACTCAAAAGGGAAAGATAGCGACTGAACAAATTCGTCCATGGACCAGTCAGTTGGCACCTGACGGACCACGCCCATTTTAGAGATAATGTATGAAGGAATTGATGCTGAATAATTGTTTTCACATAAAATCGGGTTGTCCAGAAATTTGTTGGCATCAGCTGCAGAAAGAAACTTGACAGAGACTTTATTTCTACCGACCTTCTTTATGCCATCCGCGGAAATATTTGAGATTTTATGTTTGAATAAAAATTGACCAAACTTAATAGCATGTAAAGAAATACCAGACGAAATGTCCGGGTCAGACCGAGAAACGTGGACCACAAATGGACCTTTATCCGAAGGCTTATATGCTTAAAATCCTAGGACAAGGTTTGGGTGAACATAAACATTTTGTACAGATGGGAACGGAGTTTCTCTTCGCGAAATAGACATCTTGGCAGCAATGCCACTAGTATCATCGGAAATGTGATAACGCTTTCCGTGATTAATCACATCAATCACATCAACGTCCATCTCAGAATTTTTATTAGGATCCGGAGGATCAGGAGGGATTGCGGAAGGCGGGCCCATAATGGAACCCACCTTCCTAATAAAAGCGGGAAGAATTGAAAAAATAGAAATAAAATAACAAATATTATATCTAATAATAATAAATATAATAACTACAATACCAAATGAAATAATACATAAAATATACTAGTTTTGCTAAAAGAAAGAAAAAATCATAAGAGATAAAATAAGAAAATTTTTTGATCGAATGACAGTTGACTAACCACACCGACGTTCTTCAGGCGAAAAAAACAACTGCGATGGATCAAAATTAAATGTTGCATGCACATGTTGCACATGATTTCTTGTCTGTGCTTCACTGTGCTTTTTAAATGACCTGTGTTAAGAAGTTGCTAGCTGGTGACATACCTTTATGATTGGTAGAATCATCTAAGAGTTTTACTGCAATAAAATTTAAAATTTTACTTTTATAGAATATCATTATGTAATATGTTAGTTAATATTATATAGCGAATTATGATGTGATAGATAGAAGTATTGCAAATAAAAGGTGATTTTCGTTTCATGCGATTTTATTAAATGCTGTCACGATCAAGTTCGACAGCGCCTGAATCTCGTAAGTTATTGCATTTACTTACAATTAAAATAAAACAAGACCGAAAGAGTAAAAACCCCGTTTATAAAGCGACCTCAAGAAAAAATTGTGTCACGTTCATTATGTGGTGAGGAACATATTGTGCGATGAAGCATAGCAACACTGATTTCAAATATTAGCAATAGTATTTTTGAGTTTTGAAAGCCGTTGTGAAACGTTAACGATATTTTTATGAATGTTACAAGAAAAGGAAAATAACATTAATATTTTCATGAATATGAGTGTGCATTCTATGTTATAATTTGTGAATGAAGGTAGTAAAAGGATAAATAAAACACAACACTTATAAACGTAGTATATACGAACAGTAACTTTTATAACTTTGCTTGATAAATCCAACAAAATTGCTATCTACAAGATGGATGATTTCCTAAAGATTGAAAAGATTGGTGAAGGTACTTACGGTGTAGTGTACAAAGGGAAAAACAAAATAACAGGCCAGTTTGTAGCAATGAAAAAAATTCGCTTAGAGTCTGAAGATGAAGGCATTCCCTCTACAGCCATCAGGTAAGCCAATGATTTACTATTTACAATGACACTATAGTCTTATCATATGAATTTTCAAAGCTCTCTATTGAAATAACTTTGGTATTTACAACTCAGAAGTTCAAAACATAACCTATATTTGTTGTTGTTCTCAGAGAAATTTCTTTACTAAAAGAGTTAAACCACCCAAACGTAGTGAAATTAGAAGATGTGCTCATGGAAGAGAGTCGTCTATATCTCATATTCGAGTTCCTGTCTATGGATTTGAAGAAATATATGGATTCTTTAGGATCTGGCAAGGCATGTATCACAATTTTTTTTAAATAAAAATCTTATTCAAATAGAGTATAAACAGTGTTTATTGATGTGACAGTGTGGGAAATTGATATAACTACCTCAATTGATTGGCTCACCGCAGTCCACAGTTGGATTTAGGCCTCTCCCAATGTGCCCAATGTCCATACACCAGATATATACCTATCTATCTTATATCAATTCAAATGAACATGTTGCAAGTTCAAATTTGGTAAATATTGAGATTTTAAAAACAAAGCAATGCTAAGTAATACTTGTAACACACTAATATAGTAGGATCTGACTAAGGCCTAGAATATACTTGTGGTTATCTGCATTGTCAGCATGTACCTCTGCAAGTGTGTTATGCCCCTAATAACTGTACTGCACTGCCTATCTATGTGATTATCAGACTGATGCTATTGGTTGAAACGGGTCCTTTAAGCAGGGTGTGCAAAGGCATATGATGAGGCTGTCCAACTGAGTCACCATTGTCACATCGTATGTGTAAGTAATAGTGGCCCTCTTTTCTGATACTTTACCTTCAGTTTACCATCAGGCAAGGCGAAGTCTAATTGACGTTTCCTGTATAAAAAAAACTTCAGATTATACACTAATTGGTCTAGATATAGATGATACACAGAATCCTGTCATATTACTAATCTTATTAGAACTAATTTTGACTAATTAAATTGTTAATATACATTCCAGTTTATGGACCCATCTGTAGTGAAGAGTTACCTGTACCAAATCAACAATGCTATCATGTACTGTCACATGAGGCGGATACTGCATCGCGATCTCAAGCCCCAGAATCTTCTCATTGATAAGACTGGTATTATTAAAGTAAGTAAACGAAAATAAGTGTAATATATATTTGCAAACTGAATAGGTGAAACATGCATAGGTGATCAAAATATATCATCCTATTACTATTGTTAAAACATGTTTCCTGCAAATAAAAATTTCTTTCTTTTCTTTCTTGACATTGTGATGAATAAGATTTTTTTTAATAGAATCGAAATTACTGATATTCCCACTAACCCCTCCTGCTAAGCTAACTTGCTTGTGTTGGGAGTAGGTTCTCGTTGGTAGTGTAATGACCAGGATTCTAACCCAGGACCACTCGATCATAAGGCCGACGCCTTAAACACTAATGCTCATCTTGCCCATCACAGTCAACTGTTGGACTAGGCCTCTTCCAATGTTAGGAGGTTTTGGCCTACTGTTTCCACACTGACCAGACAGAGTTGGTCAAAATTCCTCAGGATTTGATTAATATGCCAATAAAAAATTTAAAATGATTTAAAAAGTGGATGAGTATCTTAATAATGTTAATGCGTGGTCAGCATAAGTCTCTTGCTTTCTCGCACAAAATAAATTGTAAACTAAAGCAAATTTAAAAAAAAAAAAAATAATCTAGTTCTAATATAGTTCACTGAGTTTCTTGCTGGTATCTTCTCAGTAGAACTAACCTACCGAACCAGCGAAAGAATCATTTTCCAATGGTTTATTTTTACATAATTTAATATTCTTATATTATTTCTTGACATACTTAATTGTAAAATTTTGACGTTCATGTGCACTTTGTGTGCCTAAACTGCACAAATGAAATTGATTCTTTGATTGGTACAGGGTTTCATTTCAACTTTTCCTTCTGCAGTGATATTGTCTGTGTATTTTTCCATAAGTTGACTCTTACAACAACCTTCAAATGAGATGTGGTGTTTTTCTCATATACACACATCAACAAAGTCTAGGGAACAAGGACATTTCTAGTTTTTATTTAAAAACCCTTTCTTGTAATAGTGAGTGTTTTATATCAATAGAAGGGTATTTTTATACCGTTTTTAATTTTAATTTTAATAAAAACATTTTCATACCAAATTTTTTTTTTTTTAAGAAAGAATTGAATAGTGCCAATATTGAGTATTACAACCTTCTATGATTAGGCACAAAAATAACGAGGTAGTAAGAAATACAGTAATTAACCGTACTTTAAACGTTTTTAATAATCTGTAGGACCTCCTAAAGCATTAGCAACAGCTCTACAACGGCGTGGCATACTTAGTATGAGATTGTCAATCATCGTCTGTGGAATATGGCTCCATACACTGCGAAGGTGTAAAAAAAGTTGTTCTTCAGTGTTCAGATTTTTCAAAGAATCACTGAAAGCTCTTCTCCCAAGCAAATCCCAGGCATGCTCTATGGGATTGAGGTCGGCAGACTGAGCAGGCCATTCCAACGTCGTCATATTGTGCTCGCTTAACGCATTGACCACTACCCTCGCGGTGTGTGACCGTGCATTATCTTGCATGAACATAAAATCTTGACCGAACTGCTGTCGATGAGGGATTACCATGGGGTGTATAACCTCCTGAATGTATTGGTTTGCATTCAAATTGCCCCGTATCCAAACGAGGTCGGTCCTTCCACCAAGGCGAATTCCAGCCCATACCATGATTGTTCCACCTTGGTAAGGATGAACTTCTTGCGGATTCTGGAGACGACTCCGACGTCCAGGAACTCGCCATATACGCACTCTTCTCGAATCAGGATGAAAACCGAAGCAAGATTCGTCGGAAAACAGAACCCGTGCCCATTGATGGTCGGTCCACTGTAAATGTGCGTTAGCCCACAATAAGCAACGACCTCGATTTCCACGTCGAAGAGCTGGAACCCTAAGCGGTCTGCGAGCATAAAGATTGGCTTCGTGTAGTCTTCTTCTGACAGTTTGATCGCTAATAACCACTTGATGCTGAGACTGGAGGCCTTCGACCAACTGACGAGCAGTAATCGTGGGTTGCCGCCTTGCGGAATTTTGCAAGAAACGATCTTGTCGCGGGGTAGTAACCCTATTTCGTCCCCTGTGACGTTCGGCAACATCCCCTGTAGACCTGTAGCGTGCCCATAATCTGCAAATTACGCTTGGTTGGGTGTTGACAGCATCCGCTACGTCGCGTTGAGTTCGTCCAGCTTGCAGCATACCAACAGCCCTTAACATCTCTTCGCGACTTAAATGACGACGTGACATGATGACTACAGTCACAAAAATGCACAAACCATACGTAAAAGACGTATTATTGATAATAAACGTTATTTACAATCAAAAAAAATAATTTTTATTTTGCCTCAGAGAAACTGCACAATCAAACACTTTTAAAAGTATTCCCTCCATATTCGAAAATCATTACTTATTTAAATTTATTTTTAAATTTCGAACAACTCTGTAATCTACTTTATTCTATTTTTATTTATTTGCTGCCAGTTATTTGCAAAACAAGATTTACACGAAAAAAAATAATTGGGGTCATCTTGTTCCCTAGACTTTGTTGAGGTGTTTAGATAGTGGCCTATAGACATATGCGACACTAGTGGCGTTACACTCGCGCGGACGACCCCGAAGATATCTTGTAATGCCCCTGTCAGAGAACCTGTTTTTATAAGTTTTTTTTACCTATCACTTAGGCACATGGTCCACCTGATGGAAAGTGGTTACCGTGGCCTATAGACGTGTGCAACACCAGGTGGATCACACTCGCATTGCCTTTATATGTAACCATTTATTCACTTCTGTTCCTGTTCACCATCTCATAACCCCACAGTGACATGACCTGAGACCTGGGAATGATTCAACTATGTAAATACAGCATTCTATATACTATTCTGATGAAAAATTGCAGGTAGCCGATTTTGGATTGGGTCGCGCGTTTGGAGTGCCGGTGAGAGTGTACACTCACGAAGTTGTCACTCTGTGGTACAGAGCTCCTGAAGTCTTGTTGGGCAGTCAGAGGTAAGACATAATTACAATTAAACTTTATATATCTAGTGTATAGTTGTTTCAAAATCCTCATTATACATAGACAGTCCAATATGATATCATTTTTGTATTCTTATAACTTTCTGAGGTGACCCATCCAAGTTACTCTTCTAATGATTTTGGATAGCAGTATGTTCTTCTGTCTGTTCTGTTACACAGTATACAATAATATAATGAGAGGGACAGGGTAAGCAAAATTCACAAATGTCGCTTGCGGATTGCAGCAACCGACAGCAACTTACCCCGTCTGCCGACACCATGTATGACACATATGATGTCCACCTCTAATCCTTGGAGAACTCGAGATATTTTTTTTTTTTATATATAGAATACGTCAATTAGACTTCGCCTTGCCTGATGGTAAGCTAAAGGCAAAATGTCAGAAAATAGGGTCACCATTACTTGCACACCATGTGACAATGGTGACATTCAGCTTGACGGCCTTATCATATGCTTTTTCACACCCCGCTTAAAGGACCCGGGACTGTAGGACACAGAAGTGAATAAATTCTAAATTTATGACACTATTAAATGATTATGATTGCTCGTTTCAGATATTCGTGCCCCATTGACATGTGGTCAATTGGCTGCATTTTCTCAGAGATGTCATCAAAGAAGCCACTGTTCCAAGGAGACTCTGAAATTGACCAGCTATTCCGTATATTCAGGTGAGAAGAGATAATCTCTACTAATATTATAAATCAGAAAGTAACTCTGACACGTTTTCACAACTAAACCTTTTAACCGATTTTGAAGAAATTTGGTACAGATATAGATTAGACCTTGTGAAAGAAGAACATAGGTTATGTTTGGTCGCGATAACCGTAATCCACGTGGGTGTAGCCGCGGGAGATAGTAAGGCACATGAGTGATTCTACAAGTAATAAAAAACAGTGTACTTTGAAAACTACATACTTCGTAGGAAGTAGGACTCTACGGTCTTCCCGTCCCAATTGACCAGTCCAACTGGCAGAATACCACGGCTATAATAAATTCGTGTTGTGTTCCCAGCTGTGAGTAGGGTAGCTAGAGCTCACTGGAGAGTTTGTGCTGTCAGTAGAAAGACCAAAGGCTTGTCCTGATTGTGTCTTCTGCATTGACGGCACAGAAACTCTGTTCTTACAGGGTCGACAGCACGGGTGTGACTCCCTTGGTGTTGCACACGTTCATAGGTCACGGTAACCACTTTCCATCAGGTGGGCCGTGTACTTGTCTGCCACCTAAGTTGTATAAAAATGCACATTTAAATAATAGGTAATTTGTTATTTCAGAATTCTGCGTACACCCACTGAAGACATTTGGCCAGGAGTGTCCTCCATGCCAGACTACAAACAAACTTTCCCTAATTGGACCACATTGAATTTACATAATCACGTGAGTTATTTTCTTTATTGAAATATTTTCGTTCCATATTTCAGCCAGATCTATTCAGCTGTTTGCAAAAAAACATCTAAACATCTTCACCAATATTATAATACAAATAGGTAAGTAGTATTATCTGTACCAATATTTTAAATGCCAAAGTAACTATGTCTGTCTTTTACAGTTTCACACCTAAACTAGTGAACCGATTTCGATGAAATTTGGTACAAGGGTAGATTAGACTTTGGGAAAGGATATATAAGGTCATGTTTGGTTATGTTAACCGACATCCACCCGAGCGGATCGCGGGCAACAGCTAGTATTATCATATAAATTAATATGGGATCACTAATGAATTGAATCACACGAATTACGCCATGACGTGGAATTTGGGATACCAGCCCGTGATACCTTACCATGCCATCAAACGAATTTATCTTTATTTTCAGGTACAAAACTTAGATGAAGTCGGTATGGACTTGCTCCAGAAGATGCTAGTGTACGATCCGGTCAAGCGCGTGACGGCCAAAGAAGCGCGACGTCACCGTTTCTTCCGCGACGTGAAGCTCCCGCCCGGCCTCACGGTACACGCCGCCTACATCCGCGCAGACTCGCTCACCATCGACACACGCCAGTGACAGCCCTCTCTACCTACCCTACATTTAGTCACCGTTTGACCCTGTTGCTTCCTAAGCTTGGACTATGGAGTCCGGGGTCCGCTCTTCTCTATCTCTTGTCTAGCTAGGTTCTCCCAGCCCCGACAGGTAAACCTATGTGAGAGCAGGTGTCTGGTACACCTGTTCATTGGTAGGCCCCAAAGATCTTGATAGAGATGCTGTACATTCCCTCTAAGGTAAAGAAGTATATGGGGGTCATAGGACGAGTTTGCCTGCCCGCACTTAACTTGCCACGGCAAGGTATGTACAAGCTCAGAAAGCGTGCCAAACTCATACGAACAATTTCATAAAGGTTTAGAATAGCAACGAGAAACAGCACTACCAAATCAAATTCGCACCCTACAAGTGAGGCCTTGCTCGACACATCCCATATAATTGAAATTTGTCAAGGAATGTCACTATGCTACCAGATCAGCCAAAAACGCTAATACAGTATTTATAACGCCTCGTTTACACCACGAGACAAGTTGTAAACTTGTTGATAAAAAACTTGTAGAAGACTAATCAAAACACAATACTCTTGTTTTATACATGTATCTCAGGTACTTTTTCGTTCGCATAGAATGTATAGCCAACAAGTTGTAAACAAGTATAAAACACATTTGCGTTCACACTGACCTGTGACATATTGCAACTTGTCAAATACATGTTTTATACTTAGGTGTAAACGAGAGGTTACACTAATCGTACGTTGTACTACGCCAGAGAGGAGATTCATTCCTATATTACATTTAGGTCTCCTAATAATTGCAATAAATCTAAGCAATTGTAAATCTTTTGAGAGGTTTACACTTCACTAATCACCGCGCTGACTAGGCCCACCTTCCCGAATTCTTGACGAATTGCCATTATTTAGACATTTTGGCCGCGCGGTAAAAATCGTGTGGCTTTAGTTTAATGCGCATTGTGCTAAACATTGTTAATGCATATCATATGCATAATATATCACTGCCATATATTATATAACATGATAATACACCATTGTGCTTTCCTGATCAAATATTGATATATTTTTGTGGTCAATAAAAAAAATATTATTAGGGTCTGTAGTGATTATATTTTATGGTCATTACTAGAGCTCTAAGGCTCATTACCGCGCTCGTGGCTGGTCCACTGCGTATTACTTATAGATTGTTCAGTGATATATCATTGTGCCTAACATATTGATTTTCAGATATTTGCAACGAATTACCGGGGTCGGCGAATAACTGTTATCGCGGCAAATAAGTTGATTAATTCGGTTCTTAAAATAAAAAGCCTAATTTCTATACAGGCAAGATTTTAAGCAAATTAGATATACCTACCTGTTTCGAGGCGTCGCTCGGTAGCTTAATGGTTAAGGAGTCGGCCTTACGATCGAAAACCGGGTTCGAATCCTGGTCATTACACTGTCGACGTGAACCCACTCTTAACACAAGTAATTTAGCTTAGCTGGAGGGGTTAGGAATATTAGTAATATCGGTTCTAATATTCTTTAAAAAAGAAGACTTATTATTAGTTAAGAGATCAGAGACAAACAGGTTGAACATATCACTCCTCTTGACTTCACCGCAGTCAGGTACATCTAAAGATGTCTTCTGTCTGGCTATTGCGTAATTATTATAAAAAGTATCGTTTATTCAGAGTTGTCGCGACAATAGTTATTCGCTTGGTAATGCCTCAATATATATATAATAAAATGTGTGGCCTTATTTGTGCATTGTATGTAAATAAAATGTATCGTGTTACTCGAGTCGGGTAGGGTTGTGTTTTAACTTTTATATAGATCAGTAATAGACAATATCGGTAACATTAAAAAAGTTTGTAGTTCTAGTTTAGCCTGGCACAAAGTGTCAAAAACTTGAACACTCATAACTGGAAAGAATTTCATTCATTCAGAATATGTTTAATCAGATTGTAGTCTCATAATTACCAATCAGTAATTTATTTAAAATAATTGAATTACGCTATAAGTTGGTACTCATAGTTTTAAATAAAACTTACCGCCATCTTCACAGCGTCAGTACCGGCAGTTAACGAGTATTAGCTGTACTGTGGCTAGAAATGTTTGTTTTAAAAGTGTTGAAACGTCTACGTTTTTTTTTCATCTCTAGATCGATAGAGTAAATATATGGCTCTAAACAGTGTGATGCGGATGACATTGCGGTGATATATGCACTATTTATATGATGCGTTCACTGCGACGCGGACCTTTAGCATGGCAGCTTGCACTAGTTGTACCAGTCGACTGCGTATACCACAAGCTGTAAGAACGTTTCAATCGATTGAACGATCTTGACAGCTGAATTTGGGGTGAGATTTCAATTACGCCTGCTCTATAATCCGATTGGGGACGGCTAAACCTAGTCCAATTCAACCCCACTAAGACACAAGTGTGTCCCATTCATTGTAGCGCCGCAATTCCTGGGCACACCGATTACCATTGCCTCGAGTACCGGGATCCTTGGTGTCGATATCTCCAGTGACGTCCAGTACCGCAATCATTTGGAGGACAAGGTTAAGTTGGCATCTAATAAACTTGGAGTGCTCCACAGGGCGAAGCAGTACTTCACTGTGGGGCAGAAACTTCTTTATAAGGCACAGGTCCGGCTCCAATTGGAGTACTGCTGTTACCTTTTTGCTGGAGCGCCTGCATACCAGCTTAACCCCTTCGACTCGGTGCAAAGACGGGCGTTGAGGCTGCTCGACAATCTCATACTCGCAGGTGATGTGGAACCTCTCCGCTTTAGAAGGGGCTTTACTTCGCTGTGTGTGTTCTACCGCCTAAAAAAACATTCTATCATCGCACCGCTCGCCGTAGGCAGGGAATTCATCCCCACACATTGCAACCTGATACGGTACGAACTGTGCGGTATGAAAAAAACTTCATCCCACGCTGTAGAACACACTGAAGCTGTGGAATGAACTCCCTGTTGCGGTTTTCCCATGCGCCTACAATATAGCCCTCAAAAGGGGCATTAGGAGGTTTCTGCAGGGTTGGCAGCACGAGTGTGACGCCTCTGGTGTTGCACACGTCCATAGGCCACGGCAACCACTTCCCATCAGGTGGACTGCGTGCTTGTCTGCCACCTAAGTGGCATAAAAAAAAATGGTGTCGTCACGTTATAGCATGCTCAATTGAAATCTCACCCCGAATTCAGATGCCAAGTATGTTCGATCTTTCGAAACGATCTTGCCGTATGTGCCTGCTGAACGTAATGTATACGCGACGGACAGCGCGCCCTCGTCCGCTTGCGGAGAATCTGCATCACACTGTATAGCCTTACATTGTGTAATAGCGATTTAACATGTGTTAGAAAGTCTTGGCAGGGTCTTAGGTTCTTCTACCCGTAGGGGGCAAGTCTCGTAATTAATTTTAACTAGAAAGGTACTTCTCTAATGTGTTTCATAATATTGTATGCTAGCTGAGCCTTCAGGGAGTCTTAAGTTAATGTCGTCAACACAGTGGTCAGCTTAAACACAACGTTGATGTAAATAGTTCAAATCGTACCACGTACCGCGACCACGGAGATACCTTTGCAGGGCTAATAGATATTTAGACCTGCGTTACTATTTCTTTGGCCGTGTGTACCAAAATAGTACTAAGCTAGAAGTCTAAAAGGACCATAAGCCTTCGTTCGTCCGTTAGTATTCCGCAGAAAGAAATAATCTTTTAATTTCACAAATATCAATTGTATACTTAGCGACAAAATTAACTCATTTTAATGTAATGATTTGTTTGCAAATTAATTTGTGTTTAGCCAGTTTTGTCGCCGACTTGTATTATAAACATAATAAAGTAAATTACTCAATAAATTGAGTTCCTTGTCATTTGATATTTATATTTATCAAAAATAGAATTATATACGCAACATAGAACCATTTTCATCTCTCTCCTTGATGCTGGTCTATCGCTTTTAGTCTGTAGCTTAGTATTGTCCGTCCAGCTTAAAACTGCATGTATCCCTCTTATCTTTATTCCATTCGGATTAGTTATTAACGTAATTTTTTAGTTTAGTTACTATTACTTGACGTAATAGTAACTTGAAAATTTAGTTCAATGAATTAGCCCATCACAGTTCACTGCTGGACTAGGCCTCTCCCAATATTGGGAGGCATTTCCACGACTGTTTCCACGCAGGCGGATTAGTACAGGGTTTTATTTCAAGGTATCCTTATCTCGCAGTGGTATCGTCTGCGTATTTTTCCAGTAGTCGCCTCTTACGACCCCCTTCGAATGAGATGGGGTGGAGTTACTTGTATTATTTCTCCGTCACTACACGGATTCTCTTTAGAAACTCATTATAACGACTAAAAACCGAAATTGAATCACTAGTTAGTCATTTAGTTAGCTTAGTTTATTTGTTTAATATGTGTTTTCATAAAAAGTCGCTATAAGATTGTTTACTTCTTGTTAAGTAACCAAACCGAAAGGAATTTAGTACTAGAATAGCTTCTCTAAAGAAATCTAATGGAAAATAAGTCTTAAGCTGGTCGGACAATCACTGTGAAATCAACGCCAAATACCACCACGGCGATTTTCTGACCACTGTGTATTATTTCGTGGATATTATTATTATTAATAATGAATTAATTTGATTTAGGTATTATCTTAATTATTAAATTAATAAAATTATAATGCTAAGTTTTATATAGTGTTTTATTGTTTTCTCCCGGTTCCCGCAAGTAAAATATCAGCGATATACATTTAAATTTATTTATTTATACAAAACATTTCTTTGATAGAAACTAAACAACAGAAGGTAAATTAAAAATATAATATAGTAAATATACAAGATATATTATTAGGTACTTAAAACTTAGTAAATAAACTATACCTTTCTAAGCACATTGCTAAATTAAAATCAATGATATATACGGACTGTTTAGAAGTGATACTACACTATATACACGGATAAGGAGCAGACAAGATAAAATTAGTGACAAATTAGTGACCGTCTCCTCGCCTCTTCTGTACAATTTCAATTAAGTCCACGCCTAATCCGTGCCTTTTCTGAAAAATTCACACCCTAGACACCATCTTGTCCCTAAATCTTACTTTGATTGATATTTATTTAACTGTAAATATATAATAACCTCTACGGCAAAAGTTTACTTGTATTTGTATAGGCTGACCGCTTAACTCGCATATAACCTGCGCGGTAAGAAGGGAGCGGGGGGAGATGTTACCGGGTGGGTGAAAGGGGTGCGCGGAGTAGATAGCTCACGTCAAACGCGGTAGTGCGCTAGTAGTATGGACGCTTGGATATTAACGCACAGGGTAAAAGGCTTGCCAAGATTAATCCCAAGATGAATCGTTCTTGCAGTTTTGCGAAAAAAATCCTCAAGCAAGCTAAACAAAATTGTTGCTGAAGCAACAGGACTCTCAATGACAATGACCAATGAATAAGTAAAATAATAAAGAAGAAAATAAACTGAAACATGAACAAAGTCGTGTAAAATTTAAATCACCAACAAAAAATAAACAAATCCGGAAAAAAAATAATTAGCCAGTTTTACAGAAGGCGTAATTACATGAAAAATAACTCAATTTTATACGGTTGACAAGCAGGTTACTACATCAAAAATTTTAAATGCGAATCTCTAGAAGGAATTTTAAATTTTGGCCGAGAATATTTAGGAACATTGACTCAACATAACATTTTATTTATTTAAAGGCAGGTCATACAGAATGCCGCGATACCTTGTGTTGTATTCCCGGCGGTGAGTAGGGTAGCCAGAGCTCACTGGAGAGTTTTTGTATTGTCACTTTACACTGACGGTACATCTCTTGAGTTTACAGCGTTGGCAGCGCGAGTGTGACCCCCTTGGTGTTGCACACGTCCATTGGCCACCGTAACCACTTTCCATCAGGTAGGCTGTATGCTTTTCTGTCAACCAAGTGGTATAAGAAAAAGAGATGTTAATTGTTGTTAATATATATAAATTGTAAAAATTTAAAAGTTTATCTTTTACTTAAACTTACAGATACTACAATTATATTTTGAACTTGCCAACAATGTCCATCTCAAGATAAAGTCTTAGGATTATTGAATCCGTGTGTAGCGTTACCCGCCCCCGCTCCCTTCTTACCGTGCAGGCGATACGCGAGTTAAACGGTCGGTCTATAGTTACCTGCTTTGAGTACATTCGGGGAGCCCGCTATTGCCCAATGCTTATTGGTCAACATAACGCCGACATATTCTTTCTACTTAATTCTCTCCAATAAGAACTCAATGAAAAAATTATATATAAATTTAATATTCTACAATAATTGTTATTCAATAGGTACTTACAACAAATCGTTAACCTTAATGTCTAAATCACAAGAATATTAATTATTGCTATTGACTACATGACTACTGTATGTAAGTTTTAAGTCGCATACATCACGCCTCTTTACCATTGAGGTAAGCAGAGATATCATAATATAACCATTGTCATACACCACTGGGACTGCAATCAATGTCATTTAATTTTAGATTACTGCTATGCCATTAGACACTAATATTAAATGGCGTCTTGTAGAGTTAATAAAAAGAAGAATTTTTTTTTTAATACAACTTAGGTGGCAGACAAGCACACGGCCCACCTGATGGAAAGTGGTTACCATGACCTATGAACGTGTGTAACACCAGTGGAGTCACATCCGTGCTGCCGACCCTGTAAGAACAGAATTTGTGCCGTCAGTGTAGAGGACAAGCCTTTGATCATCCCACTGACAGCACAAAAACTCTCCAGTGAGCTCTGGCTACCCTACTCACCGCCGGGAACACAACACGGAAGTTATTATAGCCGCGGTATTCTGTAGGGCTGTAGACAGTCGGACTGCTCAATTGGGCGGTAATACCGCCGTGTCCTACCTCCTCAAAAAAATATCTCTTATTATTAAATAACTCTTTTATTTAATTTTGGACTTTGAGCCATTGTCAAAAAGTTTAAAATTTTGTCATTTTTTGCAGTATAAGTGGTGGTGGGCTTGGTCTTAAGTCATGAAGCGTCAAAGATAACTAATCATCTATCAAATCAGATAATATGATAATGTAGATCACATAGTACACTGACATCTTTACATTATTGCTTATATTTGCAAGCAAACTCTTAAGGCAACAGGCATAATAAACCTGGGAAAAATCCGTGCGGGGACTCTTAAACTACATAAGTCTAGATTTTTTTTTAAACTTTAAGGCGGTGAGAATTACATTAATATTATTTAATTGAAGAATATTTCCCTTTCACTCGCTGCTAATAACTTGACTTAAGTGCCTTTGAATTGCTAATATCTGAAAGCTTGCAATAATTACTTAAAACTAACTTCATATGCAATATAATAATTCCAACTTACAAATATAAAATCGAACATTATATTATTATGGTCAGGCACCAGTATAAGACTTCGCTTCTCATATTACAACTAAGTCACACTACTCTATGCACCCTATAACTAGATAGTGTAAATTTTACTGATGTTATGTCGGCAAAACATGTGATATTCTGCTGATATAAGTGGCAGGGAATAGATGGAATATGATAGAACTTCATATTTGATCCAGATAGACTATCATAATGAATGTTTTACGATTGTTAATCAAAACAAGCTTTTATAGCGTTTCGTGTACATTCATTCATGGCTATCGCAAATAGTGGGAGTGGGGGGTATGGTGTATTTAGTGGGAAGAGGGTGGTTACGAGGAGGAGGGGGTGCTCAGAAGGATAGAGAGGGAGAGGGATATGTGCAGTTGTGTAGCAGAGGAATTGGTATGTTCAGCGGTGTATGGTGCAAGGTAGGGGTATGCTCAGTGGTTTATGGGGCTGGAGGACGGGTATGTTCAGTGGTGTATGGTGTAATGTGTACGGGGGGAGGGGTGTAGTCCAGCTCAGTGGTGTATGGTGTAGACGGCGGGGTGCGGCGCCTGCGGCTGCGGCTGCAGGATGATGCGGTGCGTGACGCCGCCCAGCTCGCCCGCGCCCAGCCCCGACACCGCCACGGCGCCCGGCTGCAGCTGCGGGCCACATGTGTCAACTCAACACTCGCCATACGTGACTACTAACTAACATTTATTTGGTGCAAAGTGGTTTTATTTTTACGTGCGCATAATCCCCACGGATACCCCCCACCGGAGCCGGTGGAAGAGGTTATGTCGGACTCGAACCGACTAAAACGCACGCCGTCTGTGGGTCGCTTTGGTTGGTCACGAGGCGCGCCACCGCCGCCGCGGCCTGTTTCTGCCAGGGTGACAGGTGGCTCTACCTGTCACCCCCAGGCCTGCGCTCATGGCGGGCGGAGGTCGTTCATCGACCGGTGCAAAGTGGTTCTTCTTCGTGTCAATGGCAACAATAAAACAAGCTAAATGCGCCCAGCCCAAAACTCGGCGACGTTGATCGCAACTTCCGTCGCTTCATTCAGGTCAGCAATTGTGCAGGTGTAGGGGCACAGTGGGCACGACAGGAGGTGGTCACACAACACAATAAATGACATAATAAACAGACTCTACACACGGACTATAGTACAGCCGTTAGCATTTTATAGCTGCATCGTGCGTGTACACATATGCATGCGCCTGTTCCGTGCAAATAATGTTTAGTTACTTTCGTGCACATAAATTGCACAAAAAGCTGGTGCAAAAAAATCATATAATTTGCACGACGAGCGAGCCTTGCGCCATGAGGCAGCAGAGGTGGTAAGTCGTCTTTTGCCACGAATAGATTTTCAATTATAATTATATGATTTTAAACATAACGATGTGTATTGTGACATTTATGATATAACCACTCACATGCACGCATTAGGTACAAAATAAACATATAAAAACTTTAAGATTAAGAATAACCAATGAATATAAATGATACGTAGTCGTAGTAGTAGCCGTACCTGTAATATGTTGGGCAGCATGGTCTGGCACGTGGAGGTGGCCACGTGCAGTTGCTGCTGCTGAACCTGTTGGACGCCGACCGCCTGCACGACAACACATTAAAGATAAAGATATTCTTCACTGTACACTGTTAGCGATGCTTATGAAACCTCGAATTTTATGAAATGCATTGCATAGTTCTAAAATATTTTTAAATTGACAAAAGACTAAAGGTGTATAACAATATTGTCTTTTTTCACTTCTGATTATGATTGACGCTATCGAATGATGCCATAAAATTACAGGGATGTTATTTTTCGGATTTTAGTCGGTTAGATTACCGGGTGTAGCAAGTGAAGCGAAAGAGGGTAGATCGATATATTTACTCCTAAAAAGTTTTTCACTGTACACCGCCAATACTCCAGTTCCACCGTGGTTATGGTGCTTGTAACATTGCCGAAATATCGGAAACCCAGAACAATATAACATAATAAATATCCCGAAAACTTTAATACTAAATAATTTTCGAAAACCTTTGGATGCAGATTTGTTTCTTTTAAAAAATAAAGGAATGTTTCCCTTGATTGAAATTCACTATCTCCAGTATTTAGAATACTTTCCCTCCAGCATCCAGGTAAGGTCCACCCTGAATACTATGCGCGGCCTTATCGCGAACAGCGATTTCTTCCAGTTAACCTTTGGATGGATAAAAGCAATATTGGGTATCAGGACCAATTCCCTTAGTAAAAATTTGCTCAAAATTCAGTCTCGATCACATCTCAATCAAAAACGGTATTTTCGTAACACAATTTGCAAAAAAAGAACGTTAACATCCTGATTATTTTTAACATTTGAGTGATTGAGATTGAATTTTGAATGGACTTTTACTAGGAAAACGCTAGATAAGAAGCGTCGCCGCGTCGGTAGCTTAGTGTTTAAGTTTAGTAGAACGATCCACTTACATGTATCTGTATGGGTTGATGTTGCGGATGTATTTGTATCGCTTGTACTTGGAGCTGCTGCGGCTGTTGCTGCAACAAGTTACACTCAGTTGATACAGGTGTCTCAACTTGATCATCAGTTATTGCGAGTAAAATTATTACTTATATTAAGTAAATTTGCACGCTCTACGGGGCAGAATATGCTGTATTCACTAGCTTTTAAGACCTATAATGTAACCATATTCGAAGCAAATAAATGAATTGAATTGAAGCTTTTTGTGTGAAATTTAAATATATGGTTTTTAAGATTTAAATGGAGGCATGCGATGTGGAAAAATTCCACGACGCATTTTAACTTTTTTTTTTATTTTCTTTTATTAATGTATATTATAATAGATTTAACTGAACATGATATATCTAAATTAGTTACATAGTATAGATTAGATCTTAATTTACATAACTGAACTCAAAATTAAATGATGAATGACATGATATAAAAACTTAATATTATAGCTAAAATTAAAAAATTGTAATGAAACGGTAGAATAGCAAATTATCCCTCTCTCCAAACATTGTGCTGTGCCCGACAGGGTCCATAATTGTAACTTAATCTGACATCTGTATAACATTACGGAACGCAATAAATGTATTGAGTATTTAATACAATTTGTACAATACATTAAATAAAGTAATATTTTACCCATTTAATGAAACATGAAAGGTGAAGTTAATGATATACCGTGTTAACCTGTTGAGTTTGTTGCAACTGGAGTGACTGCACCGACGAGATCACAGGATACGGATGTTGACCCTGGATCAAAGACAATATTACAGATTAATATATTTACAATAATCGCGGTAGCCTAGTGGTATGGGTAATGGATTGCTGAGACGAGGTTTCAGGTTTTACTATGGCACACACTAATGACTTTTAGATGTTATGTGTGTTACCGCAGGTTTATAAGTGCCCGGTTAATGGCAATAGGCTCGCCACCTATTACACTGGGACCTAAATATAAACTGGCGAAATGTGGGTACTAGCACCTCTGCCTACCCCTTCAGGGATATAGGCGTGAATTTATGTAACTCATGTATGTATATTTGCAATTACAGTTAGGTACACTTAAATACTTACAAAAAAATTAATAAATTGAAATCGTATTTCGATCACACGCCACCCAAGAAGGGACTTAAGCCTCGACTGGCAACTAGAATGTATTCTCTACTCAAGTTTAGTTTTCGAATACAATCTGAACTTCGAATAGTCGTGATTTCAAACATACATACATAAAAACACGCCTGTTTCCCATAGGGGTAGGCAGAGATCACGGACGTCCATTTGCTACGTACTACTCCTGACATACTACTCTCACTTCATTCACTCTCATTAAATTCTTCATGCATGCTCGTCAGTTTAGGGTACTCCTGACCCGCCCCTTTTCTTCCCCGATTTGGTCCAGGTATGTGCGCCTGGGTCTTCCCCTTCCGACGGTACCATCCACACTCGTGATTTCAACTAAGTATTGACTTGATTTATGGCGTGTAATTTACCTGAACGCCCGAAACTGTGATCCCTTGCTGCACGTGTTGAGCGTGTATCGGTACAGTGAGCTGTTGCACGTTACCCACTTGCAACACTTGTTGTTGCAGCTGCTGTTGCTGGTGATGTTGTTGTACTTGTTGCACTTGTTGCTGCTGTAAGTGTATTATTAATTTAAAGGTAAATTTGAAAATACATTTCTAAGACTAGCTAAAGACTTAGATTAAGCTAGTACTGTAAAATCAAATATTATTACAATTTTGTTAAAGATACCGCGTGGTTTCCGGCAGAGCAGAATTAGGGCCACCCCATCTCTTCCCATGCGGTGTCGTACAAGGCGACTAAGGGATAGGGCTGTTTAAAATCAGACAGATATACTTATACAGCCCAGACTCGGCTTCAGACGCATGGCTCAAGTCAACAATAGTGCCCAGAATACGGCAATAGGCTCACCCCCCGTTACGTGGGACCGAATACAATTATTGATGAAATGTGGATGTTAATTCACCTCTGCCTAACCCTCCAAGGATATAGGCGTGATTTTATGTATGTATGTATGTCACCCTTACACTGTGCAGAATTTAGGACCAAGAACCTAGCGGTTCGGAGACTCTTTTCTTTGCCGTACCACCAAGACCGGGAATTCATTATCAGCACACGTGTTTCCTTCTTCTTACAATCCCGGGGCCTTTAAGCGGGGCGTGAAAAAGCATCTGATGAGGCCGCCAAGCTGAGTGCCACCATTGTAACACTTAGTGTCTGTAATGGTGACCCTCTTGCCTGAGACTTTGCCTTTAGCTTACCATCAGGCGAGGTGAGGTCAAGTTGGCGTGTCCTATATAAAAAAAAAATGTTTGTTAAAGATAAGCTCTTTCACAAAATTTACAGTTTTTCCGTATTATATAGTATCAAAAGATAATATGTATGTCTTTATTTTTTTTAATCAACGGGGTTGAATACTGGCTAGGAATGTCTATTTAGCTGAAATTAGCTGACACTCCTTTGAAAGCTTTTAGTTATTCCTCATAGTACCGGATTATACCATCCATACCCACTTATAAAATCATAGGCATGCAAGGGATTTTACACACCTGTTGCTGTTGCACTTGCACTTGCACTTGCTGCTGCTGTTGCTGCTGTACTTGTTGCTGCAACTGTTGAGCGTGTTGCTGATGTGCCTGTTGTTGTTGCTGCGCTTGTTGTTGTTGTTGCACCTGTTGCTGCGTCTGCTGTTGCTGAGGCTGTTGCGGTTGTTGTTGTTGGAGGAAGATTATCTGTTCCGAGTTGCGGGCGCGTTCCTGGAATGTTTACATGTTTATAATATTGTATACCTACTATAGGAATATGGCACACGAGTGATGAATGGAGCACACCATAACCGTGAATCGTGAGGTTGGCTTGGCTCCAACCTGTTGCGCAAATTTTACTCTGAGAGTTAGGAGGTCTTCTTGTCAATTGGGTATTTGACTAACTAGTCAAATTTTACTAAACGTCAAACAGTAAATTATAAGGAAACTTGTATGAAATAATTTATTGTGACGTCATAATATTCAATAGTCAAATCATTTACTATTATAGGTTAGGTGGATAATTAAAAACGATAAAATCAGAACCGACGCAATTTTTACTGCTCTTAATGTAATAAGCTCAGTTAAATAATTTACCGCGGTAGCCTAGTGTTATGGGTAATGGACTGCAGAGACGAGGTCTTGGGTTCGATCCCAGGTTTTACCATGGCACACACCAATGACTTTTCGAAGTTATGTGTGTATTTATCGCAGTTTTATAAGTGCCCGATTAATGGCAATAGGCTCGCCACCTATTACATTGGGACCTTAAGATAAACTGGCGAAATGTAGGTGCTAGCACCTCTGCCTACCCCTTCGGGGATATAGGCGTGAGTTTATGAGCGGCCTCAAATGGGCGGCCTTGTCGCTGGAAGCGATTTCTTCCAGGCAACCTTGAGATGGGCAGTGATGTAATAAAAGCAAAAGACTACTTACTTGAGTGTGCAGTGACATATGCTTCTTAAAATTATGCAGGTACATGTACGTCTTGACACAGAAGCTGCATTTGTACTTCTTCTGCGGCGTGGCGGCCTCTGGCTGCGGTTGCACTTGTAGTGTTTGCTCGTTGCCTTGAACTTGAATATGTACTTGAGCCTGGACGGGGCCCGCTGTAAAAAAATAAATCATGTAAGAGACTTCTCTCAATATGCGCCATAGCACCCGATCGATAGAGGTACTTCTCCAGTCGGACTGCTCAATTGGGACGGGAATACCGTGTATTGTGGCGCCATCTAGCGGCCATAAAGAACTGTGTCCAAAAATAAAATTGAGATAAATATGTCGTGTTTGGTATCAACTGAAAGGGCTTAATTAGCACATTTCAAATATGTGTAAATTGTACCTATTACTTGCCCCAAAATAATATAAATAAAAAATTAAAATAGTTTAAAACTGAAACCCGATTACTGAAGTAACACGCTGTAAAAAGTATTAAACAAGAAAATATCAAGAAAAGCCGTGGTCGTATGCCACTTAGTCTAATAAAACAATACAGTTTAGGGAAAAGTAGCATACGACCACGGCTATTCTTGATATTTTCTTGATTAATATTTTTTACAGCGTATTATTTTAGTAGTCGGGATTGTCATGTATGATTTTGTCTTTACATAATTCACGAACTTCCTCTACTATCATAAAACTGTCATAAGATAGTCAATCAAGGGAATATTAGTCTATTGCAGTCTACTGCTGGACGAAGGCCTCACCAGTAGGCGGTCTCCGCATCCAGTATGTCCCAGCTACCTTTTTCAGGTGGTCAGTCAGCCAGTGGGGATGGTACCGGTGTGGGCACATACCTTGCGGCGTATCATCCGCAGCAGTGGACGTGGTGGGCTGTGCGTCGCCACTCGCCTCGCCCTTGGACTGGCCGTCTGCGCTGTTGGACGACGAGTTGGACGATTCCGTGTCCGCCTTCACCTCGTGCGTCTTCATGTGCTTCTTGTACGAGCTGGACTCTACGTAGCCTGCGGACAACGCTTACGTTATATTGTCAGTTTCACAGATCATGGGAGTGTAAAAGCTGTAGGGATCTTCGCGAACGGACTGGTTCTTTAAGCATAGACGTGGGGGACAGGACGGCCGCCTGTTACCATATAGATCCTACCGGCTCGCTTTCTCTCCTTTCCAGGGTTCTATGGGGACATCGTGATTCCCACATTCGAGAGGGTCGTAACCGTAGATGGCCCAAGGTGAATCGGGGGTGCGGATAAAATTTAAAAAACGTGCGGTTTTAGTCGGTACGAGTTCAACATCAACATCCCCGATGACCGCCGTTGGTATCCACAGGGCAGATTGAAGATCTGAAGTAAGCTACAGACGAAGAAGCAACCAAACTCTTTGCACTACCAGTACTCGAACACGAGGCGTGGACGTTACCTTTCCCGCAGACGACGCACTGGTACTTCATCTCGCCGGAGTGGTAGCGGCGGTGCACGGCGAGGTAGGACGCGGAGCTGAAGCGCTGCTCGCACTGGCTGCACTCGAACAGCTTCTCGCCGGTGTGCTTGGTCGCGTGCACGCGCAGCTCCGTGCGCGACGTGCAGCCCTTGAAGCACACCGGGCACACGAACCTGCGCACGCCACGCACCACACGTCACCACGACACTCATCATTCATACAATTTTTTTGTAATAGGAAAGAGAACTGGATGTTCCACCGGCTCACATGCTTCATTGTACCTAGCTTTTACTACTACTTTTTTTTCCTAAATACTAGGTTTCCTAAATTGTAAAATGATATAAATAAAAATTTATTAGTGACTAGGATGGGATCTGTGAATTGGAACATGTTAAGATACCTTTGTCACTAACTGTACCTTTTATTCCCAGTATGTGTGATCATATGATTGTTTCTAGCAGACGAGGTAGTGAAGCGAGCAGAGCACAACTTGCAGCAGTATGGCTTCTCGCCGGTGTGAGTTCGTCGGTGGTAGATGAGAGCTGACTGCTGCGCGAAACGTCGAGAACAGAACTGGCACTCGTACGGCCGCTCGCCTGTAGAATGGTATAACACCATTACACATTACAAGTTATAATGGTACCTATTTCCTTACGTTACGGTACAATTCACCAAAATAAGCATGAGTCAATTGTCCACAAAAATTTCAGCAAAATAAGTTCTAAGTAATAAATATGAAACACAATCTACTGGACAATGCAAATTGCGCGGATGGTCGATTGGATTATATTACATGGTCATTATCGAATGAGCCTTTTGTATACATATTATGATAGAAAAAGTATCAAGAATACAATTTTGTTTCGACTGGACTCACCAGTGTGCACTCTCATATGTGCATTAAGCTTGGATACTTCGTAGAAGCCCTTATTGCACACTGTGCATATATGGTTCCTTATTCCTCGATGTTTCTTCATGTGCTGGCATAACGTCGAATGTCGGCGGAAAGTTTTATTGCACTCCGTACATTTCAGCGGCTTTTCACCGGTGTGGAGACGGAAGTGAACCTAAAAAGGTAATCATGGTCAATACTTTATGTACCTATAAAAGGAAGTCTAATTTATTTGTAGGAATGTTTATTTTATATCAATTCTTAAATACAAAACCCTAAAAAAGCACTTCAAAAATCTTATGCGCAGATTTGGCTTAATTACTGATTCCACTTATGAACTTAATTGTACCCAGAGACTTTACAACTCAACTCGACCGGAATTATAAAAATAAATATTTTAAGTATGTCATTCTGACAATCCGCGTCAAAACAAACATTTTTGCAATATCACACGCATTTACTACGTACTTTATAAAATTGTTATACAAATCAAAATGGGTTTCGATTACTACGGCATTTTAGGTGTAAAGCGCTCTTGCAGCCAAATCGAAATAAAACGTGCATACAGACGACTCGCGCTCAAGTACAATCCCGAGAGACATGTCGATGACGAAAATATGAAACAAATATTCTCTCTAATCGCTGAAGCGTACGAAGTCTTGGTAGACCACAAGAGACGAGCCGTATACGACCAGTACGGCGAAGAAGGACTCAAACGAGGTATCCCTGGACCTACAGAGTACATTCAACCATATGTCTACCACGGAGAGCCATTAAGAACCTTTCATGACTTCTTTGGCACATCTAATCCTTACGCGGACTTGCTAGATTATTACGAAAACCCTCCACCCATGTTCGATTCCCCTTTAGGTAAAGGTTACAAAGAAAAAGACTCATCTATAGTTCGACCTCTCGCTCTTTCCCTCGAAGAGGTATACAAAGGAGGTTTAAAGAAAATGAAGATACAAAGACTAGTTTTCACTGATGAGACTTGTACAGAATTGAAATTGCGAGAGAAAGTTCTGTCGATACCGATCAAAGCTGGAATATACCCTAACACTGAGGTGAGGTTCAAAGAGGAAGGAGATCAAGGCCCAACAAGGATCCCTGCTGACGTCATATTTATTACAGAAGACCGCCCTCATGATACTTACGTCAGATCAGGGCTGAGTAACCTGCTTTACACTCAAACCATATCTCTGAAGGAAGCGCTATGCGGGTTCATGGTCACTCTTAATACATTGGATGGGAGGGTACTAAGAACTAAAATAACAGACGTAGTTACTCCAACTTATGAGAAAATTATTGAAGACGAGGGACTGCCACTGCCTGCTTGTCCGACGAAAGCAAAAGGCAACTTGATCTTACGATTTAATATATTATATCCGGAGTATTTAACACGAAAGACCAAAAAAGCTTTTGAAGAAGCATTTAGAGTGAGAGACGAGGAGGATGAGAGATTCAATAAGTTAGAATGTGGAACAATACCTTTGGTGGACTCATTGGTTGATATAGATTAATTCATAAACATGTATTTTGGGATATTTATGTGCTTATATGTTTATGTAGACAAGCTGCTAGATTCATTGCCGTTCTATTGCTAAAAGGAAATTAACTACTAAATGGGAAACCATAAAAAAACTAGCAGAAATTGAATAGCGCTGAAATCTTTTAAATCAGGTAGAAAACAGAAAGGATTTCTTGTTTCTGTTCTTTAATTTTATTAATTGTAACTATTTTGATAGATTATAAAGAAATAAGTACATGATATCTTTCCTCATATTACAAAACTAAAAATGTATTTTTTTTGTTGAAGCATTGGCTAGGGATATATAAGAATTATTTTGCGCAAATATCTACGCTATTATAATAAATAAGTTTAATGCAAAAATGCCAAGATAGATGACGAAATTGAAAAAAAATGCGATTATTTTTTTCTGTTGGGTAATTCTTATAAATTCAAATAATGTTATTGTCAAAATTGGGTTGTGAGTAAGGAAGGGGTGGCAATTACACATATTTCTCTCTTCCTGTACCTGCATCTGAAAAGAAATAAAGTGTATTTTACCTTCAAATCCGTAGGATTGTAAAAGCTTTTGCCGCACGAAGAACACACATAAGGCCTCTCCCCGCGATGCCTGGCCATGTGAGATCTTAATGCGTAGCCACTGTAGAACCTCTTATCGCATACAGTGCAGAGATGCGTCTTCTGTTCGAAATGTGTTTGTCTGTGCCGGTAGAGTAACGTCTTGGTAGGGAAGGTACGCTGGCAGACCGAACAAGTCGGCTGTTTAGGTGGGCGCAGCTCGTGAGTTCGCATGTGCATCTTAAGCATTCCCGGTCCCTGTTTATAATGAGGATACTTTGTAAGGAACATAATATTAGACAAGCGTTTTATTTCTAACAGACTTCAAAAACAAGAGAAAGATATTTCAATTACTCGTTCTGTTTCAAATGGGTTAGGTACCAGGGTTTCTTATATTACATAATCACTGAGATAACTATACTGCGGTGGATACAATAGAGTCATATGTAAAGATCGCGTGAGGAACTCTCGGGTGCCTTCATAACCGTGAAATCGCGGATAAAATGCAAGATAAATGGCCTTTACTGGTGCGGCTACTTCATGTGGCGTCCACCTGGCTACGTAAGTAATGACTGCCTGTCGATGCCACCTCCACCGAGCACGGTAGGACGGGTAGACCATAGAAGTGCTGGTTTGGTGTCAAGAATCAAAGAATCAACTTCAGTTATTCAGTTTAGGCACATAAAGAGCACATATGAACGTCAAAATTGTACAATTATGTCAAAAAATAATATAAAAATATGAAATAATTAAAAAAAATCCATTGGAAAATGATTCTTTCGCTGGTTCGGTAGGTTAGTTCTACGGAAAAGATACCAGCAATAAACTCAGAGAACTATATTAGAACTAGACTATCTTTTTTAAATTTGCTTTAGTTTACAATTTATTTTGTGCGAGCAAGCAAGAGATTTATTTTGACCACGCATTTACATCATCAAGATACTCATCCACTTTATAGTAACCTAAAACTTTAATGAATAAAATTAAAGTTTTTTGGTGGTGTCGTAGAAATTATCAGTATTAAGACATACAGTTAAAACCTCACCTTAAAAGTCCTGTCGCATATCGGACACATAGGTGGCTTCTTGCAATTAGCTTTTATCCAGTTAGTGTGTGACCTCATGTGCTGTTTCAACCACCTCGGATGTTTAAATTCCTTATGACAGAGGTTGCATACGTGCCGGCCAGGGGACACACTCGACGTAGCTTGAAACACCACCAATTGAAGGTAGTTCTCCTCATCAGAGTTCAAGCCTTCCTTTTCTTTTGGTGAATTCGAAACGCTGTCCAGCTAAAAATATATAAGAATATATATAAGAAAATATAAAAATATATAATATATATAAGGATTATTACCTCCACCCTATAATAATCTCGTGTTGTGTTTCCGGCGGTGAGTAGAGTGTTAGAAGGTAGGACACGACGATATTCCCGTCCGAATTGAGCAGTCCGACTGGGGAAGTGCCTTCACCCTACAGAATACCACAGCTATAATAACCTCGTGTTGTGTTCCCAGTGGTGAGTAGGGTAGCCAGAGCTCACTGGCGAGTTATTATGCTGTCAGGGAGTAAGAGTATCCGTGGGGATTTTTCGCACGTAAAAAAAAAAGACGGTCCGCAACATAATATTTAGAGCCTGCCAATAATAAATCCGGGCTAAAGAACTCATGTGGCACACTTACCTTTTCCTCGTAGTCTTCCTTATTTTCCTGTTCAGGCGCTGAAGGGGGCGTCGGGTCTGGTGTTGCACTAAAAAACCCGTCGAGTATCTGATTATCGTTGTTTATAGGCACGTCCATGTACTCGATGTATGGCTCCTGACAGTTCATATTCATCAGTTTCTCCTTCTGGTAATAGCAAAAACAGTATTGTGTTACAGCCTTTACCTTACGCGATTGCTATGCAGAGGGTGGGATTCAATTATCATTCAGTGCAAATATTATAGTATTCATGAATATATCTATTAGCATTGGGCTGGGTATTTTCGTGCCTCAGAGAGCACGTTAAGCCGTCGTCGGTCTCGGTTGTGATGTTCGTATCACAACCGAGACGTTATCTATTGCAGTCATTACAAGTAGATGGAGCCCTAAAAAGTACAACAACTGGACTAACTCCAATGCTTCGATATCGCCAATCGGATGTGGAGGCCAGATGGCACTCCATTCACGGAAAATGTAGAAGTTCAGTCGAACACGCAGTTATACTGGAAAAAATCTTGGGTTGTTCTTCTACAATAGGTTGGTTGAGTTACTGCTCTCCTAAATAGACTATAAGTAGCCTGTGTTAAGGACTCGGACTCCGAAGTGGAAGCTTCGGATGCGTCTAGGATTAACGCATGGACAAAAAGGTATTGGTAGGTATGGGTAGGACTGACGGAGGTAGGACACGACGCGTCGTTTCCTACCTCCGTCAGTCGCGACAGTATTTCCGTCCAATTGAGCAGTCCGTCTTGAGAAGTACTTCCGCCCTACAGAATACCGCGGCGATAACCTCGTGTTGTGTTCCCGACGATGAGTAGGGTAGCCAGAGTTCACTGGAGGGATTTTGTGTGTGTGGAAAGACCAAAAGCTTGTCCTGCTTTGACTTTTACACTGATGGCACAGAAACTCTCAATGCTTGCTGGGTTGGCAGCGCGATGACTCTCTTGGTTTTGCACACGTCCATAGGCCACGGTGACCACTTTCCAGACCGTGTACTTGTCTGCCACCTAAGTGGTGAAAAAAAAGGTTAAAAATATTTTTTCCTACCTCTTCCCTCTCAATTTTGTAGGCCTGCTCAGCAAGAATCTTGGAATGTTCCCGGAGTGCGACGTCATGTCTCTCAACCATTTCCTTGAAGGCGTGGCAACGTGATATTTGGTGCACGCACTGTAGGCACAGCTGGGAAGGCAGAGAGTCGCCGACTTCCACCTAAGAAATAAGGCATGGGCATGAATATATATGAAGAATAGGGTTTTTAAAGCTTAATACTTGTTAAATTTAAGTTCCAAAATCTAATAGAATACAAATCAAACTAAGAGTGATCCTGAAGGTTTGTTGATAGCTTAATTCGCTCTAGGTAAGAGACAGCTTTCAGAAAGACAGCCCTGTCAGCGTATCACGGATATGTTTCATCAGTGTTACGATACGGAATCGTAGAAAAAATTTAAGTAGTCCGATGGGGTAGAAAAAATTTAAACGGTCCAGGTGGTTTCGGGCGATGATTTGGTGGCTTAGTGGTCAAAGCGTTCCCCCTGTAAGGGAAAGATCGCGGGTTCGAAGCCCACCTGGACCTTTTAAATTGATTTTCGATCTTAATCGATTTGAATAGTTAGCACGAGAATTATGGTCCTACAATAACGTTAAAAGGAATTAATGCGAGCATGGTATATGAACATACAGGCATTTCTTGCTTACAAGGAGTCTTCAAATACCATCTATGTAAACCATGTTTATTGACACAATAAAATATTTTTATTTTTTTAATTTTTACAAACAAATAGCCTATCACCACGGCTGGTGGAATCTGGCGAGCGAAACGTCAAACAATTCCAAAGTACCTACCTAAGTAGGTACCTATACCACGATCGCGTCAATTCTTATTATCATTATTGTAGGCAAAATATCATAAAACGCGAGAGTTTAGTACCTACTTCACCTCCGGCAACCTATGACCCTCAGACGGCGTGCGTTTTAATTGGTTCAAGTCCGACATAGGAACCTCCTTCACAGGTCCCAGTAAGTGGGATATCCGTGAGGATATTTTGCTCAATTAAAAAATAATTTGAAGGTTAACTTGTAGTCTTATTATTTGACTAGCTGACTCGCTCCGGATTCACCTGTGGCATATTTTGGAACCTCATATCTTGGGGAGATATGAGGTTCCAAAATATGCCACAGCCGGCATTAGACTAAGCCTGTAAGCCTAAGCCGGTAATTTTTTAGTCTTCACTTATAATCACTGTTCCGCTCCCTTAAGTAGTAGCGTGATGATATATAGCCTATAACCTTCGTCTAGGTATAAACGGACTAGACAGCACAAAAACATTTTTTTTTAATTCAAACCAGTAGTTCCTGAGATTAGCGCGTTCAAACAAACAAACTCTTCAGCTTTATAATATTACTAGCTGACCCACCCCAGCTTCGCCCGGGGTATATTTTGAAGCTTCATATCCCTTTGAGCCCGTATGTTTTAGCCTACAAAATATGTATGAAAAATTGCCGGATTTGTTAAAATTTATTATCAATGCTCCGCTCCCTTAAGTAGTAGCGTGATAATATATAGCCTAAAACCTTCCTCGATAAATGGACTACCCAACATTGAAAGAATCATTCAAATCGGACCAGTAGTTCCAGAGATTAGCGCGTTCAAACAAACAAACAAACAAACTCTGCAGCTTTATAATATTAGTATAGATTAATATACATAGATGCGGTCACAACTGCCCGAACTAAATAGTCCCGCCTAATAAAATTGGCAGAAATAAATACTAAGATATGTTCTCGGGGTCAGGGAGGGGTATCACTGGGTTCAAAGTTAGGACCTCCTTTGAAATACATATTTTATACGTGATATGCCGATCTGGTGCCAATCGCGGTATGCTCTTAAGACATGTCATCGTAACGTATTTTACCGACGACGACATCTTCGCACCGGTATGGGTTTAAAAGCTAGGCGGTGCACTTGCTAAACAACGAACGAGGGTCTCGTGCAGGATTTCGTGTCAGGGTTGGGAGGTCGGACAGCATTCGTGCCCGGAAAAGCCGACATATCATATAATACTAATCAAAAACGATGGGTGGACGATAGTTGGGGTCCCTATAACCCGATTCCTGCCAGCTTTTCTTTACATATATACTTAGTGATGTTTTTGATAAACTAGATCGAGGTAAGAATTTTTTCTACCGGCTAACATTTTGATAAATTTTAACCTTTCGCCATTGGTGGATGATAATTGTAACCGTGGGGATTTCAGCACGCATAAAGGTAGGTTATCTACCTACCTTTATTCGTGCCGTTTCTTCTTATAGATTTTTATACGACAATTTAAAGAGTCTAGACTCAAATTATTAGCCTATTACTGTCTACTGCTGGACATAGGTAAGTTACATGTCTTCTTTCAATTTGGGCTCATAGGAGCCGGTCCTTCGCCTTATTGTTTTACGCATCCAGTCTAGCCCATTCCCAGATAGTAAGTAATAATTTGTAATACCTATTATAATAAAATAAAATGAAAATAAAATATGATTAAGTAGGAATAAAAATTAAGTTAAAGAAAAGTTAAATTATATGATTTCGCGCCAACTAAGTGCAAACTTTACTATTGGAATTGAAAAGATAATAATAAAGGACAACATCATAGCATTTTAACGAATTCCATACCTATCTCAGTCTTTCGGTACCTACATTTACATGTTGGTGTTTCAATCATCATGAGTAACAATTCCTATGTTAGACAGAGAACGAATGACATTTCTCAACAAAATTTCGAGAGTTCACGCAACACTTCAGGAATCCGAAATTCATATCTGGTGACTTCTAAACAAAGATGACGCGATGTAAAGGATGTAGCTGTCCATGTGCGCTTACAGGGTTTACCATAAGTGTGAAAGAGACAAAAATATATTCCCAAAATATCTTAACAATATGTCATCTCACCTGCACTTTCGATATCCCCATCAGCATTGTAGCAGTCAACTGCTCGAATAAAGGTCTCATGTCCTTTTTTATCTCTAAACATGCTCGACATATTTTGCTAAAGTTCAAATTTTGAAGTTTATTGACAATAGCAGTAGTAGTAGCCATGTTGGGCTGCACCACGAAGATGTTTTCGTCCTTGTTATACGATGTTAATTTTCACTACCCAAATTATCACTGTAATTTCGTACACTAAATAATTTGATTTATATTCCTGGCGAAGAACTTTAAATTAATGAAACATCGCTAGAACACTCATAACTTCAACAGAAACCTTAAAATTCTCCAATGGTCGCTTACAAAACCAAATAATAAAGAAAGACTATGACGATGGGTGGGGTGACGAAATTAGAGTGAGTGGCTATGCTATCTCCAGTGGCTAATGTAAAATGGCACGTGTGGGAAAGAGATAGCTAATAGTTGAATATGCTCGATACATTTTAGCAAAACACGCTGAAGTAATATAAGCCCTAGTCGGTGAGTATAAGGTTCTTTATAAGTTTGTCACTGATGTTTATAGAGTTGTTTAGTTTCTGACTGAAATAGAAAAAGATACTTCGAGGTATTGTGTTAATAACTAGGTACCTATATTAATCAATAATTCGTAAAATGTTAATGATAACACAACTTTGACCAAGACTCAATAAGAGCAACAGAAATAAATATTCAAAGGAACACGATACTTTTCTTCTTAGGAAGACACATATCTCTGTCTTTCAAGGCAGATATGTCATAGGAAAGAAAAAGACATCTATATAATATACTATTATGTTCTTAGCTCTATATTTTGAAGTTGCTCTGTGTGGATTTTGTCCTTTTGTGTAATTTATTGCACATTTTAACCGCAAGAATAAATGAAAACAGCAGTGCCTATATTCGAATATTAATTAATATTTAGGCAATTATTTTTTGTTCTAGTCATTTTTATCGACTAAAGTCAAAACGTTGCACGCAAGTTGCATGGTTAAAATTTACAAATTGCAAGCGATTGCAAGGTTTTAGAAAACGTCGTTCCAGAGACTGAGAGAACTTATAATTTATAGCATAAAAATGTTATTATTATTTCTTTCGCACATAGGACAATTTGTATTTTTGATTTCACCTTGTCCTGGCTGTCAAAATAATGAATAGCTGAGCAAAATGAAAACAGCGAATTCTCTGACAATCACTGATTTAAATGTCATCACATCAAATTTCTTACAAGTGCAATAGTTTTTATAATAAATAAGCGGATTATAAAAAGAAACAGTGAAGTTAATATTGTTATTAGAGTTAAGATGTCTACTATAATAACGGGGTCGTCTTGGGAAGGTAAGCCTATAATCTTAACCACCGGCTCATTTGTTGAAGACAGTGACGTTGCAAAGTAAAACTTATCAACATTCAACATCTGACTAAAGAAACCCTTTGTATTTATTTACACTACTGTTCGGATTGATTCTTTTGAAAATTCTACAGTAATCTAATAATATTTTACTCGGGAAGATCACCTATCACACGTTTCTTTGCAATTGACTCATTGGAGTTACAATTAGCGGATAATAAATCCTAGTTTCGGCACCAAAATTTTTAACGTTTCTTATGTTTAGCTGTAGGTAATAACTTATCTGGGTTTTAAACAGGGCATGAAATTTGGAGAAGTTAATTTAATGTTTCTGTCTAAAATATGTATGTAAAGATGTATTTATTTACCTGCTTTCTGGCACCCAAATCATTACCTCTGCATAGTTGATGCTTTATAAAAAAGATCCTAGATTATTTATTTATTCCATAAAGATATTTGTAGTCTTGCATGCCAGTAATTTAACAGCCCAAAATATTTGATAAAAACAAGGGTATAATACTTATGATCTTGGAAAATATTTTTTTTATTTTTATTTCAGAGTTACGAAAACAAGCACGTCTTCTAGAAAATGATATAGATGTAAAGTTAGTTGCATTCAGCAAGCTGGGTGTAAGCTCGGCCAACTCTGGCCTCAGCTCTGAAAGTGTGCCGCTAATCAACAGTGATGACATGTTTGACACAATGTCTATGGAGCTACAACAATTATTAAACAAGGTAATTTGGCTGGGATATCATAATGTGTCCTGAAATTACTATAATTATAAATGAAGTCACTAGTTGCACTAGTCAGTGGTTGCATGCGGATCATCAATCCAGCTTCCTGTGTCCTAGTTTTGAAAAATTTAAATTGAAATGTAATGTTTCCGTTTTAAGTCAAGTTGATTATTATCTTACAGAGAGCAGGGTTTTGAAGGTTTTTTTTAAACAATGCATGATAAATGTCCTGTAATTATGATGTCCATGGTAAATATACAAAATAGGAACTTGCAACTGAAATGAACCTATACATTCATACATATAATCATGCGTTTATCCCCGGAGAGTTAGGCAGACGTGAATTATCACTCACATTTCACCAATAATTGTATTTGGTCCCACGTAATAGGGATTGAGCCTATTGCTACATTTTGGGCACCATTGTTGACTCGAGCCATGCATCCAAGGCTGAGTCCGGGCTGTATATATCTGTTCGATGTTAAACAGCCCTATCCCTTAGTCGTCTTGTACGAAGAGATGGGGTGGTCCAAATTCTTCTCTGCCGGGAACCACACCTTCAAATGAACCTAAACTTAACAATAACTCAAGATTCAATGAATAAAATTGAAGCCATTGTAGTTTAATATTACTTTCAAACTACAATGGCTTGCATTTTTCAAATTTTATCTGATGAACCAGTCTCCTATACTCAAACAATAACTATTTGTTCCAGTTATCATCGATAAATGACAAAATGGCAGACTTGGCACCCAGCGGTACTGCTACAATGCACACTATTAAAAGGCATAGGGAAATACTTATGGTAAGGATGAGATAGTAGTACTACTTAGCTATAACAGTTGTCTCTGAAGACTCTATCATAATACTACTCTTACTGGCTTCCTTTTTGTAAATATGTTCAAACGAATAAAAGGCAGTGAACCTGAAAGGCAATTGATATCTAATATGAAAGTACTTCCACAATTTCCCATGAAGAAAAAAACTGTACCTGGCCTAAGTGGCTTTACGGATAATTAACCTCTATTACAACGGCAACATTATAAAACTTTTTCAATCATACTTTTACCTAAGTAAGTAATTTTTCACATTATCAGGATTACCAACAAGAATTCTCAAAAACGTCAGCACGGGTGAACGCACGTCGCGAGCGTGAGGAGTTGCTCCGCGGAGGCAGCCCGCCTCCCGCCGCCACCATCGGCCTCAGCCGCCGCGACCAGTATACCAAGGAGTCTAACCACCTGCACAGGTCCACAAACTTACATTATTGAAACTACAAAGTCTGACCATTTGAACTATATCCATAGAACATAATATATATTACCTATTTGGTTACATATATAATACCCTGTGTGGTGATGGAAAGATAATACAAATATCACCACGAAGGATGTCGTAAGATGTCATACTAACGGAAAAATTCGCAGATAATATTATTGCGAGAGAAAGAAATCCTGTACAAAGTGGGGAAAAGTAAGCCAACGCCCATGTGCAGCTGTGGACTATGATAGGCTAATTGACGATGATTGATCTAATATCCAGTATACTATGAATATTGTCAGTATCAGAATAAACGGGATATTTACCATGTTTCATTATTTTGAGTTATATATATAAAAAAGTATAAAAATTTCAATCGTGAGGATGGGTTTCAACTGCCGAACGTCTGGCATCCAGTGGTCCGTCTTTGCAAAAACAACCGGGAACAAGCTAAAACAAAATCGCGAGTGGATACAGTGAGCATCGTGTGTCGTGAACGTGAAACGTGATCGAGATCGGGTTCGAGTTTGTAGTGAGAGTGAAACCAATAGTAGTGCAGATACGCGTAGTAAAAGAACTCGAAAGAGGGTAGATCGATATGATTACTCCTAGGAAAAAACTTTTTCTTTGTTCACCGCCACTACTCCAGTTCCTCCGTGATCTTGGTGGTGCTTGCAACAGCGCCGAAATATCGGAAACTCAAAATAATGAAACATGGTAAATATCCCGTTTATTCTGATACTGATGTGAGTGACCATGATAGTTTAAATACCTATATTATGGATATTGTGATTAATCTCTATGGTCTCTGTATGAGATATAATTATGTTTTTTATATAAATATCATTATAATATAATTTCAACATCTGATTTTCCCGCTGATTCCATTTCTCAATACGCCATTTTTGTACAATTCTTAATTGTTATATATCATTTCCTATTTTAGTTCGCACATATTGGTGGACGAGCAGATAAACATCGCGATGGAGGCGCGCGACCACCTCGCATCTCAACGACAGACCTTCAAACGAATGCAGACCACCTTCAACAATATCACTAACAGGTATGGACTTTACAATACAATATTCATTATAACAACAGCAATACATCATTTTTAAACACATACAAAAATAAATATCCATACACATTAACTTCATTCAAAGATGAAGGAGGATCTCTCTAATTTTTGCATTTGCAATATTTATTAAAGAAAGTTATGTAGAGCCCAATGCAAGCAATGTATTCACTACCCAAAAACACTCATTACCTGTCAAAACACTTTCAGATGGTAAGTCTTGAGAGGAGAAAGTGGATGAGTGACCTGTGCATTGTGCAAATGGTTCACTCGACAGTTATATGTTATACAAATTAGATATCAAGGTACCGGCGCGTTCTGTGCGTGTCCCACAACTTCTCACAATTCCAGCAAGTAGCAACAATGTTTCCTAGAATGGTCCGCTCGCTAGAATGTGTAGGTATTACAGATTCTAGCGACTACATGTTGATATTTTTCACAATAGTTTATTAGAATTTAGAAGGATTTTGCATAGCGATGATTTGCAGCCGGAATAACGTCTCTTGTTTTATTATGTGTTTTGTTATTGTATGGAATGCATTCATTATTCATTGTGTCTTATGTGGATAGGAAATAGTTACTTAGTATAATTGGCACTGAAAATCAAATAAAATGCTGTGTACAGATATAAGTGGACTTCAGATTGAAAATGTTGTATAGCTTGTAGAATTATATAGTCTTTGTAATCTGATATATGTTTCTGTACCTATGGTGTTAAATAAATAAATAAAAACAATCACTATATCAAAAACACAGTTCGCCTCAAAAACGCACACTCTCTCAAAAACATACACTTCTTCCCCACAACACTTATTTCAATGTTGCAAGCGATTGATGTCTACATATCAGTAAGTTTCTTTAGCAAATCATACAAATAATGACGTAATTATTACTCCAGGTTCCCGATGCTGAACAGTCTAATGTACCGGATCAATGCACGCAAACGCCGCGACTCCCTTATCATCGGGCTCGTAGTCGCCGTCTGCACATTCTTAATGCTACTATATGCGTTCCACTAACAGACATAATGTGAGAGTGAGTGTGGTAAATTGTTACTCTAAATATTTCGAAGAATGGCGGGGGTTTCATTAGCAAAATTTACTGTCGAACTTGTTAATAAAAATAAAAGGTGGCCATTCACCATACTTCCTATCATCCAATCGGTATGACGCTGCATGTCCGTGTGTGGCCCTAAATTTTATGAAACAATCGAAATTCCATTCTTTTGGTTTGATTAAACCAATTGGATGATAAGGAGCATGGTGTATGGCTATCAATATATGGTAGACAATGCACAATGTAAAGCGGTGGGTCTAGGCACATGAAATTTTTCACAGGAGTTCTTTATCTAATGTAAGTCAAGGACTCTTGAATTCTTATTTTCTAAGCTCACTCTCCTTCCATAGAAAAACATTCGAAAATACACACATACGGGCTGTATGATACACTCCGTTTACTTTAAGTTTGGGACCTGACGTCTATGTAATGTCATCGACGCCAGATTCTAACTTAAAGTAAACTAGTATCTACTTATCTGATGCTTGTGTTGACACGTCAGTAAGAAGAGTGAAAGTTAAGATCGACTTATGTAGATAAAAGAGACGTTCCGACGCTTTCTGCAACCTTTATATTATACAAGTACGCGGCTTTTAATTTGGCAAGTGTGACGGTAAGAAGAGTGACAGTACCAATAGCTAATACCCCCTTGTGTTGGTTTTGTAAGCTTCTGTCTATCGCAAAGCGCATGTCTATAGTTTATCTTTTTAGAGTAGTTAAAACCAAAAATCAGTTTAAATATTTTAAAAACACGAACGATTTTAACTACTCTATAAATGTCCTTGTTAGTGCGATAGAAAGAAAGCTCTAGAAATACAAACAAAAGCCAATTTTGTCCGAACACTTACTCTTCTCGCTGTTGGACCAAATCAAAAGTCGGACATTGTACTATCACTATTATTGCATAAATCCCTGGAAGGTTTATGGTTATAAAGCATTTATTTCATGTAAATTAGTTATTTATTTAAATGATTGATTCTGGTGATTTGGGAGCGGGATAGCACGTTAAACCCCTTTTGTAAACGTGATTTAACTAGGATAATATTTTAAATTTCCAAAGAGTTTCCCGTGCGATCTATTTTTGGTGATTTGCGATGAAACTAATGTAGATAACATGTAATTTTCGTACTGCGTCTGCTATACTGTGAAATGATTCTTTTCAAGAAGCATTGGAGTTCCAATGCTTCACAAACGTTAAATATTGGATGTAACAGTAATCATAACTACTAGGTTTATCTTATGTTATAAAATTCCTAACATACGTCATAACATATTTCCAAAAAGCTGGGGAAGCTTCAGGAAATTTTTAACTCTTGTGATTTTATAGGAAGTAGGACACGGCGGTATTTCCGCCCATTTGAGCAGTCCGACTGGGCAAGTACCGCCGCCCTACAGAATACCGCGGCTATAATAAGTTCGTATTGCGTTCCCAGCGGTGAGTAGGTTAGCCAGAACTCACTGGAGAGTTTGTGCTGTCAGTGGGATGACTAAAGGCTTGTCCTGTTTTGTCCTCTACACCGACGGCACAGAGACTTTGTGCTTACAGGGTCGGCAGCGCGAGTGGCGTCTCTGGTGTTACACACGTCTGTAGGCCACGGTAACCACTTTCCATCAGGTGGGCTTGTCTGCCACCTAAGTGATATAATAAAAAAAAAACTTGTGAGACAAATTCTAAGGCAGTGAGGTCAGAATACAATGACCCGACTTGTAAAACCAAAAAGATCTTAGAAGCTTCCTTTACCTGATTTCTTACATCTAAATTGTATAAACACTCGCATCCATATCATGTTTCATATCATTACAACTAGCCAATAAACCAATCAGATTTATTAAACATCCACGGCCTCAAAGGGCTCATCATCAACCCTACCAAAGCGTTGACTCAGTGAAGTTGTCCATCAGTTCTCGACTTTAGCATCGTGGGCGGAAGGTATATTTCTGCTTACAGCTATTTCTGTTCAGTATAACTCTGGACAAGTGGCTATCCGTTTGCAAAATAGAATAGATTTGGCATACGTCAACAACTGTTATAAACGTCAATCCCATACATTGAGCATTATATTCTACAATGCAGTGTTTTAATATTACTGTCACTCTTGTATGGTAGTGATGTATCTTTTACGAAGTACATATTATCTTATTTTGTCTCTGGTGTACAAAATAGACAAAATGACACAGGTGTATGTGCGTGATACAAATAATTCTGAGAATACTTACTTTCAATAAAAAAAAAATCTTCTTGAACCTATTAGCACCAAACATTTTATAATTGCATATTTAATATGCATAGAGATGTATGCGAGGTGATGTCTATTATTATAGGCCTAACGTATTATAATATAGATATATGTAAATACATTTCCTGTAACTATGTAACTATTGTATCGAAATAAATCTTTATTTTGACCTCTTCTTTAATTTAAACGTTGCTTTCATTCATAAACTTAGTAATACTAGACTAACAAAGTGTGCGAGTGAGATACACAGGCTTATATAAAAAACTACATGTGGGAAAGAGACAGAGTGCATTATATGGTGATGGTGAAGCGTTTTTTTAACTTAGTAACTGATTGACAGAAATAACCTGTCATCCTACTGTCATAAAAATAAAATTGTATAATAATTAAATTCGTCGCAATTCTTAATATTTTAACGGAATAATATAAAGAATAAAATAATAGTTCCATGTTGTGTATCAGATTGTGGCCTTGCCTTATCTGTAGTAATAATCCAAATAAAGAGACATTTCACAGGTAAATACTAATAGTTCATACTCAGTACACATATTGAGAACTCACTTGTACTTTTCCATATTATTTTTAATAGTTATTAGACCTGACCGGTTTCGCTTTACGGCATCCTCAAAGGTTTACAATGACATTTGAGAACATTCCTTCATAAACATTACGACACTCAAACATATTTCACATGTGGGTAGTTGTAAAATTATGTATACCGTTTATAATTTAAAAAAAATTATTAAGTTATTTTAAATTTATTAATAATTACTATTATGTATTTAAGTTTGATGTTGTCGTAAGGCGAAACCAGTCAGGTCTAATAACTATTAAAAATAATGTGGAAAAGTACAAGTGAGTTCTCAATATGTGTAATAACAAATTCCACCAAGTGCCATCAAGCAACAGTATAAATAGTCTTACTCAGTACTTCTTAAAATGTATACACAAAATTAGGTTCAATATAATGCAGCAAGCTCTCTGTTTTCGAAATATTATACTAATTTATTAGAAGATTACATGTTTGTTAATAAAATATTCGTATACCATAATATGATACCGTTTGGAAAAGTGATTGACAAAAAGCAAACAATCTATTGATATATCTATACTATTATTTGTGTACAATAGTTATATAATTATTTATTTATATTGGCACTGATTGATTAAATTACATAACTTTCAGGTTTCCTGTGGCTGCACTATTTAGACAAAAATGTTTATAAAAATTGTGAAATCTATTATGAAAAACGACTTTAAACCATTATGAATTTTGACCAGAAGATATTTGCATGAACGGTTTTATTAATTTTGAGGAATATTTTCACGGATAACATATTTTGCACGTTGCACCGATAGTTTACTTATTAAATATATAATTGAAATATATTTGTCAATAAGGCTCAGATGTGTAGCATCACTAAAAAATATGTCGAAAGGAACATTAAGAATTTTATCTTAATAAATTTGTCCTATTCAGAGGACAATAATATTTATTTAGATTTGGAACTGTTAATATTACGAGTAATACTGGTGTGTTACTCTGTATACATAATTTACTATTAAGAAATAATACACTTATTCATTGTTTTTGTTCTATAAATAAATATAATAGTAGGTTACCCTGAAACGCCTGAAAGGTTTATTGTTATTAAGAAACATTAAGAAATTATCTTAATAAAATTGTCCTATTCAGAGGACAATAATATTTAAATTTAGAATGCTGTTAATATTAAAATGGTGTGTTTGTATGCTGCTTACTATGTATAGTATGTATAGTTATACATAGTAAGCAGCATATTTACTAATACATAATTTACTTTAAGAAAAAATACACTTATTCAATGTTTTTGTTCGTTCTATTCTTTATTATTTCTTTCTCAAGTATATTTTTCTTTAATGGTATCATGATATTTATTAGTCTTATTTGAAAGTTATTAATTTGCCATTAGTGCTTAAAAATAATTTCGAGCACGTGGGTGCCTCGGGTGACTCGAATAAAGTGTAATTGGGCAATCCAATTTTTGTAAGCTTTTTGAGCAACTAGGTTATAGAGACAGCCTCGGCGCATGGGTTCAATTCCTGGCCAGTGAAAATATGTGTATGCATGAATATGGCTATTTGCATTGTTCTAATCGTGCCTCTGAGAGTACATTACATAGTTTGTCTAGATACATTGAACTCAATACTAATTGTCCAATTCAAAAAAGTAAAACAACAAAGTAACAATGGTAAGATTTAGTATATTTCACAGCAAAACAAAAAAAATGGTATTGTGCGTAACTACTAACTTAGTCATACATTACATAACAGTATAAAAAACACATCCTCGTCTTAGTTTCCTCTTGGCAACATCAGCTGCTACTGAATCCTTATATTCTGAACACTCAGAGCTCGGATTCCGTTGCTTCAATTTTTCACATATAAAACTAATGATTCACTAGCAACTTGATGGACAGTTTCCTTATGAATCTTGAGTGTACATCGCTGCGAGAAGCTCTTGTCACAAATATCACAGACATATGGACGCTCACCCGTATGCGTTCTCATATGCTTCTCCAAGTCACCTTTCAAAGCAAACTTTTTCGCACATTCTTGGCATTCAATTTTTTTATTGTGCATTCGTTGGTGGCAGTACACCTTTTTCCACGTTGGGAATGTTTTCGGGCACATCTGAAAGTAAAGTAACATAAAACAATACTTGCAGAAGATCTATATGACGATAATGCCAGTAATAAATTCCACAAACGAATAGCATAAATGACAATTTCTTATCTATGAACTTTGTGGAATGCAGGAAACATTCTTGATGAGAACGGAGTGGAATGTATCTCATGCAATAAATATAACTGCGAAAATGTAGAACACTCCTACTACTATTTATGTATGTATGAACGGCTGGATGTTTGTTATTTAATTATGCTAGAACTGCAGAAGGGAACTGGACTACGAGTGGATGTCGCGATGTCAAGTATGATGAATAGAGGAGTAGTTTGACGGTGTGTGCCTTGTTGCCAAGGGGCCCACTCGTCGTCCGCGCACGTTCAGCTCGCAGGGAAGTCCAAGGCGCTCTAGAGTAAATGGGTGTCGATCTTTGCCTCGATTCTGCTAAAGCAAAACGACTGTGATACCATGGACATCGCTAAAAAAAACCCATTTAATTATAGACTTTAAAGCAATGCCATTGAAGCCCAAAATTAAAAGGCTTTTTGCTGTGAATGAAAAAGTGTAATGCAACTCTTTTTATTTAATTTTCGACTATAAGCGTATAAATATAAAGTCTAAAATTTAATGCCATTTTTTGCAGTGTCTATCTATAGTGTGACAGAGGTTTTGCTTTAGTAGAATCGACGGCTTGGTAGAGCAGACATGCCCTTAATTCTAAGCTAACTTTTATTAGTAGATATTGTGAGTACATTTATTTTATAACTTACTGCACATGTGTATGTGACATCCACGTCATTATTGTTGGTTATAGTGGAGGTTTTAGATATGCCATATTTGGTGCCTTGTATGTATGTACAGTCTTTTTCCGTTTTCATATTCTGGAAGAAATTTATAATAACTTAGTTATAGGTCTACCAGAAACTCGTGACACGATAAAAAAAAAGAATTATGATTTTTATACGGCAATGTTAATGTCATCATGTCAAATTCGATTAGCACATAGCTATAACTACAGGCTACTCGGCGTGGGAGACGCCGAGATGGGAGCTGGTGGCGGACCTAGGAGTGAGAGTTCTCACGTTCATCACCTTGGTTGCGCCGATGGTTCGCTGCGCGAATGCGTGGGCGGCCGGCGCCTCCTTCTGAGAGCAAGTAATGCTCGTGATGTAGAAGGACGATTTGGGGACTCTGTGGTCCCCACACCCGAGAAGGGCCAGATCGAGAGACATGGCCCTGAGTCGGTCGGGGTGCGAGGGATATGGCTTTTAACCTCACCTTCGACAATCAAAAACGAACCACAGGCGCCGTGCGTTTTATTCGGTTCGATTGCGACATAACCTCTCCCACCACTTTTTATTCTTTGCTACTTATGTTATAACTTCTTAATGATGTTTACTTGAATTTAATTTATATATAGTTTTTTTAGTTGTAACAAATACTAAGGAATCATTTAATCCGAAAAAAGTAAAACTATTTGTTGTAAGAATATTTCACTTTAGCAATTCATTTCATTATATTATTATATGGTAGTCATTTTTAGAGAATAAAAAAGTAGTCAAAATAAGATATCTAAGTAACTGCTGTGAATGTAAAACAAATTAAAATTAAAAAGTATCAAAATGGTTTAATCCAATTTCACCCGGTATTGCCCTTAATGAGATAAAATAAATTAAGACTTCTGAATGAAAGACATAAGAAATGAAAGGTAGACAGGTAAGTACTTACTGTAATATTTGAAGGATTAAACAAGTCATTTCGTACAAATATTTTCTTTGGAACCTGTAACCATACAAAAGATTGTGTATTCAGAAGTTAAAACTAAAGTGCTTATACCTACACTTAATATTATTGTAAGGAATGTAAAAAATTTTACACTTTCCAGTATGGAGGTGAAACTCCTTGCTCGGAAATGCACCACAACCACATTTTTTTATAGAAAGTGGTGAATAGGACCTTAAGAGTCCCTAGACATATACTGTATATACGCAAAATATATCGCAAAAAACGTCGTTAAAAACGCGTTTTGTGTGAGTAAGTTAATGTCAATATTTTTCTTTATACTGTTAATGTCTGCAGGTCATGCCTGGAAATGACAGGCTGTGGCTAGATTACTCGTATATAGTCTACATACTAATGGATACATACACATGATACATTTTCAGGAGACATTGACCGTTGCCTTTTCATTCTTTTTATAGCATGTTCCTCATCATCAGTTTTGTCTTCGACGGATGAACTGCTGTCTGTGATACTGCCATTTTCTTTACTTGACTGCAAAATAAAAATAAAAATTAAAGTACCATATTTAATTGCTAAATGGTTACATTTAGCGATTAAAGATGGCGGGCTCGAACTTTTCAAAATAATCGAAATGAGTGCAGTTTTCGAGATTTTCCGGGTTGCCGATTACACATATGTTATAATTTGGGGATAATAAATAATAAATAAATAAAATTGTTTATTGTCTCAGAAAATAATGTTACGATAAAAGTCTTAGAACTAGGCGTATCAATATCCCCTCGGATACCTCCCCACCGGAGCCGGTGGAGGAGGTTATGTCGGACTCGAACCGACTAAAACGCACGCCGCCTGTGGGTCGTTTTGGTTGCCGAAGGTGAGGTTGACAGGCATATCCCTCGCACCCCGGCCGACCCAGGGCCATCTCTCACGATCTGGCCCTCTTCTCGGGTGTGGGGACTACAGAGTCCCCAACTCGTCTCAGGAAACGGGGAGGCGCGCCACGCGCGCCGCCGCCGCGGCCTGCTTCTGCCAGGGTGACAGGCGGCTCCACCTGTCACCCCCAGGTCGGCGCTCATGGGGGGCGGAGGTCGTTCATCGACCTCTGACGCCCGAGTTGCCTTCGTACGCGGGCAGCTTGTCTTGCGATCCTTCGTCGCTGCCGCTGCCGCTCTCGCCCCGCCTAGTTTTCCTGGTTGCTGATTACGTATACCTATGCTATTAATTTAGCGATCAAAGATGGCGGATTGATTTTTTTTTAATCAATAAGGGTACTTATCGCTTTTCGGGTTGCTGATTACGAATATGCTATTAATTTAGCGATCAAAGATGCCGGCTGAATATTAAAAAATAAATTTAAAAAAATTAAATACCGACAGGAATGTTTGCATTATTTCCTATTTGTAATACATAAATTTACACAGTTTGGTTACAATTACTGGCTGCAATTGATTGGAGTGGAACCGGAAATATGTCCAAAAACGATAACCGATATCCAGGCGGAGGCACGGGTATAAGCTAGTATTGTTATAAAAATGTAATTTAGTTGTGTTTATCCATTTTATATATTTACATGCAGGTATTATCCACACCTCGGGACAGGGTTTAATTAATAAGAATCCTTTTATCATATTATAACAAATGAATGCATTTATTCCTTTTCTTCTAGTATATCAAGTAGGTACCTACATATTACGAATAACAATCGGTACTTACATGCTCATGACAATGATTTCTTATATTATATTATATTCAATCCTATTATTGGCGGCAAAAATAAACCAGAGATAATAGATGCAATAGGTAATATCAAAGAGTATTAAATTTATAATGAACGAATGCCTCGATTAGATGTTACAAATAAGTATATTGAGGCTTAACTACTGGCTACAAGCTTAGCTCGGCCATCCTACTTAAAGTGTGTCTTCACGCTTACATTACAAGTAACTAATACAAATCAATTGGCATACATGAAGAATGTGTAAGCGAATGAAGCGAGAGTAGTAGGTAGGTCAGGATCGTAGCAAATGGAGATCCGTGATCTCTACATACCCCTATGGGCAACAGGCGTGACTTTATGTATATATGTATGTGTATAAATATAAATGTTCGCGCAGCGGAAACTTGATTTTCTCTGATGTTTATGCATAGGTACATTAACATGATACATACACTATCATACACAAATATTTACTGATATGTGGACACATTTATTTTCGTCTAAGTTCATGGATTAAAAAAAGTTCCGCCAGGACAACGTTCGCCCAGCGGAATCAGTTTTTGGCAAATTTCTCCACAATGGCTTCATGCACTAATTTTATTTTACCATACACAATTACACGACGTCATTTACTAAATATCTGCATAATTAGAATCTTTAAATTTAACAACATTCCGCTGGGCGAACGCACACCATCAATTTGTCTGTTCATTGACAAAATAAAAAGCAGAGACAATAAAATCGTCATTAAATAACTTTACAGTCGTTTCGTTGGATGCATTCAATTTATTATAACTAAGCTTAGGATATCTTTAATGTCCAATTTAATTTCCATTTCTAATTTTCCACGCTCCATTAAAATAATATTCAATTTAAAAATCATAAGCCTAGTTACTACATTATGAAAAACAGACATTTGAACCTTTGTAGAAGAATTGAAGCCGAACAATTTAATGGAACTACTAAAATTATTATAGGTGTTCAATTTCTCCTTTCTTTCCATGGATTCGCCGCGGTAGCCTAGTGGCATGAGTAATGGACTGCTAAGACGAGGTCTCGAGTTCGATCCCAGGTTATACCATGGCACACACCAATGACTTTTCGATGCTTTTCGAAGTTATGTGTGTATTTATCGCAGGTTTATAAATGCCCGGTTAATAGCAATAGGCTCGCCCACCTATTACATTGGGACCTAAACAAAAACAGGCGAAATGTGGGTACTAGCTCCTCTGCCTACCCCTTCGGGGAGTTAGGCGTGAGTTTATGTTATGTTCTTTCTTTCCCACTCAATCCATCACTCACAATCCATGTCTTCCTAACTACTCCTTAAATCTCTAGCAAACGTTAGCTAAGGCTATATCGTATTAATGGCCATCGACATTTATAAATTATAAAATTGTTGAACAAAAAGGTTTCCTAAAACACGAGTGTGGGTTTTAATCTCATGTAATGTTGTATGTTAACATAATTCGCGTAAAAATTATAGCGTTATGTATGTTTGCATTTATTTGTAAACGTTTAGCGCCAAAATCCATTTTACGATCGCGCACGCGTGTTGCGTCGCGTTCAGACTAGGTAGAAGAAAATTGCATGTGAACCTCTTTGGTCCAGTTGAAATTATATAGTAATAGCGAAAAAAGTCAAATTATGATACAGTTGGCCATAGACGAGTGCCATTTAAGTTTTAAGTTCATAATTTTTACATTTCAGTATGAGAGTATATAAATTACATTATTTCACAATTTATAAAGCACTTAGGTAATCAATTTTCGATTCAATTAATTCCAAATCAATCCAATTCAATCTAAATCAATCGATTCAATCCAAAGCAATACGATTCTATTAAATTCAACGTAAATCAATCCGATTCAATCTATGTCAAGGCAAATCAAACTGATTCAATCACTTAGTTATTAACTTAGTGAAAAATAATACTGAAAATAATACAGAGGGAAAAGTGGCATGCGACCACGGTTATCCTTGATATTTTGTTGTTTAATACTTTTTAGATTGTGATTTTTAGTAGTCGAGTTTTAGTTTTAAACTTATTTTCTCATTTATATTATTTTAGGGCAAGCAATGCCTTTAATTTATACATATTTGTAATGTGCTAATTAAGCTCTTTCAGACGATACGAAACACGGTATATTTATCTCAAATTATTTTTTTAACACTGTACTTTATGACCGCTGGAGGGCGCTACATTAGTTTCAGTGATACGTAATATAGCCTATAACCAGCGGACAACCAAAACTCTTCTAATGATACCTCATTTGTTCAGTTCTAATAAGTAATTCAAGAGCTATGAGAGAACAGATGAACCGACATACATACATAGCCTGTCATAATCATAGCCCTCCTTTGGCTTCGCCGTAGTCGGGTAAAGTGTAATCTCTTTAGTCGTTTAAAAAAATATTATACACTCGAGAGCAATGAATCCGGGTCACTTAAAGAATCCTAAAAATCTCGGAAACTAAAAATGCTAGGTTAATGCAATAAATTGTATTTAATAGACAATGTAATACTCCTTAAATGAAGGTATTAAAACTTCTTAGTTATTGTAAAGTTATATCATAAAAAAATCAAATTTGAAAAAGGGCCACTTTCGAAGATGGAACTACGAAATTACAGCATTTGGTGTTGCTTTTGTTTGTAATCTGTCATTTATGTGGGTACATAAACCATGTTGATAGTGCTCTATATTCATTAATCAAGCTGAAATTATGTCGCTTACGCCTGAAGAATGCACCAGAATACTTACAATGCTGGAAACCGGCCGGAGTCAGCGCGATACAGCCAGGACTGTCGGTGTGTCGCTGTCAACAGTACAAAGAGTTCTCCGACGTTACGAAGAAACTGGTTCTAACCTACGCAGACCAGGAACGGGCAGAACCAGGTGTACCACAGCACGAGAAGACCGATACTTGGTGAACACCATGCTTCGAAATCGCTTTCTCACAGGAACTGAACTCACCAATCAGTTTCGACGCCTCGGAGGAAGTAACCCAAGTGCATGGACAGTAAGACGTCGGCTTGCTGAATCTAACTTAAAACCCCTTAGACCTGCAAACGGCCCTAAACTGGAGCGTGGGCATCGTATTTCGAGACTAAGTTATGCCCAGAGCCACGTAAATTGGAGTATTGAAGATTGGTCAAAAGTTATGTTCTCCGACGAATCAAAATTTATGCTCTACAAGCACGATGGAAGACACAGAGTGTATCGAAGACCAGGGGAAAGATTCAAGCAAGCATGCATCGAAGAAAAAGTAGCCTACGGTGGTGGGTCTGTACTTGTGTGGGCCGGAATTTCTTCTGAAAGTCGCACAGAGCTGGTGATCATAGAAAACGGCTCTTTAACTAGCGTAAGATATGTGGAAGAAATCCTCAATGATCACGTTGGTCCATTTATGGTCAATTTAGGTGAGGATGCTATATTTATGCATGACAATGCCAGACCTCATACAGGTAGGATTGTGAATGACTACCTTCAAGAGATGAACATTACTCGTATGGAGTGGCCAGCGCGCAGCCCGGATATCAACCCGATCGAGCATGCTTGGGACGAGCTAGGCAGATGCGTAAAACAACGAAACCCTCCCCCAATCACGCTTCGTGAGCTCAAAATTGCTCTCACAGAGGAATGGGAGAATATTCCCCAAAATCGTATAAGGAACTTGGTGTACAGCATGCCAAACCGCGTAAACGCAGTAATGGAAGCACGAGGAGGCAATACGAAGTATTAAAATTCAAGAAAATCGTAATAAAGTTCAAAAATTTCATGTTTCCTATTTTTGTTTTAAGGAGAGATCAGCAGTTTTTTTCTTTATGTAATTTTGTGTTAATAAAATGTATGGTGACTCATATTTTTTTTACTTTCATTTAAGGAGTATTACATTGTCTATTAAATACAATTTATTGCATTAACCTATCATTTTTAGTTTCCGAGATTTTTAACATTCTTTAAGTGACCCGGATTCATTGCTCTCGAGTGTATAAAGAAGGACTATCGCGTATGGAGTGAGGAAGAGAATTCCAAAGCCTTACTGCAGAAACTGTGAAAGAATTGTCGCAGCAAGTAGAGTATTGAGTATGAGAAGGAGTTCAAAGTAAACAAGAGGACGAAGTGCGACACGGTTTACCCCTGGGGACAAGGAACTCAAAACGCTCACGATGATATGATGGAGTGCGAGGATTATGAAGAATAGAAGGGAAAAAATGTGAACATCTCGACGCCGCCGAATTGGTAACCATTTCAGTTGCTTTCGGAACATCGAAACGTGGTCGTATATAAAATACATAAGTTTTTTAATCGCTCCATCTTGTTCCAGAGTTCTTCAGTTGCATTCGGAAAAGTAACATCGGTATAATCTAAGGGAGGAAGGAGAAGAGATTGAGCAAGATAAAACCTGAGTCGGGTTTTAGGTTTTAGGAAGGAAGTTTGTGAAGAAGGAAGTGTAGGTTTGCGAAAGGTTTCAGATATGCGTACAGCATGTAAGATGTTAGAGTCGAAAGCCAATAGTAGATCTGGATAGTGGGCGTGAAAACTTTGAGCATTGATATACTACATTCAAAAATTTGTCTAACGAACCATAAATAGTTAACAAGTTCTTGTGCAGGCGATCATCAGATATTACTGACGAAGAGCCAGAAATATAACTATCATCATTATCAGACATAAATATAATAATACGATAGTTAAATTATTATTACAATTAATAATAATGTAATGTGTAAATATAAAAAATATAAAATAAAACAAGTTCTCATTTAGTTACCCTCAATGAACTGAAGGGGCTAAATACAATTAAATAATATTGCGACTACTAACTAAACGCACTGACCACTAATATTGTTTCTGAACGAATCATTAAATGACACAACATAATATGTCATCAACCTGTCATTGACGTCATATGGAACTTGTGAAATTATCTTGGAGTATTATTATATACCATAAATACCTAGAGACCTCTATAAACGATTAAACCTACTCTCCACTTTGAGGTTGGCAGAATCATCGGTATCTATATAACCAATGCAAGGAGCCATTTAAATAAAATAAGAAGAAAGAGTATTATTATGAAGATAAAATAAAAATTAAAACATACACATAAACCAACCGACATTAGCTGCGTTAAATGTGAAAAGATGTTACATTTGGAAGTTAGAAACAACGGAACAAAATTACAACTGACCTCCATTAGCCGTTTTTTAAATAAAAATAAGGAACTTAAACAATTATCCGGTGGACGGGTTTAAGGTTTAAAATAAATAAAAAATTTTATCAACTTGACTTGCTTCCGGGGTTTTCTCTCATTGATGGCGGCTCCACCGGATACTGTATGGAAGACAGGCTGCGTCTTTAATGTTTCGGGACAGAAATTCCATGCACAGTTTACGCAGTTCCGAAGACGACTATTTTACAACGTACATTATTAGGAAGTTGAACGACTTCTCGTCAGAGGTCCGACACTGCCTAACCCCAAAATGTTTGCGTCCGTTCCGTGAAGGTGTCGTGGCGGGGCTTGGTTAGAAATTCAGACAATGTTAATCCTGTACCTTTAAGTCTAGTTTTAGTATTCCAAACCTTATTCCGCAGCAGATAGAAACTGAAACCCGATGAGAAGGGGACGAGCTTTTTAAGTATTGTTTCCCAGGAGGTGAGAGCTTTCAAGATCCTCACCAGCAATTTTTAAGCATATGATACTCAATGATTGGGAACGGGACATAAACATTTAAACATATTAAATGTTTTTCAAGTGGAATCATTTTTTCCATATATCAATTTAGATCCTAAAAGTTTAGTCCTAATAAGGGACTTCACAACCTTCTTCCACTCACCCTACATATGTAAAAGGGAGGGTAAATTGCTTCCACAGTTTTGGAAAAGCGTAAAGGATTATTTCGTTTTGAGACGAACTCTATAATTATGCGCATTCCTACACTTCTGTTATTCAGCATAATAGTTTGTTCTTTACTCATATGGTCGTAACATAAGTGCAACAAAGTGGCATTATTTGTTCGTATGTATTCGATAAACCAAATTTAATAATACTTTCACTATTAGAATACTATATTTTCCATAACATAGTCTACTTTTTATCATAATGTTCCCATTGGGATCAGGACCTACCTGGGTGCAACCGCGGCCTGATGCTAGTGAACATACATTTGGGTCTCTGAGCTCTTAGCGGTATTTGTAATTGATAAAATTTTATATAAAATGCCCTTTTATTTCTGATTTCCCATTCAATCTACTCTTACTTATATATTCGAATCCACTCACGTTCGCTCGAGGTATTACTACTACAGTACATTCATCTAGATCTCCTTTTAGTGTCTAAACTTCGGTCCAGATAGTAGCAGCTCCATTTGCGTCTTTAACATACCCATTTTTTTCTTTGGTTCAAGTCCCGTCCTACATGCTCACTTTTTTGATACAAATCTATAACTAGCAATCTTGTTTCATATGGTGCAAAACTCTGAAAAACTTTTTATTGTTTATTCCGCCAGCATAGGGACCAGTCTTGTCTTCCGCATTTTCAGTGCTCGTGTAATCCGGTCCTCATTAAAATTTTCATTACCTTTTGATGTAGGTAGTCCGTGACTTCCGGGCCGTATTTCCGTGTCCGTTCACATTGAATACCAGTCATTCCTCAGTGGTACCTATTTGGTAGTGGTCGATCCATTACCCTTCAACCTGAGTAATACATATCCATTCATATTGAATAACCCTTCCCCTCGGTTGTATATTCAAATCCAATTTCATCCATTTGATCTGAACATAGGAGATATTAAAAGAAATGCTTGGATTATGTCAAGTAATGATTTGAAATTAAACTACCTATTGGGGATTTTTATCTGTTTGATACAAAACAGATTTTGAAGGGCATCCTTTTTATTAAAGGCTTTGATTAGACTTAAAATCTGACACATATTAGACTGCCATAGATTGAGCAGAACCAAAGGTATGGCCAATAGTCATCACCTAGTGAAAAATATACTTTTTAGTTTATTTTCCTTATCGTAACTCTCTTCCTTATCGTAAATCTTACAATGATAATATTCTTTTTCCATTAGTCGATATGTACAAGTAAATTCATACACCAAACTTAGTGTTAAGACGTTAGAGGAGCCGAAAATAACGATAAAAAGAAAAAAAATAGGCACTCAATGAAAAGAGTGAAAAACACTGAAAGTATTGTTGACAGACAAAATTGATTTAGATAGATACCTAAGTATATATAACATTCTGTAATGTGCAATATTAAAAATATACCTTGTAAACGTGGACTTATAATAAGAAAATTATGAGAATTTTCTTGATATCCCACTTCCATCCACACCTCAGGACAGGGGTTTAATTAATAAAGAATCCTTTTATCATATAACATATTAACACATTTATTCCTTTACTTTTCGCATATCCAGGTCATATTAGGTACGAATAACAATAATATTCAATTCAATCCTATTATTATTACATTAAGTATTATATTTAATCATTTTAATATTATATTCAAAAATATCAATAATAATATATTTACTCAACACGAAAAAAAAACAAATGTTGGTGGCCGTGTATGTTTTTTCTGGCGGCAAAAATAAACTATAGATAGGTAATACAGATGCATCAATCAAATCAAAGAGTATTTATAATGAGCGAATGCCTCGAGTAGATGTTACAAATAAGTATATTGAGGCTTACCTACTGGATACAAGCCAACAGCTCGGCCATCCTACTTAAAGCGTGTCCTCACGCTTACTTTACAAGTAACTAAAATCAATTGACAAATATCTAGTAATTAGGTTCTGGATTAAATGAGTACAAAAGCTGGTTACAGAAAAATACTTAGCAACAGTTGCCAGTGAAAATATACTTTATAAGTAACAATAGAATATAATAGCTACCTTTCACATATATATGTAATGCTATGCATATTTCGATCGGTATGCAGTAAAGTTTAAATAATTGTATGTATATTGATATATACCTACATAAAACCAGTCGCAACGCGTTTCCTTAAGGGTGTTCCCTTATAGCATGAAAACCACAACATAAACTTTATTTATATTTCATTCTATAAACCAATACTTACATCAATATCAAAGTACCCATTTTAATTGATTTAGAATCGGGTTTATGAATACTTCGTGCATCAATTTGAGGCTTACCAACTCGATACAAGCCAACAATATTAAGAATAACAATCGGTTCTTACATGCTCATGACAATGATTTCTTATATATTATATACAATCCTATTATTATTATTTCTTCTTTATTAAAATATACAACTTATAAATTATATTTTTAAATACATATAAAAACATTATTATATTTTCCTTCTTTTAATATTATATTCAATTATGTACTCAACACGAAGAAAACAAAAGTCAGCGGTCGTATGTTTTTACTGGCGGCAAAAATAAACCATAGATAATAGATGCAATAAGTAATATCAAAGAGTATTTATAATGAACGAATGCCTCGAGAAGATGTTGTTACAAATAAGTATATTGAGTCTTACTTACTCGATATAAGTTTTGGAATAAACTAAATTCCAATTTCTTTAAAAAAAAATTAGTTTGTTCGCCATGTATTTTAAAACAATATTATAAAATGATAACAATCATAGTAAACCATAAAACACTGGGGTTTGTTTGTGTGGAGTGCCGTACATTCGATATTGCGATCCAATGATCGCAATATAGAATGTACGGCACGGTAAACCCAATGTTTTATATGTACTTCTTACTAGAGAAGACACCTAGAAACTATTGTTTGTAACAGGAGTTACGGTCCACGAGCTTAAACTCACTCAGTCTTATTACAAAACACGGACTAACTCTAAAACCAGGTTTAAATCGTCTTTAGACCATGGTCTAAAGAAATTTTTATTACAAAAACAGTCTTATTACAAAACACGGACTAACTCTAAAACCAGGTTTAAATCGTCTTTAGACCATGGTCTAAAGAAATTTTTATTACAAAAAGGGTTTTATCATTAAACTATGGACTATCTCTGGTCTAAATATAAACCTGCGTGACCCCTAGTTTAACGTTGGTCTAAAGTGTAAATCACAATAATAATACGTCAAACTTGCCATTTTGTGGTTAGTCGGTTAGCGTCAAATAAATTCGTTTACTTTCTTATATGCTCATAATGGATATTGACGCAGTTGATCTGATGGATATCGCAGATATTAATATCGTGGAGTCATTGGACATACCACGGTTACCTAACAGACATCGTATTCGAGTAAACCCCTTTATGGAACTATCTGAAGAAGCTTTTGAGGCAAAAGTATAGATTTACTAAACGTTTTAAATAACTTGCAATAAATATACTTTAAAGTAGGTATAAAAATTGGGAAAAATTTGATACCTAGTCAGCGCGAACGGAAAAGTTCGTTCCATTTAACGTCCATAGATCTTCCAATATCATAACAATGATTGTTAAATAAAGACATATGATAATGATATTTTATTATAAAATAAAGTATAACTATTATTCATAAAATTGAATTTAACGAAAATGTATGTTCTAAATCTTTATGTCACCATTTTTAGTTAATATTATTTATTAATAATTTATGTTTTCGGAGGAAACGGAACGTTGCGATTGAATGGTATCATAATGAACGAACTATAGTTTGAGTAATCTGTGGTTTTATTTAAGCCAAGGTTTAAATTATGGTACTAAGTAGTCTATGGATTATTCAGCTTTTGTAATATGGAGAAGTTTAAACCATGGTCTTGAGATTAAGCCTAGACTTTATAGTTCGGGTTTAAACCTGACTTAATTCCGTTTTTTGTAATAAGACCGACACTAAGTCTGCCAAGCGCATTCTAACTGCGGGTCTAAAAAGGTCACTTTGATGGAATCGTATTAGGATAATTATATGAATCATATTGAAAATCGTAAAACGGTCACACACTGATATGAACTGCGCTCAATTCTAATTTCGCAGTTCAAATAGTTGAGTTTTGTATGGAAACCGTAAAATCGTACACAAACTATGAATTGATTTTATGTCAGTTAGCAGTCAGATTCGTGAGCAGCAGATCTTCAATTCCTTTTGCTTATTTCTTAATAAATACGCTTATAATATAAAGAAAAAAAAAGAATAAAATAACGTTTTGTATTATGTTTTGTCCACAAATGAACCATTATTACTTAACTTAAACCATTATTTTATGAGCTGGCCTACAGCACCATCTAGCGAAAAAAAGAGTAGTTCCTGTTATTCAATGTTCAGCACGAGAGTACATCACAGATAACATAACACTAAAGCCAAGCTGCTGAGGCTAACAGATAATGGCAACACTTATACTTTGATTTCGTTCTTATAATTTTATTACCGATAATTCTATGGCGAGTAATTCATATTTTATATATATTTTAATAAGACATATTCTACAAATTAAAACAGGACAGAAAAAAAAACTTCTAAGAATACGATCCTCATTTTTGTCATGTGGCAACAATTACACGAAATTAGAATCTGCTTGGTAAACGAATTATTGTAATTCTGCACAGGATAAGTGACCATTTTACGAATTTTAAAGGAACCGATCGAGATCTATTGGCAATTCATAAAGGTACTCGTTTTTGGCGGAATCGCTCAATATAATAATAATAATAAATACTGTTTATTGCACACTAAACATAGGATACATACATGTTAGATTGTTGTACAATGGGCGGTCTTATCGCGGTCTGCGATCTCTTCCAGACAACCAGTGTATGGACTATACTGCCAGTAATCAGGATAATTTGCGGTGTACACTAAATTATAATTATTTAATATTTCTATCTAGTATAGGTATTTAGAGAACAGAAGTGAAGAAGAATAAGAGATTATATTATTTCATTTAATAAATACCTACCTATATATACAGATACATAAATACGTACATAAAATATATACCATATTTAAACATACATATAACATAGCTACATATATATACATACCCATGTTAAATATATATTTTATAAATATACTACATACAAATAGACACTAATTGCATAATATACAGCTACTAGAAGTAACAAAGTAAAGAAAAAAAAGCAAAGAGTGAACATACATAACTTATAACGATAGGTAGTGCTCCCTTACCAGTCTCTGAAATGTAGACAGTGACTGTGCTCGTCTGATGCTTACAGGCAACGCGTTCCACAATCGTGCAGTTTGTACTGTGAAGGACTTATCACAGAAGCTTGTAGAATGCGTCACAATTGCCAGGGTCAAATTTTCCGTGGATTTTAGGAGTCTAGAATTGTTCTCGCACAGAAATCGAAATCAGTTTTTTTGATAGAGAGGAGTAGTCGGGATAATCAAAATATTAAAAAGAAGAGAGAAAATGAGTATTCCGGCGAAGGCGGAATGGTAACCACTTGAGATTTTTATGAAATTCAGAAACATGATCATATTTGCGCAAGCCAAAAATGAATCGTGTACAGAAGTTTGGACTCGCTCAAGTTTATCAAGTTGGTCCTCGTTAAGATCAAGATAGCTGACATTGGCATAGTCAGAATAGGTAAAAGTATGGATTGTGCTAGCTCAATTTTGGTTGCGGTTGGAAGGAAATTACGTAGTCTCCTCAGCGATCCACTGGCGGCGAAAATTTTACAACTAACGTTCTGAACCTGAGCCGTCCATGACATAGTTTTGTCAAGATGTATGCCCAAGTTCTTCACTGTATCACTTATGGGAATGGTAGTACCTTCAAAGTGAATTTGGGGCAGTGCCGACCAGTCTACCCAGGCTAAAAGTCTTGAGCTACCAATTACAGTAACCTGAGTCTTACCGGGATTAACCTTGAGTCCATGTATAGCGGTCTATGCACTAAGATTAGCCAGGTCAGTATTAATCGTGGCAATACCCTGGGACACACCGTCTACACCTGTCTGGCAGAAGATTTGTAAATCGTCTGCATAAAGGTGGTAGGAAGAGAAAATATGATTAGAGATAGAGTTAATGAATAATGAAAAGAGCAGAGGAGATAAAACGCCACCCTGCGGCACACCCGCAGCAGTTTCAGACCAAGATGAATAGGTGACATCCAGTCGGACACGCTGCCGGCGACCAGACAAGTAACAACGAAACAAGTCAATAGCCGATGGAGATAAATTGTGAGAGCTTAAAATGGCAAGGAAAACGTCGAAATCCAGTGTTAAATGCGTTGCTAAAATCAAGTAAACAGAGTATTGTGAGATTTCCATTCTCCATACTGAATCGTATGTCGTCAGTAATGTTAATAAGGGAGGTTGTGATGCTGTGTCCCGGACGAAACCCGGATGGAAACGGGTAAAGTAGGTTGTTTTTACGGATAAATGCACTAAGCTGGTTTTGGATGAGGCGTTCAAGGACTTTAGATAGGAATGGCAAGATAGAGATAGGACGGTAGCCGGTAAAAGATGTAGGTTTAGGATTTTTGGGTAACATAATGAAGGCATCTTTCCACGTTGTAGGAAATGTACCTTTGGCAATGGAGTGGTTCATTGTGTAAGTGATAATGGGAAAAACGTCACCAAGGATGGCCAGCACCATCTTGCGGCTGATAGAGTCAGAGCCAACTGCATTAGATGATATAGACAGAATACTCTTCTCAACATCACAAGCGGTCAATTGACTAAAGACAAATGGAGAGTAGTCCGGGGTTGGAAGCGATGAAAGATGATTCAGAGTGTTAATTTTAATGTGGCCTTTTTAGACCAGCCGTTTGAGTGCGAAGTTGTTTCTCAAGAAATATGCAGCCAAGACAAGAAGTAAGTTTTCACCCAGTAAATTGAAAATATTATCTTTAAAACTTTCCTAATTTAACTACACTCGAGAGCAATGAATCCGGGTCACTTAAAGAATGTTAAAAATCTCGGAAACTAAAAATGATAGGTTAATGCAATAAATTGTATTTAATAGACAATGTAATACTCCTTAAATGAAAGTAAAAAAAATATGAGTCACCATACATTTTATTAACACAAAATTACATAAAGAAAAAAACTGCTGATCTCTCCTTAAAACAAAAATAGGAAACATGAAATTTTTGAACTTTATTACGATTTTCTTGAATTTTAATACTTCGTATTGCCTCCTCGTGCTTCCATTACTGCGTTTACGCGGTTTGGCATGCTGTACACCAAGTTCCTTATACGATTTTGGGGAATATTCTCCCATTCCTCTGTGAGAGCAATTTTGAGCTCACGAAGCGTGATTGGGGGAGGGTTTCGTTGTTTTACGCATCTGCCTAGCTCGTCCCAAGCATGCTCGATCGGGTTGATATCCGGGCTGCGCGCTGGCCACTCCATACGAGTAATGTTCATCTCTTGAAGGTAGTCATTCACAATCCTACCTGTATGAGGTTTGGCATTGTCATGCATAAATATAGCATCCTCACCTAAATTGACCATAAATGGACCAACGTGATCATTGAGGATTTCTTCCACATATCTTACGCTAGTTAAAGAGCCGTTTTCTATGATCACCAGCTCTGTGCGACTTTCAGAAGAAATTCCGGCCCACACAAGTACAGACCCACCACCGTAGGCTACTTTTTCTTCGATGCATGCTTGCTTGAATCTTTCCCCTGGTCTTCGATACACTCTGTGTCTTCCATCGTGCTTGTAGAGCATAAATTTTGATTCGTCGGAGAACATAACTTTTGACCAATCTTCAATACTCCAATTTACGTGGCTCTGGGCATAACTTAGTCTCGAAATACGATGCCCACGCTCCAGTTTAGGGCCGTTTGCAGGTCTAAGGGGTTTTAAGTTAGATTCAGCAAGCCGACGTCTTACTGTCCATGCACTTGGGTTACTTCCTCCGAGGCGTCGAAACTGATTGGTGAGTTCAGTTCCTGTGAGAAAACGATTTCGAAGCATGGTGTTCACCAAGTATCGGTCTTCTCGTGCTGTGGTACACCTGGTTCTGCCCGTTCCTGGTCTGCGTAGGTTAGAACCAGTTTCTTCGTAACGTCGGAGAACTCTTTGTACTGTTGACAGCGACACACCGACAGTCCTGGCTGTATCGCGCTGACTCCGGCCGGTTTCCAGCATTGTAAGTATTCTGGTGCATTCTTCAGGCGTAAGCGACATAATTTCAGCTTGATTAATGAATATAGAGCACTATCAACATGGTTTATGTACCCACATAAATGACAGATTACAAACAAAAGCAACACCAAATGCTGTAATTTCGTAGTTCCATCTTCGAAAGTGGCCCTTTTTCAAATTTGATTTTTTTATGATATAACTTTACAATAACTAAGAAGTTTTAATACCTTCATTTAAGGAGTATTACATTGTCTATTAAATACAATTTATTGCATTAACCTAGCATTTTTAGTTTCCGAGATTTTTAGGATTCTTTAAGTGACCCGGATTCATTGCTCTCGAGTGTATATTTAGGTGAATTTCAAAGAGTAATAAGATCTGTATGCGCAGAATGGTCACTATTGACACTCACTATTGATACTAGAAAATAAAATACTAATATAATAATCATCGTGATTATGTTAATATATTAATGGAATGGTTTTTACCCGAATGCGCCAGCGAGAGTAATGTTTTTCGGGCGGATGTATCTATTTTTTTATGATATACATATTGACCTGGGGTATCTATTATTAGACCAAGATATATGTGATTATTAACTATTTCAATTGTGGGGCATTCACAGTTTTTATCCTTTTTGTGTAAGCACAGATGTTCATGAGCTACCAGCTTTTTTTTTCATTGGGTGGGTGAGCTTTACTATAGGGAGAACAAATGTGAACCAGTTTAGTTTTACTAGCGTTTAGGACTAATCCATTGTCGTAACACCATTTTTTAATATTGTCTAAGTCAGTTTGTATATTTACGAATGCCTCAGAGGCATCTGTGTCAGCCACGAGCAGGCATGTGTCGTCTGCATACTGATAGGTGGTACAGTGACTCAGAATATTGTTCACATCATTCACGTAGGTAATAAAGTGAAGAGGGACCAGCACAGATCCTTGAACCATACCTACGTCAACTGATATTGTCTTGCCATATATATATATATATATATTTTGACACGGTAAGACCTGTTCTGTAGATAGCTATCATACTATTTTAAAAGCTGACCACGTAAACCAGCATTGTTTAGTTCATTAACTAGTCTGTTATGACTTAGCGTATCCAACTCGGAAGAGAAATCAATAAAAAGAGCTAGTATATGCTGCCTGGAGTCGAGTGGTTTGTTTACCTCATCTGTGAATTTAAAAAAAGAAAAAGTGCTTTGATTTGGCTGAAACCAGACTTGACTTTTACTCATAATTTTATTATCCTTGTAGTAGTTACGTATTTGTTCGCTAATAAACTTCTCTAAAATTTTGTTAAAGCTTGATAAAAGCTTAATAGGTCGATAGTTGGACAGGTCATCTTATATGTCATGTCATCACATGTCCCTTTTTATGAGGTCGAACACAACTATGTTTTAGTTCGTCTGGATATTATCCCGAACAAATTCTAGCATTAATCAAATTTGGAATAGCAATAGACATATTCTGACTTATCGCTTTAATATCTATGACTTTAATATTGTCTTGACCAGGAGCTTTAAGACTTTTTCTTTTTATACCACTTAGGTGGCAGACAAGCACACGGCCCACCTGATGGAAAGTGGTTACCGTGGCCTATGGTCGTTTGTAACACCAGAGGAGTCACAGTCGAGCTGCCAACCTTGTAAGTACAGAGTTTCTGTGCCGTCAGTGTAGAAGACAAAGCAGGACAAGCCTTTAGTCTTCCCACTGACAGCACAAATTCTCCAGTGAGCTCTGGCTGCCCTACTCACCGCTGGGAACACAACACGAAGTTATTATATCCGCGGTATTCTGTAGGGCGGAGGTCTGTCTGTACTTCCCCAGTCGGACTGCTCATTTGGGCGGCAATACCGCCGTGTTTAATTTACTTATGATCTTTTTTATTTTACAAGGCGTAGTTTTCCGAACTAACATACTGACATTACTATCATTAAAATAATCCTCCTGATTAAGAAGACTTGCTTACTACTGAATGGATATTGATGGAGTTTTATTAGTTTGATAGGATGATGTTTGGTCAGACTTAAAATAGTACGTTTAATCGTAATTGGTTGAGTAGAACCAGTGATATGACCAAAAGTCGCACACCGACATCCACGCGACCAGAGCCGCGGGCGTCAGCTAGTTATTTATATTAGCGTGCGTTTGTTCTCTCAATGCAATTGAAAAGAGATTAAATAAGGGTTAAATTAATATTGCAGAAATAAAAATAAAAACTTATGTGATAACCCTGACAAAATTGCAAATATCTAGATGGAGGCAGCATATCCACAAACATCAAAGGTGATGTAAGATTACTCGTTATACTGTGCTAACACTATGCAACTAGGCCACTTTCTTGTTGAGAAAATAAAATTACAGAACATAGTCCAAAGTTAGCATATTGCAAGTTTAAATAAAGACTAAACTAATAGAACAGCACAATAACAACGAAGTTCACATACTGGTATTTCACAAAATTATCATAAGAACAACAACCAAAAACAAGTAAGAAATAGGTACATATAAAAATTACTATGGTCGGGATACTATAGAATATTTAGTTCCTAAGCTCATGAACGAAATAAATCACGAATACTAAAATCACAAGACTTAAACAAAGACTTAAATAATTGAAACTTTAAAATAAAATATACAAAGTATTTTTACAACAATAAACAACCTGTATAAAGTGTTGACTCCCACTTCATAACACACAAACTCGTTAGGTAGATGTGGGCACGCGTGGTTGCAGTGATGACACTTTATGCACTCTCGAACAAAAATATTATCTGCCAACGAATAGATGCTTACTAAGTGATGCATGCAGTTATTTAGCAGAAATAGATAAATATATACATACACATGCTCACACCTATATCCCTCTGGGTTACTACCCCGGATAAGCTTTTCTTATTGATTTGTATTATTAGTGAATAGGTGAACGTTTCTAAATGGGTACCGATACAAACTCTTACGGTTTACTGATACCTATGAAAAACATTGTAATACATATGTATTTAAATAAATTTAAAAATAAAAAAGGTTTGCTAATTGGTTTTGATTGATATATCTGGCTTTACGAGTGCAACTATTGTCTCACTGTCTGAACTCCAACCTTTCAACCCAACACCACCAACTCACAAGTGAAATTTGCTAGAATGCAAGAATGTTGGTAGACCTCTGTACACATGATAGACTAAGATCTGGTTGCAGATTAGTGTACTTATTGAGTATATGCTCCAAACCAATTTTTTACACATGTTTGTGACTAGTAAAATCAAAAACTTCCCATCTTTAACAACCGGCTGCTACTGTTTGCAGCTACATTGTATAGGGCTGATGAATATGATTACCATAATAAGCAGAACAAAGCTAGCTTTCATTTGATATATAAATGATAAATGTATGGTAAGTTTGGTTTGGCAGTATGTAAAAACGTTGCATTCATTATGTGGTTACCCCTGGCTGCCAAGAGGTGTAGCCAACTACGCAATGGCAGCCATGTATTATTAGTTTTTGTATAAATTGCCATGAAGTGAACTCTATCTTATTTAAAAAACAAGTGAGTGCAATGTGGTCCAGAAATTAATTAAAAATACTTGCAACCACATTTGGATTCATATAGAAGATAATACTATAAGTGCTCAAGTATAATATTACTGAGCTTGAACATAATAATAAAATTTACATACCTCATCCATTCCTGAGGCTGGAGCATCATGATCAAAAAGTATTCTCATGTTTGTTTCATTTTCTTTCACCATTATTCTCAATTGTTTTGCATTAATTACGATTTCCAAACAGTTCTTACAAATCTTTCCGGGTAAGTTGCTTGATTTCACAACCTGAGACAAAATAATATCTTAATATCCATGAAAAAGTGTACCTAGTTTAAACTAGCTACTGGCGAATATGAAATTAATACTTACTTTTACACCTGTACAAAGAAAAATATCCCTGACCAGGCCGGCTTTCTCAAACAAATCGTCATCTCCTCTGTTTTTCAGGCAAAGCCTACATAATTCTGATTTGTATGCTTTTTTATTCATCTTTATTTTATTCATTTTTATTACATATACAAATTATTTTATTTACTAAAAGTTATAAAGCGAATTACTGAAATGACCCTTCAACGAAATGTCTTGTGTTAAATAAACAATGCACATGTAGTAAATAATAATAAAATCACACAAGTTAAACGCTGGCGAGGTATTCAATCAAAGGAGGATTGGGTTGGGAGTATAGAACAAAGAGTACATATAAGAGTACAGAAAGAAGGATTTAAGATATCTATATTTCTATATGACAATGACAAACAAAGAGTATATACGAGATGACAATCAAAGAGTATAATGACATTGACAAGACAATTGACATTATCTGGCTATCTGGCTCATAGATATAGTAGAGAATCTGGCTAATGTGAAGGTGCGGCTTCTTTCAAGACTTTCCTCACTTTAAAAAACTTATTAACTAAAATAAATACTTATATTTTTATATTACTTTTGTTTATTATTATACTTAAATGACGTCAATAAACACTGCATTAGTCGATTTAGTTTTAGGCGATTTTCATTCCATTTCTATAACGGATAACTAATCGAAGGAGCGAGATCTTAGAGTAAGGAACGATCGAGGTGATTTTAATTTAACACAAATATTGACAGATCACAGAAATGTAAAAAGGTTAATGTTCAAGTCCAAAATGGCGGTCAATTTGAAATTTCGTTTGATAAATTATTGAGACCGTAGAATTTCAAATAGTTGACTAGTGGACAAACTATTTTAATCCGTGTAGATTATCCAAAATATTTTAGAATCACTAATTATATTATAAAATTTTTGATTATATAGATATTATGTGAAATGTGAATATATATGTTTTTGTTCATTATTATTCAATATTTATGATTTCATGATGAGAATTATTATCCTGTGTGGTAAGTTTATTTAAAAATATTATGAATAAGTATGAAGATGCTACATAACATGAACGTACCGTATCGCTATTTACACCTGATACAAAGGTGCCAATGTTTTGAACCAAGTATCCTTGGATACTAAACGAATGTTTGTGTCTGGTTAGATGCTTGCTAAGATTTTAAAGTAATATTTCGTAGGCACGATCACATAGTAAATAGACATAGTGGAAGTGTTTTATAGTCCCAAATCAGGCATTTGCAATAATGTCCTTAGGTAAGTTTGATTTTTATAAGTGCTTATAAAACCTGAACAGATCAGGATTTATTTAAGGTGAATCCTTAAATAAATCTTGATCAGTTTAGGATTTGTAAAAATGGCAATCAGTAATAAATGTGTATTTAATGGTCTTATCATTATAGGTACGTATACCTATTCGAAGTCCTATACTTATGGAGAAATTCATGCATGCATCTAGTTTCGGAACAGCTTTTGGAACAATATCGATGTTTTTCTTTACCTCAGTATAGGTAGGTACTGGAAAGAGATCAATCCGAGTATGCCACATGCCTACAAGCAGCCTAGACGGTGCGGTGTCCGCATTTATCAACTGTACCGACTAGGCCCAATGGAAGAACGAATTATTAAGATAAGGTTCCAATAGACATGTCTCCTTTGACTAGATACAAACTTAGTACACGTATCTTACCGTTTGTCTACCTCAATGAAGTAGCGGAGTACATAATACGGGAGGTATTCTGAACGAAATGCTATATAGGTATTTAATTTTTTTAAGAATATTAGCAACCGTAATTACTATCCTCACCTCTAAGCTTACCCCTCCAGCTAAGCTAAATTACTTGAGTTAGGAGTTGGTTCACGATAGTAGTGTAATGACTAGGATTCAAACCCGGGATCTTTCGATAGTAAGGCTGACTTCTTAACCTCCAAGGTACCAACGCTTTATAAATAAAAATAGTACTGTATTTAATATATAACAATATTATATTGTATCAGAAGACTCCGTAAAATAATGACGTTAAAAAGTAAAAAGTCAATTAATTTCCCTAGTCATATTTCTTGATTTAACCTGTTCTAGCGCATGAATTTTTACGAATGCGTCACGCTATTGCGCAATTTGAGTCTTATTGACGTGCTTGCGTGGTGGTAGCGCGTTTGACTTAGCATCAAAGCTTGTACGTTTGATTTCCGCTTTTTTTGTACCACTTTGGTGGTAAACAAGCGCATAGCCCACCTGATGGAAAGTGGCTACCGTGGCCTATGGACCGGTGTAACACCAGAGGAGTGATACTCGTGCTGCCGACACTGTTAGAACAGAGAGTTTCTGTGCTATAAATGCAGAAGACAAAACAGGACAAGCCTTTGGTCTTCCCATTGACAACACATAATTGGCACAGCATTGGGCTGAGTGCTAACATGCATAAACTAGCTGTGCGCTCTGGGTTCGCCCGAATGCAATGAACCCGTGGACTTCGTAAAACGTTTTTTTTTTTCATGCAAACTTTGTCGTGATAATAAGCCCAATAAGAATGAATTAACGAAAGAAATGTTAAAGCATGATCTGAAAACTAACACCCACGTTGGAAGCATAATATTATATACCTACAACCCTTTGTAAGAATGGAAGGAAGATGTCTTGTTACTCTTCACCTTTTCTGTCCCCTTATCGACTTTCAGATAGCGTTATGGGGTAACATACCTACCTAAATATTGCTTTTGTATTTGGGTGTTTTTTAGGTTCGAAAGTCGCTCATATAAAAGCCGTAGTAGCCGGAGTTGAAGGAGTAAGTAACTCTGAACACCTCGAAAGCCATTTATCCGAAACCGTTGATTCTTCTGCTCGCGTCTTTGACGTTTGCCGCGGGCATCGTCTCTATGTCATCATTTTCTAGTTTTGATTCAGTAATAAAAGTTAACATAATAAATTCTTTACAAATTTATTGGAGTAAGGTTAATGTTTATGAGGTAAATTACCTAATTAATTAGTCCAAAAACAAACACGAACACTAGTCCAATGAACCTGGAACTTGGAAGGTCAATAAACTTCAATAACTTTTCCTCATTCACCTTTCATCATAAATCAGGAGACATAGTTAGGGCTCTTACTATTATCATACGACTATTGTAAGTAGATTGTAATTTATTAAAGGTTTACAATTTTGATCTTTCTCATTAGTTCAAAAGTGATTTTTGATTGGCGAAGTCAGTGATTGGCCTAAATCTCCGCTTTTTCGTTTTGTTTATACCTACGGCTTTAATGAGAGCGACCGCCATCTGTTTTGTCGTTAACCCGGACTGAAGCCCGGCCTAGCTGAAGAGGAAAGTATATCAAGCATGTAACAGGCCAGAGTATCTTCATAATATAAATAGGTAAAGATATTTACATAGTTTAATACATGTTCAATATATTTTTCTCCTTTGTTTGTCAATCGCTATTCTCACTTTTTTCTTCGTTCGGGAAACAAACCTGGACCCGCTGAAGTGACATTGACAGCCACTATGCCACAGTTATTTTAAGAGAGTAAAATTCTACGTAAACGAAGTTGGAGTGCCTAGTCTAGCTCGTGATAAACCTTGGTTTGTTGACCTTAGCATGCAAGGTTGAGTGGCGATGTATCGATGCGCAGTTACGTACTTCAGGCTAAGCTGGTGATTAGATATCCTGACTTTGTCTATTTAATTAAACAACTACTTGGAATATTCCGTTCTGACACAAACAATTATTATGCGTAGCGGAATACTCCGATCTATGCCACTAGTGGCACGGAACGGTAAAATACTTCCTTTTTGTGCCACTGTCAAAAATAGTTGGATGTACTAATGGATGTTCCAGTAGTGGCACAGAATGACAGAAATATCCCGATTTATTCTGATGGATTTTTCACTAGTGGCAGAAAACGGAAAAATACTTTCTTTTTGTGCTACTGTCACTGTTAGTGGCACAGAACAGAAGAGATATTCTGGTTTTAGTCACTGGGTGTGATGCTTTTGGCACAGAACGGAAAAATACTTCCTTCTTGTGCCACTGTCACTATCAGTGGCACAGAACAGAAGAAATATTTCGGTGCATAGTATTCCCGACACGATGCGACTTAGACCATTTGTCAGACTTTTGGCTCCAGGTTCCCGTTACAATTGCTATGATGCATGATGTTCATTTGACAACCGGGACCGATAGCTTAACATGCTCTCCGAGGCACTGAAATATTCAGACCAATGCAGCTAGACATATTGATGCATAAAAATTATTTGCACTGAGCGGGATTTGAACCCCCACTTCCTATGTAGTAGTCGAGTGCACCACCACAGAGACTGTCAAAGAATTATTCATCAGTCTTTCTGCTTCAGCCATTGGTTGATGCTTTTACTTCCCGCGCTCTTCTTGTGTCAGATATGGCTTTTTGATATTCCTTGCCTTTGCCTCCACCTTACCCTAGAATTCATCACAAGCTCGATCTTTGCACTTTTTTCTGGTCGTATTCAAGGGAACCACCACCGAGATCTGCCTTCTTTAGCAGGGCAGGGCTTAGATATCACCCGTATACGATGCAGAATATTCCATCAAGAACCAAATGGTTCGGTGATTCTTTACTGTGGCGCACTATTAAAACCGGAATTTCCTAACAGACTTTAACGGGGAATGAAAAAACATTTGATGAGACCGTCAAGCTGAGTGCCACCATTGTAACATGGAACGTGTCTGTAATAGTGAGCGTGATTTTGCTTTCAGCTCGCCTTCATCAGGCGATGTGAAGTCGAATTGACGTGTCCTATATAAAAATAAAGAAAAAAAATGCTTCACTTCGCGCATCCATAGCAGTGAGACCATGAATACCTAAGGCCTACTCCAGGACTAGGTCTGGTTAACATGTTTCATAAAACGTATTTAACTATAAAAAATAAATTGTTATAATATTGGTCAGGTCTATGCCGTATCATTCATTAGTTATTAATCACAAGGCTAAATCAGAATAACACGAATTCGAAATCAAATCATGCTCTGTAAGTAAACCATTTGCTTACCTATTCCAACAATACAATGTTTACTGACACCGATTACAGATTTTACTATTCACAAAAGAATGTCAACTGAAGACAAATCAAGAAGGTTCGACAAAAGTTACTTAGGCGCTTTAACCAATCATTGTGTGAATTTAGTCGAATTATATGTATGTAGCGGGTGGTCTACGACTTTCGTAGCAGTTTATCGTAGCTCGTAGCGTGTAGCGCCCGCCCGTTCCCGTGCCGCCCTCAGCTTTTAATTAGTTCACTGTTGGAGTTTTAAAACTGTAAGTCACTGTTTCTTTTAACGCTATTGTATGCCTAAAGGTTGTTTTTTTGTTTTGTTTATAAATATTAATTATAAAATTAATTTCGAAACGTTGCACGCTGTTAAGTAAATTAATAGTTTATATAGCGACTGATTTTGTTGCGTTCTTTTAACAATAATATCTTCAGATTTACTAATAAATTATACCAAAACTATTATTCCTATTATACCCAGTAAAATTAAAAAATTAAAATTGAACGAATCAGTCTTATAAACCTGGTTTCGTCTATCTTCGAACACACTCGTGGCTTCTATGGTGTTACACACGTCCATAGGCCACGGTAACCACTTTCCATCAGGTGGGCCGTGCGCTTGTCTGCCACCTAAGTGGTATAAAAAAAATCTTCTCTACGTGTCCGAACCCTTTAAGCATCCCTTTCTCTATCTTGGTTACTACATATTCTACCATACCACAACGTTCTCTTATTTATCATGTACATTATTCACTAAATACTATACTTTACACCAACATACCTTTGCAAATGACTGCTGCCTCTAAAAGTAACTTCGTTGCGTGTACAATGTGATTTATTTTAAGGAAATAGGAACAGATACTAATTACACTCCTCAGACATTATTCCCATAATATTTATTTCCTTAAATCTAAGTAAAGACAATAATCAAATTAATTACTTAACTGTAAAAGTAAGCGAATGACATTCTACACTGTGTAGACCAAATGCACCTATGTAGACCAAATGTAAATAACTGGTAAAAATAGTTCAGAAGTAAGTTCAGGAGGTAGGACACGGCGGTATATCCGCCCGATTGAGCAGTCCGACTGGGGAAGTACCTCCGCCCTACAGAATACCGCGGTTATAATAACTTCGTGTTGTGTTCCCAGCGGTGAGTAGGGTAGCCAGAGCTCACTGGAGAATTTGTGCCGTCAGTGGGAAGACTAAAGGCTTGTCCTGATTTGTCTTCTACTGACGGCACAGAAACTCTGTACTTACAGGGTTGGCAGCGCGACTGTGACTCCTCTGGTGTTACAGACGTCCATAGGCCACGGTAACTACTTTCCATCAGGTGGGCCGTGTGCTGGTCTGCCAACTAAGTGGTATAAAAAAAAATGTGGAAATCGTGTTTTTTTTCTTGTAATACATGGTGTATGTTAAACATAGAAACATCCAGACCAGTGCAGCTATCAATCTATCAACTAGCCTATCGCAGTCTACTGCTGCACATAGGCCTCTCCCAATGTTGTGAAGCTTTGGTCTACTGTTCTACGCTCGCCAGACGGGTTATTACAGGATTTTATTTCGTTTTCCTTTCTCTCGCAGTTATATCGTCTGCGTATTTTTCTGTTCAGTCGCCTCTTTCCACACCCTTCGGATGAGGAGGAGTGATAATAATACTTGTATTCTTTCTCCGTTACCACATGGATGCAACGGTACTCATATACAGAGTTACCAACAATAATAAACAAAAAAAATAGGCCAATAGACAAGAAATCGGACTTTTTTCAAAAAAATCTTTAATCCTTATAACTTGAAAAGGGTTAGGTTGGGGGGCAGGGGTCCAAGGGGAAATCTGTCAGAAATGGTGGGAACAATGACCCCTTAACGGGGTTCGCACGACTTACGAGGTAACCCTGTATATTAATACATACATACTAATATCGGAGAGAGTAGAAATCGAACACGTAACACCTAACTTAGAAGTCAATGTCATTGGATTGATTGATGGGAATGAGAAGTGAAACTACCATGTGATTCATTTTACAGAAATAGGAATAAGTATAACTTCATATGTAGTTTGAATTCGGATTTGGTTCCGGATTTGGATTTGAGTTTGGATTTGGGTTTTAATTTGAATTTAGTTTGAATTTGGATTTGAATTTGATTTTGGGTTTGAATTTGAATTTGAGTTTGAATTGGAATTTGATTTAATTTAACTATAATCGATTGATTTCCGTGATTCTCAATCAATTTCATAATTTCTATCAATGTAATCAATTTAGTAAATGTAATGAATGTTCAGTATATCGATGTAATTATTTTAATAATCAAATTGCTTATGTTTTCAATGTACCTATGCAAATTTCACACTTTATTCATTCCATTATTTAATTTTAATAGTCAGACTAAAATCGAATCAAATAGATGTATTATTAATAATCAAATTATTATTTGTCTAAATACTACTAATAGTTTCACTCTTTTGTCTAACCAAATTCATACAATTATTATTTTAATGCATGCGAATGTTGTGTACGTCTCTAATAGGTATGCATATTGGAATATTTCACGGATGCAACTATTATAGAAAATGTAAAATATGTATACTGTTGATGTACCTTAATAAATAAATAAATAAAAATTATGCTCCTTAGATGTTATAGTAGATTTCCTTTAAGCTAAGCTATTACTGTAATCAAATCAAAATAATTACATAGACTACCTGTTTCTTATTGTGTGCAAAATCCCCACGAATACCCCTCACCAGAGCTGGTAAGGAAGTTTATACCGGACTTGAACCAATTAAAACGCACGCCGTATTAGGGGGCATAGGTTACCGGAGGTGAAGTTGCCTTAGGCAATATCCCTCGCTCAATAATTTTTCACACTCATACCTGTAAAGTAAGTTAATGCTATACCAGTAATGGGTATACTCTCGCCCAATTATAGGACAGTAGTCTTTACGAACACAATATTCTTATTATCTACTAGGTACTACATTCATTAAAATAATTCACTCGTGTATCCACTGCTATTTATATTTTCGTCAATACATCATTAGCGGCAAGGTGACAATGTGACCTATTTTAAATAAAGAAAGAGTTTGTAAGTTATTGGATTTGTTATGTACTCAGAATACAAAAAGTACTGTTTTTTTTACGTGCTCGAAATCCCCACGGATACCTCCCCACCGGAGCCGGTGGGAGAGGTTATGTCGGACTCGAACCGACTAAAACGCACGCCGCCTGTGGGTCGCTTTGGATGCCGAAGGTGAGGTTGACAGGCATATCCCTCGCACCCCGGCCGACCCAGGGCCATCTCTCACGATCTGGCCCTCTCCTCGGGGGCCGTGTGCTTGTCCAGCCAACCAAGTGATTTAAAAAAAAGTAGCCAATGGTGAGGACTGAAATTGTTGCTTTATAGTAAAGTCTCCTTGACTTGTTAGTCGGTTTTATTGTACCTATACCTACAATAAATCAGGTACAAACTAAATTAAACTAATAGACCCGTCAGATCGCAGATAACATGACATGTAGGACGCAACAAAAGCAACTTTGTTATTACTACAATTGGGTCATTGCTTTACCAATGACACCGTGTTACTTATTCATGGCGTCCCAGTTTTACAAGGTTCTACTATCATGATACTTAATACATATTTTAGTAATTGATCACATAAATTGATTCTTTGTTCCTCTATCTTTTTGTTGTGATTCAGGGTCTTTGTGTAGATTTATGGTGGAGCTTTGTTAGCTTAAGTAATAGCATCTGAACTATCACTTGATATATGTTAAATATTTCTTTTATACAGGGTAGATCATGAGTGAGCGGGGTGCTCGACGTGGCCCCGGCGCACCCTTCTATGCGCCCTTGAGGCGCAAGACCTCTGCCGAGATTATCAGCGAAGCGCGGGCTGCTATATACGGCGGTGAGTAAGTCTAAAGGGCTAATTTTCCTCTCGCACTGACTGTTGGCAAATTGGCGATAAGTATCTATTGATATTATTTTCGAATCCAGCATTTTGATTTACATAATATTTGATGATCATAGTTCGCTGTCAAAAATCTACACTTAAAAACAACAGCGTGTGTCCTAATCCCAAAATCTTATCTATCCCTGTGCCAAATTCTACCAAAATCAGTTGGTGGTTTAGACGTGAAAGCATGAGCAGACAGACAGACAGAGTTACTTTCGCTTTTGCAATATAAGTAAGATTTGTAGACCTTGCCATGTTTCATTTAAAATCAACCTTGACAACAACTAGAATTTTGGCATGCTGTATGCCTACATGAAAGTCGGAATTTTAGTCATTGGTCACTCTACGGGTACTTGTGTATTGTGTTGGACCGCGATAACCTTGTTTCATCGATCGGTTTGCACCGTCATCACATCAACCTTTAGTACATGGGTCATTCTTTTAGAGTAATAGGTATCTCTTTAAATAAATTGTTTTTCATGTAAAAGTGAAAATATATTTTTAATTCAAATTATTCAAAAGGAAATAAAGATTTGCATGTTTATAAATATAAACATGCATATAATCACGCCTTTATTCCCGGAGGGTTGGGTAGAGGTGAATTAACATCCACATTTCACCAATCATTGAACTCGGTTCCGCGTAATAGGGGGTGAGCCTATTGCCGTATTCCGGGCACTATTGTTGCCTCGAGGCATGCATCCGAGGCTGAGTCTGGGCTGTATATATCTGTCTGACGTTAAACATGATAAAGATATTTCAAGAGACTAATCCAGGAAAAATGTATGGAGCCACACTAAGATCTGGACCAAACCAATCTGAAGCAAACCAACAAGTCGGTGCTTCTGGCAAACGACGATCCCACGCAGGCATTTCTCTCGGTATTGGGAGTGGAGACGATATTCTATAACAGTCGTATTAACCAAAAGGAGCCTCGTATGTCACGGGGAACGACGCTAGTGATGATGATGGAATTATAAAAGAAATTATCAAAAACTAATTCAACAAACACTGTAAAGTAAACGAATCTTATTTCAGTATTCTTCGTGTCATAGCTTCAAGCTTTATTCAGAGAATCGTATATTTATCATACCTCTATTGGCTGCAAATATAAATGCGCTATGCATTGATACAAAAGGATTGTGAATAAAAGTACACTCATAATTTTATTCTAAGTGAGCGTGACTATACGTCATTAGTTCACCTCGCGCGATATGTGGTGGTTAGCGGGGTGGCTCATGTTTTGGTAAATTAACAGCGCTATCAAAATCGATGCGCGAAAACGATTACGTCTTGATAATTTACGCTATGTTGCATTGATCCAACAACTACTGAACGGTATAATAGCTGTGATAATCGTTCTTTAATTTTTTTTCCCGTTATTTGTCTAAATTAACGTTTAACAATTACTTGTCTGAATATTGATATTCAAGGTTTGAAATCGGTTTTTTTGAAAGTAGGCGTTTTATACCTACAATCTGGTGACCCGTGGGCAGTTTACTGCGTATATTTATTTTTCAATTTATTTATCGTTCTAAAAGAAAAGCGTAATTGTCTCGCATCTAATGATTTGTTATCGCCGTTATTTTACTGCGATCTCTGTTAAAACAGCCGCACAGTTGTACTGTATAACAATGAATGGAATGGAGATGACATCCGACCCGACGATGCTTCTCCATTTCAGCTCCTTAATTAAATCACCCTGTTTCACCTGTGTCTGGTAGTTAATTTGGTATTATAAGTATTCGTGTAAGCTCTATGCGAGGAGAGAGAGAGAGAGAGAGAGAGAGAATAAGAGGAGGTAGGACATGACGGTGTATTCCCGTCCGAATTGAGCAGTCCGACTGGGGAAGAACCTCCACCCTATAGAATACGGCCATAATACCCTCGTATTGTAGTCCCGGCGGTGAGTAGGGTAGCCAGAGCTTACTGGAGAGTTTTTGTGCTGTCAGTGGGAAGACCAAAGGCTTGTCCTGATTTTGTGTTCTGCACTGAAGGCACAGAAAGTCGGCAGCACGGATGTGACTCTACTGGTGTTACACACGTTCATAGGTCACGTTAACCACTTTCCATCAGGTGGGCCGTGTGTTTGTCTGCCACCTAAGTTGTATAAAAAGAAAATACGAGCAGTAAATATTTATAGCTCTAAGTGACTACGTCTACTGAATCCCTGGTGTTGTTTTGCGTCGTACCGAACACCGTGTATACACCCTCCTGTTCTTTGTTGTAAGTTCAAACGTGTTGGTGCGGGGTCACGCGGTCATTCCGTCTTGTTATTTGGTTACCGGCTTGGTTGCCACGGTGAATATTCTTGCACGCAATCCTTACGTTAATAGCTCAGTTTACAGCAAAGATTTGAAATCAAACGCCTTATAACGTTGTGCAAACTACATAAAGGTCATTGTCGTATTGAGGTATATTTACGAAATACGCTCAATATGAAGTGACCTTTCAAATATTTCAGAGTAGCGAATTTCAATGGTACAGCTATTAAAATGAAATTTTGTAGGGAAATTGTAGTCAAAGTATTCAGTACCATATTTAGCTGCTTTTTTATGTTCACAAAAAATCTGGTATCAATAAAAAAAGCTGTAAATTGTGTATCCATGAAAAGAATATGTTTTTGCCACAACCGAATACAATTGGTAGGTACTTGTCATATGCCAAGTGGTTTTAGTCGGTACCTCTCATATATCTTCAAATGGTTGTAGGTATATCTTCTATGTAGTGGGGGTCGTATTCGCAGTAAAATATTTTTCATGTACTTATGGGTAACAGTGAAAATGTAGTCAAGTCGTGGCCACGGGTACTGCAACACATCCGAAACGTCGGCAGAAATAGTAAGTTCCATAATTTTATCGCCGAAAAGTCCCACACCGTTGTATAATAATGAAAATGTATATATAATGTTATTTTGTGAAGTGTTCCATATACGTAAATATTTCGCAGTGTACAATATCATCAATCTAATAGGTCCCTTTTTTCAACATTTATTGTATTCTAGACTGAACTATCCGTTGTCATGCAACCAAACAGCTTAGGAAGTTTTTCACATACTTAATGATATAGTAACACTAAAGCCACTAAATTTTTATTTTATTGTCATAACGGCGACTATATAAGATAATACTCGACATACTAGAAACTCTCGGACTCGCATTTTGATGGAAACTGAAAATAATTCATTGGATTCTTAAAAGTCCTTAATCGTTTAAACGAATTAATTTTGAAGCAATTTCTATTCTTACTATCCTGTATTTGGTAGTTAAAAGTAAAAAGGAAATGTCTTGGACTCGCAACCAGTCCCGATCATATGGGAATACGACTCACTGAGACACGAACTAGATATTCAAAACTCTCCTATATAATAACTACGTCTTAGGGCGACCCTGGAGCCATTTATAAATTTTCTACCAATATAATAAATTCGTGAACATGAAATACATGAGATAAACAGCAATAGTACAATAGTATTACTATTAGTTCCTGAACACAGACCGAAGCTTTGTTGACGTGTGGATGATTTGTTCCTTTCATTAGAGATGAGTGGCATGTCGGGCAGTGACAGCGGCGCGGGCGGCGCGCTGCGTCCGTTGCGCACGCGCCGACCGTACACACCGAGAGAACCACAACGCACTTTGTTCACGGACCGCACGCGCAAGAAGGACAACAGACCGCCCAGCTCATACGAGTATGTGCTATGCTATTTTATTCTAAGTTATAAGACTTATTTTTTACATTAGTTTTGTGTGTTTTCGCTTATGTAAATAAATAATAAATAAATATTCTACAACATTCCACATAACGCTATCCCACCCATGGTAAGCATAGCTTAACTAGCTTGTGTTATGGAATCTAGTATACGGATAAACATACATATTTTGTTTTTGTAAATACATACATATTATACATAGAAACACCCAGACCAATGCAAATATCCATATTCATGCATACAAATATTTGCACTGAGCGGGGATTGAACCCGCGCCTCTTTCGTAGCGGTCGCGTTGACTACCGCCATGCACAGAGGGGATCCCCGCGGCTCCACCCACGGGGATACCGGATATCGCAACTAAACATAGCCTATGTCCTGTCCCAAGTTTTAGTATACCTCTTTTCCTATACTATAATTGAACCTTTCTAATGCCTCTGACCTGCACTTTTAAATTTTTATGGTGTAGTTGTTGATAAAAAAAAGATACAATAATCAACCAGTGACTGAAGAGTGTTTAGATCAGAACATGAAAAGTAAAGGACATCAAGTTAACTGAGCCTTTTTTATATTCTTGCTGCAGTCTCAAGTTTCTGACTTTGTCGGAGGGTGGCGAGGAAACACTGGAGGCGATGGATGCGCGTCTCGCTAAGCTCGACGAAGAAGCTCTCAATGAGATGCTCGCAGATACCTTCAATGCAAAAAAGAAGCCTCAGGTTATTATTTAACAATGTTTTAAATTGTTGTTTAAGGAAATTATTGTACGTTATACTGCCTCAACATAACTGCCTCATCCTCATAGCGAAGAACACGGTTATTGTTTTTGATGTGTCGGTGATCTACATATTCGAATTAATTAAAAATAAGAAAATTATTTCGAAAACCAAAAAACTATAGCGTCAGTTTTACTTGTTTTGTTCTTTCTTTTGTTATTCTAAAAACATCACACATTCATCAATTCCATCCATTTACCTTTGTAAGTGTTTCAATAAGACTGTATGGTCTATGTTCGTGAAAGCAGGCACGCGTGGCTCCCCGTCCCCCGCAGCCGCAGGTCCAGGACCGGTCCGGTGATTCCTGGGGCGGGTTTACCAAACTGCCGCATCTCAGTGGCCGCAGCAAGCCACTACACCGGCGGAACACCATGGGGCAGGACGGTATGCATTCACAACACAAGACACTATTGTAAATAAATAAATACGCGCTGGACATTATTGTAGTTAGTATTAAAGTTACTTGGGTTATAGCTACTCAAAGCATTCCGATTGAGGTTGAAAGAAAACGGGCCTTTAGACACAGTGTGAAAAAGCATCAATCGAGCCTAGTAAAATGAAGACCATCATTTTCATATTGTACTTTATTTGTCAATATAGTATATCTAACACAGTTATATTACTTATTGACGTCAATTCTACTTAACCTGAGTTTATTGAAAAACCACCGCTTACTAGGCGCTAGTGGAACAGAAGCAGTGCAACTAACACCGCTGCAGCAATGTTCTGACTGCTTTTCTTTAAGCTCCCGTCAATGGTAAGCCAAGTAGGTTTACCATTGACGGTGCATTTCTAAGACAACTCACAAATCTCACACACAAAATCATATTGCAGATCAGAAACCAGAAGTGGCCCTAGCGCAAGCAATTAGTATAATTCAACCATTTGGTGATTTTAATAATCACGGCGACAATATTAGCGCCAAATGTACGTATTAGCTATATTTATTACATCCCTATGTTAGTGACAGATCAGATTAGTCAGGTTCCAGTAATATCAGACTACCGTCACTATGTAATGTACCTCAATTGAAATTGCCTCCGACGATGTTTCAAACTTCTTTAGTCGCTGACTGTAAGTGCAAGGAACCTAGTGCATGCGTTGAGGTCATGAAATGCATTGCAGATCACAGACAGTATACCAGCCATGCCTTGACTCTCATTAGAAAATATCACCGTAGATTTTAATTAGTTAATCAGGTTGTTTTTGTAACAGACCCCGGTCCGGAAGCTAATGTTGCCCGATCGCAATATGCGGCTGCTAAGTCAAAGTCTCACGACTACGACTCCTCCAGTACACTCAACGACATCGCCGTCAAGCAACTCTCCGTGCAACTGCCAAACACGACTGCTTCTAACGATCACTTGGAGAAGTAAGTTTGACCTTACAATATCAATTTGGACTGCGATAAGGTAATTGATTGGTTGATTGCATATCAATTTATTTTTATAACAGATATCAATAGTTGTTTTTATTTCATATAGCCAAAGTTTCATGTCCAGCTCGAAGGACCAAAAAATGTTCGGGCTATGCTCTGTACATTTTAGCTGGTTTCTGTACATTAAAAGCTACCTATGATTGCAACATACAGCTGTTTTAGCTGTATGTTGCCATCATAGAGACGTTAGCTTTAGGTAGTAGATAAAAGACGATATTGCGTATCAATGGTGAAGGGACCTGTCGTGTGCAGACTTGGTCGCCTCTTTTACGTCGAATGCACCCGGAATCGAACCCGCGTACTGCGCGGACGAATGGGTTCCTTATGCGGAGAGCAATTAAAACGCAAGCGCAAAGCACGAATAACTGGTTAAATTTATTTAATTTAAGCGTTAAACTAAGACATTAATCAAGCAAGCGAGTGGAGCGAAAGCGTACGGAAGAGTGCTGAATATAATACTAGTCGCGGTATTTATAGTTTCACATTCCTAACAGTTAACAATAATAACGTTTCGCTCCTGGCACTTTTTTCGCTATTAATTGTTGACACCCACAACATGGTGACAAGCACAAAACAAAAGAATATAAGTCGGCCATCTTCCTGCGCTCGCGCCGACCACGCCCGAACTAGGCTGCCATCTTGGAGTAGGCGGGGTTTGCTGTAGTTGTGACGCCCTCTCGCGCGATGTCAGGCCATCTAACGGTAAAGTCGTACGATGTGACGTAGGGTGGCGTGATTTCTTGCCGTGGTCTCACCGTTATAAGCGGTAGCGGTTGTAGTAGCGGATAATGGTCGCTACACTACTCCCCTACCGAGACCGTTACTACGGGCGATAGTAATCTGTAAATCTGACTACTCGACCACTCCTCGTCTTTTTGACTGCTGCCGGCTCTTCTAATTGTTGTGGTGAAGCTGCAGGCTCCTCCTTGGCCGTGTAAGCTGGTTTTAAGCGGTCTATCGTGACGGTTTGTGACTTGCCGGATACGTTTACGTCAAAAGTCTTTGGACCACGACGCAGAACCTCGTATGGTCCTACGTACGCTGGTTGAAGTGGTCTTCGGTCTGGACCTTGCCGGATGAAGACGTGCGTTGCAGTATGCAGGTCTTTAGGCACGTAGAATGTTTTGCTGGAGCTGCTATGCCACGAAGTTGGTTGTGGCGCTAAACTGCCCATGTGAACCCGAAGTCTGCTGACCAGGCTGCTTGGATCCGCTGTGGTGTTGCAACTGGTCGCGAAGAACTGTCCAGGCAGCCGCAGTGGCTCGCCATAGACCATCTCCGCTGCGGAAGATCGTAGGTCGCTCTTCCATGCGCTGCGGATGCCTAGTAGCACCCAAGGCAGTACCTCAGTCCAGTTGGAACTGGCGTGACACGCTATTGCCGCCTTCAACTGGCGATGCAGCCTCTCTACGAGGCCATTTGCTGCGGGATGATAGGAAGTGGTGGTGTGATGGGTAGCGCCCACCAACTCGGCGACCTCCCTGAAGGTGTGCGACACGAACTGCCGCCCGCGGTCGGTTGTGATATGCTCAGGGCAACCGAACCGAGCGATCCACCCGGATATCAGAGCTGCTGTACAGGTCTCGGCAGTGATGTCTGGCAGAGGAAACGCTTCAGGCCAGCGGGTGAAGCGGTCCACTATCGTGAGACAGTACCTGTTGCCAGAACATAAAGTTAGAGGACCTACTAAGTCTAAATGTATGTGTCTAAAACGAGCTGACGGTGCTTGAAATGCTGCTGGAGGTGATGAAGTGTGCCTAGATATTTTACACCGTTGGCATTGCTGACACTCCTTTGCCCATTGTCGACAGTCTCTTCTAACTCTTGGCCACACAAATCTGTCAGTGACCAAACGCACGGTTGCCTTAGCTCCTGGATGGCTTAAATTATGCAAAGCGTCAAATACCTTTCGGCGATGTGCTGGAGTGACAAATGGTCTATTACTCCCTGTGGAGATGTCGCAATATACCTCCATGTCACTCTCTGGTAGCCTTACTTTCTCTAGCTTCAAGGAAGAACCGTTCGACAGGAGGCTATGCAGCTCCTCATCAGTTTCCTGGGACTGCGCTAGAGACTGGTAATCTATGGAAAAGGAAATTTCATTAATTCGTGACAAGGCATCGGCGACAACGTTGTTACTACCAGGAACAAATCGGATATCAGTGGTAAATTGGCTGATAAGATCCAGGTATCGGAACTGCCGTGGCGAGCAATTGTCCCGGTTGTTTTTAAAAGCGAAGGTTAGAGGCTTGTGGTCCGTCATGACAGCGAATGTTCTAGCCTCCAACATATGCCTAAAGTAACGAATAGCATCGTAAATGGCCAGCAGCTCCCGGTCGTATGGGCTATACTTCTTCTGTGCTGGAGATAGTTTCCTAGAGAAGAACGCTAGTGGTTGCCATTCATCTCCTTTACGCTGCTGAAGTACTGCTCCAATTGCAGTATCCGATGCGTCAGTTTGAACTGTCAGCTCTGCGTCGGGGTCTGGATGCACCAACAATGTTGCCTGCGAAAGACTATTCTTACAGTTATTAAATGCATCTAATAATTGTGGTGTCCAATTGATGGGCTGCGTATTTTTAGTCTTTGGGCCAGCTAGTAATGCGTTGAGCGGCGCCTGGATATTAGCTGCCCCAGGTATAAAGCGACGATAAAAGTTGAGCATTCCCAGAAATCTCCTCAGCTCCCTAACATTCTTTGGTTCGGGATAATCTATAACTGCCTGGACCTTTGTTGGTAATGGCTGTACTCCTGCTGCAGACACCGAGAAACCTAGAAAGGTAACTTCAGCTTTACCTAAATGACATTTTGAGGTATTAACGAGAACACCATAATCAGCTAGGCGCTTGAACAGTTGCTTCAAGTGATCCTCATGCTCTCGATTGCTCTTGCTGGACACAAGAATGTCATCGAGGTAGCAGTAGCAAAAATCTAGGTCGCGCAGCACTTCGTCCATGAAACGCTGAAAAGATTGCGCAGCATTTCGAAGGCCAAAGCTCATAAACGGGAATTCATACATTCCGAAGGGAGTGGTTATTGCTGTTTTGGGTATATCCTCTTCTAGAACCGGTATCTGCTGGTACGCTTTAACTAGATCTACCGTGGAGAAAATTATGCTTCCAGACAGCTGCTGTGAAAAGTCCTGTATATGTCTGACTGGGTAGCGATCAGGCAAAGTGCGAGCATTCAGGGCTCGATAGTCCCCGCAAGGCCGCCAACCATCGGTTTTCTTACGGACTAGATGCAGTGGTGACGACCAGGCGCTCTCTGACTTTCGGGCTGTACCATTCTGTAACATAGCATTAAATTCTTGCTTTGCTATACGCAGTCTCTCTGGATCTAAACGGCGAGGTCGACTGAAAACAGGAGGTCCAGCTGTAGTACGTATTTGATGTACTGTATTATGTTTAGGTGTAATAGGCGAACCAGCTGGACGGGTTATATCTGGGAACTGGCGTAGCAGGCGATGATAAGGGTCATCCTCTAGCGTAGTGCTGGTTGTCCGTACTGATGCTATGCTCTCGGCTGATTGCCGTTGAGGGGCAGAAACGGTAAGTGATGTAACCCCATCAATTACGCATTGGTTGCGGCAATCGATAAGCAGGTTATAGAAACCTAAAAAATCGACGCCTATAATAGGTTTTGATACATCAGCAACTACGAAACGCCAAATGAATGCACGGCGGAGACCAATATTCAGCTCCAACTGTATATAGCCGTATGTAGCTATAGATGTTCCATTTGCTGCGAACAAGCTGTAATTTGATTTCGAACGCGACCCTCGAATAGCCGATCTAGGGTATACACACAAGTCTGAACCAGTGTCAATTAAAAATTGAATTTTTGTAATACGATCGGTGATGAACAGGCGGTTCGAAGTATTAGGACAGTCGTTTACCGCTATTTCCGACTGCCTTGCTGGTTTCCCGAGCTGAAACTGCAGGGCTTAACACACTTCCTTGCTCGTTCCTTGAAACGGTAGTGGTAGAAACAGTGCGGGTGATCTGACGGACGTGAGCGCGATCGGGAACGGCTGCGGTTCCTGTGGGAACCTGTGTCCCTATACTCCCGTCTGCCACGCCGGTACAACTCTGTAGACATTGCATCTATTTTACGAGTTAGCTCTTCTACCTGCATTCTTAAATCGCTACCGCCTGTGTATGTGACCGCAGCCGATGTTGCCGATGTACTTGCTACCTGGGATGTTACGGGTACGATATCGTTTATGCGGTCTGCTAATTCCGCTACGTCGTCCATGCTCATGTTGACTTGCGATGCCAAAATTGTTTGCAGACTAGTTGGAAGTCTGTTTGCCCAGATCGTCCGAATAAAATCGGGGGGAACATTGGGGCCGGCTAGGTGTTGCAAATGCCTTAGGAACTGTGACGGCTTCCTGTCACCGAGCTCCTCATGCATCAGAAGCTGTTTAGTTTTCCTCTCTTGGGATGCTGACAGTCGTCTGATGAGTTCCGCCTTAAGCTTGACATATTTGTCAGTTGCTGGAGGATTGACTATTATGTCCCTAACCTCCGTAGAATATTGGGCTTCCAGTTGAGCCAGCACATAATAGTATTTAGTTTCATCTTTAACTATATTAGAAAGCACAAACTGACCTTCGATCTGGGCAAACCATAGGGTTGGGTCATCTGGGTTGAACGGCGGTACTCGTACTCCAACTCTGAACGTCTCTGCTGAAGGAGGAACGGGGTGTGATGTTCCTCCCTTCGTCAACTCCGTGTCCGGCATCTTCTTAAATCGGGGTCACCAGTGAAGAGACCTGTCGAGTGCAGTGTTGGTCGCCTCTTTTACGTCGAATGCACCCGGAATCGAACCCGCGTACTGCGCGGACGAATGGGTTCCTTATGCGGAGAGCAATTAAAACGCAAGCGCAAAGCACGAATAACTGGTTAAATTTATTTAATTTAAGCGTTAAACTAAGACATTAATCAAGCAAGCGAGTGGAGCGAAAGCGTACGGAAGAGTGCTGAATATAATACTAGTCGCGGTATTTATAGTTTCACATTCCTAACAGTTAACAATAATAACGTTTCGCTCCTGGCACTTTTTTCGCTATTAATTGTTGACACCCACAACATGGTGACAAGCACAAAACAAAAGAATATAAGTCGGCCATCTTCCTGCGCTCGCGCCGACCACGCCCGAACTAGGCTGCCATCTTGGAGTAGGCGGGGTTTGCTGTAGTTGTGACGCCCTCTCGCGCGATGTCAGGCCATCTAACGGTAAAGTCGTACGATGTGACGTAGGGTGGCGTGATTTCTTGCCGTGGTCTCACCGTTATAAGCGGTAGCGGTTGTAGTAGCGGATAATGGTCGCTACAATGGTATTCCCATCAGGAGTGCTAAAACCATGAGAAATGTTAGTGAAAAAGTAGACATGTGGGCTCTTTGCGGGTTCCAAGACAGTTAAAATTTCCTAGGACTTTTATTGCTTAACCTTGCAATGTGCTTAACCTTCCTATATTCTGTGATTCAACCATACGTTTCTGGCCACTGGCAGCTTGAGTATACTGGAGCTGTCGGAGGCTCTGTCGCAACGCTGCCGCGGGACGGCGCGCACCCTACAGCTGCTTGAAGCGCTGACGCGCGCCGTGAGCGTAAGCTCGCCGACGGGCAGCCTGCGCGAGATGGTGCTCCGCGCACTGTTCGCGCACGCTGACCACACCGACGACACCGTGCTCGTGGCCATCGCTAGAGCACTTCTCACAGTACGTATTACAACTATTCAACCAAATGCCTGTTGCCAATTGTGGCAGTTTAAGTACCCTGGAACTGGACTTCAATCAGCAATTTATTCCAGATGCGAGTAACTGGACCGAATTTGGCGGCCGCCTGTAAATTGGTCTTCAAAATTGCTAAAAATGATAAGAACGACCATTTCTTTAGGAACACTAATTTACTTGGTAAGTTATACTTAAATAGCTACTTACATAGGTAGTCTTTAAGCTGAGAGAGCTATTAACATTCAAAAAGTGTGCTTAAGTCGTGTATGACACGTATTCTGTGGTGACGGTGTTTGATTGTACAATAGAACTGGTGGTGGAGGGGTGCGGGCGCGCGGAGCCGGTGTCGGAGAGCGCGTGCTGCGTGTACGGCTGCGCGGCGCTGCGCGTGCTGGCGCTGGAGCCGGCGCTGGCCGCGCGCGCCACGCGCCACGGCGCCGTGCACCTCGCCGCGCTGCACCTCAAGATACTCAACAGCGCGGTCAGTGCACTAGTGTACATAGAGTGCTCCTGCAGCAGAGCCGGTGTCGGAGGGCGCGTGCTGCGTGTACGGCTGCGCGGTCAGATTACCACACACACCATAGGGCAAACACAGAGAGGAGGTTGCCTTACTTACTGTGCACTGTGACTTCATCACAGTAGACATGACCTTTATCAGTGAACTGTTGGCGTTCGTACCGTGGACAGCTCTCTGCCACAGTGTCTCTAAATAGGTTTTTGTAAGCTTCCTGTTAAATTAACTGGAATATCTAGTGTGAGATGGTAAACCTAGTAACATTGATGTTGAATGTAATTAGTAGTCTTGCTATTTATATATATTGACCGCTAGCTAGCTATTGAAATATAAACAAGGGGATGAAATCTAACCTTTCTTGAGAGTCCTGTTTCCCTGTAAAAAAGTCCCGCGTTCTTTCTTAGGAAAATCTAGTTTCAACACCTCCTCTCCGTATTTGCTATTTGGTTGCTTTCTCGCCTGTTGAACAACATAAGGAGCTACTAACGTTTCCTTCGATGTGATATTACTCCCAATCATTAAAAACCCTAAAACTTGTTTAAATTTTCAAGGTTCTATTATTTAATCAGAAATAAGTTCGCTGAGTTTCTTGCTGGTATCTTCTCAGTAGAACTAATCTACCGAACCAGCGAAAGAATCATTTTCCAATGGTTTATTTTTACATTATTTAATATTTTTATATTATTTCTTGACATACATAATTGTAAAATTTTGACGTTCATATGTGCTCTTTATGTGCCTAAACTGAATAAATGTAATTGATTCTTTGATTCTTAGATAAAAAAGTTCTGTTTTACAGAAAGCGGAAAACCCACGATCATTGAATGAGCAGTGCACTCACGCACTGTTCCAAGTGACGGGAGCCCTGCGAAGCCTGGCGACTGTAGTGGACACTCATGCGGAAGAGTTCATAGCCAGTGGAGCTCTACCAGAACTTATTGCAGCGTTAGGTCTCCATACTGATCGAGATGTGCTTACGAATGTCGCACGCTGTCTCAGGTATATTATTCTTTCTCTTTATTATTGGTTCCACGTACCCACAACATCACACATATTAGAGAGATACGTCAAGATAGCGAAAACCTTCATTAGGGCGGTTGAAAGAGGAATTGTGGGACAATTCAGGCAGTGTCGACAGACAGCTTTTTGCATCTTGGCCATCACTTGTTTGCAACTAATTGGTGATGTCTCTCAAGAGGTTTCTTGGTTTGGTATAAAACCGTTAGCTGATATGATACCTGAGACTATTTCTGTGGACAACCCTCTACATTGGAAGTGATATCTCATTATCAGATCGAATTATTACACTCCGCAAAGTTATCAGAAATATTTGCCATTAGATCCCTGATTAATATCCTCATAACAGGGTCTCTATTTTAGTTAAGCAAAACCAGTTTCATTCCACAGACACTGCACTGAAATCTATTTAATTTAGGACTTAATGACAACGAACATAAAATCCAAAATAAAGGATTTTTGCAGAGTGAATGAAAAAGTGCAATGAAACTTTCCATTTATTTTGAACTTTATGCGTTTAGAAATAGAGTTTAAAATCTAATGTTTGCAGTGTCTGTGGTATGAGACAGTGGTTTTGCTTTAGTAGAATCGAGGATGCGTAGAAATAGAGTTTAAAATGTAATGCCATTTTTTGCTGTGTCTGTGGTTTTATTTTTGTTACTGTTTTACTTTAGTAGAATCACCAAGCCAAGGCTACACATTTAAAGGATTCTTTAATAAATTTATCTTTGTCTGTTTTTTGTAAATTCTAATATTTAATGAATACTTCTCTGGGAAAAGAAAAGTTGTAAATGAAGTGTTGTGGTCCAGCGTGGTGTCGGGGTCGGCGCGGTGCTGCGCGGCGCTGTGCGCGTGCGCGGGCGGTGCGCAGGCGCTGCTGCGCGCGCTGGCCGCGTGCGCGCCGCGCGCGCCGCTCGCCGTGCGCCTCGCCTACACGCTGGGCAACATGGCCGCCGACCACGAGCGCGCCAGGGACGACGTGCGTATTGCAAGCTTTGTTGTGTCTATACAGGGTGTACTCTTGAAACAGGGCATTAAGGGTAGTCTCCTAAGAACGTTTTGCTGTAACTGTAACAGCTGAATTACCTACCCTTAAAATAAATCCTGTATATTTATATTGTGCGTGGTTCCCGGCAGAGTAGAATTTGGGCCACCCCATCTCTTACCATGCGGTGTCGTACAAGGCGACTAAAGGATAGGGCTGTTTAAAATCAGACGAATATATACAGTCCAAACTCAGCCTCAGATAAATGGCTCGAGTCAACAATAGTGCCTGGAATACGTCAATAGGCTCACCCCTATTATATTATTGTAGGACCGAATACAATTTTTTTTATAAGAATTTTCGTTCTTATTATTGGTGTAATGTGGGTGTTAATTTACCTCTGCCTAAATCTCCGGGGATAAAGGCGTGGTTATATGTGTGTATATATTAACATTGTATTTTGCGATCTCATCATCATACTCTAAAACCTTTTCCCAACTGTATCATAGACAATTTTCATGAAATGCCCAAATTTCTACATTTACAGCTAAGAGACTGCCATTTGACCTCCAGAACCTGAAGCACTCTAAGTAGTTAGTCTTCGTTGTCTGATTTTTAGGGCTCTAACTACCCGTAACGAAAGTCACAGTTAGTTACACATAATGGGTAATATTTCCTTCGAGAAACAATGTGAAAATGGCGGCGCTTTCTGGCTCAAAGCAATGGCAACGCTGACGCGGTACGGCACAAATTTTTTGATCCTTTGATGGTGTAATAATTAGATTTTGGATATAAAACTGTATGATATGGTATCACGGGCTAATATCCGCAACTCCATATAATGGTGCGGTTTTTGCGTGAATGTGGCTATTTTTTACGCTTTCACCACCAAACTGTCTCTCCTTATTTTGTTATCATTAAGTTTCACACTGTTCGATGTAATAATTTCCATTGAACACGTTTTTGTGATCTAGCTACCTAACACGACCGCGCCAAATGCGTCGCGGCCTCAGGGCATTTCTAGACAACAAACCAAATGCATTCACTCCATCATTTTAGCAATTAGCCTAGCATAGCTTTTTATAGTTTTCACTGTAATAGCAATAAACATCGTTGAAGTCTTTGGTAGCGTCCCATACACATACTTTTCACACTATAACATAAAAATATGTTTTATTGAATAGATCTACCAAGAAGAAGGGTCCATAGATGTACTGCTCACGATACTGGAGTCGTACACAAAGCGAACCACACAAGGAGCTCGAGATACCGACGATGATCCCGACCTTCACGTTATCGGTACGTAATTATAGCCCAGAGTTTGTACTTTCGTGTTCCTTTCTTAGATTTGCCTGGTACTCTCACATACCTAAATAAAAAAATACCTTTGCTATTGAAGAATCTCTCACTGCAGGTACTGATTTGGGAGGATCTGATGGTTCAGACGAAGACGTGCTCATCAAAGTAAGTAAAACCATATTTTTACACTTATAATATTTTTCACGTAGCATGGGTACGGTGACATTTGACTAATTCCATTTCATGCATGATTCATTTCGAAACAATTTACCTAACGCGGAATACAGGAAACAACACTTAATACGAAGATAAAAAGAAAACTGTTTTATTTTGCATTTTTAACTTAAAACTATTTTTATTTCTCCGTAATTATTTAAACTTTTGTAATGTTGGGGTTCCTAGCGAGATATTGAAGAAGACAACCAGTACGTACAAAAGTAGTTTATTCAGTGCATCACAATATAATGCGCATTATAAGTAAATGGTATGATCAGCAAAATACAATACCATTGTAAAGGAGCAGACTGAATAGGTAACTTAATCATAAGGAACATACACACTTCACCTCCGGGGCAAAGGAAAAAAAAAAAAAAGTAATATTTTTTTTTTTTTATAACAACAATTAAAACAATTCAGTTCATATCTGATCAACTCACAAAATCTTTCTTATATACTTATTGATAATAAGGCCTACTCCTATTTTTATGCACTAACTCTATCTTGTTATTTTTATCTATTCTAATATTACAACCTAAATCTTCAACTATTCTATAGGGACCTTCAAACAATGCATCTAATTTTTTACCTGTCTCATTCTTTAATAATACCAAGTCATCTTTATCATATTTCACAGAGTTTACTGATTTATCATACATTTCCTTTCTTTTCTGTTTATTACATAACAATCTTTTTCTTACATCAGCATGGGCTAACTGTAATCGATACTTTAATTGCAAAGGATAATTATCAGTATTATACAAAGGTTCAATATTGTTAGCAATATTAATGGGTATGTTGCAAAGTTTCCCAAAAACTAATTCATGTGGTGTGTAATTTGTTTCAGAATGTACTGTGGTGTTAAAACCAAAGCACCAAAATGGTAGCCAATAACTCCATGTATTCGTGTGATTTACACATTGAGTTCTCAAAAATGCACCCATGGTTTTATGAGTATTTTCGAGAGCCCCAATGGATTGGTGATGATATGCAGTCGAGGATAATTTATTAATATTAAGAATTTTACAAACCTCTTCCATAGTAGCAGATATGAATTCGGTGCCTCGATCTGTAGCTATTACTGCCGGGATTCCAAACCTTAAAATTAACTCTCTCACAAATGCATCTGCTATAGTTACGGTTTCCTTATTTTTAAGTGGTACAGCTTGAATAAATTTAGTCAGCTCACACTGCATAGTCAATATATAACGATTATCATCGATGTCTATATCTAAAGGACCCACTATATCTAAATAAACCTTATCAAATGCCGAGGAAGCCGTTGTCGTGATTTCCATCGGCTCTTTTATATATCCATAATATTTAGATTTTTGACACTGCGTACACATTTTTACAAAATTTTGCACGTCTTTATCAATGCCTGGCCAGTAGTATCTTCTCTTTATATTGTTAATCATTCTTCGCACTCCTGCATGTCCACTAGAGGGCAGTAAGTGGAAGTCATTCATAATAATAGTTTTTTCGTCTTTGTCTATAATTCTTTTCACTCCTTGTAATATGCATATTCGAGGTCCGGACCATTTTTCTAATGACGTTATTTCTTTACATATATTTTCAATGAAATCTATATTATCTTTATTCTTTAATATACACACTTCTTCGATGTGTATCTTTTTACAAAAATAACTCAATTCTTGCACAAATTCGGCTCGCGAGAAATGCGCCTTGAAATCAAGATTTATATATAACGTCATCCTACTCTTCACAAAAGCAAAACATTTAAATTCTTCATTAATTAAATTATCTTTACGTAAAATTCTGAGCTCATTACCTTCTATGAATTTCATCTCTACTGAGTCACATGGTTTCTTTAATATATCCACGACTCGTGGTTGATCAGACCATTTATCGGTGCATTTATTAAGGATCACGTTCTCATAGTCTTTCTTTGCATTAATTTCAACCCCTATCTTCTTCTTTTGAGCTCTAGTCATTACAAACATACATTGTGCATGTATACTTTTAAGATCATTTGATGTTATAGATACTCTGGATAGAGCATCTGCTACGACATTCTCTTTGCCTTTGATATAAACAATTTTAAAATCATACTCTTCTAAAACTAATCAGAATTTCAGTAACCTACTTGAAGGGTCTTTCATGCCAAACAAATATACTAATGGTTTATGGTCAGTCATTATTGTGAATTTTTGCCGTATAAATAAGGCCTAAAATACTTTACGGCCCATACGATTGCAAGAAGCTCTTTTTGAATTGTCGGATAGTTCTTTTCCGCTTTATTTAAAGGTCTACTTGCATAAGCTATCGGTCTTAAATCTTTATTGCACAATACTGCTCCTATAGCACTACCCGAAGCATCCGTCTGAAGTATGAATTCATTATTTTTAGAAAAATCGGCATATTGTAAAACTGGTGGTGAAGTTAAAGCATTTTTGAAATATTCAAACGATTTATTACATTCCTCTGTCCAATTAAACGGTTCATTTTTCCTACATAATTTGCTTAATGGAGTTGCAATTTCTGAAAATAATTTTATAAATTTCCGATAGTAGTTACAAAATGCTACAAAACGTTTAACTTCGTCTGCATTTTTGGGCACAGGATACTTTTTTAAAATTTCGATTTTTTTCTGGATTAGGTAAAACACCTTTCTCTGAAACGACATGACCTAAATAAAGAATTTCTTTCTTTAAAAATTCACATTTTTGCGCATTTAACTTCAAATTTACTTTTCTCAATCTCTCCATAACTGATATTAAATTTTGATTATGTGATAAGAGGTTTCTGCCGAAAATAACAAGATCATCTTGGTACAGTAGACACTTATCAAATGTTAATCCTGACATTGCGACAGACATCATGCGACTAAAAGCATGTGGACTGGTCTTAAGTCCCATTGGTAAACGTTTCATTTGAAAATGTCCCAAGTTTGTAGAAAAAGCTGTAAATTTTCGACTATTACGGTCCAAGGTCACTTGAAAATAGCCTTGGTGAAGGTCAAGGTGTGTGAAATAAACAGCACCTGATAAAGAGTCCAAAATTTCGTTTATATTAGGTAAGGGACACTTGTCATCACATACCAATTCGTTTAATTTTCTGTAATTTACGACTAATCGCCATTTTCTTGTACCATCTCCGCTTTTCTTAGGTACTAATAAAATTGGACTGGACCATTCACTGTTAGACGGTTCTATGATATCATCCTCTATCATCTTATTAATATGTTTTTCTATTTCTGGCTTCACAGCTTGCGGCAATCTATACGGTTTAGTGTAAATGGGATTGCTATTCGATTTTAATACAATTGACTGATCATAAATATTAGTTGCAGTTAACTTATCTCCATTAATATAGAAAACGTCTGAATATTTGGCACAAATTGCTTCTATAGATGCCCTTTCTTCGGTGTTCAAATAATCTAATTTTAATTCATTTAATAAAGTCTTAACTCTTTCCACATTACTACCCGAGTTATTAAATTGGCAAATATTATAAATACATAAAGGCTCTAATTCTGGTTTAAATAATGATAATGTTATATCTTTGTCACTAACATTCAATATCCTAACAGGTATTCTATTATTACGAATTGTCGCTATACTGCTCGCTAAAAACACTTCGTTCTCTAACTGTTTCCCACATATAATTACCTCATTATTCCACAATGGGTCGACAAAGATGTAATGTATTGACTCTGAACGCGCCGGAATATTCAATACATTTTTTAACCTATCATTCTCTTCAATTAAATTTATACAATAATGTATTCTATTGGAAATTAATGTTAAATTATTTGCACCTAAATTAATATTTGCTTGATATTTATTTAAAAAATCTAAACCTAAAATTCCATCAGCCCTTAATGGCAAACATCCAAAAATTATAAAGTTATGTGAAAAAAATTCATGTTCAGTTTCATGCTTTAATTTTAAATTAACTACACCTTCAGACTGACGTTGACCACCTATTCCATTTATTAACGTATCATCCCTTTGTATATTGATGTTTAAGGGCAACGCTTCTTTTTTTATAATTGATAAACTCGCTCCCGTGTCTACTAGAAAATAATATTTAACGTTATTAATTTTAAAAACAATATACTTCGCGTTACCTTCAAAAGAAAATATAAAATTTTTAGGAACGAAAAAACTGGTCATATTTTACTGCTGTGTCCTTGTTAGTGTTTGGAACGTTTTGTGGAGTGGTATCTGTCTGTTCTACAGAATATATTTCTCTACCCTGATGCCTAAAATATCGAACTCGTTGAGACCCCCTATAATTCTGCGACACATAGTTGCGCCCCCTATACTATTACCACGCGAAATCTGTCCTCGATTATAATTGTTATAATATTGACCATGATTATGCTGATAGCGATTGCCTCTCTGGTAAAAACGACCTTGAGAACGTCTGGCAAAAGATAAACCTCGACCATTGTTAGATGCATGCATGATATTACCTGATGGTGACTGTTGCGATGTTGTCTCCTCGTCCTTGGCGGCTTGGATGGCGTCAGTCAAACTGTTATAATTTCGGGCAGAAATTATTGTGCCTAGCCTTGAGCTGCGTAAACCCTCTGAAAAACGTTTTATTGCCACTTTTTCATTTAAACGTTTCAAACCATCAAACATAGTTGAGTTTCCATCTGCTTGTGCAATAGTTAGTTGAGTAAACAACTTCTCTATCTCGGTACCAAAACTATCAATTGATTTTGAACCTTGTTGTATATTCTGTAATTGTGTTTGTATGGCCATAAATGATTTTTTCGGAAAAAGATAATTTCTTAAATCATTAGTTAAAGCCTCAATAGTCATATAAGAACCTGAAATACGCAACTTGGCCTTTTCCGACAATCTGCTTTTAAGAATAAATGTAATTAATAATGCCTTACCTTTGTCATTCAACATATTCGCATACATTTCGACTGAATCTATTAACCGTTTGGTAGTCTCATGGTTACCATCCATGACTGGAAGCAAACTACACGCCACTTTAAGGTCAAATTCCATCTTGTCTAAATCAATCTGAGGAAATATACACAAATTATTTATTTCGTTAAAAATATTTTTTATATCCTGAAAGATTTCTATCGCTGATGTAAGACAACTATCCTTGCTATTTTCTATTAATAATAATATTTCCTGACACTTATCAAAAACCTGTGTAGCTTCACCCAACTTATTCTCAATAACTTTACCCTTATATCTGTTTTGTCCCTTTTTAATCAAGTATTTTCGTATATCTACCAAGGTATTTAAATTTTGGGTTAAACTGTCTATCATAATTTATTTATATAAAAAAAAATAAAAGAAGTTAGCTTATAATTCTACGTAAAACTAAAACACATTATTATAATAAAATTATTCCCACACACTGCAGAATGTCTTACGCTGCAACTTTGCGCGCGCTCGGTATCATGTTCACAGAGTACTTGTGCACGATTATAGACGCTTCACGATATTAACGTAATGAAATACGATATTACTAATACGGAATTTTAGACACTTTTTGTGCATAATATACGAATACGTTATCGGTTAATCACTCACGATCGCCGCCACCGTTTTCCACTCGTCCTCTCATAGAAGCTCGGATACGCTGCAGCGTGCTTAGGCCAATTTCCTCCTGGATCCGTTGCCGATGGCAATTTCGGTACAATTTTACGGCGAAGTACGTTACCAAAATAGCTATAACGGCGAGGATAACTATTGTGATCGTGTTCAGCCGTTCCACGTGTCCACCAATGTCCTTCAGCGTAGCGTCGTTGTTCCCACCAGCAGCATTCTGGCTAAGGAATACCTCCTCTTTTTCCACTTTCGATTGACACATAGCTAACTACCAAAGTTGTTACTATATTCCACTAAAGCCCCTTGGCAGACCTTGATGGCAGGGTCGCCATGTAATGTTGGGGTTCCTAGCGAGATATTGAAGAAGACAACCAGTACATACAAAAGTAGTTTATTCAGTGCATCACAATATAATGCGCATTATAAGTAAATGGTATGATCAGCAAAATACAATACCATTGTAAAGGAGCATACTGAATAGGTAACTTAATCATAAGGAACATACACACTTCACTTTAAATATAAACATTCCAAATACATAATTCTTGATGCGTGAATCGGAACAGGTTGCGTTAGAGATTGACATAGTAAAATCGTTATAATCGATAAATTGTCGAATAAAGTATCATAAATCGTTAGTTGTATTTTTAACTAAAATACGATTATAAAATATAATTATGTAATAATAAACTTTAAACAAAGCATTTTTGTCTTTGTGGAGCTTTATTATAATATAGCAACACTGCTTAAGCATGAGCTGGCAGCCATCTTGTTATATCAACTCAGTACGAGTGCGTCTGCCTTGTCTGCGGTCTGTTTTCTTTGTTTTGAGCTTGCGTGGTGTTTTTGTTACTTGTTTTTGTTATTGACTATCGTTGTGCTTTGTTGTTTTCGTTACCGTTTTTTGTTATTGACTTTTGTTTTGTTGTTTTTTTTGGCAAAATGCCAAAAAGAACGAAAAAGACTGTGCTTGGTAGTCAAGCCCGTGAATTTGTAGTTCGATTGCGGGATTACTTTGAGCGAGAACGTGAGAATGGCGGAACGCTATTGCCTGTGTCCAACGTTTTGGATCGAGTGGCAGATGCGTTAGACATTGGGCGGAACACGGTTCCTCGAATCACTCGAGAAAAATATGGTGCTCACGATACAGAAGAAAATAATTTGTCCACCCCTAATAAAAAGCGAACCAAAAAGGCATCTGTAACAGATGTAGACAGTTTTGCGGCCGATGCTATACGGAGCCACATTTATAACTATTACCAGAATAAAGAATTACCGACGCTTCTAAAGCTGGTCAAGTCTTTAAAAGATGCTGATTTGTTTACTGGAAGTCCTACATCCTTGTGGCGCGTATTGAAGGACATTGGTTTCCAATTCAAAAAAGTAAACAAAAGAAAAATTGTCATGGAGAGGGGCGATATAGCACTTGCGCGGGTTACCTTTTTGAAAAAGGCTAAAGCGATTACCGATTGGAGCAATGTCGTCTTCCTGGAAGAAACTTGGCTGAATGCCAATCATACGGTCGGTAAAATGTGGACTGACGATACACTTCATGCCTCGACCAAAGTGCCAGAAGGAAAAGGGGAGAGATTGATTATTTGTCACGCAGGCACATCGAAAGGATTTGTAGAAAATGGGCTACTTGCTTTTAAATCGAAAAAGACGGGAGAATATCACGAAGATATGAATGCGGAAGTATTCACGGAGTGGTTTCAAAATATGCTTAGCAATTTAGAAGAACCCAGCACAATTATTATGGACAATGCCCCATAACACTCCGTGCAATTGAACAAACCGCCGACTTCTTCCAATAAGAAGAGCGAGTTGATCGAGTGGCTCCAAGCCAATAATGTGGAAGCCGATGAGACGAAATTAAAGGTGGAGCTAGTGAAGCTCGTAAAAATGCACAAGCCCCAAACGACATACAAATTAGATATGATGGCAAACGAATATGGTCACGAAGTCCTGAGGCTTCCACCGTACCACTGTCAGTACAATGCCATTGAATTAATTTGGGCCCAAATCAAAGGTAACTTGTTTAACCATAGTCTATTTACATACTGACAAAAATATGATTATGTTTATTACTTGAATTCTATGACTCAATTTGTTTTTTATCTTGTTTCAGGATACGCTGCACGAAAAAATACAGCTCCGCCTTTTACAGCCACAAAAATGATGGGGTTATTGAAAGAGGGATGCAAAAATGTCACTGGCGATGACTGGAAGAAAGTAGTGGAGAAAACCAAAAATCTAATCTTACATGACTGGGAGCGAGACATTAGAATAGACTGCATAATTGATTCCCAAATAATTATTCACGTCGACGAGTCAGATGACGATGATGATGATGATGATGATGATGAAGATGATGAACATGTTTGATTTTTAATAAATAATTAAACAGGTTATCAATTTTGTTTTACTTTTTTTCTTCAAAATTATTAGTTAATAGAATCGATTTCTTCTTCATTAATAAATGATCTCGATAAGATATATAATCGATTTTATTTCATGCGATTTTATCTTGACTACATCTCTAGTAACTTCAAATCCCAAACGTCACCGTACCCATGCTACGTGAAAAATATTGTAGGTATACTTAGGTACATTAATATGTATACCGGTTGACCGATTAAAAGTCTATCCAAAATTCAATCATGATCTGTCAAAATCAAATGAAATGTCAAAAATGTTTGTTTCGTAACACAAGTTTCAAGAAAGAACATTGACATCTTGATCGTTTTTAACAATAGCTCGATGCTCAATTTTAAAAAAAAGTTATTACTAATACCTCTTGTCATTGAAACCGTGATCATTTTTGGCATTTGATATCTGAGATTAGATCGAGATTGGATTTTGAATAGATTTTAATTAGGAGAATTGGTCTTCAGTTCAATCCTACAAAAAATTATTACCGATTACTACCATATAGTAAGTAAATATGTATCGATAATAAACAGCAACTCATTAAAGAATTATCATTATCGTCATTTTCTCAATTGAATAGATTGCTTATGCAATTCGTAATGCCTTGCTTATTACGAATGCATGATGGATAAAAAGTGGTTGCTTTCAGACGGTGCGGGTAGTTGCAAATCTTTGCCTATCAGAACACGCAGGAAGGGGATTAGCCGCGGAGCATGCGGAGAGGATGATCAAAGCTTTACTGGCTTGTCTTAAACATGCCGAAACGATTGAACGTAAGGTACGTATGAAACAGTGACAGCGAGCACAGCAACCGCCCTTATTTTATGCTAACCAGAGGCGTCACAATCGTTTTGCTGACCCTGTAGAAACCTTCAAATGCCCTCCTGGAAAAACCCCATATTAGTCGATTGGCAAACCCATAACAGAGAGTTCATTCCCCAGCTTCAGCGTACGTGGGATGAAGTTCCTTTCATACCGCACTGACCAGCCTCACCAACATTTAACAAAAAATATATCCATAATTATTTAGATTGGGAAAAGTAATCGTTGGAGCGCTTCGGAATGAATGTATGAAACAAAATATTTTGGAGAACAATAGATTTGGAGCGCACGGAAGTAAACCAAGTCAACATTGAGACGGGACTTGGACAAGCAACCAGTCTCTTTCTAAAGAATACTCTGACGAACTGAGCTACCTGGATACGTCCTAGATAAATAGTCCTATGCATACTTCGTGAGGTGACTTTATTTAATGCCGTCCTGGATTTTGACTTCAACCATATTGATTGAAGTCAAAATCCAGGACGGCACTTAAATAATAAAAAAAATTATATAATAACGTTAGCATACTATTTGTTTTAAGATTTCCAGAGAGAGAATATACCAAAAAAATATTAATAAAATGTTGGTTCGGCCGTTCGTGCGTGCGGTTCCAATTAAATACTTCTATGCAGTTGGATGTATTACTAACACATCCGGCTCGAAAGACCATTGTACAAGCACTTGTCTACTCGTACAATCTAATCACTTAGCTGCCTTTCGATACTATTTTCTATTATTTTAGTATTTCTAATAATTTTAACCGAAATTACTAAATATTTCCGTTTAACTCATCCAGCTATGCTAAATTGCTTGTGATAGAAGCAGGTTCACGTTGGCAGTGTAATGGCCAGGATTCGAACCCAATACCTCATTTACCACTAGTCTACCGACACTTAATGTATTTATGTATATGTGACGTCAGAACCCAACGGCAACACAGAGCGACAACTGCATGGAGCACCGCGAGGAGCTGGCGACGGCGGCGCTGGCCACGCTCAACAACCTGACGTTCTACCGCGAGCCGCCCGACCCGCCAGACCCGCTCTACATGTACTTCGACGAGATCTGCAAAGGTAAACTTGGATAAAATGTAATCTTCCACGATATATACATACATAATTATAAACAAGTTATATTAATCAATTATATGACCGTGCCCTAGTAAAGCACGGCGTGGCGGGGGTCGAAGTAAAAAACGAGAAAGCAATAGCATGAGTCGAGAACGAGTGCGATACCTCTATCTGACGGGCGATTGGTCAATACTCCTCCCGTCTCACCGCGCACTTACCCAAAACGAGGGACATCGATTGCGGTTGGCTTATAGCTTGCGTTATGGGAACTAGACTGCGGATAAACATACTTATTTACTTTTGTAAATTGTAACATATACGTATATAGAACTCGCTATTTCTACTCAATGGTTTAATTCATTAATTTGTATCGAATATGGTTCTCCATCTCTTGCATTGCTGTGGTGTGGACCTACCATTACGTGATATAAGCCATCCTGCTTCTGGCCACAATCCTGAGGAAAAAATATTGAAATATAAAAGGTGTAACCTCATCCCTCTCCCTCCGTATCGGTCATGGTAAGCCCATAGTAAAAAATTGCCATAGAGCAATATGGCCGTCAAATTTATTAAAATACTCGTAGCTTCTTTATTTGTACCTAGCTGGAGTGACAGAAATCTACTAAAAGTATGCTTTTAGAAGTGTGATGTTGTGGTATGTTGCAGCAACATGTCGCTGGGCGGGCGCGGGCGCGGGCGCAGCGTCGTGCGAGGCAGTTCGCGCGCTCGGCAACATGTCGCGCGCAACACGCACCGCGCAACTCATCGTGTTGCACGGCGCGCTCGATACACTGGAGCCTTACTTAGATCACGGTTACTAATTCACTTAACTACTTGTTTGAACTCTCCTATCCGCGGTAATAACATGTCTGTAACACAGAAGAATCAATCAATAGGGTAACCTGCCCCCACCGGGCTCCGATAGGAAGGATAGACTTAAAAGCGCTGGCTTGACATCATCGTAGAAGATATCAATTGTGTCATTGGTCTTTCTATCAGGGATGCCCTAACGTGAAGTGGAAGAGTAATAGCTGGCAAGCGGACTTCGAGGACTTTAAAAAACCAAGCTCCGCTATAGGTATACGATGCTACTTGATGTATACCTCAGGAAACGTATCTTAGACCTTAACCGCGAGACAAACGAGGCACTGAGGTGCGTAGATTATTTTGTAATAATCTATATTCGGTGAATTTGAGTTTATCCTCTGCAGTAGCACCCCGTGCTACCCTCAAAAGACACCCATTTTTTTTTTATATAGAACACGTCAATTAGACTTCGCCTTGTCTGATGGTAAGCAGAAGGCAAAGTCCCAGAAAAGAGGGTCACCATTACTTTCACATACCGTGTGACAATGGCGACACTCAGCTAGACATCATATGCTTTACACGCCCCGCTTAAAGGACCCGGGACTGTAGGAAGAAGGTAGTGTACAGCGCGTATAAAACACATTTTAAGTCCATATATGTCCCGAGCAATATTACCTACGGTTGTGGAAGGAATTTTATGAATACGTAGTCCGTGTGTGCAGAGTCGGCGACGGTGCGCTGTGCGGCGGCGGGCGTGCTCGTGAACGTGTGCGGCGCGGGCGCGGCGTGCGGCGAGGCGGCTGCGCTGGCGGCGCGAGCGTTATGCGCATGCGCGGCGCGCGCCGACGCGCCGCCTGCGCCGCTGCTGGCGCGCGCGCTGTGGAACGCGCATGCGCACGCGCCGCGCCCGCTCGACCCGGCGCACGCGCACGAAGTGGCCGCCGCGCTCGCGCACTTCATAGGTAAGTCACAGCAAATGCGGAGAGGAGGCGACCTAGATAACTGGGTACCTGAACCACATCATATGTAAATAAAGCGAATACATAACGGAGCAAGTGCAGAGAGGAAGCGACCGAAGTATTCGTGTACCCGGCACCACTTCATATGTTAGTAAGGCGAATCCGCAACGAAGCAAGTGACGAGAGGAGGTGACCTATGTATAACGAATTTCATTATATTATCTGTGGTATAACTGTGTACCTGGCAACTACTGTGACTCTCGGGGCGTCCCTGATGACAGTGTAGTAAGCGTAGCCTCAGTAAACTTTTACTCGATGCTAAATAACGGTAACTATTTACTTTGTAATTTGTATCTGAGTTCGGAATACGTCCCTTATACATGTGATGACATAAATTGTGAGATAGTCATACTACGTTGAGACATCGATATCTAACCATTTTTCACCACACTCACCACCGCAATCCGCAAAGTGTCATGCCAGTCACGCTTTCTTTCATGGGAAAATCTAACGACATAATTTCCTCTCTGTTTGTTCTGTGATACCTCTACAATTATGGCCGTTTGACAGATTGACTGAAGAGAAAACGAAAGACCTATCTTCTCCAAAATGCTACGGAAATAGCAACAAATCGCCAATCACACACACGTGGCTCATAATAATTCATAAGGTTAAAAACTCATGCAAGAAAAATTCCATTAGGTCTAGCTATCGGTTATCTGAGTGGTGACGAAGAAAGAATACAATCACAGTAATAATTAGGTAATCACAGTAATCACTGTAGTAAGTATCACCACCCCATCTCATCCGAAGGGTGTCGCATTTTTCCGTTGGTCGCCAACGGAAAAATGCGCAGACGATATCACTGTGAGAGAAGGAAAACTCGAAATAAAACCCTGTACCAACTCGTTTGGCCAGCGTGGAAACAGTAGGCCAAAGCCTCCCAACATTGGGAGAGGCCTAGTCCAGCAGTGGACTGCGATGAGCTAATAATTTAGTTCTAGCTAGGTGGTTAATAAGTCGAATTTACATTCAAGAGGTCCTGAATTCAAATCCTGGCCATTAGGTTAGGGTGCCATATGTATATAGAGAAACAGATAGCCGGTATCGGTGAACCTACTTCAATGCGGTGTGAGTTTAAACTGCTGTTTAAACTACCGCATCGGTAAAAGCGTTTACAGAGTGGGGTGCGTGTAAATTAATTTGCATGATGGACAGTTTTGTATTTCTTTATATGTCCTTTTGATTTCCTTTCTTGTTGAAATCTATATTACATAACATAACATAAACTCACGCCTATATCCCCGATGGGGTAGGCAGAGATGCTAGCGCCCACATTTCGCCAGTTTATGTTTAGGTCCCAATGTAATAGGTGGCGAGCCTATTGCCATTAACCAGGCACTCATAAACCTGCGATAATTAAACCATACAAACAAAGAAACTTTTCAGCATTAAAATATTAATATATATATATATAGTTCATTTAGATTTCAAGAAGAACAGTAATCAAAAAAACTGTCCACCATGTAAACTCTCATTTACACACAGCCTACTAAGTTTAAACAAGCGCCGATCGCTACCAGCTTGTTTGTACCGGTAATCTACTCCTTGCTCCCCTTGCTCTACCTACGTACAAGTGACTTTAATTAATAATATGTTGTGGAATTATTGTTTAGTTTTTGAAGCATGATTATGTGTGATTATGATTATGTAAATGACATATATTGTAAATGAAATTATTAAAATTATGTTGCTACTCTGTCGCATTGGGTCTGCCTGTAATGACATTGTATGTATGAAATAAATAATAAAAAAAAATAAAACTCCTCACTCAAACTATTCAGCATAGCTGGAAGGGTTAGGGGAACACTACTCATTCCGATTGTTATTTTTAAAGAAGAAAAAATCGTCCATTCATCCATTTACAGCGTGTTTTGTTAAGTCACAAAAGGGTTTATAATTTGTAACTGAGAAAATATCACCAGACATATTTGTAATTGAATAAAATTATTATGAATAATAACCGCGGTAGCCTAGTGGTATGGGTAATGGACTGCTGAGACAAGGTCTCGGATTCTATCCCAGATTTTACCATGGCACACACCAATGACTTTTCGATGCATTTCGAAGTTATGTGTGTATTTATCGTAGGTTTATAAGTGCCCGGTTAATGCCAATAGGCTCGCCCACCTATTACATTGGGACCTAAACATAAACTGGCGAAATGTGGGTGTGGGTGAGGTGCTAGCACCTCTGCCTACCCTTTGGGGGATATAGGCGTGAGTTTATGTTATGTTATATTTATTTACATTCTTAAACCTAGGAGCAAGAACATACAATACAAAACCTTTACAATTCACAATTTATTTTTATAATTGCTCCACGGGCGGGTCGTACCTGAAACACCTTTTGCTACAGACAAACAATCCTTGTAGACAAAAAAAATTACATTTTGCTGTCATGTTCTCTATCACGATTAAGAGGTATGATGAGGTAATACTTACTACATGTTCTATCTACATAGATCCAAATGTACTGTACTTATTAAAACATAACATAAACTCACGTTTATATCCCCGAAGAGGTAGGCAGAGGTGCTAGCACCCACATTTCGCCAGTTTATGTTTAGGTCCCAATGTAATAGGTGGCGAGCTTATTGCCATTAACCGGGCACTTATAAACCTGCGATAAATACACACATAACTTCGAAAAGCATCGATAAGTCATTGCTGTGTGCCATGGTAAAACCTGGGATCGAACCCGAAACTTCGTCTCAGCAGTTCATTACCCATACCACTAGGCTACCGCGGTAATTATGTACTTATTATAAATACATAGATACATATAATAAAAATAAATAAATAAATATTCTACAACATTCTACACAACGCTATATCCATGTTAAGCATAGCTTAACTAGCTTGTGTTATGGGATCAAGAATGAGGATAAACATACTTAGATACTTTTTTTTTGTAAATACGTACATATTATACATAGAATCACCCAGACCAATGCAAATATACATATTCATGCATATAAATATTTGTACTGAGCGGGAATCGAACACGCGCCCCCTGCATAGCAGTCGAATGCTCTACCGCTACGCCACGGAGAATGAATTTATGTTTTGCCACGTGGTTCCCGGCAGAGTAGAATTAGGGCCACCCCATCTCTCCCTCCATGCGGTGTTGTACAAGGTGACTAAGGGATATAGGGCTGTTTAACATCAGATAGATACAAGGCTTGAGTCAACAATAGTTCCCGGAAGACGGCAATAGGCTCACCTCCTATTACGTGGGGCCGAATACAATGATTAGTGAAAGTGGGTGTTAATTCATCTCTGCCTAACCCTTCGGGGATAAATGCGTAATTATATGTATTTTTAAGAAATTTTTTTTTTATGAAATAGTTTAATATATAAATAGCAATAAAACTAAGCATAGAATAGCTAAGTAATTGTTGACTAATATCACAGATAATATAATATAATTCTTACTAATATGGAATGGTGAAAACCACCCGTAAGGAGTCGCAAGCCTGCTTTTCATAAAAATTAAAACTGTATTGAATTTTTTTTAAATCTATATTCCTTACCAGGAATCAAACCCCTGTATCATAACTAGGTATCAATAAATACCTACTAAATAAGCACCAGTCCTCGATTCTACTAAAGCAAAGCCACAGTCATACCACAGTCACTGCAAAAATGGCATTAAATTTGGCTTTTTTTTTATATAGGACACGCCATCTTGACTTCACCTCGCCTGATGGTAAACTAAAGGCAAAGTCTCAGGAAAGAGGGTCACCATTACAGACACTAAGTGTTACAATGGTGGCACTCAGCTTGGCGGCTTTATTTCTATAGACTTTATTTCTATACGCTTCAATCAATCAATCAATTAATCAATTAGCCCACCGCAGTCCACTGCTGGACATAAGCCTCACCCAATGCGCGCCATTTTATTCGATCAACCGCATTCAGTCTGTCCCAGCCATCTTTAAATCCAAAATTAAGTGTAAAGAGTTTCATTATACTTTTACATTCACTCTGCAAAAACCCTTTTATGTTTTGAATCTTAACAGTATTGCTTTAAAGTGTAAAATTAAATGAATTTTTAGCAGTATCCGTGAGATAGGTCAAAAGCATAGTATTAATTATCACTGTGTCAAAAGCACGCGGAGCCGGCGGGCTTACATGAAAAGTTTAATAACAGTAGAGGAAGCTCGTGAAGTAGGTATATAAGGTTACAGGCAGATGGTGGGCTGTTGTCTCTGCCTACCCCGGAAGGCATAGCCATGTACCAATGTATGATAGTACTTACCTACCTTTTTGTATAATATTTCTATCACAGATAGTGTAATTATTTTTCTATCTAAGCAATACAATTTGGACACTATCTATATCTATCACATTAGTATGGATAATATTTATCATGAAAACATGATAATATCGTGTAAATTACAGCGTCCATATTGCATACATACATACCATTTTACATTCACATATAAAGCGTTTATCTATTTCGCTACAATGTCTATAAGACTCCGTGGCGCAACGGTAGCGCGTCTGACTCCAGATCAGAAGGTTGCGTGTTCAAATCACGTCGGGGTCAAAGTCTTCTTTTTGTACTTTTTAAATTTTGGTATTTCATATAATTTATGTTTTTAAATTATTATATTTTTATTACAATTGTATTCCAGATGATGAATCCGTATTTGCTGCTTGTGAAGTTTCCAAAACGGGAGAACATCGCAACAGTGTTTCAAGATTAAGTAAACACCATGTAAGTATGGCAGTGTGCTAGGAATGCATTATCCTGTTCCTATAAGAAATAATGAACAAAAAGTGTATGACTACTTAAAACTTTTGAAAGTTGAAAATGAAGTTAGATTTAAAAAAAAAATGTATATGAACGTTTCTGTCTCGTGTTCCAGAATCGGCACTTCTATCTGAAAAATTATATTTTAATAGAGCTCACTAAACAAATCAAATTGATTAAATTAAATTTCTTCTTTTAATTTAAGCATACTCATTGAGAACTTATTAATTACTGAGCACAAAAACTGTTTTTTTTATAAAATCAGATAATGATCATCTACTTTGATGCTTATTACATCTTTTTATTCATCTTATAGGAGTGGTATGGGTAATGGACTGCTGAGACGAGTTCTCGGGTTCGATCCCAGGTTTCACCATGGCACACACCAATGACTTTTCTATGTTTTTCGAAGTTATGTGTATATTTATCGCAGGGTTATAAGTGCCCGGTTAATGGTAATAGGCTCGCCACCTATTACATTGGGACCTAAACATAAACTGGCGAAATGTGGGTGCTAGCACCTCTGCCTATCCCCGTGAGTTTATGTTATGTTTTTATCGTAAATCTCAGTCGCATTCGAAACTTTCATCTCGGATTCTGGGGTCCGCTTTACCAATCTAACTACCGATTTGACTGAACTTCGATACTTTCCGCGACTGCAACTGACCTCCACAACCCACTTGTTGTATACCTAGTTCTATTGTATTTTTTAATCCATTTGACATTACATTACATAATGTAGTGTCTAAGTAGTGTGGTATGTGTAAGTAATGGTGACCCTCTTTTCTGAGACTTTGCCTTCAGCTTACCATCAGACAAGGCGAAATCTAATTGACGTGTTCTATATAAAAAAAAAAGATTATTGACCTGTTAGTGAAAATTTAAAGCAATTAATGCGCGTCTTATGACTAGGCGTCTCCTTACGCATATATTTGTACGCCGCTATATGGGGCAAAACATGACTGGACTATATAAACTATTACTGACCTATTGCATGCTTTTGTATGTACACACATGTTTTGAACAAATAAAACGATTCTATTCTATTCTATTCCATAGTTCCAAAAACATATATATCATTAATTTAACAGGTAACCTTCGAAGAAGACGGCGACAAGTCGTCCGCGGACAGCGACAGCGGCAGCTACAAGGACAAGTGGGAGGCGGACGGCGGCGGCTCCGACCTCGGCTACGAGGAGGGCGACGAGCCCGACGACGCGCCCGCCTGCGCCTGCGCCGCCTGCCGCCGCCTCGCGCACTGGGACGAGCTCGTCGCCGTCGCCGTCCCGCTCATCCGCCGCCTGCGCCCGCCGCGCCACGACGCCGCCTCAGGGCCCGACTGACTGCCCACTGACCCTGCCCACTGACATTAGCGCAATGGTCTTACACACGTTCATAGGTCACGGTAACCACTTTCCATCTGGTGAGCCGTGTTCATGTCTGCCACCTAAGTTGTGTAAAAAAAAACTGGGACTCATATTTGTGTCCATGGTGTTTATCTCTCTAAGCAGCCTTTCCACGGCGCGGTATATTACGTACTACGCACTACTAAGAAATGGACTCGTCTTAAATAGTGCAACACGTGTGTCATATTAAGTCGATGTCTGCGTCCGTGAAACCTCGCAATATAGTGTAATAGATAATTTGTCTATGGTATGTATTTCTAATTTCACCAATTTACTTTCGTAGGTCAAAGATGTTCAAAATTCAGTCTTTAACAACAGTCTACCACAATATAATATACACGGAAGTTATCGAAATTAAAATATATATAAAAAAGAATATATATCAAAATAATCCTGCAGGTTCAGGCGTCAAAGAATTCCTCCCCATCGATGTCCCCGGGAAGGTGGCCAGAAGCCTGACGGCATTGCCACGTTGAATGGCAATACCAATACTTTGCGCAAGGAATAAACCCGCCCTCTGGTCACGGGTAGCGTCAATTAAACGTTTAGAAATGTCTCTAAACAAAAGACGGGCACTTGGACCCCATGATCCCAGCGTCTACCACATATTAAAATAGATCACAACAATATCAACAAAAAAAAAATTGTGTTATAACAAAACAGTTTATGACGTTTGAGAGATTGCAGTTAAATCGAAACTGAATTTTGAACATCTTTTTATTATTAAAATTCTTATTAATTTCTATACGGATCCCAAGACAGTTATAACTTATCGTAAAACTCATTGCTGTGTGGGAGTGTCATTGCTGTCTCTTTCACTGCTGTCACTGTTGTACAGGAGTAAGGAATTACAGTAGGGGTAATAATGATTAGTCCTAATACCCCCTGGGACCCTAGTACTGCCACTAGTCTAAGTTCCTGAATCATATCATGTTTTTTTTTACGTGCGGAATATTCCCACGGGTACCTCCACCAACGGAGCCGGTGGGAGAGATTATGTTGGACTCGAACCGACTAAAACGCACGGTGCCTGTGGGTCGTTTTTGATTGGCGAAGGTGAGGTTAACATGCATATCCCTCGCACCCCGGCCGTCCCAGAGCCATCTCTCTCGATCTGGCCCTCTCCTAACCATATCATGCTTAACTAATACAATAATTAAATATTTTAGTATTTGATTATTGTCTTTTACGTACCTAATGCGGATTTGGAGAGGCTTGAACTACAACTAACCTGAATAACCATGCATACTGTTTCAGAAACACTATTAAAAAATTCAGACTGTCCAAACGGTTTCTTGTTGTCAAGAAAAAACCGTTATGTTTTAAATTGACAAAATTAAATAATTTTATACTAACTACCTACAACCACTAATAATCAGCGGGATTAACTAAAAGATAGTTTCACATCTATGTTTTAGTTTAATTAATACCACTAATTTTTATTATACACTTTTAAATTTATAATAAAATTATATAATAATAAAATTCTTGGTAATCAAATCAATTATGGTCCATATTTAGACCAAACGATACAACTCTGTGGTGTTCGCAGCAAAGTTATCCGGCGCTATAATTTTGTAAATAATATTTATGAGCAATATGTGTGTATAATTTATGTAATGTATGTTATAGCTATGTATGTATTCATGTTACATTATCATCCCTACGCTAACCAGCGTCTAAAGCTAGTAGTTTGGAGTTCAGAGTCCGCCTATGGTTATCTTGATATCTTGGCTGGGAGCAACTTTCGTCTGAATCTCCAACACTTATAGAAACGCCTGGTATCATCTTTATTTGTCAATAACTCCGCTGTGGAAAAACAGTAGATACTTAAATCGCCTCTGTTGCCTTAAAAAAAATCTATTATGAAGTTCTTGGTTCAAACTGAATGTTCCGGCATCACGATTCGCAGTAAATCTATCAGGCTAACATTTGTATGAGTTCCGGGGTGTTACGAGTTCAGAGACGACGTTTAGATATAAATTTATTTTAAGATGGAACCACACTTGCTTGTATGTTATTTGTTCTTCGCACACATATGTAAGTATTACCCCTCGTTTTCACCAAGAAACCAGTTGTAAACTTCAGTATCAAAATAATCGTGTTATTTACCATGTTGCATTGTTTTGAGTTTCCGATATTTCGGCGCTGTTGCAAGCGCCATGATCATGGACGAACTGGAGTAGTGGCGGTGAACAGAGTTGTAAACTTGTTTGATACACAACTTGCTAAATACTTGTAAAAGACTAGTCAAAATACAATACTTAGTTCGTTTTATACATGTATTGAAACTGTCTGTCTGTCTATGTATGGCTAACAAGTGGTAAACAAGTATAAAACACACTGAAGCTTGTGACATATTGCAACTTGTCAAATACATGTTTTATACTTGTGAAAACTAGGGGTAAAAATAACAAATACGGGTATACGTCCTTATAAAAGTGTGGGTGGCACATGTTAGCTTGTATGTCAAATATTTAGGCGAATTATGGCTTAGCCGCACAACAAATAACACAACGAAGTGTGATTCTACTAAATTGTACTAAATATGAAACTTTAATCATTATGTATTTAGTTTATTCAATACTTTATAATTTGTGAGAGGTTATTTGTAAATTAATACATTATAATATCATGAATATAGAAATATAATAAATTCTTCATTAATACAATATCTACTTTGTTTTTTATTAATAGTAACCAACCGTTACGTAAATACGAGCGTTTATATTTACCGACGAAACTAATTATTCTCTATCTATGCATCTATCTGATTAGATACATAATAGATAGGACCTACATAATCCTACTTCCTAATTATATTACTAATATAAATGTGAAAGTTTAGATGGATAGATGGATATCATGGAAGAGTAGGTATGCTTGTCTGCCACCTAAGTTGCATAAATAACTATTTTTTTATATACCACTTAGGTGGCAGACAACCATAACGGCCCACCTGATGGAAAGTGGTCACCGTGGCCTATGGACGCGTGTAAAACACAATTCCTCAACATCAATGTATCTCTCAACACTCGTCTTTCTATATGTGTTCGAAATACCAGAAATAGGTGACATAGGCTGCTAATATCCTGGGAATAGGGTCCAGGATGCTCTCCAGGGCAAGATAGAGACGCCAAGCTATCTTGAAACAAGAGGCCTTGTGTCAACAAGGGTAATGCATTATGGGGCTACTCTTTCTACCCCAGTATTCGAGACCATCGAGACGGCGAACTATTTTAGTCAGGACATCCAAATTCAGTTTGTCTATCGCAATCCACTACTGAACAAAGACCTCTCAAAATGATGGAAGACTTAGGCCTACTGTTTACACTTTGCCCAGACGGGTTGGTACAGGGTTTAATTTAAAGTTTTCTGTCTAATCTGTCCTTCTGCTAATCTGGGATTTTGCTATTCCGGGATTTTGCGTATCTGTCCTTCTGCTACAGAGGCTCTCTAGCAGTGATATCGTAAGCATATTTTCCCGTTAGTCTCCTCTTACGACACCCTTCGGCTAAGATGGGGTGGTGATACTTGTGTTCTTTCTCCGTCACAACACGGGTTGGAGATATGCTCATGATTTTTTTTATTATCTAGTTCATAGACAACTAAAGCAAGGGACCACCACTCTAAATTCTTACTTTCAACAGTTACCTAACATTGCCGTTGCAGTCTGCACCGATTTCTGATATAATGCATGTTGCAACACTTACAAATACCTTGTTATTGTGCCGTGGCGGTCGTTTTCGCGAACAGCACCTCGCTCACCTACAATAAACTTTATTTCTACTTGGCCCTGCCTTGAGCGTGTAGTGTGCATTCCACTTGCTGTGCATTGAACTTTGATAAAAGGTGAGTAATTATTTGATATTAGCGGTATTTAAATGAATACTTGTTACATTTAAAATGAAACTATTTTTGACTTTTGAGTTTTGATGTTTTTGTATAATTTTGTACAAACATATAGTCACGTCTGTAACGCATTGAGATAAGCAGAGAACATTTTTCCACTTGCTACGACCCCGGTAGTGCCCAGCACACACAATATACATAACCAAATAAATTGCGATAGAATCATATAATAAAAAATAGTTTTATTTCCATAGTTAGAAAGTGATTATGGGTACTATCATTTATTTGGGATTGTGCTAACTTTAATTGATATTGCTATTGTGCTCATCAGCTTAGCGTTACCATTTCCGTTGCCGGTGCATCCGAGGTTATCACCAGTACCTACCATACACTCCTCCCAGTGTTGGGCAAATTTTAATTGCAATTAACCCGACTGCTGTCTAAAAGATCTAAACAAGTTTGACAACAGGCGGTACGCATTAATTTATCTTTCGGTTTATGGTTGGCTATAGGGTACAACCTGCTATCAACCTTGTTTCGATATGTAAGACATCCAGTCGGGACTGTTATTTATTAAATATTTAACGAATACGATAAAATACATTGGAAAAGTTACAAGAAGTGTCATATTCAATTTGTGTAGCAGATTCCACCAAGCGCCGCCAAGACCTTTTGTAAATGCAATTAAAATTTATTCAACACTGTCTCCTCCTTTTGACTTGACTCATAAGATTTATAAGGCTAAGGCTTTTACGGGAGCGAATGCCATCTGACCGGAGTCGTAGTTCCGAGAGGAAATCCTGCGCTAAATCCTCAACCGTCAATCAGCAGGTGCTTGCCGCTGAGGTTGGCTTGGCTGCAAAGGTCATGGAGGCGTACCTCTTACACCGATATCGATCAACTGAGTTAACTCAAATAAAATGCAAAACGTCCACCATATCTTAATTTACATCTATTTGGTTAATAAAATATAAATAGCAAAGTAGCGGGCATGTAAATAATTAATAAAAAGTTACCTATTTTGACCAAAACCTACATAATTTGCACACTTTTAGAGGTCTTTGTAATTTTGTACAAACATTACAAAAGATAAGAGGAATGAAATCGTCTAGGTTTCATTCCATTAATCGAAATAAGGATTGCATAGTATTGCACTGGCTTAGTGCTTCCGGCAGAGTAGAATTTGGAGAAATCCATCTCATCCCATGCGGTCCAAGGCAACTATGGAATAGAGCTGTTTAACTTCAGACAGATATATAATACAACCCAGACTCAGACTCAGATGCATGGCTTGAGGCACCAGTAGTACCGAGAGAGAAAGCGGCAATAGGCTCACCTCCTATTGCGTGGGACGGCATACAATGTTTGGTGAAATGTGGGGATAATAAATCTCTGCTTAACTAAAGGCGTGATTATATGTATGTATTGCAATAGTTTTGCGAGTACGAATTAGTACCTACTTAGTCGCCCTCAGAAGTGGCAACTCATCCTCTATTCTATCGTTAAATAATAAACAACATGAAATATAAGGAAACTCAAAACAATGAAACATGGTAATTATCCTGTTTATTTTGATACTGATGAAATATAAATATTTAAAAAATCTTGCTTTTTTTTTAAAGAATATCAGAACCGAATTTACTAATATTCTTTCTTACCCCTCTGCTACAAGGAATTTAGGATTTGACAAAGAAAAAATTCCTAGTAGCAATTTTCTTACGGAATTCGTTGAGGGAGGTCACTGGCAGTTTAAATTTCGATTTGCGTGGTTTCGGTTCGTTACGTTACGTGACTCCTTAATCACTTAGCTACCGACGTTTCTATATTTAGATTACACAACTATCTTAATATTTATACCTACATCCTACAATATTTAATTATTTTTTTCATTTTATTACTTTTATTTCAATGAAAAGATCGTCCTTTGTTCTTACTAGTTCGACGGTCTATCTTACTTGAATCTAGAAACCAAAAAACAATAAAATAAAATTTATAATACGCTTTTACACTAAAAACTGTATATATTTGTTTACATAATATTGTGTGTACATATACATAACATTCTTCTATATTTGTAGTCTTTTCCGCATAGCGCTATACACATAGATTACATACATCATAATGTGATTTTGTCTTATTTTAGCCATGGACCGTTGGGTTGGTAAGACGGCAGTGGTGACAGGAGCGAGTGCTGGTATCGGTGCCGCTATCTGCGTAGCGCTGGCTAACGAGGGTGTTCGCGTCGTGGGGCTGGCGAGGCGGTCAGCACGGGTCGAGGTAAGTTAATAAACAAATATTCCAGGATCTAGACAACACTATCTAGACCCAACGTGAGCATAGTTCAACTAGGTTGGGTGTAGCATAGCTTCGCCGGCTTGCTTCTGTCCGGCGACAGGCTGCCTTATCCGTGATCCCCAGGCCTGCGCTCGGTGACCCCACCCACCCCCTTGTCTCACTTCAATGTGCCATCCATCAGAGGGATACAAGGAGAGATTCTGAAAAAACCTCGCCAGGGACACTCCCGCCTCAGTTGGAGTCATCTCCCCCACCTTGCCCGGGATGCACCGCATAGAGGTTCTCGACCCAGCATGGGGGGCGATGTAGATAGATAGATAGATAGATAATTCTTTATTGTACACCAACAGATTTACAGTAGGACAAGTAGGTAGCATTTATACAGTTCAATGTACAATGGGCGGCCTTATCGCTGAAGCGATTTCTTCCAGGCAACCTTGGGATGGACAGTAATGTTATGAAAACAAAAGATGTACCTAAATCTTAAATTAATAAACTCTGAAAAATTACTATTAACCATCTATGTTATGCCATTAACACTGATGGCAAAAAGCAATTTTGTACTTTAGTAGGTAGGTAGGTATTTATTAAGATGTACAGTACGTATGTTAAGTAAGACAAATGATGATTTAATGATCATTGTTTCAAATGATGATTGTTTATTGCTACTCCAACCGTTTACGTTTCAGTGAATAGCAATTATTACCGATGTCCATGATGAAAACTGAACTATAATAGGTAGGTACATAATACTTATAAAGAACTGTAAAATATAGACATAGAAAATTGACAAATCCTGCAATTTTTTTTTAAACATTCTACCTATAACATTCAAAAAATATCAGAATGTTTTTATTTTTCAACTCATACATTGTTATTATATCCCTATATTGAGAGAAACCTTTGTGATGAGTTTTTCTCGCTGCTTCCCCTAGGTTTATTTTATTTAATGTATACTCAATATGCAATGCTGAGAAAATAATCTAGCTGCTTCAATAGTAACATTCTATATAACGCTGACTAGACCCATGGTAAGCAAAGCTTAACTAGCTTGTGTTATGGAATCTAAACTGCGGATAACATACTTAGATACTTCTTTACGTAAATGCATACATAGAAACACCCAGACCAATGCAAATATACATATTCATGTATTCAGATATTTGCACCAAGCGGGAATCGAACCCGCGCCCTCTGCTAGCAGTCGAACGTTCCATCGCTACGCCACAGAGGTTTACAAAATTGAATTAAGTTTACAAAATGTTTTAAACTAGCGAACCCAAGCAAAACCATTCGTTGGATGAAAAGAATTTACATCCCGGAGAACAACACATTTGCTTGAATTCAGCCAGTTTTGAATATTTCGTTAACTGGTCAGTGTTATGGCTCATCAATTTCCGCAATAGTTACATCAATATCATCCTGGAATAATTGACAATTTATGCCAACGTGTTAAAATAACATCTCTTCTTTAGGCGTTAGAGTCCAAAGGCGTGATTATAGCGAGGATTTGCGACGTGTCCAACGCAGAGCAGTTGGCTGCCACCTTCGACTGGATCGAGGAGTCCTTCGGCGCAGTTCACATTATGATCAACAACGCCGGCGTTTTTCATTCTGGTGGCTTCTCAGGTCAGTTGTGGTATATGATAAACATAACATAAACTCACGCCTATATCCCCGAAGGGGTAGGCAGAGGTGCCAGCACCCACATTTCGACAATGTAATGAAGTGGTGAGCCTATTGTCATTAACCGGGCACTTATAAACCTGCGATAAATACACACTTAACATCGAAAAGTCATGTGGAAAAGTAAAACCTGGGATCGAACCCGAGAGTTCGTCTCAGCAGTCCATTACACATACCACAAGAGATCATCCCCCTTAGTACCATCTCTCCCATTCATCTCTCAAACCCCTTTGACCTTCATCATCATCATCACAACGATTGTCTTGGTGGCATCCAATTCTTGTACTTGAGAGCCGGACCCGTTCACCAACTCTAGGATAGAAAAACATAGAAGAATTCCATTATTCTACTTTCCCACTCCTACTTCAGGTGGCATCGTACAACTGAAACCACTGATATTACAAGTGTCCAAATTCCACAGTCAATCAAAAACTCACAGAATCAATTTCGTTTAATCAGTTAATGCACACAAAAAGCACATTATGAGTATTAAATTAAGTAACATAAACTCACGCCTACATCCTCGAAGGGGTAGGCAGAGGTGCTAGCACCCACATTTCGCCAGTTTATGTTTAGGTCCCAATGTAATAGTTTGCGACCCTTTTGCCATTAAAAACCGCGGTAGCCTAGTGGTATGGGTAATGGACTGCTGAGACGATATCTCGGGTTCGGTCCCAGGTTTTACCACGGCACACACCAGTGACTTTTCGATGCTTTTAGAAGTTATGTGTGTATATTTATCGCAGGTTTATAAGTGCCCAGTATTAAATTAAATATGTGTAAAATTTTAAAAGTGACTAACCATGTAGGTATTTAAACTATCATGGTCACTCACTTTAGTATTAAAACTAAAACTATTATTAGATAGCTACTAAAATACACTAAAATAAAATAAACATAAAAATTACACACATAATGCGTCATGAAATTCCAATTAGTTTTAATTTTCAATTGAATTGTATTGATTTGTTTATGTATATATTAAATAAACTTTAATATTATAGTAATCGGAATATTTGCCATGTTGTATTGTACCACATTGTACTCAGTTTCCGATATTTCGGCGCTAAACGCCTCTGTGAACATGGTGATTGCAACAGCGCCGAAATATCGTTAACTCAGTACAATACAGCATCCTAAGTACAATACAGCATCCTAATACCATTCTACCGTTTCAATCATAGATGCAGGCAATGATATGATAAGCGAGGAGGACATGCTCGCGACGGTGGATATCAACGTGAAGGGTCCCATGATATGCGCGCGTCGTGCCCTCATCTCCATGAGGAACCACGGCGTCGACGGGCACATCATCAACATTAACAGGTGCCTATCTACTTTTATTATGTTGTGCTCACGTCAGCAGACGCATATTATCACCCAAATATTACCTTTATATAAATGCTAGCTTTGGTTAATACTGGTTACTGTCCAGGCCCCGAGAGGGACTTGTCCATGAATTTCCTCTTGGCGAAACACAACCACCACTTGCTTGGCTTGCCGTCCTCTGTGGCGAATACCTTATAAAGGCATGTGTTGAGAGAGAAATGATAAGTCGGACTTCTGAATAATAACTGTGTTTTATTACATTGAACACACTGATTTATAGCATACAACATGTAACTAATATATGTACCTATAACTATACACAACACCTTCACCCGATTTTTTTTTTCTGAATAATATCTGTGTTTTATTACATTGAACACACTGATTTATAGCATACAACATGTAACTAATATATGTACCTATAACTATACACTACAACCTATAGTGATAATAAAGTCAAGTTATATTGGCCATCACATATCATGAACACAAATAATCATTTTTATAACATTTTATTATGTATATATGTGGAGTAGAAAGTCGCGTGGTTTCCGGCAGAGTAGAATTTGGACCACCCCATGTCTTCCCATGCGGTGTCGTACAAGGCGACTAAGGGCTGTTTAACATCAAACAATTATATACAGCCCTGACTCAGCCTCAGATGCATGGCATGAGTCTACAATAGTACCCGAAAGATGGCCATAGGCTCACCCCCTATTACGTGGGACCGAATTCAATGATTGGTGAAATGTGGGTGTTAATTGACTTCTGCCTAACCCTCCGGGGATAAAGGCGTGATTATGCGGATATATGTATCACCAAATAAGTTAGTGAAATGTCTCCATCACTCATGGTGTATTGCGTGGAGATTCTAGATTCTAGATCAAACAACCCAAATTACATATATATTCAGCCTTCTGAGTGTTATTGAGTAACTTACTTTTATTGTTGAAAACCCACCTTTGGCCACTATTTTACAATCTAGAAGTGATGATGTGATTAATAATTTACGATTAATTCGTTCGAGACATGATTCCCAGGTTATTACTTTAGGGTTTTCCAAAATTACAGAGTCAGAACACAGACAACCTGGAAAATTGGAACCGCGATTAATGGTCGCTTATGTAAATGTGCGACATTGATTGGGAAATTATGCCTGTAATAGAAATTTTACAATTTTAGCATCGCCGGCCACTACATCCCGATGGATCCCACGTTCAATATATACCCAAGCACGAAGCACGCTGTCACGGGATTTACCGCCAGCCTCCTCAGTGAACTGGCGCACCATAAAAACAAAACTAAAGTGACTGTAAGTTATATAAAACTCGTAACTAAAAATGTATAACATAGTGTATACTACTACCTCATCAGAATTTCGTCTGGGTCCGTATTTTCTAATACTAAAGAATTATTGAGTCGTGAAGTGCGAGGGAGTTGCGAAAGTGATAGTGGGTTCTTATTAAGTACGTCATCTGCGAGCTTTTCATGTCGTTATTCCGGATGTATCCGAGACTTTCAAGTCGGAGTTCATCACTCTCACTCTCTTTTGGTCTGCTCTTAAGAAAGCGACTACCGACTGACTTCCTGATCCCGAGTGATAGACCTGGGTCAAATAGTAAGTGTGCCAGCTTACAGATACTTCACCTGTAAGTTTGACCCGAAGGTCACCATCAGCCAATTGAAGTCCACTGCTGGACATATGACAGTTCCGATCAATTGAGAAAATTCACTTGTGAAGGAAAATTTCATTTTGTAGTTGTCAAACGCTGCACAAATAAATAATATTTACATTGAAAAATGAATCATCTGTTTTTACCTCTTACTTGTTATTAGTAAATAATTTAATTTCGGATTCAATTTTATATAGGATACAAATAGAATGAAACTACAAGGATGGTGTAGTATGACTGACAGACTACATTTTTACGCAAATCCGTCAGACCCAGTACTAATGGGGATTTCCTTTCTTAGGGGTCCTCCTTCTGCCGGGATTCGAGGAATATGCCCCGGAATTACACCTCCGGCAACTTACGACCCTCAGATATCGTGCGTTTTAGTCGGTCCGAGTCCGACATAACCTCTCCCACCGGCTCTGAGTATCCGGAGGGATTTTTCGCACGATTAAAAAAAGTGGCCCTCCTCCTAATGGGTTTGATCTATGATGGTTATAGTCGGTTCGAGTCTGACATAACTGCACTACGGTAATTTAGGAAATTGATGTGTTGAAGAATTTCTTATTTCGATTGAGTATGTAACAGTCGTCATCATCATCATCACAGACCAGACGGCATCCAAAGTTTGTACCTACTCAGGAGCTCGAGGCCCCTCTCCCACTCTTTCTTTTTTATTGTCTTATGTGGAAGCGACTGTCATCTGACCCTGAGACCAGGGAAGCACTCACTAATCAACAGGTTTTTTTTATAACACTTAGGTGGCAGACAAGTGCACGGCCCACCTGATGGAAAGTGGTTACCGTAGCCTATGGACGCGTGCAACATCAGAGAGCCACACTCGCGCTGCCGACCCTTTAAGCACAAAGTTTCTGTGCCGTCAGTGTAGAGGATAAAGCAGGATAAGCCTTTAGTCATCCCACTGACAGCACAAATTCTCCAGTGAGCTCTGGCTACCCTACTCACACAACACGAAGTTATTATAACCACGGTATTCTGTAGAGCGGAGGTACTTCCCAGTCGGACTGCTCAATTGGGTGGAAATACCGCCGTGTCCTACCTCCTACTACTACTAGGTGTACTAGCTAGCCGGTGTAGTTGGCTTGGGCCCCGAAGATCATGATTTTAACAGTTGATAACTATTCACAGAGCCTATCCCCGGGGCTAGTGAAGACTGATATGGCAGGCATAGCTCAGCTGAAAGAGTTGAAGGTGCCAGCGCTTGATCCCCAGGACGTAGCTGATGCAGTACTCTACGTGTTATCCACGCCGCCGCACGTTAATGTTAGTACTTCTATACTAGATACACTATACATTAGGCATCGTAGAACGGGGTGAATACGGATCAAAGAGGGAATAGGATTAAAATTGTCACATACATTTTGCAGCTATTTTCTCTTAAATTACACTATGAATTAATTCTTTTTTTACACCACTTAGGTGGCAGACAAGCACACGGCCCACCTGATGGAAAGTAGTTACCGTGGCCTATGGGCGCGTGCAACAACATGGGAGTCACACTCACAGTTAATTCTATGTATACTCTAAGGTTAATTCCATATAATAATGAACAGAATTATCAAATATCTGATTAGATGATTCAATTTTTAATGTTTGATTTTGTTAAAGAAATTATTTAAAAAATCAACTACACATCTAGTCACCCCGTTTTACTACCTTAACTCCCAATAATACCTACCTATAATCTCATGCTATAAGACGTCACAGTGTGTTAGCGCCCAAAAACTGCATTACAAAATCAAAAAATATTATCTGAGTAGGTACTCAATACCTACTTAGAAAGCACTTTTTTTGCAAGTAGGACTATCTTTTCATTTACTACGGAGTAATTTAATATTCTACGTTAGCCTTTTACAGTCTAATTTGTCAATTTCTTTCCAGATCAACGAGCTGACCATTACTTCTGTGACAGAAAAAAGGGCATAAACTATTACATTTATTAAACTATTATTATCTTACTTTATTATTAGATGTAAAAAAATAATTATTCTGATAAGTGTTATATTTTAGAATTTAATCAAATTCTCTACGATCATCGTGGATATTTATTTATCCACCTTATATCCATATAAAAGCGTCCAAGAAAATTAAACCCATCGTTCACTTGTAACAACATCATTTATTGTTTAGTATTATGTACAGACAGAATCTATATAATAAAATACATGAATGGCACTATTTACACTTTTTTTTTATTTATTCAAATAATTGAGACTTACGTTCATAATTTACTATATCTATCCACGAATGTAGTACAATGGCACAGTATGGCATTAGGTTACCGAATTACAATGTTAATCAATAATTATCAATTAAAATTTATGATCAACCCCCTAGACATTGACGTGTCCTAATAAAAATAAAATGACCGACATATTGCACAATAGAATGATGAATGAATGAATGTTCAATGTTCTTTTATTAATGGCCTCTTCAGCAAAGCGCTGTAATTTTGCCAATGTCAAGTAAATTTTAAATGTTTATAAAATTATTAATGGCGAGACGCCAATGTCAAGTTTTTCAAGAAATTTTACCAGAGCCACGCCAGTAAATTTGTTTCCGTGTGTCCACCCCACACGAGATTCAGGTGGTCGATCAGGACGTGTGGTTGGATTTTGGGGGCAAATATGAATGAATGAAATTGACAATTTATGACATAAGTTGACGACAATCATAAACGTCATAAACGTCAAAATACATGTCAGTTCTATACATTCATCATTCTATTCTCCAATATGCTGGCCAACATATTGCTATTTTTGTAGGGGGCAGCTTCTGAATTGAGAAATTAAAGTCGAATCTTGTCAACACCTACTTAACCACAGTTTCTATCTACACACTGCGCTAAGTATGCGTTGAAAAATAACTTTAATTTCCCAATTAAGAAGTCAGTTTAAAATAAAGCGACTGACGTAAAACTTCGTGTAGGTAGATGTTAAGTGCCGGTGTTATTAGCTGAAGAGGCGAGGCCTATCAAGCTGGTACCGAACTGTACCAGTGCTCGGAATATATCCATCTTCAGCGATATGAACGGCTGCAGGGGTGACGAAGACTCGCCCGATCTTTGCGTCTGTAAAACAACACAACATCAATATATTTTAAAGGGAATATTTTTACCCGCTTCTTAACGTTATAACTTATCATACATTCTTGGAATTATTTACAAAGTACACGTGTTTCCTTCTTCCTATAGTCCCGAGACCTTTAAGCGGGGCGTGAATTGTCTAATGCGGCCGTCAAGCTGAGGGCCACCATTATTACATCGTACATCTAAGCATTTCTATAATGGTAGTCCTTTTCCTTGAGACTTTGCCTTCAGCTTGCCGGAAGGTGACGTCAAATTGAAGTGCCCTATATAAAAAAGGTAGACGAGTAAGACCTAGAAAGAAGTAAATTTGTATGACAATGGTGGCAGGGTTTTGAAGAAAGAGTTCTGCATAACCGACACGAGACGTTCTTATAGATCGATCTTGACTAGTTAAGTACTCAAAATGATCTGAATACCGAGCAAATCAAATTACTTCATTGATTTAAATTGTATTATTGTCCGAGCAAAGGTCATTTTGCATACTTTGTTCGCCAATATAGATCTGATGCTGACTGTGCTCCTAATGACAATAGTTCTATATATCATATTGTACCTGCAAATGTGATAAAAATTTTAAGTAATTTCCAACAAATGAATTAATTATACGTATCATACTTACATAAATGGTAGTAATTACAAGGTAACCTGTAATGGCTCTATTAATAAATCAGTCATTTGTATATGGCGTTTATTTCTACATCTAAAAATACATTATTCACTCAATGAAAGAAGCATTCGCACATTGTGATTTGATATAAAGCAAAATACGTACTTTTTTATACAACTTAGGTGGCAGACAAGCACACAGCCCACCTAATGAAAAGTGGATACCGTGACCTATGCAACACCAGGGGAGTTACACCCGTGCTACCGACCCTATAAGAACAGAACGTTTCTGTGCCGCCAGTGCAGAAGAAACAATCAGGACAAATATTTAGTCTACCTACTGACAGCACAAAAACTCTCCAGTGAGCTCTGGCTACCCTACTCACCGCCGGGAATATAACACGAGGTCATTATAGCCGTGGTATTCTGTAAGGTGAAGGTGTGAAACTTCCCCAGTCGGACTGCTCAATTGGGACGGGAATACCGTCGTGTTCTTCCTCCTTTAAACTTTACTTGTAGATCTCTCTCTTCAATTGCACTATGTTCAGATGTAGTCTGATGGTCGAGAGATTAATTCAATTTCTAATCTTTGGCTTGAGGGCATCGCTGATATACCTAACGAATCACAATCGTCACACAAATATTGTGGTACAATATTAGAAACTGCTACTTAGATACGTTTTCTGCTCCTGATAGTAAAAAGGACGTAGGTATCTAACATTACTAATGAATGAGGAAGAAAATGCGAATCTGTTGCTTTTAAATTGTTTTCGGATTTACCACCGTGAAGAAGCACAGCATAGATTATCACATTTTTCAAGTTTTTTTCTCCGTTTTTACTTTTTGTTAGCTACATCTTTCTTATTATCAAGAGCAGTATTACTCTATATTATAAATTATGTTAAAAACTACAGTCTATCAGCTAGCGCGTGCGGGTGGTGTAGCAATGTTATCGCCAACTGCTTAACGAGCTAAACTTCGACATCTCTCCGAACAGGCCCATCAGCAGGCTGGCGAAGAAACCCGCAGAGTCAGCCATCTTCATGCCTCCATTCTCATCAGAACCACTGTTTGAGTCTGAGTCACCATCAGCCTGTTGTATCACAATAGTAATAAATATATCTAGCACAGCAGTGATACAAAGGAATTGTTAGAATAAAGAAAGAACGAAGACAAAAGACAAAACGAGGTAAATAAAGAAAGAAAGACGGCAAGACGGCAAGAAAGAAAGAAAGAGAGAAAGAACAAAGAAAGAAAGACATCATGTATTCATACATACTTCGATATATTCATACATGTTTGCTTCTAAGTTTACAGAAACTTACCGCGCTTGCCCCTTTTACTAATGACGACAAGAAATTTCCAAAGAAAGCGCCATTATTTTTCTGGAATAAACAACATTCAAAAGTATAGCTATATCTGTAGGAGCTAAATGTAAAAAGAAAACAATTAATTGTACAATGGAACTTACTGCTCCGCCTCCACTAATTGTGTCCAGTGACGTCAGTAGATAACTTGCGATCACTTCTCCAGGCTTGGAGCCTTCATCAGACTTTAAAATATATAATATTTTAGTAAAGCACAAACATGCAATAATTAAAACATACGAACTAAAATAAGAGCTCACTGGAGAATTTGTGCTGTCAGTGGGAAGACTAAAGGTTTGTCCTGCTTTGTCTTCTACACTGACGGCACAGAAACTCTGTACTTACAGGGTTGGCAGCGCGACTGTGACTCCTCTGGGGTTACAAACGTCCATAGGCCACGGTAACCACTTTCCATCAGGTGGGCCGTGTGCTTGTCTGCCACTTAAGTGGTATAAAAAAAAAGCTATATAATTAGTTAAGTATATTTATTTTAAAGTATGTTACTTACTGAAATTAATAATATTCCCTCAAACAAATTAACAAGCAATTTAACTTAGCTAAGTTACATTACTAGTGTTAAGTATGGGTCCTCGTCGGTAGAGTAATGGTCAGAGCCCCGAGACCCCAATTTTACTAATTTTATGTCATAATAAAACCATTATCATATCAAGGCAGGATTCGAACCAAGACCTCGATCGTGATAAAAGGCAATAGGATGGGATTAGAGCGTACTATAAATTACAAGATAGATATTATCGTCAATACATACCAACAAACCCACAAACAGGCCCAATCCTGTTGCTATTAAAGCGTTTATATCGACACCATCACCCTGGAATAAAACACTAGTTAGACTTCAACCTATCTCCATCTTTAACGTGTAAAATTAATTGCTTCTCTACTACTTACGCTCAAGTTTGCTACTATACCACCTACTGCGGCCAATAAAGAGCCCAAATCTGATTCACCATCCTGTAATTATAGTATTTCCGTGTTAGTAGACCATGTTATAATTATTTCTAACAAATATTATTGGCAAAAGGGCTGTTTCTACATATAGGATTTTGAATAAACCTTTGAAATTACTATTTAGTTAACCAATAGAGGATCTATTACTATAAATGAATAACATGATAAAACCATCTAGGAGGTTTAAAGATAATAATATTAAAATATCCAGTGAGTAGGGGTATGAAGGATCGAGATAAATCCTTGATTAGCTGCCAGGAGGCGAGACGGATCCTCAAACAGAATCAAATGGAAAAGCGATTGAATTTATATTTACTTGCTAGTGGAAACGGCTCTAAACGCATATAAAAACTTACACCACTTAGTCCAGAAAGGAGGCCTAAGATTCCACCTCCCTGACCATCCCCATCAGGAGGATCGTCATAATCTGAATCACTGCCATTACTGTCATCATTGGCGTTCGACGCCTTCGAACCAGAGTCTTGTTTAGGCGTGGAGTCACCACTAACACCATTTGACTCTTCCACACTTTCTTCCGCAGCATTGTCTTCTTCAGCCTCACTCTCAGAAGAATTACTATCATTATCATCCTCCTCAGTTTCTTGTCTTTCGAAGAATGGAGGCTTCAGCTGTGATGCATAGTCAATTTCTATCTCGTTATCTTTGATATCTTGTCTTTTCTGAATTTTTTGTGATTGGTACTGTTTTATGATATCTCGTATCATTTTTGTAACGAATTCATTGTTCTTTTTTACCTGTAATGTTAGAAACTCAACAACATCGTACTTGAAGTTTGGTTCTGGACATCTACATTCATTTACATACAGTTACATGTATTGTTTCAAATGTTATCTAAGTACAAAAACAATAATGAAAAATCTTACCTTGACTAAGAAGTGCTGCAGTGCTTAAAGATGTGCATACTGTGCAATAAAGTCACTTGGTGTTATTCCACAAGCAAAAAAAGTAAAAAGTTTTTGGCATTGCTTATGTGCATTGAGTCAGCCGACAAACCGGTGCGAAAAATACAAGCGTTCTTTAATAAAACTTTAAGAATTTCCTAGAATGCCGCGAAAGTTGTAAATATCAGATATAATTGTTTTAAAAAATATAAAAGTGTGTTTTGTATGTAACACAAAATATAAAACAGTTTAAATATATCTACGCTTTAAGTTCATACAATTATAACCTTTAATATTACCGGCTGTAGGTAGAGTACATAATAACAATATTATTTGTACTTTTATAGGACCTTAAGCATTACAATTTACAATAGGAAGATACATAATTAATATAAGTCGTCATAACTAACTATCGCGACTAAGTACTATCTTTAGTGAAAAGCTTAATTAAACATTTGAAGCTGCAGAATAATTAGAGTAGAATTGCGCTCTAAGTTCAGAGGTTTGGCCTTTTTTATTTTTTTATACCACTTAGTTGGCAGACAAGCACACGGCCCACCTGATGGGAAGCGGTTACCGTGGACTATGGACGTATGCAACACTAGGGGTGTCACACTCGCGCTGCCGACCATGAAGAAAGCTTCTGATGCCCCTCTTGAAGAACCCCATATTGCTTGCTTTTTAGGTTGAGTGCCTTTGGTCAATTCTTTACAGTGTTTTGGTAATCGGTTACCATACATTGATATAACATTGTACATACATATATGCAATATAACGAAACTATATAAGCATTGTGATCCATGATTCTTACATGGTTTAGGTCCGTTTAGGATTCTTATAATAGTTAAAGCAGTTGAAGAGTGTTTAGTTGAAAAGAACCAACCAGCATTGCAGATAGAAGGAAACACGTGTGTGGATAAAAAAAACCTTTATAAGTGCAACAAAGTGAGGAGGTACCTAGAAGTTGAAATCATTAACATCTTATCTATCTATGGATGGTTATTGCATGCTAACGATTTCGATGGTTAGTCTTGATTCTCGCCGAAAATATTTGATTTAACGTGAAAAAGAGCTATTTTAGAACCTTCGGGAGGACTCAAGAGCGGAGGGAATCTAGACTACCCAATTGCGATTACCTACGGACATATTATGTTATTGATTGAATTATTGATCACAGATCAATTAACTCTTTCAACAACTTGTGGAAAGTCGATCGTTTGACACTGATCTGTAATTTGTAATTTGAAGTTCTCCCATGAAACATACATTCGAAATTGTGAGTTAAAATTCCGGGCAAATAGTAATTGCAACGCATTTACTCGAGTCGTGGAAGGAACTTCGTAGAAATGTCGAAGGAAAAGGAATTAAAGGGATGGAAATCGTCTTTTTCTCTGTCGTCTGTTTTCTTTCAGTAGGATACATATTCAGTAGGATAAACAAAAACTTCTAGGAATGTAAATGCTACGTTCGTCTATCTGTCGTATTCTCTCTTTCGATTCTACTAAAGCAAAAGCATTGTTATGACAGACACTGCATAAAATGGCATTAAATTTTAGACTTGATTCCAAGTTCAAAATTAAATGAAAAGAATTTCATTCACTCTGCATAAAAACCTTTTTATTTTGAACTCTAACAACATTGCTGTATAGTCTAAAATTAAATGGATTTTCTATTCTTATTGAATGGCTTCTGTGTTACCACAACTTGCCAATGTCAGGGTGTTGTGAAAAATTATTTGGTGAAGAGATTCTTCTGCTATATGAAATTGTACGGTCAAAAGAAAAAGAAATACGTTAATATTGATTCTCAAGCAGAGTTGATGTGACATCTACATCAACAGACACAAATATATAAATATATTATAGGGATAAATGGATTTTTAAGCAGTGTCTGTGGTATAATGGCGGTTTTGCTTTAGCAGGATCGAGGCCCATCTATCGTGTTTTGAATGAGTCCGAAGCTATGGATGTATATTTCATGATAACTATCAACTTATGTATGACTTACGTTATTAGATCCACTTAAGGACGGGATTAGAGCAGAAGCAAGGTTGAGCAGGCTGAATATGCTACTGCCGCCGCTATTGTTTGTGGTTGACGGCTTAAAGTCTTCATCGTCATCATCTAAATCATCCGCGTCATCGCTGGTCGTCGTAGGCTTAGTCTCAACCTCTGAAGGACTTTTTTCTGTGCTTTTCTGTAACATTATATTGTACATTATTATAGACTATTGTAGTATCCAAAACACTGTTTATACTGTTGATCTATGTCACTTGGTCAAACTTGCTACACATATTGAAGAGACAGTTGTACTATTCCAAGATTTTTAAACCGTCATTTGAGAATGCCGAGAGGTAAAACCGATCGGGTTAAAAACTAAAACACTGTAAAAAATGGCTTTACAATATACTTACTACCGTAAACTGAATGTGGAAATTATTTGTAAATTGCATAATGTATGTATGTTGTTAAATAAAGATTATTTTTTTAATATCTAGCACAAAACCAACTAAACAGGATTAGACTGACTGACGATATTAAATTGCTAAATATTTTGCCCAGCTGTACGTAGACACGAGCTACCAGTATACCTACAATACGGAAAGGAAATATTGCAACAGTTAAATATAGACAGTGGCTCAAAAACATGCAATTCAATGCAAACTAGCTAAGTGCCTCGCCACTCTCGGTCAGAAATATTACATTAACATATATCTACATTAGAAGGTTAGGGGCTATGCTAACCTTACTTGCTACGCTCTTGTCAATCAATTGACGAGGTTATGGTGCCGGCTTTTCTTTCGGAATTGGGAGGTCAGACGAGCGATGGTCGCTTGAATCTCTTAGTGTTCAAATCAAGCCAAATAAAAAAAAACCAGGCGAATGCGTGTTAGGCCATGCGCAATGTGGATTTCCATATTTGTTGATCATATTAAAGACTGATATGAGACATTTTTGTTTTTTTTTATACAAAGTAGGCTCCTTTTAAGTTTTAAGTTCAATTTCAAAAACTATGCTCTGCGAGACATCAACTATACTCTATTAATAAACTTGAACTTCAATCTACAAAGGTTATTTTTAACCGACTTCTGAAATGTGTTATTACTAACAATTAAGCCTTCCTTAATAAGCCCCGTTAAGGAAAATTTAAAAGGTAGATGTACTTAAATAGACACTACAGCAAAATAATTAAGTAGGTACCTAGGCATTCTCAAAAGTTTACGTGAATTTACAAATATTGAGATCAAAGTAAATAATAAATAACACCAAATAAATCTGCATAGAATCCGGTAAAATAGTTTTATAGATTTTAATTAAGTATATATTTTTTTACTAAGTTTTCATAAAAACATAACATAACGTAAAATATCCCCGAAGGGGTAGGCAGAGGTGCTAGCACCCACATTTCGCCAGTTTATGTTTAGGTCCCAAAGTAATAGGTGGCGAGCCTATTGCCATTAACCGGGCACTTATAAACCTGCGATAAATACACGCATAACTTCGAAAAGCATCGAAAAGTCATTGGTGGTGTGTGCCATGGTAAAACCTGGGATCTAACTCGAGACCTCGTCTCAGCAGTCCATTACCCATACCACTAGGCTACCGCGGTTTATGAAAAATTGCTTATATTTAAAAAATAATAAATAATAATACTTAAATGAATAAAAAAATAAAAATAATAATTAATGAAATATTTCGTAGTGCCAATATACTTAATTAAAATCTACTTAATTATTTACACTTAATTTTTTTTAATTCTCGCGGACTTTTGACTCTCGGAATAGGATCTAACGGGGTCTTACACTAAATTAATAATTAGATAGGTATACATTATTTCTACTTACAAAATCTGCGATATCATCTATTGCAAAAGGGTCCGTTTTCCCAACTCGGTTGTCACCAGAGTCCCTTCGCTCTCGGAACATCACATTTGTTGGTAAGCAGAAAGCATTCATCAACAGATTAATCGCCAGGAAAAAAGTAAAACAAGCGCGCGCCATTTTTTACGAGTAGACACTGCAAACACCTGAACAAAACTATTTCAATATTACTTGTGTTAATTCAAAATATATATATTTTATTGAACACTAATTATGTGATATAACTCGTTACGGCAGCTAATTAAGGTATTCATTAGATAAATAAGAATTTTTCAATAATTAATTAATATTTAACTAATTGCAATGGAAAATTCTTTTTTCCCTTAATGTGTTGACTCACTCTTTTACAACACAGAATGTCATAGAATATTCTAGACAGGACTTGGATTGTAGACTATTCCGAATTTGTTCAAAAAATATTTTTTCAGAGCAAAATGAAAGATGACGTTTTTAGAAGTGAATTTAATGCTTCGACCAAAGTGTACTGAAAGACAATGTTACATTACATTTTTTATTTCTTCAACCCTTAAAGTTCAAAATTAAATGACAAGAGTTTCATTACACTTTTTCATTCACTCTGCTAAACATTTCAATTTTGGACTTTAAGCTCAATTAAATTTTAAGGAGTTTCCGTGGTATGACAGTGGTTTTGCTTTAGCAGAATCGAGAGTCTAGTCGCGGGTTCAAGTCCCGTCTTGAGCATTCACTTTTACCAATCTAAATCTATTTGCATAGCTTGCAACTTAGCATAATTATTAAATTAAAATTTAATTAAATAAAATTTTATTTGTAAAAAGCTCTATTTGTAATTTTCCTTTCCACTGAATACTTAAGTAGTCATCCAAAATTCCGTAGACCCGGAATAAAACAAAACGTAACGTAAAATACTTTCGCATTCACATTCTCGGGCTGTTCTCAACATCGTGTGAAACGGGAAACATTCATTAAAAGCCTTGGAAACTTTTTTTTTTAAAGAACCGCTGTTATTTTGTATCACTAAACAAACAAGGTATCTCTGTAACTCGGTCGCTTGCAGCATAGGGGGTGACACAAAATCTCTATTCTTCTATTCCTTGAACTTATCACCCTGCCGGGTGTTTTTATTATCAAGCTCAAATTCTAAACCAAATATTTACTTTTCCTATAACGGTTAATGCCTGATACCTCTAGGTCTATGTAAGTACCTACTTTACTACCTCTCCGTTAAAAAACGTGAAATAAAATAGTAAAAAGGGTCATACCTGCGTGACTAGATGTGCTTGACACCGTAAACATATGCTGATTGGTGCGCTACGCGAAGCAACAAATATCTTATAACAAATCTCGGTTCCTGTCGCCTGTACAGCTTGTTGTTTTATTTGCCATTCAAGTCATGTCGAGTAAGACGAAGGTACTACATACGCAATGTACTTAATGTTTCGGTTACAATAATAATATTTATTAATCTTGGCCAAATCTAGGGTATTTTAATGCTAACTGGAGACTAGGTATTTCCTTTGTTCAAAAAAAATCTTTCGAGGTCAGTAAGTAGGTACTTGCTGAATTTTTATGATATCTTTATGATGTGGTACTTACCCACATACGTAATTACGCACCACAAATTAGTGTTTCCCATTAGAAATTAACGACATTAGCTATTACTAGGGGACGATAGAAATAGATTGTAGAAGGTGGCACCTAAATATAATAATATCTCTCTTTCTAATTATCTTTCTGGTTTTATATTTCACAATGTAGCGGAGTCAGCGCTCTTCACTGCACGCTAACCTCCTCCATCTCCGTTCTCTTTTTTTAACGATTTTACACAGCACATTGGTTCACGTGATCTTGCTCTCCTTTAGATCTTGCTCCAGGAATGCATGACTGCAGGACCTGGTTGCTAGTAGACCTACTCTTAGTGGTAGCGTTCTCCTAACATACCCAAGCCATCTTTCTAGGCTCTCCTGCAGTTTTCACACCATATTACGGACTCCCAAGCTTCCTCGCATATTGGAGCCCGAACTGAAGTCGGATTCAGCATGCCCACACCTTATCCACCATTTTGATCTCAGCAACTTATCAGTCCCTACATAATTGTTATGAAATATACAGTTTGAAGAAGTTTGTTACTCAATCACATTCAAACGCCTGAACGGAACTGGCTGATATCTGGAACAGGGATAGATTATACATACGTACCTACTTAGTCTACTAGAATAACACATAAGCCACTCGGCAGCGGGAGCGAAGGAGATTCGCAAACCGCCCTGCCCGCGTACTGAGGCAACTCGAGCGTTCCGGGGATGAGTTAGGGACTCCGCGGTCCCAACGCCCGAGGAAGGCCAGATTTGCGAGGGACCTACTACCTACCCATGGGTTCCACACGGGCGGAGTCACGGGCAATATATAGTTCACAATATTGTCAAAGAAACCTTTGCTCGATATTTAAAGTTTGTAGTCTCGTCGGCCAGTTTGTTTATCATAACATTCATAACGTATTGTTTTTTTATTATATTTTAAAACCCTATCTTTGCAAACAACCTGTAGTGAAAGGCGTGGTAATGCCCGCTGCGAAGGTCTCAGCGAACACCGACATTACCGGTGACAGTTGCGCCACTCGAATTGCCAAACCAATATCCCTCTTTAGTTCATAGTACCTCTTTACATACAACAACAAACATTCGTCGTATTAGTATTTACGCATTACTGCGTAACCACATCCGACGCTTCCTCCATCTTGCATCCGGCGCAATACCATCAATATTTGTACATTGTAGGACAACAAGGGCGTCGTTATGTATAAATGTGTCTTATGTATCGAGGGGATTTCCACACATTAAAAAAAAATGCATACATGATTGAATTGTGTACTTTACTTCTAGGTACCATTGTGTAGAATGTTCATATCGGTACTTGGGTCTCGTTAGCGTTGTGTAGAATGTTCATATTGGTACTTGGGTCTAGGTAGCGTTGTGTAGAATATTCATATTGGTACTTGGGTCTCGTTAGCGTTGTGTAGAATGTCCATATTGGTACTCGGGTCTAGGTACCGTTGTGTAGAATGTTCATATGGTACTTGGGTCTCGTTAGCGTTGTGTAGATGTTCATATTGGTACTTGAGTCTAGTTAGCATTGTGTAGAATGTTCATATTGGTACTTGGGTCTAGGTAGCGTTGTGTAGAATATTCATATTGGTACTTGGGTCTCGTTAGCGTTGTGTAGAATGTCCATATTGGTACTTGGGTCTAGGTAGCGTTGTGTAGAATGTTCATATTGGTACAGTACCAATATGAACATTCTACACAACGCTACCTAGACCCAAGTACCAATGGTACTTGGGTCTAGGTAGCGTTGTTTAGAATGTTCATATTGGAACTTGATTTAATATTTAGTTACTGTGTCTATCACGGAATCTTCTGACGAGATTGTTTAAGTCGATTAATCTCATCTTCACTTAATTTGAATAGATGAATGCTTGTCGTAAGTAACGTCTGACCGCCCAAACAAACCTGGAGGAAATTTGGCACACAGACAAATCATAGTGTGGAATATAGACTGATTTTTTCCCAAGAATAGGTTCATGCGAGTAATATGTAACTTTTATAATATCTGATTAGTATGCGAACAAACCTTTGGTTACAAATAATCCCTTATTACTATAACTGCTTGTCTGCTACTCAAAGGTTTGCTGGGAGAGAACTCATATTGTGTTAAGCTCGCCTTTGTACATATTGCTCTTTTTTGTGTATGATCTCTGTACGGACATGTGGTGCAATAAAGGAGTACAAAGAAGTACATTGAAACAAATCCAAGTGTTTGCATATTTTATTATTATAATATTATTTGTATGTTAATAGAAAAATCTTCGACATGCTGACACTTAACAAGGCTAGAAATATTGAAATGGTCGAGTACACACGCGGCGTATATTCACCGATAATATCGAACCAACTCTGATACACTCATAGGAACATTTGCACCTTAACCTAATGCATTTACACTAGATCTATACTGTCTACGATAAACCCACGGAGGATACACTAAAAGATGTTCGTACTCGCTATGTATGCTTTAAAACCGGATGAGACTGTGCTGAGAGCGATATGACTGGGCCAGTGAGCTAAGACCTATTTTGTAAATACAATCTTCATGGACAAAAAGATTAAGATAGAAAATATTAATCGGTTCGGGCGAGATTAAAACCCGCGATTTTACCCTATCTGCGACTGCTGTGATCACTGAACCTCGCCTGAAGCCAAAAACCATCGCTGCAAGATGGATATAGGAAAATTTGGATGGTTTCAGGCGAAGTTCGTTTGCTGAGTGGTCACAGCAGTAAGTGAAAGATCGCGGATTCGAATCCCGCCAGAACCGGTTCAATTTTTTCTATCTTAATCGATTTGAATGGTTAGCGTAATAAATGCTTTAAAATTTCAGTCAATAACATTGCGGTTAAGAATTAATTTGCCATGTGTTGTTTGTCATAAGAGAGTAGAAACTATTCTATTCCAACTGAATATATCCTTTAGGTACTAATAGTAACCTAAAGGATATATTCAGTTAGGATCAGGAGATAGTTAAAAAGGGATATTTTTCTACGACACAACTGAAATAAAGAGATATGTGAATGATATGACTCAAAGCCCATTTTCAAGCTTAGTGGCCTCTTTTCGGTACACAATTCAATAAAGTTTCTGTTGGAACGACTCATCTTTTCTTCGCTCTGGTGAAAATAACACTTTCCAGAAGCAGAAGTAAGAACTGGTCTAAAAAATTCTATGTCTACTGAGAAAAAAAAGTGTTAGTTTATGCTCCAAATAACTAGTTGCTAGAGCTGTGACCAACATTAATTGATTATACAATAGGTAATGTTAACAGTAAATTAACGCGATTATGGTACAGGTACATACATACATAGAATTGATTAGTTCAAATAAATCTATACTAATATTATAAAGCTGCAGAGTTTGTTTGTATGTTTGAACGCGCTAATCTCTGGAACTACTGGTCCGATTTGAATGATTCTTTCGCTGTTGGGTAGTCCTTTTATCGAGGAAGGTTTTAGGCTATATATCATCACGCTACTACTTAAGGGAGCGGAGCATTGATAATAAATGTTAACAAATCCGGCCATTTTTGAAGACTAAAACATACGGGCTCAAAGGGGCTTCAAAATATACCCTGGGCGAAGCTGGGGTGGGTCAGCTAGTTATCTATATAACTAGATTTTATTGGATTGCAACGATACTAATGGCGAAGATAAATTTCGAAACCTGAAGATCCTAGAAGACATACTTAAAATCGTAAGCCAGTAGAATAATCTTTTTGTTTATGTTCCGTGGGTAATCCTATTACTATTATAGCAAGCAGGTAAAACATGGAATTTCAATGGTAATAAAGAAAAAAATCGACTCCAAATCACTATAATGTGTGGCGATAAGACGAAAATGTTTTAAAACATGATAAACTAAGTGTGAAACGTCTGTACAGTTTTAAATAAGTCCTATAATGACGTAACTTACTAACCAAATATATTGTTAATGTTAAGCTTTTATGGTAGGCACTCGTGTTGTTTATGATGCATGAGAATGAATGAGCTTCCGAAGCGAATACAATCAACATCCTTGCCGCGACCTTTAAAGTCCCACGTACATTTGAATAACTACAACATAATAACTATGCTAGGTAGTCCACACGATGCGTTGCGATGCTTCACTGTGAAGCCGATACCTTCTTATCTTACATTACTCAATTAAAAAGTGACTCGAGTCGCCAACTAATGTTGCCGCGATCTGCAACCATATTCCATTAGTTTTGGTACTTAACGAAAGGTAATCAATATTAATGTAATATGTCCTATTTAATACTCTGTTTATAAATATTTTTCTGCTTAGAAATCAATTTTAAAGACTTAAAACCGAAATTGGACCAATAGTTATCAGTTAGTTAGTCAAGTTTATTTGTTTAATATGTGTTTTTATAACATGTCGCTACAAGATTGTTTACTTTAGTTAAATGCCTAACCAAATAGAGTATATATTTACGCACACATATTTTAATGGCGACTCGCACTCAAGGAAACCGAAATGCGAAACCCGACATGCGCAACTCACGTCGCGCCTGTCAGCAACTTTCAAAAAGTATCGGCAATATCGCGGTTATAGCGGATTATGGTACCAACATTTCGACATTCAATTTGTAAAAGCTGAGAAAATTTCTACCATTCCACTAAGGACTAAATTGGAAATTTCAATTAATATTTTTATATTATGTCTTGACATACATAATTGTAAAATTTTGACGTTCATATGTGCTCTTTATGTGCCTAAACTGAATAAATGAAATTGATTCTTTGATTCTTTAACGAGGTGAAATACTAATAGAACTTGTCAGCGTCGCAATGCATCAATGCGGCAAAAATGCCGTTGCCCATTCCTTATTCGGTAAAAGCAAGTATTCCTAAGTTTTAGAATACTGTCAGGAAGAAGTCGTAGTTATTTTTTGAATCTGGAAAAATTACCATTCTCTTTTATTTTATTCCGTCTGGCAACCCTTACTACACCGTTGTCACTGACCAAGTCATATATGAATAACAGAGGGCAGCACTAATATGGACATAAAAACAATAAAATAAAATAAAAAATAAGTACATTAGTACAATATAAGTACAATATACGAAATTTTCCAATTATATATGCTCATTCGGGGCATAGTCTCATGTCCAAAACCTCACAACCTCACTAACGACACAAGTGAAGCCGCCGGTATGCAATACGCATCGCAAGCATGGGGACGGCCCATTAAACAAAGGCAAATCTGGACATAAATGACATTATTTTCATAATTAGATCCAATTTAAAAAAAAGATAACAACATTTGCAACTATTAACAAAGGTTTATGACAATTTCCAATGAAATGTAGTTTACTGTACACAAGTATTTATCCATAAAATAAACGCACTACCACTATTGGTAAATGCATTACCGGTTTTCATCACCTGTACTATGTATAAATTAATTTTATATACAGGACACAATGGCGCATTCAGTCTTCAAAAGACATAATTACAAGCAGCCACGAATATAAATGGATAAATCGAATATTCAGTATTAAATGTAAAACGAACGTCAGATATAGAAGAATACATGTATTACACACGCTAAGAAAATCGTTACGATACGCTGCAGTTTAAACAGCACCGATTTATCGATGCTTGTACACACACGCATCGATTTTATCACGCCATAAACACTGTACTACAAGTACACTAACATTTTATTATCTTTGCAGTTAAAACGGTACAGTGCGATCGAACCGACTTCTCGTAGGGGTCCATTATATGTTATAGTAGAACAAGTTATTGCACAAATGTCACATGTTTTTATGAGTGGCTTTTCTGTACATCAGCGTAGCAGAATAGCTCGCTCGAGGGAACGCTAGCGCGACACATCCGGTAATAAAACAATACAATACTTGCGGGAGATGCCGCATTAGCGCGATCAGCGTTAAACGATCGCGATTAGCGGAAACGACAATGCATTTGATATAATTTTATTTGAGGTTTTTATTAGAGATTATGCCACGGACAGGGATTAGTAACAGTAATGAGATAGGAAAATAATGTGTAATAAACGAATGCATACAATTTATTTGAATAACCTACGCAAATTACGAGGTATCGCCCTCCAGTCCGCATGCCAGTAGGCCACCATGAAACATTCGCAGTTGTGCTGTGTGTATCGGGCATTCGATGGAACAAAATTATTTCGAAATTGGACCTATTGGTTCGGTACCTTAATGGTACGTTTTCCACACGGCAGATCCAAGGCGGGGGCGATTTAGTCAGACTCAAACCCACTATCATCACTTACGAATGCATTACGGTTGCCCCTGGTTCTCTGCTCGCGGTCGCGCCTGCATTGCCTTTAGCCAAGTTTTACTCTCAAAATATAATTTAGATCAATATAATATAAAACTAAAATAATATTTCCAGAAAACAAAAAGTGTATAATTTTAATAATACTGAAAAAATACTTGATCAACTCGCCGTCGAATATAAAATATATCGATAAATAATATCTTGCCAATTCAAATCCGATCATCACAGTCTTATAAATACAAATGAGTTTCAATGAAAATACGCGCGAAACACAATAGAACAGTATTATTTATAGTTCTGGGAAATAAAACTATTTACAATCATGATCTCTGAATCTCTTATAAAATACGTGTTGCATGATACTATTTAAAATAAAATATTAAAAGTTAATGCTTATACTAATGTAACAATATTAATAAACTTGTTACAATAAATTGCACTTATGTATTATCACTTACATTAATAATGTAGATTTTGTTTAAAAACATTAATTTTATTTAAAAAATAATAATGAGAATCGATTTTTTAATGCTCAAGAATACTCAAGAGGCAATATTGATACTATTTCAATACCGTCTAGGCATTCCCTTAGAACAAATTTATATATGGCAACATTAAACTGTTATAACATTATCGGCGTACATAAACCTGCACCATAACATTTGTTCCAAGGTGAATAGCCTACTTTATAAGTTTTATACGACCGTAGAAAAACAAATATATTGTACCTTTGAACATTTTCAAATAAAGAACCTGTCCAATCTCATATAATCTTACCACACTGACACATAGACACCACCACTAACGTAAATGTGTCAATGTGGTTTGTTAAGAAATTAATAGTAAAAATTTAATATGTTACAGTAAAACTGTACTTGCAATTCAACAAAGCATAAAAATATTTAAGTACAAAGCTCTGTCAACCTATATACTTTTTATTACCAAATCCACAGAATACAAAGAAGCGCTTCATTAGTTAGAGACCTAAGCATACCCCAATTTTTCTGATTGGCAATTTATTAGAATCAAATAGGCAATGTATCAGTCGTTGCCTATTTGTAAATAGAACATAAACATATGACGATAGATTTGATTATTGTCTACTCTTAGTACGTTTAAATGACATTTTCATGTCCACAAAACCGAATCACTAGAATATTGCACTTATTAAGAGGACATACGCCCGAAATATGTATTTAATCTTTGGGTGATCGACAACCCTCCAAAAATATACACGAATGTTACCGGGAATTACCGCTATCATGGTATACGTAGATACACACCCTTGATTTACCTGACGTTTCTACCAGGTTACACCGGCCGTGGTCACATGCCGACTGACTCCAAAAATACTATACATACTTTAATGAATAATTCAAAAATTATGTTGGTGACATTCATAGGCATACATACATATGTAACACCTCTTTTCTCATTGGGGTAGGCAGAACATCTTTCCTGACATCTTATTGTTTTTTGCTTCTTTATATCTATTTTTTTATTATCTATTCATTCGGTAATAAAAAGTACCCAGTGTGAGCGAGCCCTTAAAATTGACTTAACTAGTTGGCCCTAAGTTATATCGAGAATACAGCGTCGTCGGACGCGACGCACAAGTATTTGACACTATAACCAACTTCACCAGTATTTGAACGACGTCCAACACTCATTGGAATAAACTCTGCACTTTCAATTTCGGCAAGTACTGCGGCTGGGGCTGCTTCGTGATTTTTACCTGAAAACATGTTATTTTATTATTTTTTGTTATTAATGAAAATAAAAACAATTTCCCTCTTTAATTTTAACTTCCCTGTATAAAATGGACAAATGATTGAGATGATATAACGATACGATAAGGACGACATTTATAATTATTTTTAGTTTTCTTAAATGTTTTACTTACTTCATGATGAAAGTCGGCATTTTCTTTAATTTCCAAAGGATCCTTCAACATCTGAAAATAAAAGGATATTTTTAACAATTGGAGTTATCGTTGTTATAATCATTAACGTACACAAGTTAAGGTGATGGAAAAAAATGGGTTCATTGATTTTTCAACCGCAATTCATTTAAATTTTTGGATGTTATGTTGGGAATTAAGTTATGATGAAGACACTAAAACGCCAACAATATGCTTACTGCAGATGTCAGGGTAGGCCCAACAAGCAGTGCAGTTACCAAAGCCGCCTCCTCTCTGCATGTGCCTCGGGGTACAAATCGTACAAAGCGTGACATAGGCGCTCCGTGTCTACGTACCTTGGGCGGGTGCTGCGAGTGCGTCATGACGCGCAGCTGGTGCTCTATGTGTACGAATCTTGGGCAGGCGACCGCGCTTGGGCGGGTGCTGCGTTTGCGTCATGACGCGCAGCTGGTGCTGGCGCAGCAGGTGCTCTGTGTGTACGTACCGTGGGCGGGTGCTGCGAGTGCGTCATGACGCGCAGCTGGTGCTGGCGCAGCAGGTGCTCCGTGTGTACGTACTTTGGGCGGGCGACCGCGCTTGGGCGGGTGCTGCGAGTGCGTCATGACGCGCAGCTGGTGCTGGCGTAGCAGGTGCTCCGTGTGTACGTACCTTGATCGGGCGGCCGCGCTTGGGCGGGTGCTGCGAGTGCGTCATGACGCGCAGCTGGTGCTGTCGCAGCAGGTGCACCGTGTGTACGTACCTTGGGCGGGCGACCGCGCTTGGGCGGGTGCTGCGAGTGCGTCATGACGCGCAGCTGGTGCTGTCGCAGCAGGTGCACCGTGTGTACGTACCTTGGGCGGGCGACCGCGCTTGGGCGGGTGCTGCGAGTGCGTCATGACGCGCAGCTGGTGCTGTCGCAGCAGGTGCACCGTGTGTACGTACCTTGGGCGGGCGACCGCGCTTGGGCGGGTGCTGCGAGTGCGTCATGACGCGCAGCTGGTGCTGGCGCAGCAGGTGCTCCGTATGCTCGCGGGCCGAGCCCAGGCGCGCGCCACACGACGAGAACACGCAAGTATATGCGCCTGCTTCCGAACCACCTTTACACAGAATTAATGACCATTAAAAAGACTTAATATTAAATATTAATAAATATTGATACCTTTAATTTAAAAACTGTTTTCATTTCATTGGCAAAATATAGTTTAGATAAAAATAGATACGGTATGGGATACGCACTGTTCTCGTCGTGCGCGTCGTGCTTGTCGTGCGGCGAGGCGGGCCGGTGCGCCTGCGCGGCGTGGCGCTGCGCCGTGCGCTCGGACGGGAACGTGGCGGGGCACTCCGCGCACGACACGCGCCACGCCGCCACGCGCCCCGCCGCGCCCGCGCCCGCGCCCGCCCCCGCCGCGTGCGCCTCGCGCCTGCCCGACGTAATGTCATGTTTACACATTTTCTGTCTTTATAATAAATCAATCTTACATATATCGATGAATCTCGAAACTGAAAGTAATATCGGGTGTTTTGGGGCCTCGCCGAGACCTTCGATGCGACAATCAGGCAGACAATCTTGCTAACTGGTGCGAATGTACTTGCCGATTGACAAAACAAGGCTCGGACGCAGACTTTCCTCTCGGTGTTGAGAGATCAGAAGGCAGTCACCCGTTTCAGACAAATATGGATGGATCTCAAAAGGCAAGTCTCAAGGCAAAAGTCTCGGATGCAACCGATGATGAATGTTACGATGATGACAAAGATCTTGTTACCTAACTATTATGTTACCTGTGTTTATACATATGGTTCCTTTGTTGAAACTGCTCGCCGCAAACTGTGCAATCGTACGTAGACTCAACGGGACGCCCATTTAAGTGTCGCTTGCGATGCTGGTTTAGATTTGTTACCTATCAACAATCAATTCATTATAAAAACCATTTTTCTGTAGTCAAAATTGCACTACTGTAGACAGACAACCGAGCAAACGCAGAGAGGAGGAGGCCTCAATGGCTATGCACTGTGACTCATAGGCCTACCATGAGTCTGAGATCAATGCACTGATCTTAGTGTACACTTTTGGTATTCATCCGGAGCGAAAATCTCTCATCCTCATTGTCTACAAATATACTGTACTTGATGCTAGATAGCTATACTTTCTATCAAAGTACGCTCCAGTTGAATTTAGCGACATCTGGAGTGAGATAATCATAATGCTTGGTGACATAAGAGACAGAATGACGTGAGTTGTCTTGCTTTCGACCGCTAGATTAAAAATATAGAAGTGGGGGAGAATCTAAACCTCTTAAAATCGATTACGATAGAGAAAATTATGAATCGGTTCAGGTGGGATTCTAACCCGCGATCTTTCTCTTACAGGGGGAAAAATCTAATAACTGGTCAGCTGTAGTTTAAGTGACTACCCTAGGTTGTAATCAATCAAATCAATCAGCCCACTGAAGTCCACTGCTGGACATAGGCCTCTCCCAATGTGCGCCATTTTCTCCGATCCTTCCATTTCCTCCATGCCTTCCGCATCCAGTCTGTCCCAGCCACCTTTTTCATTTTTTCCTAGGTTGTAAGATGTCGGAAAATTACAGGTTTTAACTCTATACTTTTATATTTCTTGTAAAATCAAAATTAAACAGTGTGGTATAAATACCTGCGCATATGCCTTGCTGCATCCAGGTTCTGGACAAACAAACGGCCGCTCTCCAGTGTGTAATCGAACATGATTATTTAGATTTGTAACCTGCAACATTATACAAACTCTCGTCAGTTAAATAAATAATAATTATTATTTATTTAATTGACAACAATAGAAACAAGTGTGACATATGTGTTATATCTCTGCCTATGCTGTATATCATATATAAGCACAATTAAATAACAACTGTATTTTAAAAGTAGAGCTTAAATGCTAACTAAGAGTACAATCAAATTGCAATAAGTCATATCCCAAAAGGATATTGTAAGGTGTGTAAGTCACATGCTATGAAATGTCTAAATAATAATAAAAATAATAATTCCGTACTGGACTCATCCTCAGTTTGTTTAGATAGTCCATCAGGGTGAGACTATCTAGAGAAATCACGTCCTGCATTATATTGTGTGAATTAATTGTGTGAACGTCGTCGTGATCACATACCTGTGTGAAGGCTTTGCCGCATTCCGAACACTTGAACGGTCGTTCGTTGGTGTGGATACGAAGATGCGCTCTCAAGTTATTGGATTGAGAGAAGGCTGTAACAAAAATATTATTTTTTGATTTTCATTTCATTTAATACTCTTATGGGTCTCGCGGCGAGCATATACAAGATAGCGTATATAAAACTACAGAATTGCTTAAGATAGGAAATTATCAGTTTAGGCGGGATTTTAAATTGTTGCTTTGAATGGTTAGCATAATGCTTTAAAATTTCGTAGCCTATGACCGCTGCTCCGCCGGCGTGGATGGCGTGATTTTTGATCATATCTATGGTTGTATTCAACCAATTACGATAAAACAAACGTAAGATTTTAAGTCTCACCAAATCTTTTTAACAAAAAATCGCATAAAAATCAGTTCGTTAGTTTTTGCGTCTATCGAGAACAAACAGGGAATGAAAAGAAATGTTGTATTCAGTATCATTAATATAAAATAAGTATTTTTTAAACAGCTCCAATGTTTAGACACAACCACTTTACAATTATATAACAGTACCAAATAGATGAAAATTAACTTATACAAAATGGAATTTCATTAAAAAAAAAGGAAATTAACTAACCTTTATTGCAATAGGTGCATACAAAGCGCCTCTCTGCTCGATGGTTGCGCAAGTGGTTCTGCAATTGTATATTTTTTTGAAAAGACTTGTGACAGATCCCACAATACAATGAAGAATCTCCCTCCTGCAATCCAAATAATTTCAGATACTCTTCCATATTTCCACTCTGGTGAGCAGAAATATGAAATCAATTTTGATAACTAATTATTTTGAAGTTCTGTAAGGCGATAACCGCAGTCGCCTAGTGGTACGGGTAATGGACTGCTGAGACGAGGACGGGTTTGATCCCAGGTTTTACCATGGCACACACCAATGACTTTTCAATGCTTTTCGAATTGTGTGTATTTATCGCAGGTTTATAAGTGCCAGGTTAATGTCAATAGGCTCTCCACCTATTACATTGGGCCATAAACATAAACTGGCGAAATGTGGGTGCTAGTACTGCCTACCCCTTCGGAGATATAGGCGTGAGTTTATGTTATGTAAAGCGAGACTGCCATCTTTGTATTTTGCGGTTTCTTTGCAAAATACAAATATAATGTATATTTTCAAGTAAATGTTTTTAGATCTTCCAAATGTGTATTCATAGAAATCAAGCTATACCTGCTGTAATCAAATAGTTGGAGTTTATAGTACATGTTTAGTCATAGTTAGTACAATCTTCCAAATAATAATAATAATAATTGGCAATAATATGACTGAATAGTTTATGAATCTTACCTCTTCACTATTGGTGCTGGAAGCGCGTGGTTGATCACTGCCATTTTCTCCTATCGTCACTTCAGGCACAAGCGGCTGACATTTGAAGCATGCATACATGCCATCTTTTCCCGTCTCAAACAGCTGCTGTAAAAAATATTTTTTCTTGTTAACTTTGAAGTTTACCACAATACCCTAATAAACTTGTTATGGCTATTGTAAGATTGTAACATACAAGAAATATGCCATTATATGTAATTATGTAAAACATTATAGGTTAATACTAGTATTCAAAATCCATTAAGATAGGAAAAAATTAAACGGTCCAAGACGGATGATATATGTATAGAAGAATTTGGATGGTTCCAGGCTAAGGTTCAGTGGCTTAGTGGTCAGAGCGTTCCCCCTATAAGGGAAAGGTCGCAGGTTCGAATCCCGCCTTCACCATTTCAATTTTTTCTAATATAATCGATTTTGAATAGTTAGCATACTAAATGCTTAAAATTTCATTCCATAATACTAGTATTATTTTAATATTTTGTTTAAAGATGACAAATATAAATATAACACTAGGTAAATATTTATTTCATTTATTATTTTAACTTTTATGCCAAATTGTCTATTGGCTTGTCTCCCAACTAAGTGGTATAAAAAAAAACTAAAAAATTATGGGTATAATTATTTTTGTACACAATGATGATATGAAACTCATACACCTGACTCATACTTCAGCATTTCTCAATCTGCAAGTAGGCTTTTGATAGAATATGGTATAGGATTATACCATACACAGCTGATATAAACGAGATAACATAATTCCACTTGGTATTGCTTATATGGATCTTACAGTGAAAGCTTCGTTATTAGCAGGCTAGTCTAGCCTATTCTAGAGGAAGAAAGATATGAATAATATGAATGTAAGTGTATCCTTGTTACAATATATATGCAGCTGCTTCCAAATGTTTGCTATGTCATCTGCAGGATATTTTTCCAATTAGACATGGTATTGGCTTTAACCACAATATAACTAATTGAATAATTATGCACATCAACTTTCAAGTTGCAGCAATATATCAATAAATGTTCAAAGCAACTACATTTTAATTTCAATCATCATTTACAATTCAAATTCTTAGATGAACTCCGAACTCCAAAGTGAGAGTCAAATTAAATTGTGAGTTATGTGTATATAATAATTATTTACAATTTAAAATTCAAACAAAATAAATTCCTGAAGTGTTAGTCTCCATACATTTAGATAATTTTATCTTCTTCAAAGATATATTAATCACTTTCACCAATTCATATATAAACAAGTAAGCATATGATTGATGTAAGACTTATTAGAACATTTAGATGACTTTAGTAATAGCTTAAAAGTGAAATAAATAAAAGTACTGTATTAAATATCCAATAGAGGGAAAGGTAGTGAAATTACATTATAACGTTATGTTTACATAAACATCCTACCTAAAGTGTTTATCGCGCATAGTACATACATTACCTGTAATAAAATAAAAAATAATACCTGTTTTATGTGAGGACCAATGAAAATAAATAGATATTGGTTGCATATCTCCTATAGCATAATATGCCAAGGTTCACTATTCAAGTACAGAAAAAAGAGCTTGTTGTTTTTTACTGCGCTGAGCCAGACGTAAAAAAACAGGCGGTCCGATAAAAGAAGAAAAAAAAATACGCGGGCAGGTTTCGAATGTCAAGTTTTTTTATCATTTTCTGCGTCGCCTTCCACGGAATTTCAGCGAAATCAATATCAGAATGTGAGCCACAGGCAAACTAAGGAAGCCCCAATGCCTAGGGGCGTTATTTTTGTAACAATCTCGTAAAGAAAACAAAAAAATATTGATGAAATGTTTCTAGACAGTACATAATTTAGGTAAAATTGTACTTACAACAGCAGGTTTAAGACAGATCCCGCACTTGTCCATAGCGGACACACGCAATATAATCAAAATAAAACAATTAACATAGAAAAATCTTTAAAAATTTAACAAAATTGCTCTCACTCCGAAAAATCACAGGGCGGGGCATGAGCGGGGAGTGCGGGCGGGGATGGCGGAGATTGGAGAAGACATAAAGTCATAGACTATTACTTAAGGGTTAGCTTTTACTGCTTAGTAAGTAATAAAAGGGTGTCAGTTTCAATAATAATAATTTAACTATAAAGTAGTTTTTGTTTATTCGTATTATATTTTATAATTACTAATCGTGTCCATCAATAATGCAATATGTGGAAAGATATTTCTAATAGTTCATTCAACTCAACGCACACGAATTCCTCTTAACAAAAGCCAAAAGCCCATCGTCTATGGTATAATAGTAAACCCAATGTAAACACCAAAGACTTGTACTCGCACCTCTAGGTGGTAATCACAAATATTTTGACAACTTTGAAGTTTCTGCATTCATAATCATATTTCATTCAATATTTTTTTTATTTTCTTTCATTCAATTAACCCATTCCAATACATTGACGTTGACGTATTACTTTACGTATAATATTATTGTGTTTAACTTGCATTGCGTATTTATATTTATATTCGTTGCTATTAATTATGCTGCTTGTTATGTCCCTTTTAATGTTGTAATTGTTGACGTTGTACTTAGTCGTTTTTAATGTGATAGGTTACCTACCGTTGTATAATTGAAACTGGTTAAGAGATGGCTGAGAAAATAGTCACAATTGGCGGCAGCAACCAGCCTATAGTTAAAATAGGGCATTACACCCTGGGAGTTACTCTGGGTGTGGGTACCTTTGGTAAAGTGAAAATCGGTGAACATGTACTGACGAAGCACAAAGTAGCTGTAAAGATACTCAACAGGCAGAAGATCAAGAGTCTGGATGTGGTGGGAAAAATTCGACGTGAGATACAGAATCTCAAATTGTTCAGGCACCCGCATATCATCAAACTATACCAGGTAAAGTTACCCATGTACTACTTACTATATTTTGACCTTGTAAAAGTCACACATGGTGACTCATTTAAACTTTGTTTACCTATGAAAAAATTAACATGAAAGATTTGTTTCTAAGGTTCATTTTGTAGCAATCTTTGCCATATCTTATTCAAGGTACAGAGCAAATGAAATCTCATATGATTAAATTTCTATAATTGCTATGCCACAGTTGGACAAAATAGAAGATAATAAATTTTAACCACATTTTTAGTACTTTGTAAGAATGTAAACTGTGAATAAAATACAAATGTAATCCATAGTTAGACTGGTCAATGAGATAGAATGTGACTAGGATTGATGCTTAGATGAAGAAGTAGAATATTAACATTTCTCCAATTTTAAAAAAGAGGAGGTTCTCTATTTGACTGGTACTTTCAAAAGAAATAATTTTTCAAATAACTCAAAGAATGCATCAATTATTCCAGGTAATCTCAACTCAAACAGACATATTTATGATAATGGAATATGTTTCTGGAGGAGAATTATTTGACTACATTGTAAAACGTGGCAAACTACAAGAGCATGAAGCGAGAAGGTTCTTCCAACAAATCATTTCAGGGGTAGATTACTGCCATCGGCACATGATTGTGCATCGTGATCTGAAGCCAGAGAACTTGTTACTTGATCACAACATGCATGTAAAGATAGCAGATTTTGGACTTTCAAACATGATGATGGACGGAGAATTCTTAAGAACTTCTTGTGGGTCACCTAATTATGCTGCACCTGAGGTGAATACCTACTTAATTTACTAGCTAATTAAATTTTAAAAAAAAAAATTAAATATAAAATAAAATTAAAAAGAAATGTCAGGTCGGGGCCGCGTTTCCAACCGGTGGTCCATTTACTGAACTGATTTTCATGTTCCTTTTTTGTTGACGTTTTATAAGTGCTGATATGATGGTCTATACAGAATAAATGATTTTTGACTTTGACTTTGAATAACACTCAGCTTATTTGGGTATCAAAGCAACTTTTCATGTCTAATGTTTGTTTTAAGGTCATATCTGGAAAACTGTATGCTGGCCCTGAAGTAGATGTATGGTCATGTGGAGTGATACTGTATGCCCTGCTCTGCGGTACACTACCATTTGACGATGAACATGTTCCTACATTGTTTAGAAAAATTAAATCGGGAATATTTCCGATACCTGAATATTTGAATAAGAATGTAGTTAGTCTGTTATGTATGACATTACAAGTGGACCCAATGAAACGGGCCACTATTGAAGATGTAAAGAAACATGAATGGTTCCAGAAAGACCTGCCTGGATATCTATTCCCATCCCCTGTCGAGCAGGTAATTGGAGTAGGTTTGCCTTTTTTATTTTTTTATTATTATTTTTGTTTATTTATTCATTGAAAGATTTTTGTCTAACAATAATAATTTCACCAGGACAGTAGCGTGATAGATACGGAAGCAATCTCGGAAGTATGTGACAAGTTTGGTGTGAAGGAACATGAGGTCCACAACGCGTTGCTGAGCGGCGACCCACATGACCAGCTGGCGATCGCCTACCATCTCATCATTGACAATAAAAGAATAGCGGATGAGGCTGCTAAAGCTGAAATTAAGGACTTCTATGTGGCCAGTACGTACGAAAACTACGAAATAATACAAAAAAGTAGAAATCTAATAAGACACTTCAAAGAAAATGAGTATTAGAATTCAATCATGAAATATTTACATTTTTGATAATTCGTGGCAAACTAGGAGTTAACTATATCGTAAGAGGTAGGACACGACGGTATTCCCGTTCTAATTGAGCAGTCCGACTGGGGAAGTACCTCCGCCCTACAAAGTACCGCGGCCATAATAACCTCGTGTTGTTACCGGTGATAAGTATGGAAGCCAGCGTTCTTGTTTTGTCTTCGGCACTGACGGCACAGAAGCCCTTTTCTTACAAGGTCGGCAGCACGTACGTGACGCTCCTGGTGTTGCACACGTCCATGTGCTTATCTGCCACCTACGTGGTATAAAAAAATTAAATATAAAACAAAATCTATTCCACCTAATAGGTACTAAAGTTACACTCTCTTAAAAATGCATTCTGTGTATTAAGATTTTGTAATTCGTGAAAAACTGTCACTAACTTATAAACACAATATGACGTCGCGTCATGCTACGACTTGACATCGGTTCACGAAACGGCGTCGTATCGTGGCAATCTACGAAATGCAATGTAAAATAACTTTTAACGTAGCTTGTCGTAGATTGCCACTTCGCACCGTGTAACAACACAAGACAACGTTCTTTCTTTCTTTCTTTTTGTTTTTAATATACCTTGTTTCTAGTTTATTTGCTAACGACACCAAATCTTTTGCTTTATTACATTACCTACTGTCCATCCCAAGGTTGCCTGGAAGAAATCGCTTCCAACGATAAGGCTGCCTGGAAGAAATCGCTTCCAACAACTGTATGCATGCTACCTACAAGTTTTACTGTAATCTATTGGTGTACATTAAATAATTATCTATCTATCAACATACTCCCAAAAAAGAACTGCACTAAACGTATTCTCCGATCCGTTCGCTTACCGCCTATGAATATCGACCATACGACATGGCACATTGCGATGTCCCGATGTCATCGTTAACATATCCACTGCATGTAATATCGATATCAACATTAACCCTTGAGATAATATGATTGTTCATGTGAGATTGCCCTCGGTGGGTCCGCAGCGAACTCGCCGCCCGCGTCGGTCCCGCCCGAGCCCGCCCGGCCGCACCCCGAGCGCATCGCGCCGCACCCGCACCCGCACGGCGCGCAGGACAAGGCGAGAGGCACGCCCGTTAAGAGGTAACACCACAGCTTACGGCCTCGAGCACAGCGCTGCCACATGCTCTCATAAAGATTGTCATTGGTCATTTCATTGTCATTGATAGACCAATGACATTATAGAATTTCAGCTGTACACTTCCTTCTGACATAGGTTAAATATACCTCAGTTACGATTGAGGACAACATATTGAATTATCCTTGAGAATAAGGACTGGTAAATAAACACCTCAACAAAGTCTAGGGAACAAGATGACCCCAATTATTTTTTTTCGTGTAAATCTTGTTTTGCAAATAACTGGCAGCAAATAAATAAAAATAGAATAAAGTAGATTACAGAGTTGTTCGAAATTTAAAAATAAATTTAAAGAAGTAATGATTTTCGAATATGGAGGGAAAACTTTTAAAAGTGTTTGATTGTGCAGTTTCTCTGAGGCAAAATAAAAATTATTTTTTTGATTGTAAATAACGTTTATTATCAATAATACGTCTTTTACGTATGGTTTGTGCATTTTTGTGAGTGTAGTCATCATGTCACGTCGTCATTTAAGTCGCGAAGAGATGTTAAGGGCTGTTGGTATGCTGCAAGCTGGACGAACTCAACGCGACGTAGCGGATGCTGTCAACACCCAACCAAGCGTAATTTGCAGATTATGGGCACGCTACAGGTCTACAGGGGATGTTGCCGAACGTCACAGGGGACGAAATAGGGTTACTACCCCGCGACAAGATCGTTTCTTGCAAAATTCCGCAAGGCGGCAACCCACGATTACTGCTCGTCAGTTGGTCGCAGGCCTCCAGTCTCAGCATCAAGTGGTTATTAGCGATCAAACTGTCAGAACAAGACTACACGAAGCCAATCTTTATGCTCGCAGACCGCTTAGGGTTCCAGCTCTTCGACGTGGAAATCGAGGTCGTCGCTTATTGTGGGCTAACGCACATTTACAGTGGACCGACCATCAATGGGCACGGGTTCTGCTTTCCGACGAATCTTGCTTCGGTTTTCATCCTGATTCGAGAAGAGTGCGTATATGGCGAGTTCCTGGACGTCGGAGTCGTCTCCAGAATCCGCAAGAAGTTCATCCTTACCAAGGTGGAACAATCATGGTATGGGCTGGAATTCGCCTTGGTGGAAGGACCGACCTCGTTTGGATACGGGGCAATTTGAATGCAAACCAATACATTCAGGAGGTTATACACCCCATGGTAATCCCTCATCGACAGCAGTTCGGTCAAGATTTTATGTTCATGCAAGATATTGCACGGTCACACACCGCGAGGGTAGTGGTCAATGCGTTAAGCGAGCACAATATGACGACGTTGGAATGGCCTGCTCAGTCTGCCGACCTCAATCCCATAGAGCATGCCTGGGATTTGCTTGGGAGAAGAGCTTTCAGTGATTCTTTGGAAAATCTGAACACTGAAGAACAACTTTTTTTACACCTTCGCAGTGTATGGAGCCATATTCCACAGACGATGATTGCCAATCTCATACTAAGTATGCCACGCCGTTGTCGAGCTGTTGCTAATGCTTTAGGAGGTCCTACAGATTATTAAAAACGTTTAAAGTACGGTTAATTACTGTATTTCTTACTACCTCGTTATTTTTGTGCCTAATCATAGAAGGTTGTAAAACTCAATATTGGCACTATTCAATTCTTCCTTAAAAAAAAAAAAATTGGTATGAAAATGTTTTTATTAAAATTAAAATTAAAAACGGTATAAAAATACCCTTCTATTGATATAAAACACTCACTATTACAAGAAAGGGTTTTTAAATAAAAACTAGAAATGTCCTTGTTCCCTAGACTTTGTTGATGTGTGTATTTTATGTTGCTCTTCCGCGGCCGACTGCAAGCGGTATTGCCGCCAACCCCTGCGGCCAAAGGATGAGTGCAATATTGCCTGTGGTAGCGTGCAGATATATGGGCTATATTCCCAACACAGCGGCGTTTCTGCTGCTGCAGTCGCCGCTCTTGTGGCAAAGAACTCAATCCTTCCTGTACCTTTACTGTTAATACACACATCAGCAAAGTCTAGGGAACAAGGACATTTCTAGTTTTTATTTAAAAACCCTTTCTTGTAATAGTGAGTGTTTTATATCAATAGAAGGGTATTTTTATACCGTTTTTAATTTTAATAAAAACATTCTCAAATCAATTTTTTTTTTTTTTAAGAAAGAATTGATTAGTGCCAATATTGAGTATTACAACCTTCTATGATTAGGCACAAAAATAACGAGGTAGTAAGAAATACAGTAATTAACCGTACTTTAAACGTTTTTAATAATCTGTAGGACCTCCTAAAGCATTAGCAACAGCTCGACAACAGCGTGGCATACTTAGTATGAGATTGTCAATCATCGTCTGTGGAATATGGCTCCATAAACTGCGAAGGTGTAAAAAAAGTTGTTCTTCAGTGTTCAGATTTTCCAAAGAATCACTGAAAGCTCTTCTCCCAAGCAAATCCCAGGCATGCTCTATGGGATTGAGGTCGGCAGACTGAGCAGGCCATTCCAACGTCGTAATATTGTGCTCGCTTAACGCATTGACCACTACCCTCGCGGTGTGTAACCGTGCATTATCTTGCATGAACATAAAATCTTGACCGAACTGCTGTCGATGAGGGATTACCATGGGGTGTATAACCTCCTGAATGTATTGGTTTGCATTCAAATTGCCCCGTATCCAAACGAGGTCGGTCCTTCCACCAAGGCGAATTCTAGCCCATACCATGATTGTTCCACCTTGGTAAGGATGAACTTCTTGCGGATTCTGGAGATGACTCCGACGTCCAGGAACTCGCCATATACGCACTCTTCTCGAATCAGGATGAAAACCGAAGCGAGATTCGTCGGAAAACAGAACCCGTGCCCATTGATGGTCGGTCCACTGTAAATGTGCGTTAGCCCACAATAAGCGACGACCTCGATTTCCACATCGAAGAGCTGGATCCCTAAGCGGTCTGCGAGCATGAAGATTGGCTTCGTGTAGTCTTCTCCTAACAGTTTGATCGCTAATAACCACTTGATGCTGAGACTGGAGGCCTGCGACCAACTGACGAGCAGTAATCGTGGGTTGCCGCCTTGCGGAATTTTGCAAGAAACGATCTTGTCGCGGGGTAGTAACCCTATTTCGTCCCCTGTGACGTTCGGCAACATCCCCTGTAGACCTGTAGCGTGCCCATAATCTGCAAATTACGCTTGGTTGGGTGTTGACAGCATCCGCTACGTCGCGTTGAGTTCGTCCAGCTTGCAGCATACCAACAGCCCTTAACATCTCTTCGCGACTTAAATGACGACGTGACATGATGACTACAGTCACAAAAATGCACAAACCATACGTAAAAGACATATTATTGATAATAAACGTTATTTACAATCAAAGAAAATAATTTTTATTTTGCCTCAGAGAAACTGCACAATCAAACACTTTTAAAAGTTTTCCCTCAGTGGTGGCGCATGGCCGTGCGGTAATGGACTGTATTGCGGGGAAGCAGATAACTGTTCTATTGACACTTTACACACAAAACAAGACAGGTGGCCGGGCTGCCGCGGATTCGATCCAGGCAGTGAATGCAGCCCGAGAAATTAGGAGAGGATGCACTAACCTTCACGACCCACGTGTTTTTCATCGCAGCCGGTACACGGATCTTCTCTTCCTTGCTCAGGAGCTGCCGTCAGCGTCACTAGATCCCTTGAGGAACACACGAGAGGCACCATCCGATCGGTAAAGGTCTATGAGGCGGTTAAAATACAACAAATATTATTCATTTCTGAGAGACGCGCTCGCGATCCGTCCCTACGCTGGCTAGTTCAAAGCGGGAGTGGCCGTCCACATCTCACACAATGGCGGACGGAAGCTACAGCTAGCCCTACTCTATGGTTAGTGCGGAGGGGGAGACGGATCTAAAAGGAGTGCGTTTCCATGTCAAAAAATACAGTTTCCACATCGGCGCAACCATTCCCCCCGGCTTGAAGGGTTACCTTCGAAACGAAAAATGTGGAACAAAACTAATGTCTAATCTAAATCTAGGTTTGCGAAAATAACAACTAAAATATAAACATAGATTGGAACTCGTGCCTACTGCTGGCTAGGCAGAGGGCAGAGGCGAACAACCGGGCGCAGATACGATCCGGTTGCAGTTTTAACCCGTACAACACGAGTTATCCCGCGGGCATCGGGAAAAATTTCCTCTACTACTCCTAGAGGCCAATGTAAAGGAGGCGCATTCTCAGTCATAAGGACTACCACCGTACCTACAGTAATTGGGTTGGATGGAGTATTCCATTTTTGACGTGACTGCAGCGTGTGCAAATAATCGGTTCTCCAACGATTCCAAAACGATTGGACCATCTTATCTAAAAGAGCGTGACGAGTTATCCAGTATTTCTGTCTCAAAATAGACATTAACAAATCGGGACCAGCGTGACAATTCACCTTGTGATGATAATCTACTAACAAATCTAATACGTGGTCCTTACGCGGGAGAATTACTGGGTGCCTTTGTTCAAATCCTAAACCTGAATTTCTCAAACGACCACCTACTCGAATGAGTCCATCTTCCAAAAATGGTTTCAAGTGTCGGAAAGAACGACTACAAGGTTTGTTAAATTCTAAATTTTTAAATTCAGAAGCAAAATAACACTTCTGCAATTCGCGAAGTATGATCAATTCAGCCTTATCTAAATCAGCGGCGGTTATATGACCGCGTGTAGATAAAATTCTCAAAAATCGGCCTACATAAACAACACAACGCAACAGTCTCGACCAAGACGAGACGCGATTAGCCAACAACAAAACCAGGGACTCTTCACGCGGGACCGACACCACAAGCGAGTGCTTCTTTTCCTCGGGTGGTTCGGAAACCGTAGTGGGATTGAATTGACTAACTGGCCACTTATCTAACGCGGCATGAATCCAGGACGGTCCACTAAACCATAACGGGTGATCTAATATTTGCGAAGGAAGCAGTCCACGAGAGAGACAATCGGCTGGGTTGTCGGTGCCAGCAACGTGAAAGAGATTTTTTGGCGCTAATTCCGATTGAATTTTTGCCACTCTATTAGCGACGAAGGTGTCCCAACGATGGGGCGAAGAGTGGGCCCAACACAAAGCGACTGTTGAGTCCGAAAAAGCTAAAATTCTATTAATATTAATGCGACTACTACAAGCATTGGCGATAGAGGTGATCAATCTAACCAACAATAGTAAAGCGCATAGCTCGAGGCGTGCCAGAGAGACGACCTTACGGGGAGAGACCTTCGATTTCGCGCTTATAAGGCTAATTGAAACCTTACCTACATTCGAGACATGAAAATAGACTACTCCTCCATACGCCCTCTCACTAGCGTCCGCGAAGCCTACTACCGTAACAACACTATGTTGCGATATACCTACATGACGCGGAATTTGTACTTGGTCAAGCACAGAGAGTTCTTTTCTAAAGCGAGCCCACAACTTAGCAATGTTGTCGGGCGCGGTGTCGTCCCAATCACAATTCGAAAGCCAAAGCTCTTTTATAAGTAGTTTGGCGTACAGAACGACAGGAGCTACGAATCCCATTACGTCCCATATCCGTGCCACACACGACAGGATAATGCGTTTAGTACAAGTTTGCGGGGTCGAACTACTTTTCAAACTAAACGTATCAGATGCGGGCGACCAGCTTAAACCAAGCACCTTGTGCGTATCACTTTCATCGAACTCCTTAACCGAAGACAATCGGTGCGACGGTGGAATCGACTCTAACGCTGTTTGCGAGTTGCTCGTCCATTTCACGAGATCAAATTGACCCGCCTTCATGAGACTTATAACTTGAGCGGCCGTCTCGACAGCCTCGGCCTCGCTATCTACACTATACACGAAGTCGTCCATGTATAAGCCAGTCTCAATGGTGGCTCTCGCTTTAGGAAATGCATCGCCCTCGTCAGCGGCCAACTGCTTGACGGTGCGAAGTGCGTGAAAAGGGCTAGATTTAAGCCCGAAGCAAACACGATTAAACTCGTAAACCATTAAAGGTTCTTGCGGTGAAAATCTATACAAAAATCGTTGAAACCTACGATCGGGTTCGCGCACTTCAAGGCACAAAAACATTTGTCGAATATCTGCAGAGAGTGCCACAGCGAATAAACGAAAATTTACAATTATGTCAAATAAATTACCTTGAAGATTTTGACCACAATACAAAATGTCATTAAGCGACACGGAAGTGCTAGTCTTAGCACTGCCATCTAGAACTACGCGGAGTTTAGTAGTAAGCTTATCTTCTCTAATAACTCCGTGGTGCGGGATAACGTACGAAGGCTGGGTCTCGTCAGTGTCCGCAGGCGCAGGTGAGATGTAACCTTTATCTAAATATTCGTTGACAACCTCATCATAGGCTTGCTTTAACTTTGGAGACGCCTGCATCTTTCGTTCTAAACAAAGAAAGCGTCTTTCAGCGGATGCACGGGAGTCGCCGAGCGAAAAAATATCTCCCTTGAAAGGGAGCGCGACAACATAACGACCCTGCTCATCGCGAGTAGTCGTGCGACAATAAATCTCCTCAGCCATCTTGTCATCAGGGCTTAGGATTGGTGGGACATTGACCTCCTCAATCTCCCAAAACTTGCGGATGGTAGACTCCAGTGGCGGCTCGACGGTGCAACAGAACGAGGCAGTCGAGTGACTAAAACTATCCATAGAAGCGGGTGCAGAACCAATTATAACAAAACCCAGAACTGTTTCCAGGGCGTGCGGAGCGGGGTACGTCGGACCCCCTTGAACCTTACGTGATAACTGGAGGTGCGGGAGAATTGAAGCGCCGATCAATATATCGACGACTCCAGGAACAGCGTAAGTCTCATCAGCTAAAGGTAAGTCTTTAAATTTCGTTAATAAAGACGTGTCAACTGGGACGGTAGGCAACTGTTCAGTTATTTTATCCGTAACGAACGAATCCATGTCAAACCAAATTTTATTATTAAAACGAGATCCAAACCTCGTTTTAACTGTGCCATGAACAGCTGACCGTAAACCTCCAAAACCCGTCACCACTGAGTAGGTTGAACGCCTATCAACATTGAAACCAAGACGTTGACAACAATCTTGAGTAATAAAATTACTTTGCGAAGCGCCATCTAATAGCGCTCGAACAATGTGCGGTTTACCTAATGCATCAACAATAACCACGCGAGCGGTCGCAAGACAAACCGTAGTGAGGGCAGCACTAGCGGAGAACGAACACAAGGTGACGTCATTCGTAGCGGTCCCCGGGCAGGCCGGAGCGCGTGCGAGCTCGGGCTGCGGCTGCGGCGCAGGCTGCCGCGCGTCACCGCTCGACGAACCAACTGTGCTCACCTTGGATGCGGCATTACTATTTTCAAAATGAAGCAAAGTGTGGTGTCTCGCTTGACATTTGCGACAACCATTTCCACTATTACATAAACCCACGCGGTGTTTAGTACCGAGACAATTAAAACAAAGATTATTAGCGCGAACAAATTTATAACGATCACTAGGCGACAATTTTAGGAAACCAGGACACTTGTACAGTTGCGAGTGATGAGTATTACACAAAGAGCAAACAGGTGATTGTACACGTGCTGGTGCGGTATTAACATAAGTATGGGTTGACCTCAGTGACCTCGATGACGCATCTATTTTGCGCGCGGGACTAACAACTGACTTCGCGCCTTCATGTTTCGATGAAGAGCGTTGTAATATTTTTATATGCTCGCGAACAAAACCTTCTAAGTCTTCGAACTTAGGAATTTTATTGCCGCGATGATCCGACTCAAACAAACGAATGGTTTCGGAATCTAATTTCCTTAAACCCATATACAAAAATACGAAGTCGCAGAGGTCATCAATCTTTAGGTTCTTTACAGCTCGAACAGCTGACGCGAAAGTGTCTAGAAATTTCTCTAAGTTTTGATCGTTACATGCCGTAATAGATTTCAAATCAAACATCTGATCCAAATAGGCGTTAGCTACCGATCTTTTATCCTCATACTTAGCTTTCAAAGTATTTAAAATTAAATTATAATTCCCGGCACTAAACGTAATTCCAGCGCAAACGGTTATAGCTTTACCAGTCAATTTTTCAACAAGATAATGCAATTTTTCGTGATCTGTCAACGAATCGTTCTTATCTATTGTATTCTCAAAACTATCTATAAATCGACACCAATTGCGAATGTTACCATCAAATTCGGGTATTTGAATTGGTGGCAACTTAGGTCGGTCGCGAGTGGGGTTGGGTCGGTCAGACGGCTTCTCCAAACTCCTCGCGACGCGCTTGATACGACAATACAAATCGTCAAACGACGACAAGGCTTGATAACTCACTGAGTAATCGGGATCCAAATTCAACTCTAAAACGTTGATGTCATGCACTAAGGTTTCGAAATCCGTGCGTAGACTATCTAAGTTTTCTATAGAACACAAGAACGAATCTCTGATGACCAAATCAGAGGTTTTAAGTGCACTATCATAAATCGATTGTACGCGAGAGTAAATCATTTCTTTTTTAGCGTATAAAAGTTTCAATTGAACCTTACCGGTCTTATCAACCTTTGGGGACATGTTTACAATTAAATCTCAAACTAAAGTGCGGTAAACAATAAATATGAAATGACTTAATCCTAGCGGTACAGAGCAGCGAGGCGGCGCGAGCGTTAACTATGTAGGTAGGTAGGTGCTTACAACTGTGAATGCACGCTTGAACAAACGCGCATAGCAACAAGGTCGTACCTACGCGATGGTCGCTGTCTAGATTCAACTATTATTTCCGAGATTAAGTATTGCGTAATATCTATTCAAATTAAAATACTTTCGTATGAATTGGGATGAGATGCGAGCGAGGTAGGCACAGCCACGTGTCTACCCACGCAGGTACTAGGCAAATACGACGCGAGCCGAGAACAACGTAATTGAAAAAAACAAAACAAAGCCAAATGCGTTAGGTATTGCCTATGCACTAGGGTGTCTGAGTATACCTAAGATCTAAGCCTAAATGTCTGGATGCGGGGTTTTCTACTAAAATAACCAGGCACTTAGGTGCGATGCGAAAATTGCGAACTACGATTAAGTGTTGATATGATACCTAACCTATTTATGTATTAGGTAGGTACAATGCGAGCCAGCGGCGAACGGACAACAAATTCTAAGCCTAAGTGTCTGGATGCGGGGTTTTCTACTAAAATAACCAGGCACTTAGGTGCGGTGCGCTCATTCCCATTAGAATAATAACAAAATACGAACTACGGCTAAGAATCCGGCTCGATCCGGACCAAAAATGGTGGCGCATGGCCGTGCGGTAATGGACTGTATTGCGGGGAAGCAGATAACTGTTCTATTGACACTTTACACACAAAACAAGACAGGTGGCCGGGCTGCCGCGGATTCGATCCAGGCAGTGAATGCAGCCCGAGAAATTAGGAGAGGATGCACTAACCTTCACGACCCACGTGTTTTTCATCGCAGCCGGTACACGGATCTTCTCTTCCTTGCTCAGGAGCTGCCGTCAGCGTCACTAGATCCCTTGAGGAACACACGAGAGGCACCATCCGATCGGTAAAGGTCTATGAGGCGGTTAAAATACAACAAATATTATTCATTTCTGAGAGACGCGCTCGCGATCCGTCCCTACGCTGGCTAGTTCAAAGCGGGAGTGGCCGTCCACATCTCACACAATGGCGGACGGAAGCTACAGCTAGCCCTACTCTATGGTTAGTGCGGAGGGGGAGACGGATCTAAAAGGAGTGCGTTTCCATGTCAAAAAATACAGTTTCCACATCGGCGCAACCACTCAGTATTCGAAAATCATTACTTATTTAAATTTATTTTTAAATTTCGAACAACTCTGTAATCTACTTTATTCTATTTTTATTTATTTGCTGCCAGTTATTTGCAATCCAAGATTTACACGAAAAAAAAAATTTCGGTGATCTTGTTCCCTAGACTTTGTTGAGGTGTTCATGTTCATACTTCGATATATTCACAGTTAAATAGCAACACTGGCAATATCTTGAACTCATCTTTTGCAAACACTTTGTGTAACGTTTTAATATCTGAAACTTAATAAATTCCAGGGCGAAGTGGCATCTAGGCATTCGATCTCAGAGCAAACCCAACGATATTATGCTGGAAGTGTTCCGCGCTATGAAGGCTCTGGACTACGAGTGGAAGGTGATCAACCCCTACCACGTTAGGTGAGTGATCATCATCATCTCAGCCGTGAGACGTCCTCTCCAGAACCTGAATCTCTCCCAAACTCATGGAGCGGTCTCGCCAAGCCGCCTCTAACATCCATACATCGTCGGATCGAATGAGTGGAGAGAGTAAGTGTTTTCTATTAAGTCCACTACTACGCAAGGCGCTTTCCATTTCGATTGTATTTCGTAGGGTAGTATTAAATAGATTTAGGACAAGAAATATAAACCCCATAGATTAGTATAGTAATGGAGCACAAGTTGGGGTTATATGCCAGTGGGAATCCCACCTCCGCCAACTGAATGACCCAAGTCGACGCGGCGTGTAGTTTTAGTACTTCGAGCCCCAGGGGATTTCCTCAAAAAAAGTGGGTCATCAACTTAATTCAAGCTAATTTGATTTGCATATTATTTTTCTTTTCCAGAGTACGTACTCTAAACAAAATGACAGATAAGTATGTTAAGATGTCGCTGCAACTGTACCAAGTGGACTACAAGTCTTATCTTCTAGACTTCAAATCGTTGTCAGGAGAGAAAGAGGACACAGAAGAAGATGCATCCTCCCCTCTAGTGGCCAGCATCCCTGTCCCACCTCCCCTGTCGCCTACGCAGTTACAAGGCCACCATACAATGGAGTTCTTCGAAATGTGTGCAGCGCTGATCATACAGCTTGCTCGGTAGTGAGAATGTTATGTTGATATTGTTGAATAGCTGTTTAGTGAATCGTTTCTCAACCTTTCCAAAACGTCGACTGCAAATCGGCACCAAAAATGACGCTCGCTGTCAAAATAAACGTAAGAACTGATGCTGTAAAAAATATGATTGTGTCCAAGTACCCACCAATTTCTCGTACGTTTGTCAAGCTTGTTTCCACATATCAGTCTGTCCGCTTCGTGCTGTTTTGTGCAAATACATAGAGCAACGCTACGGTAGCCAGGTCGCCCGTCACATGACTTATCCTGCAGCGGGCTCTTCGTGAACACAGCGGACGGCTAAATCTTTTTTCTCATTGATTGCTTGTTGATATCTGTCAACTTCAACTAATGAACGTACAGTGTATGTGACACAATGTGCATATTGAAATGTCTTTGCCGTTTTGGTGACCCCAAAAAGGTTGAGAAACGATGGTTGTAGTCGGACTCTGCTTGCTTCTGCTAATTTGGCCTTGTGAAAGATACCGACCGTGTAAAGGGATCTTATACATCCCTATTATTGTTCTATCATATGAAAAGTTAATCTTAGATATTGTTGAGTTGAATTGACTGGATAAAAGAAGTATATTATATAAGAAAAGCGTGTCAATAGCCATTTTCTGGTCGTGTTTTAGGTTCAACATTTTGTAGAAACATAGCAATAACGTATTAGGTACATTGTTATATTATAATATACATATATTTATATATAGTTATCAATCTATTTTTATGTCATAAGTGTAAATATGATTTAATGATATTTAAAAAATATATGTAGAAGTAGGGGACATGTTATAGAAATATGGTAAAGCGACATTCTAATTAGTATAAATTTGATCGGCGATTCTCATTTATATACTACTTGTAAACATTGAACAGAATACAAAAATAATATGATCAGTGTTTACAGGTAGGATTAGTGCGACCTGGTCAGTGCCGAGGTGCCGACAGTTACTTTGATGGCGGACACGACAGTGACCAGCTAAGAGATAAGTATAGATTTCACTACAACAAACTGTTGTGTGATAATTTAGACACCCCGCTGCCTCGTGCGGCACGTGGGCGCCTGTTTAGTGCAAATAATATGGAGGTAATTGCGTGCAGATTTTTTTGCACATTTATGCAAGATATTATACAAAGTGCGGGCGCCCGCACAAGGCAACATGAGGCCTTAGTCTTTACATTATGTATTATGTAAATGTTTTTGTGCAATGTTGATCCTAAAACTTTTAGTTGTAGCTTAATGTTTCAATAAGCAATATATGAATACGCTAAAATATTTTTGAATTTAGTCAATTATATTTACAAATGTGAGCTGCCTTGTATTGCACTTAAGTTATTTATTGGGAGATATAATGTGCACAGTAGGATTATACAGTTATATTATATTATTATATTACAAAAAAAATATATGCATATACATACGTCGGGTACCTACCCATAGTACCTAGTTCCGAGAAAATACATAGAATTCCAGTTTAGTGCCAGTTGTTCGCCTTTCGTTCGTTCTTTAGCTTCACATGCTTACATCCATTGCCAATTATTCGTCCTTCCACTATCTGCGATTTCACGGACGCGTGCGCCAAATCGCGGACTACGCACCGTGAATTAAATCAAATCATATTTATTTGTTTAAACATGTGATGAAATGGAGGTTGTCTGTGATAGTCCACGTCCGTGAAACCTCGCACGGTGAAAAGCTGGCTGTTGTTATATCCATAAACTATTGTACATTGCCTTTTTGGCGCTTCCGAGCTTTTCTACAAAGTGAACAATTTGGTTCGTTCTTCTAGAACGCGCAAATTTTGGTTCTTCTAGCTAGAGAGCACATCCGCTCGCAATTTTATATGTAGCAAGATGACAGAACAGAAAATGAACAGATATTCATAGACAATATGCTAGGGACGCTAACTTGACACATTTGCAACTTAAATTTTTTATGTAATTAACTATCTGGATTTAATTCATGTAAGGCTGAGCGCAGTTTAAAAACACGACATACAAATAAAGATATTCACGTCTCAAGTCTGTTCTAATACTTAAACGAAACTGTTTTGTCTACTATGATATCCTGCAAATCTTGTAGGTATTAGATAGCTTTGTATATGGAATGTTTTGTTTTAAGTTACATAATTTTTGTAAAGTCTGTCTTTAGACTACCGAGTCTATAATGGGCGCTCAGCCTAAGTAATTTTACCAAAGATATCTACAGTTTTACTTTAAGCTTATATAGAAAGTGCCTTTTTGTAATAAATATCACACATTAAGTAATACTTCCATAACTTAAATACGGACTGTTCACATGAAACTGTAACAAATTGCAATTACGCATTGCATCTGCTTTTTGTAGTTTAAGCAGGTATAGAAATAGTTTATGTATTTATAGAATTTACCTGATGGTACATAACGATATCTAGGTAAGTACTGTGTTGGCTTGATATCCATTGAGTTCTATTTCTCATTCGAACAGTTTATTATAAAATGTTAACTTTAGTAGTACGTTACGATGAAAGTAAACGGGGACCGATTCACGTCTCTTTAACTGAAGCACGTTAAATTAGGAATAAATAACAGAGTTACAAGTAAAAAATTAAAGATACACGTTCTTCTACCGCTACCGCGACAACTAGCACTAGAAAACTGCATACGATACTCGCTACTGACTACTACCAAAGACTTACATGTATCTCTTAGACGGTAAGAAACAAAAAAAATAGCCACTTAGTTATGGTTGTTCAATAATTAACTTTTTATCTATAAAACCGACTATATTCTTATTGACGTATTTTAACAGAGATTTGTGCAATTGTGAGAAGTCTATTTGAATACTTAGGCTATTTATTGAATCATATCTCCCCCTCCGCCCTCTACCGTTCTCGGCACACTACCGAATTGTGACACAATATTTATTCTAAATATATATATATATATATATATATATATATATATATATATATATATATATATATATATATATATATATAATTCTAACTATTCCAAATAAGATTATTCTAAATATTGTGTCGCATAGAAGTTTTTGTCTTGTGTAATGCAATTAACAAGAAACAGAAACAAAAACGTACAAAAGACTGTAGTGCGACTGAGACAACTATATGACCAGAATTTAGACGAAAACACACCTATGAATCACATACGATCCGACTGGAACTGACAAAAGTTAACACAATTTATGCATGCGGTTCGAGACGTTAGTATCTTTCCGTTTTACTTACATCTAAGGTCTAGTTAAAGCTCTTTTTGAATTTGGAACTTCCCTCCAAGTTTTAAGTACTTTTCAAACTACCTTCCAAACGAAAGTAATAAAACTTCATGGATTCGAATACTGACTTTTAATGTAAAAAGAAACCGTTTCGAAAAGCTATCTAAAGTACTTTCATAGATATCGGTGACGCTACAAGTATTATTATTAAAATGTTAATTATTTGTCGTTTAGCTTTGATTATGTATGGTATTGTTTGAATTCCAAATTTTACTTCTTTGTTGTTTTGAAGTTATTAAAATTTCTTACAGATAGAATTTTACTGTTTTTCTTTTTACCATTAAAGTAGAAAATAAGACAAGACAGAATAAACAGAATACTGTAATTTATTACAGATCTAGATAATATTTTAAAAACAACTAAGGAATTTCTTTCTTACAAAACAATGGATGCAATGAATATTATCAATAGTTTTTATCTATTAACGATATAATAAATAAAGCTAAATTATAGGGTATCATTATTTGTCGATAGCTAGAATGATGCTAAAAATTAAATGACTGATTTTGTATAATATCACAATGATAATACATTCATTACATCCCAACAATCGCCAGGTTCGTGTGTTCACGATTTTCAATATTTCATGAGGCTTCGAAGTCTTAGTATGATCGTAACTCCAGTTGTTCGCCTGTACGATGATTTCAACCGTGAACGGATGCGTAGTCTATATCGGTCACGCGGTAGGGGCGGGCGCGACCGGAACACCTTCGTCGGGTTTGCTCTCCAAAGAAAACGGCGGGATCCGGCAGTCAAATGTGTAGCCGTCCTCTCGCTCCATACGAAATGTGCCCCTGTATGAAAGTAATGTATTAGATATCATATTAGTATTCTATCCACTCACAAAAAATACTGCATCTCATATACTATTACGCCAAAGCCAAGCCCTCTATGCTGTCAGCATGCCAGTGGCGGTAGGCAGGGGAGATACTTACCATGTGTGTCCGCTGGGCGCCTGCAGGCTGACGTGACTGCTGTACTAGAAGGCGGGCGAGGGACGCGCTAGTACGGACTTCTACAATGCCGCGCCCGCGCACTATCTCTAGTGTGGCAGTACCGGTAGACAGGGGAGATGCTTACCACATGTGTCCGCTGGGTGCCTGCAGGCTGACGTGGCTGCTGTACTGGAAGGCGGGCGAGTGACGCGCCAGCACAGGTTCCTGCCCCACCACGCCGCGCCCGCGCACGGTCTCCAACGTGCCGCTCAACGAGAAGATACGCCAGTGCCGCTCGCGCAGCTGAACCGCCTGCGAGCTCAGGTTCTCCAGACGGATGCAGTAGCGCCACTGCAACCGCACACGCACCTCATTGTAACATCTCTCTGTTAAATCTAAACATTGACATCAATCGACAGAGATAAGTGTTTGATTCAAAATTAATAGATGTGTAAATGACTTACCCAATAAACAGCAGAGTTTTGAGACTCGCGACTGCCCATATAGAATGGTATGACGGTGACGCGTACGCCCTCTGTCGTCTCGCGGTGAACATCGCTTAACTCTAACCATGGATGATTCTTCTTTTGCCATGCTCTGAGAGTCTCTTGAGATATAAATGGAGGGTCTGAAATAGATCAATCAGCGTGAAGGTAGTTTAATGTTCAGATAATAATATAAGAAAACACTATATAGTATAGCCAGGGCTGGGCATAATACATACTTTACTGTAATTGAAATACAAATTACAAAATACTGTACCTGCAAGTAATTAAAATACAAAATATTTTTAAGTAAGGTATTTGAAATATAAAATACAAAATACAGTATTTTAGCTATTTGTAATTGAAATACAAAATACTTCTTCTGTATACTTGGTCTGTGGGTCTTTTTGCCTTTTTCTATTTAAAGAATAATAATTAAGGCCTTAAGGAGGTGAGATAGGGCGAGACATATCTCTCGAAACCCCAGACGACCCAGGGCTATCTCTTTCGAGCTGACTGTGTAGGTACCACGGTGTCCCCACGTAGCCCCCAGGTATCCGTAAAACTCCAAAGCACGCTCGCAGCCTAAAAATTAAGAGGGGGGGGGCCTCTCCTGGCAGGGGTGGTTTTATCAGAATCGGACTGATTGAAATCAAGAGTAAGCGCGGGTTCGTTCTCGCTCAGTGAAAAAATATTTGTATGCATTTATATATACTATTTGCATTGGTCTGGTGTTTTTGTCCGTCTCGGTTACCATGCGAACATCTATGGCTGTCACCATCTTGCCCCAGATAAAGGGACGGACACACCGTGCAACCTGATTTTGCAGATGGCTCAACTTGTATGTACCCAGGCTCGGGCTCATGGAGGAAGAAGGTCATAGATCGATGTGCGACCTCCGATGCCCGATTCACCTCCGCGCATTGCAAGGTTCGCGGGACGGAAGATACCTGAGCCAAACGGGATCCGCTCCCCTTCGGTCGCCACGAGTCCTGAATCTACGTTTCGTTCCAGTAGGCAGACGGTGATCGACCGGGTGCCCTGCCTTTCAGATGAGGACTCGCTTCCCCCATTCTCCATAATTTCTGAAACTATCCCCTCTCCAGATATTCGCTGAGAAACCCTTTAGTCGGGGCTCGAGAGTTTTTTGTTGCCTAGGGCAAGGACCCACGCTTGGACTGGAATGATGTCGGGTCCCGCGGCGGTTTTCTTGGCCTTTAGTCCGACCGCTCTAGTTTCGCCCAAGTTTCCTCGAGGACGTGATTCCATTTACGCTGGGCGCTATAGGGCCTCGAATGAAGCCAAACTGCCCGCGTACGAAGGCAACTCGGGCGTCGGAGATCAAATGAACGACCTCCACCCCCCATGAGCGCAAGCCTGGGGGTGACTGGTGGTGGGGTGTTTGGGTGTGTTGGGGACTCTGTAGTCCCCACACACCCGAGGAGAGGGCCAGATCGTGAGAGATGGCCCTGAGTCGGCCATGGTGCGGGGGATGTGCCTGTCAACCTCACCTTCGGCAACCAAAACGACCCACAGGCGGCGTGCGTTTTAGTCGGTTCGAGTCCGACATAACCTCTTCCACCGGCTCAGGTGGGGAAGTATCCGCGGGGATTTTGCGCACGTAAAAAAAAAAGGGCCTCGAATGTGCCTCAACAATTCTCGTTTATGCAGTAAAACTTTCCTCATGTTGTATCTTTAAGAGTATCTGAAGGTACGTTAAAAGACGCGACTAGATGCAACGGTACATGAGTCAGTTGTGCGTCATCTTCTTCACTAGTGCTACTTTCTAAATGAATATTTAATGTATTTTGTTAAAATGTATTTTGTAGCCTCAAGTATTTGAAATACTAATTATAAAATACCTCGACCTCGACCTCGTAAAATACTAATTACAAATTACATTTTAAGGAAGTATTTAAACTACAAATACAATTACGTATTTGTATTTAAATACGTATTTTAAATACAAGTAAATTGAAATACTGCCCAACCTTGAGTATAGCAATAAATGATATATTTTTCAGTTTTTTCGTTCATGAATAACAATGACACAGAAGTTAGCATATATCCCCTCCAAGATCTGAGACCAAGGCAATACCTTACACCTACTGATTAATGAATGAGGTTCTGGCAGAGGGTTCCTTCTAAGGGTTGAGTTCTCATGAGCATCAATGCTCCCAGGAAAGAGTTATTCCTAATAATTTATTAGAACTATAGATTAGTTAATTCTTACTCTCACCTTTATCTGGATTATGCATAAGAAATTTATCAAAAAGCTCATGCTGCAGAGGGACCCTCTCCACTGATGTATAGGGTATGATGTCATCATGAGCTACATAGTCTAGTCCAGGTATTGCATATAGGCTACGACTCGACTCCTGGTTGCCAAGAAAGGTTACTGCTTCTGTTTGAGCACGCTGTAATACAAATATAAATATTGTGATAAACTAAAGTTTTTTTTTTTTATATAGGACACTCCAACTTGACCTCACCTCGCCTGATGGTAAGCTAAAGGCAAAGTCAAATATAATAAAGTTTTATGTAAGAACTGAAGAAATGCTGAGGGGCTGTGTTTACCAACCCCAGAGGGAGCAAAACATGAGTATATGGATGGATTGATGTAGCTAACTTATATTCTAGCATAGAAGCAAAAATTATGAATGCTGCACTCAGAGAACGAAATACAAACACAATACATGAACAGAGTTTTGATAGATATGTAGGCATTGGGGAATCGTACTCAGCTCACTAGCCACAGGCTTACTAAGAAAATATTCCAATTAATATGTATGATTCCTTTTATAATTTCTCCAGATACCTTTGGTCCACTGATAGTAGCATCAAGTAAATATGTTCAGACATTAAAATCAACATACTGCTCTACTGGTAAAAGCTGTTTTGTTGAACAGTGGTTAAGAAACAGAAAAATACATATTAATGGTATTATTGCTATTATTATAATGAAATTCTTACTATGTAAGGAGCATCTCTGGTATCTATAAGAACTTGATAGAATGTATGAGTTCTACCCTTGACCTCCTTGCCAACGTTTGACAGAGAATCTCCAGAGTCCGGTGCTGTAGAAGCATCTTTGTTCTCCTTCTTATTTGTCGCGTCTCTATCATATACTCGAGCTAACCAGGGAAATAGAATTACTCCTCGATAACCGAATACCTTGTGCAAAATCAACTGGCCCGTATCGTATTTGCCACTAGTCTTTGGTGATTCGAGTTTACCAACCTCCGCCAGTCTGAAAAACAATATTTCTTTAAAATATAATGACGTAGAGGTTATGTAGATTTAATATTCTTTCTATTGCTCACCTTGCATAACGAGCAACTTGAGTTAATAAAATTTTTGAAATAGATAATCTAATTGGATTTGTTGGTACAAATCTCAACAATATCTCCATTTTATCATTGTAATTTCTTATTTTTTTATATTTTTGTTTGACAGTTGACTAGCTTGACAAAAGATGTTAGAGGTGCTCATATTGATCTGCAGATAATTGAAATTCGAGTAGAGCCCGAAGCACGTTTGACGTTATCGATAATTATAACAAATAAAAAAAATGTCTAGAAAAATAAAAAACAGTTATATACAAAATAAGTTACAAATATCAAAATCACTGATTATTGAGGTCAAAGTATACACAAGACAAGAACGAATTGATTTTACTCTAAGATTTTACGTGACCCATATAGAGGGTAATACTTACTCTGTGAGACACAATCTGACAGATAAGACAGATAACAGAATAAAGTTTATTTCGATTCCATCCAACCAATTTATTTTGAAGAGTTCAAAGTCCCGTACATCCAAACTTTTATTATCAATTTTCAACCTCACCTAAATGTATGTATTACCTCTGCTTTTCCTATAAATTTACATAACATAAATATTTGAAAATCAATTTACAGTGATACAATTTTGTGTATTTTATTAATAAATAGATAATAAAATTATGAATTTTACAAAAATCGTACAAGTTCTTGGTAAGTAGGTGTACAACTCAATAGATTTTAGTCAACAGTCTTCTGAAGAAGTAATTCTTTTATATTATATTATTATATTTTATACACATATTTATTTACAGCTCCTGCTACACTAAGACAGACAAGATGTATTGCTTCTTTATCAGCTTTACCAGATACATATCAAATGCTTTACAAAACTTGTCGCGATTTCGCTGAAGGGGAACTAAAACCAAATGCTGCCAAATATGATCGTGAACATTTATATCCTGGTGATGCTATTAAAAAAATGGGGGACCTAGGACTTATGTCTATAGCTACCCCTGAAGAACTGGGTGGTGCTGGACTAGACTACCTTGCTTATGCCATTGCTCTAGAGGAGATATCCCGTGGTTGTGCAACGGCTGGAGTGATTATGTCTGTGAACAATTCTTTGTACTTAGGGCCAATTATACATTGGGGTAATGATAAACAAAAGAAACAATTTGTTACACCATTTTGTACAGGTAAGATTTTGTAAATATTTTTTTGTGGATGCTATAAAAAAGGACTAGCAGTATAATCCCTTTTCTATCTTATAATCCTTCTTAAAGTCTTTCCTATTTATACCGACCTTCCCAGACCCATGCTCAACTATCCCACCTTCAAGCCTACTACACTGGGCCATTTCCAAGACAAGAAACCTTCCAAACAACCCTCAACACAGTCCCTTCTGCCTCAGTCAGAGATAGCCATAGCAGATAGTGTCTTCTCCACCTTGGGTGATGCAAACTAATCTTTAATTTCAGGTGACACAGTTGGGTGCTTTGCATTATCAGAGCCAGGTAATGGGTCTGATGCTGGTGCAGCCTCAACTACAGCAAAAGATAATGGTGACAAGTGGACCTTGAATGGCACAAAGTGTTGGATCACCAATGGGTATGAGAGTACAGCTTCTGTTGTTTTTGCCACCACTGATAAAAGTAAAAAACATAAAGGAATATCTGCTTTTATTGTACCAAAGCCAATAAAGGGTTTAGAATTAGGAAAGAAGGAGGATAAATTGGGTATAAGAGGTTCCTCCACATGCTCACTGATGTTCGAAGACTGTAATATCCCAAAAGAGAATATTCTAGGCGAGCCTGGTTTAGGTTTTAAGATAGCAATGATAACCCTAGATGCTGGACGGATTGGAATTGCTTCACAAGCTTTAGGAATAGCACAGGTATAAATTTTAACACCATCTTCTATGGTTTGCTTTGTATTATAAAATTTATGTATAATTTTAATCTTCATCTATGTACTTGTTCTGTCAATGACACAACTATCAGCTCCCAAATTGTATAATGCACATCTGGGGCTACATAATGTTTATGTCTCTCCTCATCATAACAAGTGTTGATTGCAACACATGACTATCTTTTTTGACAAACTTCTTGATTAAAGACAATTTTTTTTGTTGGGAAATATAACTTGGAAACTACAGCCATATACTTATTTTTAGGCATCTTTAGATGTTGCTGCTGAATATGCTTCAAAGCGCATGGCATTTGGAAAGCCAATCATGAAGTTACAAGCCATTCAGACTAAATTAGCTGATATGGCGTTGCGACTTGAGTCAGCTCGCTTGCTCACATGGAGGGCTGCTTGGTTAAAGGATAATAAAAATCCATATACAAAGGAGGCTGCAATGGCTAAGTTAGCAGCGTCAGAGGCGGCGACATTTTTGTCTCATCAGTGTATCCAGGTAAGTTTTTCCCTGAACACCATAACTTTTAAAGGCATAAGACACAATGAAAGCAAACCCCATACAGGCCTTACCCATGGCCAGTCCTGTCGCTGTTTCTGTATGATTCCCTCTTTAAAATGACCAACATCTTTGAGTGGAAGTTCTTTATTGATAATATTTGAATCAATCTGCTTCACAAGATTACTATTGATTTCAATATTAAATATTGCCATTTGAACTTGATAATATTTTATGATTATAGATACTAGGAGGCATGGGCTATGTATCAGATATGCCCGCAGAACGACACTATCGGGATGCCAGAATCACAGAAATATATGAAGGTACTTCTGAAATTCAAAGACTGGTGATAGCTGGCCAGCTTATCAAGGAATACGGACTCAACTGATTTATCCTCTATAGACTGTAGGTGCAGCTGTAATTTTAAGTGTAAGACTTATTGTCGGATCTTTTTCTTATTTACAAAAACTTTCAAGACTAAATAGTACCTAGTATTTATCATTTTGTTAACTCTAACTGTTAATACTCACGTTAGGGGAAACAAGTACAAATTATATTTTTGTGCATTATAATGTGTTATTGTATTTACACTAAATAAAAGTTATATTGTATTACTAAAGTTTATTGACTTCTTTATAAGTACATAATAAATCTAAATATTGTCAAGAAACACATAAAATCATGAATAACAATCTCAATATTTTACATTTTGTGATTGAAGTGTTACATAATAATGAATAATGAAAAAAGAAATATTAAAAGTGGTGATTATGGAATGGTCTATAAATGTCTGTATTAACATATAATTATAGTTGAAGAAAATAAATGCTAGCTTTGGTTAATACTGGTTACTGTCCAGGCCCCGAGAGGGACTTGTCCATGAATTTCCTCTTGGCGAAACACAACCACCACTTGCTTGGCTTGCCATCCTCTGTGGCGAATACCTATAGTGATAATAAAATCAACAGTTATATTGGCCATCACGAACACAAATTATAATTTTTATAACATTTTATTATGTATATGTGTGGTTTAAATAGAGTAAACTTTGGGCCACCCCATCTCTTCCCATGCGGTGTCGTACAAGGCGAATAAGGGATAGGGCTCTTTAACAGCAGACAGATACTGGGTGGCGCAAAACTACTGGCACTAAAGAAAATACCTTTATTTTTTTTATATGACATTTTCTGTACTTCTGTTGTTGAAAATTGTGTAGTGAACAAATGTAAAATACACTGAAAATAAACATGGACCGTTTTACTCCCCAAGAACGTGGAATAATTGTGTCAATGTTCTTAGTGGACGCTTTTCCAGGCCGAGTTATCTCTCGTTTTGGCGATTTGCCTTGGCCTGCAAGATCACCCGATCTGACCAGTCCAGACTTCTTTCTTTGGGGTTTTTTGAAATCTCGGGTGTATGTGAACAAGCCACAGACTCTCGCAGCTCTAAAAGAAAACATTCGTCAAGAAATAACGAACATATCGCAGGAAGTGTCACGGCAAGTTATGCAAAATGTCATAAATAGGGCTCAAATGTGTATCAACTCTGGAGGTCACCATTTAAAAGACATCATCTTTAAATCCTAATGGTACGAAATTTAATGGTACAAATATACATTTAAAAAAACCTAAATCTAGTTTTCTAATTTAGAAAAAATGTTATAGCCGAACCAAATAGGGTCTTTACTTTTGCGCCACCCAGTATATACAGCCCAGACTCAACCTCAGATGCATGGCTTGAGTCCACAATAGTGAGTAGGGTAGCCAAAGCTTACTGGAGAATTTGTGCTGTCAGTGGAAAGGCTTGTCCTGCTTTTTCTTCTACACTGACGGCACAGAAACTCTGCACTTACAGGGTTGGCAGCTCAACTGTGACTCCTCTGGTGTTACAAACATCTATAGGCCACAGTAACCACTTTCCATCAGGTGGGCCATGTGCTTGTCTGCCAACCAAGAGGTATAAAAAAAGAAGTGCTTGAAAGACGGCAATAGGCTCACCCCTATATAGTGGGACCAAATTCAATGAATGGTGAAATGTGGGTGTTAATTCACCCCTGCCTAACCCTCCGGGAATAAAGGCGTGATTATATGTATGTGTGGAGGCTATCCATCTGTAGTAAATGAGTGTACACATCTTAGTGCCATCTGCACAATCTGTTGTGTGGGATCCAATAAAAAGTATTTGCAGAACCTAACAGGTAAGGGGAAAAATAGCATAAAATTTGCGACAGATTTAACTTTACTTTTTAATACTTTTCGGAACATATTCCTAAATTTGCAATTTATATGATGGCAAAAAATACCTTCTCACAGACTCGGGCACCAGTCTCATGTCTCATCTGCTGCAAATATTGCCTCATCAAATCTGCAATATTAACAATGTTTTATTAAACAGTTATTGCAACAAAATCTCTAACATTGATGTCAACTTATTTCAACATTCTGGAACTATAAACACAAGAGGATTTTCTTGTTTACTTGTTACTGTTGATGATAATTTGCGCTAAGTTAGCCAATAGGAAATCTTTAAAAAAAAATTACTCATTGTCACTATGGTACACTTAACATACTTAAATTCTAAAAGTTACCTTATTGAATTCAAATTTATCTCAAAATATTTTGTATATCGTTAGCAAGAAAGAATGACACTAAATATGTATGTTATAGCATATTTAAGTAGGGAGATAAGCCAGTACTCTCTATAAGTCAGTCACACTCTCTATTTCTTTCTTTCACACAATACTTCATCAAATTGACAATGTAATGCAAAAATGACAGATCAGAAGCATTGGGAACCAGTGAGCTTGCATGAAATGTGATGACAGAAGCATATGGTGGGCTATTGGCTCTGCATACTTTGTTCTGCACACTTGTAACCAATCAAGAACAACATTTTATGAAACTGTAAAGAACATTACATTGACATTTGCAAATTATAAAATACTTAACAAAAGAATTATAATAGGTACATAATTATGATACAGTAGGTTACTCATATACATACCAGCTTCCTGAGTGCTAGTAGGTTTAGCATACACTGAGTTAAGAGGAAAGCCAGCCTCTCCAGGTATATCAAATTTAGAAATGGCCAGCATATACATCTCCTGTTGCCCCTGGTTTTTGTTGGAACATTTCTGGAGGCGTTTCAAGCACTCGGAAATGTACAAAGTGAGGTAGATGAGGACTCTATCAGCATCAGACTGGAATTAATGATAACATTAATCATTAGCCGATAGTTAGTACTACGAAACATTAGGAATTATGAATTTCATACCTTTATCTCATAGAATCGGAAAAACACGTTAGCTTTGAAATAGTTGAGGGCTTCCTCTACAATATCTAGTTCGATTTTCGGGCTAATCGGAGCTGGGCCTCTGAATGTGGTACGTAGAGGTAGCAGTGCTAAGTTTCCCACAGACTGGGTGTAGTCGGTCAAAGTCGAGTGATAAGCCTATTGAGGAAAATGCATTTTAACAAAAATATATACATATATTGCCATCACGTTTAGACCTAAAATTGCAGCCTAAAATGATACTTACAGGCATATTAAAAACTGTTACACCCTTGAGTACTAATCTTATTGGGAGTTATGAGTTTAATTTTGTTTACAAAATACAGATAGTTTAAATTACGTGTCATACAAACTAAGCAACTTAATTAATTTCACCAAAATTAATGCATAACGTTATTGACACTGCCTTAATATAATTCAGCTTCTAATTTTTAGCAATTTGAGGAAATTCTGAATCTCAAAGTGAATCACTCACTGGTATCATCAATTGTCATTATTGTCAAATCAAATCTGTGTCACTTGTCAGTTCACTCATTGTCAAATACTCCTGAAAGTCCTGAAACATCACACCATCCCGACCGCAAAGTTGTAGGTACATTTCACATTTACTGAGAGTGGGAATCGGGTCTATGTTAGATGACACTACCTTCCGAATCGCGACGTGCCTTCGCTTAGGTGCACCGTGTGTTTCTCCGCATTAATGCCGTTTTGGAGAAGCAGTTGACCAACTCAGATGCTATGGCCTATCGTGCTGTAGGAGCGCTGGGCGAATTCCACGGCACGCCAGCCTCAACGACATAATCCGCCGTGCTCTTGTCACCACCGCTGTGATGGCTGTGCTTCAACCAAACGGTTTGGCTCGCGACAATGGCAAAAGACCGGATGGTATGTCATAAATGCCATGGAGAATGGGTAGGACTCTGGTGTGGGACGCAACATGCGTCAATACCATTGCCTCTACCCATATACCTGGCATGGCTGGCTGTGCTGGTGCTGCTGCAGCTTCTGCAGAGACTTTTAAGCGGCGCAAGTATTCTAATCTCATTGGTGATTATGAGTTTGTACCGTTTGGAGTAGAAACGATTGAGCCGTGGCGTCCGAGCGCCTGCAATCTCTTCAGGGAGATTGCGAAGCGTATGGTCGACGCTTCTCGTGACCAGAGGGCTGACCTCTTCTAAGTCAGAGAATAAGCATTGCCAGTCTTCTGGGAACGCTACCACAGAGGCAAGCGGTGCGGAGGAATTCCACGACGCATTTTAACTTTTATTTAATTATATTTTTTTATTAATGTTAATCTATGCTAATATTTTTTTTTACTTGCGCAAAATCCCCAAGGAAAAAATCCCGAAGTACCCGTGCTCGGTGATCATCTGCGTCAGACGGTACGAGAGGCTGCCGTGTGTCCTCTCTAGCCACTCCCCCATGATGGGTAATATTAGCATAGATTTAAAATACATGAAGTGTAAATAATTAATAAAATAATAATACAAAGACAAAAAATTCATAAAAATGAATTGAATTAAATTAAAATTATACATATTTTGTATAAATACAACACATACAATTGTTACTTTTTTGAATTTAATTGAATCGGTTCAGGCGGGATTCGAACCCGCGATCTTTCCCTTACAGGGGGAACGCTTTAACCACTAGGCCACAGAATCTTCGCCCGATATCATCCAAATTCGTCTATACATATATCCGTCTTACGGCGATACCTGAATCGATTTGAACTTCAACTTCAACTTTTATTGGAGTGGCTTTTGTGGACTGTGAATCGACCACAACGTCACCAATGTCATGTGTCAGAAAGACAAACTGAAAACTGAAAGACAACAAATGATATACAAAGGGATAACATAGCGGAGCCAAAGAAAATTTAGAAATCTTACAGAAAATCTGATAAGCATCAAACAAAACTAGTATTTGGATTGAAAACTCTAAATACATTTACACTCATAAACATTTATATATATAAATATATTTTAGACATATAGAATTAAATGAGTAAATATTTAGATGCTATTTAGATACTAAGACACAAGTATGTGTATTCACCGCTAAGAAAACCCCATTCATTGTGGCGCCGCAATTCCTGGGCACACCGCTTACTATCTTCTCGAGTATAGGGATCCTTGGTGTCGATATCTCCAGCGACGTCCAATACCGAAGTCATTTGCGGGACAAGGTTAAGTTGGCATCAAGAAAGCTCGGAGTGCTCAACAGGGCGAAGCAGTACTTCACTGCGGGGCAGCAACTCCTTCTTTATAAAGCACAGGTCCGGCCTCACATGGAGTACTGCTGTCACCTTTTTGCTGGAGCACCTGCATACCAACTTGACCCCTTCGACTCAGTGCAAAGACGGGCATTGAGGCTGGTTGACAATCCCATACTCACAGTAAGTGTGGCACCTCTTAGCCTTAGGAAGGATTTTGCCTCACTGTGTGTGTTCTACCGCCTATACAATGGTTTGTGCTCAGATGAATTGTTTTACATGATGCCCGTAGCTACATTCTATCACCGCACCTCTCGCCATAGGCAGAGAATTCATCCTCACACATTGCGACCTGAGACGGTGCGCACTGTGCGGTATGAAAGAAACTTCATCCCACGCACACTCAAGCTATGGAATGACCTCCCTGCTGCGGTTTTCCTCAGCGCCTACAATATGGGGTTCTTCAAGAGGGGCATCAGAAGGTTTCTTCATGGTCGGCAGCGCGAGTGTGACACCCCTGGTGTTGCATACGTCCATAGGCCACGGTAACCGCTTCCCATCAGGTGGGCCGTGTGCTTGTCTGCCAACTAAGTAGTATAAAAAAAAAAGATGCTTAATTTCATTCAACAATGTCAATGGCTTCTGTGTTGCCACAACTTCCAAAATGTCATTTTCAAAAATGTTGTCTTGTCAAGTTGTCATAACTGTCATCATTCTTTATCTTTCACCGCTCACGTGTTTTTGTGTTTACAATCCTACAATTTGTGGATAAGTTCGTAATATTAATGTAAATATGACTGACGAAACACAAAATAAGGTGCTCGCGATAGTCGCTAACATAACTAAAAATCAAGATTCGCCAGAGAGCGAGATTGAAGAAACTGTTGATAACCAAAAAAGTTCAAAGAAAAATGAACCCATTAGAGGTATACCCAAATCTGGACGCTTTTGGAAGTCTAAAAAAGAAAGGTAACTTTTATTACAGATCTTCATTCTGTAACATCTCATAATGTATGTAAGAATATCGTAGGAACTTCAAATTATACATGACATGCTCCTTTATCGCTTAGACAACATGAAAAGGTAAAAAATTTGCACGCTGTCTGTCTCATTAGAATTAAAGTGATCATTCAAAGTGTTTATATACAATAAACACTAGCAGCTGTCCACTACTTCATCCTTATGAAAATAAATTTGAAATATTGCAATTTACTTGTTTTCTATTATTCACAAATGATAAACTGTTCAACACAGAACACTACGTCATTATTGCGATAACATTAACTGTAACTTACTGATTTAATAGGTATTTAATTGTTATAGTTTAAAAAAAAAAGTTTGGTTCTTATATTACTTACTATGTTTCAGATTTGCCACAGTTAACAAAACTAAAGGATTAACATCTAGCTTTGCAAAGAAAACATCATTACGATTAGAATTAAAGAAAACTAAGGAGTTGTCAAAACAACTACTAGAGGAATTTAAACAGAAAGAACTTGAAAAGAAGGAACGGAGGCGACAGAACATCCAGCGTACTGAAGAGAATAAAAAGAAAGCTGAAATTGTACAAGTAATTACAAACACAGCCAAACTCAAAAGAATGAGAAAGAAGCAATTAAGATTCATTGAAAAAAGAGATACTACTAAACAAGTACAACCTAGTAAATAAACTCTCATACTATATTTTTTTTATTATTTTAATCTTAGATTATACAATCTGTCATGTTTAAATGAGTGCTGCTGCTGACATGTTCAAGGAATATAATATAATATTTCATGAAGGCAACAGCTGTTGTCAGTTTTTGTTGTATTTTTTGGGCAGAGGAATATCCCTAGTGAAAATGGCTTGTTTATTTGCCATTTCAGCCACACATTACCACGTTTTGTATAGCCGCGTGGTTCCCAAGAGAGTAGAATTTGGATCACCCCAACTCTTCCCATGCGGTGTCGTACAAGGCAACTAAGGGATAGGGCTGTTTAAGACTCCGCCTCAGATGCATGGCTTGAGACAATAATAGTGCCCGGAAAACGGCAATAGGCTCACCCTCTATTATGTGGGACCTAATTTAATGATTGGTGAAATATGGGTATTAATTCAACGCTGCCTAACAACTTCGGGGATAAAGGCGTGATTATATGTATGTATGTTATCTGCTTTTGAGTCCTAATAAAGATTAAAACTTACATATAATGTTTACATCATACATTATTTTAATCAATAATCGCACCTCTAACTGAAATAATCTGTATTCTAACATTTCTGACCTCTATTAATAGAATAAATGATCCAAAAAGATATTTATACCTTGATATATCTGAGACATTGGGTAAGTCGAAAACCTCTGTGAGACAAATTTACAGGTCCCTTCAGGTCTCACTTAATCAGGTTTCACTGTAGTTGCATGATTTTTGCATACATGTTTCTCAGTTACTTGAGTTTGCTGGTACACCTTGTTCTCTATCCAAAATGACTAATGAATGACACCACTTGAGCAATCATAAACCACGATAATATGTAATTTTTATACCCAATATTCTATGATTCTATCAATAACTGCTTTTTCTCTTTTTCTTCTGTTTAGGTAAAAGCCTAGTACAAACAATAAATAAAAATACTGAAATAATGTCATATAATATTTTTATTAAGTATTTATAGCAATATAATATACTCCCACAGATACATATAAAAATATTAAATGCCTTTTTCCAAGTTTTGGCAGGTAATGAATTGTGTGGGCATCAAATATTTACAGTAATAGTCTCAAGATCAATGATGAGATGAAACAGTGATGCAAATAATGAAACATCAATCTTAATATTATCTCCACGAACTTATGTACATCAATGAGAAACTTTCAGTGACTATTTATATAAATATCTATAAAATACACCAAAATTATTGGTTACACTTTACACTGAAAACACAAAGCAATAACTCCAAAATTAGACTAACATCGTGTGATGGATGACATCAATAAAATTAAGCCTCAATAAATATATTACATCACTTAAGTCTGAATACTGCTCCGTGTTAATAGTACATATTTAGTTCGCAAACCGTTAAACTTATCAGTAATAACCACTTAGTACAAAGAAAATACAAAACTAAACTGTTATAAATCGTTATAAAAATTAAATCACACATACCAAGTATACCTCTTACGATGTAGTGTCTTAACGTCTCGTATTAAATTCAATCAAATAACTTACAACAACAATACAGTCGTCATAATAATAACAACAATAGTTAGTAGCTTATACTCTAATATTTTAGTCTAACATTTGTCTATAATACTCCATTCAACATATAGAAAAAATCTTCATTGAAAACATCAGTCTAAATCAGTGACAACAAAGTTTGATCATCAAAAACAACATAGTGGGCAGGGCATACAATTGCGGCACTTGTACAACTCAAGTGTCTAATCATAATTTGTTCCAAAATTAATGAAGTGCAGCCGTATTTAAACAGTTGTGTGTATGTAACTTCAATTTCTACCTAAATATGCAACGTTAAGGCGTTACACATCCGGCGTAAGCTATAGCGGCGGGCGATATGCGCGTGCGCACACTTCGCGCTAATGAACAGCGTCGAACCGAGCCTCTATATTGAGTCATAATTTAAATTCGAATCTGCACAATGTGAATGCAGTAAAGTATAATTTATTATTTAAAAATATTACTTACTGTAAAGTTTACCACTTCTGTAGTTTTGATCTGGTTTTTGTAAAAAATAATGCTTATGTGTTAAATGGATAATGAGATTCGTACAAAGATCGTAACTAAATTAAAACAACCAGATAATATAGAATTATTATCTTTAAAATGTTCGGCGGCTCGTAGGAAACAACTTAGAATGTAGGACAGGCATCGTAATATAACTCTCGGACATGGTGCATTTGTATACATTTATACGGCCTCTAAACGTTCGACTGCTACGCAGGAGGCGCGGGTTCGATTCCTGCTCAGTGCCGATATTCGTATGCACGAATATGTATATTTGCATTGGTCTGGGTGTTTCTATGAATATGTATGAATATACAAAAAAAAATATCTAAGTATGTTTATCTGCATTGTAGATTCCATAACACAAGCTAGTTAAACTATGCTTACCATGGGTATAGATAACGTTGTGTAGAATGTTTTAGTTTATTTATTTATTTACATGATTGATTGAAGTTTAAGCGAATATCACTCATTTAAATAAAACCACTTTTTTAACAAATTGTATCGCGATTTACTTGTTATTTGTGAACTACCATCTTTAGTCATCCCGCGACCATGGCTGTATAGTACCCAAAACGTCGGGCTAAATGTAAGGATTCTACATATCAACCATATTTTATATGATATCTCTAAGGTTATATGTTAATAAGTACCTATATTTACAGTTTGAAAAATGTAAATGAATAGCCTGCATTGCATTGCCTTTGTTACTGATATCTTAAGTGTCACGAAGGATTATATTACTCTGCCACGCAATGTAAAAAAAAATCATAAGTAAAAATGGTACTTAACGAAGATAAAGTGACTGAGTATTCACAAAATACCAATTATTTATATAGTGTCATTGTGTACGTCGTTAAATTTTACATAAGGTCTCCTAGTACATCGCAGTATTCATTTTTAACTCGAGTACCCTGCGCTGCAACACGAAAATATATACTAGATAGAAGAGTCATCACTGCACTGCAATTGTTATAGTCTAAATCATTTAAAAGGTGCAATCTGACCGCCGTAGTTACAATCAACTCGATACTGAGAATAACCGATTTTCAATTTAAAAAATAATGTTAGAACGTAACATTTTTAATGACATCTCGCAGAAATAAAGTTTGGTTCAAAAAACGTTAGGAATTTAAACTGTAATATATCGCATTAGATTACTTCAACTCAGTCATATGTCGCCTGGAAGAAATTGTGTAAAGCGACAAGGTCGACCTTTGTACTGCTCTTGTCTTCTCAATAACTCTGTAACATGAATAATTGGCGTACAATAAAGAATATAATAAATAAATAAAGTTATTATTCAACCAAGAGTTGTCGCACAAAGTTACGTTCTAGTGCGTAAGACCATAATATCAAAGTGCACCTTTTACATTATATTGACTATACATAAGAAACGATGATAGGAAGCAATCCCCAGACGTGATTTGATGGTTGTTGTCAATAAGGTACTCTTTGGCACACAATTGAGGCACTGTGTGTTGAGCTAGATAGAGAACAAACTACTTTTTATTCTCGGTTGCTGTATTGGCGTCATCATTGGCTAGTGTCTGACTGCTGTACTTTTCATTTCCTTACCGAATACAACTGACTGTTTATTAAATAATTACTTGTGCATATTCTGACAGTATAAAAGTATTTTTCATTCATTCTAATAATACAAAATCAGAAACAGTCGGAGCAATAAATTTTGATAAAAATTTAGATGAGATCTTTTGATCTTACATGTTTGTTCACTAAGCGGATTTCTATTCGCTTTTCCTATCTAGTATATAATGTCTTTGTGTAATTCCAATCTTACATTTTAATATTACAGAACAGGGGCATTATTCTGAATGACATTTGAGTTTCAAACGCACTCGTACTGAGAAGACGGTAGATTTTAATTGGTTAATATAAAAGATAGTGCTCATGAAAAACTAGACCAACTTAAATGTGTCGGCTATTACGAACGCGCGTAGTTACGAAATGGTTTGTCACTCAGAATAAGGGTCCAGAAGCGTATCAATAAATCTAAACAAGTAAAACTTATGTCTTTATACTGTAACAGTAAACACACAGACTCACGATTGGCCCAGTAATGCGTGTACAGTTAGATAGCAAACATATACGTAGTGCGACTTGCTATTCACATATTTTACAGGGATTATACTAAATATTTAGATCACTTTTAGTTTCGATAACAGGGAAAAGAAAATATTTTTCATACCAACCTTTATCACAACTTGTAGACAGAGTATTGTGTTACAGTTCAACTCCTTTCTGATCAAACTACCTAATGCATGATTTTTTTTAATTACCTACTTTATTTTAAACTGTAGGTACAATAAAATCATAATTATTATTATATCAAACATGAATTGAGAACAAATTATTGAATGAAATTTTAAAGCATCTAGTATGCTAACTATTGCGGGTTCGAACTCCGCCTGTACCAATTAAATTGTTTTCCTATCTTAATTGATGAGAACAAATGGTTTGTCAAATAATTTAGAATTTATGTGAAATAGTATTTGCTTTAACTTACTATCCTCAAACATAGTGTAGTTCAATCTCACGACATTATTTACAGTAGACAACACTGGATTAACTCCGTCAGGACAATTTGTCCAATTCACGATTGGTTTGTTCCAATGTTCAAAATTATGTCCAATTTGCAATCGCTGTATTACTGGTTAGTACAATTAGCAATTGGTGCAATATAAAGTATTACATGCAAAATTTAGTTCTCAAAAAAAGTCCGAATCGAATAGAAGTTTTGTTTCTTTTTTAAATTAAATATAGTACTGTTCACAAAAGAGTCGAGTGTAACATTACAAAATCTATTCATTTATATTCTTAGTTATCACTATATCCGCTGTTCATTCTGTTTAAAATTTTGATCACAATAACAAAGAGAGGGTTGCCTAAATACGGTATCGTCAATTACACATCGATGTTTTCACGGCGGGCGGGCGGCGCCGTGGAGGGTAGAGTATTAAATGCGAGCCCGCGCGTAATATCTTGCGAGTATAATAAATACCTCTCAGCGTACACACCGCGTGTCGGACGAACCTCGCCCCAGAACTGCCTCACCAAACGACAAAGTTCGATATTCTTTAGTAGTGAATAGGTAAGATCGGTGTCTTGGACATCGGAGACGCGTATGCAACTAGTGCGAGCAGCAGCGAGGGCGGGCGCAGTCACACGTCGAAGTCCGCGCCCGCCTTGCCCACCGGCGGCGCTATGAACGGCTCGCTCCACATTCTTCTGAGATCTCCCTGGGTACAGAACAGAACATTATCATGATACTATGCGCACGAATTAGTCCTGTCGACCTGCAGATATACTACAATAGCACAGAGTAAATACAAAGAGCGCCGCGTGGTTTTCGGCAGAGCAGAATTAAGGCCAACCCATCTCTTCCCATGCGGTGTCGTACAAGGCGACTAAGGGATAGGGCGTTAAGATCAGACAGATATCTACAGTCCAGACTCAGCCTCATATGCATGGCTCGAGTCAACAATAGTGCCCGGAATACGACAATAGGCTCACCACCTATTACGTGGGACTGTATACAATTATTGGTGAAATGTGGGTGGTTAATTCACCTCTGCCTAACACTCCAGGGATAAAGGTGTGATTATATGTTTATATGTAAATACAAAGAGAAGGTGGTCAAAGTATCTGTGCAATACTTTTTTGCCCCAATTTCATAACAGTCAGCGCGGCCTTACGTTATCTCAGGGCAGGGTAACGCAGTTACATGCATGTTCGCGGCTCAGGCACCCGTCACTGGAACCCGAGACAGAAAATTTACCCGCAAGTGTGCACGCAAAGCGGGTGTCAGTCAAATTTCGATCCCCCGAGTGTATGAATAAATTATTCGTTAGTTAGTAGTAACACCTAGTCAAAACACGACTTAAGTCAAATTATACGTAAATTGGCCTCGACAGTAGGCGCAACCCGGAGTACTTGCGTCTGTGTACCGAAGCAAACAGTGGTTAACAGCATCGTGATGTGCGTGCTTTAACTCTGCTGTTGTAAGAATTGAGATTGACCCATAGGGAAATCTGCTTCCAACACCTCTGTGTTTGCTCAGTGGCTGAGACCCGCGCTGTACCTTGACGTAGGCCATGGTGAGCAGCGGCAGCAGCGTGAAGGGCACGAGGTACAGCAGCGCGGGCTGCGCCGCCTTGAACACCTCGGCCGACACCGTGGCCGTCAGCAGCCCCAGGAAGTAGCCCAGCAGCGAGCAGTGGAAGTACGTCAGCCGCGACCCCTGCCAACGACATTCAATTTGTATGCAACTCCATCTATTCGTTATAACAATACACAAAATATCCTAGGTCGCGTTAAACACTAAGTCTGGTTAGTGAAAGTTGAACATAGAAAATAGTAGTCTATGAAATTGTTGCATCCCTAAGTGCACTTATCTTAAAATACAAGTGTAAGGTAAAAAAAAAATAGGCCGTAAGCGAGATTTTTCAGTGAAACATGATTGTTTTGAGACTAAAAATGTGCAATTTCAAACTTAAAAACTAAAAATGTACTTTATCTAAACTTTATTTATAAACGTTTAGAGCCAAAATCCATTTACTGATCGCGCATGCGTGTAGCGTCGCGTCCATAGATTATATAGAGAACAACTGAATTGAAACCTACTTGGTTCAACTGAAGATGTATCAAATGATTGAAATGATTTATAATACAGTTGGCCATAGAATATATCATAATGTAATGTTTTAAATTTATTTTGATAGTTTATGCATAAGAACTGTCATTTAATAAAAGTATTTAAACTATCATGGTGACTCACATTAGTACGAATTTAAGTTTTGTTTGAATTTTTAAAATTTTACACGTAGTAGATAAAGCGTCGCAAAGTATATATTTTCGTGTTTAGTTTTCACTAGCCAGACAAACACGATATTATTAAAATGTGGTTAGTTTGATTTTCTGATACAACATACCATCGACCTGGGACCAGGCACTTGTCCCATCTGGCACACTAAATTGGCTTTCTTGTAGGCGTCGTAACGAAGCACGAAGCATAACAAAAGCCCCGGCATTACTATGTCACCCAGCCCTGCAACACAAACGTAGGTAATTTAATTCCGAGAAAAGGGGCAGGACGTGAGAGATAGCCCTGGGTCGGCCGGGGTGCGAGGGATATGCCTGTCAACTTTCGGCAACCAAAACGACCCACATGCGGCGTGCGTTTTAGTCGGTTCCAGTCCGACATAACTGTCCTCCACCGGCTCCGGTAGGGAGGTATCCGTGGGGATTTTGCGCACGTAAAAAAGGAATATTTTTCTCTAATTTTTATTGTTTTCTTTGCCTCAAAGTACACCAAACTGCCCTAAAACATTCTTCTTCTACTTTTTCTCTCCATTCTATAGTTGCCTGTAAGAGATTACCGCAGAGCGATAAGGCCGTCATATCCTACTACATTGTGCCTCTCTTATTGTTTTATTATATTAGTGTACAACAAAGTCGTTATTATTATTATTAAATACTACATCACAAACGTAAAGCTCGCTCCTAGTAATAATATATGCTTGATACAGTCCACACTCAGGCTCAGATGAATGGCTTGAGTCAACAATAGTGCTCGGAAGACGGCAACAGGTTCACTCCCTATTACGTGGGACCGAATTTAGTGACTGGTGAAATGTGGGTGTTAATTCACCTCTGCCTAACACCATTGTCACACGGTATGTGTAGGTAATGGTGACCCTCTTTACTGAGACTTTGCCTTCAGCTTACCATCAGGCAAGGCGAAGTCTAATTGACGTGTTCTATATATATAAAAAAATAAAGGCGTGATTATATGTATGTAGTCCAAGATCCTAGGGACGCTAGACGTAACGTATTTTCTGACGAACGAAATGCGTACATTTTAGTATTAGTATGTACCATGATCACATGCCTACCTGCTTGCTAGGTATTGGTGCTAGGGGTCCGGCCAGACGGTCAGTTTTCAGGTATTAAGTAAACAATGTATGTTAAAACATTACTTGCTTCACGTAAAACCCAGTCTATTTTTAAGTCTATCGTTAAAAATAAGTCTATGCACTATTCTAGCCTATGGCCTACCTCTTCCACAATATTTTTATCCCGATCCATTCAGCCGTTTGCGTGATTGAATAACAAACATCTACCCAAACTCTTACATACAAGTTAGTACTAACGTACCTGATTACTGTAAAACACAACCATTTTTACTAACAGTAAATACAGATGTAGTATATTCGGTAATTGTTTAACAACTTTAAAAACATAATTTTTCTGTTACTTGAAGCGTAATCAAGATGTGAATATAATTTTTCGCACGAAAAATCAAGAAATATAGTATTAATTAACCTTGATGTATTCTTATATAACAAGTAAAAAACGGTCAGTCTGTTGACTCACTCCTAAAAAAGACGTTATTTTTATGGAGTATGTATGTAGCCAGCCTTGTTTACACCTAAGTATGAAACATGTATTTAACAAGTTGCAATATGTCACAGGCGTTTGCGTGTGAACGCAAACGTGTTTTATACTTGTTAGCTATATATACTATGTGAACGAAAAAGTATCTGAGATACATGTATAAATCAAGTATTGTGTTTTGATTAGTCTTCTACAAGTTTTGATCATACAAGTTTACAACTTGTTTCGTGGTGAATACGAAAGGAAAAAGTTTATTTTTTCAACTATTATCTTTTAATGTCTGAATCGGGATACTCTATATAACCCTTCCATCATCCCGAGTGAGAGGCTTAAGGCTAAGTGGTAACAGATTAGCAGATTGTAAGGTTAGATGCATACTATATGTAAACATGTAACCTTTCATTTCAAACATCTAAATCCTCGAAGGAGCAGGCAGAGGTGAATTTACACCCAAATTTCGTTAACTATACTTTTCGGTCCCACGTAATGGAGGGCGAGTTCAGTCAAGCGGGCGCTTCGTTATGGGCTGTATGTGTACATGGGATATAGAACAGCCAGATTAGTGGTAGGATGCACGTCATAGGACAGTAAGGCGGGTGCGTGGGCGCGTACCGAGCATGGAGAAGTGTCCCTGGTGGTGCATGGAGGGGAACACGAGCTTGGCGGGCAGCGACAGCTTGGGCGCGTCGCGCATGGCGCCGCCCAGCTGCAGGCGCCGCGCCACCACGTTCATGGGGTTCTCCGCCGGCCTGCGCGCAAACACACACCATGTACGGACTCCGACTTCTATGTATAGTACAGAGATCGACAAACGTCAAATAGAAAGAGAATGGCCTGCAAATAAAAACATTCATCAGGTTGAATATAATCTCTGATTGACGAGCCTATAACGCGCCATGTGCTCCCCACCAAAAACATATAAACGAACTTTGCACAACTTTTTGTGGCGTTGTTCAATTAATCAATCAAGAAGTCCATCGCAGTCCACTGCTGGATACAAACCTCTCCCAATGTTGGGATACTTTGGCCTACTGTAGCCAGACGAGTTAGTACAGGGTTTTATTTGATTTCTCTTCCATCAAAGTGATATAGAATAGAATAGATCTTTATTTGCTTATAGTTTGCGTATTTTTCCGTTAGTCGCCTCTTACAACACCGTCGAATGAGATGGGATGGTGATACTTGTATTCTTTCTCCGTCATCACACGAATATAGTGGCGATGTAATATGTATCTATCATATCGCCATCTAACGATAATAATCTGAACTACTTATATCAATGCTACTAAATGCTACATCGCGCAATTTAAGTTATTTATTTATTGATACACTCAAACAATACACAACAAAAAGTTCTCGCGTGAGTGACATATTTACAACAATTCATTTCTTATATTTGCTATTAATTGATCTGACTATTATTCATTTAATTTGTCATTTTTTTGACTTCATTCTTATACTTTACTAAATATTTCATTGACATGTATTACTATTGTTAAATTATTATTATTGATTTACATGCATGCTAAAATAAATATTTACATACCATAGTATAATGGTAGAATGTACACGAGACGACACATATTTAAGACCATTCTATATACCAACATTCACGTAAATAAATGACTTTGACTAACTAAAAAACTATTGATGCAAATTTTTAGAATAAATCGAGTGATTCAAGAGGAAGGTTTATATGATATGTAATACATAAAAATCCACACAGGCGCCATGGGCAGAAGGCTAGTACAATATATTTTACCTTGTGGCGACTTTAACCATGACGTTGGTGGTGAAGATGTACGACGAGAAGAACACCCAGAACACGTCGTACAGCAGCAGGCCCGTGAGCAGCAACGTGGACACCTTGAGGGACGGCAGGCGGATCAGCGCGATGAACGTCACGCACAGGCCCATGCCCATCGCTGGAATTACAAGGTACTGGTTATATATTGTTGTGGGATTGAAAGTACATACAAATTGTTTTAAACTATAATAACTATCGAGAGGTCAATCAATCAATTAACCCACTGCAGTTCACTGCTGGACTGGACAGGCCCCTCCCAATGTGCGCCATTTTATTTATTTATTTTCCTTATGTAACTACCATTACAGGTTGCCCCAATGCGGCAGTTAGTAAACTGTACATTGTAAATATATTTCTACTAACTATTACTTATAACTAATGACATGCAAGGATGCCCTTATGAACTCACTCAGAGAACCCGCATGTCCGCTATTTTGGATATCGTATTGAGGGTGCGAAGGGCCTGAGTTAACGAGGCCTCAGCCTGCAGAGTCCCCGTTCATCCGGCCTTTCGCATTCAGTCTGTCCCAGCCACCTTTTTCAGGTCGTCGTCGTCGTCTGGCGAGAGGTACCGGGTTCCCGGCCATTACGCTCCCGACGCGCGACTTAAACCTCCTCCTAATCCAAGCAATTTAGCTAATCTAGCTACTCGTTATTATCATCCTCATAACGATTTCCCAGTTGCATCTAAAATGTGCACTTTGGAGCCCAAAGTTCTTTTCTGGGAACGCCGCGCCGTTTGACTCCCAACTCAGAGAGGAAAACTTACGCCAGAGGTATACCGATTTGCAGATGAGGGCGACTTGAGCGGGCGTGAAGAAGCATCTGATGAGGCCATCAAGCTTAGTGCCATCAATGTAACATGCTACGTCTGTTATGGTGACCCTCTTTCCCGAGACTTTGCCTATGGCTTACCATCGGGCGAGGTGAAGTCAAATTGGCGTGTCCTAAATAAAAACCGGGACCTAAAATGTGCTCTGTACGCGCAGTACACTTTTCTCGGATGTCTCTTGAGGATCTCTCAATTTCACCAAGCATAGATTATTACTACAATACAATCCGTGTCCACCCGGGGTTCGTTTGTCTCGCGATGTAGGTCCAAGATACGTGTCCTGAAGTATATGTGTCTCTCACCGTCCATGAGTAGCCAGTGCCCGGTGAGCACCCACACGGCCACGATGGCGGCCGCCAGCAGCGCCGCGGCCAGCTCGGGCGCCGAGTAGCGGCCGCACACCGGCGAGCGCGCGCCCAGCCCGGCCGAGCCCGCCACGTACTGGCACAGCGGCGTCAGCAGGAACGCCAGCGCCGCGCACGCTATTACTGCACACACACACACACACATACATATACACATGATGTATTGATTGTACGTATGTATACGTGCAATCAATACATCTTCTACAATAATCTCGCGGTATCTACACTCAAAGAACAGCTTTTATTTTTTTAGGTCAGACTCGAACCGACTAACACCGCTCGCTCGTCTGGGCCTTGAGGTCTTGTTTTTTTTTTTTTTATATCACTTAGTTGGCCGACAAGCACACGGCCCACCTGATGGGAAGCGGTTACCGTGGCCTATGGACGTATGCAACACCAGGGGTGTCACACTCGCGCTGCCGACCATGACAATGAGATACTAGGGTAAGCGGGTTCACACACGATATACCTACATATCGTGTCAAAATTTGAGCTCAAAAGCTGCAGAACTATTTAAAGCGTAAGAAATCCTAAAACCGATTTAGTATTTTTCACGAAACCAAGTGAAAACGGGCCTATAAGTTTTTTTATAATACTATTCACCCTGATATTCCTACGGAAGCAGGAATTAAGCGGATAAAACTGCAGGGTGATGCTAGTTATCAATATTGTATTAGAATGGATGAACTAACATGCATACATATATACGCTCACGTCTATTTCTTTCCAGGGTAGGCAGAGAAAACAACCCTCCATTTGGTTCTATCCTTACTCACTTCACGAGCTTCCTCTACCATCATTAACCCTACTTCCCATAATTCATCCCACTTTCCGTAATTACAGGTTCGCTCCTGTAGAACGTGGGTGAGGATATTGTTTATACTGTGCATGCAATACCTAATGTGTTACAGTACAATTTTATAATAGTAGTAGTTATTTTTGTCACTTTTAAGATATAAAGTTATCTTCTCTTATCTTATTAAACCTTTCATGCAAGCCCGCCGGCTTCGAGTACGTTTAACTTTTTTTTCAGTATTTTATTAATTGGATATGTAGCGAGATCGACCCCAGCTGGCCAGGGCCGTCTTTAAACTATTTGAGGCCCTGGGCACATTAGGATCATGGGGCCCCTAGGACCTTGAGAAAACACTATTTAGTTACAATAGATAAAGAAAGACAAACAAGGTTCTAAATTTATTTTTATTTAGTTACTAACTATAAAAAATAGGATATATAAAAAATAATCTACAAAAGTAACTCGCTTAACATAAAATCCTTAGATTAATTCTATGTTGATTGCAAAGGTACCCTTCTAGATTTAAGATGAGCAAAATCGTTAATCACATCTTCAAAATCTATGGTATTGAGAATATCACATTCTATGGACATCAGCGACAAACTAGTTAATCTCTCTTGAAGCATTGTACTTCTTAATTCATTTTTTATTCGTTTCAATTTGGAGAAGGAGCGTTCTCCGCTGCAGTTAGTTACCATCATACTTAAAAATATTCTCAATGCAATTTCTACGTTAGGAAATGTGTCTTCAATTTTGTTTTGCTTTAATAGATTATATACTTCCCGTACACTGTTAGATGCTTCATTTTCACTCTGAACATTTTTTAAGTATTCTTTTAAATGTTGACATTCTATTTCTAACTCTTTTTCATTTACATCTTCGTGATAGATTTGAGAAAATTCTTTGCATCCTTGTCCGTATCTCTTCGGAATTCAGAGTTTTTAAGTGAAAAAATAAACTAAAACGTTGACTGACGGTCTCATATGAACTTTGTCGCTGTTTTAGATGAACACTCAAGGTATCGATTATTGGGAGAAAGGTTTCTACGTTGAATCGCTCTTTTCCATTCAATTGGACTGATGACGCAGAGCCATCAACAAAAAATCAGCCGTGAGCTTCTACGTCTTGTTCTTTGAGATAGATCTTTGTAGTCAGATTCTGGGTTATTTTCTTTGGCAGATGATTCGAAGTTATCAAATTTATCCCTGAGGTTAGTAATAAAATCATAAAGTGAAGTCAACAAATTGGTTGCAACGTCCAGTGTTATTGTTTCTTTCTGAAGATAATTACTTGTTTTGTCTATTCTTTCCAATATGGTGCTCCAGATTTCCGTCAGTATAATAAATTCTAGATTTCCCATTTTTCTAGACAGACTAAGGGCTTCGTCTCTTGTTTCTCGTGCATTTTCAGTATCGTTTGCGATGGTGATTAAAGCTTCTAATATTCTTTTATAACCCCCATGCAAAGCACTTACTGCATCAGCTCGGGCTGACCATCTGGTTTGTGAAAGACTCTTAACAACTTTTTTTGAACCTAAATGTTCTGTTAATATATTCCATCTGTGGGTAGAGCCCGAAAAAAAGTTGTACACTTTCTGAACTATTTCAAAAAACTGTGATGCCTCCGGTACACACCCAGCAGCATGGACACCTACCAAGTTTAGTGAATGTCCTGCACATGGTATAAAGGTGGCAAATTCACATTTTTCCTTGATTCTTGTTTGTAGACCACTATACTTTCCCGACATATTTGAAGCATTGTCGTAGCTTTGTCCTCTGCAATCTTTTATGGGAATATCATGTATCTCTAAAAAATTTAAGATGGTCTCCGCTAAATACTTAGATTTATGCTCTTTAATAGGTATAAATTTCAAAAACCTTTCAACAGGAACACAGTCTTTTACGTATCGAATGATGAAAGTTAGCTGGTCAATATGAGACAGATCGGGCGTACTGTCAACGCTTATGGAAAAATATTTTGCTGATTTAACTGCATTTATAATTTTTTTTAGAACCTGTTTTCCCATTACTTCAATAAACTCGTTACAGATATTTGCTGATAAATAAGAAATGTTACCCTTTCCAGGATTCCCAAATTTTTTTAAGTGATCTGCAAGAAATGGATCAAATTCACTCAATAATTCCACACAACCCAAATAATTTCCATTGTTTGGAGATCCTAGGATTTCATTGTCGCCGCGAAATGGAAGCCCTCTCGATGCCAAAAATTTTACAACAGCTACAATCCGTTTAAGTACGTTTCTCCAGTAATCCACTTCCTTTTGATGTTGAGATAATAACTCTATATCTACTCTACCAACTGCTTTACTTCGTGCCAGATAAGTCATCATAGATTGCTTATGCGCTGGGCTATTTTCATGTGTTAAAATTATGTGATTAATATGCTTCCAATCATTACATCCATTCCGAGAGCAAAGATTAACATCAGTTGGGTTAAATAAGCAGCATGAAAAACAAAAGCATTTGGAAGGCGAATACAGCAACCATTTTCTTTCGACGCTTTCATTGTTCTTTAATTTGCGAATAAATAATGCTTTGTTGAAATATCTCGTCACTAATTTATTACCATCTTTGTAGGTTCTGGATGCCTCGGAAAAGTCAGAATCTTTATTTTGAAAATATACTGGTCCCTTACGAATTAAAATTTCGCGATTTATTTCAACAAACTTTTCGTGAAAATAATCGGCGGGATCGTGCGATATTAATTCTTCTGTGTTGGAAAACTGCTGTTCAATTGACACAGTTGGAGTTGTCGGTTTTAGTGAAGTTACTGAAGTCGTTGCACTTTCGTCGTAGGAATAGTCGCTTTCTGATTCAATCTCTTTTTCAAAATTGGAACATGAAGGTTTAGAAATTCCCGCAATTTGTAATTGAGCTGAGTCATCATGTGGAATATTTATGAGTTGATTGCTACTTACAGAAGTTTCTCCAGTAGTAGTAGTAAAATATGATGTTAATTTTGGTAACTTTTCAATTACTTCTTTCTGATGTAGAGCTTTTTTCCTTTTTTCAGATCCACTAGGATATGACCGTTTCGACATTTTATATTATAATTCAGTATTTAATTAATTTTATAACGAAAATATTCGCTAACACAAAACAGACAAACGACGATTTAATCAAACAATACTATTTTTTTGTCAGAGCTCAAGCACAGTCAGTAACAAACTAACAACTACAAACAAAACAAACGCCACAACATCGCAGACAAATACTTGAAGGGAATTCCCGTTCGTCAAGTCAAACGACGATCGGGAGTCGGGAATTCCCCTTTTTTGTCTTTGGTATTACGAATGACGTTCGAATAGGTTTCTTAAAGACATAAACCACACCGCATCAAATAATTCTTCTTTTTTTAATTTAATAATTTTTCTTTTAATTGTATTCTTATACTTACATATAGGTATTTAAATTAACCTAAATGGTGGCGCTTGGCAGCGTGCGGTAATGGACTGTATTGCGGGAAGTAGCTAACTGTTCTATTGACGCTTTACACACAAAACAAGACAGGTGGCCGGGCTGCCGCGGATTCGATCCAGGCAGTGAATGCAGCCCGAGAAATTAGGAGAGGATGCACTAACCTTCACGACACACGTGTTTTCATCGCAGCCGGTACACGGATCTTCTCTTCCTTGCTCAGGAGCTGCCGTCAGCATCACTAGATCGCTTGAGGAACACACGAGAGGCACAATCCGATCGGTAAAGGTCTATGAAGCGGTAAAAATGTAACAAATATTATACATTTCTGAGAGACGCGAGCGCGGTCCGTCCGTCTTTACGCTGGCTAGTTCAAAGCGAGACTGAGTGTCTATATTTCACAAATGGCGGACGGAAGCTACATCTATGGTTAGTGCGGAAGAGGAGACGGGTATAAAAGGAGTGTGTTTCCGTGTCAAAAATACAGTTTCTACTTCGGCGCAACCATTCCCCCCGGCTTGAAGGGTTACCTTCGAAACGACAAATGCGAAACAAATCTAAAGTCTAATCTAAATCTAGGTTTGGGAAATAACAACTAAAATATAAACCTAGATTGGAGCTCGTGCCTACTGCTGGCTAGGCAGCGGGCTGAGGCGAACAAACAACACAACGCAACAGTCTCGACCAAGACGAGACGCGATTAGCCAACAACAAAATAAGGGTCTCTTCACGTGGGACCGATACAACAAGCGAGTGCTTCTTCTCCTCGGGTGGTTCGGAAACCGTAGTGGGATTGAATTGACTAACTGGCCACCCATCTAACGCGGCATGAATCCAGGACGGTCCACCAAACCACAACGGGTGATTCAAAATTTGCGAAGGAAGCAATCCACGAGAGAGACAATCGGCTGGGTTGTCGGTGCCAGCAACGTGAAAGAGATTATGTGGCGCCAATTCAGATTGAATTTTGCCACTCTATTAGCGACGAATGTGTCCCAACGATGGGGCGAAGAGTGGGCCCAACACAAAGCGACTGTTGAGTCCTAAAAGCTAAAATTCTACTAATATTAATGCGAAAATTTACAATTATGTCAAATAAATTACCTTAAAGATTCCGACCACAATACAAAATGTCATTAAGCGACACGGAAGTGCTAGTCTTAGCACTGCCATCCAAAACTACGCGGAGTTTTAGTAGTAAGCTTATCTTCTCTAATAACTCCGCGGTGCGGGATAATGTACGAAGGCTGGGTCCCGCCAGTGTCCGCAGGCGCAGGTGAGATGTAACCTTTATCTAAATATTCGTTAACAACCTCATCATAGGCCCGCTTCGACTTTGGGGACGCCTGCATCTTTCGTTCCAAACAAAGAAAGCGTTTTTCAGCGGATACACGGGAGCCACCGAGTGAAAACTTGCGGATGGTAGACTCCAGTGGCGGCTCGACGGTGCAACAGAACGAAGCAGTCGAGTGACTAAAACTATCTATAGAAGCGGGTGCGGAACCAATTATAACAAAACCAAGAACTGTTTCCAGTGCGTGCGGAGCGGGGTACGTCGGTCCCCCTTGAACCTTACGTGATAACTGGAGGTGCGGGAGAATCGAAGCGCCGATCAATATATCGACGACTCCAGGAACAGCGTAAGTCTCATCTGCTAAAGGCAAGTCTTTAAATTTCGTTAATAAAGACGTGTCAACCGGGACGGTAGGCAACTGTTCAGCTATTCTATCTATAACGAGCGAATCCATGTCAAACCAAATATTATTATTAAAACGAGATCTAAACCTTGTTTTAATGGTGCCATGAACAGCTGACTGCAAACCCCCAAACCCTTTCACCACTGAATGGGTTGAACGCTTATCAACATTGAAACCAAGACGTTGACAACAATCTTGAGTAATAAAATTACTTTGCGAAGCGCCATCTAACAGCGCTCGAACAATGCGCGGCTTACCTAATGCATCAACAATAACAACGCGAGCGGTCGCAAGACACACAGTAGTGAGTGCAGCACTAGCGGAGAACGAACACAAGGTGACGTCATCCGCGGCGGTCACCGGGCGGGCCGGAGCGCGCGCGAGCGCGGGCTGCGGCTGCGGCGCAGGCTGCCGTGTGTCACCGCTCGACGAGCCAACCGTGCTCACATTGGATGCGGCATTACTATTCTCAAAATGAAGCAAAGTGTGGTGTCTCGCTTGACATTTGCGACAACTATTTCTACTATTACATAAAACAACGCGGTGTTTAGTACCGAGACAATTAAAACAAAAATTATTAGCGCGAACAAATTTATAACGATCACTAGGCGACAATTTTAGAAAACCAGGACACCTGTACAGTTGCGAATGATGAGTGCTACACAAAGAGCAAACAGGTGACTGTACACGTGCTGGTGCGGTACTAACATAAGTATGAGTTGACCTCGGTGACCTCGATGAGGCATCTATTTTGCGTTCAGAAGTAACAACCTTCTTCGCGCCTTCATGTTTCGATGAAGAGCGTTGCAATACCTTTATATGCTCGCGAACAAAACTTTCTAAGTCTTCGAACTTAGGAATTTTACTGCCGCGATGATCCGACTCAAACAAACGAATGGTTTCGGAATCTAATTTCTTTAAACCCATATACAAAAATACGAAGTCGCAGAGGTCATCGATCTTCAAGTTCCTTACGGCGCGAACAGATGATGCGAAAGTATCTAGAAACTTCTCTAAGTTTTGATCGTTACATGCCGTAATAGATTTCAAGTCAAACATCTGATCCAAATATGCGTTAGCTACCGATCTTTTATCCTCATACTTAGCTTTCAAAGTATTTAAAATTAAATTATAATTTTCGGCACTAAACGTAATTCCAGCGCAAACGGTTATAGCTTTACCAGTCAATTTTTCAACGAGATAATGCAATTTTTCGTGATCTGTCAACGAATCGTTCTTATCTATCGTATTCTCAAAACTATCTATAAATAGACACCAATTGCGAATGTTACCATCAAATTCGGGTATTTGAATTGGTGGCAACTTAGGTCGGTCGCGAGTGGGGTTGGGTAGGTCAGCCGGTTTCTCCAAACTCCTAGCGACGCGTTTGATACGACAATACAAATCGTCAAACGACGACAAGGCTTGATAACTCACTGAGTAATCGGGATCCAAATTCAACTCTAAAACATTGATGTCATGTACTAAGGTTTCGAAATCCGCGCGTAGACTATCTAAGTTTTCTATAGAACACAAGAACGAATCTCTGATGACCAAATCAGAGGTTTTAAGTGCATTATCATAGATCGATTGTACGCGAGAGTAAATCATTTCTTTTTTAGCGTATAAAAGTTTCAATTGAACCTTACCGGTCTTATCAACCTTTGGGGACATGTTTACAATTAAATCTCAAACTAAAGTGCGGTAAATAACAAATATGAAATGACTTAATCTTAGCGGTACAGAGCAGCGAGGCGGCGCGAGCGATAACCGTAGGTAGGTAGGTACTTATGACTGCCAGTGCAAGCTTGAACTAACGCGCATAGCAACAAGGTCGTACCTACGCGATGGTCGCTGTCTAGGTTCAACTATTATTTCAGAGATTAAGTATTGCGTAATATCTATTCAAATTAAAATACTTTCGTATGAATTGGGATGAGATGCGAGCGAGGTAGGTACAGCCACGTGTCCACCCACGCAGGTACTAGGCAAATACGACGCGAGCCGAGAACAACGTAATTGAAAAAAACAAAACAAAGCCAAATGCGTTAGGTATTACACTGTGCCTATGCACTAGGGTGTCTGAGTATACCTAAGATCTAAGCCTAAATGTCTGGATGCGGGGTTTTCTACTAAAATAACCAGGCACTTAGGTGCGATGCGAAAATTACGAACTACGATTAAGTGTTGATATGATACCTAACCTATTTATGTATTAGGTAGGTACAATGCGAGCCAGCGGCGAACGGACAACAAATCTAATCCTAAGTGTCTGGATGCGGGGTTTTCTACTAAAATAACCAGGCACTTAGGTGCGGTGCGCTCATTCCCATTAGAATAATAACAAAATACGAACTACGGCTAAGAATCCGGCTCGATCCGGACCAAAAATGGTGGCGCTTGGCAGCGTGCGGTAATGGACTGTATTGCGGGAAGTAGCTAACTGTTCTATTGACGCTTTACACACAAAACAAGACAGGTGGCCGGGCTGCCGCGGATTCGATCCAGGCAGTGAATGCAGCCCGAGAAATTAGGAGAGGATGCACTAACCTTCACGACACACGTGTTTTCATCGCAGCCGGTACACGGATCTTCTCTTCCTTGCTCAGGAGCTGCCGTCAGCATCACTAGATCGCTTGAGGAACACACGAGAGGCACAATCCGATCGGTAAAGGTCTATGAAGCGGTAAAAATGTAACAAATATTATACATTTCTGAGAGACGCGAGCGCGGTCCGTCCGTCTTTACGCTGGCTAGTTCAAAGCGAGACTGAGTGTCTATATTTCACAAATGGCGGACGGAAGCTACATCTATGGTTAGTGCGGAAGAGGAGACGGGTATAAAAGGAGTGTGTTTCCGTGTCAAAAATACAGTTTCTACTTCGGCGCAACCACTAAATATACTAATATCGGAAAAACTCATTTTTGAGAGAGAGTGGAGTACTTATACCCTGTTTATTTATTAGTTTGATCTTTCTTTTTGACGGATGTCAAATCTGAAATCGATATAACTTTGCAACGACGAACAATATTTTCTTATTTTAATAATATTAAAAATTGATAATAATCATAAGAATAGACACACAACATAAGAGTACCTGTTAAGGACTCAAGCATTTTCCGAAAGTCTTAAGTGGTTTTTATTGCTTCGAAGTAAAATTTAAATAGAAAAACTGAAAACAATGGTACCTACCCAATGTTTTTATGTCTAGTGCAATAAAATTGATTGACGAATGAATTTATTTATTTTGAATAGTTTAAAACATACATACAGCCACATATTTAGCCAACACATTTTTTACACCAATAGATATTTTCTGTTTCCCATCACTGACCCATCTGTCAAAAAGTTCAAGCTATGTTGTACAAGGTATAGCTATCCGCATGCGGCAAACTAAAGCTAATATAATAAGCGTAGGTATTGTAGTAAGTCATTATCATCAGATTTTTCAAAATTAATGTTTTTCGGTAATACCTAAATATCGGTTATCATTTGGTAATCTGGCAGGAACTAGGGGGCCCCATTCGATCGCGGGGCCCTGGGCACGTGCCCATAGTGCCCAGTGGGGAAGAGGGGCCTGCAGCTGGCCTGCCCACTCAGCCTCTGCCATACATACTTGCTGTGTCTTTAGCTCCGTACTCATCCGCGAAGTGGTTAAAAATTTAATTGCAAATCAAAGATGCAAGATGTTATTTTTAAACTTTCGCGGTGTGAATTCATAATATGTAACAAATATAAAAATTTCAATAGGGATGATTGATTCAAACTATCCGGAACGTGGAATCCAGTGATTAAGATACTAAAACCAAAAAACACAGTGCCGTTAAAAACTGACATAATCAGTGTGGTGTGTCGCCAGTCTAACCGTTCATAATAAGTGTAATGGTGGGTAGGCGCTTGAAAACTATTCCCCACATACCGCTCGACGCTCAAAGACTAGTCAAGTCGTGACACCACGGGTGCTGCAACGCATCCAAAACGTCGGCAGAAATGTTAAGTTCCAAGATATAATTCGCGAGAAGTCCCGATACCTTGTATAAAGATGCAAGATTCAATTACTATTATAGATAGCCTACATACATAATTACAGGATAATATAGCGTAAAAAACTGGTTACGTTATCGACATCAGTTTTTTCCGGTCAAACGAACTCTGTTTGAATAAAGCGTGCTAGTTAACAGGCAGTGTTATCAACAGAGCATTAGCTGCCAGCTGATAATGAATTGGATTGTGATTATTTACATGCACATCTTAATGCGAGGTTTGATTAATCAACGAGTCGATCAATAAAGGTTATAAGCAAATAATTGAAAGCCAATTAACCAATCAATCAATTGAGCTTCACAATATGTTGGACTTATAATAAAAATATATGCCGTGTTGGTTCCACTGGTAGAATAGAGTTTACCATTGGGTGGTGCAGAGCTAGATAAGCGTATATTAATGAGGGATAAGTTAGGTTCAATAAAGTAAATCGATGTTTTATTGTTCGACAGCATGTAAATAATACTATAGATCGCGGCTCGTACTCTTCCTATCTCCAGAGGAAATGCATTCCACAGACGAACGGCCTCTAAGTCTGTTCTATGAGAAGGAAATGCGAGGGGCCGATTGTCTGTAGAACGAAGATTTCTATCATTCTTGGAACATCATAGGTGAAAATAAGAAGTTAAAGTAAGTAGGGTTAGTGGGAGAGTTGAGGGTATTGTAGAGAGTAGTAACTGCACGTAACTTACGGCGAGGACGGATAATTAACCAATTAAGCTGTAATTAGGCAGTAAATAAATAATTAATTAATAATTTATTTCCAAATAGATAAGTCCGATTGTCATTCATTATTGTCGTTCACAAACGATATATTTTTATTTTTATGGGTTGGTAAATTTTACACACATAATATAATAAAAGTATCGTCATTAATAGCTTGAAGTTACGCTCTGTTGACTACTCGCCAGTTCGACATGGCCCAATAAAATTGTAGCATAAATATTTTTTTATTTATTCTCGCTATATAACAGTGATAATAATCTTTATTTCCGTCTTAAAAAAGCCGCGGTAGCCTAGTGGAGCTGCGGTAGCCTAGTGGTATGGATAATGATAATGGAACCTGAGACGAGGTCTCGGGTTCGATCCCACATGGCACACACCATTTAACTTTTCGATGCTTTTCGAAGTTATGTGTGTATTTATCGCAGGTTTATAAGTGCTCGGTTAATAACAATAGGCTCGCCACCTATTACATTGGGACCTAAACATAAACTGACGAAATGTGAGTGCTAGCATCTCTGCCTACCCCTTCGGGGATTTAGGCGTGAGTTTATGTTATATTATGTTTAAAAAATTAAATATATTGTCGTCGTGATATAATACTGTACAACCAGTACCTACAACTACTTGTCTAAACATTATAATTACTTGTCTGACTGACGGCTTCATAAAGACTGCGCCTAAAACTTTCAAAGTTATTATCCTCCAGGGTTAAATACTTGAAATTTTGACCGTTATTATGAACATGTTTTAAACGAGTATTTTTGGTAATTTCACCCTTATGAGGAAGTAAGGAATGAAAAGTGCAAATCTGTCATTTTCTTTTACATGTCTTTGATTAAAAACAAACGTACATATGACAAGTTTGTTTTTCTTCAAAATTTCACTTTTCAGAGGGTGCATTTGGGTCATTTAAAATAAATGAAGTCAATTCAGTCCCATTTCAAATTTTTGTAAGATAGAAGCAAATGGGTTGTAGTCTCTGCTTATACTAAGAGAGAAGAGCGTGAGTAGGTACTGTGTATGTATATTGTAATGTATTGCCTTGCTTCAGGATACAATAGTAAAATAAAATATAGCATATTACCAAAGCTGTACAAATACACGCGAACGCGATCATTCTATAAAAAAAGAAGACTATTAGGCCTCATTTAGCACCTTGGTAACAACTGTTTCATTTGCGTCTATTATCTATGACTTCATTGGTTATTGATTATTTTAATGTATTCTATTTTATCATAGGCTCATTATAATTTGTAGTGTAATACAGTGGAATGTGCACCCAAAACTTAGCGTTAGGTAATCCTACAAATTAAAAAAATCCCTGATCAAGTATTCCATAGAGTGACCTAATGCACTTTTTTTGTGCTTTGTAACTTAGTAACATCAACATAGAATATAGTGTTCGTAGTTTTACTATTGACGGGCAGATGTTAAATTTAAATGTAGGCGGATTCTTTACCCCTCTTCCCTACACCCTCAACCCCGCAAAATATTATAGCCAGCATGTGAATATGATAGTCTATATTATATTTCCCTATGAAACAACGTAATTTAATAGGGAAATATAACATTAAGATATAGAAACAATTTAACCGGTTCAGGATCACGCTATCTTTCCCTTATAGGGGGGAAGCTCTGGCCACTAAGCTACAGAACCTTCTCCCGAATACATCCAAATATTTATATATATATATCCGTCTTACGGCTACCGGAGGCTACCTCTCCTGACTATCATTGTGTGTTTCATGTGACTAATCATGTTGTATTAATATGTTTTATCAACTCACTTGCTGTACATATAGCGACCAGTGTCTGCATGGAGTCGAAAAAGAAGAACATGATGAGTAGAGCCACCGACGAGCCGAGCGGGAAACACAGCGCCTGCATTGTGTTCAGTGTTTGAACATCTGTGAAAATAACAACTAATTTAATTTCAATCTATACTTATATTATAAAGCTGAAGTGTTTGTTTGTTTGAACGCCCTAATATCAGGAACTACAGGTTCGAATTGAAAAATCCTTTTAACTGTTGAATAGTTCATTTATCGACGGAGGTTATAGGCTATATAACATCATGCTACTGCAAAAGGGAGCGGAGCAGCGTAAATCTAAACAAGTCGGGTAGATTTATTCATACATCTATTGAAAAGGAAAGATTTGTATTTTTGTATTGTTATGTAGTAGTGGTATGTAGATTTCAAATATTCTTTTACTATCAGAAAGCTGCATTATCACTGACTAATATAGGTTATACTATTCTATTTACATTTACATAAATAGCAATATTGAGCATTTAATGTAAATCAAAATTGCCATTCAAACTATATAATTACAATGAATAATTTAAGGGATATCGCAATTTATAAATTTACCCACACCGAATACAATTTAAGCAGAAAAGCCGATCAAAATGAGATCACGTTATCCATAGCTTTGAACAAATTCTTATCCAAATAAATTATTTCATATTCAAGACTGCTTTTTTATACCACTTAGGTGGCAGCCAAGCACAGGGCCCACCTGATGGAAAGTGGTCACCGTGGCCTAAGGACGCGTGCAAAACCAAGAGAGTCACACTCATACTGTTTAAGTATCTGTTGACTACTTTTCGAATTATTGAAATCGGACGTTCTAAATAAATGTCAATATGGAACGGGGGTTCGACGTATGTCAGCTGCAGTGGGAGGGTCTGCTGAACAGAAGAAGGAACGGGATCCGTTTTCTGTTCGGATCCGTCGTCATCCAGGAGGAACTTCCGTACAAAAATCAATTGGAACGGAATCCGAATTCCACGTGGGCGTAGCCGCGCGTAACAGTTAGTTATAGTCACACCTTTTATCACAGAAGAGTTAGCCAAAATATTCACCCACAATGGCCATTGACTTTTGGAGTCAAGCTGAATTCATCTGCAAGCCGGTACACTTACGTATGAGGCATTGTCGCAGGTTTTCTCCTTGCAGTTGTTAGGTTAGATGGCAGTCGCTTTCGTGATAACTCAGATAAGCAAAATCAAAAAGAAGAGATAAGAGTAGGAAAGCGGATACCAGGTACCAAATTGAAAGCTTCGGATGCGACTGAGATTATAAGTTTTTTTTTTTTTTTTTTTTATACCGCTTAGTTGGCAGACAAGCACACGGCCCACCTGATGGAAAGTAGTTACCGTGGCCTATGGACACCTGTAACACCAGAGGAGTCACAGTCGCGCTGCCAACCCTGTAAGTACAGAGTTTCTGTGCCGTCAGTGTAGAAGACAAAGCAGGACAAGCCTTTAGTCTTCCCACTGACAGCACAAATTCTCCAGTGAGCTCTGGCTACCCTACTCACCGCTGGGAACACAACACGAAGTTATTATAACCGCGGTATTCTGTAGGGCGGAGGTACTTCCCCAGTCGGACTGCTCAATCGGGCGGAAATACCGCCGTGTCCTACCTCAAAAAGTACTGGGACGATGATGTTTATTTCCAAGACATTTTTACATTTCAGGTGATAACTCATCTGCTGTATGACTATGTATGATCATGGGATGTACAAATCTATGCGAAGAGGAGGAGGAAAAGTCGGAACGCAGACCCCAGCTCCGAGGTGATGTCCTCGGATGCAATAGGGATAACGTTTTTATGATGATAATGATTATCTGCGACGATGTGAGTGCGGACAGCGAAATAAACTCCTGTTCCACATTTTGTACAAAATGCCTTCGCTAGGCGATAATGACCAGCATGAATTCAAAAATTTGTTGGATGACTGTAGGTATACTAATCATTAATATGTTAACGGAAGTCAGAAATACGGTATATTATGCATTAATAAGTAACCTCTCAACATAGTAAGCTGTAAGATTCCATTCAAGTTTTAGTCAATTTGCATTATATTGTGAGAAATTCTTATGTATAAACGCATGTAATTTCGTACATTGTAAATTAAGAACGTGCGCGATGTATTGTTGGCTTGGCACACTTCCTCAATTCGTGTATGAAATCAAATCGTCTAGGTTATTTCTGAACTTTGTGTCAATGATGTCAATCATTGGTTAAATGAGTGGTAGATACTGGGTAGCTAGTGGAATAAAAGTATTAACAAGAAATATTATAATTGCTGTGTCTGTATAGAGTACAGTCACCAACAAAAGTTGGTAACCTAATCTTTTTTAAATTGGCATAAACGTATCATATCGATGCTTAATCTTCAGAGGGTTAAGTTAAAGATGCAAGGTTTAAGAACCAAGATAATCTGTAAATTGGAATGGAATCTACTTTTGTAGGTGACTGTATCAGTAAACATTACAGCTGAAGGCAGACAACGGATAAATAACTACGGTTTGCAGCTGAACACACACAACTTTACAACCCGGATATCGTTGCCGTCCATATTTAAAAATAGACCTTCACGAACGACAACAGGCAATTGGGTATTTTTTTGTAACTAAAATAAGAATGGTAAATTAGCGGTAAAAGTTGCTTCGGTACTTATTATATCGTTTTAATTTATTTTTAATCTTCTTAGGGCTGTTTACCATCAGACAGATATATACAGCTCAGACTCAGGTACAGATACAAGGCTTGAGTCTACAATAGTGTCCGGAAGACGGCAATAGGCTCACCCCCTATTGCGTGGGACCGAATTCAATGATTGGAGGAATGTGGGTGTTAATTCACCTCTGCCTAACTCTCCGGGGATGAAGGCGTGATTATATGTATACATGTTAATCATCCAACCAACTGATAATAGTAATTATTTGACTGATAAATATTATGATATCACAATAAATTATATTATTTCGTACAAGTTTCCTTTTGTACTGTTTTGACGTTTAGTAAAAAGTAACTAATTTGACTAGTCAGTCAAATACCCAATTACATCGTACTACTCATTTTGTAATTTTTGAATTCTAAAGCTCCAGAAGTATTTTCGTGATGAACCTAATATACCTTCAGTTGGAAAGGGTACCTTTTTTTTTATACCACTTATGTGGCAGACAAGCACACGGCCCACCTGATGGGAAGTAGTAACCATGACCTATGGATGTATGCAACACCAGGAGTGTTACACTCGCACTGCCGACCACGAAGAAACCTTCTGATGCCCCTCTTGAAGAACCCCATATTGTAACAAAGTGATATATAGCCATGATAACGAGCAATATAAATAACATTTGATGATAACACGTTAAAGGAGTAACATGCTCTAGTTAAAAGAAATAAGTGTCCCCTTTCCAAGTAAAACAGTAATCGTTATCAATGTAATGGAAGGCGTTGTGGAGATTGAGCGACGGCGACGGCGACGTGCCGGCGCCAGGGCATATACGTATGTGTATGTAGGTTCGCTGCCCTATTTGAGAGTGCCGTTTACATGTGCGAATAAAATTGTGAATGTGGGACATTATGGAGTGCATGATTTAAATGCGTGCTCATATGGACGTAGTAACGCCTGGAATGTTATCCCTGTATTTTGTATTAATTAAGTTTAACACTCAGACAACCAAAAAGGAGCGCATCGATGCAGAATGTCATTAATGTGCTTGAGGTTATGGGTTCGACACTTGTTTCGTTAATCATATTCTCTTTTTAGATATTTTCAGTAGTAGACGAAGTCAGGATAAGTGCCCGGATGATAAAAATAGATACGTCTCCCATCGCGAGGGAAAGGATACAGCATTTAGATGTTTATTAAGTTTTCCAAGCAGAAAAGACGTTACGAAAATCTAATTTCCATCCGTTACTACCACAAAAATATTTAAAAGCAATGGATGAAATGTTAAAAATGTAATAAACTCACTATTATTAGACGAACTACTGCTGGTGGGCGGTTTTCCTCCGAGCAGTGATGCCTCTCTCTCCCGCTCGGCTCGCTCTCTCGCTTCCCGTTCCATATTCAAAGATCGAAAGCTTCCGTACACAATCAGTAACATTGAGATCAGGCATGCCGACACTCTGCAAAATAAATATTATTTATTAATCTGAAGTTCTTGCACATTGACCATTCTAAACAGATGGACTGTTAGGGCTGCTATAATATACACATGTTTGTTTCGGCATTACTTGTTGAACATAAAAGCTCACCTACATGTTCATCTTCATTCGGCTCGATATTTTACAGTTCGACAGCATTCGTTGAACCTTTTTACCGCCCAGCATTGCTTTCCCGCTGTTGCCCAGTCGTGTTTACCCGAGTATATTATGTGTGCGGCCAAGCCTAGCGTCCTTTTTCCCGAACATTCATCTACATTATATTTGATTTCGCCACCCGGCTGTGCAGATTAATGCCAACCCCAATAAGTGTGAGGGAACCTTTTTACTCTAAGCAAGTACAAGATGAAGTTATATATAATAACATCCTAGCAAAATATAGACATTCTTAAACGTGAATTATACGGAAATGATACTGCACGGATAGGGCGCAGACGTGATTCATATTATAAAAAATTCGCGATGAGGTATGTAGACGGTAAGATGTGCTACTAACTTTATTGCTAAAGCTATAAAATAATTGCAATCCAAGCCTTATCCCGTGCCCTATCGTTTCTCTGTATAATTTACGCCTTACGTGCATTTAATATTTTTGCAATGACACACATAGCTTTATACCTTCTATAGGAGTAAAATTCATACGCTATAAAATAGTGTAATTTATTGAGGGAGTCAAACCCGTTACAACGCGGAAGTCATTGTGTTCCACCGCTACGCTATTTGGTTCGTCAACCATTGTGAAGTATAACGGCAGATTTTGTTTACAGATAGTTTTATCAGATGTACATTAAACTACATAAAGTATTTCATTATTTGTATAAGCAGATTACAAAAATGAGCTATTGAGTACTTCGTACATCGTACTTATAGTAATGGTTGTCAATGTGTATGTCCATCAAAGCCGCAGATATGAGTGAACAGATAAACCGGCCTTGTCAAATTACATTTTACTTCGATAAGCGCCACAGTTGTGTGTTGTTTATATTATTTATATATACATAACATAGCATAAACTCACACCTATATCCCCGAAGGGGTAGGCAGAGGTGCTAGCACCCACATTTCGGCAGTTTATGTTTAGGTCCCAATGTAATAGGTGGCGAGCCTATTGCCATTAACCGGGCACTTATAAACCTGCGATAAATACACACATAACTTCGAAAAGCATCGAAAAGTCATCGGTGTGTGCCATGGTAAAACCTGGGATTGAACCCGAGACCTCGTCTCAGCAGTCCATTACCCATACCACTAGGCTACCGCGGCGCGTTTATATATACAAGTAAACAAAAACTATACTTACAAACAAATAAAATTATTGTAATGTTAAAATAACAGCATTTTAATGAAAGCAAACACATAGTTCTATAACTTATAGGAGCAAAATTCATGCGCCTTGAAATACTGTAATTTATAAAAATGTTGTCTGCCGGTCTTTTAATTTGTTTGTTGCAGGTAATCTTTGAAATAGCTGTGCCAATTTTGCATGTAAGGTGTTATGAGGTGTAACTTAGGCTACGTCCAGATAAGTACTTTAATTCCTTATGAGGTTCTTTGGCATGAATGAAGTTTTATAGTGAGGAAGCGAGTTGAACGAACTAAAGCTAGTAAGCAATCAAGCAACAAGTAGAACGATTGTTCCAATTTCAAACACTCGTATGCCTCTGTACATAATAATTGGTAACTTAATCAATTTTGATTTGATTAATAAACTTCATATTTCTTATCAAACTTCATTTGCCTTGCCTACTTTTGTAATCAGAGGCTTTTAGTATTCTAAAAGCGTCGTGAGCAATAACCCCTATTGGGGTTATTGTACACATCTTTACTTGATTAGAAAGAGAAGTGTTTAAGGCAATAGATTCGCCCCCTATATTACGTGGGACCGAAAATCATAGCGAAATGAGGATGTTGGTACAGCTTTGCGTATCCCGTCAGGGATTTGCAGTTGCAGGTGTGAGTATTATAAGCTATTGTTAGGACTGGGTTCACATCGACAGTGTGTGTCTCTCGTTCGTAAGGTCGATTTTCAGGATGTTGGTACAGCTTTGCGTATCCCGTCAGGGATTTGCAGTTGCAGGTGTGAGTATTATAAGCTATTGTTAGGACTGGGTTCACATCGACAGTGTGTGTCTCTCGTTCGTAAGGTCGATTTTCACTAAGTTACCGACTACGCTTCGACTATTGTAATCAAGATTGGTAAACAACCCGCAATATGTCGACAAAGTAGGTTATTTTGTTTAGTTTTCATGCCTTACAAGAAAATTTTCACCCTTTGCTATTATAAACGATGTATTTACTTTATCTAGCTATGTTTAAAAGTACGAAAATAAATCATGGGAGTTACTACTATCTTTTTATAGCATACGGACAGCGTCGTACGTATAGCAACGAAATGACCTACCGACCCCGTCTAATGAAATGAAGCGCCTTCCGCCTCGGCCTGCGGGGCATCTCCTTAATGAACCGTTACCAGGACTGCTTCAATTAACCACATGCACTCAATACCACTCACTGAGAGGAAATTGCGAGCTTTTTCTGTTTCAAATCTAATATTAAAGCTTGAAGGACCCCGGTCTATTTGAACTTACATTCTGGTCCCTTTTTTTCACGTAATCCATGTAACCCGATAAAGGTTCCACTGACTGGTTGCAAGCTTTGATATAGAAAGCAGCAAGGCATTGCGTAATGGTCTACGGCTACCAGGTATCTCTTGTCATTTTATTTTCTTATTCGGCCACAATAAAATACGTTTCACATACTGCAAATTTTAGGAGAAAACGGTGGTTACATCCAAAAAAAATGCCTAGAAGAATGATTAAGTAGCCACGGTCCATTGGTAACTGCGGGCTGTGCTTTTCAAGATTAGTCTATTTTGTTGCTAAGCCATCATGAAATATATTACGCATATTTGTGTCAAGTCACTTGTTTGCATAAAAACACATAAAATTAATGCGTACCATTCGAACTGCTTTATTAAGAATGGATGTACCATGTACCTACTTTCTTCGTGTGACATTTGCTATGCTACACATTTAAAAACCTGTATTGGTGAAATTAAAAATTTCCCTTTTTCGCATAACTGATTACGAATACAATTTTTTTACTTTAAGTTTTACTCCATATAATTGGAGCCCGCAAGGCGTGATCAACGACCTTGCCTAGTTGGAGATTCCTTTATTAGGATCAGAGAAACATCACATCCATTTTTTTTTTCACAATAATAACTGATAGCTTTAAATAATAACTATTCGATATATTCACTGATTCCATTATCAAATTCAAGGGGAATCTCTTAAAACCCTCCAGTGTCGCTCTCAAATAAACTGAATTAATTAAAGTCATTGATAAAAAAATTAATTTCATTTGTAAATTAATTTTCAAATTGTGTAGGTATACCTACACAATTATTTGTATTTTTTATTAATTGAATGTGATGTGATGAAATGTGAGGTTACTTTTAAACTGTATATTTTTTATTGTAATAAAATGATTTAAATTGTATTTATTATTAGTATTAATTTAAATTTGTAATTTTCAATTGTTAAAATGTATTTTTTTTATTTATTCAAAATATTTGTTATTAATTTATTATTTCTAAATAGTAAATTTTATTGTATTTAAATTTGTAATCTTGAATTGATAAAATGTATTTTTTTTTATTGTTAATAATTTAATCAATGTTCAATCTTGTTTAATGTTCAAGTTGTGTACGTCAGTAATAGGGATGCATATTAGAAAAATTACCCCAATCCAAATTATGAATTAGAAGTGTACAATATGTATTCTGTAGATGTACCATTTTAAATAAATAAATAAATAACACCACACTGTAAGGAACGTGTGTCACACATTATCAGTATTCTTGTTACTTCCTCCAACTAAGCTAATTGCTTGTTACAGACTTGTCGCTTGTGCCAGCTGTGACAAGATCATTCATCATTGTCCTACAAATTGCACTATCTATAGCTGTAGCGACCCCTCAAACGCTCATTTCAAACATATTTTGATGCTATTGCTGGTAGAGTCGGGTTATACATTACCAGTTAATTAACCCCTACGGCTAACCTAAATTGGAACTGCTAGTTGGTAATGGGTTAGAAGTGGAGCTTTGAATATTAACCCTCAATCGCTTACATGCAGGGGTCTAAGCCTAGTGTGCTGCTGCCGATTCTTGCAGTTTTTGCGTTTGCAGCACCAGCTATTTGATTAGAATACTAGATAGTCGAGTAGAGTAGTAGTAGAAACGTACATCATATCCGACATGTCGAGCGCGCACGACACCTGAACGATAGACGTAGCATTTTCGTACAACGCTGTTACTTCGAAGTTTCACGTGCGGTTTTCCAGCCTGAGTGTGGGATAAATTCGTTTCATTGCACCGATTACCCTTACTTCGGTCCAAAACTTCGGCAAAACAAAAATCCTGTGTAAGGTGTGTTAATTAATCAAAGGTTACAGTTCGAGAGTCAGTACCTGCCGAACTTATAGCTATGACAAATGTCCATCTGATAAAGTATTTTATTAGACTTCCTAATTTATCCTCCTATTTTATTTGATTTATTGTAAAAGCAGCTTGTACCACCGACACAATAATGTAAACAGCTTCACCAGGAAATATTTTTGATCAAACGAATGTACTTAATCGTCAATAGTTTAAAGAATTTGCATTTTAGCTGTCATAATAAATATTTAATAAAGATTTGAACAATAGCGTTTTAACTTAAACTAGTAAAGAAGTATACACAACTATTGAAAGAGAAGTCGTTTAAAACCTTACGCGTTACGCAATTCTTGTCATTGATCTTACTTGCAGCGATACTTTCATTGTGAACGTACAAAGAGGTTTCGCAACTTGTTCAGCTGTTGTTACAAAGTTTGTGTTCGCGTCATCACGGAGTAGTTTACCGCTTACAGTGTAATTAGTATAAAGGACATCGCTACTATACGTCCGGGTTTCCCTAGTTTCGAAACTGAAAAATGTTAACAGTTACTTTGCACTTCTTAAAACATTGAGTACTTTTAATTTATACCTACTTAAAAAACAGTGAATTGTATTAATAAGCTCGAGTCCTGACTTTAACAATGGATTGTGAAAAATTAAGCGCTATCACCTATAAGAATTGAATTCAGGGTAGGAATGTTTAATTATGATTTTTCAATCATGTTAATTTTTATTTTCTTACGCCTAATAAATTTTAACCAATCAAAATTGATGGTCATTGTGTTAATTAGACAGCCGGAAGGATATCAAGGATTCTTATGCATTTTGCATCCTACGATTATTGATTCCGATTAGAATCTTTTCAAAGGTCGATTCAATTGAAATACCAGAAAATAATCTATAATGGATCTAGCGATTTCGCTGGCTGTGGCACAGGGCCGTATATACGTTCCAATACACATACTTTTTGCCCTACCTATATCAATATATTGGGGCCCAAGCGAACCTCATGTGCTGGGTTTGTAGGAAGATGATAATACGTGTGTAGGTAAAAAATTCCATGTTAAATGTTATCCTGGATGGAATGCGGATATTATAAATCAGAGTAGTAAGAATAACATCAAAATAATCGGAATATTTACCATGTTGTAATGTTTTGAATTTCCGATATTTCGGCGCTATTGCAAGCACTATGATCACGGAGGTATGGTGCTTGCAACGGCGCCAAAATATCGGATACTCAAACAAATACAACATAGTAAATATCCCAATTATTTTGTTACTAATATATATAATATATAATATAATAAGTGTGAGTGACCATGATAGTTTAAATACCAGTAAGAATAATAAATTGCGAGTCTAGGTAAAAGGTTCAGTAACATTTCGACATATTTAAAGACCATCAATATACCAAAACAGTATTTAATATAATATTCTTAGAAATACTGCACCAAATATTTTTTGGTGCGGTATTTCTAAGAATGTTATAATGAAACACTTGACGATACCCTTCGGTTTAATCGTATCTAAAGGTGTGTGAGTTTATTGTTACGGTTATATTTACTTAGTATATACAATATTATTAGATAACATTACTTCGGCAGATATTAAAAATAGGCAAGTACTAGGTTTTTTATTTGGCACGTAGGAAAAGAAGAGAGTGAGCGTCCTTTTTTTTTACGTGCGCAAAATCCCCACGGATACCTCCCTACCGGAGCCGGTGGAGGAGGTTATGTCGGATTCGAACCGACTAATAAAGAAAGTGGGTCGTTTTGGTTGCCGAAGGTGAGGTTGACAGGCATATTCCTCGCACCCCGGCCGACCCAGGGCCATCTCTCACGATCTGGCCCTCTTTGAGAGTGAGCGTCCTAGTAAGATCGGATAGTTCCGGTTATGTAGGGCGTGCTCTCTTAAGCTCCTACTAACAAATTGCAACCAATAGCGCTAGAAGACACACCTGTTACATTATTCTAGCCTAGTCCAGCGCAATTTTAGTTTTGTAACACGATTAACACATTAATAGTACTACTATCGTTAACTGCTCCATTGTTTTAGTAGTGGGTTAACAGCGGTCGGTGGTTTAAGTGCGAACCCTCAAACCCGGAACCTCGAGACTGCAAGTCATGGTATCAGTCATTCTTATTACACTGCATTTGGTTGATGTTGGTGACATACAGTTTTACAGTTCCATAACTTATATCACACGCGCATTATCATTAAATATTCTCATTTTTATATAGCCTAGTGTTATGGGTAATGGACTGCTGAGAAGAGGTCTCGAGTTCTATCCCAGGTTTTATCATGGCACACACCAACGACTTTTCGATGCTTTTGGAAGTTATGTGTGTATTTATCGCAGGTTTATAAGTGCCCGGTTAATGGCAATAGGCTCGCCACCTATTACATTGGGACCTAAACATAAACTGACGAAATGTGGGTGCTAGCACCTCTGCCTACCCCTTCGGGGATATAGGCGTGAGTTTATGTTATGTTTTTATACCACACAGGTGGCAGACAAGCACACGGCCCACTTGACGGAAAGTGGTTACCATAGCCTATGGACGTATGCAACACCAGAAGCGTCACACTAGTAGGTACTACCGAAGTCCATACAAGTTCGTATTTCGTTGGTAAGATTAATGTACTTGAATAGTAAAATGTTACAACAGCATTGTTTAATTATTGAAACCGTAAAATAAGATGTTATGTATAGTTCATTCAACCTATGACTGAAAAAGAGAAGTCTAAACCGATTCTAAAAACAACAAAATCACAGAAAAGTGAAGATTGGCTCAATTTTCAGATTTATTCTTCAAAATAAAAAAATATGATGCAAGGTCAAACGGATGTTAGATAAACCTGTATCAGAGTATACATGTACATTTTTCCACTATGGCTGTACGGTAGGTTCACTGGTAACCCCACCATATAATAAGCATCGTGTGACTTTTTCTTAGCGATACAATCCAAGCCGGCAAGTTTGATTATAAATTACAACAGAAGAACGTTTTATTCGAAATTAATTTAATTCAAAAAGTTTATTTGAGATTATGTTTGACCATAAAACAGAATTATAAAGTAAAAGTTAGTATTTAGATAGCACGAGCAGATCTTATTAAATTTATTGTAGTAGGTGTAGATAAATTATCAAGCTTTTATGTTAGATGTATGTAGACATTGTAAACCACGTAATGCACTTAGAGTTTAATAACCGTTACGAATCTGGAACATTATACCATAGAAATACAAGAAACCGTATATCAATGCATTATTCATACATTATGGATAATGTGTTAACATTTCACCTAACTTATTATTTAACTTCAATACACTTGTTGTTAAATATTATATGTTTCAAATACATAATATATCAATGCATTTGTGATAATGCCCGCTGAGTTTTCTCAGGTCGGGGCCGCGTTTCCAACCAATGGTCCATTTGCTAAACTAGTTTTTATATTTCCTTTTGTATTGACATTTTGTAAGTTCCGATTTAATGGTCTATGCAGAATAAATGATTTTTTGACTTTGTCTTTGATACAAAATAAACTATTCTAATAACGTCACAAAAGAAACTTAGCAAAAAAATTAAAATACATAATAACACTTGTATTCAATATTCGTCACGTATCACGCCAATTCATTAACAAAATCAAATGCTTACTTGGATGAATCCATAATTGAGTAGGCCCATTTGTATTCTTGGTACTCCATATTAGCTCCAACCTGCGCCATCTTCAGCACCACTCAAGCCCAATAGATCAGTATGGTAGGCGTACTCGCCTGGAGGATCACGTCGGGGGCTCTATAACAACAAAATTTCGGGTTAAAACTTCTACATAATTTTTTACATATATAGAGCGATTTAGGAATTACTTTGAAATAATGACTACTTCATATTATAACAGTTCATGACGGAATGTGCGTATTTCACTTCCATACGGTGTTTCCAAAGCAATGACACTTGTTTAACTTGGTCGATGTTTCTATTATACACAAGCGGTGAGCGGTGTGCGGTGTGCCTAATTGGTAACAGTAGTTACAAGTGCTACCGATATTTGAGAACTATAACAACAATCTTACATTTATCTCATAACAATACTGTAGAACGTGATCTCCGCTTTATAATAATAATAACATGCTCTAACTCTTGTGGGAGTATTGAACTGTTATGATACCTATTCAGAAATATATTCGAATAGTTCTCGTACAAGGCTTCAAAGACAAGAAATGTCAATATTTGCAAAGAGAGTAACAATTGTTGTTATCTAAAGTAATAACAATCATGATATATAGGTACATAAAATGTATATACCAACCTACTTATTAAAAACCGAGATCTCAGAGCAATCAGACATAATTTATTTTCCAATGGATAAGACCCTTTTTTTTCTTTTTACGTGCGAAAAATCCCCACGGATACCCCTCCGCCGGAACCGGCGGTTGAGGTAATGTCGAACTCGAACCGACTAAAACGACCTAGTTAAATTATACATAGATATAACGAAAATATGGGTTTATCCTACATAATGTATTATGTAATAAGTGGTAACGTACTTTTAAGGTTTTTGTCACTGATTGACCGTAACTTCGTGAGTTAGGAAACTGGGTCCATTGAGTAAGACGCCAAAACAATAAGGCAATATTTTTGTAATGGTCTGACTTTGCACCTAGTAAATAAAAATACAGTTGAAAGTCCGTAAAAATACTTTGTACTTCAGAGAAATTAATTTCACAATTAGATTATTTTAGGATGGCATTTTGAATTATGTGAAGTAGTAAAATATTGCACAGAGCCAATCAAACGTCAATACAATCTCTGGACACACCTATTTTAATAAAACAAATACATAGTTTTTCCTCATACATGTACAATAAGTTCGTTGAACGTTGCCATGTATATTCCGTTTTTTTTCAGTGACATTGGAATTCAATACACGTGTCGTAAGATGGTTTCCCTTACAGGGGAATGCTCTGACCACTGAGCCACAGAACCACGCCTGAAGCCTTCCAAACCTTCCTATATATCTGTCTTGCGTCGACGATGGTAGCCATCCACTAAGTGTTGTTGCAATCTTTTTTAAACATTGATTTTCGATTACTCCGCCCAAACTATCCAATGAAATTTTAAAGCATTTAGTACGCTAAATATTCAAATCGATTAAGATAAGTAAAATTTAATCGGTTCAGGCGCGATTTGTACCACTGAGACTCCTCCCGCCTGAACTGAATTAGAAAAATATTCGCAAAACCTCCGTTGAATGGAAGATAATGATGGTTGGTTCGTCAAAACCATATTAACTAGGTAGGTATATAGGTGTTTATCATTGTAGATAACCTTTTGTTTGTGCTCAAACTTTCTCAAAAGTGTCATCAATTGGAACGAGCAAATAGCGCTTGCCGAAATTATAACAAGGAGGTGCTACTTTTGTACCCACTCACTATCCAGTTCGGCAGCAATTGACATATGCCTGTCCATCAAGTCTTCTATTCGCATAGGAATACGTGTTCTTTTACCATGAAATAATTAACAAATGATTGCATATTTTAATTGTGATTCGTGGCGAAAATAAAAATAAATAAACAACATAATTATGTGTATAATCTACTAGCTTCTTTAGAAATACTTTGTAAAGAAAGAAAATGAAATAATATTTACATAGAAAATAAAATTAATTCCAAGGTGAAAATTAATGGTTTCTTAAGAAAAAGAGGTTGCGAAACAGTGTGGCCAAAAAGAATGGTGCGTTGATCACTAGAGACACAAACATGGACGTAACTGCACGGTTCATCATATCACCATATAATAATATCGAATACCCTTACACTGAAGAAAGTGAGAATGTCAAAATTTCTATTAAAAAAAACGTTTGAGACATGGAAAGTCACCAAGCAGATACCGAAGCAACGAGTCTTCGAACTTGATGCCTACGGTAACTCCCGAATAATTTACAGGTCAATCCCTAGTGGTCTCTACAACAAGTGCACTAAGGATCCAATTGACTTACACATTAGATGTCGCAGATTGGCGCAACCTGGACGTCTAGTGAAACCTGATGGCACTGCCTTATTACAGAAGTTAAAAATATCAGCCTTTAATGAAATGAATGGAAAGACACGGGATAGAGAAGAATAGTATAGATGTAGGGACGAGGACGGCTGGATGGAGATAAATCGTTATTTTTCGTTAGTTATAATCGGTGTTTTTGTGATAAGATCTTCGCTTGAATTTCCTAATATTTTGTTGTGTGATCTTATTTCATAAGCCTACTCTATTGAAAGTCACAGTGTGCCAAAAGGCTACAATATGACTGGGAGCCACATGTAGGTACACCCGTACACAAGGCTGGGTTTCCGTCCGCGACAGACTTCACCATCCGCCGAGCGATAAGCGGAAAAAGTGGCAAATTAATAGTATTAAAACGAGTATGTACAAACACTTTTCCTGGTTGTTCATCGGTTTAGTAACGCGTGTTGGCATGCATTCGAAATTCACGTGCGATACTGGTAATTATAATAAAGGGGCACATAGAGGAAATGATCTATTTGTGGTTCGAACTTAGATAGCAGTTACACGTGCGATTGTACTGCATGCTAAAAAATACAAAGAGAGACTTCCCGACCACATGCATGCTTCCTATTGTCTACTCAGAGTAAGTACCTGGAAACAAATGATAGATGACAGACGGTACAAAGCTTGAGTTCCTGTCAATTTTTCACCGTTGGAAATTTTATCGGGCGGTGTACAGGCCCCTTCGAGGCCCAGCTAATTGCGACTGATACTTTTTTTTTATACCACTTAGGTGGCAGACAAGCACACGGCTCACCTGATGGAAAGTGGTTAACGTGGCCTATGGACGTGTGCAACACCAGGGGGGTCATAGTCGTGCCGCCGACCCTGTAAGAATCTCCTTATGTACTTGAAGAACCCCATATTGTAGTCGCTTGGAAAAACCACGGCAGGGTGTTCATTCCACACATGATAGGAACTTCATACAAGGGATGAAGTTCCTATCATACCTAACTGTGCGTACTGCTTCAAGTCGCAATTATGGGGTGGATTCCCCGCCTGTGGCGAGAGGTGCGGTGGTATAATGTGTTAGTCGGTGCGCCCGGTAACAACAGACGAGGCTCTGGTGCAAACTTTCCTCTCGGGAATGGAAGTTCAAGACTCAAGAGTCGCTCCCGGAAAAATCGACATATAAATCAAAAACAATAAGTGGGCCGAGGGGCGCCACTAGGAAGTCGCTATGAGGATAATGATGGAAGCTTTATTGCCAGGGAGTAAAACAATAAAATGTGTTAGAATAGTTAAACGAATCTTTAAAAACTGTCATTGAACAGGAAGTCATTGACTATAGTCTGCATCATAGTGATTCGATCTAAGTGAAGTCGGAGGATCGGACAAACTCGCGCACATTGGGAGAGGCCTATGTCCAACAGTGGACTGCAGCAGGTTAATTGATTGATTGAAATGTTGTCCATACATATAGTTTTATTAACTTATACTGTACACAGTCGGAATGCGGTAAATAGAAATGATATAAGGATATGATAGGGGAATGAACTTCAATAACATACCCCACTACGGAGTCAGGCTCATTTACTCTAATTGGTGAAGTGCACATGCTGCTCTACACTTAAGTATTAATAATTGTGTTAGTTATTAACTTAAAACTTTATGAGGGTCCTTGGAAGGGGCCTAGAGGTTTGAATTATTGTCTCGTTAGCTGGATGTGTAATGTTATAGGTTCGAATCGAACTTCTCATGAGACATTCTTTGTATATTTCTACTATATACAGTCTTCATCATAGAGACAATGGGTAATAAAATTCCTTCGATTTTATCATCCCAATACTTGGCCATAAAGTGCTACCATACAGTGTAACTGGATGCAGCTAGATTGGTAACAAATAGTCTTGGCTAGGCTGACCAACCCAACCTCTCACAATAATAGCTCGAGTAATTGAGCATTTTGCAAGTTAAAAAAAAGATCAGATATAGTGTTGTACAGAGTTTAAAGCAATAATATACACAGCCTTGTAAAAGACAATTACTATATAGCCAGCCAAGATTCGTCTATAATATAACTTTAGACATAAACATTTAAAAAATACAATACTCAAAGCTTAACAGAGGTGCACATTACTAGAAATATAAGAATGCAGCACAAGTATATAAAAACAAAATTCTAATAATAATAAAACCTTTTAGATAGTGCTTTATGTAATCTTAAAACACCATCAATGACAATATGATTTTTTTATACCACTTAGATGTCAGTCAAGCACATGACCCACCTGATGGTAAACTGTGTATAATGTTGATTATCCAAAAATAAATAGGTATTGAATATTATGTAGGTATATGCATGCTGTACACTAAAGTTTATTTCTATTCTCATTTGTAGTGTTAAGGTAAAATAAATACCAGTCAAATATTTTATCTCTATATTATGGAGGCATGTAAAGACACAAGGAAATGTTTGTCATAGACATAAGGCTACACAGGCTGACTTAAAAATAGTTAAAACAAGTTGTATGTGTAGTATTTAATTAGTACCTGTACATTATAAGAAAAAAAATAAAATTATAAGCAGTTAACACAATATATTTCCATATCAAAATTTTTAAGACACTATTTAATCAAATTGTAATAGCAAAATTAATTAGTTTAGTTATACAGGTTCTACTGATATAAGTATAAACAGTAAAAGAATAAGTATAAGTAATAACATGTGTTAAAAATATAAGGTTGTGGATATTGGTAAGAAGTATTGAAATAGAAAACAATTTTACATGCTTGAAACAGGTGTTCAATAAAATTAAATGGGTCAAACCTCTAATAATAACATTGACAACTACCATGGAAAGCAAGATTTAATTTCTCACATAAATAAACAGTAGACTCTACAATCTCCTTGTTAAAATAAACATAAAATATATTTGGGTCATATTAAATTTGCAATACTATTTATATTATTTCAGATAGGTGTGAACTTATAGTATTAAATTATTTTTTGAACATTAAGATAACACTAAACTATTAGTAAATTATTACAGTTTCTTTCTGCAATAGGAGAATTTTATTATAATAAGCAAGCTCGGAATAAGTAGAGCACGAAAATAATGTACACAAAGTGAAAGGGTACCGAAACCAAACAAGTCTCATTACACAGGAAGCACCTTTTATTTCTAAATTAAACTAACGTATAGAACAATAGTTGCAATTAATCTAATCAAAACTTGGTTCATAACATGAAAATAGTAATTAACGGGAAGCTCTCTAAACACAAATATCTACGAAAGCTTAATTTAGTAGACACAAAAACTACTTACCAATGCCAGAGACTGCTCCAAAAGAAAGCACAGGTGTCAGCCCCGTGATCCCATACTTAGTGTATATACATTAACCTAATAGTAGTTAGATTACATTAGGAATTAATTGATTTTCACGCAATTTATTTACGATAATACGACACCCCTACGCTCGATCGACAGCCATTCTGACCATAGATAATATAGTATATACTATTTCGAACATAGAGTGACACCGAAGAAGGAAGACCGCGCGAGGCAAGTTTTTTTCTAGAATGAAAATAAAATATTGTGTATATAGTAATTTCAATCATTTATGTTGAAAAAAGATATAACTAGAAATAACTGTAGTTAAAGTAGTAGAATCAAGAAATATATTTTGAATTTTGTAAGAAAAATATAAAAATCAAGTGACTCAAACTTTGCTCAAACTCAAGTCAAGTGTCATGTCAACAATGTCAACTTTCAATATTATGCCTGTTATGTCATGTCTATTGTCTAACCTCAATTTGGAATTTTATAACTAAATCTCATTCACTTAAGTATCTATAAACTATATTGCCTCAGATATGAAGTTAACATTTGTCTTATTTAGACGTAACCGATTGCCAAATGGGCATTTGTTTAGAGGAAAAGATCGCTTAGTAAAAAAAGTAGAACCTAGACATATTTACAAACTTAAACAAGATTTTGAGATAGAAGAAAAGAATATGTTCTATTTGCGTTTTCCCTATCTTACAGAAGTAAGTATGACTAAGTTAATTTTTGCTCAGTTCATGCTGTTATATTCATGTTGATAAGGTCATTATTATTTTTATCAGTTTAATTTATTTTGATGTTAATGTTCTAGGCTGAAAGTAAAGGCCATGCATACGCGCTTGGGAAGAAAGAAATGAATAGACAACAATTACTTGATCAGCAGAGAAGAGTTTTCAAAAAAGATGTAACTTTATATGAGAGATTGCAACACCTCCGAGTGCAAGAATCTTGGGACTAACTTAATATTATTTTGTATTAGTTAATGTACTCAGTGTAATAGAATTCAAAATAAAATTTGTTTTTAATGTCTTTTGTGTTTGTTGTGGTAATATTGTCAAGATTCGTAATGGTATGCAAATTTATGATCTGCATCATTTCACCTACAACTGAATACTGGATGAAGAACCAAAGGAGTTTTTAACTCTGTTTATGACATATAACCAGATTTATCATTAGAAGAAAATTCTCTCCCAGGCAGAGGTGTTATCCATATCTTCAAAGGACCCAGGACCCTTTTAAATATAGCCAACAAAAATTAGTTCCAGTGAATGATAGCTTTCATTCCTTTCTTTATTACCTAAGACTTGTAGAAGTTACTTTTGACAGTATGCTTCAGAACAGACATAGCTAAGGCGCCTGGCGAGGTCTTTGATATTAGAACAAGAGGTAAAATAATGATACATACACATTGTGTTCAGTAATATACATAGACATTTTATTCAGTATACATAGAAACAGATATCACATCATTTTTAAAAACTATAAGAACTTCCATGCACAACTTTTAGACATTTTTATGATGTAGATTAGTGAGTAACAAATTCCATTTGGTTTAATTAGTCAACTAATTGGACGCCTAGGCCATACATTATAGCGAGCATCTAATCAAATGTATGAAGAATAACTTAGTGCAGTATCTGAAGTAACCGAACACGAAGACTGCGGCGGTGGTCTCAATAAGGTCGTCATACCCTTCTGATCAATTTAATACATAAGTTACTCGCTTCGCTCGCTCCTGTGAGGTTTAATGAACGCGATTTAAGCGTCTATTTAGCTGATTCGTTTAACCAAATGGCTGCGACAGGTACGTTTACGCCAAACAAGTTCTCATGCCTAAAGCTACTATAGAAAAAAAATAACATCTGCTACATCTGTAATTTTTTAGATAGCTTGCTATTTTATAAGTACATTATAGTTGAAGCTTCGTTCAGGGCAGAGCGAATTTCAGCGCCTTTAGATCAATACTTTAACTCCCCTCGCTTGTAAAACAATTCCATTAAAATGTTGGACATTTTTATTTGTATTTGACTTTAGTGTGCGTCCTCTACTGGCGTCTAGAGTGGATGCTTCTCTCGCTCAACCACAAGACAAAAGTAGTCTATCAAGTATCTTTCTTTGTAATTTGTCAAACTATGAGCCAATTTGGAGCCTGGGTCAAGTACTTCAATGATCGACCTTCGCCCCCCATGAGCGCAGGCCTGGGGGTGACAGGTGGAGCCGCCTGTCACCCTGGCAGAAGCAGGCCGCGGCGGTGGCACGCCTTCCCGTTTCCGGGGACGATTTCTCTGTAGTCCCCACACCCGAGAAGAGGGCCAGATCGTGAGAGATGGCCCTGAGTCGGCCGGGGTGCGAGGGATATGCCTGTCAACCTCACCTTCGGCAACCAAAACGACCCACAGGTGGCGTGCGTTTTAGTCGGTTCGAGTCCGACATAACCTCCTCCACCGGCTCCGGTGGGGAGGTTTCCGTGGGGATTTTGCGCACGTAAAAAAAAAACTTTGTAGGGAAGGCTGTCATGTTTCTATAGGATTTTTGTTTCTCATTTCTAGACATATAAATTGGCCCTCTTGTAGTTTTGATCGTGGCTTACAGCATTTTAGAAATTTGTGACTACATCGAGAGCTTAGGCATCAGATGCATCAGTATTGATTGTGACTTGCCATTTTATGAACGACCTTTGCCGGTACTAATAGATAGGGGAGACCAGGTATGAAAGTAACGTGGGATGAACGTAACAAGTGAGTTCCCGAACGAATTATGTTGGCTGCATTGACGGTCGTATCGCCAATATGCACGATTTTGACCCCCCCCTTGCCTCAGTTGCGCTCACGGCGCTGAGCTGTCAGGTTGTGGACGTAGCGAGTCAATGCCGAAAAAATAACAACAAAGTAAGTTTTGATCGTATTTTTCAAGTGTGTTTTTTTTTATTGTGGCTACCTTAAGCTGACATTTTATGTGTTAATATTATAGTATAACTGTCCATCTTACTATCTTGGTGTTTGAAATGGTATCTGTCTAACAATTTTTGAAGGTTATGAGCATGTGTTTGTCCATTTCGGGAAAATTTTAAGATAGGGATGAAAGTAACAACTTGTTACTTTCATCCCTATTATGATTGTGGTATCTTAAAGTGCACCTTATTGTATTTATTTGTATTTCAAAGTATTATAGATTTATTTTCTCATTCCAGAATGCCTAATATACACAAACGAACGACTGACAGAGGCTTAGTCACTCAAGAAATAATTGATTTGGCTGCGGAAGAAGTACTTCTCAGAAACGTACCGTTTCGAGACGCTGCGAAGTCATATCAGCTATGTCATGTAACTTTATATAGATATGTACAAAAGAAGAAAAAAATGCAAGAAGAAGGTTCTACTAGTCTTCCAAAAGTAGGCTATGTATCAAAGAGGCGTGTTTTTAATGATGAGGAAGAAAAAATACTTTCTGAGTATTTACTTCATTGTTCCCAAATTAATTACGGGTTGTCAACCAAAGAAGTGAAAACATTGGCGTTTCAATTGGCCATCAAATATAAAAAAGAAATTCCAGCTTCGTGGAATTCAAATAAATGTGCTGGGAATGACTGGTTGAGGTTATTTATGGGCCGTAATCCAAGATTGTCCATAAGAGCCCCGCAAGCTACAAGTATTGCTAGAGCTACAAGCTTCAATAAAAATAATGTTGAACTGTTTTTTAAAAATTATACTGAAATTCTAGGACGAGACAATTATACAGCATCAGCCATATGGAATATGGATGAAACTGGCATAACAACAGTGCAAAAACCTAATAGAGTTATAGCAGGAAGAGGCACCAAGCAAGTAAGCTCAGTTACATCTGCAGAGCGTGGTGTTTTAGTAACAGTGGCTACTGCAGTTAATGCCATTGGAAATAGTATCCCTCCTATGTTCATATTCCCTCGAAAGAGGTTTCAGGATCATTTCATTCGTGATGCCCCGCAAGGGTCAGTTGGAAGTGCGAATGGAAGTGGTTGGATGCAAGAAGATGACTTCAATATATTTTTGACGCATTTCAAGACTCACGCGAGGCCATCTAAAGAAAAGAAATGCATTCTTGTTTTGGACAACCACAGCTCCCATATAGCATTGAAGAACATTGATTTTTGCAGAGACGCTGGTATAATCCTTTTGACTTTCCCTCCGCACTGCACACATAAGATGCAGCCGCTTGATCGTAGTGTATTTGGACCTCTGAAAAAAGCCGTCAACACATGCTGTGACAACTGGATGAGATCAAACCCTGGAAAAGTTATGACGATTTACGACATACCGAGTATTGTCCGAGACTCTTTTCCAATTGCAGTAACACCGCGAAACATACAGGCGGGTTTTGCGAGTACAGGGATATGGCCCGTCAATACACAAGTATTTTCCGACATCGACTTCTTGCCCAGCTCCGTTACTGATAGACCATTGCAAGTTACTACAGTCCCCAGTGAAAACGCAGACCCGACTCCATCAACAAGCCGTCAGGTTGAAGCAACGCTCAATTCACCATCACCGTCCATTCAAACAATGTCTACAGAAGATTTGCTACCTTTACAACGTGACCTAAACACACCAACACCATCAACAAAATCACCCTTGTTAGCTTCTCCGGCGCCACCTGTTATGCCAATACCGCTGAGAAATTCTCCTGAATTAATCATGGCACCAATGGCTTTGCCATCAACAACGGTTCCTGATAATTCTGAGTCTGATAATTTACCCATTCCATCTACCTCGTCAGCCAGTATTCAGGACGTCACAACAACGTTTAGCCCCTACGTAGTCAAGCCTTTGCCAAAGGCAGGACCCAGGAAGAATAATGGAAAGGGAAGAAAATGTAGAAAAACAGCAATAATGACTGACACACCAAACAAACTAGAGATTCAAGACGAAGAAGAAAGAAAGACAAGATCTAAAGTGGTTAAGAAACCAATTTTTCAGATGGCCAAAGATACAAGAAAGGGTAAGCCTTCAGCTGTCAAGAAAACTATCAAAAAGAAAGCACAAAAGAAGAAAAATAGTGGTGATTCAGACGATGATGATTGCTTTTGTTTAGTTTGTGTGGAATCTTTTTCAAACAGTAGGCCAAGCGAAAAATGGGTGCAATGCCTAGACTGTAAACGATGGGCCCATGTAGAATGCACTAAAAACGAATTAAGTTATGTGTGCCATAATTGTTTGTCCGATTAGATCTCATTTTTAAACTATGTTGATTAATTAAGAAGATTGCTATGTTTCTTAGAAATAATTAATATTATTGATGATTGTGATATTAATGTAAGTCCTAAAAGGCTGATAATAAATAAATATGTTGATTATGAAAGTATATTTGGTTTTATTTGCAGTGTTACAATCATCCCTTTGTATTGTTACAACCAACCCTAGGGGTAGGGATGGTTGTAACAGATTCCACTCTTTTTCTATAATCGTTTTCATCAAAATATATAATAACTGTCGCATTAATTCTAAAGCTAAAATATAGCTGAAAGACCAACTTATCTGGTATATCAATTGAGATTTCGAAATTCCGAAAGGTATGTGAGATATTAGGTAAAATATGAAAATTGTTACGTTCATCCCTGGTCTCCCCTACATATAACTTAAATAAAATGTAAATATTGTGTAATATCAATTAAATAATATCTAATTGAACTTAACATTTCGTCACTTAAGTTCGAACACCACTGAAAGGGTATCGTTTAATCGATCAAATAAGAGCTATTACAATAAACGACTGCTTAAATCTATTGTGTAGAAAGCCATAGGAACAGATCGTATCTACCTTTCTCAATTTAATTGTATACTGTGTTGTATTGTATGTTAACGAGTTCTCCATGAGCTTATAATGAAAACAATAAAATGGTTTATTTGTTATCTTGATAAGTTGACTATTTTGAGTTCCAAGGTGTTATAACTGCAGCGTCAATTACAATTTATCTTAAAATATAATAAGTACAAATTAAGTTTATATGTACGGTATTACTTCTTTAGACTAAGAAAACAAGCATCCCTAGTTATTTCATTGAAGTACATTTCTGCAATATCATAGGTGAAAGTTACATTTCAAATACGTAGGTATTTACGAAGCTGATTTTAGAACTTATAAAGGCATTAAGCAAAGCAGCTCAGCTAACTTTGTTATTCCACCACAACGACCCCCTCTAGATTATGACCTAAATAAGACGGCTGAGTATTTCTGTCAATATTTTGCAAACATGTAATAGTAACATTAAGCTCTTTGTAACATTGTTTGGTCCTATCGGTATTAGAAAATGTAATATTCTTATTTTATTAATAAATATGTAATTTTATAATTAACAATTAAAAGCCGAAGGTATTTCTAACCGCTTAAATATTGAATACATTTTTGCCAACGATGCATATACTACTCTAAAACTATGAAGCATACAAATAAAGAGGCAACTTTTTTAAATGTAACATGCACTTAAATACTTAAGTGCATGTTACATACACACTTATGTAATATCACCCAATAAGTTGGGAAGTTTAGGCATCCCGGCCTACATACGCAAGTAGCTTCCATTTCTGAAAAAAAAGCATGACCTTTTTGGCCTACATGTTGGTAATACTTGATCGAATACGTTTTACATATTTTTACAATTCGATAAATGCAATTTATGTAACTGCAATATATAGTAAATAGACATCTGCTACTGACATACATAATATCGTCTTTATAGCTAATACAATAAATAATACTTGTAAAACTTTTAACAAAAAATCTCTTGCAGCTTTTTCTTAAAAATAAGTGAAATCCTACAATATCAAATCCTTTTATTTCTATAGGTACTCATAATTCAAAGAAATTGCTGGTCAAGGGACGAGCCACTTCGGAGTTTTTCTGGGTCTCCTAAAAGATCTTGTTTCTTTCAGTGATTAATAGCATTTATTCCTTTCTATTCGAGATTCCACTATGATACCAATGCCAAAATAATGAAATATTTAAATAAGTACTAGGTTTAAACTAGTAAATAATTACAAAACAATGTATCTGAATTCATCTGAGACAAAGAGGGTTCTAACTAGACAGACAAAGAACGTTCAAATTAATTGGAAGGCATTGGTAATATAAGAATGTTAGCAGTAATTCTTAGTTACTTTTGGTCCAAGCAAATGGATCTTCTTTCAAGTCCTTTTTGTACAAAGATTTTCCTTGGTTAGTAAACTCTGCGAATTGCGAAACCACTGGGTCTCTCATGCAAGAACCTATGGCTATCACTTTATCAGATGCATCAAAGAAGAAAATAACAAATTTTAGACCATCCACATCTCCTTCCACCTGTGTGCTGACTGGTGTTCCACAACCGGCATACCGAATAGATTTGCCGAACAGCATGGTCCAGAAAAATGGAATAGTTTTAAGAGGAATTTCTTTTTTCAATATATTTAAAGCAGCTATACGACCGTGGTACTGAGATAGACCAATATGCCCTATGCTCATTGGTTTATTACCATTGGCGAAAACCGGAGCATACGCGATATCGCCACCAGCATAAATATGTTTTATATTAGTTTCCAGTCTGTCATTCACGCAAATGGCACCATTTTGTTCCATTTGTATACCGCTATTTTTCAAGAATTCTGTGTTAAATGTTGATCCCACGCCCAATACCAACATATCGGCAGGAAGCGTGGTGCCGTTGTCTAGTTCCACCGATTTTATCGTACCGTTCTCACCATTACATTTGGTTATTGTGGTTCCGAACTGAAATTTGACACCTTTTGACTCGAAAAGCTGTTTAATACTGTGACCTATTTCAGCTCCGAATACATGACCAAGCGGTAAAGTGCCCTTGCCGACGACTGTCATTGACTTGGCTTTTTCGTTACATGAAGCGGCAATTTCTAAACCTATAAAACTCAGGCCCAAGACTACGACATCTAAACTTTTCTCAGAGCCCAATGCAGTCAAAATGTTGACGGAGTCATCGAAGTTTCGGACCGTGAAGATATTTTTAAGATCTATGCCAGGGATGCTTGGTACCCTGGAACTAGAGCCCGTTGCAAGGTATAACGTATTGAAACGAAGTGTTTTCCCATCGCTCAAGGTAACAATTCGCTGTTCGGTATTTACGTTTACTGCTTCAACGCCTTTCAGTATTTCAATATTTGAGTCGTTGTAGTATTGTTGGGTCCTAGCTTGGAGCTTTTGAATATCAGTGACAGTTCCAATTTTTGAGACCTTTATTCTGTCATAGGGTAAGTAGTTTTCCTTGCCAATCATGGTAATACGTCCATTGTATCCTTCGCTGCGTAGCGTTTCGGCACACGTAGCGCCAGAAGGCCCAGCACCTATGATGAGTACCGAACATCCGTCGCATTTTACCGGTGCAGCCGTAGTATCCTTGGTGCGTTTATTTGATTCTAAATCGCTGATTTTTGCTCTAACCTGAAACGTAGAAAGAAAACATAGTTATATTATGGCATTCATTCTCAATAGGCACCAACAGCAATTAATCAACCTTCACTCCATAACATGACCAGGTGAAGTGATGGATAGGTGTACCCGCTGGGAATTCCCACATGTATAAAAAAAGGTACCTAAATATGGGTAGTCCGACATATTAATAGAGTTAATTTTAAAAGTGGTAACGTTTATGTTTGTAAGGACTAGACTGATGTAGGTACATACAAGAATATCTTGGGACGATTTTTGGCATTAACTTTGCATTGATTTACGCTATATATAATCCAGACTCAACCTCAGATGTATGGCTTGAGTCAAAGTCAACAATAACGCCCGGAAGACGACAATTGGCTCACCCCCTTTCACGCGGAACCGAATTCAATGATTGGTGAAATATTCTTTTTTTTATATGAGACACGTCAATTGGACTTCGCCTTGCCTGATGTTAAGCTGAAGGCAAAGTCCCAGAAAAGAGGGTCACCATTACTTACACATACCGTGTGACAATGGTGACACTCAGCTTCACGGCCTCATCATATGCTTTTTTACGCCCCGCTTAAAGTACCCGGGACTGTAGGAAGAAGGAAACACGTGAGCTGGTAATGAATTCCAGGCCTTAATGGTGCGACAGAGCAAAGAGTCTCCGAACCGCTTGGTTCTTGATCGGATGTTTTGCACCGTGTGCGGATGACATCTAAGACCTGCACGTGTTGTCCTGTGTAGGAAAGGGGAGGGTGGGACTAATTGGAAGAGCTCATCAGAACACTCCCCATGGTACAGACGGTAAAATACAGAACTATGTGTGTTAATTCACCTCTGCCTAACCCTCCGGAGATAAAGGCGTACTTATATGTATGTATGATTTAAGCTATGTACGCTAGCCTTTATACCTAAATTTCCACGGGATTATAACTTGCGTGGGCAAACCGCAGGGCCATGTTAGAATGCCACTTTTCTGTTAACGTGTTCACCCATCATGGGGGAGTGGCCCATCATGGGGGAGAGACCCATCATGGGGGAGTGGCTAGAGAGGCCACACGGCAGCCTCTCGTACCGTCTGACGCAGATGATCACCGAGCACGGATGCTTCGGAAAGTATCTGCGTCGGATGCAGAAAGAGCCAACGTCCGAGTGCCATCACTGCGACGCGAGCGAGGACTCAGGTCCGCACACGCTCACCGAGTGTCCGGCGTGGGAGACGCCGAGGCGGGAGCTTGTGGCGGCCCTGGGAGTGAGGGTTCTCACGCTCTCCACCTTGCTCGCGGCGATGGTTCGCTGCGCGGATGCGTGGGTGGCCGGCGCCTCCTTCTGCGAGCAAGTAATGCTCGTGAAGGAGGAGGCGGGGCGGGAGCGGCAGCGGGAGCGACGAAGGATCGCTAGACAAGCTGCCCGCGCACGAAGGCAACTCGGGCGTCGGAGGTCGATGAACGACCTCCGCCCCCCATGAGCGCCGGCCTGGGGGTGACAGGTGAAGCCGCCTGTCACCCTTGCAGAAGCAGGCCGCGGCGGCGGCGCGCGTGGCGCGCCTCCCCGTTTCCGGGGACGAGTTGGGGACTCTGTGGTCCCCACACCCGAGAAGAGGGCCAGATCGTGAGAGATGGCCCTGGGTCGGCCGGGGTGCGAGGGATATGCCTGTCAACCTCACCTTCGGCAACCGAAACGACCCACAGGCGGCGTGCGTTTTAGTCGGTTCGAGTCCGACATAACCTCCTCCACCGGCTTCGGTGGGGAGGTATCCGTGGGGATTTTGCGCACGTAAAAAAAAAAAAAAAAAAACGTGTTCAAAATTGTTATCAATTTATATTGATCTCAATGCGGTTTTGTTTATTATTACTATCGCAATTAAACCACTACCAGTGAATGTGGTCTCCGCATGATAACATTTTTGTCTATTGTCAAAATACTTTTTTAACCATACTTCCTGCTACAAAAAAGATAGTACCCACATACTTATAACCGTTGGTTAATTATATAACGATATATATTTTTAATTACTTAAATACGATGATTTTTAACTGAAAACTAGGTCTTAGTAGTTCAGTAGCAATACTAGTAAACAGCAGTTGGGTTGGTCGGGTGGGGTCGTGTGCTATTGCTACTGAACTACTAACCCAGTTCGAATGATCACCAATTACATTATAAACATTTAAACTAGTGTTTTGGGGCTAATATTGAGTCACCCACGTCGGCAGCCACGAGTATTTTCTCGTATTCTACGCCTATTCTATAACACTAAAGTAATTTGGTCAAGGTGATTCAAGGTCAGCTACTTGCTCATAATTTTATCGCATACCTTATAGTTGCCTGACCGTAGTAGGAGCATTTAATATAAATTAGATATTATTACGTCATTATAAATACATTTCTAGCACATGTTAAGTACCAATTAGTGCATCGAATCCTAGGTATTATAAAAGATAGTATGCGTGTGACATCATCATCATCATCAAGGGGCTGCATGGGCCACTAAGAAGATATTTGGAGCCATGGCTAACCTCACTTAAAAGCCGATACACCTACTGATTGACGGACGACATTCTGAAGGCCTCTTCTACTAATTAAACATAACATAACATAAACCCGAAGGGGTAGGCAGAGGTACTAGCACCCACATTTTGCCAGTTTATGTTTAGGTCCCAATGTAATAGGTGGCGAGCCTATTGCCATTAACCGGGCACTTATAAACCTGCGATAAGTACACACATAACTTCGAAAAGTCATTGGTGTGTGCCATGGTAAAACCTGGGATCGAACCCGAGAACTCGTCTCAGCAGTCCATTACCCATATACCACTAGGCTACCGCAGTTTATTATATATACTAATTAAAATCTGTACAAAATCCAGTCTCAATCTTTCAAATGTCAAAAACCGATAACATAATTTTCCGAGATTAGATTGAGAATAAATTTTAAACAGATTTTTATTATAACCAGACTTTCTTAGTTAAATTTAAATACTTCACAATCCTCGTCTTTGTGTTAGTCCCCGTCGCAACCCATGCCTCTCTCCTCTACTAATTTACGTATTTATTTTAATCCATTTATTTGTAGTCGCCTTGGTATGCACAGCCGAGTCCTTAGTCTAGTGACTCTGTCCATTAAAGTCAATAAGAAGTGGGACACAGCACCAAAATCGGGTCACAATCAAGTCACGCGCGTGCTCACATAGACAATGTGTGTTTGCTTAATAAAAAATATAGTATATTAATAGGTAGGTAAAGTAGTTATAAGGAGCGTAATACAATCGCGGGCACGCTAGATGGAGTAGACGATTTTTTGTAATGTCTATAAAAATAGGTAGTAGAGGCACATTAGATCTTTTTTAGGTGGCAGTGTGGCAGACAAACACGGGAATTGGCTACCATGGCTTATGTACTTATGCAACACGAGAGGCGTTACACTCGTTCTTTCTAATGTGAGTTATTTGAATTGAAAAAACAAAGCGTCACGACTAGATTTTTCTGTCTATTTCAGCAGCCTGGGTAGATCGGTAGATGCGCATCATCCAGATGCATTTGAGGAGTTTTACGCTACGTAGGTATCTTATCTCGGTATCATTTGTATTGTATCCTTAATCGATGTGTTGTAGGATACTGACAGAAACTGTCTTAACACGCGAAAGGTTTACTAACATATTATCTGAATAGTGATGTTTAATGTTTATTTATAATCTTGAACGCATAATTTGCATGCGTAATGAAGTATCTAACTAAACTTGGGATTATTGTTCGTATCTTCGCACTTAGGTAATGATGTCATTATCATAATATATCTATGATATTTAGATAAGGCATTTTCGCAAGTTTCTCTGCAGTCTCAAAGGACTACTTACTTTCCTACATAAAATTTAACCTATGACAGCCGCAATCCAGAATGGATTTTGGTAATTACAGTAAACTTCAGACCCAGTTATTTACAGTACAAAAGATTTCGTCACTTCTGATTTATTTAAATATCCTTCCGTTACCAAACCTGAAAAACGTCTAGCTCTATCTGTCGTGTTGAATTACTACAATTTGCATAGCATTTTACAACTTGCACAAATGTGTACCAGTGTTCATAAAGGAATAATATGATACTAGGAGGGAAAATGAAAATCCTCCTCTTTCATTCTTCCAGCAAAGTCACTAAACTTAACGAACTGAACCGCCTTGAATGCTTCAAATAATTCGCGGAAAATTATGATGTACGCACATTGCAATTTACTCAATATTCACGATTTAGTAGGTATGTGTATTCTTTTCAGATAAGGCTATGCAACGAAGGCCGCTTTGTCATACACAAAATAGATGTGTCTTAAACTGAATCTATAGCCATAACAGGTACCTACACTTATAAGTTATACCTACATAACATAAACATAATATAGACTCATGAAATAGGTATACTTCGCGTGCTAGTCATTATGAAAATAAATGAGGTAAGCGTATTACTCATTCATCGCTAATCACTAACACACGAAAAGGCTTTCCGCTTCCCTATAAACTGTACCTAACTGTCCTGTTTATTACTACACAATAAGCAATTTCAATAATGATAAGTAAGGTAAAAGCACCAATGGGTCTTCGCTAGAGATGAAACGGATACTGATTAGGCCGGATACCGGATATTCGGCGAGGTACAAGTAGGTACGGAGCGCCGGATATAGGTACCACGACATTTTGATTTTGTATTCTGGAATGTATAAATATAAATAATTTGAAAGTATGAAAATTTCTAGAAGTCAGATATCAGATTATTGTTTAGTATTTTGTTCCTAATTTAGATATTAGAATTCCATGCCTATTATGGTGGAATATGGCGAAACTATATACCTACTGGATGTAAGTAACACCTTATGTACCTAACCCATATTTGCAAAGAATAAATAAATTTTATTTTTATACATAGAACACGTCAATTTGACTTCGCCTTGGCTGATGGTAAGCTGAAGGCAAAGTCTCAGAAATGAGGGTCACCATTACTTTCACATACCATGTGACTATGGTGACACTCAGCTTGACGGTATCATCATATGCTTTTTCACGCCCCGCTTAAAGGACCCGGGACTGTAGGAAAAAGGAAACACGTGAGCTGGTAATGAATACCAGATCTTAATGGTGCGACATTCGATATTCGGCCCATGATGCGACTTTAACACCTACTAAACGAATGAAAGAAGATGAAACTGTGTCCAACTTCACACGTGAAGCTGATGACACTTTTTGGACTGTTTCAATGAAGTGGCAATGGATAATACTCGAAAAAAATCGAATTCAATCGGTAAAGAGACGTTAAAAGCTAGAAATGCACTTTCTCAAAAATATCACGAATCCATCGCAATCAGGACCCATACATTTGGTGGTCATTAAATATGAATTACACGCAATTGTCAAGTTTTGCTAAAATTTATCTTTCAGCACCTGCCAGTACCGTTTATAGCGAAAGTCTATTTTCAGAAGCTGGTCTGGTATATGAAGCCAAGCGGAGTCGCCTCTAACCAACAAATGTGGAAAATACATTTTGAAAAATTAACTACTTAATTATTGTAAAAGTGATTATAAAAATATATTTTTTTAAATTATATCTACCATCCGGTATGCAGCCGGATACTGAAAATAAGTCCGGATATTGGATAGACACTGGATATCCGTGTTATCGCTATCCAGTATGGGTGTTATAAATATGTAAGTTGTTACATACTTGGACCATTACATGCAATGGGCAATACATTATAGGCAATGGTCTAACTATGTCAACAACTTTTGACTCAATCTAGTCTAGTCTAGCAGTTTTAAGCGATTGTTATCAATTGGTTTTTACGACAAAGTGTATAAGTAATTTTATTTAAATGATTTTATCTGCAAAGGTTAATGTATAAATATTGCTGTAACAGTTAAAAATTATTTAACGACCATCCTTTAATAAATAAATTTATTGTTGTCGAGTGAAGTGTGATTCGTCATTGAATTTTTCCTTTTGGTTCTTTCATTTACTAAAGTGCTTTTTTATTAGCTCATGAAAAACAACACTATTTTGTCTTATTCTTCTTTCGCTTCACCCAGCCTATACCTATTTGTGAATTAATATCTTAATATCTTCTTATTCCTCTTAGTGTTAAGTGCGAGTCGCATACGAAGCTTTCTCCTCGGAGTATGGGATTCGCTTTACCAATCTAACTGACGACGGCTTAACATACCAGACCAATGCAAATATTTTTCCTTGGATGCAAATATTTGCGCTGAGCCGAAGATCAAACTCACGCCTCCTGTGTAGCGGCGGCAATATATTAGTTGAATATGTAATTAATATAAGGCTTAATTATGTGCATTCTTCATAAGCTGGATAGTTTTAGATTAGACTAACAGATGATTATCTTTTACAAGGGAATCATGATCAGGTAGAAGCTTCCGCTCCTTGGCTTGACTTGACTTGGCCGGACAAGTGGAAATCGTGCCTGACCGGCAAATGAGAGGGATGGAGGCCTTTCGGGTTTGTGTCGGGAAGGAGGCACTCCGTAATCTGACTGGCTAGAAGAAATAGTGCTCTTATGTTTCGCTCATTGTTCTGAAAAGGGTCAAATGTTGGGCCAAATGCTGCCTGGCGCTGATATGAACTTCGTTCCGCAGATTTATCACCTCTCTCGAAAATATATCCATATAGTAAGACACCACTGTACGTAATCACTTTGTGGCGCAATTTGATCACAAAAAAGAAAAGAAATATTATGTAAATGCAAATGGGGAAAATGACAAACACAGAATGGCAAATCACCCGCCAAGTCGACTGCGTCCCCGCTGGAAGTAAGTAATCTACAGCAGAACCTAAGTAGGTAGTGTCAATTAGTGTAACTAGGCATAACGGAAAATTGTTGCTTCTTTTAAGGCAATGCCTACGTTATTTAGTCTCTAATTAGCTACATTATTAGGGATATAATGATATACCTAAATAAGCTTTAAGCTATCGCCTTAATCCTTGGAGCCACAAAGCAAACACTGCAATGAGAACAAAACAAATAGAAACTAAAAAAAATACAAAGATGAGCTGACACTTTTTTCTCTCCAGTCTCCAGTTCTTTAGCTCCAATTTTACTTGAGGTCATTTTGATGAAACTTTCATCAAAATGACCTCAAGTAAAATTGGAGCTTTGAACACGTGCTTTCCTACTTTGAAATTATAGGATATTTGCGCTTTTTAAATATCCGCATCAATGCGCTTTTTAAATCTGTTGAGACCGTCAACGCGATAGCTGTCGGGAGTCCTAGGGCTACTAACACCTTCGAATTTTTGTAAGTTTACATTTGCTTTATGCAAAATATACATCGACAGATGTCAATTGATAGGCTGTCAAACTAAAGACCAGCATTTATGCATTGTCGTCTTACCTTTTAGTCTTCCTTGAAGTTTAACAGAGGGAGTGAAATCACACTAGTAATAAATACATCTTCCATTCACAAACAATAATAAAACAAACCCAAAATTCTAATCGGTTTATCAGAATATTTCTCCTTTTGTATTGTTTCGAGTTTTAATACAACATGGTAAATATCCCGATAGCATAGCTATAATACTATTGTGAGTGACCAATACCAAAATTAAATATAGGTACATATTTTGTAGATCTCTATGCTACTCCATAACGTTCAGTATGTGCGCATCCGCACCAAGGAATGGCTCGATTCCAACTTTTTAACATTAATGGTTATCTTTGTTATGGTTTTCTTTTTCCACAGTATTTTTAACATATTTTGTTTAATTTTTTTAAATGTTTTTTTTAAGTAAATGCCTATTGATTTATTAATTATAGACTGAGTATATTGACTATCATATTTTTTGTAATAGAAAATAGATTAACTCAACTCCTTGAAAGAAACCATCAAACAATCCATTATCTCCAACGACGTTCTGAGGAAATTCTCACTAATTTTCCAATTGTCCCATAGAGAAGGACTGGACAATTTTGTGCCCATTTGTTACTGTTCCCAAAGAAAATAGTTTCACCGCCAAGATACCTTCATTACTCGTGACCCTAAATTGGACAGCTTCGTCACAGATAACATAATACTAAAGTAGCTTCGTTAATGTTATTTTAAACTTTTGCGGTGTGTATTCGTTTAGTAATAGCTTCGTGAAGTTCTATTTTGGGCTGTTATTAGGTAAATAGGAAAGTAATTTTCATAGGAAAAAAAGCCTGGCACCTGTAGGTATGTTTTCATGTTCATTACTTTAGCTTTAAATAACGCATCGATCACGAACATATGGCGTTTTAATAAAGTAAGTCAATGTACACGTTGTACTCAATAACGATTTCTAAGGAGTTAAAATATTATTATGTGTGCGACCATAGAAGGTGAATGAGAATATGAATAAAATTCAATGTCCCTGACATTGAATGTTATGCAACCCATAAGGAACTGCCACTATTATGAGTGTTCTGTACCTAATACATAAAATTTGGTTTGGAGGTTCTTATTTACTTGCAAATTGAAGTAGCAATGAGCAACTATAACTCACAACGATATTTGTAAATGTTCTTGATACTTGTGAAATGATAACGTTAGAGAGCGCTCAGTAGGAACGAAACATTGTTTTTTTATAACCCGTTAACCTTGACCACCAACCACACGCCTACATTTACGGTATTGAGCCGCTATAGAATGATAAGGTAACATTTTACAAATCTGCACATTATTCGCGAAGAAATTGTTATACTTACTTTTTTTTATTATTTATCTGTTTTTAAAATTATGTATTCACATAATTTAGCTGCTGAGATTTTATATCTCTAACAGCGCATTATTCGGAATAAACTTCCACATAGTTCTCGTAATGCATTTCCGCGTGTGACAAGTCCTTTTAAAAGTGATAATGGAAAATATGGTTTGCGCGACAAAACTACTGGCAAGACACCAAAAATCCTTTCGCTATAGAAAGTTTTTACTACTAATCTAAACCGGAGTATGCTCAACGTGCCAACGCACATACAAATATAAAATGTATGTACCTACCTAACTATTTCCGCACTAAAACCTAACTGAAAAAATAATATAGATAGATATTCTACAACATTCTACACAACGCTATCTAGACCCATGGTAAGCATAGTTTAACTAGAATCTAGAATATGGATAAACATACTTAAATACTCTTTTTTTTGTAAATACATACTTACATATTATACATGGTAACACCTAGACCAATGCAAATACCAATATTCATGCATACAAATATTTGCACTGATATGCAGGAGCAATATATATGTATGTATCTAAAATGTGAAAAGGAATCATGTTAATTCGACCACGAGAAATATTGATCCTGTTTCAAAAGATATAGAATAGTGTGTGTTCTGATGGTGAGTCTGATCTGATTACACATCATAGGTACGTATACTGAGTCATACTACTACTTTTTATACCGGGAATAGGTTCTTGTAGAGCGCGGGAAATGGCTTTCACGCCGGAGTCGCGGGTTACAGCAAGTACCATCTAAAAGTTCTAGATGCCACTCCCTTATCAGTAAAAGTAAAATATAAGTTTCATAAAAGGAAAGTCTTTTTCCTATCAGCTATTTCCGCAATAATCAATTCGATAACGTAAATAGGCTGCTAGTAGGCAAGTTGTTATTACCTATTTGTCAGAGTTAAGTCACAGTCCATGAGTCAGTCGAAGAATTGTTTTTTTTTAATTGTTCATAGCATGAGTAACACAGCTCATAAAACATTTATTATCGTACCAACCTACCCCAGTAAAGTGCAATAGCGATGTAGTAACAGAATGAATTTCAGGAACGCAATAATTATGCCGTTCTATTCGTCCTAAAGGACGTGTTCAATGTCCAACATAATAGTGTTCAAAGGCATTTTAGTTTAAACTTAAATGTCGTTGAACACAACTCTGTTGAATCCACCTCAGTTTCTTAGCATCATAGATGAGTTTGGAATTTACCCAAAAAGTGCAAAATGTATGTATGTATGTATGTATCTTTATTAGCCATTATTTACATAACTTACATCTAAACAAGGCCCCACAAAACCGTTTCCACGGTTTGACTGTGGGAACAGACAACAAAGTTTGCTACGTTTGCATGCGGACATTATTATATATTATGCATAGGTATGTACAGTCAACAAAGTAGATGAGGTCGCACTTCTTCATACAACTTATATGAAAAAGTGCGACCCCATCCACTCCGTTGACCGTACCTAAGAACTTTTAATTGCAGTGCATAATTACAATTACAATTGCTTTATTAAGAGGATTATTGATTGATTTATTATTTATGTATGGATGTACGGCAATGTGGTCGATGAACTTTTCCATTTAAGTATTTACAAAACACACCTAACGAACGTCTAAGGCATAAGACTTACAACAATATATTTAAGCATCTAGATAAGATAGAGCTATTTACCCCATGACGATTTTCCAACGAAAAGATAACCTAACAAAATGAAACAAGTACTTACCCCAAAATGAAAACTAAAGTTGTTTTCCAATTTAAACAAAATTCGGATGCAAATGGGACACAACGCTGGAATGAGAATGAAAGAAAATATATGAAAGAAAGCAAGTATTTAACTCTTCCCATTAATAACCTTTTCGACTGTCGTTGTTTGTGAGTATATACCCAATAAAGAAGACACATTCATATTCGTAATATCCTATTGTCGCCAATCATAGTCCAAGCGAAATAGACAATGACATCATCCAATACGTCAACTTAATTAAGTATGAAAACTAAAGCATTTACCGGTAAGAAGCAATATGTCGTGGAACATTTATCTCGAATTCGACCTTCATTTAGCTCCGAGTGGAGGAATCTCTTTCTGAGCGATGGTTTACAGTAGAGTAGGTACAGGTACACATACAGTAAGTCACGCCGGGTATATCCGCGAAAGGGCAGACAAATGTACATTACACAAACAAATTCACCACAATTCGAAACCCTCTGTGGCATAAGTGCATTCCACTGCAGGTCCTAACAATTAAATCCGAATACATAATAGAGAAGTAATGCCCACAGGCTACTGGAAGGTGGATTTGGAGAAAGTTATAGGTACCAGAGCTATACCTCTAATAACATAAAATTGACGTATCGACAACAAAACCTTCGATAATTGTTATTTAATGGCATAGATAAAGTTTGAGTTTATTTAGGTATTAGTTAGGCCACTGTAACTGCGACGTGAATTTCCGTTAATCAACAACCCATAATTTTCTTTGTCATTGACCTTTTCATTATCACCAGTTTCGGGTGCTATAGACCTACTTGTAATTCACTTCAACGGTAATTTGAACGGAGGAGTACATCATTATTATTGTCTTGAGCTAAACTCTAACGGGCTTGCCTGCTAATATGCCTAATATTCCTCACGTATTTGATCTGTCATTTGTTACCAACTCATGTCTGCATCTTCATCTGTATTCCCTCCACTATGCTCTCGTACATGTGCTTTCTACTTTCTATCAATCTATCTTACTCCACCTATGGCACGCAAATTTTCATCTCAGTAGTTTGTCCTGATTGTGGAATAGGTTTCCTTTGCGGTTGTACAAGTCGAATGGGGCTATAATGCTATACCTAACGTCCATCCGATATTTACAATCGACCTTGATTCTATGCGATACACGACAATACAATGACCAGTTTTTTTTTTTTTTATATAGGACACGCCAACTTGACCTCACCTTGCCTGATGGTAAGCTAAAGGCAAAGTCTCAGGAAAGAGGATCACCATTACAGACACTAAGACACAATTTTCAATCAATTCCACTATCATTCAAAGTCGCTTCGACCGTCTAGGAAACCGGAGTTTCGTAACCCGAAGTTAATGTCTACGTTTAATATTATTTGTATAGGTTTTATTTAATAACGCACTGCGGTTCGAGAAAACAAAAATCAAGCACTTCATTCTAACTACGATCTCTCGCAGTATGCTTCTACCCCAATCAAAGCGAACAACTTTTTATAAATGCGAAGAACGAGTCAGTTTTCAATCAATCGTTACTTTATTTATTTATTTATTTATTTATTTATTCAACTTTATGCACAGTAATTTTGTACAAAGGCGGACTTAATGCCAAAGGCATTATCTAACAGTCAACCTTAGGGTGATGCAGAGATACATTGAGGTAGGTGCAGTGCACTATGACCACAATAATAATACATACATTATACATACACACTATAATACATAAGAAATTCATACACATACTTTTAAATATATTTACTTACATATTACTTACTTATACTTACTACTTATATATATACTTATATATATTCGTATAATATATACTTATATAATATAAACTTACCTATACTTACATAGTTATACATAATGACTAAGTATTTCTAACATTACTGTTTTACACATTACTATGACTAGGGGCTACTGTAGTAGAGCTGACGTACTTTGTACTTGAATGTTGCACGGTTAGTAGTCATCCGGATTTCGAGAGGAAGCGCATTCCAGAGGAGAATTGCTTGCACGAGGAAAGAAGAATGAATTAGGCTGGAACTATGAGTAGGACAGTGGAGAAGACGGTTGTCAGCTGACCGCAGATTTCTGTTGTGATGAGAACCAAGTAGCTGAATATGAGATGATAAATAAGAGGGGACATTAGGAGTGGCTAAAATTTTATGTATCATCATCACCGCCCTCAAGCTGCGTCGCTGACGTATCGGCAACCATCCTAACTCCGAACGATGAGCTGAGACGTGATCATATTTCCTAAGGTTAAAGGTGAATCGAATGCAATTGTTGAGAAGGCGGTCGAGTTTATTGAGCAGATCTGCATTCAGGTCGAGATAGCATACATCACCATAGTCCACGATTGGAAAGATTAGCGTTTGCATTAGCATTGCCTTGGTTTTGGTTGGTAGAAAATTTTTGAGGCGATAAAGACTACGCAGCATTCCTGTAACCCTCTGACAGACCCTTGTAACTTGAACTTGCCAGTTCAAGGTGGAGTCAACATTCAATCCCAGATTTTTGACACTATGCGTGACAGGAATAATTCTTCCGTTGAACTTTATTGTTGGCAGAGTTGCACTGTCTACCTTATTCATCCTATGGCTACTACCAATTAAGATACCCTGGCATTTATCGGGGTTGACAGAAAGACCAAACCTGTCACACCAAACGCCTATTGAGCGCAAATCGGAATTAACTCTGTCAATAGCCTCTGAAAGGTTCTCCACGCGGGCTTGGCTGTATATCTGTAGGTCATCGGCATACAAATGATACGCACACTGAAGTTCAGAGGTAATGAGGTTAATGAATATAGAGAATAAAAGAGGTGAAAGAATACCGCCTTGCGGAACACCAGAGTCGAGGTTGCGCCAGCTAGATGAAATTTCATCTGCGCAAACCGACTGTTGGCGTCCACGAAGATATGAAGAGAACCACTCCAGCTCGTCGGCTGAGATCCGAAGATGGGCTAGTATGGCTAAAAGGATGTCGTGATTCACGCAATTGAACGCATTTGAGAAATCCACTAACACTAGCACTGTGATACAACCTTTCTCTATTCCGTCCCTGACATCTCCCGTAACTTTGAGGAGTGCGGTTGTAGTGCTGTGTCCGGGTCTGAATCCGGATTGTAATGGACTTAGTATCCCATTGGAGTGCACATAGTTGGACAGCTGGCGATGAACACAGGCTTCTAATACCTTGGATAGGAAAGGGAGAATGGAAATAGGACGAAAGTGATTGGGAAGAGAGGGATTGGAGATTTTAGGAAGAGGACGCACATAAGCTTTACGCCACAAGTCAGGAAATTGACCAGAGTCAAGTGAAAAGTTGATGATGTGTGTAATAGCGGGAAGGAGTTGGTCCATGATAGTGGTTATCATACGGCGACTAATGTCGTCACAGCCGACTGCCTTTGACTTAATTGCGAGAATAGTCTTCTTGATCTCCGCCGACGTGACTGGAGTGAATTGAAAAGGTTCGTAATTGGGACTGGGCAGTCCGGTGATAGAGTTAACCGTTTGACGCTTGGTTGGTCATAGCAAATAACATACAAATATATAAATATGCTTAACATATTAACACAAGACAAATAAACATTTCAACTTATAGTCGCGATCTGGTTTCGATCGTAGAACTAAAATTAATCTGAATCCGCGCGGAGATATTGGTGAAACATAGAAGTCGGTAAGCCAAAATAAAATTCTAAATCGGAAAAGTCAATATTCAGGACAGAACTGGAATACGTATATTTCGTTATCAAGCTGGTACATGTAGGTAACTCAACATGGTCAGAATATTCCTAGTTTAAAAGGTTTAATTCCCATACAGGAAGTCGACTATTTTTGAACTAATATAGAAGGTTAGCATACTACTAATTGTTATTTCATTCAAGATAATTCTTCCATCATTTCGTGATTTTAATAAAAATATTTCATATTACAGGTACACTTCAAATTATGTTAATGACTCATTTATATCCTAATGTGTTATAAACAGCCGTTGTTACAAATACAAAAGTAAATATTACCGAATACATACATATAATCACGCCTATATCCCAGGTTTAGGCAGAGGTGAATTAACACCCACATTTCACCAATCATTGTTTTCAGCGCCACGTAATAGGGCGTGAGCCTACTGCCGTCATCTGGGCACTATTGTTGACTCGAGACTTATATCTGTGCCTGAATTCTGAGCTGTATTGTCTTGTACGACACCGCAAGGGAAAAGATGGCCGAATACAATATCGCATCAAACTATGTCAAGTCAAATTGTTCCGAATCTGGTGAGTAGCGGATTCTTATTCGTTTTGACGAACCCCTAGGTGAGAGGTTGTAAGGGGGTGATTAACGGAAAAATACGCAGACGATACCAATGCGAGAGAAGAAAAATTTGAATGAAACCCTGTTCCAACCCGTCTTGCCAACGTAAAAACAGTACGCCATGTTCAGCATTGGATTGAATTGATAGGTGTATTGAATTAATATTGTTACGACAGCCGTCGATATCTCGAAAACTAATAATCAAATCTTCAAGAAATAAAAACGCATTGTTAGTGACGAGGTACTCTACCGAATGGCATAGAAAAATCTGGAATCGTCAACAAAAAGTCACAACCTACCTACGAGTACCTACAGACTTTGTTGAATAAAAATAAACAATAGGTAAATATCGAGAATGTACTCGAAGGTCAGCGACGGCGGCAAGATCAAAGAATAGGTATTTGTCGCTCGCGAGCTTTCTAGATAATTCGATCCTCATAATTGAGAGGTATAAAAACACGCTCGCATAGTGACACGATTCATTCAGTCTTTGAGATCGATAACGAACACAGCGAACTTAAGCGACCGAAGAAGATTCTACTTGCGACCTGAGCAACGACTGTGGACTACTGTGAACTACTGAGCGACTGGAACTGTTGAAGAAGTACTGTGTGTACTAGTGATCTAATTGTCTAGTTTGTGGTGAGCTAATAAATCTCTTCGTTGAGTAAACGGCATTTAATTGTACCCCGTGCACGTAACAATTGGTGTCAGAAGCGGAATGCCGTTATTACCACGTGAAGACGAAGGGCGTACTCCACGGACCAGACGTCAAGTGGAAATGGATGCCGCACGTCAACGGACCCTCGAAGAGGAAGGGAGTCAGGTCGATGCTGCTGTCTCAGGCAGCACTACTACGGCAGCACCAGAAGGAACCTCGTCAGATACCAACATGATGACGCTACTGGTTTCTATGCAGCAGATGATGCAGGCGTCCAGGCAAGAGATGCAGGCCTCCAGGCAAGAGATGCAGGCCTCCAAGGAAGAGATGCAGGCTTCTATGCAGCAGATGATGCAGGCGTCCAGGCAAGAGATGCAGGCCTCCAGGCAAGAGATGCAGGCCTCCAGGCAAGAGATGCAGGCCTCCAAGGAAGAGATGCAGGCTTCTATGCAGCAGATGCTGCAGGCCAGCCAGGAAGCCGTCATGGGTAAAATCGATGCAGGCATCCATGCACTGGGAGATAAAGTGAGGAATCTCGAAGATGGCTTGCAAATGCTGAGTAAGGAAGTGGCTTTGAAGTCTGGGACCGTGGACGACCGCTTGCAAGTTCTCGAAAAGAAGATCGTCAGGCTGGAAACCTGCGGACCTGTTACCGTGACCTCACCATCACCAGCAAAGTTCGACCTACCACACTTTGATGGCACTTCCTCGTGGACAGCCTTTAAGTACCAATTCGAGATATTGGCAAAAACTAAAGCCTGGAGCAACGAGGAGTCATTTATGGCCTTGACACTTGCATTACGAGGAGATGCCTTAATAATACTGGAAAACCTGCCGCCTGAAGGAAGGACTCTGGGGTCTTTGATGGAAGCTTTAGACACACGTTACGGTGACAAACACCTGGAGAATGTCTACCGAGCGCAGCTCCGGGAGAAGAAACAAAAATCTGGTCAAAGCCTCCAGGAATGGGCTGTAGAAGTTGAAAGACTCGTTCGTCGGGCCTACTCATCGACACCTATTATGATCGAAACCACTCTGCTGGAGGCCTTCCTAAACGGCATACGAGACGCAGAAGTGAAAACTAGTGTACAGTTGCGTCACCATCAGACCTTGAAAGAAGCACTGGCTTATGCTCTCGAGGTGGAAACTGTACGGCAGAATGCCGGAATAAGCAAGGTCAGGGAGGTCAAAGAGGTGGTTGCAGAAGAGAGGAAGTCACGGTATGTCCCAACGTGTTATTCCTGTAGAGGAAGGGGCCATATTCAATCAGTGTGTCCTTCGCGAAAACGGAGGAGGGTCACGGACTCCGGGACCCAAGTGGATCAAGAGGTTCCGTTAAACTAAATGCCGCCAGGGCCGCGGGGCGGGCGCTGGCTGGTCGACATGAGGCCCCAACCATCACTATAACTCAAGTTTGCAATGGAAATAGTTTGATCATCGAAGCTACCTTAAACAATCGACCTTGCAGTTTAACAGTGGATACTGGAGCTTCACGTACAGTTGTTAGACCAGAATTACTGAAACGCACCATAAGGTGGGAAAAACGATTCCCAAGGTGCCAACTTCAGACAGCTACTGGCCAGCCAGTGACCGTTCTCGGTGAAACAGAAATGGAGGTAAGAATTGGCGACCAAATATACCAGCAGTCAGTGCTCATTGCTAATATTACTGATGACTGCATTTTGGGACTGGATTTCTTGAGGAACCACAGATGTGTCTTGGATATACCTAGAGGAGTGCTGAGATTCCCTGATCAGGAAGTTTGTTTACAAGGATCGCACCCGTGCTCTCTTTACTGTTTAACGGATACGACGTTAGCTCCTAAATCGGAAACATTGGTCAAAGTGAAGTTTCCCGCGAAGACTAAACAAAGAAGATGTCTTATTGTGGAAGATGCCGGCAGTCATCAAAATTTAATAACAGCAAGAACCTTACTGATACCGGACGGAATCGCTAGAGTGAGAATTCTTAACCTCAGTGATGAAATAGTTCTCCTGAAGAAGAATAGTGTGGTCGGAAGATGTGAGGAAGTAAAGTGCCTGAGGCGGTTGAACAACACTTCGCCTAAACAAGACGGTACACAAATCTCCGAAGATCACATCGAACAACTCCTAGAGAATTCAAAGGAAAACTTAACAACATCAGAATTGCACCAAGCCAGAGACCTGTGGCTACAATTCAGAGACATCTTTGCAACCGGGAATGACTGTGGGAGGACTGGGCTCGTGAAACACCGAATTGACACAGGTGACTCCAGGCCTATAAAACAGAGACCTCGACGTTTACCATGGGCAAGAGAAGGGGAGATAGCAGATATGATTAAAGACATGGCTGAGAGTAACTAACTAAAAATGACAGTTACCAAGTTAACAAGAAACAATGAAATATTAAAAGAAGCATCAAATGAACCAGCTGAAAACATATCTGTAGACACATCAATAATGACAGCACCAAGGCAAACAACGTGTACTTGTATACGAAACGTAGATGAAATTATCCCACTGCAAACTGACGGCGGTGTAGGCGTCGCTAAACAGAACCCAGTGAAACGAAAAATGTGTATTATAAGTAGCAATAAAGAGAATAGGGTATTAAAAATTGCACAGAATACCTTTCCTGATATAGATATATGTCATTACCTTTCTACCAATCGGGACATTGTAAGTTTGCTCAGTAATATTCACGCAAAGCTCACTAACTTCACTATGAATGACTACTGCGTGGTTATGATTGGGCAAGAAGATTTCCGAAGGAGTAAAAATTATGCTGACATTGTTCTTGGAATCAGAAATGAACTCGCTGATATAAAACACACAAATATTATACTTTGTCTACCTACATACAAATTTGACTACTATAGTGGCATGTATAACTGGCGGGTTGATAGCTTTTCTACCCTTTTATGTCGTGACATAAGCATGTATGGGTATGCCACTATATTTGACTCTAACCTAAACCTGACTTGCGACTATAATATGTTTTCAAAATTTAATGGCACGCTTAATAATACCGGCATGAAAAACATTTTTGAGAACCTTAGATATTATGTACACCCCTCGATTGTAAATAATCCTATGTATAGCAGCAATACCAATGAATGTGAATTGCAAGTTGCAAATAGTGATAGATTTTTTCGTTACTAGGCCATTACATCTACTACATCAAAATATTGCAGGCCTGATCAATAAAACGGACTCCTTGATGGTCTGTTTGGATGAACTAGCGGACAAGCAAAAGATTGTGGATGTCATATGTATAACAGAACATTTTATAATTGCTGATGACCGACCCCATCTACACATCCCAAACTATTGCTTAGCTGCTTCTTTCTGTAGAACTGACAGAAGAAGGGGTGGTACATGCATACTGGTTAGAATAGGAATTCTGTGGAGTGTAATAGATGGCATAGAACAGCTGTCCATTAGTGGCATTTTTGAATGTAGTGGAATAGTGTTAACTGAGTACAATATAGCTATTGTTTGCATGTACAGAATACCACAAAACAAAAACCGCAAGCACTTACTAGATAAATTTTTCCGTAAGTTGGACCAAGTATTGACGATTTTAACAAAGAAAAATTACTCAAACATTATAGTGACAGGAGATTTTAATATTGACATTATGAAAAATAACAGCTTAACCCTTGACTTTAAATGCTCTCTGCTAAACTTTAACTTAAAACTAGCTATAGAACAACCAACACGATTAACAAGACAAACATGCTTAGATAATTTTGCACATGACTTTCGAAAACCGTGTAGAGCAGAGATAATAAAGTTTGAATTATCGGACCACACTGCTCAACTTCTTACTTGTCCAGTAAACAAACGATGCACACTAAAATACTGGTACAAGAAAAAGCAGGACTATTCGATGTTAAATATACGGAACTTTCGGAAACACATTGCAAGCCTATCCTTCTCAGAAATATATGAGACCGAAGATTGTAATGCTGCGTATAATGTATTTATAGAACAGTTTAGTCTTATATATAAGTTATGCTTTCCCCTGAAACAAATTAGAATTAAAGTCCATAATCGCCCGACTTGGATATCAAGAGGTATAAAATTGTGTAGTAAAAAAAAGAGGCAACTTTTATGGGATTACAGAAAAAAACCTAGTATTAGCAATAAAATCCTTTACTTAAATTACACAAAATTATTTAAAAAGATAATTAACTTGACCAAGCGAGCACAAAACATACACAAAATAAATACCTCAGAAAATAAAAGTCGAACAATATGGGGGATTATAAATAGCGCAAAACCGAACACGCCCAAAGAATCTATTCAAAAAATTCAAAAAAATAATGAGACAATAGTGGACCCTACATTGATTGCCAACAGTTTTAATAATTACTTCGTGGATAAAATTACTCCACTCTCAAAGCCCACTAACAATGCCACCTCAGGCATGAATAACAGAAAAGACTCAATGTTCATGGCACCCAGTGTACCCCACGAAATCCTAACAATAATAAAAAGCTTAAAAAACACCAACAGTGTGGGCTATGATGGCATATCCACAGGGATAGTAAAGCATGTGGCACCTCTAATCAGTGATCACATAAGCCACATAATAAATCTGTGCATTAGTTCTGGTAGTTTCCCGGAAAAACTAAAAATATCGATTGTCAAGCCGATTCTCAAAAAAGGAAATCCAACTCTTATGGAGAACTACCGACCTATAGCACTCATTTCCGTATTCTCCAAAATAATTGAGAAATATATATACAAGGAGCTGAATGGCTACCTAGAGACCAACAAAATTATATGTGACGAACAAAAAGGATTTCGTAAGAACAAAACTATAAATATGGCTATATACGATTTTTTAGAAAAAACAATCCCAAATATGGATATAAGGAATCCCGTATGCACTATATATTGTGATATGACCGCGGCATTCGATCACGTCAAACATTCCATACTCGAGGACAAGCTTGCATGCTACGGTATAAGAGGTAATATCTTAGAAATGATAGTAGCGTATCTCACAAATAGAAAGCAAATAACGGCCATATCCAGAGTTGACATAAATTCAAAACGCGAGCTAACATCAGCATCCAGAGCACGTACAGTTACCTATGGACTGCCACAGGGTAGCGTGCTTGGCCCCTTACTGTTCAATATCTATATTAATGACATGCCTAATGCAATAAATCAACCCATGACCCTTTTCGCAGATGATAGTTCAATTACGGTAGCTTCAAACGATTTCAGCTGTTACGAGGCTGATATGAATAACTCATTAGTCGACGTTATACAGTGGCTAAAGAATAACAATTTAAAAATAAATTTAAATAAAACTAATATAATGCACTTCAGTCAAAGACCGCCACAAACAAATCTGTTCCATATACAATATGAAGGTGACGTATTACACGAAGTTGACACTACTAAGTTTCTGGGCTTAACAATCGACAGTAGACTTAACTGGAAGGCTCATGTGGAGCAACTATGTAAAAAAATCAGTAGTCGTTCATACGCACTCTTTAAACTGTCTCCCACTATAAATACAGCAACGTTGCTAACTGCGTATCATGGATCTGTTGCATCATTGTTAAGGTACGGAATTATATTCTGGGGTAACTCAACCAATAAAGACCAAATATTCAAACAGCAGAAGCGCTGCATCAGAGCTATGTTTGGACTAAAAGTTACTGACAGCTGCAGACCATATTTTACTAAACATGCCATTCTGACGTTACCATCGCTTTACATTTATGAAACAGTGCTATTTGTTAAGTGTAACCCACATTTATTTCCCCGACTGTCCGACAACTCCACGCGGAGTCGCCGTGATGAGCATAAATTGTGCATGCGTGGAGCAAAGACAACATTTATGGGGAATAGTATACTGTGCATGGCACCAAAGCTATATAATAAAATTCCTAACACTTACAAGGACATGAATATAGATATGTTTAAGCAGAATATAAAAACGCTACTGGTTCGGAAGTGCTACTATACAGTAAGAGATTTTGTCAGTGATCAGAATATAATTTGAATAATATAAGACTTGACATAAATTTAAATACATACTTGACATTAACTTAATATACAGATAATCAGATTCTGACAACCATTATAATTATACTAACCACTTGACATTTAATTAATTCTGACTAGTGATAATTTAATTATATATTAAAACTATTTACTTTGACTGATAACAGATAATTTGCACTAATTTGTAATTGTGTTTTTCTAAAATAAATGGGGAACAATGTACCAGTATTTCGAGCTGATACAACAGCTTACGAGCATCAAAAAATTTGTATGTCTACATTGACAGAACATGTTGAAACTTGTAATGTAATATTATAAACTTCCACCTGTACCTACACATATTTCCGCAAATAAAATTATCTTTATCTTTATCTTTATCTTTAGAGCAAAGTGATCGAACCCTCTACGAGTCCATGGTCATCACCTGTGGTACTAGTAAAAAAGAAGGATGGTAGCACAAGGTTTTGTGTGGATTACCGAATGTTGAATAATGTCACTAAGAAAGACAGTTATCCTTTACCTAGAATCGACGATACCCTGGACATGCTTAGTGGTATGAAATGGTTTTCAACCATCGATTTAAAAAGTGGCTACTGGCAGGTGGAGATCAGTCCTGAAGATAAAGAGAAGACAGCCTTCAGTACAGGAGTTGGAAACAGATTGTGGCATTTTAATGTTATGCCATTTGGGTTATGTAATGCCCCGGCCACGTTTGAGCGCCTCATGGAAAGAGTAATGGTGGGTCTACTCGGAGATGTCTGTCTGGTTTACCTGGACGATGTCATAGTTATGGGACGCAGCTTCAAAGAAAACCTGAAGAACCTGGAAAAAGTTTTTACTCGAATCCGTGAGGCTAACCTTAAACTGAGTCCAAAGAAGTGCGCTTTATTTAAAAGGGAGGTCAGCTATCTTGGACATGTGATCTCCACAGAAGGAGTTAAAACCGACCCCAAGAAGATAAGAGCTGTTCAGGAATGGCCTGTTCCAAAGAACAAAACGGAGATTCGCGCGTTTCTGGGACTATGCGCGTATTACAGACGCTTTATTAAGCATTTCTCGGATATTGCCAAACCACTACACAAACTAACAGAAGATAAACGAGACTTCGTTTGGGACTTAGATTGCGAGCAAGCTTTTAGTACACTTAAAGAACGCTTGTGCGAAGCTCCTATATTGGGTTATCCTACCAGGGAAGGAAGATTCATTATGGATACGGATGCCAGCAACACCGGCATAGGTGGAGTGTTGTCACAAGTGCAAGGAGATCGCCATGTTGTAATAGCATACTTCAGCAAATCGCTATCGAAGCCGGAAAGAAATTACTGTGTCACTCGTCGTGAACTTCTCGCTGTGGTGAAGTCCTTACAGCATTTTAATAAGTATCTTATAGGACGAGAGTTTACACTAAGGACAGATCATGCTGCACTACAATGGTTGCTACAATTCAAGAATCCGGAAGGTCAAGTAGCAAGATGGATCGAGCAACTACAGGAATTTCCCTTTGTGATAGAACACCGAAGTGGAAAAGGGCACGGCAATGCCGATGCTTTGTCTCGTAGGCCGTGTGCCGAAGATTGAAAGCATTGGCAGAAGAACGAAGCCCGTGAAAATATTAAAGTCATAAAGGTGAATGGACTTGACGACGAATGGACCGGAAGCAGTATGAAGCAGGCGCAAGAGGATGATGATGATCTACAACCTATACTGCACTGGAAGCAGCTTGGAAACAAACCCCAATGGAGTGATATATCTGCTTACAGTTCCACTACCAAAAGTTATTGGGCCCAGTGGGACAGCTTAACTCTGATCGATGACGTGCTGTATAGGAAATGGGAATCCAACGACGGCAAAGAGGTGACCCTACAAGTAGTGGTACCACGAAGCAAGGTGGCTACTCTCTTACGGCACAGCCATGATGGTGTCTCTGGCGGGCATCTCGGAGTCAAGAAAACCCTAGTTAAAGTACGACAGCGGTTTTACTGGCTTCATTGTCGCGAAGATGTCGAGGATTGGTGCCGTAAATGCACTGCATGTGCTTCAGTTAAAGGACCGCCGACAAGAAGCAAAGGAAAATTGAAACTGTATAACGTCGGAGCACCATGGGAACGTATCGCGATTGATGTCGCTGGACCTTTTCCAACGACTGAAGAAGGTAACAAATACATCATAGTAGTGCAAGATTACTTCACTAAGTGGCCGGAAGTATTTGCGACACCCAACCAGGTAGCAGTCACTGTGGCAAGGAAACTGGTTCAGGAAGTGGTCAGCCGGTACGGCGCACCTATGGAGATCCACTCTGACCAAGGACGGAACTTCGAGTCTGCTCTATTCCAAGAAATGTGCAAACTCCTTGGAATGAACAAGACCCGTACGACTCCAGCGCATCCGCAGTCGGACGGAATGGTCGAGAGGTTTAACCAGACGTTGGAAAATCACTTGGCTAAAGTTGTCGATGAACACCAAAGAGATTGGGACCAGTACATCCCACTGTTCTTGATGTCCTATCGATCTGCGGTACATGACAGTATGGGACACACCCCAGCGAAAGTGAACTTTGGTCGAGAGATTAGGCTACCAGTGGATGCAATAACCGGTACGCCACCTGATAGTCCTAAGCCCTTGACGGATTACGTGAGTGATCTTCGAAGCCGACTGGACGAGGTGCACAGAATAGTACGGGAAAACAATTTGAAGACAGGTGAAAGGATGAAAACCCGGTACGATAGAAATGAAAACACCAACGGCTTTGAAGAAGGAACACTGGTATGGTTTCATAATCCGCTACGCAAGAAGGGGAAATCTCCAAAACTCCAAGCTCGCTGGGAAGGGCCCTATACGGTTATTACGAGGATCAATGACATTACCTACCGCATTAGGAAGGGGGTTAGGGGAAAACCAAAGGTAGTCCATGTGGATAGGTTGACGCGTCATCATGGAACAAATGATGCTCGGGACGAGCATGACTAAGAAGGGGGTAATGTTACGACAGCCGTCGATATCTCGAAAACTAATAATCAAATCTTCAAGAAATAAAAACGCATTGTTAGTGACGAGGTACTCTACCGAATGGCATAGAAAAATCTGGAATCGTCAACAAAAAGTCACAACCTACCTACGAGTACCTACAGACTTTGTTGAATAAAAATAAACAATAGGTAAATATCGAGAATGTACTCGAAGGTCAGCGACGGCGGCAAGATCAAAGAATAGGTATTTGTCGCTCGCGAGCTTTCTAGATAATTCGATCCTCATAATTGAGAGGTATAAAAACACGCTCGCATAGTGACACGATTCATTCAGTCTTTGAGATCGATAACGAACACAGCGAACTTAAGCGACCGAAGAAGATTCTACTTGCGACCTGAGCAACGACTGTGGACTACTGTGAACTACTGAGCGACTGGAACTGTTGAAGAAGTACTGTGTGTACTAGTGATCTAATTGTCTAGTTTGTGGTGAGCTAATAAATCTCTTCGTTGAGTAAACGGCATTTAATTGTACCCCGTGCACGTAACAATATACTGGAAATGTTTCGTATCATGAATCCTTCATATTTTAATCACGTGTTTTAAGTATTTACTTTAAAATAATGTGGAACAGACGGTCCCTATAAAATCTTCCAGTTTACTAACCGGCTGTACTCTACGCTGCCATAGCTCAGCATAGAATAATGACATGGAGTCTTCACCAATGTTATGGATGAAGACTTACTAACATAACACAACATAAACTAAACTAGCGTTTCCCCGCGGCTCGGGTGGACTTCTGATCTCGTTCCTGCTGCTGACTCTCACCGATATCGTGAGGATAATATTATAGCCTATGACATTCACAAGTAATGAGGCTTTATACTGGTGGCTTAAGGCAACCTCTGTGCCCTGGCGGTAGTGAACACAGCCGCAATGCTGGGCCCCGATTTGCTAATTTTATGTCATGTCAAAGCCACTGCCAAGCCACAGACATAGCAAAACATGTCATTTAATTTTAGTCTTTACGACTTTGTTTTTAAAGTCTAAATTATTAAATGGCATCTTACAGAGTGAATGAAGAATGTAATGAACTTTTTTTTATTTAATTTGGTCTTAAGCGTATATCAATAAAGTCTAAAACTTACATACATAAACTCACGCCTATACCCCCGAAGGGGTAGGCAGAGGTGCTAGCACCCACATTTCGCCAGTTTATGTTTAGATCCCAATTTAATAGGTGGCGAGTCTATTGCCATTAACCGGGTACTTATAAACCTGCGATAAATACACACATAAGTTCGAATAGCACCGAAAAGTGAATGGTGTATGCCACGCTAAAACCTGGGATCGAACCCGAGACCTCGTCTCAGCAGTCCATTACCTATGGGTTGACAGTAAGGGAAGCCTAGTGGTGTGCCACTAGGCTACCCTTACTGTTACTTTCAAATCAAGGTTTCGACAAAATGTTCATTGTTACTATATTATATGTAGACCTTTGCATAATTATTAGGCGATCAAAATCTAATGATACACTGGAAATGTTTGTAAGTCACCTTGAATAGTCCAATTATAAAACCTTTATGAATATAGTAATTTTAATTTAAACAATTAAATATTTAAGTAGTATCTAAGATTTCAGAGGATCAAAATATTACCATCGAAAATTGGGATTCCCAATCCACACAAGGAAAATACCTAGACCTATCTTGGGAAGCTCAAGTACGGCTAACGACGTACAGGTAACAGCATTTACTATTTATTGACATTATAAATGTTAAAATAACTCTGTTTATGTCTTACGCTTTCACGCCTAAACTGCTGAACCGGTTTTAATGAAATCCGGCGTAGATAATAGCTTGGGAAATTACATAGGCTATGTGTCGTCACGATAACAGACATGAACACGAGCAACAGATAGTGTATGCAGTAAATGAGTATATATATCTGCTAACCATCGCCGCAGCTCTACAACCTTTCATAGTCCATATTATTTGCTCATATTAGTAGAAAAACAGTTTTCACGACAGAACATAAAATTTACCATGGCACACACCAATGACTTTTCGATGCTTTTCGAAGTTATGTATTTATTGCAGGTTTATAAGTGTCCGGTTAATGGCAATAGGCTCGCCACCTATTACATTGAGACCTAAACATAAACTGGCGAAATGTAGGTGCTAGCACCTCTGCCTACCCCTTCAGGGTTATACGCTTGAGTTTATGTTATGTTACATGAAATTTAAATAAAAAAATAACTTACCTTTACTTGTCCCTTTTCTGTGACGGTAACTTGATAACAGGGTAGGGAATCAAAACCAGGAAAGTCTTCAATGTCACCAGTTTTGGTGTTGAAACATGCTCCGTGCCACGGACAGCGGACCCTGCCGTCACCCAGCGCACCATTTATCAGAGGAGCTCCGTAATGCGTGCAATGTGTACCAATAGCACTGAATTCACCCTTTTGCTTGATGAGCAACACACTGCCGTCATCATCACCTATGTCAAATACTTTCATCTCATTTTCTTTGAGATCATTCTCATTACAAACTACAGTTTCAATATAATTGTTTGTTGAATCCATGCGGGATATAGTTCCACCTGTTATAAAAAAGAAAGGTGTTGGTTATTCTGGTGCTCGCATTTATAGACTAGTGACACAATTCTCACTAAGATAGGCAGATTTTGGTGCTGGATGTTGTAGGATACCATAATTTTTATTTTTTTTTACATTGTGATATAATTCTGACTGTACATTTAATCCAATCTCACAATGATGGGTACCTTACACTATATACAAACTATGGGTACATTGTAAGACTGGATATAACAAACCACTGGTCTTATTTAGTTATTTAGTGCATATTATGGACTCATATAATTTAAACCTATAAGAGCATGGAGAGAGAAAAAGAGAAAAGAATGAAACACAGTGAAACAACATCATTACATCATAACATAACAAAAACTCACGCCTATATCCTCGAAGGGGTAGGCAGAAGTGCTAGCACCCACATTTTGCCAGTTTATGTTTAGGTCCCAATGTAATAAGTGGCGAGCCTATTGCCATTAACCGGGCACTTAAAAACCTGCGATAAATACACATACAACTTCGAAAAGTATTGAAAAGTCATTGGTGTGTGCCATGGTAAAACCTGGGATCGAACCCGAGACCTCGTCTCAGCAGTCCATTACCCATACCACTAGACTACCGCACAATAAGCTACATCATTACATTTGTGAAGTAATAACAATAATTGGACATTCTTACAAATTGTATTAGAAATATGACTTGTATACATGTCAATGTAAATAATTAAAAGAACTTTTTATGGTAAAAGAACCTTATATCACAACTTGACTAGTAGTTAGACTAGTCCTGTGTCCCTAGAAATAGAATTTTATCAGAAGTATATTTAAAACAACAGTAAATATATATTGGAAGAAATATATACTTGCTTTGATTGATTTATTTTTATTATTTTAGTGTACTGCAGTAGCCTAGTGGTATGGGTAATGGACTGGTGAGATGAGGTCTCAGGTTCGATCTCAGGTTTTACCATGGCACACACCAATGACTTTTCAAAGGTTTTCAAAGTTATGAATTATTAAAGATCTATTCTATTCTATGTATATGTGATGATGTATTTATCGCATGTTTATAAGTGCCTGGTTAATGGCTATAGGCTCGCCACCTATTACATTGGGACCTAAACATAAACTGGCGAAATGTGGGCGCTAGCAGCTATGCCTACGCCTTCAGGATGGACGGGAGGATATAGGCGTGAGTTAATTAAAAAATAAAAATATTTTAGTGTGATGAGTTTTTGTTACCCTGTCTACTGACACAGAAAAATTCAGTCTCACAGATGGTGAAAATACATTTCTGAGAATTAATACAATTCAAAGTCTCTTGCATACATGTATAAATCTTGTACATTTTAATAAATTAAATGAGAAAGTAATAAATTAGTATTTATTTAGTAACGTCTGATAAATTAATCAGAAGCTTAGTAATAAGCGGCGTGCAGACAGGTGTATAATAGTCAAGGAAGTTTAATTAATATACAATGTAGATATATAATGATTGAGATAGATAATATTGTATCTAAATTAAATTCTTTTAGAGATAAATATTATTATTAGGTATATAGAATATTATTGCTATACAATTGCATGACTGTGAGGAATAATGTCCTTAAAATTTTGTGAAGTCTATCAATCTACAGTAGCCCTACTACAAGAGCATGTTCAATAGTATCAGTTGCAGCCAGTAGCATGAAGTTTATATTTTTGCATTATTATATTACCCACCGGTTAGGATAAAATGAACTGTGTAAAGATATAATCAAACAGTTAAATAAAAAATACTTACGATTCTCAGTACTACTTTGGCTTTGGCACTGGCCACTATTAGGGCTATATGATCTTGACAAAGAACCACCCATCTTGTTGGATAATATAGAACCTAAAACAACAGTAATTCACAAAATATTTTAAATAACTTCTAATTCACTATTCATAAAACCATTTATGTTATAACACAATAATATACAACTTCTGCAACCGGCTATCTCTTAAAACATATAAAATAAAAATCTCAATGTTGGTGTTACAAAACTATTCTGTCAATTCTTTGAAAGATGAAAGGATTTACCTTGAATAAAACTACTTGTAACCTTGTTGACCAACGCACCGCCTTGGCGGAGAAATAATAACATTACTAAAAAAAACCCGGTCGATCGACCTCTTTGGTTTGCATGACATTTCTTGTCCGATGTTACAAGGCGCAAAATTTTATCAGCTGATCAATAGGAAAACGTGCAATTGATTGGATTCTTCAATAAAATAGTGATGTTTATTTTCATAATCGATTTAAATAATAACATAACATACCATAAACTCACGCCTATGTCCCCGAATGGGTAGGAAGAGATGCTAGCACCCACATTTCACCAGTTTATGTTTAGGTCCCAATGTATTAAAAGGCGAACCTATTGCCATTAACCGGGCACTTATAATATTGCGATAAATACACACAAAACTTCGAAAAGCATCGAAAAGTCATTGATGTGTGCCTTGGTAAAACCTGGGATCGAACCCAAGACTTCGTCTTTGCAGTCCATTACCCATACCACTAGATTACCGCGGTTCCGTACGTAATAATAGAATCAAAGAATCAATTTTATTTATTCAGTTTAGGCACATAAAGAGCACAATTATGAACGTCAAAACTTTACAATTATGTATGTCAAGAAATAATATAAAAATATTAAATAATGTAAAAATAAACCATTACAAAATTATTCTTTCGCTGGTTCGGTAGATTAGTTCTACTGAGAAGATACCAGCAAGAAACTCAGCGAACTACATTATAACTAGATTATTTTTCTTTTTTAAATTTGCTTTAGTTTACAATTTATTTTGTGCGAGCAAGCAAGAGACTTATGTTGATCACGCATTAACATCATTAAGGTACTCATCCACTTTATAGTAACCTTTACTCATTAAAGTTTTTTTCACTTCTATTTTAAATTTATTTATTGGCATATTAATCAAGTCCTGAGGAGTTTTATTAAATATTTTTATGGAGCTGCCTACAAATGAATCACCAACCTTGTGAAGCCTAAGTTTTGGTACAACTAGTTTATCTTTATTTCTCGTATTAAAATTGTGTACATCAGATAGTTTTTCGAAAATATGTAGGTTTTTTCGTACATATAAGATATTTTCATTAATGTATTGAGAAGCAACTGTTAAAATATTAATTTCTTTGAAAACTTCTTTCAGCGAGTCACGGGGTCTGAGACTATAGATCGGTCGTATCGATCGTTTCTGTACCACAAATATAGTTTCAATATCGGCAGCTAAGCCCAACAGCAGCAGACCGTATGACATAACGCTATGAAAGTAGCTAAAATAAACTAATCGTGCAGTTTCCTCATCAGTCAGTGACCTTATCTTTCTAACCGCATAGGCAGGTGAGCTAAGTCTTCCTGCCAAGGCTGTGATATGAGAACCCAATTGCAGTGTACTATCTAGAGTTATTCCAAGAAAAACTGTGGTATTGACTATTTAGACAGATTCGTTATTCATTTTAATATTAATATCTGCCTATCTTACATTTGGCATAGTAAACTTTACACACTTAGTTTTCTTCGCATTGAGCAGCAAGTTGTTAATCAATGCAATATATCAGAAAGGGTATTATTCACTTCGTCAAGTACTACTTTATGTCTATCAGTCTTAAAGATTAATGATGTGTCATCAGCAAATAATACAATTTCACAAAGATTTGTCGCGAAGTGAGGAAGATCATTAACATATATCAAGAATAGAAGGGGTCCTAATATCGAACCCTGGGGTACTCCCATAACTAATGGGGCACCAGAAGAGTCAGTGCCATTAACGTTAATTTTTTGAATTCTGTCCGTGAGGTAAGACGTATACGAATAATATGAAATAATAATATTTTCCTGTAAATAACATAAATTATTTAACTGAGCTAATTGTCTTAAAGAATATGAAATAATAATATAATAATATTTTATACGGGGCCAACCTATGTGCTCTGCGCAAGAAGGATGGTGGCATTCGTCCCATTGCCGTATGAAGCACCTTACGACATTTGGCAGCCAAAATATGCTGGAAGTACTATAGTGCCGAACTTGCAGCAAAATTCCAGCCCTTTCAACTCGGTTTCGGTTCGAAAGAGGGCTGTGAGGCTGCCATATACACTCTTTCGACGTACCATAGTAGCGGTGAAAGAGAGGTCATTTTGAAGGTTGACTTGAGGAATGCCTTCAATTCAGTGAATAGGGATACCTTGCTGAGCCAAGCAATATTAGAAACCCCTCATATATATAAATTCCTTTGGCAATGTTATAGACACCCGACGAAATTAGTTTACAAGGATCATCTTGTGGAATCAGCAGTTGGTTGTCAGCAAGTTGACCTTTTGGGACCAGTGTTCTTTAGTCTAGCATCCCATCATACAGTAGATAAATTCAAAATTCAACATGGTACCTAGGCGACGGACGGAACCTTAGGCGGTGATGTGCAAACAGTTTTACAAGATTTAGAACATATTTAAAAAATAAATTTCAATTCATCAGCTTACAACTTAACTTGGACAAATGTGAAATCTTTATCAGTGACACGACAAATAGACCCTCGACTGTAGGAAAATTTAACCTCTTAGCTCCAAATATCAAAATTTTGAAGAAAGCTTCACTGTGCCTCCTAGGATCCCTAGTTTTTTTTATACCACTTAGGTGGCAGACAAACGCACGGCCCACCTGATGGAAAGTGGTTACCGTGGCCTATGGCCTAGTTTTCGAAGATGGATTTCATTCAAATTACGAGGAAAAAATTCAAAATTTTGAATACGTCATAGATCATTTACAAAAAATAATTGTTCATTCGGCCTTAACTATACCTCGATTTTGCCTTTTTGTCCCTAAATTTACTCATGCACTTCGGGCATCCCAATTTTGGCAACATTTGACCCTTTCGACAAAAATTGACAACATTTTGCAAAACACACTCAGCACAATTTTAAATGTGGCCTTAAATGACCGCGCATGGCTCCAAGCGTCCTTATCTTGCTTAGGTGGTCTCAACGTTCGCAAAATTTTAGACGTTAGCCTTCCAGTATTTCTGTCGTCGGTGCACTGCACTGAGGAGTTAACCAGGAAAATTCACATAAACACACAGGTTAACTCTGAGGTGTCATGTAAGTCCGACGCCATAAATGCTTGGAAGGCTGCATGTCCCAACACTGAGTTGCCTGGTAACCTTTTCTCCCAGAGACAATGGGATGCACCGCTCTGCAAGCTGGTAAGAGATAGTTTAATACACACATCTTCTCATGTAACACGCACACGTGCCTTCTGGCTGTGGGGGAATGAGAATCAGGCCTCTGGATTCAGGTACTTCCATCGCCCAGCAAAGGTACTATGTTGGACGATATTACTTTCCGCCTTGCCACTTGCCTTCAGTTTGTTGTAGCGCCTAGTGTTTGTTCTCATCATTGCCACTGCGGTGAAGCTGTCGAGAGTCTTGGGCACTATGGTCTTTCATGCAGCAGAAGCGCTGGGCGTATACCGCGACACGCCTGCATCAATGACATTACCCGCCGTGCTCTAGCCATGCATGTCGTTGCTTCCTTGGAAGATGGTAAGGCCTTTGGTGTGGGACGCTACGTGTGTCGACGCTCTTGCGCCTTCACATCTTTCAAGCACAGCAGAGTGTGTCGGCGCTGCTGCTGCATCTGCAGAAATCCTCAAACGGCGCAAATACTGTAACCTGACAGGTGATTATGTTTTTGATTCGATTTCGTTTGGGGTTGAAACGTTAGGGACGTGGGATCCAAGTGCCTGTTCTCTATACAAAGACTTGGCAAAGCTGCTGATCGACGCCACGCGTGACCAGAAGACTGGTTATTATCTTGCACAGTGCTAGCTATTAACGTGGCAATGCTGCCAGCCTTCTGGGTACGTTACTTGTCGATGATGATGCGGAGAAATTTCATGACGCATTATGTATGTAAGTTTTATTTATTTAAGTGTATTTTAGTAGGTACCTAATAATAGTTTTTAGTAATAATATGTGTTTTTGGCATAAATTCCACGTACCATCATTCACCTCAGTAGTCTCATCTCATTCGATTATAATAATTATAATTTAAAAAACTGGTTTAAAATATTATCAAACTAAGTAACAATAGAAACAGCAAGAAATAAATATTTAAAGTTTATGTACAGTGCATCAAGAAAGTCATGAAATTAATGTTGGAGGAATGCCCACATTTACATACATTACATACATTACATACATTACATACATTACATACATTACATACATTACATACATTACATACATTACATACATTACATACATTACATACATTACATACATTACATACATTACATACATTACATACATTACATACATTACATACATTACATACATTACATACATTACATACATTACATACATTACATACATTACATACATTACATACATTACATACATTACATACATTACATACATTACATACATTACATACATTACATACATTACATACATTACATACATTACATACATTACATACATTACATACATTACATACATTACATACATTACATACATTACATACATTACATACATTACATACATTACATACATTACATACATTACATACATTACATACATTACATACATTACATACATTACATACATTACATACATTACATACATTACATACATTACATACATTACATACATTACATACATTACATACATTACATACATTACATACATTACATACATTACATACATTACATACATTACATACATTACATACATTACATACATTACATACATTACATACATTACATACATTACATACATTACATACATTACATACATTACATACATTACATACATTACATACATTACATACATTACATACATTACATACATTACATACATTACATACATTACATACATTACATACATTACATACATTACATACATTACATACATTACATACATTACATACATTACATACATTACATACATTACATACATTACATACATTACATACATTACATACATTACATACATTACATACATTACATACATTACATACATTACATACATTACATACATTACATACATTACATACATTACATACATTACATACATTACATACATTACATACATTACATACATTACATACATTACATACATTACATACATTACATACATTACATACATTACATACATTACATACATTACATACATTACATACATTACATACATTACATACATTACATACATTACATACATTACATACATTACATACATTACATACATTACATACATTACATACATTACATACATTTTTTGAATGTCATTTTCAATTAACGGGAATTAACGCGATCATGGTATAAGTACAAAATTAAATACAAACATGCCCTTGATTTGCCTGGCGTTGCAACCACCATCTGCCTTGTGTTAATCCCGATTACATTGAGGCTATCTCCTGGGGGTCCAGGGTGTTGTGACTGAACATTACTATCATAATGAAATTATACTGCTATATATTCCAATAAAATAAATAAACAATCAACAAAAGATCAAGACCGTTCAGTCCTGATATTGCAGGGTTACCACTGTTACCAGGTTACTTATAGTAGAGTCAACGCCAGAAAATATGTCCCGCAGTCAAACTTGGAATTAAAAATGACATCACCGCCATACTCGGCCATACTGTGCATTCAGGTTCAGACCCTGACAGGTGCTACGGCGGTGGAGGAGCTCAAACCCACTAATCACTAATCAGAGCATGCCACTGCAGGATAATCTCAATATCCTACGTATGGATGTTCGCTGCAACCTGAATAACAAAAACTACATCGAGAGTATCATCAAAACAGCCTCGCGTAAACTCGGAGTTCTGAACAGAATGAAACGTTCTTTCACGACGGAGCAGCTGTGTCTTCTCTATGAGACACAAATTCACTGCGTGAAATATTGCTCGCATCTCTGGGATGGCTCTGCTAAGTATCTACTTCCTGTCCAGTAAGTACTTAGTCATCTCTGTACCCTCGACAGGTTGCAACGACGTGCGGTCGGCATCATTGGGAATCCAGAGGTCACGAACGCCGTAGAGCCTTTGCAGATGCGTGGAGATGTTAGCAGTATTTTACCGTCTATTGCGGAGGGGGATGTAAGACACCACAGTTTGTAAATTTGTTTATTCCTACCTTTTATTATTTACATTACTAGACCTTATATACTATACTATTTTATAGCTATAGAGTGGGGGCTGGCAACAAGTGTCACGTACATAGGTTTGTGCATCGCTGCACTTTTGTTGTTATGGCAGAGGACGTGATTTCTTATTTGTGTCACATAAGAACTGAATTTATTTCCTTTTAGAAATCACGTCACCTGATCATGACTGCCATATAACTCCCCCCTTAAATAATTTCTATGTGGTGTGGTGCTGTATTGCGTGCTGTAGTGCTGCGGTGCGTGCATTTCTTCTTCGATGTGACGGTGTCTCTTCGTATGATGCGCTGGTTTGATTGTATCACACGTTATTCACGTCCCTTATTGCCTTGGTAGCCCTCTCTTTCATCGTTTTAGGCGCCTTTCTTACCAAGGCAATGATAGTTATCACAATGGTCGTTGTCACGATGATTGCCACAAGTATGGTGATCCACATCTTGATGCTCTCTACTTCTGATGTAAGATGGGCATGTTGTTTTTCGGTGCTTGGCTGGTTGTTATTTTGCACCATACTTAGCTGCTCCTTTTCGTGAGTTGCACTGTTACCCATGTTGCTTGTATGTTTGCTGTTTACTCAGAATACCATGGTGAATGTCCTGATGAGCTCATTCAATTAGCCTCACCATCTCCTTTCCTACACAGGAACACCCGTGCAGGGCGTAGATGTGACCTAGATGCCGTGCAGAATATTCGTTCAAAAACCCAGTAGTTGGGAGACTCTTTCCTTTGTCGCACCATTAAGGCCTGGAATTCATTACCAGTTCACGCGTTTCCTTCTTCCTAGGTCCTTCGTCCCGGGTCCTTTAAGCGGGGCATAAAAAGTATTTGATGTGGCCGTCAAGCTGTGTGTTACCATTGTAACAAGACATATATATATATATATATATATATAATTATGACCCTCTTTTTTAAGACTTCATCTTCAGCTTACCATCAGGCGAGGTGCAGTCGAATATGCTCCAAGACTGTCTCTTGATTCACTTTGGCTGAAGTTACTCCTTTAACTTTTTAAGTTCAGCAGTTCAACTAAGTACTATTACATTCATATGTGAAAAAGATCTGGTAAAACAGAAAGACGATACTGGAAACATTACTTGTTGCAACTGCCACGCCGCGGCCAAGAGACTTATTTTGTGGCGCGTACTCTATTCTTGCCGGACTATACCTACAATAATTTTCCCACTTTATTTGATTTTATAAAAAAATCTTCATTGCCTTTTTATTCCTAATTTTAAATAATAAATATATGTCGGTACTGAGTGGTGGCTACGGCTACTCATCAAACGTGAATGAAATGTTTTCAATATCGATTCTCATAGTCATTAACCGTTTCGAATACTCGATTAAGTTTATGACAGTCAGCTTAGGATTTTCTTTATTTATTAATTTATTATCTATGCAACTTTGCTTGATATGGTGGAAGAAAGACGGACGTGGCTGGTAGAGAATAACTATTATGTTTTTCTAATCTGAGTATTGTGATTTTACGTAAAAATGTCGGATGCAATCGTAGCCAAAAGTCAGCCAATACCTGGAGATCCAGAAAAAAAGGGTTGGCTATTTAAGTGGACGAATTATTTGAAGGGTTATCAACGAAGATGGTTCGTGTTGTCGAATGGATTGTTGTCTTATTACAGGTAATTCAATGTTCTTACCTCGTTTTACAACTACCTTGGACAAAAAGTCGGTGCCTGTTTTTATGACCTATTTGATCTTATATAAACTAATAATGTTATGACGCAGTGATGTTTTTATGAAATATTGATCAATACTTACTGTAGTCTAGTTAGAATTTTAGTGCAGACTTGCCTATTTATCATATTCGTACGAATTATTCGTATAGTTTCGTACGATTCTGTCACAATGTTAATTTCGATTATCTAACATTAATATATCAGTATGAACATTAGGAATTTCTATTACTTTTTTATTGACAGTGACAGAATACTGATTCTCTCATATACTGATTGTTTTATATACAAAATTACTATAATGTAATTATAGGAGCTACCCTTTGTATGCATGAAATAAAATTTAAATTTAAATTAAATTTTCAGCCCACCTCAAAAGAGCATCACAACATCCTAATTATTGTTTTAAAATTTTATGACCAGTGTATGTACATAGTCATAATAAAAAGAGATTTAATCACATTAATACTGATAATGTGCAATATCTTTTGTTTCTTGTTGTACTGAATCATGAAACTTTCACGTTTATGATATGAATGGGATAATAAATTTCCTTTTTTTATAAAAATATATTTAAGTACTAAATTACATCATACGGGTATAATGACAGAATAGTAATATTCATAAATCATGGACCATTTGTACGTAATCGAATGGGCATTATCTTAAAATAGTATGACGGGCACGAATGCTTTATATGTTGATAATTAATGGTGGTAAAGTTCGCACTATTATAATAATTTGCTAATTTAACGCTTATCTTTACACACCACCCATTTAGAGATGAGTGGAACTTGTAACACACTGAATAGTTTGAACTGTTTCTAGGTTTTTATTTATGGCAGGTAGAAGAAAAATTATTATATGTGATTAATTATTATAATAGTACTAATAAACTAGACAATCTCCAACCCAATACACCGTCTAATTATTTTCCAATAGAACAACACCTTGGCACAAAAAACTTTGATCTAGCTGTTTTCATACCACTAAGATGGCAAAAAAGTATATCCAAATACTGTAGCAACATTCTTTATACTGACATTCCTTAGATTGGATTTAGGTAAAAATATCTACATTAAGTTGAGACTCTGATTAACAAGTTCTGCTGGCAATACTGGCAAAAATAACAATTACTGGTAATGGAGTAAAAATTGTGATACTAGAGTAAAAAATAAATTAAAAAGAACCAGAAAATTAGTTAATCACTAAAGAATATTCCTACTATATGTTTAACATTCATTGTTACACATTAAATTGTGAAGACTAGCTTGTTTTCTCGGTATTTACTTTTCATTTAAATTGTGTTTCAGAAATCAAGCTGAAGTATCTCATACCTGTCGGGGCACCATCTCTCTGCTAGGGGCTCTCATCCATACGGCTGACTCCTGTACATTTGTAATCAGTAATGGAGGCACTCAAACTTTTCACATCAGAGCACATGATGAAGTTGAACGACAAAGTTGGGTCACTGCACTAGAGCTTGCGAAAGCAAAAGCAATGTATGTATTCTATTCTCGGTTTATGTATTAATCAATTTATTTGCCATGTGATTCATCATCCAAGCCTGAACCTTTACCTTTACGTTTTTTGGTAGGAACTTCTGTCTGACCTCCAACCCAAGATAAAAAATGTGCACTACTATGTGCTACCTACTTGTCCTACTGTAAATCTGTTGGTGTACAATAAAGAATTATCTATCTCTCTATCTATTTAGAACCACATCTGTCAATGAGAAGGGCACCAGCTTGATGATAATCTTGGTAGGATCCCATGCATCCATACAATGTCTAAGACTCATGACAATAGAGACATACACCTAAATTATTCAATCCTACTGTTTTCTTTTTAGACGAGCACAAGAATCTGATGATGATGAAGATCAAATGGCGACTGGTGCAGTCGCGGTATCGGCAGATGGAGATAGCGAAGACGCAGGAGGTATAGCCCGTGAGTTGGGAGCAAGGTTTCATGATCTAAGGACTTGTTCGGAACTGGTGGCACGGCACGGAGCTGCTCTGCAGCGATCGCTTGTAGATCTTGAGATTCCACCAACAGATACCACGAAACAGGTGTCTGAGCGCGCCACACTATTCAGGATATCCTGCAATGCTATGATGAATGTAAGTATTGCACATGCAGCTAGTCCAAGCTTTCAATAGGCAACTGGTGTTTCTCACCTCACAGAAATTGATATAGCAATCAGTGGACCTGCATTAAGGGTTTAATGACAGTCGAGGAATCAATCATACAATCAATTTACCCCAGAGGGAAAAGTGCATAATGTGTATTATGTATAAAAGCAAATTCATATCTAAATATGACTTTACCCGGATGGTAAGTGAAGTCATCAAGTCTGGTCTGTTGATTATCCAGGTTGAGTCTCATAGATCTTGGTGGGGCACCACACACCCAGTACCATATCATAAGGAGCCAACATCCATTTATAACCAAGTTAGTATTGTGTGTCATAACCTGCTTGTTCCAAGGACTAGTGTTGCTTGCACGCAGGCATGTTCGGAGTTCATGAGCGCGGCAGGCGCGTCGAGCGCGCGCATGGGCCGCGCGCTGCAGCACGAGCGCGAGCAGAAGATGCGCCTGCAGGAGGTGGTGGAGCAGCTCGCGCGGCAGCACGACAACCTGGAGAAGACCGTCACGGCGCGGAACACTACGCAGACCGGTGAGTTTAAGACATAACTTTTTTTTTTCAACAAAAATGCCAGTATGCCTCGGAGAAAAATTGTTCAAAAGGTGCTCTTTACACGCTGTACACGTTTTTTAGGTGTCTTTTGAGGATAGAACAGGGTGCTAAGGTGGTGGACGAGCTCAAATTCACCGCGCAAACACTCCGCGCAAATACAAAACACTCCGCGCGCGTCAGAGCCTCGTTTGTTGGCAGAAGTAGGCCGCTGCGGCGGTGCGCCTTGCGCGCCTTTCCGGCCTTTCCGTTTCCGGGGACGAGCTGGGGACTCTGTAGTCCCCACACCCGAGAAGAGGGCCAGATCGTGAGAGATGGCCCTGGGTCGGCCGGGGTGCGAGGGATATGCCTGTCAACCTCACCTTCGGCAACCAAAAACGATCCACAGGTGGCGTGCGTTTTGGTCGGTTCAAGTTCGACATAACCTGTTCCACCGGCTCCGGGGGGGGGGGGGGTTATCCGTGGGGATTTTTTGTATAGGGCCTCGTTTGTATCGCGACTTAGGTCCAAGATACGTGTCTCGAGATATAACCAAAGCAGTGCACCGATTGTGCTAATTTTATGTCATACCAAACCGTAGTCATAACATAACACAGGCCCTACAAAAAAATCCCATTGAATTTTGGATTTCACTTTTATTACTATCGTACTATCCATGCTAAGTACAGCAAGTACCTACAGTATTTCTTTTCTGTATATCAATGAACATGTTAATCAATACATTTCTGTTACGTGCAATCAAAACATTAGACAAACCTACACATATTCACCTACAAAATTTCGCATTCGTAATATTAGTAATCACTATTCAAACTATTGTAAAAAAGGTATTAAAGTTCAACATATAATCTAAAAAACTGTAAAAAAACCATAATTTAGAATATTTGACTCACTAAAAAACGTAGGATAAAGATGACTGACGTATACAAAGAGTATACAAGAGTACCTACGGATATTTAAAATATGTATGTGTGAGCAAGGTCACCAAAAATTGTACATTTAGGTAAAGCATTTTGTTATTTATTCTTTAGTACTTTTTTTTTACGTGCCATGTTTCATTGTTTTGAGTTTCTGATATTTCGGCGCTGTTGCAAGCACCATGATCACAGAGGAACTGGAGTAGTGGCGGTGAACAGAGAAAAAGTTTTTTCTAGGAGTAATTATATCGATCTACCCTCTTTCGAGTTCTTTTACTAAGCGTATCTGCACTACCACTGGTTTCACTACAAACTCGAACCCGATCTCGATCACGTTCACGACACACGATGCTTACTGTATCCACTCGCGATTTTGTTTCGGCTTGTTCCCGGTTGTTTTTGCAAAGACGGACCACTGGATGCCAGACGTTCGGCAGTTATTTTGATACTGATGTGAGTGACCATGATAGTTTAAATATCTATATATACTTACATCAATCAATCAATTAGCCCACCACAGTGCACTGCTGGACATAGGCCTCTCCCAATGTGCGCTATTTTTTGCGATCCTCCGCTTTCCGCATCCAGTCTGTTCCAGCCACCCTTTTCAGGTCGGCTAGGGGGCGTCCTACCTTTCGTTTACCTTCTCGCGGTCTCCACTGTAGGACTCGTTTGCTCCAACGGCCAACGGTCCTTTTTTTTTTTTACGTGCGCAAAATCCCCACGGATACCTCCCCACCGGAGCCGGTGGAGGAGGTTATGTCGGACACGAACCGACTAAAACGCACGCCGCCTGTGGGTCGCTTTGGTTGCCGAAGGTGAGGTTGACAGGCATATCTCTCGCACAGGCCAACGGTCCTTCGACAAACGTGGCCAGCCCACTGCCACTTCAGCTTGCTTATTCTGTGACCTATGTCGGTAACTTTAGTTCTCTGTCGGATAACCTCGTTCCGAATTCTATCCTTCAGAGAAACTCCAAGCATAGCTCGCTCCATAGCCCGCTGCGCGACTTTTAAGCTATGGACCAGCCCCACTGTAAGTGTCCACGTTTCGGCACCATAAGTCATAACAGGTAGGACGCACTGTTCAAAGACCTTTGTTTTAAGACTTTTAAGTACTTACATATAACAAGACAATGACTTTCATCAGTACTAAGTAAGTACGTGTTCTCAGTGACTCTGATAGGGAGCATGTTCCCCAGTTTAGCCATCATAGCTTCGAGTATTACTGAAGACGAGGTTGTGGAGACGATATTGGGGAATATTCTCCCATTCTTCCATCAGGGCCTATTTGAGATTATTGAGGGTGACAGGAGGTCGTCTGCGTCTTCTAATCAGCTATCCGAGCTCATCCCATGCGTGTTCAGGTACAATCGGGTTCAGGTCCGGACTACTTGGTGGCCAGGCTATCAAGTTCACTTCAACCTAAGGCCCTGCATACTCATTAAGGATCTCTTGAGCATATCTCACCCCGGTCAGACGAGTGTGTGACGAGTCAACAATAGTGCCCGGAAGACGGCAATAGGCTCACCCCCTATATCGTGGAACCGAATTCAATGATTGGTGAAATGTGGGTCTGTCTAACCCTCAGGGTATAAAGGCGTGATTATATGTATAGGTATATGTTTGCCTAACATAAATAGTACAGATATGGTACAGAAGTTATCGTCACGTTTATGAGTTATACCTTCTATTGCAGGCCAGTGCATTTACAAACAAATTGACTAAATTTAAAATACAGTATTTCGGAACACTGTTTAGAAAATTAAGTAGCCTAGCAGAGTAGAGTAAATTCTTAAAATATTATAATGAATTGTTTAAATGAATTTGCGGGTTAATTTAAATTGCCCCTAAGGACTTTTACACCCTGCACTTGTCCCCGTTACATTTGAATGAAGTCTAACATACAAAAATAAATGTGTAAAGGCCCTAAGGGTTAGTGGCAATGGCAAAATTAAAAAGGTGACTAAATGGGGATGGAGTACTAAATGGACGGGACTTGAGAGTAACCGCCTACCACCGTTTTTAGCTACCTCATCGCCTCGAAAATATAGGACACTGCCTTTGCATCTAAGTATCCCATGCTATATATAGTTTCACATACGCGCAAATAAATGTTTTCTGTCGTAATATTGTTAGAACCATGAATACCCACGGCACACGACGTAATTACCACGCTGAATCCGTAAACCTCACCTTGGAATAACGTTTTGTCATTTAAATTAAATTGATAAATTGTACATAAAAGGTTTGTACACTATTTAAGAATGATAATTGCTGTTCTATTAAAGTGGCCGTAGTGCTCATTCACTAAAATAAAATAGAAATTTAGCTTAGTAACTAGTAACAGCAGTAGCAATACTAGACTAGAGATTCCGTTTCTAGCTCTAGTTTAAAAAAAAAAAAAAAAACGTTATGCTGCGGTTACTTTTGTATAATAATTTAGAAGCTTTTTTATGTAACTATGTAAATAAAGTAGAATCAGTGGTTGAGCAGAGGTGCCCACATTTTCTTTGCTGTGTTTAGTACGAACGGCAAACGCGCCCGTTCACAGTCAGTTCTGCTCATCATAGACACGCGAAGACGTAGGTGGATACTTGGGATGAAATCAAGTAGTTCAAAACATAGATAACCACACTTGCGTAGAACTACTAGAACCACGACCTAGCTGAAGGTCAATTTGCCTAATAAAAATCTGTTCAAAACTCTGTTTCAATCTAATCTCAATCTTACATAACGGCATCATGTGGTTGTTATTTTTATATCTACTTCATACATATAATCACGCCTTTATCCCTAGAGATTTAGGCAGAGGTGAATTAACGCCCACATTTTACCAATAATTGTATTCGGTCCCACGTAATAGGGGGTGAGTCTATTGCCGTATTCCGGGCACTATTGTTGACTCGAGCCATGCATCTGAGGCTGAGTCTGGGCTGTATATATCTGTCTGATGTTAAACAGCCCTATCCCTTAGTCGCCTTGTACGACACCGCATGGGAAGAGATGGGGTGGCCCTAATCCTACTCTGCCGGAAACCACGCGACTAGATGCCAAAAATTACTAATATTTCCCCTAATAATCCCTCCAGCTAAGCTAAATTGCTTGTGTCAGGCAGGCATGGCTTCACATGGGTAGTGTAATGGGCGATTACTGCGTTAGTCGCACAGCTTGCACTCCGCTCCACTTGCTCCGACACTATCCACTCCGATCGCCTGATGATGACATTTCGTCGTACTAAATGACTTGAAGCGAAAACCTATATATAGGTTGCTATGCTACCAACACACTACGTCATCGTCAAGTTCTCATAAAATTTCAAATAACGTTTCTTTGCACTTGAGTATTCTTAACAAATCCGCTCATTGATTTAAACTTAATGTCAAATGGTGAATAGCCACGTTTTGGATCATTGTTTTTCCACAAGGGTGAAGGAGCGGGTTGTTTTTACAAAAAAATCTCGGCCGACTACAATGACTCTTCTGACTGGCTCTTAATTAATTTGGATGACATTAATTCTGATTATTATTTAATCTGTACTCCGTAAGGAGAAATGGCCTGAACTATAAGTTCTTTTAGATCAGAGTAAGAAGTTGTGCAATATTTTTTGCATGACCAACAGTATTGTGCAAACAGACATTATGTAGGTATCGACGATAATAATATTATGTAGGTAAATCATTAAATCATAATTATCGAGAATATACTTAATTAACTATGAATTTATATCGTAAACAGATCGTTCTTTGAACCGTTTAGATAGAAAAATCTCCATAAATAAGGATACCACTAGGTCATAAAAGCTCATGAAAACTTTATTTAGAAATAACAGGCCGTCTTCACCTTGGCCCGTGACATATATCAAACCCCTGTTGCACCCCTTTAATGTCATATTATGTGGAATATGTCCGTAATTTATTAGTTTTCATATATAATGTATGGGCATCTGCCGGAATTGTCCGAACTATAGATAACCTACGGGACGTTCGAATTCGCAATATCTCAATTACAAGTGCAACGCTTTAACCAATACGCCGCGCCGCCGCTGTGATTTGAATGTGAATTGAAACACTAATTTAATTCACATTCAGACTAATTCTACTCTAAAAATACCATTCAAAGTGTCTCATACTGCAATACAAGGGGACGCGACGGTTACATTGAAATAATATCGAGACATTTGACTATAGGCCCGTACACATATACAGGCCTACGGCACCTCACGAACATGTGCCATATTTGTTAGGTGGACATTATATTTAACCAATGAATGGAGTGACATTTGGTTGACCCGTGGCATGATTGAATTACAAACGGCAGCGTTGTGTTGCAAGTACACCGACAATATATGCGGCTCGACATTTTATGGCTCTCGACTCCATTTTTATGCTAACTACAAGTTTCTCTTCTTTATTACGAAACGTGAAATCAGCGTTTGATTTCGTTTTATTTTTATCTCCAAAAACCTAAATGTTCTTAAAGGGCACACATACTTATGTTAATCGTAGAGACTTTTGAGAGATGGGATAATCTCTTAGATACAAACTGTCTGCTGCTGGTTCAAACTTAAAACGACTAACGAGACACGGTTTCTCTTCTCTTTCTTCTCCTACTAAAATACCTAACATGTCAACCATCAAGGACTCTGCTAATATTAAAGTCAAGGTAGAGAGAACTATATCGGCATCGCTACTTAGAGTTGATCCTCTACTGGGAAGACTCAGGAGTCTGGTGTTATCGTATCATTCCGCTATCTTCGGATATTATACATATTATACCAATATGGAACCGTTTTTTTCTTAAAGTTACGTGAACTGTAAGTACTTTCGATGTACATAGTAATCTCTCGGGACACCAAAGCCTTAACCAAAGTTGAAGAAACCTAGAGGCATTTCTTCTCTCATTACAATTTGTTTCTGTGATTTAACACAGTGCCTGTTTGTACCTACAGCGCGGCAGCGTTAAGTTTTTAATTAGGTTTACCCTTCGCATTTTATACATTAGTGCTTTCGAAATTAATAATAATATATTTAATATATTATTTGATCAACGACACTTGCAATGTAATCTAATCAATCACCACACGGACAGGGTTAAAATGTAATTTTATCAAATATTGCGAAAGTCAAGGTCATTGTAGCAAAAACCTTATCTTTTAATTTTGTAACACCTTAATAGGTACAAAGATATGGAAGATGTAATTATGTTGTCCTATCTTTTTAACAGATATGAGAAACATTTTAATTAAACAAAGCTTATTTACTGCCATCCAGAATATTGTAAAGCATTATGTCACACGAATTATTTCCTTCAATTTCCGGACGTATTTTTGATTGCCAGCAGAAAAATTCGTGTCAGGCATTCTTGAACGTAAAACGGAACGTGTCAGTTTCGGTGACGGATGAAAAATCGAAAAGAAATTTGCGTGTTGGACTAAAAACTTAAAAATAATATACCACATTCAAAATTACAATAAATTGTTAAAGTGACAGTGATATAGTAACCAAAATGAATTTATAATTTAACAGATTTGGTATGTAAAAGTGTAAATTAGCCGAAATATATATTTATCTTACTAAACTGATTTTTGGCTATTTCAAGGTTGTTGTTTTTCAGCTCAACGTATTACAATTGTAATTGATAGTGTTACCTATTCGTTTATTTAATTATCGTCTGTCACGAATGAAGTGTATTCATTTGGCAGTGCAGTATTGTGTTAGTACTGCTCAGTTATATCAAAATCACTTTGTGTACGCGTGTATTGTGATCTTGGCCTTGTGTAGCTAGCTTGCGTATATTTATTATACTTATTAACTTAGTTTCAAATGATAAATTGAATCTCCATTACAATATACAAGAATATGGGCGGTAAGTGATATCATTTAATAAACAAACACACATCATTGAATGCTATACAGAGGCTAGCTTCAAGTTGATTTCATGGGTTACTTTTCTAGTGAACAAACTTCACTTATGAACTTCACCTACACTTAAAAATAGGAGGTATACATTATTCACCTGTTCCTGTTATTCAAATAAACTATGTTCCTTGTACTAAAAGTACTACGCATATCATATCTATAGACTGAATAGAAACTCACACAGCATGTTGCATGTTGTTGTATAGCTTGGAACATATATAGTGGACCTAAAATGTGGTTCATATGCACCATAAATGTTTCTTAGGAGTGTTATGAGAGTATCATACAAACATAGATAATTTAAAACAATCCTTGCATGCCAGGGCCTTGTTTGTGTCTGATAAAAGGCCAAATCCAATGTTTGTGTGAATATTTGTTGTTTTTTTAAAAGTATGATAGTTGTTAGGTACTTCATCATTTCAAGCAATAATGAAATTGATGTCCCAACAACTACTGTCTATGGTCGGTCAAGTTTTTTTTAAAACAAAGCTCCTTTGGGGCGTGCTATGGAGCTTGTTTTAAACATTCAATATTTTTAATTGTATCAACAATGCAGTGGTTTGTTACATTCTACATTAAATTTGGCTTAAATGCATATATACCTAGATACTGGTTTTGTTTTCTCATTGTAGGTACAGATTCATGCGAGAAACAAATGACTGATTTTTTACAATCTTGCATAAATAATTTAATCAGTGCATTTAATTCAGTGTGGAATCTACAAAGTGATGTACCATTTATGATATTATTTAGTTATTGCTTATTTACATTTATAAAGTTGATGTTATTTAATATTATTCATGTTGAATCATTTTATTACATGTTTGCTATTATTAAATATATTTCTTCACTTTTATATCATTACAATTAATTATATATATTATTTAATGTGTGTACCAATTTGTAATGATAGAACAAAGAGATTTATCTTTCACTCAAATATCATTAGAAATATATTAAAATGCCATTATTGAATATATTATCAAACAACAGATAAGACAAAAGTTAATTAAAACAATATAAGAGTTTTGTCTTTAGAACTATGTTTATATAATTTAACCTTTTACAATCATTGTCTCAGCTCTGTATATAGAAAACATGTAAGATTTTAATTGTATTTTTTTTAATGTTTCCATTTCAAGCTAATTTGTTCTGAAGTAAATATCAACTAGCCATTATAATAGTGTGGTCTTTAAGTTTAAGGTTTCCATAGATGGTTTTTCATACCTACTTAACAAACACCACCAATCCAGATGCAGGCATATCTAAAATAGTCCTCTTCAGTTTCACGGCTTTTTAATTTTGCTGCAACTTGCAAGTCAAGTCAAGCTTGTTCCAAAGAATCCTGAGTTCTTTTAAATTTATTTATGTAAATTGAGGAAGCAGTAATATATCAGGATATCGAATATGAAGGATGTAAGGCTTCATGTTGACCCCTGTGGAGTAGCGGTAGAGCATTCAACTGCTATGCAGGGGTTGCGGGTTCGATTCCTGCTTAGTGCAAATATTTGTATGCATGAATATGTATATTTGCATTGGTCTGGGTGTTTCTATGTATAATATGTATGTATGTACAAAAAAAAAGTATCTAAGTATGTATGTTTATCCGCATTCTAGATCCCATAACACAAGCTAGTTAAGCTATGCTTACCATGGGTCTTGATAGAGTTGTGTAGAATGTTGGAATATTTATTTATTTATTTTATTTATTTATTTATAAACTATTAGTCATGTTGACTGATTACCCAGTAATGTTTCCTTTAAACAATTTGAGAACAAAAGCACTTCTGTATAAGAGCACTACATTCATGTTTTGTTTGCTTCAGTGAAATATTTATTCAGTTTGAATCAGTTTTTGTACTTGTCACATATTCAATACGTACTTGCATATTTTTCTCTTAACTATAAGTTCCAATGATAAACAAATGGTTGAAATGATAAACATAGAGGTTGCAAACTACTCAGATACAGCTGAATATGAGTATGGGTGTTGTTACCTTTGCGCCCAAGCCTGCTAGTTGCACCCACTAAATTGGGAGGTCAGCGTGCAGTACGCCCTGACATATCTTAAAAAAAAAATTGAATGGTCCTTGAGTTCCAAAGTACAAACTTTGAACACAATTAGAAAATTCCCATGAAGATGATGATGTTTTTATCTAATCAGTGTATCAGTTCAGGTCAAATTATATTTTAATTTACTCAGATTGAGGTGTCGTAAACTAACTGTAATATTTTTGTGGATAGGGGGCATCGGCTCCGGCCTAGGCAACGAGACGGAGGATGAAGATCATGAATTCTTTGATGCAGTGGAAGAGGGTGTCTCGGGAGTTATGGATGATAAGAATTCTTTTGTAATTAAAGTGCCCGTAAGTAGTATTTTTATTTTACGAACATTCTGCATCATTTTTAACTAAGTGTTATGTGGTTATTAATAAAGGAAATAAAAAGTTACTACTAGCAATCATTATCATAAGTTATTCAGAAGTATTATTGCAGTTAAATAGCCAACCGCAACTAACTATAACAATAAGATAATATTGTTTTTTGACTTGTTCCATTGTGAATCATCATTAAATCATGATGAATTTACTTGATTCTTTTGATGACCTTGATGTCTTATGGTCTGGTCGTGCCTCATAGAGCACGTTAAGCCGTCGGTCCCGATTGTCATACCAACATCAATGGCAGTCGTTACGGGTAGTTGGAGCCCTAAAAAATCCAACTACTGGTCTAGCTGCAAGGCTTTGATATCGCCTTTGGGTTTTGGAAGTCAATTGGTATTCGCTTCACGGAAAATATCGAAGTTTACCTAAATCCACAGGTAGACTAGTAAAACGGACCCCAGACTAGTAGAGCGGAGCTTCGGATGCGACTGGGGTTTAATGCTAAGAGGAAGTAGCGATGTCCGTTTTACGTGGTATAATAGCCTAAGTTTGGCCAACCCTTCCGCATTTAGTGAGTTTTAAATGTGTCAGTGTGTACAGAACCCATCCTGACAACATTGTAAAATGACATCACATCATATATTGATGCATCACAACATAATATTTAATAATTTTCACACCGCCCGCCCGCGTGGATGTCGGTTATCGCGACCAAACATAGTCTATGTCAGAGTAAACTCATTTTCTTTTCCTAACTTTCCCAGACCTTGGGAAAGTTAGGAAAGCAAAATCTATCTCAGTACCAAATTTCATCAAAATCGGTTCGGTGGCTCGGACGTGAAAGCTTAACAGACACATAGACAGACAGAGTTACTTTCGCAATTATAATATTAGCTTGAATTAAAAGACGGTGTATGATGCAACCCTACACTGTCTACTAAGCATGTTTTACCTTAGCAGTAATATATTAAGAACGAATTAAAATTAGTTCTCGATGAACGCCCATCGCGTGAACTCTCTTACTCGTTTGTCATCATTCATTTTCGTCCGAGGAATAAATACGGTTTAAATCGATCTTTTGTCATATTCCTTACTTACCGACTACCAAGCCTAAAATGGTCCTTCGAAGCCGAGACCTCGCGAGTTCTAGCTTTTGGTTATTACGAATAGCCACAAACAGGTGTGTTTTCTTATAAAGAATGGTGGAAAATATTGTTAGGTACCATTCATTTTCTTCCTATGGATTTACAATCTGTATATGTAACATGAAATGGGTATAGTGTTATTTGTTCACCAGAATTTAGGGTTCTAATTCAGCTTATTTGATATATTGAGTAATTGTGTCATATATTAACTATCCTGCAATTTTAGCTATATTATCAAATCTCTGATATTTTATAATAATAAAAAGCTAGTTCCGAGAAATGCACTTAATTAACGCTCGTCTGTTAATTTTAAAGTAGTAAATTAATAATTGTTTCTTTTTGTAGTATTTTTAGTCATTCATTCGAATTATTTTAATGAGCCGTCCGTTTGCTGGGGCGGAATTATGACAGCGTGAAAATAACAAAGCCAAGAAAAAAATTATAATTGAATACTATTACTAATACTAGAAACTTATTCATAAAAATTCAAATAATTTCAAAAATTATGTAAAGGCAGAGACAGATACCGTATCTTTTATCACTTTTCACAATCTTGACATTCACCTTCTACTTTCATAACTGTTTTTTTTATATCTAGACACTTTTAATCTAGATTATCACAACATCCTTAAATTAATTACTCAAAACTTCAATATGGCCGTATGCCTACGTATCATCGATAAAAATTGTAAGGCCCTTACAGGAATCTCCATTCCATTCATTAAATTATCGCTCTGATGAACAGAAGGTCAGCTGCTCAATGCCACGGCTTCCAAATATTTCGCGGATACTTACGCGATCTTAAGCTTCGTAAATTATATCATTATGTGCTAAATAAACGGTTAGTCGTCACTACGTTTAAATATAATTATTACAATGTTTTAGTGCTAGCGCAGACGAGCGGTTACAATATAATATTATATTTATCCACCGTTTAAAATATGACATTTGATATAATTTATGGCAAATAATGGTCATCATGTCCCAAGTGTGTGCTAAACCTTATGCTGTGAGTCGTGTGAGTCATCCTCGTTGTTCATGGTCATGTGTGTGAATTACAGGTAAATAGAAAAAACAAAGTAAAAAGCAACGAAAGCTCAGATGAATCAGAGGGCGAAACCGTCACTGAGACTCAACAGGTTAGTGTCATTGTTTCATTTTGTGTGACGTTCGTTTCAGTTGTGTAGCAAAAATGACTCGTGATTTCGGTTTTAAGGAGATGCCACTCGACTGATTGCGACATGTCCGTCGCCCAGGATCCAGAGAACGATAGTTTTGTAGTATATTCTAGACAATCTAGAAAAAATTCAACCAAAGAGTGACGTGAAGCCAATACATACTGACAAAAGATACGAAACTACCCTATTTACTATCTAATAGAGTGCAAACTAGCACGCACGCCAATGCATGACCAAAAATTTAAATGAATCCTGTGATGATTTAACAAAAAAACAGACTTCGTGTAAATGTACACATACGCGAAATCTGTTATAAGTATCGAATCATTACCCGCGAAAGCTCATTATACTGTAAGCTCAACCTGTACTGATAAGCTGGTTAAGTTACCTGAGTATGACCTGTAGGAATCTACCACAGCACTGACACGCACAGGCCTTCCAATCATGTTAGACCAGATTTATATTGAATCAGAATATTCAGAGCAACATTCCAATGTGTAGTAGATTACAACATCTTCAATAGATCTGGCAGAACTAATAAAACGTCAGATCAGTGAAAATTAAATTTGTCCACCTACCCATCTCGGAATGAAGATTTTCTTAGGAGAGAGGACACGACTGTATTTCCGCCCAATTGAGCAGTCCGACTGGGGAAGTACCTCCGCCCTATAGAGAATACCGCGGTTATAACAACTTCGTGTTGTGTTCCCAGCGGTGAGTAGAGTAGCCAGAGCTCACTTGAGAATTTGTTCTGTCAGTGGGATGACTAAAGGCTTGTCCTGCTTTGTCCTCTACACTGACGGCACAGAAACTCTGTGCTTACCGGGTCGGCAGCGCGAGTGTGGCTTCTCTGGTGCTACACACGTCCCTAGGCCACGGTAACCACTTTCTATCAGGTGGGCCGTGCGCTTATCTGCCACCTAAGTGGTATAAAAAAAATTGAGTTCCATATTTGATTGTATATAACCATAATTTCTTTATATTAGGTAGGTACTCATTAAATATAGCCGGCTTGATGATAAATACTTACCGTTGCGTATTATACACATGTTACACTCGTATATCGCCTATCTTCACGTATAGGCTGTATTTCGCAGACCTCTATCATTTTGTCTGGTATTCTGAGCAGTGATCTATTGATTCGACATTATTTCAACAAAAATATAATGTTCTATAAGTATTTCCTTAATCTTTTTCCTTACATATTCCTTTTATATCCATACACTAAAACCCTGGCTGCTACAACTGTGTGTTACTATTGTTTGTTGAATACAATGCTACTGATGAATAATGGTATCTATTTACCCGTAGGTAATTTTCGTAGAAGATAAGGAAAGACCTGAGAGCACGATGGGTGGGACGGAGGCGACAAGTCAAGCTGAAAATGACGCGACGGTTGCTAAGCCGCCCGAGAATAAGGACCAAAGTATTACAATATGGGTAAGTCTATGCCACAATGCGCCGTTACGCTGCAGTGCCGCTGCAGTGCGTTTTATTTCATAAGAAACATTTTTGAAGGAGGTAGGACACGGCGGTATTTCCGCCCAATTGAGCAGTCCGACTGGGGAAGTACCTCCGCCCTACAAAATACCGTGGTTATAATAACTTCGTGTTGTGTTCCCAGCGGTGATTAGGGTAGCCAGAGCTCACTGGAGAATTTGTGCTGTCAGTGGGAAGACTAAAGGCTTGTCCTGCTTTGTCTTCTACACTGACGGCACAGAAATTCTGTACTTACAGGGTTGGCAGCGCGACTGTGACTCCTTTGGTATACAAACATCCATAGGCCACGGTAACCACTTTCCATCAGGTGGGCCGTGTGCTTGTCTGCCACCTAAGTGGGGAAAAGGGGCAAGAGTATTTTACTTAACGCACCGCGCCTCCGCTGCAGTGCCGCGCTAGTGCGTTTTCACCTTTAGAGTAATGAACAAAACTAGCGATTATGCTTGATGTTTTAATGAATATCAGATATTATATTTAAGAGTTGGTAGCTTAGTGGTTCAGGAATTGGCCTTACGATCGACAGGACTCAGGATAGAATCCTGGCCATTATATTACCGATGTGAATCCACTACTAACACAAGTAATAGGTTATTTGACTATTTTTTTATTATCGAAAAATGACTACTGTATAATAATATAACGAAGTGCTTTTTCGTGCCGCCCGAAAACGCTCCATACAAAATCTTACTTACGAGTTACGTCCCACGCCAGTCGCGAGTAGTGGAAATTTATGGAGTGCAAGAGAATTCCGCATTTATCTCGGTCTACGTTGCGTTTACACATATATAGTTCATAATAAAAATAATTTGTAATTTAATGAGGAATCTAAAAAGTTATAATTTGGAACTGAATTTGATTGTTTATATTTTGACTTCTTTGGGAATTAAAAATAATGAAAAGTCATAGTTGCAGTTTCGCTAGGCAACATCTTATTTTGCAAAGCATATTTTATGATAACAAACTAACATATTAAGCAGTATTGGGCAGAATCGGACGACCTTGTCAAATAGCCTTAGGGCTTTACGGAAATACCGTATTGCCTTAAAACAGTGGGGCTGGTCCATAGCCTAAAAGTCTCGCACCAGGCTTTGGAGCGAGCTATGCTTGGAGTTTCTCTGAAGTATAGAATTCGGAACGAGGTTATCTGACAGAGAACTAAAGTTACCGACATAGGTCACAGAATAAGCATGTTGAAGTGGCAGTGGGCTGGCCACGTTTGTCGAAGGATCGATGGCCGTTGGAGCAAACGAGTCCTAGAGTGGAGACCGCGAGAAGGTAAACGAAAGGTAGGGCTAGCCCTAGCCAGACGGACGGACCACCTGAAAAAGTTGACTGGGACAGACTAGATACGGAAGGCGGAGGGTCGGAGACAATGGCGCACATTGGGAGAGGCCTATGTCCAGAAGTGAACTGCGGTGGGCTAATTAATTGATTTATGGGAATATTTGTATATTTCGGTACTAATACTCATTTAAAAATATATGTAAAACTAAAGTCATGTTTAGACAATATAATTTATTTCGCATTAGCAACTAATAAAATATATATAAATATATCTACGGATTAAAGTTAAATAATTTGTTTGTTTGTTTGAACTACCTGGTATCTTGTTTCAGCCACATGTGACGCAAGTCATAGGAACGGTGGACGGCCACACGCGGCGGACGAGGGTACCTGACAAACCTAACTATCCACTCAGTTTATGGTCTATTATGAAGAATTGTATAGGTAAGTGACCGACTTCGAAGTTTTTTGTGCACTAAGTTAATAGTTTCGTTGAGTTGCATAGGTGTGTTATGTTTGGGTTCAAACAAAGACCAATGTTGAATATTTTAACAGCTAAGGCCAAAAGGTTCTAAATTCAATATTTTTATGTTTATAATATTGTGAACTAGCATGGTCACGTAAATTCTGATTCCGTAAGAATATTAGGATAAAAACTAGCCTATGTTACTCAAGGATAATGTAGCATTCTAATAGTGAAAGAATTTTTGAAAGCTGGCCCGTAGTTTTCAAGTTTATTTCTATGTGCGGTCGCAAGTGCGTTGGGCCTAAATGCCCAGACCTAGGACTGAAAACAATGCGATAAATTTAAAAATTGTATCTTCTTTATCTTAGCGTTAATCCCAGTCGCATCCGAAGCGCTCACCTCGGGAGTCTGGGGTCCGCTTTAACAATCTAACTCCGGATTTGACTAAACTTAGATATTTTTCGTGAAGCTACTGCAACTGACCTCCACAACCCAAAGACGATATCGTAGCATTGCGGCTCCAACTACCCGTAACGACTGCCATAGATGTTGGTATGGCAACCGGAACCGAAGCCTCAACGTGCTCTCCGAGGCACGACCAGATCAATGCAAATACCTATATTCATGCACTAAGCAGGGATCGAACCCTGCATAGCGGCTGCGTTCACTACCACCGCTACGCCATTGAGGCTGTTAATTTAAAATTGTATTATCCTAGCTTTTATTTAACAGCATTTTACGAAAATAAACAACCGATGAGGGCAGTTGTCTGACTTCCTTTCAACAGGTAAAGAATTATCGAAAATCCCGATCCCGGTGAACTTCAGCGAGCCCCTGTCGATGCTGCAGCGGCTGACGGAGGACTACGAGTACTCGAACATCCTCGACCAGGCCGCCAAGTTCAACGACCCCGCGCAGCAGCTGGCCTACGTGGCCGCCTTCACAGTCTCCAGCTATGCCACTACGGCTTGCAGGTATTTACCAGAAAAGACTATGATCTAAAAGTTTACAATCAAAAGTTCCCGGGTTAGAATCAGAATCCATTACACTACCGACGTGAACGCACTCCTAGCACAAGCAATTTAGCTTAACTGGAGGGGTTAGAGGGAATATTAGTAATTTTGGTGCTAATATTCTTCAAAGAAATTGAAATTGACTCAACGTAATGCCGAAACTAGATAGTTCAAAAAGAATATTTTGTTTCCAGAACAAACAAGCCTTTCAACCCGTTGCTCGGTGAGACGTTCGAGTGCGATCGCATGGCAGACCTCGGCTGGCGATCGATATCCGAGCAGGCAAGTGGACATCATTGTTAGTGAGCTATTTATTCCTGATCCTATCCTTATGCTGAACGTTATCATATATTACACATGTGCGGGGTGGAACACATAACGGTATGCCGATAATTAATGAATGCACGTCATATAGTCTGGTGTTACACACGTCCATAGGCCACGGTAACCACTTTCCATCAGGTGGGCCGTGCGCTTAGTGGTTAAATTGTGAAATTATTCTACCGACTCACTCCCAAATTAATTTCGGTTCAAACATAAAAAAAATAATTTATAGTAAAAAAAAATACCTTATATAAATAAACAAAGTTTAGTACCTTTTTATAGTAGTTAAAACTGTTTGTGTTTATAAAAAGAAATTTGACCACTCAATAAACATATCATTTAGTAAATTAATATGCAATAAAGAGTACGCTTTACGAAAGCAGTGCAAGCCGATCTTAGTGTGCATATTTATTTTCTTATCATACATTTTGCGGCACGGATTCTACGACATTTTTTGTAGTGATTGTTATTGTTAAAGATTAGATTAAAGGCATTATTGTGGGCATACACTTATCGTTCCACTCTGTATACATGTTAGTAAACCCAATATAGAATGTTTATCAACAAACGACACACATCACATACAATAGATAGTCATAATCTTGAATACAACAATCAGTCCTAGCATGTATGGCACTTCCTCTGTACAGGATGTTTCCACTGAGTACAATTACTCTATATGCAAGTCTTTTGTAACATGGACACCCTGGATAAGGTCTTTGGTGCCTTTCCAAAATGTGGGTATAAGATGTTGTTAGCTAATAAACATTCTATATCAACCTTCTACCATTTAGCCTTGTACCTACTAGATAACATTTGTGATGCGCAACACGTGATGCTCAACAACGGCAACATGCACGTTGTTGCGAGTTGACGCGCAACATGCGTGGCGTGTTGTTTGTTGGAGAGACAACATTGTTGCGCAACGTTGCACAACAATGTTGCCTATAGTCTGTTCATTATAGGATGATTCGCGTGACAGCTGTTACTGAGTAAGGACATTATTGGTTAAATCGATCTATTTATGGATTTTAGATATATACCGTAAAACCACAAATATTTATTTATGTATTTATTGGCACACAACCTATATCATTATCCTCATACTCCGAATCTTCTACACTGACGGCACAGAAACTCTGTGCTTACAGGGTCGGCAGCGCGAGAGTGGCTTCTCTGGTGTTACACATGTCCATAGGCCACGGTAACCACTTTCCATCAGGTGCGCTGTGTGCTTGTCTACCACCTAAGTTGTATAAAAGAACCTCACCGATGTTGCACAGTTCTTTTTTCAAATTGAAGTTAAAATTTCATAGTGTGTTAAGACCGTGGTGCCAAAAGCCGAAATATACATAAGTACCTAATTATAAATATAAACACCTCAACAAAGTCTAGGGAACAAGATGACCCCAATTTTTTTTTTTCGTGTAAATCTTGTTTTGCAAATAACTGGCAGCAAATAAATAAAAATAGAATAAAGTAGATTACAGAGTTGTTCGAAATTTAAAAATAAATTTAAATAAGTAATGATTTTCGAATATGAAGGGAAAACTTTTGAAAGTGTTTGATTGTGCAGTTTCTCTGAGGCAAAATAAAAATTATTTTTTTTGATTGTAAATAACATTTATTATAAATAATACGTCTTTTACGTATGGTTTGTGCATTTTTGTGACTGTAGTCATCATGTCACGTCGTCATTTAAGTCGCGAAGAGATGTTAAGGGCTGTTGGTATGCTGCAAGCTGGACGAACTCAACGCGACGTAGTGGATGCTGTCAACACCCAACCAAGCGTAATTTGCAGATTATGGGCACGCTACAGGTCTACAGGGGATGTTGCCGAACGTCACATGGGACGAAATAGGGTTACTACCCCGCGACAAGATCGTTTCTTGCAAAATTCCGCAAGGCGGCAACCCACGATTACTGCTCATCAGTTGGTCGCAGGCCTCCAGTCTCAGCATCAAGTGGTTATTAGCGATCAAACTGTCAGAAGAAGACTACACGAAGCCAATCTTTATGCTCGCAGACCGCTTAGGGTTCCAGCTCTTCGACGTGGAAATCGAGGTCGTCGCTTATTGTGGGCTAACGCACATTTACAGTGGACCGACCATCAATGGGCACGGGTTCTGTTTTCCGACGAATCTTGCTTCGGTTTTCATCCTGATTCGAGAAGAGTGCGTATATGGCGAGTTCCTGGACGTCGGGGTCGTCTCCAGAATCCGCAAGAAGTTCATCCTTACCAAGGTGGAACAATCATGGTATGGGCTGGAATTCGCCTTGGTGGAAGGACCGACCTCGTTTGGATACGGGGCAATTTGAATGCAAACCAATACATTCAGGAGGTTATACACCCCATGGTAGTCCCTCATCGACAGCAGTTTGGTCAAGATTTTATGTTCATGCAAGATAATGCACGGTCACACACCGCACGGGTAGTGGTCAATGCGTTAAGCGAGCACAATATGACGACGTTGGAATGGCCTGATCAGTCTGCCGACCTCAATCCCATAGAGCATGCCTGGGATTTGCTTGGGAGAAGAGCTTTCAGTGATTCTTTGGAAAATCTGAACACTGAAGAACAACTTTTTTTACACCTTCGCAGTGTATGGAGCCATATTCCACAGACGATGATTGACAATCTCATACTAAGTATGCCACGCCGTTGTCGAGCTGTTGCTAATGCTTTAGGAGGTCCTACAGATTATTAAAAACGTTTAAAGTACGGTTAATTACTGTATTTCTTACTACCTCGTTATTTTTGTGCCACTATAATCATAGAAGGTTGTATTATGCGTTTCAAATGAGAAGATAATCGCGATCGCGGCAACTTCATTCTGTACTCATCAAAATTGTACAGCTAACAACAAAATTTCCATATCGGTCAGGTTCATACGTGTATGGTAACAACGACTTAATATTTATTTTCTTTTCATTTAGTTTTTTTTAATGCATATATTTACATACATACATACATACATACATAAAATCACGCCTGTCTCCCATAGGGGTAGGCAGAGATCACGGATCTCCATTTGCTACGATCCTGACATACTACTCTCGCTTCATTCACTCTCATTACATTCTTCATGCATGCTCGTCGGTTTAGAGTACTCCTGACCTGCCCCTTTTCTAAAACTTCCCCGATTTGGTCCAGGTATGTGCGCCTAGGTCTTCCCCTTCCGACGTTACCATCCACACTCGCCTCATACACCTGTTTTGTTAGTCTTTTTTCATTCATTCTCTCAACATGACCAAACCATCTCAACATTCCTCTCTCAATTCTCATCACTACATCTTCTATCACTCCACATCGTTCTCTTATCACGCTATTTCTCACTCTATCTTTCAAGGTCAAGCCACACATACTTCGCAACGCACGCATTTCTACTGCATTCACTCAACTCTGATGCTTTTTCTGCCACACCCAACTTTCACTACCATACATAAGAGTCGGCACCAATACTCCTCCATGTACAGCCAGTCGTGCCTTTTCGGACACTTTCCGGCTGCGCATAAAGTTGTGTAGTGCCCCATTCACTCTATTTCCAGCCATCACTCTCCTTTCAACATCTTCTTCATGCTTTCCATCTCTCGTAAACAATGTTCCCAAATATATGAACTCATTCACTTGTTCCACTTTTTCTCCATCTATACAAATCCTACACTCTGTCACGCATTTATCTCTTTCAAAAACCATAACTTTTGTCTTACTAACATTCACTTTCATTCCTTTCCTCTCAAAAGCTTCATGCATAGTTGTTACCATCTCCTGCAACTCATCTGCCGATGACGATATATTTATGTATATATATTGGTCTATATGTATATAGATGACAGCACGGCATCAAGCGACTCTAATAATAGTAATGACGATGAAATAAGCGGCATCGAAGTGTTACCGCCGATTAAAAATAAATAAATATTGTTACAACAGACGTCAATATCTCGCAAACTAATAATCGAATCTTCAAGAAATAAATACGCATTGTTAGTGACGAGGTACTCTACCGATTGGTATAGAAAAATCTAGAATCGTCAACAGAAAGTAGCAACCTAACTATGAGTACCTACTCTCTTGAATAAAAACAAACAATAGGTAATATCGAGAATGAACTTTGCGAAATGAACTTGTTTAATTGTCTAGTTTGTGGTGAGCTAATAAATCTCTTCGTTGAGTAAACGGCATTTGATTGTACCCCGTGCACGTAACAATATTAAAAAGAACTGAGTTTAATTTCTTACTTATTGTGTATGTACTTACCTATCTTGAAAAGGGAATTTGGTTCAACAATCATCATAAATATTCAATCGGAAATATATTAGGTACTATTATTAGTGTCAAGCAATAATGAAGTATGAAAATGTATTTGCTGACCATACTTTATGCAATGAAGTTATCGCCGCGTATCAAAATGTCAATATGACAGTTATCAACTCATTTGAAACGCATAATAATACTCAATATTGGCACTATTCAATTCTTTCTTAAAAAAAAAAAAATTTGGTATGAAAATGTTTTTATTAAAATTAAAATTAAAAACGGTATAAAAATACCCTTCTATTGATATAAAACACTCACTATTACAAGAAAGGGTTTTTAAATAAAAACTAGAAATGTCCTTGTTCCCTAGACTTTGTTGATGTGTGTATATAAAAGTATATAATAATTTGTTGGATAATACTTGATGGTGTCAACACAGTTGAAGTACTAGATTCTTCATTTGATAAGCGAGTGACTACATCCCTATAATTTTGTGCTAGTGACATAACCTTCTATGAGCGTAATAATTTGGATTTACATAAATTGAAATGTTTAGAGAAAATAATTTATTTATTTTGTCCATAAATCAGTTAGTCTTAATGATGTTATTTATATAACTTTTGATAATATATTATTGTTAGTGTAAAAGCAAGATAGAATATGTTTTGATACGAGAGTGCCAATATAACGTCATTTCAAAGTTGAAGCGTCCGATTCGCTTTGAACTGTCACGCGTATCATCCTATCATGAACAGATTATAGTGAATACAAGGCTATGATATCACAATACAATTTACCGAAGGACATTTTTTTTTTTAATTTGAGAATTCCGATAATAAGAAGCCCCACCTCCACATCCCAATACCTTCACTCTGCCTCTACCTTTCCTTGCCATACTTCCTAAGTTCCTACTAGCGCTACCTCCCTGCCTCCTATCCGAGTTAGATCCTAAATTTGGCCATCTCAACTAAAACGAAATTCAAAATTCATAGGTATCTCACCATCCTCCAATGGTAGCTCAATTCGCCGAGGGGCAGGCGGGATGGCAGTGTTGGCAGGAGTTCACTATGACAACTAAGTTTAGGGGCAAATACCTGCAAGTTATACCACTAGGGGGCGCGTCTGCAATGTTCCCTAGCTCAGGGAACAAATACACATGGAGGAAGGTACGGGGAATCACCGAAATAAAACAAAGTAACACAAAGTCATAACTCTTACTTCTTTATCTACTTTTATCATAGACATGGAAATAATCAGAATATATTTTATAACAAATACTGTAATACAAAGTTTGCCTTATCTATATTTTCTATTGTCTTTATTTAGAAAGAGATAAGCAAGTAATGAAGTTATTTTAGGTGGTGACGTCGGAATCGGTTCTATTGTAAGACTTGTGGGTGCCAATCTTACATGTAGTACTGAACTGCTACAAACAATATAGGTAGGTACAATGACTGTGGGCATATAGGTGGCAGAGGCAGGGCGGAGCGGAGTATGTTCGTGACTTGTGGAGTACATGACGCATTAACGCTTTTGATGATTTCTCTCATTGTAATCCAAACTTGATACAACATTCACAAGTAGAAATATTAGTGATGTATTTCATGTATTGACTACTGCACGGTGTTTTAAAATAGCCGATTTTGTGTCTGTTCCATTTTCTTCTTGAGTAATCAATAAAAATACTGAAGCTAGCAAAATGTTGCAGCTATCATTTGATATGCATTGTGTGCTAATATGCGGTTATAATGGAATAAAAAAATCAAAAATGAGAAAAAAAATCTATCTTTTTAAATAATCATTGTAAATACACGAAAAAAAAAATATTTTTCTTAATTCCGAACTTGAAAACATCATCTAAACTTTGAGATTTAATAAAAATCTTGAAGGTGTAGCGACGCGGGAGTTTTGCTCTGATGTTTATAATGGCATAAAAAAAAAAACAAAAATGAGATAAAAATCTATCTTTTTAAATAATCATTGTAAATACACGAAAAAAAAATATTTTTCTTAATTCCGAACTTGAAAACATCATCTAAACTTTGAGATTTAATAAAAATCTTGAAGGTGTAGCGACGCGGGAGCTTTACTCTGATGTTTATAATGGAATAAAAAAAAAAAGAGAAAATAATCTATCTTTTTAAATAATCATTGTAAATACACGAAAAAAAATATTTTTCTTAATTCCGAAGTTGAAAACATCATCTAAACTTTGAGATTTAATAAAAATCTTGAAGGTGTTTTGCTCTGATGTTTCTTTATGATATTGACTTTAGTATTAAAGAAGAAAATGGAAGTGACACAAAATTTGCTACTTTGAAATACTGTGCACCGTTTTATTTTGATTGTTTTGTTTTTATACACACATATAGTTCATGAATAATTAAAAACGTTGACATGTCTCCATTAAGAATATGCAGACAATGTATAATTATTGCAATGTAAAATGATTTCATAATTACGAACTTTACATGTAGCAATCATACCTTTTGCAATAAATTGATTGTATGTATTGTCTGCTTATTCTATTGTAGGTAGGTCCACAATCTCTTTAGTGACACATCTTTATATCAATGCAACTCGTTGGAAGTGTCGAGCCAATATAATATATATATATATATATATATATATCCTAATATTTCAACTAGCGCTTAGTAGGCGCTAGCGGTTCGATAATTACGTAATAAAATAATTTTACGTTTTTTTTTTTTTTTTTTGTGTTTATAAACGCCTCATATTACAAAAATATACCCTTAAATCTAAGCTCCTAAAACAGGTCTGAAGGTAACCACTTAAAGTTTAAGTTATGTAAAAACAAAATACAATATTTCACCAAGTCTTACATTTCAAATTACCCGCGTATATAAAATCAATCACTATTATAAAAATGAATACCGGACCATAAATATTTCCAACGAGTGGCAATGTGAGTGAAGGTGTCAAAAGGCTGAGGTAAGCGCGGGCGCAAGTGGTAGCGCAAGTGGTAGCGGAGGCGGTAGCGGGTGAGTGACGGGCGAGTCCGCAGGTGTCGCACCACCCGCCGTCGTCGGCCTCGCACTGCGAGGGCGCGGCGGGCTGGCAGTGCTGGCAGGACGTCACGCTCACCAGCCGCTTCCGCGGGCAGTTCATCTCCGTCGTGCCGGAGTCTGACTCCTTCGTGGGTTTCAGCAGGTGCAACAATACTTATCGCTATAGGAAGGTACCATTTCTTACTTATTTATTTCATTGTTTTACTTTGCCATTATGTTAGTTTAGATACATACATACCTTTGGTTTGCCTGACCGTGGCTCAACGGTGCACGCCCGCCGTCTTCGAGTTCGTGATGTAGAAGATTCTTCCACTACCCGAACATTCTCGATATTTTTTTTTTCGACACTCACACCAAATCTGTAAGCAAATTCCCGTTGACATTATTGTATATCATGCAACGCGATAGTTTAAAAGTTATTGTTAGTTAAGAGTACATGGCGTTGGTATTAATCTCTGGTATGGTATGGTACACCTTTAACACAAGGTTAATCTTAACTTGTGTACCAGACTTCATCAAATTATTACGTTAATCTATACTAAATTATATTGTAATGTAATTAATATTCATTACATTGTAACTATTAAATTAAAATAATTTGAATTAATGTAAATGTAATATTGAGTGTTGTACATACTTGTTGATCTAACTTGTTAGGAATCTGAATGATTTCTTCAATATATCTGATATCTTATATATAAAATTCTCGTGTCACGGTGTTCGAACTTGAACTCCTCCGAAACGGCTTGACCGATTCTCATGAAATTTTGTGAGCATATTGAGTAGGTCTGAGAATCGGCCTACATCTATTTTTCATCCCCCTAAATGTTAAGGGTTGTCCACCCTTAACATTATATGGCAAAACGACGTTTGCCGGGACGCTAGTAATGTATATGATTGTCCCTCGCTAAGATCTTGGCAATTAAATAGTTGATAATTATTCGTGAAATATTGACGATGAAAAATATCATGAAAGGTAAATATCATGGTACTTGGAAGTGTCACAGATAGTATTTTTGATACGGTTAAAAAAGATTAACGTTCATTCACCTACCACTACACGAGGCATTATACGATAAAATAATAATAAAGTAGTTATATTTAAGAAGGAATCGATATTTGTATGTTTTGTGATATTTGTAGGTGACAACGACGGTGCACAACATCATAGTGGGCAAGCTGTGGGTGGACAACCACGGCGACATGGACATCGTGGGCGAGGCGGGCCCCGCCGCCGGCTACGTGGCGCACCTCAAGTACGTGCCCTACGGCTACTTCAGCAAGGACACGCAGCGGAAGGTCACCGGCGTCATCAAGGACCCGCAGGGCGTGGTCAGTCTCATCTAATATATCACATTCTCCGTAGTTCTCGGCTCGCTATGTTTATCTGCTAACTCCTCCGGCAGCTTACCGATTTTTTTTTGCATATTTGGTTACATACATAACATAAATTCACGCCTATATCCCCGAAGGGGTTAATGCTAGTCACATTTCGCCAGTTAATGTTTAGGTCCCAATGGTGGCGAGCTTAATGCCATTAACCGGCTACTTATAAACCTGCGATAAATACACACATAACTTCGAAAAACATCGAAAAGTCATTGGTGTGTGCCATGGTAAAACCTGGGATCGAACCCGAGACCTCGTCTCAGTAGTCTATTACTCATACCACTAGGGTACCGTGGTTTTTTATGGTATTTGGTAAGTCGGTCGTAAACTAGTTTTCAAATCCCCTAAGTGAAAGTGATAACTGATAAGGGTGGTCACAAAAAAGTTTTTTAATTAGAGTCCTTTAGAATTCCCTGAATCCTAAAGGACTTGTATATTCGTGGAATTGACTACAATACTTATACGCCCCTACATTTCTACATCGTTCACCGTCGTCAGTCTGTGTGGACATGTCGGCCGGTGTCGGTATCGCTTACTGGTCGAGTGTAACGCTGTGTCCGCCGGCAGCCGCGCTACGTGCTGCAGGGCTACTGGGACAGCCGCGTGGAGGTGGCGCCCGTCACCAGCGCCTCGTCCGACAACACCGTGTGCAAGACCGGCAAGTTCACCGTGGCCTGGGAGCGCGTGCCCGCGCCGCCCGACTCCGACAAGTGAGTACTCCGCCGTCTCCGGCGCCCGCCGAGTCGCGCTCGCCGCATCCTATAACCGGCCGTGTCGCTGTCGCAGGTGGTACAACTACACGCTGCTGGCCGCGCAGCTGAACGAGATGGAGGAGGGCGTGGCGCCCACGGACTCGCGGCGGCGGCCCGACCAGCGCCTCATGGAGGAGGGGCTGTGGGACGAGGCCAACGCCGAGAAGCTGCGCCTCGAGGAGAAGCAGCGCGGCGCGCGGCGCGAGCTGGAGGCGGCCACGGAGGCGGCGGCGGCGGGCGGGCCGGCCGCGCCCGCGGCGCCGCGCCCGCTGTGGTTCACGCGCGCCGCCGTGGCCGCGCCCGCGCCCGCCGCGCAGCCGCAGCTGCGCCACCTGTTCAACCAGCGCTACTGGGACTGCAAGCGGCGCCGCGACTGGGCCGCCTGCCCCGACATCTTCTAGCGCCCGGCCGCAGCCCCGCCCCCGCCCCCGTCGCCCGCCGACCGCGCTCGCTGTTACTTTTCCTCATCCCCGTTGTACGATTTGCGTGTACATACTTCCTAGTTCGTGACGTCTCTGTTTCCGAGTTCGGTGGCCTATTTGAGAGTTGTTTGATCTTGGACGTTTGCGAGCACCGCTTTGAATCGATTTTGAACTTTTCGCCGCTTCGCGCGCCGACACCGCCGGGGCTGCCGCCCCTCTGCCGGCAGCCCTCCGCTCCGGGAGAGTACGAATCGGATTCCTTGCTCGTTGTCGTGTACGGCGCGAGTGTCGAGTCGGTTGTGACCCTACGACGAGCGGAGATTTCTGTGAACCCACGAGTGGGACGTGATAAAAATTATCCTATATATTTATTGTCTGTTCATTAAAGGATGATTCGCGTGACAGTTCAAAGCAAATCCGGCGCTTCAACTTTGAAACGACGTTAAATTGACACCTCGTATCACAACATATTCCATCTCGCGTTTTCACTTACAATAATACAATATCGAAACTTAGATAATTATTATGCATTAGCATGACAATGCATAACTGATTTGATTTCCGCCCAATTGAACAGTTCAACTGAGGAAGTACCTCCGCCCTACAGAACACCGCGGTTATAATAACTTCGTGTTGGGTTCCCAGCGGTGAGTAGGGTAGCCAGAGCTCACTGGAGAATTTGTGCTGTCAGTGAGATGACTAAAGGCTTGTCCTGCTTTGTCCTCTACACTGACGGAAAAGAGACTCTGTGCTTACAGGGTCGGCAGCGCGAGTGTGGCTTCTCTGGTGTTACACACGTCCATAGGCCACGGTGACCACTTGCCATCAGGTGGGCCGTGCGCTTGTCTGCCACCTAAATGGTATATAAGAAAAAATATATATATTTTAAATTATTTATGTATAGTTTGACGTCACGGTCTTATGGCACTTTTGACGTTGCCTTTTTCTTAAAATGTTTTTAACCGGGATATTCACCCATTTACCGGAGTAATGATCTGAAAGATTTTGCTCAAAGATCTTAATCACCAACTCATAAATATTCAAGAAAACATAAGTGGCGTATCGACCTAATGTTGGTTGATAGTACCTGCCTCGTTTGATGCAATGTGCTATCAAGAATTAATTATTAATTTTTAAAATTGCACTAGCAATGTTCTTTCCGAGTAGGAGGATAATGATATCATTATACCTACATAGGTTGAGTTTATGTGTATTTATGGTTTTATTATTTTCAAAATGGTACCTATGTAATTAATAATCCATGAATAAATCGATTCAATCAATAATGTCCCATCGCTTGTACTTACTCAGTGACAGCTGTCTCGCGGATCATCCTATAGTGAACAGACTATAGTTGTATATTTATCTTCTGTAGAAGTCAAAAGAAAGAAAATTACTGAGTAGATACGGATAACTTTATATTAAATCGGGTGCTTCTAATTAACAGGTTTCAATTTTAATAATAATAGTAGTCATCGCTACTGACCTCGAAAGTGACAAATGTCTAGCGGGCATTAAACGAAGCTCTTTACGTCCCAGTAGAAGGTGCCGCGTCGTAAAACTATCTTTTAATGCCTTAACGTAGGAGCAATAGAGCATTAATTTAGTAAGTGTTAGGAGAGGAGTGGGCACCGCGGCGGGCGTGGGAGTCCCCGGGAGTGCCAGGCGACGCCGCGGCGCCCGCTTGTTCGGCTCTAGGATATTTTATAAGGTCTATTACAAATGTACATTTTCAAGTGAATGTAAGATAATTTGTTAATATTTTTATTATAATAGAATGATATTTGAATACGAAGCCATAAACATCTGTATCATGTTGATTATGAAGAATAAAATATAATGTCACTGAACTTGGGTTTTCATTATTGAATTACCATATGATGCCTGAAGCGTTGTGGCCGCTGGCAAAGTTTTAGTCGATGATTTAAATCTGCAATTTGTGCTAGAGAATAATTAATAGTTAAATATCTAAGACATTCCACACAGCGGTGTCTAGACCGAAAGCGTAGTTTAACTAACTTGTGTTATAGGAAAATGGATGTTAATTCATCAAATGGAGGACACCTCAGGAAACGTATCTTGGACCTAAATCGCTAAACAAACGAGGCCCTGGGGCCATGGCGTCGTTCAAGTCCACCCCAGTAGCACCCCGTGCTATCTTCAAGACACTCAAGAAATGTGTACAGTCACGAGCAATAATTTATATACATTGTCACATTTTCTAAAATATGTAAACTTGTAAAGATCTAAAAAGAAGTGAACGACAATTAGTTCAAAATTAACTAACCATCACATGATGTCATAACTAGATTACGTATATTCTACATTAATATACATAAACGAAATTAAATCATAAATATATTCACACTTTGAATATCATTTTTAACTATCCGTGACAATTTCTATAATATGTATGTATACAAATCTATGACAATGTCATGGATTCGTTAAAATGACATGTTTGTCTAACAAAACAATACATTCTAGGGAAACTGGCTTACGACCACAGCTATCTTAGATTTCTCTTGTTTATACATACATAGCCTGTCAAAATCATAACCCTCCTTTGACTTCGTCGTAGTCGGGTAAAAATGGCCGACTATTCATACAAATTTTCATCCTCTCAATCTCAAAGCAGTCTCTTCGATCCTTTCCGTATCACTGGACATGTCATCACCTGCTGAAATGATATGTCTTGAAATGTGCTTTTAAAAAATCTGCACCAATTATAAACTTTCTGAATAATGTTCAAAATATGCATATTTACCCATTTAGGAACCCTGAGGTCACGAACACCCTCGAGCCTTTGCAGATGCGTAGAGATATTGCTTCCTTGGCTGTATTTTACCGTCTCTACCATGGTGAGTGTTCTGATGAGCTCTTCCAACTAATCCCACCATCTCCTTTCCTACATATGACAACACGTGCAGGCCTTAGATGTCACCCTCACACTGTGCAGAATATACGAGCAAGAACCAAACTGTTCGGAGACTCTTTTCTTTGCCGCACCACCAAGACCTGGAATTCATTACCAGCACACGTGTTTCCTTCTTCCTACAGTCCCGGGACCTTTAAGCGGGGCGTGAAAAAGCATCTGATGAGGCCGCCAAGCTGAGTGCCACCATTGTAACACTTAGTGTCTGTAATGGTGACCCTCTTTCCTGAAACTTTGCCTTTAGCTTGCCATCAGGCGAGGTGACGGCAAGTTGGCGTGTCCTATATAAAAAAAAAAAGATGAATTGAATCGAAATTTTTGAAAAAAATGTTTTTGACTGTTTTGATACTAGTTTTTTTTGTCACATCACTACAAAAACGAAGTTTTTTTTGGCGGTAGGTGTCCAAAAGTCAACACATCTCAAAAAATCTAAATATAAATTTAACTAGAAAAATATTAAAAATATTGGTGAATCAAGTGGTAAATGGTTTAACTAAACACTACTTACGTTTGCAAAGATTTATGTAACATAAATCCTACATGCACCTGCCAGCACAACAGCAATACATTTTCACACCATGTCTCAACTTAGCACTATCGAGTCAGCACAGAAGTCATTGGAAGAGTGTTTTACGAGGAGGATGGAGCGATTGGAGCCTTTGATTTGGAGTGGTGGACCGACTAAGGACATTGACGCGAGAGTGCTTATGTACGGTATGTTTGGTTTACTGCGTAAACAAATAGGTGAATGTTCTCTAATTAGTCTAATTACTTTCACTGTCGTATTATGAGCTACTCCACAGATGAGTGTCTCTTATCACTCAATCCAAGACGCAAATTCTTCGTCTGGGGACGACAGTTTCTGTTCAGACACCGATAGCACACTTGGCGACAAGCTCCGTGAAACTTTTCGGGAATCGGGGCAGACACTCAACGTGTGTCATATAAATGCACAGAGTGTGCCCTACCACTACAGTGATCTGGTTGCAACATTTGCTGACTCCTACATTCATGCTATCCTGATTTCTGAGAGCTTTTTCAAACCACATCTACCATCTATTTCCTACCCACTACCCAGATATATCCTATCTGCCCAGATGTGAGGAATGACAGGATCGGTAAAGAGGGCGGAGGAGTAGCATTCAATTGTGTGAATCATGACATCCTTCTATCAATACTGGCCCAACTCATGTTCAGATACTTGGCTCTCATCATAAAAAAAATCTCCGATCATCTTATAGTTCTGGTCTAGTTCATTCTTCTTTCCTAGTGCAAGCTATCCGCCTCTGGATTGCGCTTCCTATCAAAATCAGGATAACTACCAACCGTACTACGTTCAAGTACAAAGTATGTCAGCTCTACAGTGGCCCCTAGTCGTCATAATGGATGAAAATGCAGTATTATATGTTACGATTGTGTATCTATGCGTGAATAAATGTAAGTATATTTTATGTAGGTATGTAAAATATGAGTATATACCTAACTATAGTCTGGCAAGCTCGTTCGTGACACTCCCATGGTCTGCGGGCGCGGGGGACGAAAGACAGCGAGGGGAGTAAGAGACGAGCGCGGGGTGGAGGCTGGCTCTCAGAGCCGTCATTCAGTCCGCCGATAGGCAAGTTATTGGACGTCAAGCTAAACAAATTACTTACAATGTATATAACTATTTTAAAAATCGCAAAGATGATCCAGTTTCGTTTGAATATCAAAACGATGTTAATTTGGCAAACTATATACCTAGTCTAGCCATAAATATTGTTACGAAGAAAAAACATTTTTTTTTTATTGCAAATAATAGGTATTTATTACTTTTACAGTGTGTTCGTTTAATACATAAATATAAAACAATTTAAAATATAAAAAGCTTATTCGAAGTGGTCTCCATTGGTTGCAACACAGTCCTTTAAACGTTGAGGCCAGTTATCAATAGAAGCACGCACTCTTTCCATGGGAAAATTCTTCACTGCCAATCGTATGGATTGTTTTAGGGACTCCAAATTATCATGGCCTTTAGAGCAAGCCATACTCTCTAAAACTGACTATAAATCATAATCCAGCGGATTAAGATCGCGACTAGACGACGACGGCCAGTCTTCAGCTCTGATGAAGTCCGAAACGTTCACTTCCAACCAAAACTGCGTGGACCGAGCTTTATGACCCGGCGCTGAGTCTTGTTGGAAGGACCATACTTGGTTATCGAACATGGTGTTGTTAAGGGGTTTAACGGGTTTGACGCAGAATGTGCACTTCGCAAAATGTGCAATAGATAAAAAACTAGCATTTCGCATTTGGCTCACTTCTCAAAATGGGCACTTCGCAGAATGTGCAGTTCGTAAAATGAGCACTTTTGGAGTATTATGCGGATAATGTAAAATGGTATGGATTTTTTTTTCCATAAAGGTGACAGACGAGCGAGTGCAATTTTAAAATATTAATAGGAGTTTCGTAATTTTAAGTAAGTATTCAGGACGGCTGTAATTACTTTATGATCAGGGGAGGTCAACTTTCAATTTTTTTTGTCGGGGCTAATGGCGATTTTTCTATTTTACAAACAATGGTAAGTATATGACATAACATAAACTCACGCCTATATCCCCGAAGGGGTAGGCAGAGGTGCTAACCCCCACATTTCACCAGTTTATGCTTAGGTCCCAATGTAATAGGTGGCAAGCCTATTGCCATTAACCGGGCACTTATAGGCGATAAATAATACATACAATCTTCGAAAAGCATCGAAAAGTCATTCGTCATCAACCTGGGATCGAACCCGATACCTCGTCTCAGCAGTCCATTACCCATACTAGGCTATCGCGGTTTTTTACAATGGTATATAAAGTATGCAATTACTCATAATAAGATAGGAAATTACATTTTAGAATAGTTAATTATAATAAAGCATATTGCTAAAGCAAATCTCCTTCTCTATTTTAGTAAAAATTAGAAAATGATGATTTGACAGTCGCACAATTTATGAGGAACTTAAAGTTTTTACAACATTTTAAGTAGAATATTTACGAATTAATATAGGTACTAATATATTTTTTTTTATTTTCTTAATGACAAATGATTACCATTGTGATTTTTATTAATTGTTAATTATTGATACTTAGTTTAAAAATCTTCGTGGCCCATTTTCGACAAAATAGGGAAGGAGATTTGACTTAGCTATTTTTACATCTCACTAACATGATTCATCATAATTTACTAATCTAAAATGTAATTACATGTTTTATTTCTGAGTAAAAATAAATTAAAGAAATTACGAAAAAATTAACGTAGTACTATTGCCACATCCTTTTTATTTTTTACTGTTAATATCATAGTTTACGAGTGTAATCCTCTTGACCTAATTTGTATATAGTGCAAAACGTTCAGATTTTATATAATATAAACGAAAACACTAAAACATTATTTTCATTTCCATACCATTTACATTACCTGGATAATATCTCAAAAGTGCACATTCTGCGAATTGCCCATTCTGCGAAGTGCCCATTCCGCGAAGTGCCCGTTATGAGAACTGCACCAAATGCGAAATGCACGAGTGCACATTTTGCGAAGTGCACATTCTGCGTCAAACCCGGTTTAACTACCTTCTCAAGAATGGTATCTTGATACACTTGTGCCGGTGTTTTGATACCATTTTCACAAAAATATGGCTCAGTCACTCCTTCATAGCTAACACCCCACCAAACCATCACTGAAGTCGGATAATGCCCACGTTGCACTCTGTCGACTAATTGGGAAGCTTCCTTAGAGCTTTGAGCATAAATACGGTCATTTTGTTTGTTAAAATGTTGCTCAATTGTAAAGATTTTCTCATCCGTAAACAAAATTTTTCTGTGACCTCCCTTTGCGTACCGCTTCAGTAGTTGCTTCGATTTTACCACCCTACTCTTTTTTTAAATTATCAGTTAAAAAATGACCTGTGCGTCTCTTATAAGCTGCAAGTCCTAAGTTGGTATGGAGCCGAATGTAATTTTTAAAACTCTCCATACGCTGGGTATTAGTCAAATGTTTGTGTACCGGGCTATTAATAGGTACAATGAGACCTCCTCTGTTTGCGACAGAAAAAGATCTGGCCGTCCACGTAGTGTTCGTACGAAAAAGGTGGTCAAAGCAGTAAGGGAAAGAATTCAAAGAAATCCTGTCCGAAAGCAAAAGATTTTATCTCGGGAGATGAAGATAGCACCCAGAACCATGTTGCGCATTTTAAAAGATGATTTAGGACTTGCAGCCTATAAGAGACGCACAGGTCATTTTTTAACTGATAATTTAAAAAAGAATAGGGTGGTAAAATCGGAGCAACTACTGAAGCGGTACGCAAAGGGAGGTCACAGAAAAATTTTGTTTACGGATGAGAAAATCTTTACAATTGAGCAATATTTTAACAAACAAAATGACCGTATTTATGCTCAAAGCTTTAAGGAAGCTTCCCAATTAGTCGACAGAGTGCAACGTGGGCATTATCCGACTTCAGTGATGGTTTGGTGGGGTGTTAGCTATGAAGGAGTGACTGAGCCATATTTTTGTGAAAAAGGTATCAAAACATCGGCACAAGTGTATCAAGATACCATTCTTGAGAAGGTAGGTAGTTAAACCCCTTAACAACACCATGTTCAATAACCAAGTATGGTCCTTCCAACAAGACTCAGCGCCGGGTGATAAAGCTCGGTCCACGCAGTCTTGGTTGGGAGTGAACGTTTCGGACTTCATCAGAGCTGAAGACTGGCCGTCGTCTAGTCCCGATCTTAATCCGCTGGATTATGATTTATGGTCAGTTTTAGAGAGTATGGCTTGCTCTAAACGCCATGATAATTTGGAGTCCCTAAAACAATCCATACGATTGGCAGTGAAGAATTTTCCCATGGAAAGAGTGCGTGCTTCTATTGATAACTGGCCTCAACGTTTAAAGGACTGTGTTGCAGCCAATGGAGACCACTTCGAATAAGCTTTTTATATTTTAAATTGTTTTATATTTATGTATTAAACTAACACACTGTAAAAGTAATAAATATTATTTGTAATAAAAAAAATGATTTTTCTTCGTAACAATATTTATGGCTAGACTAGGTATATATCCGTCTTATGGAATGCGGAATCAGCAAGTCAATCATTAGACTGTGGTTGGCACTCTTTATTGAAAAAAAAAGTTTAAAACTAAAACCCGACTACTCCTACAAATAAAATTACGCTCAAAAAAGTATGTAGGTTCAACTGTTCCCTTTTTTTTTTTTACGTGCGCAAAATCCCCACGGATACCTCCCCACAGTAGCCGGTGGAGGAGGTTATGTCAGAAGTGTGATACGACGGATTTAGTAGCGGAACCGCTGTCGGCAAACTCACACATACAACCGGTTAATAATACGTTGCACTACTAGTAAACAATTGTTATGATTGGTCGTATGTCTTTAACACCAAATTAGCTTAAAATTATGCACGCTGCAAAACAAAAACACACCTTATTGGTTCGTCTGAGAGATTACTTTAATATAGATAAAAAAAGGTATTTACGTCGTTTCGTATCTGAATCAAACGTGCTCCGATTTACGAAAAAGTTCAGCTACTCCACAATAGATGTCAGTATATTCCAAAAAGTTATTTAAAACTTTAACCCCTGTCATTAAAGTTGACATTACCTTGAAATATTTTCTCTCTCACTCTCACTTTCTTACACTCCTACTAGTGCGGGGACTAACAATATTGGCACTATCGATAGATTTTAAATTTGTTATCAAATGTTATAGGATTCTTAAAGCTGTTTGTAATTACGATCTAAGAGTAATCTACATTCTGGTTAAGAGAGATCCTATTAGCTTTACCACAGAAATTTGCACTGCTTTTTAAAAGTATCTTACTTTGAATTGACGTTAATAATAACTCGAATATAATGATGAGGCTGTATCCGAGGGAATTTCCGCACGGATAAAAAAGGGATAAAGGCGTGAAACTATGTATGTATTTAATTAAAATAAAACGAGTATCCATTTTAGTAGAAAAATAAATAATAAAATCTCTTTATTCATTTTTAAAACATATTAATTGTTTTTTTAAATACATAACATTGTTACGACCGACGTCGATATCTTGAAAACTAGTAATCATCTAGAAATGAAAACGCATTGTTAGTGAGCTCAGCGTCAAGTAGAAAAGTACTATGCAAGTACTCACCGTTGGCTAGACGAGAACAACCAGAAATTATATGCCTGATTTATGCTGTTCACCGCCCGAAACTTACAACTCTTGAAGTTGGAGTTGCTGTACGTTTGGTGTATCTCTTGTCATTTTTTGTGATAACAATATCGTCTTCCAAAAAATGTACAGAGCATATGGTACTAGGTATTTTCAGCATCCAATCAACTCTACCAGTAGCATCTATCCATTTTTCTTTGATAGTAGGGTCTTTGGGAAATCTGAAATTATTTTAAGTATTAAAAAAATATATTAAAACCATTCGACCAACGTTTGTAAGTGTTTCTAAGAACTTTAATAAGTATGAAAATGTAGATATCGATAAAGTTTGACTACATCACTAAATGAGTAGCGGAGAACGTTCCAGAACAACGAAGAACAGCATGAGTACTATGTGCAAACAAAAACAAGCTTTATTGTTATGACGCAAGGTTGATTCTAGTTTGATATTTTTTATTTTTATTTCATTGGAATTTTACTATATCCTTACTTACCGGTGGTATGAAACACCTCCATTTCGAAGATTTCTACTCCTACTATCATTTTTGCACTGCAAAATGGCACAGTAAGGCATGTTTCTATTAAAATAGAGTCAAATACGCACGACGCAAAACTAGCAATAAACGTGATGACAGTTACGAGTAGTTACGACTGAAGGTCGGTCTTGCAAAACTCCGCATAAGATTGACACGCGTGCCACACCTACTTCACACTTCCACCTACTTCTCTGTTCTGTGGTTATGTCGGACTCGAACCGACTAAAACGCACGCCGCCTGTGGGTCGTTTTGGTTGCCGAAGGTGAGGTTGACAGGCATATCCCTCGCACCCCGGCCGACCCAGGGCCATCTCTCACGATCTGGCCCTCTTCTCGGGTGTGAGGACTACAGAGTCCCCAACTCGACCCCGGAAACGGAGAGGCGCGCCAGGCGCGCCACCGCCGCGGCCTGCTTCTGCCAGAGTGACAGGCGGCTCCACCTGTCACCCCCAGGCCAGCGCTCATGGGGGGCGAAGGTCGTTCATCGACCTCCGACGCCCGAGTTGCCTTCGTACGCGGGCAGCTTGGCTTGCGATCCTTCGTCGCTCCCGCTGCCGCTCCCGCCGTCCTCCGTAATGCTCGTGAAGGACACGAGCATTACTTGCTCGCAGAAGGAGGCGCCGGCCGCCAACTGTTCCCTCATCGCTCCTGAATTACTTATTAGAACTGGACAAATGAGGTATCATTAGAAGCGTCATGGTCGTCCACTGGCTTTAGGTATGTATGTATATATTATCGGTATCGTTTCGAAAAACACAAAGCGTTTTCACAATATCCGATATTGGTGTGTCGGACGCCGATCTGATATCGAAAGAAGTAAAATGTATGAATGTAAGTTATGTCTTTCACATTATCCGGCCTGATATCGGATTATTGAACATGAAAGGAGGTACCTTTCCCCCCCTTCCTTCTTTCCTTCTTCGTTTTACATTTTTTTATTAGAAATTTAATTAACGACTTAATAATGGGGTATTTAAAAAAAATACCAGTGGTACAATAACCATATGTTTGTGTAAAAAACAAAAGATGTTATATTTTCAACATTTTATTAAGAAAACGGAAACAGTGAAAAAGTACATAACTGTAAATTGCAGTTGGTTACAATATTGTTTTTATAAACAAATCTTTTACAGTTAAATTGGTACTAAATTTTTACTCTATTCCCATTTACAAAAGGAACATCCATAATAATGTACAGGAGAAAATCGAAAACCAAATCTATATATTATCGTCGCGCTTGCTTCATCATAGAAGCAAGTGGTGGACAGCCCCATTTGTCAAAGAAATCTTTCAACATCCATGTTGGAAACTAATTACCTGTATGTTCAAAATTGTATTCTTTGTTTTATCTCAGTGGAACGAACCTCGCCAACTCGCTGGCGAGGTTCGTTCCTTCGACACAACTGCTGAGAGTATCGAAAATTTCAATTTAGAACATACCCCTTAAAACTTAATACATTTTTGGAAGAGAGCCTTTTACAGCCATTACAGGTTAAGTTTACATCAGGCTGTCATTATTAAAACAAAATCTTTATTTATAAAGCATTAAAGTACATGCTTCTCGTATTTCCACTTTTAATTTAACTTTTTTTTCTTTCAAACTATGAACAGAGTAAAAACCTAGATTAATATTTAAACAGTTAGATGTAAAGCAGATAAATAAAATTTCTCATATTGGTACATATTATATTATACACAGCGATTGTCCCATTGTCTGCATAAATAAATTAAGGTAGGTATAGTTAATGAAATCGGACCAAATGCTTGGTGAACATTATAATGCACAAGTTATAAATTTACACAGAGAATGGGATAATCGTACAAAACTTATGGTTTCAGCATTCATTTATTTATACATTTACACTTCGCCAAATAGCTTCCCTAAGCATTATCACTCCATTACCTAAATAAAATAATTACATTTATTTTAGCGCAAGATAATTAATTTTAGCTCATACATACTTTCATATTATTCTCTTATGTATATTTTAGATCTCCAGATATTTAGCGTAAAAAAATATTCAAGTAGCTTTTAAACACAATATAATTAATGTATAACAAATTTGGGTATGTATTAGTACAGTTTAGTTTAATATACAGATTAATTTTGCGGTGATTTTGGTAATTGTCATATTTTCAACACTGTTTCTTTTATGAAGGTACTTCAATACGTGTTTAAATAGAAAACTGAAACAAGAATGTCAACGCTGCTGATTAATGGATAAGCTATATTCTTAGAGTCGGACACGACCGCGCGTTCAATCTTCAATCAGACCACTTCACTAAGTGCTAAATTAATATTGAAATTATTTGGTTTCTGGCATCGACTCTGGGGCTATATCGCGATTATATGATTAATAAAGGTATCAATCTATTTGCAACGGATGGATCAACTAGATTAGGTCGTAGGAAACTCGGAAGGACCTTGAATACTATCGCAATTGAATACAAAAGAGCAAATATAAAAATATTTCATAATGCATATGAAATGGTCGTATCACCAGAAAGTTACTCTGCATAATAATATTTACGATGTAAAGGTACCGATACCCGAACGTTAACCTCGCCGCCGCGCCGCGTCCGCTGCGCTCCGGTTCAATCGTCAACACAGCGTAGAAAACTAATTCATTTTACACTATGTCACCGCTGCTAACATATCAGGCATAGGATCAAGTTGTTCACTTTAAAAAGTTAAATAAAGAATACTTATTATAATATAAAGAACAGTAAATTATAAATAAAAGTTAGTTTAACCTCACAACTCATAAATGTAGCCATGTTAGAAGAATGACGCGTGAACTGGACGCAGGAGGCGCGTGGCCGACTGCCGCTTATGTTCAACACCAACTCAGAGATCTTTTATCTACAACGTCTAGGATGCACTAAAATGATATAACCCAATTTTTTTTCCATGTTTATATACATATTTTACAAGGGAAAGAAATAATAAATATGTAATTTCTATACCTTTGATATGAGCTTCCTCTCAGTACTTTGATATCAATCTCAACAATATTAGAAAACATTCTCCGAAAATAAAATGAAATTAATGTACACTATATTTACAATATGTGCCCCTTTATGAATTTATCTTTTGTAATATTGTTGACTACAGGACCAAACATTCGTGGGATTATTGTAATAGCATATAAAGAACATAAATTTATGAAATTTGATACACAACGTTAGGAACCTGTGAGTTACTTAATATTCATGAACTAGTTGCACACATAACATAGCTATATCCTTGGCGCCATTTTCAATCATTTCACACATAAAAACTCTCAATTGAGAATGAGATTTCATACATGAGCTGTATTCTCAATTCAATGGCGTGAAAAATTCATTACGAAATTTAAATTCAAAAAATAATTTACCTGTCAACTTGACTGTACTGTTATTATTTATTAAAATGTAAGCTTTGAGACAACACAACTTAAATGCAGAGTTAATCTTAAACACATTATAATAACAGTAAATCACAATATGCCCACATATACCGAAGGGTAGCAAGTACACAAGCTTTTTACAACTGATGACAATATTTTAATTTGACATGAGTATTCCTGATTCTGTAATTCATATAACAGAATCAGGAACACACCCAAATAAATAATGGTAGGATACGCCAAGAACTTTTAAGCAGAAATCCCAGTAGGAAAGTGATCCAGATGTACCTTACATCGAAATTTGAATTATTTACAGTCTAAGTATCGAACTTACGATCACATACAAGTACAACTTAACAGTAATGCTTGTTTTTGTTTACAATTTTCTTTTTCTTTTTTTTATGTCGACTAGTTTAATGTCAATTTATATTGGATCCAAGATCCGAGGCAATAGTACTTACGGTAAATGTATGGGACAAAGCATAGGTAAGAAAAAAACAATCTTTACATATGTAAAGACGTGTGTATGAAGTGTGTATTGCTTTTAGTAATTTGTTACTTTTTTTTACACAATAATTAGAATTTTTGAACCATGATTTTATAAGACATTCATTCCTATTACACGATTTTCATAGTAGCAATAATAAGTATAATAATAGTAAAGTTTTCTCTCTCTTTCTATCTCTAGCAACGAATATGAGACACGCTCAAAATGTCAAGGCATTGACGTCACAACACTGTTGGACAGAGCTTGGCGTTACAACGCAGCAAAACATATACCAGAACTACAATGAATTTATAATAGTCCTTAACAGCTACGCACATTGGTCAAACTTATATCGTCACTGGTACCCCTAGCACAAAAACTATCGTAAACGTATCGAGAGAACAGAGCATTGCGATTGGCCGGCTTCACACATAAACAGGTTCACAGAAGGCAGGCGGCCAATCGCAAGGCTCCGTTCTCTCGATAAGTCTACGATACGATTACAATAGTTTTTCGTGCTAGGGGTACTGAGCGCGCACGATAAACGATACGTGACGAGCTTCGGTATCACAAATATAAATTATTAAGATGTTAATTTCACATATAATTGCCTGCCTGGTCTACTCCACTCGGGCATGCTCTCACTACAGAACCAAAACTAAAATGTTATGTACAAATAATGTACACTAGTAACTCCTACCAAACTCACACAGCCAGTGGTGCCATTACATAACATACTTACACAACAATTATGATCTCTGAACAAAAATATTAAAAGTCAATAAGTTCAATACCAAGTTGACACATTAGTAAGATCATGTCCAAGCAGGATGGCGCCGTTCCATAACAGTATGGCCCGTTACTACTTATAAGATCTTCATTTTATTTACAGTAGTTCCTAATGGTAAAACTTAAAAATATATAACAAAATACACTTGAGTAGCTAGTTAGAAACATCTACCAAATATTTGTGATTACATTATAACAAAAGCATAAAAATCAACAGAAACAAAATAATACATGCCTCTTCAACTGGAACCAAAACATGAGTGTTCGTCTGGCGCGTTGAAGTGCTCATAGCACAATGTAATGCAACAGTTGATGGGGTAGATGGTTCTCTAATTCATTACTAATAAATTATATTTTAGCCTCGACCAATGAAAGGTCATACATACTCGAATAATTATTCTATAGAAAGTATCAATGACCACGAATAGACTGTAGAAACTGTGATATTTCCACGCGCCAGACTCATAACGAAAATCACATCATCCTCTAAGTTTGTTTTAACAACGAAGGTTTTTAAAGTTCAAATCGAATCTTTAAATGCTTCTTGCCACATTTCGTATTCAACTCTCACAGCGAAAACACCGCTAAGTCAGTACGATCACTCTACAAACTGGATGCACGACTGGACGAGGACGGCCGCCGCCAGCGACACTGCACTGCACTTGCACACTGTCCACTTTTCATTTTACACTGCCGACAAATTTAATGACACTTGCATTGTCGACTCTTAGTTTTTCGAAATTTCGTCACGATGGCGTCGAGAAACATTCTTCGTATCTACTCATAGTAAGTGATACTACAATATCATTGGTACGTGAGTACATGCGTACGCGAGAGCCGGACGGGATGGCGGACACGCGGGGCCCCACTGCGCTCGGCGGGACATCTCGGCGAGACGACGCGAGCGCGGGGCTCGGTGAGACGTCGCGAGTGCGGGACTCGGCGGGACATCTCGGTGAGACGTCGCGAGCGCGGGGCTCGGCGGGACATCTCGGCGAGACGTCGCGAGCGCGGGGCTCGGCGGGACATCTCAGCGAAACGCCGCGAGCGCGGAGCTCGGCGGGACATCTCGGCTAGACGTCACGAGCGCAGGGTTCAGCGAGACGTAGCGAGCGCGGCGCTCAACGGGACGGCTCGGCGAGACACTGGTCAGAGTTCATGCGCGGGTCTCGGCGGGACCGCCTGCGATGGGCATCGATCCTGCTACTCGCTGAAGTACCGCACCTTGCCGCTTCCGCACCGCACCACGTCCTCCCACGCTGAAATGTATCGCGAACTAGTTAGTCAACGTACTTGTCAATGGTTTTCAGTTTCTGGTGATGTTATTACGGTGGCTATGGAAACTGCAAGCCTGGTTCGGGTAAGTCGGAGAGTCGCATTTATTGAATCTGGCATAATTCCAATCTGATTTTGTAGGATCTAGTATTCATAGAATATGATTTAGTAGGATTTAGTATTCATGGAAACTGACGTTTTAAATGTTTTAATTTCTAAAAGCCTAATCAAGATTCAGGACTGAGTATCATTTTGGAATACGTTTCGTATACTCAGTCTCTCACTCAAACATTACTCGATACTCAGGTCCTGAGTCTCGATTTATAACTACATCTGAGGACAGCTCGTATTCTAGGAAATAGTTCTAATGTTACTATGAGGGTTGTTTTTTTTAATTTATTAGGTTCACTAAATTGGACACAATATATAATTGCGTGGCTCACACGACTGCAACGTGTGGGCGTGAGGTTTATGATGAACGTACACTTAAGATTTCACATGATAAGTCACGGAATTATGAAGTGTGTGTCCAATTCAGTAAACCTATTTAAGAGATTACGAGGTGGAGCGAGTGTGTAGTGTGTGGAGAGTGTGGACAGTGTGGAGAGTGTGTAGTGTGTGGAGAGTGTGGACAGTGTGGAAAGTGTGGACAGTGTGGAGAGTGTGGAGAGTGTGTAGTGTGTGGAGAGTGTGTAGTGTGTGGAGAGTGTGTAGTGTGTGGAGAGTGTGTAGTGTGTGGAGAGTGTGGACAGTGTGGACAGTGTGGAGAGTGTGTAGTGTGTGGAGAGTGTGTAGTGTGTGGAGAGTGTGTAGTGTGTGGAGAGTGTGTGGTGTGTGGAGAGTGCGGAGGGCGTACCCGCGCCGACGTAGTCGACGATCATGGCGAGGTGGTGGTGCAGGCGCAGCGGCGGCGGCGGCGGCGGCACGTAGCGCAGCGCGGCGGGCGCCAGCGCGTCGCGCAGCAGGTCGCAGCGCGCGCGCCGCCCGCCGCCGCTCAGCAGCTGCTCGTTGATGTCGAAGCCGAACGTCACGCCGTCCATGTCGCGCCCGCGCGCCGCCGAGTCCAGCAGGATGACGGGCGGCCGCCGGTCCGCCACCACGTCGGGCGCCGGGCAGTCGGCCGCGTCCGCCGCGTCGGCCGCGTCCGCCGCGTCGGCCGCGTCGGGCGGCGGCGCGCGCTCCTTGCGCTCGCGGCGCAGAGCGGGCGGCGCGGGCTTGGCGTCGCGGCGGCGCGCGGCGGCTCGCGCGTCCAGCGCCGGGTAGCCGTCGGCGTCGCCGGGCGGCGCGGGCTCGCAGCGCGGCGCGCCCTCGCCCTCGGCGTAGAAGTTGCACGACTCGATGAGGTCGGGGATGTTGTGGCGCGTGCGCGCGATGTCGGCGTACGAGGCCTGCGCGGGCGGCGGCGGCGCGCGCGGCGCGTCGGGCAGCGAGTGCACGGAGTCCAGGTCGTCGTTGGAGTCGGCGGAGCGCTCGGAGGGCGGCGCGGACTCGCGGCGGCGCGGGCCGGGCGCGCGGCGGCGCGGCGGCTCGCGCTCGGCGTCGTCGGCGCGGCGGCGCGCGCGGCGCTTCTTGGTGACGGTCTGGAAGTCGGGCTCGGGCGCGGGCGCGGGCGCGGGCGCGGGCGGCGCGGCGGGCGCGGGCGCGGGCGGCTCGCGCTCGTCGGCCCAGGAGCGGCGCGGCGGCGGCGGCGCGCGGCGCTCGGGCGCCAGCTCGTGGCGCGCGGCGCGCGAGAGCTCGTCGAGCGAGGAGGCGCGCTTGGGCTTGGCGTCCTTGTCCTTGCGGCGCTTCTTGCCCTTGTCGTCGGCGTCGTCGCGGTGCTTGACGCGCGCCAGCTTGCCGCCGCGCCCGTGGTCGGCGTCGCTCTCGATGAAGCGCAGCAGCTCGTTGACGTCCTTGTCGCCCTGGTAGCCGTCGATCTGCTGGCAGTCTATGACGGTCTCGTTCTTCGAAGACTTTTTCCTCCTAGGTTTTTTGTGTTGACTAGAACCCGAGAGAGGCGAGCTGAATCCCTGTACGGAGTTGCCGTTTTCGTCGATAGATTTCTGAAATAGATAACGAGGGTCTATTAGATTTGAAATTGTTCACTGCCGTTTTAAAATAAAAAAGAATAAAAAACCAAAAAAAGTTAACAAATCATACGTATGCGACCAACACCTTGTACTCGTCGGGCGCGGCCGAGCCGGCGGCGCCGTAGCCGGGCCGCGACATAGGCAGACCGTTGAAGCTGCTCGCTATCACGCTGCGGGGCTACACATACACACACAGTTTACTACCACGCCGATAACGAGTACCTACGGCACTGACATCAACTACTGAGGCACACTACACTAAGAGGAGGAAAGGCTGAAACTTATTACACTACGACTCAAAACAAAATTAGTTTCATTATTTTTATATATGAAAATCTAGTTTGCACAACTTTCAACCTTTCCTCTGTGAAATTTAAACAATAATTCAGTCAATATTTATTTATATTTGTATCCTTTATGATTATATTAATAATCCAGTCAAAATAGACGAAATAAAAATGGCAAGCTTGTACAATATATTCTCATAGAACTGAAAATTTGGTGGGGTCTTAAATACCTATACCATAATAAAAGAAATTTCAAAAATTACTTATCGACTGGACTTGTGCTTTTTTATTTAAGGTCAAATGTTAAATATAGCATTTTTCTCGTAAACAGGAAATTCTATCGCAAACGTAGGTTAGACAAAGTTATAAATATAGATCATGCAAATATCTACAAAATTGGGCACTCATTTTTTTGTACGTATCACTTTTTCTGAGATTTCGCGATTTCAAAATTGGAAGTCACGTCTATTATTAGTATGAAATTTCACTCCTCATAGTATGATTCCTCAACGCAGAATATATATAATAGATATGACTTATTCCAATTTTAAAATCGCGAAATCTGTGAAAATGTGATCCGTACAAAAGAAAAGTGATTTTGTACATGATCTACAACTCTATCTAACCTACTTCTGTGATAACACTTACTGTTGACAAGAAAATGCGATAATACAATATATTTGACCTTGGATAAAAAAATGCACAAGTCCAATCGATGGGGACTTTTGATATTTTTTTTATTATGGTGTGTTTAAGATCACCACCAATTTTCATCACTATGCGAATGTATGCACACTCAAATCTTTATTATGTCTAGATTATAAAATCTTACTACAGACTACACACGTCAACCGACCAAAGGCAGAATGTTGCAATGTGTTGAGTTGAAAACAAAGCATGCAAACAACAATATACTTATTGTTATCATCACGTGGGCTCGCGCCCGCTGCAGGCCAGCTTCTTAAAACGCGACCTTGCTAAAGGTTGGTTGCATACAAATAATATGAAAACATCCTACATAAATTCAAAGCTTAAATTTAATAGGTAAGCTGAGTGTGATGCTACTAAAATCTACTGGACATCCACACCATTTACAAACTTTTAGATGTTATATAATTTTTTATACATGTTACGTACTGGTAGTCGTCACACATCATAAAAGCTCGGATGAGATTCTTCGCTTCGTACAACTTGGAACGTCCACAGTGCACAACAACATATCGGCCGAGCCGAAAAGCACAAGTACATGACCTTAGGATTAGATCGCGGGACACCGGGCACCGGGCACCGGCGCGGCGCGAGTACAAGTAATAAGGAAACCTGAGCGCTCGAACTCAAAGCGGGCCCCGGGCCCGGCGCGGCGGGCTGCTCGTGGGGCGCGTGGGGCGAGTGGGGCGAGCGCTGGGGCGAGTGGCGGCGCGCCTCCCGCGGCTCCGCGTCGCCCGTGATGCTGGCCACGGCGCGGTAGCACGAGCCCAGCTGCAGCGGCTGCACCGAGCATGCACTAAGTACGCCCGCCCGCCGACCGCGCTCGCGGGCCTCGGGTGGGCCGGTGTTACATCGATAAGTACGAGTCATTTTGTGTGTTCGGATGGACGTTAGCGGGAATGGAACTTGGAGGTGATCGAAAAGTCTGCAAATGGTGTACTGTGTGTTCGTGTGTGTGCGTGTGTGAGGAATGTTAGGAGTAGAGAGGACTCGTAACGAGCGCCTCGATTTGTCACCTTGGGATCGACGGCGACGGCGGACTGGGACGTGGACGACGTCGTGTTGCAACTGGCCACAACCTCCGGTGTTGTGATGCAACTAAACGATATAGCGGAATCGACCTGCGGAAACACGCTCTTGTTAATACGAATGTTCGGTGCACGTGCAGTACGGTACGAAAACATACAAAACTATCGTAGGCGTCCTACCTCATCGTTGATGATAGCAGACACCTCTGACGTCCCTGACTTTTCATTATTATTGTTTTTAAAAAGATTTTCAAACAGAAGTACTTTAAGAATATTTTTGTTTAGTACTTCTTCCTTCTTGTTAGTATGGCTGGGGACTAGAGACAAGTTATCTTTCTTCTTACCAGTTTTTGTTTTAGAAGTACTTTCCGAAACCAAATATTCAGTGTTATTAGAGCTAGGCAATGTTAGCAGAACATAAGCATTGTTAGAAAGCTCCGCTGAAATATTATTATCATTTTTGGCTGTAGTTTCTTTGCCGTGGTATGGTTGAACCACCCCTTGATTAGTGTCTTCACAATTTGAGCTTAATGGCACAATTTCTAAAGAATCTTTACTTGTAGCGTCAGCACTAGTTTCATGTGCTTCAATATTTAACGGTATATTCATACTATTTTCGGTTTTTCTGTTCTCAGCCTCATTTGTTGCATGTTTAACTTGTTCCTCATCTTTTATTTCTGCTTCTAAACTCTCTATTTCTAAGAGGAGTTTTTGCTGTAAAGCCACGTATTTGGAAAAGGAATCATTTTTATCTTTCTGCCGTAGTTTGCTTTTTATTTCCCTTAATTCTATATCATCACTTACGTAATCAGAGACTTTATTGAACATATCTTTAAGCTCCTTTAATTGTTCACGTTTTCTTGACGTATTGCAGCAACATTCAGAAGTGCATTTCGATATTGGTTCTTCAGTATGTGCATCTTCAACCTTATTAGAAGAATTATTTGTCAGTTCTGCGGTAGTTTTGGATTCTATATTCATTGTGTTCGAATCTATATCAATGGGAACTTCAGTATCTTCGAGATTTTCCTGCACTATTTTCACAGGTTCATTTATCTTCAAACCATTTTGAGAATCTATCCTCGGTGCACCTATGCTCATAGGCCTAACGTTTCTTGGATTTACATCGTATAATGCTGGCACAATTAATTTGCGACTCTTCTTTATCTTTCGTTTACTAGTATCGTGTTCGAAATTGGAATACGTTTCTGTAAATATATCTTCACTATCGTCGTCGTTTCTTCTTTGACGTAGGTTAAGAGATTCTTTCTGAAATTTGGTTTTAACGAATTTGGGAGAATATTGTATTGTGTTCTCAACACCAAATTTGAATTGTGCTTTATGTATATCATCGTTTTCGGTTGATATTACTTCGTGAGCTGATTGTACGGTAGGTTTTGTATCGAGGAACAAATTGATTTCAGTATCTTCAGGAGTTTGAACAGATGATATTTCCTTATTGTTATTTAGTTTATTAATCTTAAAAATATCGTTATACATGTTTTTTAAGTGTTCAGGATAGTTTAATGGTAGACTTTTATACCAATTATCCACATTTTCAACCCACGATTGAGGACATTTCTCAAAATAAGAATTTTCTTTGAGCGATTTCATGTCACTTTTCGATAACTCGCTGGTGCAATCTTCTTTGTTCTCCACCTTCGGGCCGCGCGGTTTGTTAGTCTTACCTTTGAGATCAGCAATAGTCGCACTCTCTGTATCGGGTTCCCTACCATTCAAGTGGCCTTTCACTTCAGGAATTGGATCACAACCGCCCTGATCAGTATCAGTCCTAGGGCATAGTGCGTTCATCAGTTTCATCTGAGGGTCGCTAGTGTGTACCTGGCGCGTGGCCGTGGCGGCGGCGGTGGCCGTGGAGGCGGTGGTGGTGGCGGGTGTGGAGGTACGCACCTGGTTGGAGGCCGTGGTGGTAGTGACCGCGCGGCCCGAGCACACGGCGCCGCTGCCGATCTCCAGCGTCGCGCGAGCCGTGTACGTCATCGGGAACATCGGCTTACTTCTTCTGTCGACAAGGGTGACTGATTACACAATATGCGGTTTTGTAAAATGTTAGTCGTGTATATAAATCGGATGCTGCACCGCATGTGGAGTATCAAAAAGAAATGGCATTGCTGATTATCGTCGATGGGAAATGTTGCTACTAGCACAAATAGCAACATTGTTCGTCGCTCCGTACCTGTTGAGAAGCTCCATCTCGGCGGGCGCGTTGGCGTCGCTGGCGGACACGCGGCGCTCGGCCAGCGGCGGCGGGTTGACGCATCGCACGGTCGCCAGGTAGCCCGCGCCCCGCGCCGGCTCCTCGCTCAGAGACGCTGTCGAGTGGTAACGCAGTCGGTTCAGCGGAAATCCATGTTGTCACTACTTCAATAGACGGTCTCCACGCGAGTAGTTTTATCTACCGAAATATTTACGCTACAAGCGTCGCACTACTATTTTGGTGAGATCTCTACTGTGTTTGATATAAAATAGGTACCTACTTATATTTAAATTATGAACTAGCTGAAACGTCACATGAAATTTTATCGATACACTACAAAAGATACTCTACAATCGAAATACTTATTATTGTCAAACAGTATTAAACTACAGAAAGCATTTGATGTGGATGCTCGATATAAAAGATTAGTTATTATGTTGAAACTTGAAAGTCGTGTGATAGCTATCTAGGTATGTCTAGAATTTGTGAAGATTATCACAAAGAAGACCTATGGGTGACACGTAGTGGGCTTTAGTATGTATGTATTTAGTAGTATGTAGTTGCATGGCATGGCAGCGAAGGCACTCACAAGTGTCGACGCCCGAGGGCAGGCTGCCGCCGTGCAGCGCGCGCGCGGACACGTTGGGCGGCGGCGCGTGCGGCGGCGGGTGGTGGCGCGCGTGGTGCTTGCGCGGCTGCTCGGCCGCCAGCGCCGCCACCAGGTCCTGCAGCGAGTTGGAGTGTGGAAGTGGCGGCCCGCGCCTGCCCCCGCGCCGTGTGCTGCGGCAGCCGCTCAGCGTCCGCGCCGCCGCCTCGCACGCCTGCTCGTCCGACTCCTGCTCCGCCTTCTCCAGCAACTCCTGCAACTCATTGTTCTTCCAAGTTAGGTGCTATCTTATAGAGCGCGACAGTAGGCACAAACAACGAGGTGAATCTAAAACTCTAAATTAAGTTTCTCTTTCACTGAAGAATGAAGCTACGCAGGGTCATGTGACGTTACGCAGGTGAGGAGTCTATGTCAGCCATGACTCTAGGTCATCCTAGTGTATTTAATAGCCGCAATGGCAACAGATACTAACGTAAGATAATAGGGGTACGAATTTGAGGTTATACATACATACGGTCTCGCCTTTTTCCCGGTGGGGTAGGCGAAGACTACTGTTTTCTACTTGCCACGATCCTGGCATACCTCTTTCGCTTCTTCTACTTTCATAATTGTTTTCATACATGCTCGCCGGTTTCGGGTCCTCTTGACATGTCCTTTCTTCAAATGTCTTCGATTTGATTGCCATATATATGCCTACGTCGACCCCTGCCGGGTTGTCCATTCACCCTCGCTTCATAAATTTGTTTAGTCAATCTTCTTTCGTCCATCATCTCCGCATGTCTGATCCATCTAAGCATCCCTTTCTCTATCTTAGTCACTACATCTTCAAATACACCACAACGTTCCCTTATCACACGGTACCGATTGATAGTCCAGCGACATAATTTGTAAAGAACTACCTACTAAACCGTTGTAGGAGAACCGGATTAAGGTAATGATATTGAGTTTGATGCGACAGATCACGCGATGCCATTGTTTTCGCAACTGATCACGACAAGTCGAAGCATCTGATTACTTCATGTAAATCACTCACTAATGTCACTTTTTCAGGTGATATCTCTAGTGATAATTTTTAATTCATCTGATGATACAATTACCAGAACAAACCTATTACAATAAACTAGTAGTATCTGCAACCTTATTATATTTTATGTGAATAACTATGTCACACAGTCGAGTGCAATGCGCAATCACAAAATTTGGAACCCGAATAACTGCATTACGAAAGCATGCCACCACGTTGAATAACTACACCACGAATTACTACAATACAAAATCATGCTACCTACCACGAATGTGTATACAAAAAAGAATATAACTTATAATTTATGTGTCTCTCTTTCCATCCCACTTTGGAATCCAGCTTCCGCTTTCCCACTCCTCTATTTCTTAATTTGGTTTGGATGGTTTCTGCGATAATCCAAGTTAAGACGAAGAGTTTCCGTAAAATCTAACATATATAATCAACGTTGACTTCGACATTGACCAGTTATCGTGATCCGAATTTCTATTTCCGCTTCCGAAGCGCACGGGTTTGTAACGCTCACTCCCCTAAACAAACTCGTGTTCAATTTAAGCCACGTGTCCTACCGCGCAAAGGTTTACAACGCAAACTATTCTTCTAAACACGTGTCGAAGGATCGCATGGAACCTCGCCGTGAAGTTCGCGTGAAAACTTTACCGCTCGTGTCTCTAACCTGATAACCTGACATTTTCAGTTCAGGGTGTTCACCCTGATGAGTGTTAACCATTCGGGACGATATATATAAACATATGGTCGCGAACGCGTTGGGATTATTTTTAATACGTGGTGTTAGAACTTAGCGACTATTTATAGGTACTGTATGCAACACAAAGTTAGACTGACAGATATGAATGATGAATATGATATTATGAAACTTTCGAGGTTACGAGCGAAAAACCTTTATAAACACAATGGTAGTTGATACTTTCATCTAGGTACTAGGAGTGCGATTTTATATATTTTATACCGTTTAGGCGGCAGACAAGCTCAGAGTTATTGTCAGGTGTGGGGTTTTTTTAACCGAACACGGTCTTTAATTAAAAAAATAAAGGAATTTTGAGTGGCAACCACGCAACCTTGGGAAGTGCCCAGTAGATGCAAATAGATTCGCCTCGTTTTACATAGGACCCAAATAGGGAAAGTGAGTGTTTTCACCTTCCTGGGAAAAGTTAATAAAGAAAGTATAAAATGACTAACATTTAAAACACTGACCTTGAATATATCGCTTTTCCCCTCTCGATCTTTAGGGTTCTTGTAATTGATAGCCTCGTCTAAAAGTGCTTTTAATTGTCCGTCATCCAATGTCTCTACGTGTTTCTTATTCTGTAAACAAAAAACAACATTATTACACTTCTTTCATCTGTTTTAGCTGTCTAACTATATTTTAAACTAAACTAAAATACCGGGTAACTATTTTCTGTTCTAGCGTTTTAGGCGGTACAATTTTCCTGGCAACTTTCCTGACAGTAAAACACGACTGATATTGCAAGTTTACTGTAGATGTTTATTATTTAAACTACGATTATTTTTAAATTATATTTCAATTAAGGACGTAATAGGTATCTATTACGTTATCTCCAAAACATTATTGGTTCCAAAATGTTTGCTATTAATTTGTGAATACATTTTGCGGTTTCGTTCTAGTGATTAAGTTATTGGGCAATGCCATCTATAGCAGTAACTTTAGCAATCCTTATTTCTTAGAGTAGCTGAAGATAGCGTTACAATTTCCTGGTCAAATTTTGACTTTTCATCATCTGGTTCCTGGTGAATGCCAAAGATTATCATAATATTGAATTCGGGATGAACGTCTAGCGTATGTGTGTATCGTCTGGCGTATGTGTGTAACGTCTAGCGTATGTGTGTAACGTCAGGCGCATGTGTGTATCACTACCTACATAGTCTAAACAAAGTCGCTTTCTCTGTCCCTATATCCCTATGTATGCTTAATAAATCTTTAAAACCACGCAACGGATTTTGATACTATTTTTTTAATAGATAGAGTGATTGAAGAGTAAGGTTTATATGTACAATGACATCCATTAAATAGTAGAGAAATACTGTTATTTTTGAGGTCTCTAATGTGATGTCGTAAATAATTAAACTTTTTCGCTTACATTGCAAACGTAGGCTGAACCCTACGAGATTTATCAAAAGGTCTCTAGAAAACTCCACGGTGGTATATATCTATCTCTAATGGATATCCCATATAACATTTTTTTTGTCATTTACGACAAATAATGGCTAATATTTTCGAAGCGATTTTAATCAATACAGCATTAATCATCCAATTAAATACCTTAAATACATTGTTGGTTTAATATAGATCTATATGGCCTTTAACAGCATATGATTTAAATGAATATTTTCGAAGATATTACAGATTTAAAAATGTAGTTTATTTAGTATCAGCATTGCACCCGTGCGAAGTCGGGGAAGTGTAACTATAATCTAGTAAAATTTAGTTCAATAAACATTCTATTAATGTCAAGGTTAGAAAGTTAACTACGACCTCTCTTATCTTTCTAAGTAACCAAGCGGCGACAACTATATCGATCACAATAAGATTTCAATATACAAATCACTGCCCCATGCATAGATTATGCCATTTATGATCTATTTATATTTCTTTTTGACGAGCTGGCCTGTAGATTTAGTATGACGTGCTATAAACACCGTGCAGCATGGTCGCTATTCAGAGGGCCTCTCCATCTGAATCGCGGTCATGCTGCACAGGAGCTATAAACCCTGTAAAGTTATAAGCTCGCGTTCTAAGATCGCAGTCCGAAACACAATAGCTTATGATGTACGTCATAGCAGACTCACTTATTATTAGAATTAACATAATCATACATAGAATGACGCGTCTTTTAAATAGGGAACATTCTCAATCTGATCATCACACGTACCTTCATCCTCGCTTCTTAAATCTGCTTTTGTCCATCCTCTTTACGGATGTGAACCGTCTAAGCATCTATTTCTCTACATCTTTCACTTATAATAATATTAATAGCGAATCATATTCGATTAAACTGGTAAATTATTTGGCAAACCAATCACTGAACAAACAAGTGACCAGATGATCCAAAAAGACGCGTCGTGATTGAGTAGAAACGCGTAAATGAATGAGCTGGATAACATTAATGATACGGTTAACATTCTATCTAGGCGAATTGATCCGACAGAAAGCCTAAAAGACTTATCTAGGTTAACGGCCGAGAAATTAGGAACCTGGACGAAAGAAACCGCAAGAAATAGACCAGTAATTGTACAATTTTCTTTTATTCGTTTTTTGTTTGTTCTGCGATCAGTCTCTAGTCTAGACTATAAACAGATTTGTTGATAGCTGGTTTCATTACAAACGAGTGTCTCTATCAGTTGAGATAACTACTCATATTTTGCTTGTGCAGGTCAGTTAGGTGCAATATGCAGCTAAAGTATGTCCTTTCGTTTTAACCTTTTAGTGTAGCTCTGACGGGTTAACCCGGCAGCAAGCGCATTGGGGTGGTTCGTCAAACGTTTCAGGGCAATCATTTGGATTTTCTCCTTCACTGTGTTCACCTGGAGGTATACATGGAACTCGTCAGTGGTGACAAGCAATGAGTATTGTGATATTGTTTAGACTTTTAGTATGTATCCCATATATACAAACTGGTTTGAATATGCTCTTGTAGATCAACAGTTAGTTGTCTGTGGACTGTAACTGATAATTGGTTTTAAAAAATTGATATAGTTTGGACCACTAGTTTTAATTTTATTTAGTTGCATTTGTGTTTTGACATGTATATTTTTAACCAGCTTTTTCTATGTTCTTCGATATTTCCGTCGTTTATGCACCGATTTTAAAAATTATTTTTGAATTGGGTTCGGTATTCATAGGTACTGGACCTTGGACTCCGAAGATACACCAGAGAACTCCTCGAAATCAAATAGGAAATGAGAAATGATTGCTTTTTAGCTAGTTCTATAACATTCCTGTGACACGGTAAGCGACATTACGATGGTCAAAGGCGTGCTAGAATTACTAAGTCTTGAACTAAGGAGGCAGATAACAGAATTTCTTTATCATCATAGCACGAATGTTTAGTTTATGTTATTTAAAGCATTAACTCGACAATAATGGTCGGCACGCTGGACTGGATTAGGCCCACTAGGGCCTAAGCCGGGGAAACAAAATTAATAACATTTAAAAACAACCTATTACAGTCACTAAAAAGTAAAAAATAATAAAAAGAACTACGATTAAAAAACCCGAATCAAGAAACTAAAAACTATATAATAACATTAGAAACTGATCTGTTAGAAGTCGTTGCCTACTTTGTCTGTTGTGCCTGAACTATTGTGATGCAATCAATTGAAATACTATGGCTTCTCGGGTTAGGCACAGGCTTCTAACAGATCAATAAATCTGTAAATTCAGTAATTTTTCTCTTATATTTATTGTTATTTTATGGTTTTTTGATTTTGAAGTCGGTTTTTTAAAGTAGTTTCTTTTTCTAAGCTCTGGTGTTTTTAAAGGTATTATTATTTACCATTACAGATTGCTTTAGTTTTCCATCCCCGTGAGGAAATCCGGAGTTTGAGCCTCATCCGTCAATCAATAGGTGTAGTAGCTTATTACATCGGCTGAAAGACGGAAGACGGGATTTACATCTGCACCCAGTCCTATCTGCATGTTTAGCCGTGTATATTCTATACATTTCTCATGAAAGATCATTAAAGGAATGAGTTTTCGAGGTTTGCTACGACTGTTATGTCGATTGTGCCTAATGGCGCACCATATAGCTTGTTTTGGTTTATAGTAGTACTTGCGACTGTGTCTTGTCTATTGTAACTTCAACCTACAAGGAGAACTAAATATCGGTTACTTTAGTTGCTGAATCTTATCTCACTGAGCTTTAGCAGTATAGGAAATAGTGATACAAAAATAAAACTTTTAGGATTCATACTCATTCTAAGAATGATGGAATGTCATTAAAGTACAATTTGTACCTAGTACGCCTAGTGGTATGGTAATGGACTGCTGAGACGAGGTCTCGGGTTCGATCCCAGGTTTCACCATGGCACACACCAATGACTTTTCGATGCTTTTCGAAGTTATGTGTGTATTTATCGCAGGTTTATAAGTGCCCGGTTAATGGCAATAGGCTCGTCACCTACTACATTGGGACCTAAACATAAACTGGCGAAATGTGGGTGCTAGCACCTCTGCCTACCCCTTCGGGGATATAGGTGTGAGTTTATAAATAAATAAAAATAATACAATTTGTTAGAAAGTGGTCATTGTAAATCATTTCTGAACGTAATCCGAATTCGAATATCGCGTCTCGACGTGCACGTGCTGAACAACTTAGAATTCAAGTTCGACTTTGTTTCTTTCTACTCAGAGAGCAGTTTTGTAGGTATTCGCTAGTCGTTGGGCACATTACACTAGACACGACTGTCACGCTACTGCCAAGTTACGGGGCCAGTGTTCATTACAATCGTTAATTAGCTTAATGGCTAACAAGTTTTGCGATGTAGTCACCTTCAGACATAACAACATCGGCATAGTAAAATTGACCTACGATGTAGGTTTGCTTTATCTAGTTAATTATCCACACTGTAGTAATAGAAAAATACATATATGTGGAAAAAGTATCTTTACCGTGATACTAATAAAAAGATGGTCCACCCTTCTCAGTTGCGAAAAAGGAGGAACAAGCTGTAACAGTGGTGGGGCTGTAACAGATATTCATCGACACTTATAATATTGATTGATAGTAATCTGGTGCATTATATTGGCTGGATTCTGTGAATTTATGTGGACATCTTTATGGTCTCTATGGTGTCAATGGCTAAAAATTCTCTACACGTTGCTCACATAAAATTTGGCCACAGCGTTGTTTGTTGTCCTATACAAATGCTTGCTAGTGCAGATGAAAGGATACAGAGAGACCAAATGCGAAATGGACTGGTATGGGGTTCGTAGTTCGTTGCGACTACGTCACCATGAGTGCTTGACGGATGTTTCAGGAATCGTCGCATCAGGGAAGTTATTAATTAAGGTTTCTAGATTCCATTTATCGGAGTATATCTGGTATAACTCTGCTCATTGTTTTATAATTTTTTGCTATCTCTCTCATCTATCGTCTCCCTATTCTGTTATCTATTACGACAACTGCGAAGCGTGTACAGATGTCATTATATCTGATATTGGCAGTACATACGTAAACAATGAATGTTTTATTTTATTTAATGTAATACGTAACGTAACACAATATTTTATGTAGAAGTTTTAACTTTCGTACGCCTGTGCACTATGTTTAATAGTTATTAACTTATTACACATTATACGTGTGCCGGATAAACTTTAACTGTAGCACATTTCATACTGCTTTCTGCACGCAGTAATAAAATTATTTTATGCGAAGGGGTGCGTAGTTTCCCTTCAGGTATTAATATACAGATAAGTGAATGAAGAAATTACGTCACATTTGAATGTCGATACGGCACCATTGCGAAGCCACTATGAATTTCACGGTACGCTGTATCTGCTGCTGCTGTATGCGGTCGGCTACGATTTCGTACCATAAAAGTTCATATTATAAATTAGAATATAACACTTTTTCGATTAATTGTTGACTTAACCGTAATGTTGTTTCACACCTACTGTATCATACAATGAGCTTAAAAGTCAGCAACAGCAAGTCGGTGCGCGGTCGTTTCACATATTTATTTCATATTGTTTTCATGCTACTTACGTTAATATTATCTCTTATACGAAGCAAATATTACAAAACATACCTAACCCTTTGCTTTTGAACTTTCTTTATTTATCATAATATTCAGACTGGATGCGGAAGGCGGACGATCGGGACAACCAAAGGCGTGCATTGGTAGAGGTCTCTCTCCAGCAGTGTACTGTAATAGGCTAATAATTGTTTGCTTGATTATAAGCGTGGTTTCCGGCAGAGTAGAATTTGGACCACCTCATCTCTTCCCATGCGGTGTCGTACAAGGCATAGGGCTGTTTAACATCAGACAGAACAGCCCAGACTCCGCCTCAGATGCATGACTAGAGGCAACAATAGTGCCCGGAAAACGGTAATAGGCTCACCCCCTATTAATTGGACCGCATACAATGATGGTGAAATGTGGTTGTTAATTCATGTATTTAATTAATATAATAATTATTTATTTATTTATTATATTCTTTATTGTACGCCAATTACAATATTCATATTACGGAAATTGAGAAGACAAGAGCAGTACAAAGGGCGGCCTTATCGCTTTACACAATTTCTTCCAGGCAACCTTTGGATGGAAATGTATGTTGGTTGGAGTATTTGGGAGTTGTTGGCGTTTAATAACAAAAAAAATGTAATAATTTATACATACTTATATAAGTGCATATAATAAATATATGTATACTTAAAATACTTAATAATTATATAAATACAATAAACTACCTACAATATACAATATAATACTACTACTACAATATACTACTACAATATAATATATAATTATACACATATACATATACATACATACATACACATATACATACCTAAAGATGTATGTACCTATGTATGATCATAATATTCATAATTTGTTGTAACGTCAAAGCTTTCTAGCCTAAATCTTTAGAATATACAACGTGTTACAGAAAGGTGTGGTCATATTCGAGGGACGCATTACGTGTGATATAAATAAATTTTCCGCGGGAGTATAAACACCAATTTACTTTGTATCACGTAGATAATTAATTTTCTTTTTTATCGACCATGTGTAAGCTAGTGGAAATTGTCGACAAACGCACAACACTAAAAAACTAACCAGGGCTGCAGCAGCTGCAGCGCGCTGTTACAAATGAACTCTACGGTTTGAACCCGAGTAGGTTTACCAAACGATCGGATTTGATAGGCCCTGTCTCAATATCATATTACTTACTTTGTACCTAAACATTTTTTTTTTTATATCGGGCAAAGAAATTCTGAAACAGCTTAAACTTGTTAAAATAGTATTAAAATAAAACAAAATTTACTTTTAGCAATAATAAAACATTTTTATGTTCCTGAAATCATCCATGCTAAATGTAAGACTTGTCTCAAAGATACCTTAGGTAAAGGTTAACCTACATTCAATACCAGGAGTCGTGGACTGTCGAATTTCCAGCCACGCCCCTTAATATTAAACTAATTAAAATTGGTTCCGTACCCAATTTTATTGAAATGTTATGCAAAAAATAAATTTTCGGTTTTTATTCAACTTCGGTGGCAGACAAGCACACGGCCCACCTGATGAGAAGTTAAATAGAACAAAATTCCAAGTTGTTGGATAGGTACACGATAAATAGAGATGCTTGGTTGCGAATCTCCGCAGCGCAACTGCGCGTGAAGACGGCAGCACACCTCCTCTCCCAAAATCCCGACCGAGGCAGGAATGCCCCTGTAAAGGGATGCTGGGTGACTCTTCATGTGTGCCTGAGTAGCATAGGACACAGTGGAGAGCAGACAAAGCCTCAAAGGGCTGGTTGAGGAGCCGCCCCTTTTCAGGGTAAGATGAGGATATCGTACTTTTCCATACGGAATTAACATGGCAACAGGTTCGAAAACAGGGTTGTTTTCCTCTCGCATCCCCGCACGCTCTCGTCCTTCGAGACCAGCAGGAGGTTGGACAAGGCGGTATTTCCGCCCAATTGAGCAGTCCGACTACGGAAGTACCTCCGCCCAACAGAATATCGCGGCCATAATAACTTCGTGTTGTGTTAGGGTAGCTAGAGCTCACTGGAGAATTCGTGCTGTCAGTAAGAAAACTAAAGGCATGTCCTGCTTTGTCTTCTACACTGACGGCACAGAAACTCTGTGATTACAGGGTCGGCAGCGCGAGTGCGTTCCCTCTGGTGTTACATACGTTTATAGGCCACGGTAACCAATTTTCATCAGGTGGGCCATGTGCTTGTCTGCCACCTAAGTGGTATAAAAAAGCAGCATCCGCAACACTGTGATCGTTACACGTTTGCCTTAGTTTGAGTTACGTAGTTATTTATTATCGGATTTTTTTGAGATTTGTTTGTTCGTTACGTTTGGGAAACCAGGTGTTATGATAAAGCGCACAATGGCGCACAACATAAATAACGGCAGTGTACAAAAATGCACACAGAACTTACTAAGGTATATCATGTCGTACCCGGATAACATAACTCTAAGAGGTCCTTCATAAGTGTTCGTTAAAGTAACATTCATTGCGGTACCCTAAACTATTTCATAAAATTAAAATATCTTCTCTTTCACTCCAAATCGCCACGCCCTTTATTATGATTGGTTCCGTACCAATTTTTATTTAATACAAAACCTTTCTTAAAGCATAAAAAGGTATGGTAAAGTGAACAAAAATATGTTCAAATACCAGGATAACATAAAATGTAAGAGTCGTTTCTTCAAAATTTTTGAAACAAGATTTTACGGTACCCTAAAATAATTGATACGATAAAATCATTTGTTATTTTTTTCCTATACCTAAATAGGGTGAACTGACTAGTATTCGACCATGGTCACAATTTTATTATTTTCTGCATTCTTAGTATCGGATGTATTTCTACTGAATTGACAACATTTCATTTTTTTTTACCTGAATTTTTATTGTTGGATAAGAAAGTAGACAAAAAACTATACTATACGTATTTTTTTTGTGCAAAAAATTTTTTTTATATTTTTACTTTAAAGATTAATAGTTTCTCGGTCAGAAAGGGCGTAAGCTCCAATAGTAGGATTTACTAAACATTACCTTAGCCAATATAAAAAAACTTGATTGACTAGATTGACACACGATTGACAATTGACATTGACACATTTGACACGTTTAGTAATAATCTCTTTGTTTAGTAACGTATTAAATTACTTGAATAAATATTAATAATTCAGTGCTTATTTACGATAAGTATGTCAACTCAGAAGAAATACAAACAAGATCCTGTTATAGGATGCTTTGTTCCACTTTGCAATAACAAAGTTATTTCATGCCCAGAGAAATACTTTTTTCCAATACCGACGAAAACGAAAGCCGAATGGTGTACTGTTGCTCACAAGGAAAATGTACCAAAAGGACGCCTGTATATATGTGAGGATCATTTAAATGTAAGTGAAACATTTCATAATATGTAAAAAATAAATTGTAGTGTATTTTAGTACCTAATAATAGTTCGCCGCGTGGTTCCCGGCAGAGTAGAATTTGGACCACCCCATCATACCCCCATAAATACAGCCCAGACAGCCTCAGATGCATGGCTCGAGTCAACAATAGTGCCCGAAATACGGCAATAGGCTCACCCCCTATTATGTGGGAACGAATACAACTATTGATGAAATGTGGGTGATAATTCACCTCTGCCTAACCCTCCGGGGATAGAGGCGTGATTATATGTATGTATGTATGTAATAGTTTTTAGTTTTTATTATTAAAGTTGTAATTTTAAAAATGTTTTATTTTTCAGCTTGAAGAAGACTTGCAGAATTATGAAAATTGGAAAACTAACAATGTCAGAGGAAGACTTAAACCATTTGTCTCATCATTGAGAAATGTTAGCCCTAAATCTACCTGTGAGCCTGATCAAGAAGGTAGCGCATTGTGTAAACCAAATGATTGTGGTGCAGACTGTGGCCTCAGTGTACAAAAACCCAGCAAAACATTCGTGGACAAGGGTGTATTATGTGTGGCGCATGTATCTAGTAAACATGTCCAGACTAGAACATTAATGGTTACCCGTGGAGTTAGTGCTCATCTACCATCTCATATAAAGCAGAAAAATGCAATGATAACCCTAGAGTCCTCTGAGGAGACCCCATCTATTTTTGGTAGTACCACAGAATTTTCTGAGCCAGAAAGTCGAGAAAGTGTCACAATAATTACACCAAAAGTAGGCAGAGAATTCATGCTTGGTTTGATTAAAAACAATCCAATGAGCTATATTGGTGTACCAAAAAGATTTTATTGGGTAATTGATTTTTTAAGAAAAGAATATAAGGTGCCCAAGTTATATTTAGTAATTACATTATATAAAATAAAAAACAATGACCCATTCTCACAAATCAAAGATTTGTTTGAAGTATCTTTGAGTACAATTTGGCGATTATATTATAAGACATTGCCTATTTTAAAAACATTTTTTAAACAGTTAACATATTGGCCAGCACACATAGACATAAAAAGAAATTTACCTCTTTCATTCCGAATAAACAAAGAATATGCAAATGTTCAAACTATTATAGATTGTTTTGAAATTGAAATAGAAAAGCCCAAAGATCCAGTACATCAAGCACTTACATGGTCCCAACATAAAAACTGCAATACTATCAAGTACCTAATTGGCGCCACTCCTGATGGTTTTATAAATTTCATATCGGAAGGATACGGTGGTGGCATATCTGACATGTATATTGTTGAACAAAGTGGTTTTCTTGAGACTGTGCCTGATAACTGCACTGTTTTAGCTGACAGAGGCTTTAAGCATCTAGAATCACATTTAATAAACAAAAATGTCTCTGTTTTGCGCCCACCCAGTGTGTCTAAAGACACAAAAATGACTAAGGCTGAGGTATTGGAGACCAAGGTCATTGCAAGTCTGAGGATACATATAGAAAGGGTTATTAGAAGAGTTCGTTTATTTAAATTATTGAAGATGCATGCTGTTGTTAACAATAAGATTGTTAATACTCTGGATGATGTTGTTATTGTAGCATGTGGGCTGATTAATTTGCAGTCACCATTAATAAAGAGTTATTAAATTTAAAATATTAATTTTCATTTCATCATACAAACACTACTGTTAATAAAATTATTATTATTATTTATTTATTTATTAAACATGCCTGTTATCATTATAATATGCATTAAAACATAGTCCCAAAAACCACTTGTACAGTTGATGTAGACTGTAGGATCTAGTCTCAAATAATACACTTCCATGTAACTATTCTGGACTCACACAACCTTACAAATTAACAAAGTAAGGGTCAGCTCACATTGAGATTAAGACGTGATGCTATGCATACATTATTAGAGTAGCTCATATACTTTGAACATGAAATGATACACTTTATTATGAAAATTTAAAATTATGTTGAACCATGCAGTGCTCGGTGTGAGCTGACCCTAATACTGTTTAGTATACCAGTGTGTTAATTATATTTCACTGAACTGGATTGTGATGAAATTTGAACTAGCAGGAAAATGAAAAAGAAAAAAAGAAATATAAAATTTTATAAATTTTTTAATAATACACAAGAAAGAAAAATTAAATATTAGCACTTTCTGTTATTTTAGGTAATACAAATTTCTCCCAAAACGCTTCTGCTTCTCTAATTAATTTGCGTACATAATATAACTGATCATAGTACAACCAGTACTTTGTATATGTTTTATTTAACTCAAACATTGGGTCTGCCACACAAAATAAAGCCTTCTTTTTGCCAGTAGCATGCATTTGAAGTTGTGTTTGAGCTACAAATTTTTGAGATACAGAGTTATCCTTAACATATCTTTCCATGGAAGTATTACTCATGGGACATTTTATCTCCACACAAAAATCATCACACAAGCCATCAGGTGAAGCACCAACAAATGGTGAAATCAAAATAAACCCACATTTTTGCACTGGAACTGCTAGCTCAGCTTCAACTTCTTTTACAACTTTGTTTTCAAGCCTTTTACCTCTTTTAATAGCTTTAGTCTCAGGTACTTTGTAACCACCAAGAATAGTTTGCACTAATACACCGTCAGTCTTGCATTTACACACTTCATATATTTTAGAAGCTGTGATCCGACCTTGTCGCAGTGTATGCCACAGTTTACTGTCAGCTTGACCTCTTGTTTGGGTTTCTATTTGCATTCTTACTTCTGCAGTTAATAATTGCTCGGCATACAACTTCAAATTATTAAAATTCACTTGCGTAGTATTCTGTAAATCTAAAACTAAGTTGTATACACTGTACTTATCTAATGCTGTTTTTTCATTAGTGTAACATGTAATGAGTGAGTCATCAATTTTCCTTTTTTTACACTCTTTTAAAAAAGATGAGAAAACTGTTGGTCTATTTATTGGACTAGAATAGGTTTTTTTCTTGCACATTTCTTTAGCCAATACAAATTTTTCTTTAGTAACAGCTTCAGATAACCTTGGTTGCTTCCAATAGCAAGAAACAGAGGTGACAGAAGGTTCTTCACTTCGTTTGACTAGCCACATGATGAAACAAATACTGTGTTTACATCCACCTTCACTAGCAATACAATCATTGCATTTAAGGGTAACTATTTTTTCTTCTGCTTCTTTGATAACTACGCTGACAGTATAAAGTTTTGTTCGAACTCTATGCTCTGGGGTAACTTTACCTTGCACATAGCACAGTCCATCTTCCCGTTTAACTTCTACATAACCTATGCATTTATCAACGTAATCTTCTCTGGACGATAAGAGAACTTTGGCACCTCGAATTTCTGCTTTGTTGAAATTTTCACTGTCGCTCATGTGTTCTAGAAACATGATCATTTCAACTTTTGGCAAATTTCTACTATCTGCTTTATAAAAACCTTCGGAAGTCTTCATTTTAAATATCCTTAATTAAATTTTGCAATTGAAAATAATGATGCAACAATTAACAATCTGTTCTGTATGTCACTGTCCATGTCAAGTCAATCAGAAGTAATCAGAACCACAACGTAAACTATGGTGTTGTTCCATTGGCTATAATTTATCGATGGTATTGAGATACTTGGCTTAGAAAATCAGGTTCTGCTATCGACAGTAATTTCTAAACTTGTTAGTATTATATATTTTGCAGCGTCAATTCAATTGTATTCCCAAGTGACTAAAATTTCGATAGGACTATCAGATACAGTATTATTGCTTTTGAAAATCATATATCGATAATAAATATATTGGTCGTGGGAACAACACTCGTGCGATTTCTTTTTTTTTTTAATTAATGCAAAGGTTACAGTGATTTAAAATCCTACCTTTCATCAAAATGTTGGTATTTTCGTTTTTTTACATTTATTACGAAATTAGTGAACCGAAAAATCTGAAAATAATAAATTGTCTTTATGAACCTAATATCTCTAAATGGGTTTATTGTTTTACCTTAATATGGAAAATGAAATGTTGTCAATTACATACTCTTTTTTAATAACAATGTTGTTCAGTCAGTGGGTCGTATGTTTGTTTGCCCACCCGTTATTGAATGATACGAAAATCACGGCGTCGAAAAAGTTGTCTCTTACATAACAACAGACAACGAGTAGATTGAATAGTAGCTGCGATTTTTTTTTCAGAGTAAGTACATAACTCTGGTTTTTATTAAATTTGAGCGCGATAGTCCATTCATTGTCCAACCCAAACTCAATGCGAGGGGGTTTCTGCACTTGAAAGAAGCACAAAGTCATAGTTGAAAAATCCAGATTTAAATATTAAAATAAAATTTTTAAATGGACGTAAACCTGTACCTCTATCCTAATTTCATAGGTAATACGTTCGGCCGCGGAGTCCTTTGATGAGACCGCGATGCGTGGCGGCGCTTTTGACACGGACAATCGGTGCCGCCAAGGACATAATATTTGGCGCCAAAGTGCGTAAAACAGTAGGCATCAATGTTGCCATAACTGATTTTATAAAATCTGTAGATGGCATGTTAAAAATAGTAGAAGCAGCGTAGATTTCAAATGAAAAAGTGGTAAATTTATTAGTAGATTAAAATGTATTTTTACGCGTTTATGCTTTTTAAAAGATAGAAGACGAAATCCGGTTCGTTTGTTTTGCGTCTTGTCACCCGCAGAGTAGGTAAGTCTTGTCATATGCAAAGAAAAATATCGTGACAATTTTATGTATTACTTATTTCCTGATTCGTCAACTTTTTCTCCTCTTTCTACTCTGGCTCTATCTCCTCTCGGTATGATTAAAACTTGTGATTTTCAGTAGAAAGGCCGACCTTAACCACTGAGCACGAAGCTATCATTTACTTTTCAGTTCAGATTTTTAGCGCGAACAGATAGCAAAATGTACCTAGGCAATGTACTTTTTAGTAGAAATAGAATATTGTTCTGAACAAAGGGATTGATTTAACCATTAATTAGTTAACTGCAGGTTTTTCAGTCATATTTACCTTAAAAATGAAAGGAAGGTCTGTGGATTTTTCAAAATTCTACGTATTAAATTAGATAATTAGAATTAGATAGATTAATGGTTGGCAACATTCGTATGTACCTACTTGTGCCGACTTCTTTTCTGTAGGTTGTTTACATGTTTATTTGTAGACTAGTTGTTGTTCTGTTGTGCAGTGAAAATGTCGGTTTTTAGTAATAGCGAATATTAGATGATGCTTTGTGTTGGCGCAGCTGATGGTAGCTTGCGAAAAGCTCGTCGGCTGTACAGTGAGATATTTGTGGACGGAAGACTAGAGGGTGACCGTCGGCGGTTTCCCTCTTTGGAGTGTTTTAAGAAGATGGTGAACCGCCTTCAACACACTGGAAGTTTTCGTGGCGACCTTCTACGACGCCCACTGCTTTAGACGATCGTATTCTCGAGCATTTTGAAGTAGACCCGAGTACGAGTAGATACCCGGCGAGCTGGAACGGTTATCGGAGTGAAACCCGTTCATTTCAAGGGGGAAGTTCGCGCGTATTTAAAGATGCGTTTTGATCAGAGGATTGGGCGTGGCGGTGAAGTGAGAGTCGCTTGCCCGGCGAGGTCCCCGGATCTCACTCCGCTCGACTATTTTCTCTGAGGTTACGTGAAGAAAAAGTGTACAGTACAGCATGTGACAGCATAGAGAATATGGAAGCCCGAATATCAGAGATATACGTAGCGTAACCCGAGATATGTTTCGAAGCGTGCGTGGTAGCATGTTACGGCATCGAGCAACGAGCCGTTGCGCGTTGCTATAATTTTTTAAACGTAGGTATGCCTTGGAGTTTCACGCATACTGTGGCGTCATAAACTCCATTCATGTGTACATGTACTCGTTATGTTTTTGTGGCCTACATAAGTGATAGTTTAAACTCCTTGTGTCGCGATCGTGAAGTGATAAATTAGTGCGTTCTTATGACTGTACCAGATCAGGTACATCACCGTTTCGCTGTAAGGAGAACACGCCCCGGTAAGTGATAGTCAAAATATCTCTGATGTAACCTGTATCTAACTATACCTACGCTTGGTAGGCCGGCTACCAGGCGCACAGCTGAGATTAGAGATTTTACAGAGGTTATTGAACTCAATTGAACTTATCGCGAAAGAACAAAATACAATAGTGTTGTGACCTACCGCTTTTGCTAAATATCGAAAATTTTAACGAATTTAACAATTTTGTAAGACGACTAACGATGTCATCACTTTATTACTATTTGTACATTGGCCGGTGCATATCGACTGGTTATCAGGCATGTGTAACGACCCTTAAATATGACCACACCTTTCTGATGCGAAAGCGTAGAGAACTATGGCTTGGTCCGCTTGGTCGTTTTATGAGCAAGTTTAGGCAAACTTTGATTACGTACTTTCATGTTTAGTGTAAAACAAGGGAGTATGTACCTTTAATAGTACATATATTTGATATTATTATATTAAATTGCCAGATATATTAAAATTAACTTTAAGCAACCTCACAGTCACTACTCTCGTGAATAGTGTACACACAGGGCCAGTGTGGCAATGAGCCGACCTCGCAAAAATAATTTTGGCAATTACTGAAAATAATAACAGTTGTATGATTAATAAACCATACATGCGTACGCGCGTACCAGCGTAGGTACTTGGTGACTTAACTACAGATTATGATATTATAAACAGAGATAAACTAATTTCAGTGTCATATTTTATCATAATTATGTGATCTATAAACGCGATTTATTACAGTTTATTTTAGGTCTAATAAAAAAAGAAAAACTATTACAAACGTTGTCCATGTTAAAATTTTAGACAAAAATGTTTTCTGTCATCAACTTATTTAAACATACCAGAATTTTTTATATTTATAATTTGCGACTATATTCGTAGTGCAATGTTGTGTGTGATTAATGTTGATTTTATGTAATAATTTTTTTGGTCGTTGTTCGGCTCAATAAAGGGTTTTACTAGATGACGGGTTGGAAAAAATATCAGTAATTCTAATATTCTTTAAATAAATGAAATCGTGAAAAACAAAATTAATTAAACGGATTGTCACTTGTAAAATCCAGCCTATAGAGCTATCTAAACCTATTGAAATAAGACACTGCTATCAAGGCCATTGTCGGCAGTCTACGTCCATACGGCACAATTAAACGTTTTTGCCTGTAACTCGCGGCTGATAATGACACAGATAATAGATAACAATCCGTCATGGCTTTAGGCCGTTATCTCGACTTCTGTCAAAAATTAGCGATCACACATGGAGAAGTGCCAAAACATAGACAACATATACGAGACAGACTGTCGCGACACATTTCTCTGTTATTTCAATTTCGAATATAGTGGCATCGTAAAATAAAGACAGCAATTTCGCCAATTTTTATTGGTTAGAGGTATGCCTAATACATAATTGATAATGTTCTTAATGAAATGTTAGACGTTAGTCACGTCTATCAGGAGTATCTTGATGATGGAAAGGCGTGGTCAACATAATACTCTTGCTTGTTCGCACAACATACATTGTAAAGAAAACCATTTTAATAATAAAAGATTATCTACATAGTTGTACTAGTTTTCTGAGTTTCTTGCTGGTATACTCTCACCGAACCAGCGAAAGAATCATTTCATATATATATTTCTTGACATAACTGTAAAATTTTGACGTTCATATGTGCTCTTTATGTGCCTAAACTGAATAAATGAAATTGATTATATAATAACAGAATCCTTTGCTGGGTATTGTTAGATGTCGCCAATTTTTAGTACTGTATGTTCAATTACTTTTAGTTTGCACTGTAAATGCTAGGTAACATTCAATAAATTTCTATTATTGGGAATACATTAACACGTTACTTTTTTGTCTGGTACAATGCTTTTTTCGATACCTGTTAAAATATATGATTTAGTTCGTGAACTTCGTGAATATGACCCTTTTACTACCTGCTAGAACTACATGATCCTTGGGGACACACTGAAGTGAGTTTATAATACAGGCCTCCCTTGATGGTGCTTGTCATCAGGGAATGCCGGAGGGTTCTATCGGTGCCCGCAGTTATCCAAAGATCTGATGAACCTCCTCTCCAGTAAGGGCATAATACCTATGCAAGTAGTGTAATATTGACTGGTAATTTTTAATAAAGAATATTAACTGAAATTACTAATATTTTTAGAGGGTAAACCCCTCGAGCTAAGCTAAATTGCTTGTGTGAGAAGTTCACGTCGGTAGTGTAATGGCCAGGATTCGTACCCGAGACCTTTCGATCGTAAGGCCGTCTCTTTAACAACTAAGCTACCAACGCTTATTTACAGGGCAAAGGTTGCCCGTTAGCTTCTAGTATCAATAAGGTATTGTAATACAATTTTTTATAGATATTAAAACTACTAACCTACACTACTTCGCACAGTGTGTTATTTTGCCTTAGTTCGGACATGCTCGTTTTATGTGTATTTGGGAAAGCCTAAAATGAAACAAACCGCCTAACAAAACTCCGCCGGCTCTACTACTGTAGTTTAAGAGAAATATATAAAATCGAGAAAAATCCTTAAAAACCATAGAAACACAATATCTCGTTTTTTATTTTGATTTTTACACGAAATGTTTTAAGGTATGATAGAAATTCACTACCGGAACCATTTTTTTCTTGAAAACTTTAAAAATCTTACTCAGACAAGTGAGATTTTTTTTTTTCTATGATTTAGAAAATATTTTTTTTTCGGCCATTCTCTTCACGGTCGCGTTTTTTGTTAAGCCTAAATATTAACCACTATAATAACTAACACCACAAAAAAAATCAGTTGCAACAGGCCCAGGATTTCGGCAATATTGAATTTTGAAATTGTCGGTTAGGGTTGTCACTCAAACCTGTGTGCGATACTTACGAGTACTTCATGCGAATATTACTCATTGTGATTCATTATTTTTGACTCAGGTAGGTATTAACAACTGTCGGTTTAAATTGTGGCGTGCATAGTTTACACAGTTTAAGTTGATATGAAAAAATAGTGCGAAAATTCAAAATCAAAATTAAATTATTTACGGTTGAATTTGATCACTACTTTTGTTTATGATCTATCTTCGATGAAAGGTATTATGTGGGATTGGGAAGGGGTCCGCCCTCGTTAGGCAAATGCTAAAACCCAATTCCTTTACATAATATCTGGAGAAGCGGGGGTGAGGTGTCATGGAGCCGTCAAAGACCCATGGCACTGTTTTGCCTCAGCAGGCACTGACCCGTCCTGCTGGGGGATGTCCGTCTGGGCCCCGACCAGAGGACTTAATGCAAGGGGGGCATGAGGGCGCCAACCTTCATGTTGGTCAGCGAGTGGCAATGATTACTGACGACCTAAGCCTGAATTCGGATCCGAAAATACTGACGAAACTGCAAATTTATAATGTTTTGGCTGAAAAGGCCCGACAATATGGGTCAAAACAAAGACCGGGTGACCTAGAAACCAATGATCGGATAATGACTGTTTTAAATGCATTGTACCCAACAGGTATTCCAGACGATCTTGACGTTAATAATAAAAACCTTAGAGACAACATTTCCAAATTTATTTTTAAGTGTGAAAAACTTTATATTAGCAGCAAAAGAAATTTTAAACGCTTCAGTAAAAAGAATGATAAATGGCTTTCTACAATTTTCGATATTAAAATACCAACCAGAATAGAAAAATGTCCTATAGAATTAAACAAAACCTTTCCTTCCAATTATCTTTTAAGACCTCAAGAACCAGAACCATCAGATATGGGTTCTGTAAGCAATATGTTGTTTACAGAACCTATACCTGGAACTTCACATGAAGCTCCATCAACTTCTAATATATGTAGTAATCGCCAAGACGAATCAATACCCGGAACATCAAATAACAATCCATCTGCTGCGAATGAAATGAACTCTCGTCAAATGCGTCGTATTCGAAAAAGTTTCGAGGAGTCTCTTCAGGATCAGCCGCAGTCAAAAATAATTAAAATGATGTCGAAAATTGTAACAGACGAAATTCACGGAGAAAAACTTATTAAAAGCTCTGCTCAAGGATTAGAATTCGTTATCAACGAGTGCCTGAAAAGTCCAACTCGTCCTAAAAAAATTGCATCATCCATTAAAGCGAAAGCCGAACCCAAACCCTACACCCTGATGAAGCCCTTTCTTTAGTCATTGATAGGAAACTAACTGTGGAAGATTACTGTATCATACAGAAAGATTTGAAAGACAGAGGTTTCTTAGCTTATCCTCCATACTATAAATTAAAAATAGCAAAGCAAATGTGTTATCCTGAAGAAGACATAGTTATTACTGAAAGAGAAGCAAGTGTCTCAGTTCATAGCTTATTACTACACACATTCCGCCGAATCATAAAATTTAATACCGAAAACATTTCAGAATATTGCAAACAAAAGCAAAATAACATTTTATATTGTAGATTTGAGGGTTCTTGGGGGTTTGATGGTAGTACAGGACAGGCTTTTTATAAACAGAAGTTTTTAGATGGTGATAACGAGAATGAAAATTGTTTATTTACAACAACGTATATCCCTTTACGATTAAAAACTAATGACGGCTTTGTGTTGTGGTCTAATCCAAGCCCACAATCGTACAGGTTTTGTCGTCCATTGAAGATTCAATATCGTAATGAGACAAAAGAACTTATCATTGAAGAAAAAAATCGGATACAGGCTGTAATAGATCAGTTAGCACCACTTTATGCGGAAACCGATAAAGGTCAAACTATAATTGCAGATCCTAAATTATATTTAACTGTTGTAGATGGCAAAGTATTTAACGTCATTACGGGGACCACTTCGCAATTACGTTGTGCTTGTTGTGGAGCTACAGCAACGGAGTTTAATAAGTTGGATGTTGTCATCAACAAACCCGTAAATCTAGAAGCCTTATGTCATGGAATAAGTCCCTTACATGCTTGGATTAGAATTTTTGAATTTTTACTGCATTTGGGGTACAAAAATGATCCAGCAGTCATGAAGTGGAGAGTTAGTAAAAAATCACCGGCTGCCTCAATTGTTGAGGAGCGGAAAAAAAATATACAAACTGCAATAAGAGACAAACTGTCACTTTTGGTTGATGTCGTTCGTCCAAATTCGGGGACAACCAATGATGGGAACACTGCACGAACAGCACTATCAGACCAACATCGAAAAACATTTGCAAATATCTTAGGCATAGAGACATGGTTGGTGGATGATCTGCATACTATTTTAGTAGTGCTGTCGAGTGGCTTAATAATAGATGCTGAAAAATTTGATGCCTTTTGTAAATCAGTAGCTAAAAAGTACGTGGAGAAATACAATTGGTTTTACATGTCTGTCACAATGCACAAAATATTAATTCATGGCCGTCAAATCATAGACGCTAGCCCGTTACCCATAGGTATGTTGTCTGAGCAAGCAGGCGAGTCAAGGAATAAATACTGGCGCTATGATCGACAACATCATACCCGGAAATTAGACAGGAAAACTACAATTTTAGATTTATTTCACCGTGCATTAGAGTCGTCCGATCCATATATATCCTCATTAACACTTAGTACACGTAATAAACATAAAAAACCTTTACCCCTATCGAAATGCTTCAACTCCTATGCGTAACAACTGACAATGTTCACTACAATAATTTAGAATCTCAAGGTTGTGAAGAAAATATTACGCTGACGACTGACGAAATCATAATTGAATCCGACAGCGAGTAAATGTCATAAATAAGCGTTTACAACATGTTTAGCATAAATTGATTTAATCGATTGAACTAATCAATTTAAATATTTACTTTTTTGTGACAACCCTATTTCCATAGAAATTTAATAAAAACTTAGAAACTCAATATCTCCGAGATCCCGCTAGATACATATTTAGAATTTTCTCCAGTTGAAGGTACTTTACATAAGTATATTACGAAAACAAAAAAAAACGCGACCCGCAAATAGTTAATTTTATATATATTTTTTTTCGTTAATTGAAAAAATATTTTTTAATTCCGGTTCCTGTTACGTTAGAGCCTTGTAATTTTTACAATTTATACATTTTAAACCAACAATTAAGTGGTAGTTTGCAAGACACTGAAATTTTGCTTCATTAAAGAAATACAGACGAAAAACTTTTTCAAGAAGGTCAGTGACCTTTCACTAAAATATTTGTATCTCTTAAATGAAGTGAAATATAAAAACGGGGGTTTCTCAGAATGGTTTATTAAGGTTAAATCTATGAAGAAAAAAAATAAAACTGACATGTCCGCAACTAAGGCAAAATAACACACTGTGCTTCGGTGTCACGAGTTTTTTGTGTTTTAACCCGAATGAAATGAAGTTAGGTACTTATATAATATTATGAAATGAAGTTCACTATATTTAAAAAAAATCAAGACTATTTATATTTTCATTTTCGACCATGAAGACTTAAGTAATTTCGGTTCCATACTTTCAAAATGACGCACGTGCATTTTATTCATACCAAAGTTCGTCAAAGACAGTTCAAACCAATTTTAATTTTGAATCCTACCTTGTTCGCCCAATTGGTACCAAATGTAACAGAAAATTTAATTTTTTTGGAGGACTGACACTTTAATAGCGGTTGTGGCTCACATTTTGTCCCTATGAGTAGCCAAGAGGTACCTGTGAGAGGTCGACATAATCTAGATTCGGACCATATCGTTGTGTACTACTATTAGGCAATAGTCGCCCGGCAGAGTAGAATTTAGCCCACCTCATCTCTTCCATGTGGTGTCGTAAAAGGCGACTGTGATAGGGCTGTTTAACATCAGACATTTACCTACAGTTCAGACTCAGCCTCAGATGCAAGGGCTCGAGTCAGAAATAGTGCCCGGAATACGGCAATGGGCTCACCACCTATTACGAGGGTTCGAATACAGTAATTGCTGAAATGTGGGTGTTAATTTACCTCTGCTTAACCCTCCAGGGATAAGGGTATAAGGGATATATGTGATTATATGTAAACATATAAAATCACTAATAGATAAATGCAACATGTAGTAATAGTAGTTCCATTCGACATTATTCACTAGACATTTATTTTATTTTTATTGAATGATTGTTTACCTAATTAAGAGTATTTGACGAACTGTAAGAATGAATTAAGTACTTTTAATTTGAATGAATTTAAATGCAATCTAGTGTAATACCTAATGTAATCCATAGCATACATATAAGCGCTTTGGTGTAGAACTGTAAGCTTATATTGCTAATTACTAATAAATAAATAAATAAAGGAACTTAAATAATAATTACTTATTGATTGATCTGTTACTTTTGGCCGATTTTTACTTGTTGTGCTACGGTCAGAATACTATTGGCAGCCCCCCAGCCAGATGGATCAACGGCCTAAAAACGATAGCTGAGACAGACTGGATGCGAACCGGATTGTACGGCGTAATTGTGGCGTGATTGTGACAAACTATAGGTAGAGTGTTCCGACTGCTACGCTGGTGGTCATGGGTTCGATTCCCGCTCTTAATAAATATTTGAATGAATAAATATGTCTATTTGCATTGGTCTGGGTTTCTATAAAACTTACCAAGAACATGTAGCTAGATAGCTCTGTGCATTTAATGACATGAAATGTTTCACAGTTAAATACAAGTTATAAAAATTAATTGCTGACAAAAATACTTATCTTGCCTGATAACTTTTATATTGTAAATGAAATAATATTGAAAGAGTACGATACTAATAAAAGATACTGAAAGATTGAAAGAGAAATAAAGTTAATCTAACAATCGTTTTGGTCACAATTATTGCTTTTGGATTTGCTCGAATTGAAACAAGACTACTAAACTATGAAAAAAATAACGTATCGGAGAGACTTCATATAATATTATCTGTAAACTAGCCCATTTATAATTATTATCTATGTGGGACTTCGAACCCACAATGCAGTGACAGTTGACCGCATAAACCACTGCGCCACTGGGTCAAATGTCTTTTCCGCTCTTGGCACAGTAGGCGCCACACATAGCACAAGTATTTGAACACAGATGTTTGAGCTAATGAGCGAACTTGTGAGCAAGGTAGTCAATTTATTATCATCATCATCTTAGCGAGCTTATCAGAACATGACACGATTGCATCTGAGTCCTTAACCTGGAGTCCGCTTATATCTTAAAGCCTTTGTTTTAAATTCTTTGTCTATGACTGGCGCCCGTATAAGATATCAAACATCCTATCTATAATACTACTAGTAAGCATTTAAGTTTTGTCATTCCAGGCAAGGCGGATTGACGTCATGAAATCTGCGCGTCACAACTGAACGGCAGGGGACAGATTCCCAAGAGGTCAGGGTCGGGACAGGAGCGAGGCGGAGGCGAGATCGATGACGCGCCCATGTCTCCCCACATTTTCCGTCCCCGTGTTGATACGGCGCGTTACACACAATTTTGTTTTCCAGTTACTTGTTGCGCCACTCTTATAAATGTTACAAATATTTTTATCTAAAAATATTGGCGGCGTATTGTAGAATAGAATGACAAATGTATGGACTTTGACGTTTATGACAGTCGTCAACGAATTGGGCCTAGTGGTATGGGTAATGGACTGCTGAGACGAGGTCTCGGGTTCGATCCCAGGTTTTACCATGGCACACACGGTCACACACCAATGACTTTTCCATGCTTTTCGAAGTTATGTGTGTATTCACTGCGACGCGAGCGAGGACTCAGGGCCGCACACGCTCACCGAGTGTCCGGCGTGGGAGACGCCGAGACGGGAGCTTGTGGCGGCCCTGGGAGTGAGAGTTCTCACGCTCTCCACCTTGCTCGCGACGGTGGTCCGCTGCGCGGATGCGTGGGCGGCCGGCGCCTCCTTCTGCGAGCAAGTAATGCTCGTGAAGGAAGAGGCGGAGTGGGTGCGGTAGCGGGTACGACGAAGGATCGCAAGCCAAGCTGCCCGCGTACGAAGGCAACTCGGGCGTCGGAGGTGAACGACCTCCGCCCGGGGTGACAGGTGGAGCCGCCTGTCACCCTGGCAGAAGCAGGTCGCGGCGGTGGCGCGCCTCCCCGTTTCCGGGGACGAGTTGGGGACTCTGTAGTCCCCACACCCGAGAAGAGGGCCGGATCGTGAGAGATGGCCCTGGGTCGGCCGGGGTGCGAGGGATATGCCTGTCAACCTCACCTTGGGCAACCAAAACGACCCACAGGCGGCGTGCGCTTTAGTCGGTTCGAGTCCGACATAACCTCCGCCACTGGCTCCGGTGGGGAGGTATCAGTGATGATTTTGCGCACGTAAAAAAAAAACTAAAGTTATGTGTGTATTTATCGCAGGTTTATAAGTGCCCGGTTAATGGCAATAGGCTCGCCACCAATTACATTGGGACCTAAACATAAACTGGCGAAATGTGGGTGCTAGCTGCCTACCCGTTCGGGGATATAGGCGTGAGTTTATGTTATGTTATGTCAACGAATTGCCACCTGTTAGGAGTGGCTGGTGCTACGAGTACGACCTGTAAGTAGGTAAGTACCCATAGGGAAGAAACTCGGGAAATTCCATGTTCTAATTTGTAATGTCCCCAATACAATGAATTGGTTTAGTAGGTATGTACTTAATTGTGTTTTGTATTTTGTGAAGGTATAAGTCGGAAAACTGCGGCACCCGTTGCTCATATTACTATAACCGATAAAAATTCGGATTCGTTTAGTGGTTTTGGCGTAATTGAGTAACAAACCCATCCCCCATCCGAACTCCCGCATTTATAACATTAAGTGGATATATGAACTCTGGACTCTCTGAACTGAACTCTAATGTCCGCCAGGTCCCGTGGTTATAGGCGCCCTTTTAAGGTAGTACCATGTTTTCCCGCGAAGCCCGGCGAACCTCTACCTCTGATGTCAGTTTTTATTCCGTTGTTTGCAAAATACAGTAACAAAATACGTAGAATGGAATACGAATTTTGAAATATTTGCATTGTAAGCTAACTTTACAACAAAAACAATATTATTTAGAGTTGAATTAAAACCAGAATTTTTACTTTCTAAATGTAATTAAAAGAGCTGGAACCCAATCGCTTTAAATACACAGTACATATATGATAATGAGGCCGTAGTCATACCAACCGAATCTCATTTACATTTTCTTTGAAATTTCATAATAGTTAACGTTACACAGTGCACTCATCAAGTTATTTAATAAGAAGTCATATTTTTATATTACGCTGAGTATAAGACTCGACCACATCATTAAACTGGTCCTTTACAGGTCTGTGAAGCGTAGTAGCCGCTTGTGCTACACAAGCAGGAGCTGTGTGTCATAAAAATGCTATAAAGGATGTGCGGAGTCACACTTAAAGATCGCGTTAGAAACTCCCGTATCCGCGGTAGTCTTCATATCCGTAAAAGCCAAGCACAAAACTCGTGGCTCTACTGCAAAAGTATCACCGTTTGACTTGATATTGAAGCCAAATAACAGTATATTGTAGGTATTTTAAACAGTACAAAGTACTGGAAGAATGGTTTAAAAGGCGACGAGTCTTAAGAGCCGACTGGCGAAAATGATGAATTTTAAAAGAATTCATTATAAAACAAAATATTTTTTACATGTTCCAGTTCTGAAAACTGAAACAGTACAATAAAACCTGCGGTCTGAATCCGGAGCATGTGGTCACTGATCGGATTTATAAGCTGCCACTTGCTAAAATAAAGTTGTAATTACATACCGAGCCATATGTTATGTTATGTCATACGTGCGAATGTAGGTGTACGTACCACACGTGTCGGTACACAGATAAATTATGAATAATACCAACTAAAAATATTTACACTATTCGTCTGATTAGATCACAATCGTGATTCACGTAATTTTGTGTGTCGACATAAATTGGTAGCTTAAAAATACACAATAACTTGCCAAGTCAAATACTAAGGATTTATATTTTGTTAACTTAGGTCGGGCACTAACTAAACAATAGAGTAATTTAATATAGTTGTTTGGTGAGGAAGTGTCTGGCCATTGACAATTTTTGGGGCGTGAAACAGCTTTCAAATGGGACGGCTCACTGGTCAGTTTCTCTAGGTTGTGAAGGTTATCGAGATCAGCCCAATTGACAATTATCTAACTAATCTGTAATACCGATATAACCAGCTTCCTCATAAAGTCAACTGCAACTAGCGCATTGATTTATTTAATAGTTGGGCAACTACTAACTATTGCGTCAAGTTCAAGATTAGGTCAAGGAGCATTTACTATTTCGTTTTTTTGCAGATAGTACTTATAGTTTCGGGTGTGAATTTGCGTTCTATATATCTTGTATATTTTTTTAATCTTTACATTATTTGTAGTCTTTCTCATCTGAAATGAGACCTGATTTTCCTATTTACAGAACTGCTCGTGAGTCGTGATAATATTACTCAAACACGTAAGTATTTCAGAATGTACGTACGAATCTAGTTGTACATTATCAAAGTACTGCTAAATTTGAGAGTATGAGTGTGTTGCCATGGTCGGCGCACCACAACGGACGCACAATGCGGTATTGCGGCTCCAAAGCTTCCGTTACGCTGAACACTGGCTTGCACCGCGTTATGTTACACAGACGTCTACAGCTGTTGCCACTTTTGTCACCGATCCGTACCGCGGCGTTGACCCTCTATCTAAGGTATACTTAAATGTTTGGAATTGCCGTTCAGTTTTTAATTTAGATAGGTACAATTGAAATCACCCCTAAGTACTACTACTAATTCCCATATATGTTCATTCTGTGCGAAGCAAGAGGTATATGATTATCATATTGCCCTAAGAATCTAAAATATTTTGGAACGTCATTCAAATTTCGCGACATCTTAAATTCGAGTTGGAATTCATATTTTTCGTTCCTGTTCATGCGAGTGTCGAGCGCTTATTCTTATTATAATTGTTTTCTCTGCAGTATATAAGAACCTAGGTAAGTTCATCACGCTACTAGAAGAATGTCGCAGCGGTTGCTGAACGCTACATACCGAATGCGCACAAAACGAGCTCGATTTTTCCCAGCTGTGATACTTTCTTTTTATCTCGTGTTGGAATATCGTTAAATTCTAATGGATTATTATTATAATATCAATGAGCACGCCAATACATCGGGTTGATTGACATCTGCTACACTGAACACCATTTTCAGCGTACCATCTGTTATGTTAACCTCTTTACAAAAACTCACTTCCTTTGATGGAAATGATTATAAAAACTAAATTGCAACAACGCAAATAAACCGTTAGTTAATAAGGTCTGGTGAAATAAATACAAGATGAAATTACATAGTTAAGACTGAAAATGTTTAGAATATTGTTAGGTCTACGTCTGTATTTTATACACAACGGTAAATTTCGTATGTGGCGCATTGTTTAAACTGTTTCCTTCATTACAGAAATAATAAATACGCAGCTATCAAGACTCATTGTTTCATTACCTCAAATTTAAATTTCACAATTTGTTTATTTCTAGACTGTTATGAAAAAAACTTAGTTCTTACGATTATATTATACTGCACTAACGAACTACTCCGGCTTCGCGTAGAAAGTTCGTAAAATAATCTTATAACCCGACTGCCACCAGATTCAATTGTAAATCCAAACCATCCAAGGGCCTATACTCAAATACACACATTCCCAAGATCCCGTGATTCGATTCTGACTCCCTGGACCAGGAACTACCCTTCGATTTCCAACAAAACGAAGATCATAAAAATCCTTTTCGTAAATTACGACTTTTAAATGCTTCTTCGCCTATTTTGCCCCCTTAGTAGTGAAATTAAAAATGCTGATACACGTATTTATGTCTCTACTGGGGAATATGCTCCCTATTAGAGTAATTTAGAACACGTACATAAGACTAATGAAAGCATTGTCTTGTTATGTATATAATGTATATGTGGTGTTGTTATGAAAGCCGTCATACGAAACCACGGCTATATATGTAGGGTCGGTAGACTAAACCACATATGTCAAAAAGTCATACTTTTCAGGAATAACAAATAACTAAAAAAAAAATCATGATGGGTATTTAATTACATTTTACTTATTTTTTTTAGTTTTACAATACAATACTAACATGCAACATAAACTTCTGTAAATTTAAAATTAAGAAAAGTCGTTTTTTGGTGACTTATGTAATTAGGAACATCTATCTTGTGCCTAAAATTATGACTTAAGGGGAATAAGAAGAGTGCAGATGTATAAAAAAAAACAAATGAAAACTTAATTCTAAATTAATTTCTATTTTCTTTTGAATAAAGTAGGTAGGTAAGTAGGGTAGGGTACGTGTAAAGACTTTGTAAAAAATAAATTATTCATCATCTTCACTGTCTACAATATCGGGGTCAGTATTCCTCAAATCATTTGCAGTAGGCAAATCTCTATAAAAGCTGTGGAAAATATCAGTATTAAATCGTCTTTTTTGTCCTTGGATGTCGGTAAAGGCTGTAACGATATTATGGGAATGGTATCTGGTATAACAGAACCTCTTCTTTTCAAGTTGAATTTAAAAAAATCTGTTTCTTCTTCCAAGTCATTTCTGTAAGAAATAACTCCGTATTCGTTGTCATACCGCAGCCATCTTTTATCGAGCTACTTAAATTGTCGCCCATCTATATCTTTGTGTCGTAATACTAACGGACCCTTTAGCAATGAAGAGAAGTCAAAAAAATCTGTATTTTTCATTTCGATCACTTCAAATTTTTTGCTGCTTGATCTTATCAATTGCATCCAATCGTGCGGATGATAGATTTGCAGTACAGTTTTTCAAATTTTTTTTCAATAATCCCGTGGTCGGTATGTACTTCTGAATGGTTGTGACCGGGAATCATACATTTGTGATAAATAATGTCAATGTTAAATTTTTGCAGAGCCCAGGTAAACATTGCACTTACATGAGAGTTTCGGTTCTGGCCCGCACAAGTATCTGAATAGAATATAACATGCTTTGTGTTTTCTGGAACATACGCTTGCATGTACTTAAAAAGACAAGAGGCTATTTGATTGGCTCCTCTTGCAGCAACAGTTTCGTACCATATGTAGCAAACAGCTTTACCAGTTTTGTTGTCGTGTACAGTTAAATTGAAGGTCCACAACTGACGTTTGTAAAAAGCTACAGACGAAGTTTGCGCTGGAGTAGGTAAACTCTGCTGCAAATCAAAAAGAGTACAATTGAACAGAACTATCATTTTTGCACATCTGTGTATCAATTTTCTTCCTGTCGTAAGCTTGATCAGCAGCAGCCTTGTGTTCATTATGTTGAGCAAGTAACTCAGCTTTGGTCTGGCTATCTTGACACAACTGAATTTGCATTTTATATCTATCACACGTATAACAAGTATCGGCACGAGGTTTTTTGAATGATAACCCTAATTTATGGAACTCTTGGCTGTGGTCATTCTGATCACCTAGAAAATAACATACTTAGTATTTTGAATGATATCGACATACGAACATAAGAATTGCAATTTTTTTTCCAAAGATTTAAAAAAAAACATGAAATGCACAATACAGTACTTTCTTTAATACATATTTTAATTCGAAAAGTTCTCAGACTTAACATTGAGTAGATGAAGGTTTTAACACCATCTCGACTAATTTCTTTCCTCGGCGATTATCCATATTCAATATGAAAATATGGTATTTTATTTATAACGTCTACACTAAACCAAAGTTTTCAATGATCGTATCACTACTGAGTGAATTAGCGTTATACGTCTCGAGCAACACATGCACTTCAATATTTTTAGTCAATAAATTATATTCTTACTGAACTACCGTCAAGCTAGCAAAATGATAACGTCACCCACTTAACGTCCCTAATCACATAAGTCATTAGACATCGTCTTACTAAATACAAAAATGTGCGTGGACCTTTTGACATATGTTGACTTGTGTTATTTATAATATCGTAAAATTTAAAGAGAGCTATAAGGTTGAAAAAGTACACATTAGAGTTCATATTGCTATGACTGACTATGACTTACGTGTTTTAGTCGGTCGGTGTATTAATTTTATTGAATGTGGTTGGAATTGTAAAAACAAAAAGCATTTTTTTGACTTATGTGATTTAGTCTACCGACCCTACATATATTAATAAGTAAGTGCTGTAAAGAATGACTATTGAGGTGTATTTTATTAATTTTCATTACCTATACCTACTGTTATTTTAATAGAAAACGCTTGGGCATGTCCAATAAAATCACATTGATGTTGGTGTTTGCTAATACAAGTTAAGCAGCTGTATCCGGTTTTCTTGGATATGGGACCACTTTGAAAGTACACCCTATCGAAGCACAGCAAGAAAAAACTATTAAAAAATGGTGCTGAATATAATCCTCCTTCCATGACCAACAATATTACATTAAAATTGACAAACTAAAATGTTGTAACTGTGTTTGTAACTACCAGCTTGGTCTAAATCAATATTGTATGTGTGTGTACTTTTCAGGAATTTTCACTTTATGGCCGTGATAGATCATCATCATCATGTCAGTCCACTGCTGAACATAGGCCTCTCCCACAAACTTCCAGAATGACCGATCTAAAGCAGCCCGCATCCAGCCCTTCCCGGCGACCTTCATGAGGTCGTCCTTCCAACTAGCCGTTGAGCGTCCTACGCTACGTTTGTGATAGACACACTAAGAAAATATTAATACATTCATGCAGGAATGGTAAAGTTCCGACTGATACTGGCGCGGTTGTTACTGATAAGAAATGGAAAAGGGTAGTCTATTGTTCTTTATACAGTCTATTGCAACAGAATAACTGTGATAGTAAACAGTTTTTAACTAGCATCAGTTTAGAAATTGGATTCTGTTAGGAAAAATAAGTTTAAAACTAAAACACGACTACTGTAAAATCACGCTCTAAACAGTATTAAACAAGAAAATATCAAGGATACGGTTATCCTTGATATTCTTGGCTTCTTGGCTTGGTCGTAGCCCACTTTTCCAAAGAATGTATTGTTTCGTTAGATTAAACAACAATAGTCGGGTTTTAGTTTTAAACTTAATTTTTTATTTAGTGGTATAATACAATTTATACATATTTGAAATGCGCTAATTAACCACTAAACTACCGAACGCTGAGTCTTGTATATTCAACTGACACTACATTTGTACTACATTTTAGATGCGACACAGTTGCGTTGGACTAAAAGAGGCAGACAGAGGTTTGTAGTGTAATATTTATACACTTACGAACATAAGCCACGTTGATTCTTATTCAATACTAGCTTTTCCCTTCTCCATCTAAATTGGTATTTGTCTAAATTCCGTGATTGTAGCTAAATGTGATCTTACCAGCGTAGTCCTATCAATAAATGGCTTTAGAACACAAAAACAGTCGAGCAAGTCCTGAAGTAGGAACCTAGTCTTCTTATGCCGCTCGAACAAACAGAAATTTACAGTTTCTTAATAACGAAATGGAATTTCGTGAGTTAGCACTGCTCAGATATTTTAGAATAATAATAATATAATGCAATTTTAAAAAGATTTGAATTTTTGAGAATAATTTATATTTTTTTCGACTTCGTGGTAATTTTAATGCATATTGCATAAACTTGCTGACTTCTGTAGTTTTTCAGTTTCAGTACATTTTGTTTTTGTGTTACGTAAGTATCTATCAAAAGTGACAATAAAAATCGAGGGCCTGCTTCTTCTTCTTCTTCGAGACAATGGCTAGGTATGACATATTGGCCACAGCAACAGTGCTCTCCGTTGCAAGAAGGAGCCTCCCCGCGGCGCAACTCGAAGCAGTAAGACCCCACCGAGTGTCCGGCGTGGGAGACGCCGAGGCGGGAGCTTGTGGCGGCCCTGGGAGTGAGAGTTCTCACGCTCTCCACCTTGCTCGCGGCGATGGTCCGCTGCGCGGATGCGTGGGCGGCCGGCGCCTCCTTCTGCGAGCAAGTAATGCTCGTGAAGGAGGAGGCGGGGCGGGAGCGGCAACGGGAGCGACGAAGGATCGCAAGCCAAGCTGCCCGCGTACGAAGGCAACTCGGGCGTCGGAGGTCGATGAACGACCTCCGCCCCCCATGAGCGCCGGCCTGGGGGTGACAGGTGGAGCCGCCTGTTACCCTGGCAGAAGCAGGCCGCGGCGGTGGCGCGCCTAGCGCGCCTCCCCGTTTCCGGGGTCGAGTTGGGGACTCTGTAGTCCCCACACCCGAGACGAGGGCCAGATCGTGAGAGATGGCCCTGGGTCGGCCGGGGTGCGAGGGATATGCCTGTCAACCTCACCTTCGGCAACCAAAACGACCCACAGGCGGCGTGCGTTTTAGTCGGTTCGAGTCCGACATAACCTCCTCCACCGGCTCCGGTGGGGAGGTATCCGTGGGGATTTTGCGCACGTAAAAAAAAAAAAAAAAAAAAAAAAGCAGTAAGACCCGGTAACTCAGGGTCTAGGCTGACCAATCCTATCACCACAATGGTTCGATCATTTACTGGTAAAGGTCATGTCCCAAGTACAGGACCTGCTATAATGTACTGACGGCAAAACAAACTTTCAAAGCGAACATTTAGATAACAAATTGCTATTGAAAGAAAGACTTAATGGGAGATGTTACAGATATTTGATATGTATACAATAGACTTTTATCATTATTCTCTAGATAAATTATCTCTAGATCGCATCTCACTAGGATGTTGTACGGGACTAATTGTTATGAATTATTAAGGGGAAAATATATTATTGTCAGCAAAGTTTATATTTCGTCATCAAATACTCAAGTTGGTAAATCTGCCGTCAAATATGGTAAATCTGCCGACAATATTGTAGATCTGCCGCCATATTTTATATATCGACAGAATATGACACCGCGCGCCCCAACAGGGTAAATACAGACAAATTTTAATGGCAATTAAATAATATTAGTAGGTAATATTAAAGAACAAAAATACCGATTTGCTGTCTAAAAGATCGAAAAAGGTAAACCCTACTGTTGTCTAAAAGATGGAGATAAGTTTGACAGCAGGATATACTATACCCTATTGCCACTCGTATTCCGAAAGAAAAGTTAGTGGGTACCGCCTACTGTCGAACTTGTTTCGTTTAGACAGCAGTCGGGTTTATTGCAAGTTTAATTGCAATTAAAATTTGCGTAACACTGGTTCGAAGAGATTGGCGTAGGTCTCGCAGACTTCGCAAGTCATAGGACTAATAATAACAACCAAATCATACCCAATTTATCGAATGATTATTAAATCATCATTCATTATTCATTACACATTCAAGTGCCAAGCGTTTTCGCAGGTCTTGATATTTTATGTGGCAAAAATTTAAAGGAGTCAAGGCCGTAAGCGTGTGAATACATTGTACATGACATTTACTGATACTAGTTTTATTCCGAAATGACAGACCTCGACCGTAACCGATGACTCTCAAATTACAATTATTAGGCCCATGAGGCCCAAGACCTGGAAATATTTTTTAATAGTCATTTTGCCTGACATACTGTCATAAGTGCCATAGTTGCGGCGTTTAGGTTTGTCCAATAACATGGGTAGTTTGAAAAATAGGGCGACACGCTGCGCGTCTGCTGTCTGACCTCAACAGACGACCTAATGGGGATACCGGTAACCTAATAAGCTGATGTCGGATATATTAACGATTTTAGCAGTCTGTAACTAAAATGACCGTGGACCAGCATAATTTCCACCCCGCTGTATGCTCTACGTGACAATTTATACTGGCGTTCACTGCTTGTGATTTTCCTTGTTTGTTAGTTTCCCTAGTTCTTCAATTTACAGTGTAACGTTAGCGTTATAACGAATAACAATATTATTCCACGTTTTTGATAATGCCATGAGAGCTGAGAAATTTATTGATGTTGACGTTTATGTATGTATTATTATCAATACGTGATGAAACGAGTTCATGAGAATCACTTAACGCAGCAAAATTTCGATTATTGCTCGTCATGATCGTAAAAATAATCGTTGATATCGATTTATCACTAAAATACCCGGAGAATTTGTTTCAGTTTGTGTCAATAGATCAATTTTTCATTTATTTATTTGAAACTAGTTTATTAAATATTCCATGTTAGTCTATATATTGCAAAAAAAAATTTCGCTATTTCCTTTGTGATCATTTTCATAGCTTTAAGACTAAGTAAATTACAAATGAAAAATATAAACATCAGGAACTGGATTTGAACAACACGCGCATGCTAGAAGAATGCTCTACTAACTGGGCTATTGGATAGTTTAAAATTCTTGTTTACATATGTCTTAGCTATTGGATGTTTAAAATTCTTGTTTACAGTGATGCGATTTAAAGGCATTTATTGGAATTCATACCTAGACTTGTAAAGGCATTCTAATGTGAATTTAGGTTGATATATGATAGAAAATCACAGTAAGTTAGGGCTGCTATATTTTACAAACCATTGCGTCGTGATACGCAATGTTCGCAATGAAGGCGCCGCGGTACGTCATGCACATCGTACGGATTATTTTTGCACGGTTTTGCGCAAATGACAGGCGCCGGAATGTGTGCACACGCACGACACAGCACAGGCCCTAAAACTATTTACACTGCTAGCTTTACCTTTACTTGTGCGATGTGTGTTTATTTACTTAATGCCATTTAATCTGACTTTGGTGCATCTTATTTCTGCGGATCTCTCTGGTATGATTAGACTAGACCAATATTGGTAAGGAGAAATAGGAGAGAAAAGTTCAGACTCCAGAGTGCAAGCTTTTGGTTCAACTGGTGTTGGGGTTCAGGTGATGTTGAGGGGGCAAGTATGTATCAAAAAAAGCATTAAACACATTATTTAATTCTGTATTACTACATTATTAACATACAATTTCATTCCCTTCCTCATATTGCTGAAATTTGTGCTGAAATGGTTTGGTATAATAAAAAGGTAAATGTTCTATTGTTTCTTTTCTCATTCTTGATTCTCATAACTTTTATTACTTATAACATAGTTAAACTAGAATAATTCTTTGAATTCTCATATATTATTGAGAGGTGTGGCAGTCATATTTACCCCTAGTAGTGATTAATAGTAATTAATTCACTACTCTGTCAAAAGTGAACAATCAAATAAAAACCCATTGAGGTCCTATTAGAATTTCTTTATTCAGGTGTTCATTTGTATGGTTAAATTAATTTAAAAAAGAATTAAGTCAGGGTTGTTCCCACGATGGGAACAACTATGGTGCTAAACGAAACCCCTCAAAGTAAGACATCGTAACAACACTGTTAGAAATACGGGCTACTGGTGTGTTATTCCAATAATAGTTTGACCAATTTCATAGAATTAATCTCATCATCATCATCATAACATAGGGCCATAATTGGGTTGGAAGTTCATTCATTCGTTCATTCATTCTCTTGAAAGTGTCCCTGGAACACTTTCAAGAGAAACAATATAACCATAATATATAATATGATATTCAGAACAATGTTATGCAATATCCAACAGTATCTGTATTACACACTTATGGATCATACATTCAAACATAGATATCTCATGAGTAAGCCATTTTGATTGTCATGATAATACTTTTTATATACTTATAATAAAACGGCATTATAGAATGTCTTTGTGTTTGTATGTTTGTACTAGATTTATGTAAAAATTTTGTAGATCCATGTAATATTTATGGATGAAAAGGGAGGTATATAAGCTGAATTGTTAATAACCTTAAAGTACTAGAGAGAGACAAAAATATTCAAAAAGCAAAAGGTCCAAATTAGCATTCAAAATCGACAGCCATACTTCAAAAAAACGAACATGACTTCAATACTAGACAAAGAACTGTCTAGTAAGTAATTAAATTACAATTGTTGGATCTCTTCTAAAATATATTTATTATTTAATAATATATATCATAAGAGTTATCAATTACATGTGAGGTCCATTATTTTAAAACTGAATGTATCATTTTTATGGTGCAATAAATATAATATATTTTTCCTCTATTGGTCACTTCAGTGGCAACAAATTATTGCTTACTGAGCAATACATTTAATTTTATAAATGAACACAGTCATTTATTCCAAAGCTTTGGTAGAGCATGATACAGCCAATTTAACCTACAACCAATATTTGAATACTATTTACTTTTACAAAATATCCTTGAGTGCTTACCCTATTTACGAATTTCTGTAACATTGACAATTACAAAAAGAAAAGATTTAAATATAATTTTTAACCATGAAAGTCAATAAATTGATATCACGACTATTACCTGCAAAATGTGACTTTATGCATGTTGTATGTACATACATACGCCAGACAAAATAAATACATTTTGACAAAAGTTATTCTTCGCCATTTTCGCCTACCTACTTTTTATGCGACAGGAAACAGATTCGTCCCATTTATTACACAAATATAGTGAAAATAAACATTACCTTGATGACTACTAATTGAACTACATTATAAGTAATCAGTAAATAGATATACATCCGAAGATATTTTAAAATCAAAAAATGGCAGAGATCGACTTACCTCAATTTCAACGGCTGTAACCGTATTTGTTGATTTGTGGTCAGAATTTGTGTGCTGGTCATTAACAAGATTTTGTAGGAGTTTCGAATCTTCGGTGGAAATATTTGTATCACTTTTATCCGGGGCTTTGGGTTCCTTATCATACTCCGGCGGAGGAGCCATCTTGAAGGAAGAGCAGTCAGATGACACAAGTCGTATGACTTTCGCACACCAAAATCACTCTTTACCCCGTCAAAATGTCTTTTCCACGTACTAGCTACTAAATCGAATCATGGTGAATAATTTATCTACAACATAATTAAAGTTCTAACCATTTGCAAAAATGAATTCATCATTTTCGACAGATTCCGAGCAACATTTTTAAAGACTACAAGAACGCCCTCTAGTTACGTGAATTCCTACCAAAATTGTCACAGATAAGAATAGAATGAATTGACATCAACGATTTGTGGCTTGTGGCAGCCATGAGTCTGGCAGCCAAGGCAGCACAAAAAATTCAATTCTGGCCAGCATGAGATGACTGCTGAAACTCTGAAACTAGAACAAGTTAATGGTATATAAGTACTCCGACTATGGTGAAAACACAACATAAATACCTTTTAACTCATCGGCAAACTGAGTCTCTCAAAGTATTAGCAAAATATAAATTAAAAGTTTATTATAGTTTACTTAAGTAATATAGAATTTACAAAATAGTTATGATATATACGTATGGTAATGGTCTCTGGATATAGTGAGATGTGTGGTTCTTACTAGTCTTACATTTGTAGACTTACTACTTACTCCTGAGATTCTCAAAACTTCATAGTGCCGTTTTGATTGCTAAAAAAAAAGTTCAAACCAATTCTATGAATTCATTTCAATAGGTTTCACTTGTATTGAGTTACTTGAATAAATCTTAACTGTACATCACAATATTTTTTACTCGGTGGGTTGTAGAACAAAGACTGAGAGTCAATATTATAGTAGGATGAGTGCCGTGACGAGGGGTATTTTATTTAGTACTGACTGCCTTTGTAGCAAAGTCGCGCTAATTACCCAATCATTGACCGCTTGAAATTGGTCGATAGCGCAACGGTATCTCTTTAAAGTGGGCTTTGTAGATTTATCAATTTTATCATTTTAATTTTTCTTTTATATAAATTTTAGTGAGCTAGTGCGGGCAATAGTATAAAATATGTTGACTCCACTGGCAACCCTGTCTGCTGGCAGCAGTGTTTCCACTTATAGAATTTCAGCCTATTTTAGGGTGATACGGTTAATGTAAAGTGTGACTTACTTAATTCAGTTAAATATTTTTCAGGGGTTTGAGCTTGTGGAAATATGGGTATCAATTTTAATGGTCTCGCTTATTGATGGTGAGATAATTATTAAAATCGGTCTATTAGAATTATTAGGTCTAGTTTTATATTTCATCGAGTACATACAAATAAATACTACCTTTTCATAATATTCATCCTCATCATCATCATGGAGACGTATTTTCCTGATTGCATACGAGGGCAAGATGAACTTGGAACTCAGAGTCAGCCTTCACCTTCTCACATCACTATCATAGTTTGAAAAATCAAAGTATGTCATCGGAAAATGGGATATGCTTAGGGATCTGTACTTATAAATTATAATATTATAAAGAGAACGGAGAACTGAGATGCAATATAATATAAGAATGTAAACCGAGTCATGGGTGGATCATGAATGTGACCATATTGACAGTCACCTGTACCTATGTGTAAGAGTTACAAAACAGTTTTAAGTATTGTTGTATTTGAAAATTTACTGAAGTGGAGAAGTAAAAAGAAAGTACCCCTATCCCTTAGCCGCTTTGTACAACACCACTTGGATGGACAAAATTGGTGTGGCCCAAATTCTACTCTACCAGGAACGACAAAAAATAAATCCACACGTATTTTATTTATTTAGGGGAAATGTAGAAATATTTAGTGTAAAACTGAATCTTTATAGTGGGAACACTGTGCGCCTGGGTGTGTGTTTGTGTCATTTCATTTTGCGAAAAGTATTACAATTATAAAAAGTTAAAATACTAGAGCTGAAAAATGTCGGAGAGTCAAGAAAATATATTTCTTTTCGTTCCTAACATCATCGGTACGTTGCTATATTGGTTTATTACCTTTTTTGTATTTGCGCAATTTCATGCCGATCTTATTGAATTAATTATTTGATTATACCTTTCAGGTTTTGGCAGAGTTGTCCTGGCCATAATATCGTTTTATTTTATGCCTACACATTGCATATTAGCGTGTGTTTGTTATGTTACTTCAGCATTGCTTGATGCGATTGATGGTCATGCGGCAAGATACTTCAACCAAAGTAAGCGGTCTTTTATGGCATCGTTTAATTTAATTATCTCATTGTTATATCACTATCATACAGTTAATACTACAATAAAATGCACCTTTGATAAGTTGGTAGAGATAAGAAGACTCCACCGTTAAAGTTTTATCGTTCATTAATATTTACGTATAAGTAGAGAGGAATCTGTGTCTAAAAAAATCCCATAAGAAATTTTACATCACTGTACAATTGAAACTTTGGAAGATGTTAAAAATGCATGAAATTGGTTGAGGTTCAGCTTATATTTATAAGGGCTCTATACTCAGTGTAAAAAGAGAACCCTATTATTGAGACTTCACTGGCCCTCCGTCTGCCTATCACCAGGCAGTATATCATGAACTGTAATAGCGATACTTGAAATTTTCACAGATGATGTATTTCTGTTGCTGCTAAAACAGAGTATAATCAATATTTAAGAAGGCAGCACTGCACTAGGCCAGTTTTCAATTCAATACTCTAGTAAAAGTTCTTATGTGAGTGTAGAGACTACACTCATGGTCAATATTGAATTTTTTGAATACTTCTGAAGATTTGTATCCACAGTATGAGATACAAGATTACTACTTGTAAGGGACATATTGCAGATTCGAATCTCACTTGAACTGATAGATCGTAATGGATCACTACTAGGTTTATTTATATTACTATCTCTGCATTAAAAGAAAATCTACCATTCCTCGGAATGCAATTCATGTTGGCCTAACACTGTTGCATCATTTCTTAATCAGATACTTGTATATTCCAGGTAGTATGTTACTGGGCATATCAAGGCTCATATTCTTACTCTTATCTAAATTTTATCCTTCTATCAAGTGCAAGCACTTTTACAGCATAATTTTTATTGATATATCAATGAGGTAGATAATACCTGCATGGTATCATGGCAGAATGTTTGACTGCTAAGTCAGAAATTGTTTTTATCAATTCTAGCTCAGTTCAAATAATTCTATGCGTAACAATATATATATTCACATTGGTTTGGGTGTTTATGTGATAATGAATTGTCCATTTTATTATCACTGTAATTTACGTTTTTATTATTAAATCAAGCACAAAATATAAATTAATTGATCCACAAAACTGATTTCTTAATTGAGCAATGCATATTATGTCCATAGGCCACAGTAAACACTCCTTTGGGTGAGCCATGTGCTTGTCTGCCACCTAAGTTGTGTAAAAAAAAATTCACACAGAATTTACTGTATTGGTATTTTTTTATATAGAACAGGTCTACATGACTTCCCTTCACCTTATGGTAAGCTGAAGGCAAATTCAGAATTATCAGTATCATGATTTAAAAAAGAAAGAAAACACTGAAATGGCTTAACAGTCATCTATCCCATTATACATAGCCATTTATTCACACAATGTCCAAAATTGTAGTCACATAAAAATAGAAAATATCGTCGCCGTAAGACGAATATATGTTAAAGAAGAATTTGAATGGTTTCTGGTGAAGGTTCTGTGGCTCAGTGCACAGAGCGTTACCCCTGTAAAGCAAAGATCGCGGGTTCGAATCCTGCCTGGACCGTTAAATTTTTTTCTGTCTTAATTAATAAGAAAATCCTTTAGTAAGAGTAGTAAAAAATTACAAAAAATGCAAATTTATTCTTTCAGGCACTAAGTTTGGAGCAATCCTGGACCAACTTACAGACCGTGCTGGTACAGCATGTCTCATGATGACTCTAGCAACTTTCTATCCTCAGTACACTTTCTGGTTCCAAATATCAATGGCTATAGATATATGTTGCCACTGGCTCTACCTCCACACGGTAACACTTCAAGGAAAGGCTTCTCACAAGTTCATTGACATGTCTGAGAACCCCATCATGCGTATATATTACACAAATAAGATGGTTTTGTTCTGGATGTGTGCTGGCAATGAAGCATTCTATGCGGCTCTCTATGTTATGCACTTCTATAGTGGACCTACAGGTATGTATTATAGATTTTCTTCTAATTTTAGTACCTGTTTTATACCACTTGGGTGGCAGATAGGCACGGCCCACCTAATGGAAAGTTGTTACCATGGTCGAGTGCAGAGATCGATAACATTTAAATAAAAGGCTACATACAAAATCGTGGCACGTGGTGACGTCACAGAGTGCTGGCACGCATTGTACTGTACTATTATTTATTCAGTGGCTCAGTGCAAATGTATGGAGTGCAAGAGAATAACGCATTTATCTCAGTCCTCGTTGCATTTACACACATGTACAATGTATAATAAGAATGATTTTAAATTTAATGAGGAATCTAAAAGTTGTATGTACATTTTGCGTTATTTCAATGGTTTATATATTTCCTATTATAATAAAATAAAAAAAAATGAAATTACTTATAAAATTTATACAAACCTATGCTAAGTATACAACATTTTTTTTTTTTTTATACCACTTAGTTGGCAGACAAGCACACGGCCCACCTGATGGAAAGTAGTTACCGTGGCCTATGGACGTCTGTAACACCAGAGGAGTCACAGTCGCGCTGCCAACCCTGTAAGTACAGAGTTTCTGTGCCGTCAGTAGAAGACAAATCAGGACCAGCCTTTAGTCTTCCCACTGACGGCACAAATTCTCCAGTGAGCTCTGGCTACCCTACTCACCGCTGGGAACACAACACGAAGTTATTATAACCGCGGTATTCTGTAGGGCGGAGGTACTTCCCCAGTCGGACTGCTCAATCGGGCGGATATACCGCCGTGTCCGTGTAATGTACAAAAATGAAATAAAGAGAGAGACTGCAACTTGAGGCATCGAAAAACTTCTCCCCATCAATTTCTACTGGTACCGTGTACAAAAGACTGGCGGCATTACCAGCTTGAATGGCGATGCCAATTATTTGAGCGAGATAAAGGTCAGCCCTATGGTTACCGGAAGCGTCGATTAGTCTCTTCGCTGTTTCTTTGAATAGCGGACTCCACGGACCCAACGTAACGGCTCAAAAATATAATTACTAGTTAAATTGACTGAAGCGGCGCAAATATATTTGCGCTGTTTGAGAGTCTCCGCTGATGCAGGAGCAGCGCAAGCGCAGTCCATCGTACTTGGAAGATGGGAAGGCGCCAGGGTATCGACTCAAGTTGCTTCCCACACTAAAGGTTTATAGGAGGTAGGACACGGCGGTATTTCCGCCCGATTGAGCAGTCCGACTGGGGTAGTACCTCCGCCCTACAGAAAAGAAAAGAGTCTGACAGAGAGGTCGCACGCGTCGCATGCAGTTCGCGGTCTGTTTATATCAAATTAAAATAAGGAATACTGAAATCGAGGCAAAAATTATTGTGAAGTGAATGGAAAATTAATAATAAATTACATACAGTGTTATCCAGTGACATTTTAATCGCAAACTTACATAAATCTTAACTAAAACTTTATACAAACAGTACTTAATTATATGACTACCCTATATACAACAATAAAAAAAGTTAACCAGTGTAACGGAGGAATTTAAGTGCTTTGATATCACTGTGTGTACCGGTGCCTGGTGATCGTAGTTACCGGTTGGTCCTGCAGCGGCTTTCTCCTCCAGGTGACTTTCTTGTTTACTAGTGACGCCAGCGTCATCTCTTGTCCAGTGGAGGAACTGCGATTAAAATGGTGAATAAAAGCTTGACCGGTAAATGCTCTGCGTGTGGGAAGTTTCTCTCGGCGAAGGAGGGAACAGTGGGCTGTAAATGTGGGAAGAAGAAGGTCACTACCCCTACAGCAGGTGATGGCAGTGTAACGCCTCCCAGTCAAGCTGGCAGTCAGGGAGCGTCTGGCGGGGAACTGGCTAGCTGTCCGCTGCCTGGAAGCGACATAGGCCGTGAAATGAAACTCCTCAGGACAGAGATACGGGCTATGAGAGACGATCTCAAGTCGGAGCTGAGGGAGTTCAGACTCGAGATGGCCGACCTTCGACAGTCGTTGGCGACTTGCAGGGGGAAGGTTGACTCCCTAGAGAGCCGTCTCGAACTAATTGAGAACCGTCAGAGTGAGGCCTCACCGGCACCGGAGTTGGAAAGAAGGATTGAGAAGTTAAGCTTGGAACTCAACGATAGGGAGCAAGATCTGCTGCTCTCTGACGTGGAGATAATCAACCTTCCTGAGAGTGCTGGCGAAAGCGTGGTCCATACGGTCGAGCTCGTGGCACGCAGAATCGGTGTGCAGCTGGAGAAGACCGACATCGTATTTGCCGAGCGGGTGGGCCCCCGAGTGGAGCGGGCGGCTGGGTCAGGAGCAGAGGTAACGGCCAAGAGTAGACGCATTGTGGTGCGTCTGGCGCGACGCGGGCTGCGGGATGAGCTCCTTCGGAGTGCGCGTGTGAGGCGAGGCGCCACCTCGGCTGGCATCACCAGCCCTGATGACTCTCCGAGGCGCTTTCTCATCTTTGAGCGTCTGACAAGGACAAACAAGCACCTGTTCTATCTCACGCGGCAGGCTGCGGCACGGTCTCGCTGGAGGTATACCTGGACAAAGCAAGGCAGAATACTGGTGAAACAGGCTGATGGGAAGCGTACGTATGTCATACGCTCGGAGACCGACTTGGAGCGTATTTTTGGGAATAAGCCTCTCAATACGTCATCAACATCATCTGAACCTCGCAATACATGTGGCGACTAGCTGGAACTATATTACAACATTGATAGTTTCTACTGTTATACTTGTGTACCTGATGATAAACTGCACATACCATAATACTCTATACCATATGCAATATTATATAATATTTACAGACATACAACTATTAGCAATAACTACTTACGTACTAGATATAGTTATATTACGATATTTATTGTATATACAGTCAGCATGGAACACACATGACATATTGTGTGACCATTATATACATAAAACTTCTACTTGCAGCATTTTATTAGCTATAAACTATACAAAACTTATATTATATCACACAAACAGCAGGTGTGCCAAGTTGTGTGACCGTTATTATCACATCTGCTATAGGTTGCAAAGTGAAGCATTCATGATGGTGTGTGGTGTTGGTGTTTTGGTCAATTTGTCGCTGATCTATCACTGCATACTGCAAATGATTAAATCTAATACAGGCTTGAATGTTTGTACTTGCTCTTTGCATCACTCAATTCTATATAAAAATGCATAGAAAAAAACATTTAAAGTTTGGACTCTTCAATGCTGGTTCGCTCGGTACTAAGCAGGATGAATTTTTGATGGCTATGAACCATCATTCAGTCGATATCATGGCCATCAATGAGACCTGGATAAGGTTGGGTGAGGATGGGAGAGCTCCCTTGGTGCCTGGCTACAAGCTTAGGCATACTCCAAGGCCTTCACAGATAAGGGGTGGAGTCGGGGGAGGTGTGGGATTCTATATACGAAATGGTATTGCTGTTAGGACTAGAAGTCACCCTTTGGACCCACAAGTTGAGGAATACTGGCTTTCCCTGACTAGTATGGGCAAAAAAATTTTGGTAGGCACAGCATATAGGCCACCCTGGCTGTGCGAGGATAGGTTTATAGACAGCTTGACTGCCAGCATTTGTGCATTGGCACCATATGATCATGTCATTCTTTTGGGTGATTTTAACATAAACATGTTAGACCAGAGTGCAGCCAACAAGCGGAAACTTCTGCAGTTCTTAAACTACACTGATATGCATCAAGTAGTAAACTCACCAACACACTTTACCAATGACACAGGCACCCTTATTGATATAGTGTGCACAGACATGAATGTTCATAATGTCACAGTTACCCATGTCCCGGAACTAGGTAGACATGCAGTGGTGACTTGTGAGTCAACCCTAAAAATGGTCAAGGAGGCACCCAGGTGGGTTATACACAGACCGTTTGGAGATATCCTTCCAGATCTTTTCCATAGTGATCTCCAGACTATTCCTTGGCGCCATATATGCTCACAGGGTACTGTAGACGAGGGGGTGGATGCACTGTCCACTTGGATTGTGCATCTGTTCGACATGCATGCCCCTGTGAAGCAAAATCTGTTTAAGACAGGGAATACTCCATGGATAACTGACAACGTGAAGCTACTGTTTCGTCTGCGCGATAGGGCGAGGCTCGCTTATCAAAGTACCAAACAGGAGTCAAAAAAGCAATATTACTTGGAGCTTAAACACCAGGCCGTTGTGGCGTTGCGTAATGAGAAGTCTGTTTACTTCACAAAAAATATAAGTGAACAGATCAATAACCCCAAAATTATGTGGAAAAATCTTAAAACCCAGGTACTCCACTCACACCGGGACACCTGTTTGCCGGGTCACTTCAACGACCCATCTACCATCAACAAAGCCTTCTTGGATGTACCGGGGGAGTGTGTAGCGAGTTTATCAAAACTGACTTATTATGAACACCATAGGTACAACCCTGGTGTGATTTTTGAGCTTAAACCCGTTGATGAACCAACAGTACTGAAGATCTTAAATAACATCAAGACTCAGGCACAGGGTATTGACGGGATCAGTGCAAAGATGTGGGTATTCACACTGCCGCAGTCACTGAGCATAATTACAAAATTAATAAATAAATCTATCTCAACACATACATATCCGGGACTGTGGAAGTGCTCTGTGGTTAGGCCAATACCCAAAAAAAACAATCCAAACACCATTAAAGACCTTAGGCCTATCAGTATACTTCCTTGTTTGTCGAAGGTGTTGGAAAGGGTAGTACATATACAGGTTATGGAGTATCTAGAGCACAATAACATACTCCCTGATAAGCAGTCAGGTTTTAGAAAGGGGCGGGGCACAGCTATGGCCTTGGGTGATGTGGTTGGTAACATTCTGGAAGCAAGAGATCATGGAGAGGGCACAGCCCTGGTCCTACTGGACTACTCCAGAGCTTTTGATGCCCTGAATACATCACTCTTATTGTCGAAACTCTCTTACTATGGGTTCTCACCAGAAACAGTAAAATGGTTTAACAGTTACCTCACTAATAGATCTCAATTTGTGGAAATCCAAAGGGACGACGGCACCGTAATGTCATCATCCCCCCTTAAAGTGACAAGAGGGGTGCCGCAGGGATCGATCTTGGGCCCGCTTCTGTTCATTCTGTATACAGCAGACATCACAGTCTCTTTTAAAAATTGTCGTTTCCACATGTATGCAGATGACACACAATTATATTTGTCCTTCAAGCCTGGTGACACACTATCAGCTGTGTCTAAAATAAATGAGGACCTAGAAAGGGTAGTTCAGTGGTCACAAGAGCATTCACTTATTTTAAACCCTTTAAAATCAAAATTTATGATACTGGGTAGCGAGAAACAAATCCAGTCCATCTTGCAGCATGACCCATCAATAGTTATAGATGGCCAGAGGGTTGCAAGAGTGGAAGAGGCAACTAACCTTGGTCTCGTAATGGATCCCCAGCTTCGTTTTGAGGGGCACATAGACAGGGCAGTAAGAAATTCCTTTTACAGGCTAAAAGTTTTATATAACATCCGTGACTATATAGGTTCGGCACTAAGGAAGCGGCTGGTAGACAGTCTTGTACTGTCTAGATTTAATTACTGCGATACAGTCTATGGGCCATGTTTACTAGCAAGAACAAAGAGTCTTATACAACGAATACAAAATGCCTGTGCTCGATACTGTTACCAGATACCACGATACCAACATGTAACACCCTATATTAATGATAATAATATTCTGAAGATGGAGGGTAGAAGAAGGCTACACTTTGCAACTATGCTTTTTGATATTTTAAAAACTAAGAAGCCTATCTACCTATATGAGAAAATTTATTTGAGAAAGACACACTACCCTTACTCTGTTAGGTCTGCAACCAGTACAATTTCTGTGCCAAGGCACAAAACCACAGCTTTCCGAGGTTGCTTGAAATATGCAGCGATGCGAGTCTGGAATGATCTGCCTCCGCCTATCAGGGACCTAAAATCCAAATACAGCTTTAAGGTGAAGTACAAAGCACTTCTTCTACAAAGTCAAAAAAACATGTAGGTACTGAGCTATAAATATATATTATTTTAAATCTTACACACAACTTGCTTACCTTGAAGTCATGGCCCCTAAGCTATGTCATTCCAGATTCGCCCCTTTCGCTTTTGGCAGCTCTCGGTGTGAGGCGGTCTGTACATGCCTTATTTTCGTATTGGCAGACCTGTAACGATGGCAAATGGTACTTTAGCAAAGGTGCTTTAGTGGCAGTTGGTAATGTCTGTGAGGTGATAGTGGTCTGACTAACGATCAGGATGAATGTTATCAAGAGAAATGTTGTGATGTATGTGTAATGAAATATTGTCTCATTGAAAAATGTAGGAAATGCTACTTACTTTTTGAATCCTTACATCTTTCTGATGATTAAGTCTCTTGCTGATTATCGTGTCTTCTTCGATTTCAAATAGCGTTAATGCATGACGATGAGAAAAATGTATTTTTTTATAGTATTTGTTATTTAGGTTAAGTAAGGGTGGCACTGAAAACCAGTGCTGTGATGGCATATACCCATCGCAGTGTATGCTGAGTGCCCATCCTTTGTGGACACAGCGTACTCGTATGTGGATGGGGTTAAGTAGGTACCTCCTGTGTTATTATTATATTATATTATATAAAATGTAAAAAAAAGAGAATCTGCCACGTAGCGGTGTGCTGTGTGACACGTCACGTCCTGCTGCTGACAGATGTGACATTGACTTGTCAAGTGTCATATTTGGCATCAAAGTGACGTGGCACCTCACCCGCCACAGTATATAAATATTATACTGTATTTTTATTTTAATTTTCTCTTTTTGCATTCTGTTTTTTTTTTCTTTTTTGTACTGTATGCTGTGTCGCAATAAACATTTCTTTTCTTTTCTTTTTCTTTTCTAATACCGCGGCTATAATAACTTCGTGTTGTGTTCCCAGCGGTGAGTAGGGTAGCCAGAGCTCACTGGAGAATTTGTGCTGTCAGTGGGAAGACTAAAGGCTTGTCCTGCTTTGTCTTCTACTGACTGCACAGAAACTCTGTACTTACAGGGTTGGCAGCGCGACTGTGACTCCTCTGGTGTTACAGACGTCCATAGGTCACGGTAACCACTTTCCATCAGGTGGGCCGTGTGCTTGTCTGCCAACTAAGTGGTATAAAAAAACAAGGCATACCTATCTTCCAAGGCATCAACGACAGACCGTCCACTCCATACTGCTTAAAATATATTTTGATAAAAATACTAAGACATTAAGTAGTATTCAAAATCGATTAGGATAGAAAAAATTTAAACGCCCTCTGTAAGGGAAAGATCGCGGGTTCGAATCCCGCCTGGACCGTTTCAATTTTTTGTATCTTAATCGAATTTGAATACTTAGCATACTAAATGCTTAAAATTTCATACAATTAAGCAGTATTAGTAAGAATCTGATGACTAAGGACACTACCCAATTGGTTAACAAAATATTCAATTTCTTTTTCAGTCTTGGGCGTTGGTCTGTACAAGCTAATTGTCATCATCTCGGCACCGGTAGCTATAGTTAAAACCGCCATATCAGTCCTCCAAGGTGTAGTTGGAGCTATGAACCTGGCCACAATTGACGTCAATGAAAGAGCTGCCCTTGCTAAGAAGCAAACAAACTAAGTATACTACACAGATTATTATTGTCCTTGGCAATTTTAATTCCATAGATATAGAATAATCTAAAAAAGAGCTATTGGCATGACCGGGATGCTTTTAGAAGAAAGAGTAACAATCTTTTGACAGTTATTGTAATTAAAGAGTGTATTTTTGTTAAGAAAGTTACTAAAGCCTCAAACACACAGGCACGTTATTATAGGTTGATAAAATCGCACGCACCCGTGGTCACGACTTGACTAGCTTGCGAGCGTCGAGAACATTTATTGTGCGCCTACCCAACATAACTTTTATTATAAACGGCTAGACACACCACAGTCACTGTCACTGGTGTTTTTTGGTTTTAGTATCTTAATCACTGGACTCCACGTTCCGGATAGTTTGAATTCATCTACCCTATTGAAATTTTTATATTTTTTGAATGGCTTTACGCACAATCCGTAAATAGTAGTGGCGATCAGTGGAGAGGACTTTGGGTTGATGAAGCTCAATCCAATGATTAGTACCCGACTCAAGATGTTCTGTTACTGCCGATTTGTTGAACTGACGGTCATGACGCTATCTGTTTTTAAAACATTATGTATTAAGACGGGGCTACGGCGACCCACAGCTGCGATAATGATTTGAAAGAATAAGGATTCGCATGCGGTATTATCGACCGATAATAACGCGTGTATGTGTTAGAAAATTAATTCAATTATATCCAATACTCTATTGTTTGTGTTACTTCAAATATATCTATTGTTTAAATATTATTATGTAAATGACAATGACTTCTATGTACTAATAGACATGCTGTTTAAAAAAAAATTGTGCCACGGATACAGAGACTAGTAATAATGATTTAATAAATCTGGTACTTATGTGTATAGGCATAGGGAGACTTTTGTAATCATCTGTGTAAGATCATAGTTGGCGAAATGTGACTACAAATGTGAAATGGTGTAGGCAGAGGTGTAGCAACACCTCTGCCTATATCATCGGGGATTTGCGGGCGGGAATATGTGCTTGTATGAGATCTACATGAAGTTTGTTATCTTTTAAAGAATATAAGTAATCGAAATTACTAATATTCCCTCTAACCCCTCCTGCTAAGCTTAATTGCTTTTGTTAGAAGTGGGTTCACGTCGGTAATGACCAGGATTCGAACCCAGACCTCTCGATCGTATGTTTGACTCCTTAACAACCAAGCTATCGAGTTGTGTGTTGATGGCAATTTCTGTTCTGTATAGCAAGTCTAATAATAAACGTAGAGGTCATTGGTAAATGAAGGAACATGTTTAAAAGAAAATGGATCAAACTCGCAAGTAAGTAATTACAAAAAAAAATCTAGTCAAGCTTCTGAGTTATAACATTAGATATTTTGGTAATTCACTTTTGCCTATTTTTATATTTTTTCTAGGACCAAAGTTATCAATACTGATTTTTTACTATGAGTTTAACTCTTTGTCAATCAATAATAGTAAATATATTCATTTTTTTAAATGAATCAATTTCATTTGACAAATTTGAATAAAGGTGATATTAGACTGTTCACTTCTGTGAAAATTCACTCGGATGATTTTTTTTTTATTAATAATGCCCTGTATTTTATGTGGAAACTGATGACATTATTTACTAAATTATTGTTAATTGTAGTAAATGAGAACTTATTGTTTCCATTATAGACTTAGAGCCCGTGAACGCCAGACTTTCGTCATTTTATAAAAGCTGAAACTTTGTCAGCGCATATTCCCAACACAGGTAAGAACGATGTCTTGGATCATAATCGGTTTGGTACATATACGGTACTAAAGGTGTGAAAAAAATCTACTTTCGTCAAATAATGGAGTGTGATTTTTAGGTATAAGTATAAGAAAATTGAGAATTTTTTTTTTCTCGAGCTACCATGAGAGAACCCTCTGGTGCCGGCATATCCTTGATATTATGAATCGTTGTATAAATCAGGTTTTGTACTATAAGTACTAGGTATAACATATACTTTCATGGACATTGAGGGTTTCTGGCAAGGAATTACCATGATATTAAAGTATCTGGCTATTAATGACGTGATTTCTAATAATATTTTGACGAAGTAGATTTTCTTTTTTCACACATTTAGTACCGTATATCTGCCAAAGCGACTATGATCCAAACTTAACAATGGGCATCGTTCTTACCTGCGTTGGGAGCATGCGCTTACAAAGTTTCAGCTTTTATAAAATGACGAAGGTCTGGCGTTCATCGGCTCATGGTTCATTATTACTACAAAGTAAGTACCTAATAGAAGTTTTGATGTTGAGTGTGTCATCTGAAATGTAAACAATTCAAACACAATTATTCGGAATCTCCATCTAACTATGCGAATATTTAGAATTTAAAAAACCTACTAAATGTCAAATAGCTTCAACCCTTCCATATCCTATAAGAATTTTAGAATTATTAAAAATAATGTAGGTATATAAAGTGTATTGATTATATAAGGCAACTTTTTTTGTTATTCATTCATTTAGCTGCTTCTCTGATCAAGAGAAGAGGACTGTAAAGTAAAATATTTATTTTTAAAGGAAATAAGTAAGTATATTTAACTACATTCTAGAGTTTAGGTCTAGAAGGCGCTGTCTAATATGTCCTAGATTGCAATAGTGATTCTTTTCAGTACGCTTTATATATTGTAACATAAAAACTTCATAGATGTGTAAGTGTTATTGTGTACTTCTGTTCCGACTTTAGTGTTTGTGCAAAGTGCACATGTTAAGTACTTCCAGCATCGCGGCACAGATAAAGATTTTTGTCTGAGTATATACAAAGATTAATTCCATTTAAACTGCAATATAAACCTATTTAACTATAGGAATTTTTTACCTAGCGTAACTCGGTGCTGCTCTTTTATAAATGAAAAACAAGGGACGAACGCTAACTCCACATTTTTGGTGAAATCGCAGCCTTACATATCCATAAAACAGTGAAAATCGCCTGATGCTAGTACTAGTAAGCATGTGTGCTTTGTGCTTTCTCGTCATGTCTAAAACCTAGTTTTGTGATAATATAATTGAATTGTATTGTATTGTATTGTTTTAGAAAGTATATTGTATTTAAAATGTAAGAATATCAAAACTGATCGATATACGAAATGAATAATGCTATTACCTAACTTACTTTTGGTTTTGATATTCAAAAATACTATATATATTTAGTTATAATAACACGCGTTTTGTATGTTCTAGCACCAGTTGTTTGTGTTTAGTATATTCGTAAAAGTCCCGGCAAATATCCTAAACAAAGGTGGAAAAGTTCGCGCATGTGCACGGCGCCGGCAAACAAACCATATTACCAATAGAAAAACTTTGAACGACCAATGAGTTTGTTATTATTACTCTTTATCTAATCTACGATTGGTAAATTGGCGCGCTTCCTCTGTCGAGCTCCGCACACCCATCAAACAGATTCTCTATAAAGATAATATTCTAGATAAAAAACTACGTAACTCTGAGTACCTACTTTGTCAAGAAGTTTGCCGGTCATCATACAATTTTATTTTGCATTTAATTATCATATATTAAAAAATTAATGAACACATTCCAAAAAGTGAAATTTTTACCTAGGCGGACGTATATACTTTCGGTTCCATAGAATAAAGGGCGAGCCTACGTGCCTCGCCTCGGAGAGCACGTTAAGCAATCGGTCCCGCTTGTCATATGAACATCTATGATAGTCGTTACGGGTAGTCGTGAGCCCTAAAATGTCTAACAACTGGTCTAACTGCATACTTCGACTGAAAAAGACTGACTCCGTAATCCGAGTTGAAAGCTTCGAATGCGACTGGGATTTAAGATAATGCCCAGTAACTGGGCAGCATGGTCTGCATGTTTACTCTCAAACGGAGAACATCCACTCACGGGAAGATAATGGTGGCCCTTACTAAAGCCACGCGGCTTTATGGTAGTACCTACCAATAAGTTTCTTTTAATATTTTGGTAACTTAAACATTAATATCATTGTTTTGTATTTTTTTACCTTTTACGTTTAAGTAATAGACAATAATAACGTCATTTTAGTATCATAGTTATTTTCTTCATCTTAATAGTGCACTGTATAGGATTTGAACCTATATTTCTCATCTGCAAGTCCATGATAGTCATTAGGTACGTTGTAATGGGGTGATCGGTTTTATAGCATTTATTTCAAAATATTAACTGTTAAATGTAAGAATAATAAGGACATAATATGATTATGGGTTTACGTTTAAGTACCTAAGATTTAATAAAATCGAAATATGTAAAAACAAGGCTTATTTTAGGCACCATTCCTGTCATAAGTATGGAGCTTAAAATAAATCTAATTATTGTAACTACTTTGTTTTAGGGTGATAGCATTTGAAAGGTGAGATATCGATCTCAAAAATATAACAAACTAATCATCTAAATGTGTTTATGTTGACCCAATAAATGTTTTAAAAATAAAACAATGCTTTTTATTAGTACATAATGTATTGTAAATGTATTATATTGTAGTATATAATGCTAGTAATAAAAGCAGTGTGCACACTGTTAAAAACTTAAGTAATTATTATATGCAAAACTACGAGTTGCTTTTGCAATTGAAATAATACTAAAATATTTGTGAAATTAAAAGCAGAGATGAATTATTTCAAAACTTATCCCTTCAAACTGCTCATACCTGCTCTCATAATCTCATCGACAAGGAGAAGGTTGCTAGCGATGACCGAACAGGAGTTAAGGATCTGTCTTTTTACAATGTAGTTGTCGATGATACCTAGATCTATCGGTTTGATAGCTTCACCAGTGCTCAAATCAAGACCTATGGGATCTGCACTCAAACGCGATTCTTCTTGTAACTTAACAATAGTATCCTGAGCATCGTAACCAGAGTTAACTGCGAGAATTTTCGGAATAACCAATAGAGCTTCAGCGTAAGCCTGGATACCAAGACGAGCCTTTCCTTTAATAGTGTCTTTGAATTTCAACAACTCCGTGTTGGCTTTAATTTCGAAGGCGCCAGCGCCTGGGATCACGCACTTATCTTCAATAGCGTTGTTGATGGCTCGAAGTCCGTCGCGAACTGCGTCCTTGATCTGTGCCAATGTATGCTTGTTCGGACCCTTGATAAGGATAGTGACAGACTGAGGATTCTTGCATTGTTCAACAAAAGTATATTTGTCCTCTCCAAGAATGTGTTCGTAAACGAGTCCGGCGTACCCGAGAGACGCTTCAGTAAGGTCATCGACGGAGTTCATAGCGGTACCGCCACACGCCAAAGCCAGACGTTCCATGTTGCGCCTCTTCGCTCTACGCAAGCCTATGATGCCTTCTTTAGCAAAAGCATCTAGAGACAGTGGGTCAATTCCCTTCTGGTTGATGACAACAAAGCTCTTGTCGGTACCATCGCAAAGTTTCTTTTTCAAGGCAATTATCTGTAAAAGAAAAGAAATAATGTAAAACATACCTATTTATAATTAGAGGTACTTTTTTACGTAAAGGAACCACATCGAGCTGGATTCGTGACTGAAGGAGGAAGAGATCGAAGGATCCCTTTTCCCCAAACACCTGCTGACCATACACATCTGCTCATAGTTGATTAAAAAAAAAAAGGACTGATCGCAGATTAATTAACAAAAAAAAAAAAGAGGTACTTCTGCCACCAAAACTCAGTCATAATGGGACAATTCACTGACCTTCTTGACTCTCTGGTCAATAAAATCTCTTTCGGCTGCGACTAACTTCTCCCTGTCTTCAGCAGACTTATAGAAGAAACCAGAGTTAACTTCCGTCTTCTCATACTCAAGAGAAATGTTACAAGTAAGTATGTAAGCATTTTCGACGCGCTTTGGCATGTCAGGGTGACGGGAGCCGTGGTCCAACACCAAACCTGTACCATAACAAATATCATAATTTATGATTAGAAATCAACACAGGTGTGTAATACAATTGTTCTTTCAGACAGCAATGAACCTGAAATTGCTGCTCTACAGATCGTACAAGTATGCTGATCACATACTGTGTGCCAGGCCTAGCCCCAGCTACATACCATCTAATCGAAACGTGATCACAAGGCATGTTAAGTTAGTTGTTTTCAAAAAACCTTGCAATAATTCTAATTTGTGCCAATTTATTAGATTCAATTGCCTATAGTTGTAGCATGCTATGATGGCAGTTTTCACATGACCGGTTCTGCATGTTTTTTCTTTTTTGGTGGGTGCAGTTTATTATATTAATGCAAAGGTAAAAATGATGCTTACGATAGAAAATTATTTTAAATACCATAATAATGTAATAGAACACCCCATCATGACACGTCAAATTGTAAAAAAAAGATTAATTACCAAAACAGCCAACAACTACTACGGCACGCGAACTACGGACTACCTACTACCTAGACTAATAAACGAGATACCATTAGAAACCAGGAGTAAAATAGATTCACTCAACATAAAACGACTAGTCAAAAACATATACCTACCTACCCATCAAAAGTAAATAATATTTGAACATGAACCAAGACAAAATATTTAATCTATAAATAAAATATAAAATGGTTCATACCAATAAAATAACCAAAATGAAAAAAAAAAAATTTATTAAAACTATGCTATACGTAAATAGTTGCAAACCAATCATCCTGTATCCAGAGTGCGTCTATTAGCGACCGCGTGCAAGTAGGTGCAAATAGCAGCGTTGCATCTACCGTAAACAACAGCCGGTTTACACTCAAAAGACTACACCTACCTACTCTGCACTTACTATTCCTTGTCACCGGCGAAACTTATTTATGTTTTTGTTTGATATGTATTTATAATTGTATTTTTTGTTGATTATATAAATTAAATTTAATGTACACTCACACCCAAGATAAACCTATGCGTGTTTTATGGGTGCTTCTATGAGATGAACTAATGTAATAATATGGAAATAAATTTAAAAAAAAAAAAAAATTTGCTTCAGTACCAGTCTCGCCATATTTTTCTTTAGTTATTTGTCTAACAGTTTGCTGTCCAATATTAAGTGCACCAAAAAAGAGAAAACAAGCAAAACCAGATGTGTCAAAACGGCCATTATAGAGTTCTGCAATTATAATTTGTTAGTTCAAAAGTTAAAATGTTTTAGTACAAAGAGATCATTAATTCTATATCAGTCAAGTCGTGACCACGGGTGCTGTAACGCATCCGAAACGTCGGCAGAAATAGTAAGTTCCAAAATATAATTCGCGAGAAGTCCCGATACTTAGTATAATTATGAATTCTATATCAGTCCAGTGCACACTTGCCCTTTATTAGAGTTGTTTCAGTCCCAGTCTTATGCTGCATTTCCATGATCTCTACCATGTGTAGGTCAACAGTCTTGCCAGGGGTGCGCACTGTGAGCACTGCATCAACACACGCATCAGTTAACACTTCAGCTAACTTAGCATGGACCTGGTAACAAATATGAATGTTTATTAATTAAAGTGTTGTTATAGAATCCTGATTACATTTTGAAGCTGTAAATTCTTTCTTGTAACTTTTCATCACATTACATACCATAGCTAATACAGATGTATTACCGATAGCACTCTGTTACAAGGTACAAAAAATTATCATGATCACACATTAAAATTATGCTTAACATACCTTGGTCTTCAGTGATGTACGAGAAACTTCTAATAAGTTTTCACGTTTTACTTCAATAGGAATCTTAATGGAGTCCAGGACTTCAAGAGCCTTGCCACGAGCTATGTCGAATCCTTCTGTAAGAATTCTAGGATGCAAACCTGAAGGAACAGAGATTTTATTTTAAATTTTGAATGAGTATACCTCCGTGGCGTAGCGGTGGAGCATTCGACTGCTATGCAGGGGCACGGGTTCGATTCCCGCTCAGTGCAAATATTTGTATGCATAAGTATGTATATTTGCATAATATGTATGTATTTAAAAAAAGTATCGTATTCTAGATCCCATAACACAAGCTAGTTAAGCTATGCTTTCCATGGGTCTAGATAGCGTTGTGTAGAATGTCATGGAATATTTATTTATTCAAAAATACTGTATGCATTGTCAAGTACTCTTACATATAAAGGTCAATAGAAATACAAGGTAGTGATTTTTTTTCATTTAGGACAAGACAATGACTTAACCCAGTCAGATAGTAACCACAATTTTATATCTGGCTACAATACTGTTTACTACAAATATATCAGAAACATGACAGTAAGTACCTAATTGCTGTGACTATAAATGCTTACAAGAGAATTCTCTGCAAGTTACTGATTTTAGAGGGTTAATGGAAGCAAAGGGTAGTCTGTAAGTGGATATTGCTGCATTTGGTATCCACCTTGCATACTTAAAATAAAACAGCCTATGTTCTATAGAAACTCTGACGGCACAGGAACTCTGTGCTTACAGGGTTGGCAGCCCGAGTGTGACTTCTCTGGTATTACACACATCTATAGGCCACGGTAACCACTTTCCATCAGGTGGGCCATGTGCTTGTCTGCCACCTAAGTGGTATAAAAAAAAAAGTGTTGTTACTCTCAGTAAACTACATTATTTTATATTTATAAGATAATAATCATCATATTTCTTTTACCTTCACTAATGTAAATATCAGCTTGTTTAAGCAGTTCTCCAATAAGAAGCACCGTGGAAGTGGTTCCATCGCCTGTGGCATCGTCCTGGGCAGTGGAAGCACGTGCAATCAACGATGCGGTTGGATGTTGAATCTGCATCTCATGTAGTAACACATTGCCATCTTTTGTGATCTTGATATCACCAGCGCCGGAAACCAACCTAATAAATATAAAAAACAATAAAGAACACTACGTAAAAGGAATCTATAAACAATTCAACAACAACTTTTAACAAGAATTTTATTTCTTTGTCGGTAAATTCGACAGCCATGACTCTTGACCAAAAAGAATCATCGCGATCATATGACTTTTCAACTTTAAATTTCTTGACTTACAAAACATTTGTGTAGATTCTATAAATTAAATAGAATATAATACGTTGAAAATAAGAAGTTCTTAACTATTTACAGTTATAATTTGTTAATTAGAAGAGTTAATTACATTTTCATCGTTCCCTTAGGGCCGAGGTTAGTTTTCATCACATCTTGTATCCCTTTTGCTGCTGAGATATTAACAGCTAATGCTTGCGCTGCTCTCGCTATTTCAGCCTTAGGATTCAGTAAACTGATTGCTGCCATTTCTTTAATTTACTTTGAAACAACTTAGAAAAGAAAAACACGAGGATGACCGACTCGCTCGACCCGATGTCAAATTGAATTAAATGAAATGACAGCAGCGAAATAGCGAAATGGCTGGCAACGGCGCTGTGGCGGCCAGCGGAAAATTAAAAATTAAATAATTATGTTCCATAAATCATTTGGTTTGGTAATTGCTAAATATATCGAGGAATATGAAAACGACTAAACTCTAAGTTATTAAAATAATTAAACTTCCACTCGATTTACTTTTCGTTCTAAAATTTATTAATAGTAGGTACATTAAAGTACGTTCGTCCATAAATAACTAATCTGTGCTTGCTGTCATCAATCAGCTGTCATTCGCTTTGCTGTCATTCTAGCCGCTTCGATTTCCACATACGGAGTACAAAAATAAAATTCTATTTTAGTTCGTATTGCTATTTGAGATGAACATTCTACACGGTGCTAGAACAATCTTTAATACAGAGTATAAAAGGTCTGTCGGCGTGAGAATAACCTGTCTATTGTAATATAAACGTGAAGCGAGTGTCACAATGGGTGTACACAAGGAAGAAGCAGAAAATTTTAAAAATAAGGGTAACGAAGCTTTCAAGTGTGAAAATTATGATGAAGCTATATCCCTGTACAGTAAGGCAATCGATATCGCCGAACAAGACAGCCGCGACTTAGCTACATATCTAAAAAATCGCGCTGCAGCTTACCTGAAGACTAAAGATTATGACAAAGTAATTAAAGACTGCGATGAAGCCTTAAAAATTGTGCCAGAAGATCCTAAAGCTTTGTTTCGCCGTTCACAAGCTTTGGAATCCTTAGAAAGGTTTGAAGAGGCATATAGAGATGCTAAAACCATATTTACTGTTGACCCAACCAACAAGGCCGTTCAACCTTTGCTATCTAGGCTATATGCTATCGTCCAGGAGAGAGCAAGACAAAGTGCACAAACCAGCAACAAAGTTGAGCAGATGTTCAAACTAGCTTTTGATGTACATGAAGAAACTGAAAAGCGAGAAAAAGCAATGTCAAATCTCTTAGTTCTGGCAAAGGAGCCTGCCGGTGCAGATATTATGTTGAAAAATGGTGTTGTTCATAAAATACAACAACTACTGAAAATAGAGAAGAATAATGACATATATGTGAATGCAATAAGATGTATTAGTCAATTATGCAAGAGGAGTGTTGAGAGAACTAAAGCAATATTGAAAATTGTTGGTATACCTTGGGTGTTAGAGATTATTGACAGCAATAATGAAGAAAGAGTGACTGCTGCCCAATATTGCTTACAAGTTATACTAAACACATTTTCTGGGATGGATACTAAAAAAGACACTAAACCTGATCCTAAGTTATGTGAAGACTACAAAAGTGAAATAGACACTCTACTCACTTGCTTAACATACTCTATCACAAACAGAGTAATCACTGGTAATGCTCGAGATGCCATCATGGAGCTGATAATGAGAAATTGCCATTATACTGCTATAAATTGGGCTGACAGATTTGTAGAAATGAAGGGATTGCAGAGGTTGCTTGATGTTTGTAGTGAGTTAGAGGAGTACAAGTATGAATCAGCAATGAACATCACTCCTTCGTCAAGAACTATAGCAGCTGCATGTTTGGCTAAAATTTACGAGAATATGTATTATGATGAAGCTCGGGAAGCTTTCAATAACCAAGTTGATGAGTTTGTCAAAGATAAACTGCTGTGCCCTGATTTGGAATCCAAAGTAAGAGTTACTGTTGCTATTACCTCTTTACTGAGAGGCCCTCTAGATGTTGGTAATTATGTCATATCTAAGGAAGGAATCCTTGAAATGATATTGGCCATGGCACAGTCTGAAGATGTCCTGCAACAGAAGGTTGCATGTGAATGCTTGGTTGCTGCTGCATCTAAGAAAGATAAGGCCCGAACTATCATCAATAAAGGTGTTGATATCTTGAAGAAATTGTATCAGTGCAAAGATGATGCTGTAAGAGTAAGAGCTTTAGTTGGTCTATGCAAAGTTGGTAGTTTTGGAGGTGATGATGCTTCAATAAGGCCGTTTGCTGATGGATCAACCAAAAAATTAGCAGAAGCCTGTAAAAAGTTCCTTGTTAATCCTTCTAAAGAAAATGATGTCAGAAAATGGGCAGCTGAAGGTCTCTCATATTTGACTTTGGATGCTGATGTCAAGGAAAAACTGGTTGAAGATAAACCTGCACTTTTAGCCCTCATTGAGCTAGCAAAAACAGGTGATCAGTCTTGTCTTTATGGTGTTGTGACAACACTAGTAAACTTGTGCAATGCATATGAAAAGCAAGAAGTTATGCCTGAAATGTTGGAGTTGGCTAAGTTTGCTAAACACCACATTCCAGAGCAACATGAGCTTGATGATCCTGACTTTATCAACAAACGAATCACAGTATTAGCTAAGGTTGGTGTAACTACAGGCCTGGTTGCCTTGTCCAAGACAGAGAGTCACAACTCAAGAGAACTGATTGCTCGAGTGTTCAATGCTATTTGTGGATTGCAAGACCTTAGAGGGATTGTGGTACAACAAGGAGGTGCTAAAGTGTTAATACCAATGTCTTTAGAAGGTACCAAGAATGGTAAAAAACAAGCAGCCCAGGCATTGGCCCGCATTGGCATTACCATTAATCCAGAAGTTGCATTCCCTGGTCAACGAAACTTGGAAGTTGTGAGGCCACTATTGTCTCTATTGCATCCTGACTGCAGTGCTTTAGAGAATTTTGAAGCATTAATGGCTCTTTGCAATCTCGCAGGCATGAATGAGACTACCAGGAACAGAATTTTGAAAGAAGGTGGACTGGCTAAAATTGAGCATTACTTGTTTGAAGATCATGAAATGTTATTGAGAGCAGCCACCCAATGTATTTGTAACTTGTTACAATCTGAAGAGGTGGTTAAAACTTTTGAAGGAAATAATGATAAAACTAAATTCTTGTATCTTCTATGCCAAGAAGAAGATCTTGATACTGTCATGGCGGCTGCTGGTGCACTTTGTATATTGACATCGGCTAGCAAAATTTGCTGTAGAAAATTATTAGATGTCCAAGTGTGGCCTGAGACATTAAGATGCTTACTGGCAAATCCAAACAAGGCAATCCAATACAGAGGTACATACATTGTGTACAATATAATTACCTGTGATAAAGATACAGCTGCGAGAATATTTGAAACTGATATTATGGAAATCCTAATGGCGCTTTCCAAACTGGAAGACCCAGAGCAAAAGAAAACTGTGGAAAATGCTCAGAAATGTTTAGCTGCTGCAGAGGAACTGGGAGTGATCAGGAAACCAGATGCCGCACAGATGGTAGATCCATTTCGAGCAGCAGAAATTGAAGAATTAGATGAAGATGAGGAATAAGTAAAATAGTTTCTTAGTAATTAATTATGAAATAGTTGTACAAGAATAGGTAATTAAAGATGTTGTTTGAATGAGTTTATATTATATAAAGTATTATATTTCAATATTTTAATCTAAAGTTATCTTAATTATTATTTAATAAAGATTTTGTATGTTGAATTCGTAAAGTATGTGTGTTTTAATTATATTACTCTTATTATTATCTTAAGTTAATCCTAGTCGCATCCGAAGTTTTTCACCTCGGATTCTAGGGTCCGCTCAGTCTAACTGCGGATTTGGCTAAACTAAGATATTTTCCGTGAAGCACCTCTACAACCCAAAGGCGATATCGAAGCATAGGTAAGTGTTGTTAGGTACAAAATGAGCAGAACTAAAAAAATAAGTGCTCAACAAGTAGTTTTTTTTTACATTTCTTTGATGTCTTAGCTAAGTGGCGTTCAGAGGTTTGAGTAATAGAAAAATTAGAAATAATATTTCAGTCTATAACGGATAGTTCCAAAGTTAGGCACTAAGCTATTTAAGCTACCTATCTATCTTAGATAACGTTTTAAAAAGAGACCGCGAGTTTGTATGAATTTGTAGGTAATCTCCAGAACCACGGCGCCTATTTGAAAACTTCAATCATAATACATTTATTACAATACAATATGTCAAAACTACTAATCAAATAACCCGCCCCTGATCGCTCCCGGTGCAAAAGTGCCCATAACACTTGCTGCGTTGCCACGTTGGATGGCAATGGACAGCCTTTGGACCAGGTACGACCCGGAACGAGTGTCACCGGTCGCCTCGATGAGCCTCTGTCCGATTTCTTTAATAAGGCTTTTAGCTTCCTTTTTAATAAGGCTTTTAGCTTCCCTTTTTACCTTCAATTATTTAAAATATATATAACATAATATTCCGGATGGACTTGGGTTTTATTAATATATGTACCTATATAGGTGTATTTATATAGTAAACTATCAGAATACCCAAGCAAAGTAGGGGCAAGTCACTAGTTATATTTATGTGAAGTAAAAAAATACCACAGAAAGTACTTCACAAAGTAGAGATAGAGATGTAACAAAAGTAGCAGTATATATTAGGCATAGTTATATATAATAAATATAATATATAGATATATATCGCTATCTCTTTCTTCTAAACTTCCCTCTCACTCCAGCCACCCTGGAGTGTCATAGACTAGAGCGGAAGTAGGAGTGAGTTCTCTGTGCTCTTACTTGAATTGTAGAGTAGATTAATGTTGTGGCCACAACATTAATCTCATATGTTGCCAACTATGAAACCCACATGTGGGTTTCATAGTTGGCAACATATGACTCAAAATTATAAATTGTTTTATGAAAAATATCCAAAATTATGTCAGTCACTATTTAAAACTAATTGTAGCAAGTATCCGCAATAAATTATATCTACGCAGTTATTGTTAGGAATTTACACTTGAGAAGTAGCATTACACAAATGTAATGAAAATAAATGTATTTTGAAAACGAATTCAAGTTGACTAAATTATTTCATTTATCAAATATTTAGTTGATGTTGTTGTATTTAGTTGAATTCGTAAGTTGGAAATATAAATTAAAATTTACCGCTTCTTATTCCATTATTTTCACAATGGACAACCGCGTCCTTCCCCCACCGAAGTCCCTCCCTTTCCCACCATTTTAACTATAGGTTTTTTATAAGGTCATAAGGCCGCCATTTTCTGTTAAAAATCAAATACTTTGGAAATAAAAAGCCACAGGACCTATCAAGCTGTATCATTAATCAATTTAAAAAAATTCCTAACAGGAAATCACATAATTTGTAGTAATAATTATTTATTGTATGAAATATTACGAAGAATAAATTACCTAAGTAACTGACACTATAAGAACCTTTTGAAATGACAGCTTGATTTGGTTTGGTTTCCGCTACTGTGCTGTTGTGCTATTTTTTAGTTTTCAACGCGAAAATCCTTAGAAAATGTCGATTTCTACTGCTACAGGTATATATCCCATCATAAAGCATGCGTATTCATATAAATCAGTAACAATATTTACGTGTTTACCATCAAACCTGGTGGAGTTGTTTTTTCGGAGAAATGCCATGGAATCCCATATGGCGGTCCATACTACACATGATTTAGTGACGCTATTTCATAAATAGTAGTATTTGTTTATGACATCAATTCAATTTTCATTCGTTTACAATAGAAAACAGTGGGTTAAACTTGCGGGAGTTGACATTAAGGTTACGATGATTTACTGGTCTTTCTGGCGTCTTCGTAATTGCCGGATGCTCACAAGTGGCAAGGGAACTTAACTTTTAGTTATGTCACATTTTTATCTTATAGTTCTACAGGAATTATTTAAATATTTGTTGAATTCCTCCCAACTGTACTTACTTGCAACTTAATGAAAATTCAGTGCTTTAGAAATCTAAAAAGTCTTTTTAAGTTATGGGTCTATTCTTTCCAGATGAGCGGACGGAAGGTGATGATGACACATCACAAGGAAGCCAACCAAAAGATGATAGCAGTGACTCTGAAAATGAAAATGAGAATGAGAATGCACCCCAAAGCCATAATGGTGGGTCACCAGTTCCCGAGGTGCATGAGATTACTAGTGATGATGAGGACTGTGTGGTGACAAACGACGATGATGACGACTCATCAATTTCTAGTACAGACAGTAATGACAGCTCAGATGAATCACAAAATGGTAAAACAAATGAAGAGAAAAAAATAGAAGAACAACAACTTGAAAATGGTGCAGAAGAATCTGATGTGGAAGAAGTGTCTATGGAAGACCCCCTTAATGAAGCCCCAGTTAAGAACAAACCTATAATTGTCAGTGATCCTAAAGGTTTAACAGATTTAGCTGCAAAGCAGTCTAAATCAAATGGTGATCAAAATAGTGAGCCTACTGTGGTTATTATTGACACTAATTCCATACTATCTGGTAAAGCCCCAAAGCCAGTGTTGCCTAAGCCTACAACAACCAGTGCTATTGATGCTCGTAACTTGTGTCAGAGCATTGCTGCCCGTGGCACAACCATTACACCAGTGAGTGTAAAGTCTCTTACAAACAGTGGCAGTGTCAACAGTAGTAGCTCTTTCAACAGCAACAATAGCACCACCATCAGCAGCAGCTCCAACAGTGCCAATAGCACCACACAAGCACCACAACCAAATATATTACCATCTCTCACAGATGACATGTTTGTAGTTGAAGCACCATCTTTCATAGTACCTTATGTCTATGAAAAACCTTCCGTCAAACCTTTTAGGGAATTTGTAGATAAATTGGGAAAGGAATTAGACGAACTGAAAATTAAGGAAGAACAAGAAAAACTTGAAAAAGAAAAGTTGGAGAAGGAGAAGAAAGAGCAGGAGAGAAAAGAGAGGATCGAAAAAGGTGAAATTGTGGAGGATGAAGAAACCATTGAGAAAGATGTTAAGAGTGCTGAAGAAACAGCCAAGGAACAAAAAGCTCTCAAAAAGCAAAGGAAAAGGAAAAACAATGAAGAAGATGATGACTCTTGGGATGGTGAGTCTTCATCTGGATCTGATGATATTAGTGATGAAGATGCAGTTGTGATCAAAGACAGAGATGATACTATTGATGATCTCAAAGATCCCATTAGCTTAATAGCAAAAGGTCTTAGTGGTGGTAAATCTGATACTTATTTTGACTGTTCTCTCGGGCAATTTTTTATCAACATTGGACTAAACCTTGTCCAGGAATATGTTCAGACTGATTTACTAAAACATCAAAATCGAAAATTGTACAAGGAAAAGAAAACTGGACGAAGTACAAAGGCTACTGAGACAGCTATAGCTTCCCTCAGCCAAAATCTAGACTTCAGTAAGAAAACAAATGCACCTTTTGCTCTTGTACAGAAAAGGTGTGAGTTTTGTAGCTTTAAGACCGAGTCCATGCTTGTCATGTCTCATCATTTAGAAGCACCGCATATGAGGAATAATATCTACAAATGTAATTCTTGCGAATTTGAAATTCGTAGTCCACATGATATATTATTTCACATGGAGGCTGAACACAATATCAGGGGCAGGTTGGAAAGAGCTCCAGCATATCAACAATGTGCAAATTGTCACTTTGAGGATAACAGCAAAACTAAATTAGCACGCCATCTAATAGCATGTGCAAAGAAATTCAAACCAGATCTTAATTTGGCACCTCCGTTGGAGTGGGAACCACCAGCAAAGATACCAAAATTGACACGAGCACGGAATAACATGGTTGGACCTTACCAGACAAACTTTAACAGATCACAAATGAATGTGAACAGTTTGAATCGGCCTCAGCTGAATATTACCAATGTCATGCCAAACATCCCAATGCTTGGTCGCCCTCGTGGCCGCCCACCAATCACTGGACCACCTCGTGCCACACCCGTTGCAGGTTTACCTATCATCCGTAGTGGAGTTATGATTATGCACAACACTCCAGCTGTGGGTACAACCATAGCAAATTATCCAATAATACCAAATCAGAACAGTAATGCTACTCCTAAGATTTCAATCACTCCACTGCCTAGGGCTCCACAGCCCTCATCATCTCAAGCATCACAGAATTCCAAAGCTACCTTTGTTATTTGTGAAATATGTGATGGTTACATAAAGGATCTTGAACAGTTGAGGAATCACATGCAGTGGATACACAAGGTGAAGATTCATCCTAAGATGATCTACAACAGGCCACCACTGAACTGCCAGAAATGCCAATTTAGATTTTTCACTGATCAAGGTCTAGAAAGACATCTCCTCGGCTCTCATGGCTTAGTGACAAGCTCCATGCAGGAAGCAGCTAACAAGGGTAAAGACGCTGGTCGTTGTCCCGTCTGTGGTAGAGTATATCAGTGGAAGCTATTGAACCATGTGTCAAGGGACCATAATATGACATTGAAGCCTGCACATCTCTCATACAAGTGTACGGTTTGCACAGCCACCTTTGGGATGTATAAACAGTTTGAGAATCATGTGTATTCAGCTCACAGTGTTGTGGCCAAGCGTGTCATGGACAAAAGTAAGGCGCCTGCACCGGCAGCGAAGGTTTCCGACTCTGATTCTCTGTTAAAACCATTGAAAATAAACGATGAGATTACTATAATACCCCAACCGGCAAAGTCGACCGTTACTATTACTGCGAAGGGTAAATAACATTAATGTTGAGGAGTGTGCAGGCTGTACTGACCCCGTAGACATGATTCCGCTTTATCAGTGATGCACATCCATGGTTCAAGCAGTATTGTGTAAATAAACTTAAGATATATCAACCTTATTTAAAATGATATTGAAAATCCCCAGGTATGGTGACAATTAGCTAATGAATAAGAAATAGTGATCATTTTGTTAAGTCAATGTATAAAACAATAAATAATCAATGTAAACAAATAATGTACAGTACACAGCTTTTGTATTGGCATTCCTAGAAGAAGAATTAGGACCGCGAATTATTTATCAGAGGTCAGATTGTATGGACATATTTCAGATCTGAGAGATTGTCTATACAAACTGTCCTAAGATAAATCGTGATCCAGAACTGATGACCATTCTAAAATGGACCTCAGTTTTGAGAGCCTGACTGTCCCGCTAAGATCAGCTTCCCTCAGTATTGTGGAGTGTTCTGTCTATTGCACATCTAACTGACTGATTGATAGCTTTACGAAGTTATAAAACTGGTTATAAAATATTGAAACAAAAACTTTCGTTATTCAATTTAAGACCTTTATTCCACAAAAAAAAAATTATATACAAAAAAGAATTGAAAGTTGTAAGAAGTGTTGTACAGCCAATTTGTTATTCAGCGTCTTTGTAGCACGAAGGTTTTTTAAAAAAAATCGGTTATAACTACTCTTAAAAGATATCAAGCGGTAAGCTGCATGAGCTGTGCGATAAAACCGAAGCAAGCCGATCTTAGTCACACTCTTAAGCCTAAGCCACACTTGGCGTGTCTCCCTTTCACTATAACATTCTCCCTTCTCAAAGTTTAATCTATCTATATTCCAAATTTAATCAAAATCGGTTCTGTGGCTTAGGCGTGAAAGTGTAACAGTCAGAGATACATTAATATTTATAATATTATTAGTATTAGTGTGGATAACGTGTATTAGCGTTCTGACGCTGAAGATCCGCGACAGCATTTCCGTCGAGTGTAACGTAGGACTCGTTCCCGCCACGTGTCAAATCAAAAGCTGGTCATTGTACCTGTAATACGAGTATACTCCTTACCCAACCAATTTTACGTTTGACGATGTAGTGCCTTCGCCTACTGTTTCCATTATAGTGGTTTGAGTAACGAGCGATTGTCACAAATTATATAAAAGCTGTTACTAAATATTATGATCTGTATCCCGATTGCAGTGTAATAAGGTAAAATGTTAGGAGGAAGTAAATGGTTGCAACCTTACAATATAAATATAATCCTTATGTCCTTTTCGTAAGTATTTATTTATTTCAATCCCATTTTTTCTGATTAACTGTAGAATACTGTATGCCTTTAGTTTAATTTTTAGGCAAGTTAAGTTTCCAGAAATATTGTAAAAAATAATTTAGGTAGATACTTTCCATTATGAGTGTATAATATTATTAAAACAATTTATGATTGTAACAGTTAGTTAAGATTAGCATACAAATCTTAGACACTAAATTGTAAGTGAGTAAAATATTGAGCTGAAAATGCCCTTTTCTTGAATATCAACCACAAAACAGTGTAATTGGATACTAGCAGAACCACACAACCAATGGTCTTATTTATTTCTGATCTCAGGTCAACAGATGAATGTTGATTTGGTAAAAGTTTACTGAATTGTTAATGTACTTATAGAACTGAAAATGATGTATTTTTTTTATTTAATAAAAGACCACAGTAATTTCACGATGTTTATTATTTGATATGTCTCTGGTATGGATAGTAGTATATATATATACTGGGTGGCGCAAAAGTAAAGACCCTATTTGGTTCGGCTATAACATTTTTTCTAAATTAGAAAACTAGATTTAGGTTTTTTTAAATGTATATTTGTACCATTAAATTTCGTACCATTAGGATTTAAAGATGATGTCTTTTAAATGGTGACCTCCAGAGTTGATACACATTTGAGCCCTATTTATGACATTTTGCATAACTTGCCGTGACACTTCCTGCGATATGTTCGTTATTTCTTGACGAATGTTTTCTTTTAGAGCTGCGAGAGTCTGTGGCTTGTTCACATACACCCGAGATTTCAAAAAACCCCAAAGAAAGAAGTCTGGACTGGTCAGATCGGGTGATCTTGCAGGCCAAGGCAAATCGCCAAAACGAGAGATAACTCGGCCTGGAAAAGCGTCCACTAAGAACATTGACACAATTATTCCACGTTCTTGGGGAGTAAAACGGTCCATGTTTATTTTCAGTGTATTTTACATTTGTTCACTACACAATTTTCAACAACAGAAGTACAGAAAATGTCATATAAAAAAAATAAAGGTATTTTCTTTAGTGCCAATACTTTTGCGCCACCCTATATAGTATAGTAGTTAGCGTGATAGTGTCCAATGCGCAGAATATGACGCATTGCATTCGAGCTCGAGTGGCAAAGCAACGCCTTTTATTGTGCGAGCGGTGTAAGTTCCTGTTCCTGCATATGGCTAAAAGCGTCTTTCTACGGTGTATGATCCGACGGATGCGGATAAGCTCGCACCTATGACACACCGTGGAAAGAGTGTCGTTTGCGCCACGGTAGTAACTAAGCATTTAAGTCCGTAGCGATCTTTCGAATCCCTGCCTTCGAACCAGACTGACATGCATCGTGGGAGGCAAAAAAATTAATAGGCAGTGCGTGACGCTCAGATCAATGGTTATCTGCCTTTCGTGATAAAATTTGCTAAATCGCCTTTCATGAAAAGCATGGACGTCGTAAAAGGTGTTAGTTTGTGTGGAAGTGCAAACAAGTCTAAAGCGGTGCATCGAATCCGCGCCCTCGAAACAGACAGAGATGCATTGTGGAAAACATTAAAATTGATAGTTATTGGTCGTCGGTTAATCTCGTAGGAAGTGCGCGTGCGTGATAAAAATTTGCAGTATCACGTACCGTGTAAGGCGTATTTAATGATATGCTAGAAAAATCTGCGCATTGTGCAGGTAAGAAGATAGGTAGGTAGGTATTATATCATGATGGTAGATAAATTCCGTAAACATACATTTTAAATAGTTTTACTTATTCCAGCAATATAATCTTTATACCTAGTTCTTTTATTCTAAACAACACTTTCAGTTTGGTATAAGTATATATTTTGAAAATATACGAATAGTCTCAGATGCATGGCTTGAGTCAACAATAGTGCCCGGAAGACGGCAATAGGCTCACGAAAATAAATAAAATAAATTTTGCTGTTGTAAATAATAGTAAATTTTTGTATTTAGATTAAGTAGACTTATGTTTGTTAATAGTCCAAAAATAAAAATGCCCGCTGAGTTTCTTGCCGGAGTCTTCTCAGGTCAGGGCCGCGTTTCGAACCGGTGATCCATTTACTAATCTGATATTCATGTTCCTTTTTTGTTGACGTTTTGTAAGTGCCGATATAATGTCCTATACAGAATAAATGATTTTTGACTTTGACCCCCTATTACGTGGGACCGAATTCAATGATTGGTGAAATGTGGGTGTTAATTCACCTCTGCCTAACCCTCCGGGGACAAAGGCGTGATTGTATGTATATATGTACGAATAGTCTGTAGGCTCGTATAGGTAAAGGCAATACAACAGTAGTTTATTCCTAATCAGAATTATTTTATAAATAGATCATCATTATTAGTTAAGTATTAACTTACACTTATGGTTAAACATCAGCTTTCGTAAAGCGGGTCATCCAACGGTATTTTCAACGATACAACGAACTCTTGGGGTCGCGAGTCACAGTCGTTATCGTATTCTATGCTGGTGTTAGTCTACCTACCTATATTTTGAACTTATTGCTGTACGGGGCTCCATCAGAATTTTCAAAGCCTATGTCAACCTCACCTTTGAGCTGGAGGTGGGGCTCTCTTCCCGAGGTTAGAGTCGTTGAAAAGTTTACATAAAACTACAAATACACCCACACTAATAGACACATACAAACTTTTATGCCGGGAATCAAACCAGTGTCCTCTGATGTAGCAGGTCAAATCAAATACTTTACTACCACCATGCTACAGATCAGTAATAGATATGCTAATTTAATATACTGTGGCACAGTCTTAGTTATTAATACCATGTACTTAATAAGTTATTCGGAGCCCAAGTCAACTGGTACTTTGACGTAGGTTTACTCTAGGGGTTGTGTGATGGGTTCAAACAGAAGTCGATCCCATAAAAGTCAAAATAAACCATATCGAAAGGAAAAGAGGGAGTGATCGGACCGCGGACTCCGAAGTAGGGGTGCCTTGGAGGTAGGTACAGACCATGTAAAATCTTCGTGTGGTGGGGCCCTCAGAAACACATATCCTCTTTGAGTGAAAACGAATGAATATTAAAACCTTATACTTAATAGCCACGCACTAAATTACGAGAAATTAGATTAATTTTTACATATGCCGCGTGGTTCCCGGCAGAGTAGAATTTGGACCACCCCATCTCATCCCACGTGGTGTCGTACAAGGCGACCAAGGGCTTTTTAACATCGGACAGATATATACAGCCCAGACTCCGCCTCAGATGCTTGGCTCGAGTCAACAATAGTGCTCAGAAGACGGCAATAGGCTCACCCCCTATTACGTGGGACCGAATACAAATATTGGTGAAATGTGAGTCATAATTCACCTCTGGCTAACCTTCCGGGGATAAAGGCGTGATTATATGTGTTGTGTATCGTGTTTTGTTCCCAGCGGTGAGTAGGGTAGCCAGAGGTCACTGGAGAATTTGTGCTGTCAGTGGGAAGACTAAAGGCTTGTCCTGCTTTGTCTTCTACACTGACGGCACAGAAACTTACAGGTTTGACAGCGCGACTGTGACTCCTCTGGTATTACAAACGTCCATAGGCCACGGTAACCACTTTCCATCAGGTAGGCCGTGAGCTTGTCTGCCACCTATGTAGTATAAAAAAAATATTTGTATAATATCAGCGATTTCCGAGATTAACTGGCTGGCGCAAACAGGCAGAAAGAGAGACTAACAAAAAAATTGTTAAGTATTTCGAACAGTTTTAAGTAAAAAAAAAGAATTAACATATTATAGAATATTTAGACATACATATACGAAAAAAATATGTATTTTTATCCATACAACGCTATCTAGACCCAAGGTAAGATAGCGTTGTAAAATAGTTGTAGAACATTAATTAAGCTCAAAGTGGCTTGTTTGGGTTCTAGAATTTGAATAAAAATACATATTTTTTTCGCGTATTAGCTTAGTACATTTCTGTATATAAAAACACCCAGACTAATGCCAATATGCATATTCACGCATATTTCCGCGATAACCGCTTCCCATCAGGTGAGTCGTGTGCTTGTGTGCCACCTAAGTGGTACAAAAAAGGCTTCACCATAGATATCCGAGATTTCACCGTTAGTGTACTCCTAGGCATTGGCTGACCTAGTGCCAGCCGTGCCCGCGCCCTTGACTCGAGATAAGACGTTTTTTCTGGAAAGCGTTTTAATAAAGATTAAATTGAAATTAATTTGAAACACTGTGTGTTGAGGTTATCAAACTTCCAAGCCAACACATTTTATTTTCTGCGCGGATATCCCCACGGATACCACCCTCGTCGGCCATCTTGGTAGTTATATCGAACTCGAACCAACTAAAACCGTACCCCGTTTCGGGTCTTAATTACCAGGGTGTAAGGACTCTGAGGCATATTCTGTTTTTATGATCAGACCTCTCGTCTGTGGGAAGCATGAGATACTGTTCCGAGATAGGTAGGTACCTCCATCGATCAAATTAGCCTTATAGGCCTCTGTGACCAATGTACACCATAGCATCTGATTCTTTGTCCAGTCTGATGATCCAGTTTATCCCATCTACCTGGAAAGCTGGATGAACTAGGTTATATACGCGTACGTCGCTGGTGGTTGATAGTCTATCTGACTTCCGGTGTCCTCGTTTTGGAATAATAGTAATAATCCCACCTGACTACTTAATTACTATAATTTTAGTTTATTATAAATATTAAAATGTATATAGTTTCATAGTAGGTATATTATGGTAACTTGCTTAATACTCCTTCATTTTCGTACCTACCTACTGTTCCCGTTTGCATCGGAAGTCGGAGGTATTCATCTCCTTTTGGTTCAGCTTACACGGTTTTTATGGGGACCTATTGCCATCAGACGCCACACCTTAGAGGAAAAAGTCTGCACCAGAGCCTAGTTGCACCGGATTGTTGGTGAGGTTGGCCGTTGGCTTGACTTCGGGACGGTTAGCTGCAAGTGCGTTGTATAATACCCTATTAGTGCTTCTGAAGCATTTCATTTATACCTACCGTATAATTTTGTAAGTATGTGTTTACGAAGGGGTAGATAATTTATATTTAAATAATTAATGTTTTTTTTTTATTAAATCCAGTTTGATGTTCGGGAAGGTTGTGTTTAGCGCATTTGCACATTTTTTAATTTATTTGTTAGGTTTTTAACGAATGAGCCGTACTTACTAAGTTTTTTTGTTAACATCCAGGTAATAGAAGAGTAAAACTTTATTACAATCACAAACTTTAATACAATTTACAAAAACATGATGAACTTTGATAATGCTCCTCTTGCTGTCGTCTGTGGTATAATTTGTTCTTTTGACAATTTGACATTTGTGTTTGTCAAAAAGCGACTACCTATCGTCCATCGTGCAGCGATGGTATTTTAATTTGTAAGTAATTATTTCATATATTATAATAATTCATTATTGCTTTGCTAATCATAACTAGCGTTTGAAAATCTTGCGGTGTTTGTTTGCATAATATGTAAACACCTAACAATGATTTAGTAATGAAAGAAGATACAATCGAAAGTAGTAACCTACAACGTCCACGTGGTTTCATCTCTAAAAAACTTAATAAGTAATTAAGATAATTAATTGAGAGAATGGAATTAAAGTCATAGATGGATTACTGTCATTTTGATTTGATATTACGATAACAGGTGTATTCGACGATTTGTGTATTTTATCCGACTACCAGATAAGATTATTTGGTTAGGCCTGTAAGGCGGCATGTTTTTTTAGGGAAAGCAAACAGTATCGGTATCGGTAACTGCGTGCAATACAAACTTACGTCTTACCTTGATAACATGATGAAAGAAACACGAGCCAAAATGTGTTTATATGATTAACACGTGATATTTAATGATAGGCCTGATTTTAAAATAGAACTTGAAACAACATCCTTTTTTAATATCCTCCTTTTAATAGAATTTTTTTAAATTTACTTACAGATATTTTGGTGCTGAATGAGAAGAGATAATTAAGAGGTATGTATTTTTATCATTAAGAAGGGAAAATAGTAATAAAAACTGATGAATTTGTCAGTAAAGAATATATCGCTGATAGCTAATAATAGTTTTGAATAAAAAAATGCAGTTTCATAGAATATACTTTGAATTGATATTAAACCCTTCATGGTTTGAGATTTCAAAGGTAACTTTTTATAGCATGGTGCCTGTGATATCTTTGTAAAAATTTTGAAATTTGATTTTAATAAGTTTTTTATATTCTGCTTAGACAGGCAACAGAATAAAACACGGTGATAATGCAGCAGAAACATCTTGCAATATCAGCATCACATTTGGAGAGGAGACTGTTAATGCCCACAATGACATGGAACCATGTGAAAGACCACCCACACAGGTGAATATAACTTACTGTTTTGAAGTTTAGTAAAAAGTTGACTTAGGTACGCAATTTCTAAAAGGAAACAAAATGAACTTGTGAATGAGCAAGTCTTATCTCTCAGAGAAACACGGCAATATTGATTGTCTGATATGAAAAATACACACAATCTCATATTTAATGATGAAAGAAACACGAGCCAAAAAGTGTTTGTATGACTAACACGTGATATTGAATGATAGGCCTGAATTTCATTATCTAACCTTATTATAGTACTTTACTTGCTACTATGAGCTAACAGGAATTTCTTTTTCCACAGGTGAGAAAAGGCTAGTGCTGCTAAAAGGATAATTGAAAAGGTTACATAGTGATTTTATTTTTATATAATTAAAAAAAAAGATTCATAATGATAAGGTATTTCACAAGAGTGCTGAATGGAGCCTGGTGGCATTTGATATATGGTTATAAAAAAAACAAAGTCCTTATTATCTTTTATGTCTGTCAAGACAAAACAGTCAGATTTTCAATAAAATATGTATAAGAAAGATTATGGTAGGTAACAGTGTAAACCAACCTTTATTCTGCCATCTTACTGGCTATTGATTATAATGTGATTCATGATCTTTAGACTTCTTATCATTAATGATAGCAACAAGAATTTAGAATGTTGATTTAAAACTTGCATTGATGTTAATAATCAATCAGTTGATTGATATCTAGATACAATGATAACTATGATGATAGTCAACATGAGCCAAATATGTTGTTTTTGATAACAATGTGATAGAAAATGATAGGCCTGATACACAACACATTTCTTTATAAATGTAAGATACCCATATTAGAATTGAACATTAGGTTTATTCTTACAGATAAGAAGATCACATCAACATCTCGAGTGGGCACTGGAAGAATAAGGAAGAAAGTTTACTGCTTCTAAAATACGGATCTTTCTGAATCGAAAATTCATTGCAAGGAAAATAAAATCCTAATGAGTTAGCAATTTTTTTACTGATGGAACCAGTGATCTATAAAATGGCAAAAGTGTATATAGTAATGGTAATTACGAAATAAATTATTTCGCAACAATTTTTTGGTTTAACTTTTTCATTAAAACCTTAGTTTCATGTAAGAGCCTATATTAAGTATTTATATGATCCTTATTTTAAATTCTACTCTGCCACGTGGTTCCCGGCAGAGTAGAATTTGGACCACCCCATCTCGTCCCATGCGGTGTCGTACAAGGCGACTAAGGGATAGGGCTGCTTAACATCAGACAGATATATACAGCCCAGCCCAGACAGCTTCAGATACAGGGCTCGAGTCAACAATAGTGCCCGGAAGGCGGCAATAGGCTCACCCTCTATTACGTGGGAGCGAATTCAATTATTGGTGAAATGTGGGTGTTAATTCACCTCTGACTAACTCTTCGTCGATGAAGACGTGATTATATGTATGTGTGTAGATGATCCTTCTTTGTTTATTTTGGTGCTAAAAAAATATTGTAATAATTTGATTAAACTTTATCAATAATTAAATAAATATTTAAGCACATTTTACACAATGACATCTTTAGACCCACAGCACGCATAGCTTAATTATCTTGAGGCGTCTAGAATGCGTAGGTATATACCTACTTAAATGATGTTAACTTGATTAAAATAAAACTAGTGCAATGTTCTAACTTATTATGTTTAATAAACGGGTCCTTATATAGTTTTACAATTTAAATATTATGTACAGTATCTACACACTTAATTCTTACAACTAAACTATATCAGCCTTTCATTTAAAATGCTATTTTATAATAATAAATATGTTTCAGTAATCGGTATCCATCAGCAAGCTTTTAAAATATTTATGTTTCACCACTAGTTAATATTATGTTGCTATTTAGATGTCTGAACGTCTGGGTCCAACTTTTGAGTACATTTTTGTGCGTGGGCTAGAACCAGTTTGAATAAAAAAGAAGGACAATGACCTGACAAAACTGCAGGGTGCTCTCAGATATATTCAAGTCTATGTATCAAATAGCGCAAATGAGCGAGGTTCGTCTTTAGAAACAGACATTTGGGGAGAGTCTGAAGCGAAATTAGAGTGTGATTTATAGTCTGAGGCGACCCCTATGTACGATATCTATACATCACAAACTTAGATTTACTAATGGTGAAACAGTACGTCTCGGTTCTGGTATCGAAGAACTATTGCGGGGTCTGGGTTTTAGGATTTCTCGGGTTCGGTATAGTCTCGTTTCGAAGACGAATGGTGATATCTTGAAGTCCCATATTTGATAGTATGAAGTCTTCAATATTAGCGGCCGTGCTCGAAGGTCTGTCGAAGGGGAAGCCCATGGCGCGGCGGTCAGGATACTTCCTGTCCCTTAAACCACAGAAGCTTGAAGCCTCTACGCAACTCGCCTGTGCTGTATTGTTGGTTTGCTCAATCTGAAGAAAAGAATACACTTATGAATTTGCAGTTTACAGAATCTAGGCTACATTAAGCGTCAGGGATTAGCTGGATAAATTTTATTAATCCGGCTTGGAAAGTCCCTCTTTCACCTAAGAAAATAATAGCTAAACAAACCTTACATATAAATATGTTGGGGAATAAAGTGGTTAGGGCCAACTAATGAGTGTTAATAGGTACTCAGGCCTTATTTTGAGAGACCTGATTCGAAAAAAAATGTCCTAACATAACAAAACATTTGATAAGTGGGTGCCTATCCCACAGGTGGCACCCTCCAGGGAATGATGATCCTACCATCTGACCGGACTTTGAAACCGGTAAATGACACGTTTTTTTTTTACGTGCCCACAATCCCACGCCACACACGCCACTTGTGGTCGTTTTGTTGTTGCCTCGGGTGTGGGGACCACAGTGTCCCCAACTCGTCCCCGGAAATGGGGATACGCGCAAGACGCGCCGCCGCCACGGCGGTCAACGACCTACGACGCCCGAGTTGCCTTCGTACGCGGGTATCTTGGCTTGCGATCCTTCGTCGCTCCCGCACCGCCTCCTCCTTCACGAGCAAGACTTGCTCGCAGAAGGAAGCGTCGGCCGCCCACGTACCCGCGCAGCGGACCATGCATCACCGCGGTAAATGACATCTGTAATTTTGAAAGCTTGAATATACTTACGCTATCAAGCTCGTAGTTCGAGAACATCACGAAAAGCTGATAAGTAGCACCGGCTTCGGTCCCTCTAGGGACCAGCATGTGTTGAGGCCATCCACAGCCGCAGAAGTTGAATGCAGCTAGATCCGGCCTTTGTGGTTGATTGCCCTGGATCGATAGGTCGCGGAAGGTTTGCTCGAACGGAACGGTCAACGACGATTGAGTTGAAAGTCTGGTAATCGTATTTGCACCGGAATTTACTGAAAAAAAAAATGTTTATAAAGATATGGTTATTCAGTAATTCATTCATGTGACATTAGACTTGAGGGAGCTTGACTTGAGGAGTCGACTTCAATTTCTGAACTTTTTTTTTTTTTTTTTTACGTGCGCAAAATCCCCACGGATACCTCCCCACCGGAGCCGGTGGAGGAGGTTATGTCGGACTCGAACCGACTAAAACGCACGCCGCCTGTGGGTCGTTTTGGTTGCCGAAGGTGAGGTTGACAGGCATATCCCTCGCACCCCGGCCGACCCAGGGCCATCTCTCACGATCTGGCCCTCGTCTCGGGGTCAATTTCTGAACTTACAAACCGACTATTAGAGGCACCAAGTATTGCGTGTACCCGCATGTGGCTCCCAAATGGACGGATCGCTTCCGACACCGTTCCCGCAAGTGCATTGTGGGCCTTAGTGTCTACGTAAACAACGGCATACACATAGGACCTAGCTTGTCTTTATTAATGTGTTCTGTCTACTTACATGTTACTATGAATCTATCCATTTCGATGAACATCTTCCTTTGGTCGGCGAGCACCCAGGCCAAGTTGCGTTCGTCATACTTCGGCGCGATGAAGATACGGCAGGTGGAGCGTTTAGACGCCCCGGAGTTGTTTACGTTGATGCTGAAAGGAAAGATCTTAAATAGGCAAATACTGAAATGTATGTGTGGCGACAAGACCACAGCTTCCATCTGCTCGCCGATTACCCCATGTACCTACGCATTGATAAAAAATGGAAGATTATGGGGACGGACACATTGGGTAAAAGAGCTGTAGCTGTACCTATTATATAATAAGATTTGAATTTGGAACATAAAATTTGACAAGGAAACACCAAAGTTCGACGGAACGAACCAGGCGCAACACACTCATACTGCCGACCTTGTAAGAACATTCTGATGCCATTTTTGAAGAACCCTATATAACCCTAGTATAGTTGGTTACTTGTCGCCTTCATAATAAATATAAATAATAAATAAATATTCCACGACATTCTACACAATGCTATCTAGACCCATGGTAAGCAAAGCTTAACTAGTTTGTGTTATGGGATCTAGAATGCAGATAAACATACTTAGGTATTTTTTTTTGTAAATACATACATATTATACATAGAAACACCCAGACCAATGTAAATATATATATATTCATGCATACAAATGTTTGCACTGAGCGGGAATCGAACCCGCGCCCCCCTGCATAGCAGGCGAATGCTCTACCGCTACGCCACAGAGGTTGTCGAAACAAACAGATATAAAGTTATACGTACACATAACGGAAAGGCTTGTTGTTGAGATGGGTGAACCGTGCGTAGACGGGTCCACGGTCAGAGAAGTCCAAGCCTCTTGACAGGTCCACGTCACTGGACATCCAGAACGTGTTGAGGGTGTTCTTCTGGTTGTCGTCATTCTCAATAGCCAGCGATGTCACTTGAACGTTGACGTTATCGAGCTGGAGGAAGTGTAGTGATTAATAAGCTTTTTTTTTCTTTTTTTTATACCACTTAGGTGGCAAAAAGGCACACGGCTCACCTGATGGGAAGTGCTTACACCAGGTGTACAGGAGTGCAATACCAGAGGCATCACACTCGCGCTGCCGACCCTCAAGAAACCTTCTAATGTCCCTTTTGAAGTACCCCATATTATAGGCGCATGGGAAAACTGCAGCAGGGAGTTCATTCCACAGCTTAAGTATGCGTGGGATGAAGTTTCTTTCATACCGCACAGTGCCCACCGTCTCAGGTTGCAATGTGTGGGGATGAACTCCCTGCATATGGCGAGCGGTGCGTTGATAGAAAGCTTTTAAATCTAGGTCTATGAAAGTTGATCAGTTCAAGTATTCAGCCTGAATGTAGACACAACGTCACAATGTAATCAGTGTCGACCTACCTCTGACCGAGTATAAGGCCTGACTGCAGGTGATTCCTTATGCCTCTGGAAGGTGTCGTCGACCCAGGCGTGCCAACGGTAGAAGAATGGATCACGCATTGTTGTAGCCTCGTCTGCGATCACTCCAAATGATTCCTGTAAAATATTTCATTACCTATATATTGTATTTCTTAGGCATAACAAATTAATGAGATTTTGTATATTGCTGTGTGGCAAATCAGCTTTTATGCGTAACTCACTCAACCAACAAAGATTTAGAGGTGTAGTAAGCGGGTATGCCTGCTATTCGGCCGGGGTGCCTCCGGCAATCTCACCTCCGGCAACTTGCACCCTCAGACGGGGTGCGTTTTAATCAGTTCGAGTCCGACATAAGAGGTTATGTCGGACTCGACCACCGGCTTTGGTAGGGGGGTATCCAGGGGGATTGTTCGCACGATAAAAAAAGGTAAGCCTGCTATTTAGCAGTATAGTTAATTGATTTAGTTGTAAGATGTTATTCACGTCTTATTTTAGGTACCTACCTAACGTAGGTACCTATGACCAGTCTGGAATTAGTAGGTACTTATCACAGCAGATATCAATCAATTAGTCCACCGCAGTCCACTGCTGGACGCCGCCTTCCGCATCCAGTCTGTCCCAGCCACCTTTTTCAGGTCGTCCGTCGATCTGGCTAGGGGGCGTCCTACAGATATAATATACCTACATAATATAAGCATGCACTTAAATTAAATAACTAACCAGGTATCTGTGTTGAGGGTCGTGCATGTAGGCGGAGAAGCTGTGTCCGTTGTTGTGGATGCTGCCGTACAGCTCTCTGTTCGGGGACAGAATGCTGGCTTCAAGCATGTTGCCCAGTGTATCGATGTCCAATGGCCTTGAGCTTCCATCGGGCTGTGTTAAAAAAGAACGTTAAGTTACAAGTTTAAGATTATCACGCACGGCAGCCTCGCACTGCACGGGTGATAAAATTGCTTTACAGGTGCATATTGCTCTTTTCAGCTGCGACTCTTGTGGTAGTTTTTATATGCTTGGCCTAAGTCATACGTTCCTACTCGCAGAGGATCCAACGACGCATGGTTATGGACTTGTCTGCACTATCAGCAGATACTACAGACAGCACTCTTTTCACGGTGCGTCGTCGCATCCCAGTTTACCTCCCATGGAAAGTTGCCTTTAAACCACGCCTAACACCGACAAAACTATTGATTCAACTATCTATCTAAACTATATAAGGACTGAGTTTCAGAGTTCATGTTGTAATACTATATAGGTATAGGAACTGATCATTTAAGCTATATACCTAGACATAACAGTTTCTACTCACGAGAGTCACGCGACCAGTAGCAATGGCTTCGTCGATATTTCTCCTCCAGCGCTCCATATCGTCGATGGTAACAATTAACCCGTCAACAGGACGGTTCAGGTCTTGCCATGTCATGTTGGCTTGCCGTGGGGGCCAGCCACGGGATGACGTCAGACTGTCGAGCTTGGGGTAGTATGCCTCAGTGATCGGTTCCCTCCAATTGCTGAATTTCTTGACTCTCTTCAGAGCATTGCCAAGACGTTCGCAGTTATAGCTGTTTAGAATCGAAATTTAGTTAGCAGTTACACCATTATTGAGCTACTTCTTCATCTCAGAGTTAATCCCAGTCACATCAGAAACTTTCACCTTGGAGCTGGGGTCCGCTTTATCAGCCTAACTGCGAATTTGGTTGACCTTCAACATTTTCCATGAAGCGATTCCCATCTGAGCTTCACAACCCGAAGGCGATATCGAAGCATTGCAGCTAAACCAGTTGTTGGACTCTTGCAATTGTTTATTTAAACTATACAGTAGCGCATGACGGATCGGGGCGCGCTATCAGGATGTTGTTGGTTTACTGAATTAAACTAATGAAGAAAAGGAATCGAAATGTAGCAAACAATTTTCTACTATAATGTGTGTTAATTACCTATAGTTGCTCATTATAGAACCTGACTCCTCAATGGCCTCTGTGCACTGGGGGCATTAAACAAATCGCCTAATTGTACGCCTAAGGCGGACGCCAGTGAACCTAGCTCGTGAACACTGACCCCAGCCGATAAGATTAGGTGAAAAGGTGTTAGACCTCAACATAGCTCCCACCTCGTGTTAGGTTATCCACTAGGTTATTCACTTTCTTTATCTACCCGTAACGACTGCCATAGATTTTTTTAGAGACGTTCTCTCTGAGGCACGACCAGACCAATACTCATATTCATGCATACAAACATTTGTACTTAGTGGGCATCGAACCCGCACCTCCTGCGTATCGGCCACGTTCACTGACTAAAAGAATCAATTTCATTCACTCAGTCTAGACACATAAAGAGCACATAATGAACGTCAAAATATTACAATTAAACCTGTAAAGATGGTAGTGTGAGGAACAAAAAAAAAAATTACGTCAAGAAAGAATATAAAAATATTAAATAATGCAAAAATAAACCATTAGGAAATGATTCCTTCGTTGGTTCGGGAGGTTAGTTCTACCACAGATTATAATAATATAATTCATATAGTTCTACTGAGAAGATACTGAAACAGCAAGAAACTCCGAGAATCATATTAGAACTAGATTATCTTTCTATTTTAAATTTGCTTTAGTTTACAATTTATTTAGTGCGAGCAAGCAAGACTCGCTGATGGCCGACTAGGTCAGCAACTAATTAGTAGAAAAAACTATTAATAAAAAAATCTCCTTTTAGTTTGACTTATACGGCTTTAATGAGAGCTGCTGGGTATTATCTGACTTCCCAACCCCTAGCTGAAAGCCTGTACCAGGGCCTCGCAAATCAATCAACAGGTCCATCTATTAGGTAAAGACAAAAGGGGATAAGGGGTCTCATACATTCTGTATCGAATCGAATAAAAACCATGGCATTTCTATTCAATACTCACCGAGCAATCATCTGCTGATGCATGTAGAAGAACAATTCTCCACGACGATTTTTGGCCACGATTTGCTGACCACCCGTGAATGGGTACACAAGATGCCAATGCCAATGGTGGAGGTTCACGCCGATGTCCTCTCGCCAGTAAGCCAGGCGGTGCTCTTCTTCGAGGTCCGTGGCTGTGTAATCTCTTGGGATGATGATCGGCGTTCGCTGAAATACAGTGGAGAACGAGAAAGATAGAGATTAGGGTGTGTAATTCCATCCCTCTTTTTTGCACGAAAAACTAACGCTTTTATTAGGTCTGTGATAGTGCATGGGCCTAATAAAAGCATAAGCATCTATCACAGTCATAATAGCGTTTGTTAAAGCCTAATAAAGGCTTCCGTATTGTAGAAGATTCTCTGTATTGCAAAGTGAATGTCTAAACTTGGTAGTTATGGTTTTACATACATATTTTCACGCCTTTTAATTGTCGAAGGGGTAGACTGATAAGTATTAACACCCACATTTCGCCAACTGTCATGTCATGGGCTATTTGTATACTGTCAGATGGAGAACAGTCTTATCCCTTTGACTCCTTCTACGACACTTCCTATGGTTCCACTCCCTATCCTACTCCACAAGGAACCAACATTGCTACTTTTAATATGTTATAAATACCAATACGCTAATTAATACATTTAGATTCTCCTTACTCCTTGTAAGCTCAAATCTCGAATATGAAAAACTAACCGGAATATTTTTTGGGATGACCGCAGCCACTTCACGAGCCTTTTGGAAGACTTGAGAGTCCATGAACTTAGCGGGGAAAGTCTCCGCAAAATTCTGGATTTTAACTTGCCTAGTATCCCTCCTGTTAAATAATAATTAAATATTGTGAATATTGCTACAAATTAACTTAGATTTTGATTTAATTCTTTATTACACACACTTCAGATCATAAATAAAAAAAACAATTCATACTGTGCTAAGGTGAGCTTAACTCAAAAGGAGCTCTCTTCCAACAGCAGCAGAGAAGCAAATGGTAATGACCCCTTCATTACCATATGCTTCTCTGCAACTCAAAGGTTTTGAAGTGTGTGTACCTTTAATAGATTTATAAAATTAAAGTCGATTTTTTAACTTACCGATGCATTAGAACTACTGAAAAGCAGTAATTGAACAGTTGAGGGTTCAGGTTTGACCTGGCGAAGACACACGTCGACAGGAATTGTTCGAGCTGGTTCTCAGGCACGTCTGTTATAGGAATACATACACGAGGATTATTACATAGAATAGGAGTTAGGTATATCTATAATTATATGCTATAACCCCAAGAAAGAAGCTTGCGCCAGAGCCTCGTGAAAATAAAATGTATTCTGTAAGTGTATAATAAATAAAAATACTTACTCATAAGAATTTCAATGACTTCGTCAGCCATTTGCTGGTGTTTCGGCAAGAACAGCGAGAAGTCTGCATCAGTGGGCAGTTCTGTCGCAATCCTGAAGTTAACTTTTCGTTGCAAGTTTTCAAGCGGAATCTTACGCGAGATGTCCTCCTCGTCACCAAAACGGTTGTTCAATTCGACGCCGTTGTTCTCGTATCCTGGAGGCTGTGACCAGAGATGGATGTTAGTTATAGGGGTAGTAAGATGAGGATTAGATTCTAGAGGGGGTTTACGAAGACAATGCAAGAAAAATGTGCATAAACTTCTGTGATGTGTCGGTAGTGAACGCAGCTACTGTGTAGGGGGTTCGATACCTGCTCAGTGTAAATATTTGTGTCCGTGAATGTGTAGGTATATTTATTTATTTGTTAACCTTTATACATATATAATCACGTAAAATATTCCAATATTACAAATATTCAAAGTGTTAGACATTTTACTTCATTGCTTCCCAAAATAGAACCTGAAAGGCTCTGTGTTACGGGATAATCAGCGTCGTTCCCTCCGTGACTACACATTGCTATACAATTAAAAATAACATATATTTCACATATAGTTAGATACACTATAACACAATTTAAATAATTTGTGGTCAACTAATATAAAACCGAGTACAACAGATAAATAAATATGTGTGTGCGTGTGAGTGTGAGCGAGAGTGCGTGTGCTTGTGCATATGAGTGTGTGTGTGTTTGTAGGTGTGTGTATTCGTGTACTGTGTATGTGTATCTGTGAGAACTATTCTCATACCTACTATAACATGCATACATATATATAACCTTAAAATTTATGCATCGAGGGCGGGTGCGGGAATCGAACCACGTCCACCATGGCATCCGAAAGCTCTATATCGCTACGCCACAGAAGCCGTCAATTTACGGGGCCAAATAGATAGAATAGGTGCAAACGAACTTACCAAAACCTCTTCCGTGAGCTGAAACAGCGCCTTGTCATCTCCTTTCGGAGTGATCATCGGCTCGTTCGGCCGATCGAACAACAACTCCAAATCGTTCACAACCGTAGTCATTTTAGTTTATTAAACTAAAACTAAGTAAAAATAAACTACACACTTCACAGAGACTGTGAAGTGGAATGGTTAGTTCGAGCATAGAACACCCTTATATACTGATATGGCTACATGCAGTAGGTTGGTATGGTGTGCAGTGTTTAGATTGAATTGTATGGAGTGCAAAACCGCACGCCACCGACAGGAACTGATAAAAATGTGGGAGAATTACAGTTCTATTTTCTGTAATCAGTGTGGTAAATTAGTCATTCAGTATGAAATGTCCATATTCACTTTAATAAAACTAAAACTCGACTACTGCAAAAGTATTAAACAAGAAAATATCTGAAGAGCCGTGATCGTATTCCACTTTTCCTTAGAATGTTTGTTTTGTTAGACTAAGTGGCAAACGACCACGGCTATGCTAGATATTTTCTTGTTTAATACTTTTTCAGTAGTCGAGTTTTAGTTTTAAACTTATTTTTTATTTATATCATTTTGGGGCAAGCAACACCTAGGTATAATTTATACATATTTGTAATGTGCTAATTAAGTTATTTCAGGATACTAAACACGTTTTATTTTATCTCAAATTCATTTTTTAACCCAGTACTTTATGACCGCTAGATGGCGCTACATTAGATTCAGTGATACGTCATATAGCCTATAACCATATAAATATATTCTAATGTATATATTCTAATGATACCTCATTTGTCCAATTCTAATAAGTAGTTCAGGAGCTATGAGGAACAGATGAACCTACATACATACATACATAGTACATAGCCTGACCAAATCATAACCCTCCTTTTGCTATGTCGTAGTCGGGTAAAAAGTAGCAAAAGCTGACTTAATTTTCACATTGGGACATTAAATTTAAGTACGTGCAACCACTGGCGTTACATAGAGGCGCCTGTCATCACAATCATAGTTAATCCACTTTCGACACATTTTTGGTTTGTAATTGTGTCATGATCATCATCTCGTAAGTGTAACTACTATAATTAGGCCCGGCCTTGCACCTGAATATGTATCACTATCAGGTGAACCGGTAGAAATTGCTCATTAGGTACCTACTGATTCCAATTGAAACTTATCATTGAAGGTATATCTGGTATTTCTACAATAACTATATCTAGGTACCTACCTACCTAAGTTATGAAAACATTTAGACACAAATCTATACTAATGTTATAAAACTGAAGAGTTTTTTTGTTTGAACGCGCTAATCTCAGGAATTACTGGTTCGAATTGAAAAAATCTCTTGTATTGAATAGTCCGTTTATCAACGAAACGCGCTGCTACTTAAGGGAGCGGAGCAGTGATCATAAATGTCAATAAATCTGTTAGATTTCTATTCATTACTTGGAGACTAATAAATTACGGGCTTAAAGGGCTGTATAAGGTTTCTAAATCAACCACAGGTGAAGCTGGGGCGGGTCAGCTAGCGTAAAATAAATAGTTCCAGCATGGACCCCGGAACACCTGACGGAATACGTCAGATATTTATCGTATATTTTTTTAGTCCCCTAGTATATTTATCGTATGAATTCGTACGATTAGCCGGACTACTGGTCTATCCTTATTGTCCTCCTCTTGTTTTACCTCGATTGCCTTTTGCAGGGAGAATCATGAGCTATTTTGGTGTTTCAGATAGTACTTAGTCGGGTATCTTTGGATGCTATGCAAATGTGCTTGTTTGCTACCTTAGTACTGTAACAAGGCAATCCACTCAGACTACCATTGCCTGCATAATGCCATTATTAGCAAGCGAAAGATTAAATAGATACCTGAAAGAAAGAAAAAAGACGGGACAAAAGACTGATTCAGTTCTTTTATTTGCAGGAATACAGGATATAAGTGTCATCCGTGTGATGACGTGGAAAGAATACAAGTATCACTACCCTATCTCATCCGAAGGGTGTCGTAACGTATGAGGCGACTAACTGAAAAATACGCAGATGAAATCACTGCGAGAGAAGGAAAACTCGAAATGAAACCCTGTGCCCGTCTAGCCAGCGTGGAAATAGTAGGCTCCCGAAATTGGCAGGCTAATTATTGATTGATTGACAGTTGTCCAGCAGTGGACAGCGATAGGCTAATTGATTGATTGACAGTTATTTGATATTTAGTCTGCATAATATTTTAGGTACTGTTTTATGTAAGCTGTATTGTAATTTATTACTCCGTCAGGTCCAGAGTACAAAATATCGGGCAAGGCAAGATTTGTAAGATTTTTTTTTAACTGTTCCTTCCGGAACCTGGCAAGGTACTATGACCATGCTGCCATGTCATCAGTTTTTTATTTCTTTAGTTCGGATGATTGTTGATGATGACGTTGAATGAAGATTGCTGCCTCTGTAAAGTTGTGGTGACTCTAGGTAGGTACTACAGGTTTTCTGGGATTTTTTTCTTGCGAGAACGCCCTTCTTCGTGTTCGCGCCAAAACACTCAAGACTTATAAGAATGTAAGATCAATTTTATTTAGGGTAAATTTGAGAAGCGAGCTTTAAGTGCTGATTTCATGCGCCCTAATCCCTAATACCGAACGGTGAATACAATCTTATGTCATCTATCAATGTCATAGAAAAATTATGTCAGACTCATAACCTTAAAAATTCTCAAAAAATAATACATTTTCCATAATAAACATGTTGCTCAATCGAATATCACCCAAAATTTTGTCTAGGGGCCTAAATATTAGTTGCAGAAATTTACCAAATGTCCTACAAACTGGACTTAGGACAATAACATACACTTCAGAAAATGCAGAAGCTGTGGACTTGGCTTACGCTTCCTACGAAAGTACAAGCGAAGTGGAGCAAACGATGCCGCCTCTTGTCATATTACACGGGCTGCTAGGTTCGAAGAATAACTGGAACAGTATGAGCAAAGCAATTCACAGAACTACGGGTAGGAAGGTTATAAGTGTGGACGCTCGAAACCATGGTGATAGCAAGCATTCGTTGCAGCACACGTATATACATATGGCACACGATGTGATGAAGCTGCTGAAGAAGCTGGAGTTGTCGAAGGTGTCGATCATGGGCCATAGTATGGGCGGGCGCACTGCTATGGTGTTGTCACTGCTCTGTGTAAGTTGTACGTAGTTCTTTTTATCATTATAAGCTGTAATGCTTTTCATTGTGTAGGTCTCTACCTGCCTCGTCGGGAAAAAGGCGTGACTATATATATGTATGTGTAGGTAATTGGAACGACTCCTGGTTTCAAACAAGGTTAAGGTTGTTATTGCTTATCTTGGCTTTTACGAGAGCGACTGCCGTCTCATATAGGGTAGACAACTCTAGGAAGAATATAACACAGAGCATATGATAAGACTTATGATAGTTTTAATACAATTGATTTATAATTATATACATGACTGATGAACACTTATCACATTAGTCAATCCCGAGAGGAATGGTGATGGTGCCTTAACACCCTAGTAGTAGTAAGTAGATCTCTAACTGAGTTCTCTAATCTTCATAATTTTAACAGGTATAAATAATCACCATTTATATTTCAGTCTGATATGGTATCAAGCCTCGTTGTGGTTGACATTTCACCAGTAAAAACAAGTCCACAAATCTACTCGATGGCTAATTTGTTTGATGCCATGAACGCAGTTGCTATCAGACCTGGGATAGCGATGTCCAAGGCTAGGAAGTTGGCAGACGAACAGTTAAAAAGTATTACACCAGATTTGAATTTGAGGAACTTCCTAATAACTAATCTGGTACAGACAAACACTGGGTCGTATTCTTGGAGAGTGAATATAACAGCTTTGAAGGACAATTTTCAAACACACATTTCAGGTTTCCCTTCAAATTTGAGAGGGCTTCAGTATGCTGGCCCGACTTTGTTTGTTGGTGGATCTTTATCAGACTATATAGGGTTAGTTTCTATATTTTTATTTATTTATTTCTCATTACAACTATCATTACAGGCTTTACCCCAATGCAGTAGTGTAGCTATCTTATAATTATCAACTATGTGTTTACATTCTATACAATACTTATGTAGATTATATGTAATGTGGCAGATTATACATAATGCCACCCTTGTGAACTCACTCTTAGCACAATGGAATAGATCAATCTCCGCAGCTATGAGATTCAATGTGCGAATCGCACGCGTCAGGAGAGCCTCCTGCAGGAGGTCCGTTCGCCCTATAGGCTTCACCAGTAGGGGTGGCTTTCGGCTTCGCCATACGTACCCATCCGACACATAAACCTAGCAAACCTAATATGTCGTTATTATAGAGTTTCCCTCTAAGTATTGCGAATACATACGTTGTCAACGCTAAATTTCTCCTGACCTCAAGCTCATTGTATCCCACCATTCTCATCACCAACAAAGTAGGATATATTAGGCTACGGAGCTTTTAATGTATTTTTTTTGGGTTAACGTCATTGCATAGACTTTTGAGATACCAGTATTGGAACATCAATACCAACAATACAAGTACCTCGTACTAATGTTAAAAATGGGAAAGTCACTCTATCTGTTGTTTGGTTACGATATTCAACATACACGTGGGCGGAACCACAAGCAACAGCTAGTGTTGTTATAAATTAAACCCCTGGCCTAAATCATGTTCTGTAAGCCACCCAAAAATATATTATTCATAATAATTTTTATTTAATAATTTCTATTTGAAAAAAGTTCTTAATTTAATAATGTTGACTTTATTTTACACTTTCAGAAAGAATGACATAAAAGAAATACAAGATTACTTCCCACTCGCCGAGTTGGTGTTCATTGAGGGAGCTGGCCACTGGGTCCACAGTCAGAAACCAGAAAAATTCTTAGACACAGTTTGCAAGTTTTTAAAAGAGAAATAAGTACAGAGATGAAAACCTATTAGATACTAATTTAGAAAACTGTGATGTTAATAGTTGTAATTCAATGATATTATATCAAAATGAGGTATTTAGATATATATCAAATTTATATTCCTGTAAGAAATTGTTTTAGGCCTCAATCACATGGGAGCTTTTTTGACTGAACTTTTTTTCCCAACACCCAACCTTGTAATTGTAACACTGCTCACATGAATTTGAACGCTTTTTAACGAATTTTCAATATGGTTCATTACTGAACCTCAGGCTGTATGCCCAACGCCCAGCGTTTAAAATGCTACACTCCTAACATGAACATAATTGCACATGTAAGCATATTATTGGCAATGCATTTGTTCTATTTGAATTGAACGTTATTTTGGTGCGTGAGGCCTTAAGGCCGCCATTTTTTGCATGTCGCGATATCAAAAAATCAAAAGTGTATCACGCTGTATGATGAAGTAATACTTTGTTCTAGCACTCATTGATTATATTTTCTGTTGCACTCGATGTGTACGACACTTTTAGGTAGGACAATGTACCTGGTTTCATTGACTGTTATAGGGACTTCATCATCGTAATTTATGCGTTAGGCCCAGTCGTATCCGAGACTTTTACATAGTCCGGTATCTGCCTGTATTTAGCACTGGTATTTACCTCCTTTTAATATAAAATCATTGGTGTAATTGTGATTTATAAGGACCTCCACTGATTTTTAAAAGATAAATATAAAATAAATTAAAGTGTATGTACCAAAAACTATTGGATACTCATTTGAATAATTGTGATTTTTTTTAGTAGTTACCTATTTATAGTTCTGAAGAAAATAAAAATGTACCTAATGAGATATAATGTAGTGTTGTTGTTATTTCTTTTGATTTACCTTATCTTGGCTTTTATAGGAGCGACTGCCATCTTACTTCTTAACTCCGAGAGGAAAGCCTGCGACAAGGCTTTGTCCGTTATTCAGCAGGCATGCCGACCTAGGCGGCTATTATAGTACGTGAGGTTGGATTGAACCCCAAGATTTTTGTGGGGCCCCCTGTTCACGCCTATACTGCAATCCGCAAGAACGTAACGTGTTAACTTTTTTTTTTTTACGTGCGCAAAATCCCCACGGATCCCCACCGGAGCCGGTGGAAGAGGTTATGTCGGCCTCGAACCGACCAAAACGCACGCCGCCTGTGGGTCGTTTTTGGTTGCCGAAGGTGAGGTTGACAGGCATATCCCTCGTACCCCGGCCGACCCATGGCCATCTCTGACGATCTGGCCCTCTTCTCGGGTGTAGGGACTAGAGTCCCCAAGTCGTCCCCGGAAACGGGAAGGCGCGTCACCGCCGCGGCCTGCTTCTGCCAGGGTGACAGGCGGCTCCACCAGTCACCCCCACGCCTGCGTTCATGGGGGGCGGAGGTCGTTCATCGACCTCTGACGCCCGAGTTACCTTCGTAGAAGGTGTTAACTTAAAGTATGACGTATTAATTCTTCATAATAATAAGATAACAAGCCGACAAGCTTAATCACTTTCTCTATTGTGAATTAAACGTCTCATTATCTGACCTACATTTCATAATGGGGTAGGTATTTGCCTGTTAAATAAATAATTTAGTTGAGCTTATTAAATTAATGGTAAAAGAGCGGTAAAAGTTGGAACTGTTCTTATTTTATCATTTTCTTAATTTTAATAACCCACCCAACCTTTAGTAAACGATTTGACTATTCCATTTTCTGACGATATGATAAATTTTCTCCTAACCGGGAACAAGTTTATGCCCGCTCTAAACACCTCCCATTGCATATTATTTGCCCATAGTAATAATTTGCAATTTCAACCTTTATAACTATATTTATCAGCGCTATGTATTCAGGGAAATTGTTTGTAATCAGTACTATACCACGTAGACCGGTAACCAATGTACGGATGTGGTTATAATACTTTGTAATTTGTATTCATTGAAAACCAGAGCTGCCTACCGATAACAGAGTTAGAAGTTATATAAAATAACTGGTTGTTGCCCTCGCCTCCGCTCTCGTAGATGTCGATTCCCGCTCATTGCAAATGTACAAACATCATCCGTGACTTATTTCATTGTACATCTAGTATTAGTCTAATCATATAGGTATTAGGTATACATATACAGTCCACTAGCCTTTTACTCTTGAGCCATCGCCATCCGACAACAAAGAGCATAAATACAACTCGTTCGAATTAACATGACACCTGAAAACAATCTTCCTCTCGCATCCCCACACGAGACCCCGAGACCAACAGCATCCGTAACACGTATCCTTTTTTATAGAGTTTCGTAGTTATTTGCTATCGGATTTTATTTGAGATTTGTTATTGTTACTTTTGGGAAGTCATAGGGTCTAATATGGTCACATTGAGTGATTCCCCTAAAAACGAGTAACTTTATAAATTTCCAGTACCCAAATCTCAATTAGTCAATAGCTTCCTATAAACTCGTAAAAGGGTCACTTATATGAGCATGAAATTACAGCTTCTAATTTCGTGTAAATATTGCCGCATGACAAAATATTACATATAAAATATTATTTGTATTATTGCATATTTTAAAACCTCATAGCACATATTTGAGCCGGTATTTCTTTAATTTTGCAAATAATGATGGGAATCTGCGGGATTTATTAACATTTATGGTCACTGCTCCGCTCTCTTAAGTAGTAGCGTGATGATATACCTATAGCCTAAAACCTTTGTCGATAAGCGGACTATTACACAAAAAAAAAACAATTTGAGAAAAATCATAATTAAAGGAATTTATCGCGATGATTTCCATCGCGATTTTTTATTTTTTATTTGTCCTAGATGTTGATCATCATCCTAGAGGTTGATCGTAGATGTTTAAAAATACAGGGTTGTATGTATTTTCTAATGCTACATCATAAAAAAATAAAAAATATAAGAATTAAAAAAAAAATGTTATGGGTGAACAACTCTTATCACTTAGGGGTATGAAAATGAGATAGTAGCCGATTTTCAGACCTACTGAATATGCATATAAAATTTCATAAAAATCGGTCAAGCCGTTTCGGAGGAGTATGGTAACTAACACTGACACGAGAATTTTATATATTAGAATAATCTAATATATAAAATTCTCGTGTCAGTGTTAGTTACCATACTCCTCCGAAATCTAATATATAAAATTCTCGTGTCAGTGTTAGTTACCATACTCCTCCGAAACGGCTTGACCACACGGATCATTCTATTGGAATCGTATTAGAATAATCTAATACGATTCCAATAGAATGATCCGTGTGGTGACGGAGAAAGAATACAAGTATCACCACCCCATCTCATCCGAAGGGTGTCGTAAGAGACGACTAATGGAAACATACGCAAACCATATCACTGCGAGAGAAGGAAAACTCGAAATAAAACCCTGTACCAACCCGTCTGGCCAGCGTGGAAACAGTAGGCCAAAGCCTCCCAACATTGGGAGAGGCCTAGTCCAGCAGTGGACTGCGATGGGCTAGTTGATTTGATTTGTTGACCTTTTTAGATCTACAGGTGCCATGTTAATGCGCACGAGTTAAAAGTATTTCTGTATTGGTCTTGATTCAGTTGATTCTCTATGCTTCTGTTTATAACATAAGTACTTACCTAATATAAGTTATGCAATGTGAATTATAAAGGAAGGTAGTTTCAACCACGATCTATTGTGGCCTTAGGTACTTAACTTACTTTTTTCAGTCCATTTGAGTGGGGTAGAAGTAAAAAAGGTAGACGACAAAATTAAGTAGCTCGCAGTATAAGCACGTTGAAGTGGCAGTGCGTTGGTTAGGTATAGGTATCTGTCGAAAGATCGATAGCCGTTGGGGCATACGAGTCCAAAAGTGGACACGCCCCCCCATCTAGATGGACTGGCGACCTGAGATATAGATAAAGGTATGGACTGGTCGCGTAAGGCGGAGGATCGATGGCACACGCTGGGAGACGCCTATGTCCAGGTAGTGGACTACGATAGGGTTATTGATCTATTGACCTATATCAATTTATGCGAACATTTCGTGTCTATAATAGGTATTGTTACTACAATAACACTTTATGTAAGCAAGTAACAATGGAAGAGTTTACATAATAATAGGTATAGTCAGCGTCAGAACGATCTTGATTACAAAGTTGACGGCCACTGTGGCGCAGCGGCAGAACGTTCGACTGCTACGCAGGAGGCGCGGCTTCGATTCCCTCTAAGTGCTAATATTTAAATGCATGAATATGGATATTTGCATTAGTCTGGGTGTTTCTATGTATGTGTTTACAAATCACAAAAGCAACCCCCAAAAACTTTGATATACCTAGTACCTAATACATATTTTGATGTAAGCCTAGTCATGTCGGGGGGACCCTAACTGGTAGAGCACTATGTCATATTATCGGAACGATCCAAGGTCCCCCGACAATGACAACGCTTGATCAAAATATGTATTACTATAAGATACAGGGCTAACACAATTTATTTTCGACTTTTTGGGGGTTGTTTTTGTGACGAGGGTTTTTAATATTTATAATTAAATTTTTATTTTACACTGTTTAAATTGATCTACTCGTCAAGCTCTTTGATTTGATACTTACCCATATTGAGGGAGTTGTGAAATAAAATGTAATTCGCCATTGGTGGCGGCCATCTTGGACCGATTTTTTTCAAACATAGCTAAGAACACTCCCGAATAAATCTTTCAAACCAAAAAAACTATATCAAAATCAGTTCATCCGTTCAGGAGCTACGATGCCACAGACAAAACCTCGTTGTTTTTGCGTCGGGGGTTAAAAATAAATAAAAACGCTTTTTTACTTTGTTAGCTTGAAAAGTGCACGAAAAACGGTCGGTCGCGTCGAATTCGGGTGTGACGTCATAATAAAAATGTGATAATATACGAGTACAAAAGATGTAGTAATATCTGACCAAAGACGAGTAGGTAGGTACTGCAACTCACGGCGACAGACGAGTAGTTGCTACAGGACATGTTTTAAATGGTTAAGGCAAATTTTTCGGTTAGGACATTTAAATATTGATCACAAACGTAGAAATCAGTGGTTATAGTTAGCACACTAAAATCTAAAGCTTACGGTTGATGAATCTGTGGTTTTTATTTTTAGAACCACTTTGATCTGACTAGGTAAGTAAGAAATTAATTTAACCTACAATCCTGCAGAATAATAATTATAATTGATAATAACTGACCAAATCTATACTAATATTATTAAGCTGCAGTTTGTTTGTTTGTTTGAACGCGCTAATCTCTGGAACTACTGGTCCGATTTGAATGATTCTTTCAGTGTTAGGAAGTCCATTTATCGAGGAAGGTTTTAGGCTATATATCATCACGCTACAACTTAAGGGAGCGGAGCATTGATAATAAATGTTAACAAATCCGGCAATTTTTCATACATATTTTGAAGACTAAAACATACGGGCTCAAAGGGATATGAAGCTTCAAAATATACCCCGGGCGAAGCTGAGGTAGGTCAGCTGGTCTTTTTGTAAAGTTAACATTAGTATAGCGCTTCCCGTAAGCTAACAACTATGGCGACTGTCAAATAGCCCATTGCAGTCCACTGTTGGACTCTCCCAATGTTGGGAGGCTTTGGCCTGTTTCTACGCTAGCCAGACGGGTTGGTACAGGGTTTTAAAGTTTTCCTTCTCTCGCAACGGAAAAATACGCAGACAATATCTGCGTGTTTTTTCCGTTGATCGCCTTTTATGACATCATTCAGATAAACTGGGGTGGTGATACTTTTATTTTTTCTCCGTTACCACACGGATAATGGCGGCTGTACCTCGCGTTATGTGAAGGTAAAAGTCAATGGGGTATACCATAAAAAATAATACAACATAAATCTTTTATAAAAATTAGGTAGCAATTTTATTAACAATAAATTATTCATTTACCTATTCACAATATTATCCATATGTATTTACATAATAAGGTGTCCACTGAACAACAACTGCAAGACATTTCGACCCTGCGGTCCCCGCAACCGAGGAGGGCCAGATCGAGAGACATGGCCCTGGGTCAGCCGGGGTGCGAGGCATACCTATGCTTATCAACCTCACCTTCGGCAACTAACAATACAGGCGCCGTGCGTTTTAGTCGGTTCGAGTCCGACATAATCTCTCCCACCAGCTCCGGTGGGGAGGAATCAGTGGAAATTTTTTCGTACGTAAAATAAAAGGCATTTCGTACTAGAGCAGATCCAAAGTTAATACTTAAATTTGAAAGTCCTTACTATAAGCCTCTTAACAACGAAGTAAGCATTATGTAATTTTTTTATACCACTTAGGTGGCAGACAAGTACACGGCCCACCTGATGGAAAGTGATCATCGTGGACGTGTGCAACACCAGTGGCGCCACACTCCTGCTTACGACCCTACAAGATCCTGTTTATCCCCTTTTTGAAGAACTTTCTGGAGTTCGGCTGGATTTCACCATTGAACTAAACTGGGTTCTCACGCTTACTGAATTAAAATCATAAAATAATAAGTAGAAATGCATTTTAGCTCGCCTTAATCCCGGCCTTTGTCATTGGCAATCCAGTCGAACTATAGCGATTTGTGAAAATATCAATATACAATCAAATACAAAAATTAAAGCGTAAAAAATGTGAAGGGCATAGAACTCACTACATACCTAAAGCTTGTCTCGCGATAAGAGTCTAGGATTTAGTCAAACAGCATATAAAGAGGGAGGTGACATTATGTAAGTGTGGACTGTGACCCTGACGTCATCACAGTAGGCGTGGCTTTCGTCAGTGTACTGTCGGCGTTTTTCCTGTGCACAGTTCTCTTAGCCTCAGAATCTCAGTTGATGGAAAATAAAGAAGTAACTGGACCTAACCTCTGTTCACCTCTACAAAGAATCATGCGTTCGTACACATGGGATTACAATACAATATTATTTAATTACAGCATCTCCTCTCTGTATATGATTTGCGGGTAAAGTGTAATTAAGACTGTTGAGAAATAAAAATTATCATTTGTATCTACCATCCTCTTTTTTCCATTCCATATTAAATGTGCATTCATTTTTTTTAAAAAAGAACAATAAAAAATCATAAACTGCTAGTGTTTTACATATGGTACTGTTAAGCAAAGTATGTATGTAAATAAGTACAGTGTTCCTTGCATTCCAGACTATATTAATATATTAAGAGTACGTTAACTACATCTGAGTCACAGCCTGCTATAATATATTATATGAAATAGACTATCTAGTATAATTATGTTTATATCATAGTATATTTCACATTATGGTGGTTTCTGCTTGATATAATATATTATACAAAATAGGCTATAATTATAGTCTTTTTCATATAACCGTTATGCTTCTCAGCAAACTGTGTTATAGATATTATTGAATTTCATAAACACAATCTGTAAATTCTGTAAACTTTAACTATGATAAATGTAAATATGAATTGAAAACACTGACAGATGTAATGTCGATATCCCTATTTATTTAATTCACTTTTTATACATAAAATACACTAGTATTAAAATAAGTCAAGCTTATAATACTTACACCTGAGAACTAAATAATTATCTTTGTCATCAATATACAGTCAAGGATAGAAGTTTATTTACACCAGAAAAATTGTTAGCCCTTTCTAAATTAGAATGCCGTATGAACGTGTCCACAACTATAAGAAGTTTTAGAATGTCCCATGGACAAAGTTGGTGTTTTGTTTATTATCTTATGATCTACAACGAGCAATAAATTAAAATTTGTTAAGCTACTTTTGTCATTGACTGTACAATTTTCTCATATGAATTAACCTACAAGGCCTACAACATTCGTGCGAGATTTTTTATAGTTCCAAGAGTCCAGTGTAGTGACTAAGCTAGTAATCCTACTTATCCTTAGCACCACAGCAATTATCACATTTTTTATCTGTGCCCGAGCATATCACTGGCTTATAATTAGGAGTCCAAGGACCTAAACTGTCATTTGAATAGAAATCCATTGGATAAGTACCATCCTCTTTTAACCATTTGCTATTCCCTAATGTTACAGAAAGTTCGTAAGGTGTAAGCAGTGGTTTGGGAAAAGCTGCCCCCCAATCAATAGACAATCTTGGACATGCCACTTGTACAAATGCGTCAAGTCCAAACAACATTAATTTGCTAGGAAAAATTTCTGACAGAAGTATCTTAACAAATGTTTTGTCAGAATTGCGAATTTGTTTTTCTAAATTACTTAATACCTTTGTGCTGCCTTGTCTGCCTAACGTGCCAAGGATGAGACCGAAATGGGCAGCAGTTTTACTTACAATTACTTGACTATTTCTATTTGTCTGCATTAATTCATGGTCATACAATTCAGACGTGAATTTTTTCTCATAAGGATCATACTTATAAGCAGGAATTTTAGGGTTGGCTATCATTATGGCTTCTAAATGAAACCTGCCATCGCCAAGGTAAACTATAGCCTCCGCATCTAGTTTAGGAGCTGTACAGCCTAATATTTCACCAGGTGATAATGGCTTTGATTGCGGTACTGTGACTATATAATCTTCAGTTCTAAGATTTTTAGCAACTGAATGTAATGTCGTAACAAATTGAATTGTACTCACTAACGCTATATGACTTTTGCTAGGAAAGTTTAATTTTATTGTGTCTACAAAATGTGAAGGGTCAATTTTAATATCTACAAATATATAAAGCACCTTTATGTCACTAGTTTGGTCAATGGGTATAAGGCAGGAATGTCCATAGTGTACTAGCAGGTCCACACCAAGTGCAACAGCAGTGAAGTCATCAATGCAACAAGCACCGTAAGTCACGTCACCCATTATGACAGTATCTGCATCAGTAAATGTTTCTATTATGTCACACAGTGTAGTGGCAAACATTGTTAAACCTGTAAAAAAAATAATGGACTTTTAATTATATAACATTTGTGTGATATTTTTTATTTATATGTCACTAAGGTGAATAACTGGGAATTTATATTAGTATGAAAAACTGCAGTAGGAGAATCTCTCATATCGGTGTTAATATTCTATCTCTTAAATAAATATTATTTAAATGTTAAGGAGCAATCAAATATAAGGTTCTCTACATAGGGTCTGTTGGCCTTTAGTATATATATCTCGGGTCCTAAACAGATCTTATCCAGAAAACTTTCAATAGAATTTTGTAGACCAATTTGATTAGGTTATATTAAATTGTGTTAGCGGCTAGAAATGAACTAAACTAACCATTCTAAATATTGCAATATCTTTTTAATGTAGTTATGGGAATAAGAGTTCAATTACTATGTAGCTATTCAAGTAATAAATTGCATTTACCTTCGGGCATTTGCAGAGCCACACGTTTCGCACTCAATGATCTTATTCTCCATATTGTTTTATGTATTTCGAAGTTATAATTCTGTGGTAACGTTTCACAAGCTCTGTTTAGTAAGGGGTCGTTTAATAATTCATTTGGAATTTTATTTACAGCACGAATATTTGGCTTGAATGTCTTTCGCTGTCCTTCTGGTTTGGCGCGTACTACCACAACTCCCGGATTATTGGCCAAGTCTTCCATCATCAAGATGCTATAAACTCATATTTTAATTCCGATAAATCACCCAATGCGACAATAAAATAAAAATTACAGGTTATTTTTTTGATCAAAATATAAACACGCAGGGTGGCGTACGTGACTTTTCGCAAGTAATTAATTACGTTCCGTTTCTTGATGTCAGTTTAAATGTTTTGTTAAAAATAAGCACGTTTACCACTTGTTAAATCATTTCAATATTCTTATTTTTCAAACGTGCTTTAATCTATAAATTATTCAATTAAATGTGAAAATATTTATTTAAAATTTTGTGGTGCATATGTTTAACTGATATAAAGTTTGCGTATAATAGTATGTTGTGTTAAGAAAAAGATTCCGAGTCGGTTACATAGTGCTTTTATTTGTGTTATACTAACCGACTCGGAATCTTTTTTTTTGTCACTAATATTTTTTATACAATAATTAGAAAATCAGACGGAAACGCTCCCATAAAAGTCAAGATAAGCTATATCAGGAAAAGAAAGCTTTACATGCAACCATTTTCTTTCTTTTTTGCACCTCTGTAGCGTGGCGGTTTTTCAATTCCCGCTCTGCGAATGTTTATATACACAAATATGGTTATTTGCTCTGGTCTGGTTGTGTCTCGGAGAGCACGCTAAGCAGTCTTTTAACCGGGAGATGTCATACGAAAATCTATGGCAATCGTTATGGGTAGTTGGAAAGTCCTCACTGGAGAATTTGTGCTGTCAGTGGGAAGACTAAAGGCTTGTCCTGCTTTGTCTTCTACACTGACTGCACAGAAACTCTGTACTTACAGGGTTGGCAGCGCTACTGTGACTCCTTTGGTGTTACAAACGTCTATAGGCCACGGTAACCACTTTCCATCAGGTGGGCCGTGTGCTTGTCTGCCACCTAAGTGGTATAAAAAAAACCTAAAATGTCCAACAACTAGTCTAATTGGAATACTTCAATATTGCCAATGAGTTGTGAAGGTTAGATGGGACTGGGATTACTGCTAGGATGAAGAACGCTAAGACTTTTCAAAAAATCTGTAAAATCGATAGTGCCAAACTGACAAAGGATTCTGATTAAAGTAAACACAATAGTTAGGTATATACATATATTATATACTCTATATCTATTTATTTAGATTTGCTGGATTAAAGACTTCTTATAAATTTAATCATTAGCTCTAAACACGTTTTAGGGTCGTCGTTATAAACAGTATGACCGGCGCTCTTGACATAGGTAATCACGGCTCGCGGGAACATCCCTCGAACTAAGTTTAATTCGTCTGGTCTGTAAAACAAAACGTCTTAACTCACATAAAAGTAAATCAAACAAGCTGGATTTGGACTTACGGCAGTCAATTTCTAGTGGAATACTTTACCAACTGACCTGCCTCTGTAGGGAGGCGGTAGTGTAGCTAAAATAAATCAATCGTGCTCGTTTTTTTTTTCCGGTCTCACCGGAGGCGGTGAGAGAGGTTATGTCGGACTCGAACCGACTACAACGCACGCCGCCTTTGGGTCGTTTTGGTTGCCGAAGGTGAGGTTGACAGGCATATCCCTCGCACCCCGGCCGACCCAGGGCCATCTCTCACGATCTGGCCCTCAAACCAATCGTGCTGGCTGTCTTTATTTTACATACATACATATAATCACGCTTCTATCCCCGGAGGGTTAGGTAGAGGTGAATTAACACCCACATTTTACATTTCACCCACATGTCATTGTATTCGGTTCCACGTAATAGGGGGTGAGCCTATTGCCGTTTTCCGGACACTATTGTTGCCTCGAGCCATGCATATCTGGCTGAGTCTGGGCTGTATATATAGATGTCTGATGTTAAACAGTCTTATCCCTTAGTCGCCTTGTACGACACCGCTTGGGAAGAGATGGGGTGGCCCTAATCCTACTCCGCCGGAAACCACGCGTTTTTATTTTTATTCGTTTAAAGACTTATAGATTTTGCTCTAGCAGAATCAATGCTCAGTTTCCTCTTCAGTCAGAGACCCTTATCTTTCTAACCGCATAGGCAGCTGAGCTAACTCTCCCCGCCAAGTGAGAATCCGTTGCATTTTATTATTTAGATTTATTCCAAGTTAAACTGTGGTATTGGCTAGATATTTGAACAGATTCATTATCCATTATAATATTAGTATCTATCTGTCTTACATTAGGCATAGGTACTAAAATTTACACATTTTGTTTCCTTCGAATTGAGTAGCAAGTTGTTACTTGTGAGAACCAATGGAATATTTCAGAACGGGCCTATTATTCACATCGTCAAGTACTACTATATGTCTTTCAGTTTATAGAAAAAAAGATGCGTCATCAGCAAATAATATCTAGGTACTAAATCACAATGATTTGTGACGTCATTTACCTACGTATATCAAGAATAAAAGGGGTTCTACTATCGAACCTTGGGGTACTCCCCTAACTAATGGGGCGACAGAAGAGTCAGTGCCATTAAGGTAAATTTTTTGTATTCTGTCAGTAAGGTAAGATTTGAGTAAGCTAAGTAAGCTTTTGAAAGTCTGATGTATGTCAGAAAAAATATATCGCATTTTATGAAAGTAAGTGACGTTAGCTGTATGCTTATGCTTCTTTGCTATCGGCCCAGTTGATGATTCCTTTAAAGGAGAAGGCATACGTTTTCATAATAAATTACCTAAAGCGGTCCTTGGTATGCCTGACATAAAATTTTAAACTATTGCATATTATAAGACATACGATTAGGTACCTGAAGGACAAAAATGCCTGGGTTGTGCGTTGTTACCAAATTTATCTATCGATTAACGAATTTATTATAAAGATTTTTTATTTACACGACACAAAATGTAGATTCGTCCACTTTTAACCTTAAGGACAGATTGTAAATTGAGTCTATAAAAATACCGCAGTGGAGTTTGTTGCGCAGTGTTTCTCCACTAGTATATAGGAAGCGGCGGTAAACTTAGCTTAAGTAGAATTATTATTGACGTCAATAAGAAACAATTTTATTGATCAATATTGAAAATAAATGTCTTTGACTTTGAATTAAAAGCTTTTGATAAATCACAAAAATCGTTTGGCATGGTATGTAATAACTATTTTCTAAGTAGTACCTAAGTATCTAAGTAAAGTATATAATAAGCCATACCAAGCTAAACCATAAGATAAGTGTAATATAAATGTTAACTTACGGAATAAAATCTGATAACTGACCGCCGATAAACAGCGTGGGGCCTTCGTAGACTTTCTGTTTCAATTGATCAGGGAAAGATATCCAGTATTCGTAATGTTTTATCAGCACGTCTATGTTACAAGCCCAGCCAAACGAACCGTCTTTTTGCCGCCGTATGTTGGACACGACAAGTGACATAATGGCTTCATTGGAATTGAATTTCTTCAACTGCAGGCTCGCTTGGGATTTAGCTTTTGACAACAGTTTCACATTCTTGAAGTCGATCGCTTTCATACCCTCTAACAATTTTAAAACTGAATCTCTGTAGTTGCTGGGTATTGATATAGGTGAAATATCCATTACTACTAAACCAGTAACTGTTTTCGGCTGAAAATATATTGATGAGACAGGTGCTACGGACGAGTTCGTAAATATTTGGAAAAATATTTGGTTTCGAAGAAGATAGCTGTGTGCGATAAGAGCTCAAAAATATAAAAGCTCTTAGGCCCACTCATGCGGTTTCATACAAAAATAGGTAGTCATTAGACAGAGGCTGCAGTGCCTCCTAAAGTGTTCAATAGTAATGATTACATAATGTAAAAAGATGGGTTTCTTCAATAAAGGCATTATCAGGGTCGGCAGCACGAGTGTAACATTCGAGGTGTTGCATGCGGTTATTAGCCACGGTTACAACTGTTCGTTAGGTAGGCCGTGCACTTCTCTGCCACCTAAGCAGTAGGTATAAAAAGAGCCACATGCAGTTTAGTTATAGAATTGTTAACTAAGTATCTCACCGCTGTCAAAGCAACCGCCATGGCTGTGCGACCTCCCATTCCGTAGCCTATCAGAGTGCCTTCTCGAGTACCCAAGTTATCGAACAATTGCAAGACGTCTGATGCTTGATCTGTGTATTTGTGAGATTTCGTATGCGGACTTTCACCATGATTTCTTTGATCTACCACTACTACTGTTCGCCTAGTAATATTCAATAAAGTTTTGCCAATGCTACTCAATTGCCCCTTGTGTGCTACAGCTCCGTGAAGCATGAAGATAGGAGGTTTTGGCTTCTCGTTAGTTCCCATGCCAAGTATTTTGTATGATAAAGTAACGGCATTTCTGAATGTTTTCGGCTTGGAACTAGACATATCTATCACGAAGATTAAATAAATTATGTTGACGAAATTTGCCGTGGCATAGCAGGATATGGGTTCGCTGCATACCAATTGTAGGACCTATAGACCTACTGACCAATCTCAATGTTTAATAATTAAATATTACTTGTCTTATGCGTTTCATGATCTTAGTAGATTTGACAATTTTACTTATTTGACGCATAGTAATTGATGTGTATTATGACAAGATACCCACCACAGTATAAAAAATGGATCAGACAGTCAATCAAGATTCGTGTCGCGGTCACGACCCAAGGAGGAGACATAGGTACTATGTTATTATATTATTTTTATTGTTTCTCAGTACCATGACTCTCGGGACTATGGAGTCCCGGGCCTTTTGAAAGGAGTGTGTCGGGCCGAAGCCAAGACGTAGAGGCCGTTTTATGAGAATTTAATATACTAGGAATACAAACACATGGCGGATATCATCTGCGAGCGCACAATATGATACCCCGGGAGATGTTCCCCGCCAGGTGCAGAGACTATTGCTGTGCGGTGCTGTGGCCGTGATGGAAACTAAATTATTGGCTATGGGATTGAGAATTGGATTGACTGGTGAATGGGCTATGAGGGGAGACTAACGGACGCCTGCCGTGACAATAAGTCTCAAAATTTTATTGTAAAAAGGCTGGCGGTGACTTGCCAACTCATTGCATGGGCCCCATTAAAATAGCCACATATAGTGCGACCATGGAGCTACATCCGTTGAGCGGCTAAGGTTCTCGAGAGGTTATTTTAATTATTATTATTGTTTCTCGGTTCCATAACACTCGGAACTATCTAGACCTGATTCTTTGGAGGGTATGCGTCGGGCCGAATACCTGTGTGGAGGCCCTTTTAAGATAATTTAATATAGGTAGGTACTAGGGATACACGCACATTCTACAACATTCTACACAACGCTATCTAGACCCATGGTAAGCATAGTCTAACCAGCTTGTGTTATGGAATAAAGAATGCGGATAAACATACATTATTTATTATACTTACATATCTTAAGCTCGTTAGGATTTGGGTTTAACTATAAGAATCTATACTAATATTATAAAGCTGCAGAGTTTGTTTGTTTGTTTGAACGCGCTAATCTCTGGAACTACTGGTAGTAGTCCATTTATCGAGGAAGGTTTTAGGCTATATATCATCAGGCTACTACTAAAGGGAGCGGAGCATTGATAATAAATGTTAACAAATCCGGCAATTGTTCATACATATTTTGAAGACTAAAACATACGGGCTCAAAAGGATATGAAGCTTCAAAATATACCCCGGGCGAAGCTGGGGTGGGTCAGCTAGTACCTAACATTATATTATCTGTGGTATAACATAGTTGTAGTTCTACCATAAGCTCTATTCTAGAATACAATTAGGTACTATGTTTCTTTAAAGGTGTACTTACCAACCAAAGCGACCCGCAGGCGGCGTGAGTTTTAGTCGGTTCGAGTCCGACATAACCTCTCCCACCGGCTCCGGTGGGGAGGTATCCGTGGGGATTTTGCGCACGTAAAAAAAAAAAGGTGTACTTACCGGGCCATATCTAATGAAGAATTACCTATTATTATAGTAAAGACGAGCTCATAAATCACTAATGGAATAATGCATCAATTTATCACTTCATTATTAAGTAGATAATGATATCATTAATTAATCATCATCATTTTAGTGTTCTTCGTGATTGCATCCGAAGCTTTCACCTCGGAGCCTCAGAATTCGGGGTCGCTTAATCCTTATCCCTTTTTATACAACTTGGGTGGCAGACAAGCACACGGCCCACCTGATGGAAAGTGGTTACCATGACCTATGAACGTGTGTAACACCAGTGGAGTCACATCCGTGCTGCCGACCCTGTAAGAACAGAGATTTTGTGCAATCAGTGCAGAGGACAAAGCAGGACATGCCTTTGGTCATCCTACTGACAGCACAAAAACTCTCCAGTGAGCTCTGGCTACCCTACTCACCGCTGGGAACACAACACGAAGTTATTATAACCGCGGTATTCTGTAGGGCGGAGGTACTTCTACAATGTATAAATGTCTGTATCTAAGTTTTGAATTGTATCAGTTCGTGGGTACCTGGTGACCTGTAATTCAGGTTTTTATTACCTACCACAGGCACCAGCGATCCACAATCGAATGTGCGTAGGTACAGTAATCCTTTTGTCATATTTTGAATTTTTGATTTGTGGTGAGAAATAAACAATTTTTATTTATTTTTATTTATTTAATTATATTAAATCAAAATTGTTAAATTGTTACTTCTCCAGTCGGACTGCTCAATTGGGCGGAAATACCGCTGTGTCCTACTTCCTACAATTCATGAGAGCGACTGCCTTCTGACCTCGAGAGAAAAGGAGACCTTGAGAGTGAAAGCGTTAAGTGATATAAGATAGCACTCTGGTGCATGGCGCGTGGGTAGCTGTATCACTTAACACTTTCACTAGAGTTTGTTCATTTGTTGCACACAGTGTGTATGGGGGGGAAAGTCGCTCGCGTCCGTAGGATTTTACCATCTTTTCCTAGACCCACCCTACACGTCCCCCCTGGGTGGTGCAAAATGAGCGACAACGCCGAGTCTCAGGCGGCAGTAAATAACCTGACTCAGCCTGCCTAACAAGCAGACTTGTTGGGGGTAGGAAATGACCTCCGAAACTCGTAACTCCAAGATGGAAACGGGGGCATTGGCTTCACCGCCTGTGTCAAGAGGTAGAAAGCCTCTTCAAAATTCACCCTAATCTTAAAGTGGGAAACGCGCTGAAGAGATGTATGGCTTGCAGGTAGCAAGTTCTTAGCGCCAACCTCAACGGACCCGGCTAACGTTGTTGTATTGTGCCTTCTTGAGGGAATAGGCGTCACCCTTCAAGCGACGCTATATTTTCGACCTTACTCGTGGGAATAATATGAGCGAAGAAAATAAAAATAAAAATCTAAAATTGAACAACACGTCAAATATGGTACAGAAAACTTTATACAGAAGCATGTTTACCAAAGAGCGAAGTAATAGCCTACCAACATTGGCTCACTATGGAAATGAAATAAAAGACCGAAACCAAAGTGAAGTAATGGAGCTAAGCCCAACTCCAGCTGCAGATAATACCATGGCAAACCAAAATGATTGGCAAAATGACAGAATGCCACAAAGAAACAAGAAACGGAAGACTGAGAGCCAAATACACAGCAATAAACCTAAACTAGCCAAGAACATAACTGGAATACCTACACAAAACAGGTTTGATATCCTGCAATGCGACAATACAGAGAAAACTGTGAAAGAATACGTACCAAAGCCAGAACCGATTTTTATAACTGGAGTCATTGACATAACGGCCTTGAAAAAAACTGTCAATTCACTGGTGGATCAACAAATGTACACTCTAAAGACACTAAAATCAGGCCATGTGGTAAAACTAATGCCAAGTGATATAGCAACATATAAATTATTAAGAGAAAACTTCACTGCCAAAAATATTGCGCATTACACTTACCAACTTAAATGCGAGAGATCCTACAGAGTAATACTGAGAGGTTTGCACTCCACTGAAGATACCCAAAACATAAAGGAACAAATTGATGCACAGGGTCATGAAGTTAGACAGGTGGTAAACGTGAAGCATAGAGTCACCAAAAATCCACTACCATTATTTTATGTGGATCTTGAACCACACCCAAATAATAAGGATATTTTTAATATCAAATACCTCAACCAAATGAAGGTAACTATAGAAGCCCCACACAAAAAGAAAGAAATCATGCAGTGTAAAAGGTGTCAGAGATTTGGTCACTCCAAAAATCAGTGCTGCCGACCCTTCAGATGTGTGAAATGTGGAAATGATCATCCCACCTCCACATGCAGTAAGACGCCTGAAACTGAGGCTACATGTGCAAATTGCCAAGAAAAGCACCCCGCCAGCTATAAAGGCTGCATAAAATATAAGGAGTACAGAGAAAAGATACTTAAGATAAAACCCAAGACCAAGGAGACCAACACAAATATAGAACCAGCACAGCAAAATAAAACAGTCATAAGGCAACAACCGACAATTACTCAACCTAAACAAAAAAGCTACGCAAAGATAGCAGCAATCCCCAAAACAACAAACCAAGACAACGAACTAACACATACTTTAGACACAATGTTTGAAAGACTACAACAATTCATGTCAGACATGATAGACAAAATGATGGACCGCATGCTCCAGCTTATCGCAAGTCTAGCTGTAAAGGCCTGACCAATTTGCGAATAATCATATGGAACGCCAACGGCTTGACGGAACGTCGTCAAGAACTACTTGTATTCCTACAAATGCAAAATATAGACATAGCTCTGATATCGGAAACAAGATTCACCGAAAGGACCCACATCTCTTTTAGAAATTACAAAATGTACACAACCAACCACCCGTCGGGTAATAGCCACGGAGGGTCAGCTATAATCATAAAAGAAAATATAAAACACTACACTCTCGAGGAATTCCGCACTGACAAAATACAGGCTACATCAATTAGAATTCAATCGAAGAACAATGTTGAGACTACGATATCTGCTGTCTATTGCCCACCTCGACACAAAATAACAGAAGAAGATTTCAACTTCTACTTCTCCCGCTTGGGCTCTCGATACATATGTGGCGGGGATTGGAACGCAAAACATACTTACTGGGGCTCAAGAATAATATCTCCTAGAGGCAGACAACTATACAAAACCATCACAAAATGTCAAATGGAATGCATGTCACAGGGAAAGCCAACGCATTGGCCTACTGACCCACATAAAATCCCCGACGTGATAGACTTCTATATTGTAAGAAATATTAGCCGTAACTATATGACCACTCAACCCTATACCGATCTGTCATCAGACCACACACCGGTGAGACTAGATCTAAATTCACATATAGTGCTACGTGAGCCTTCGTCTAAGATGTACAACAAATTATGGGCGTATAGGGCAAATCGGTCAAGGGAAAATAAAATAAAATATATTAATTATAGTAAAAAACTAAGAAAAATAATTGTATTAACTAAACGCGCCCAAAATAACTACAGAATTCAAACGTCTCTTAATAAAAATAAAACAGCATGGCAAATTATAAACACTCAACGCTTCAACTTACCAAGAGAGTCCGTAAATAATATAAAAGTTAGTAATGACAGTATTTTAACGCAGCCCTCAGACATAGCTAATGCTTTCAATAATTACTTTATCGGAAAAGTATCCCCCATTCAAGGTGCTGGAAAGAAAGTAACATCTCTCATACAATCTTCTCTAAAGTCAATGTTTCTTGCACCCAGTACACCGCAAACAATTTTCCTAATAATAAGAAACTTAAAAAACACTCACAGCGTAGGATATGATGGTATTTGTACTAAAATAATCAAAGCTGTAAATGAACATATATGTTATCACCTCAGCCACATTATCAATTTATGTATAAGTACGGGTACATTTCCAGCAGCACTCAAAATAAGTATCATAAAGCCTCTCTATAAAAAGGGAGACTCACAGTTAATGGATAGTTATAGACCTATTGCTTTGCTACCAATATTCTCAAAGATATTTGAAAATTTTTTATATAATGCAATAAATACTTTTTTTGAAAAAGAAAACTTATTATGTAATGAACAGAAGGGGTTTCGTCAGAATAAAACTATAAACATGGCAATCTATGACTTTTATAAAAATGTTATTACCTATGTTGATAAAAAAACACCTGTTTGTGCTATATACTGCGATATGTCCAGTGCTTTTGATTACGTGGATCACAAAATACTTTTAAAGAAACTGGATACTTACGGAATAAGAGGAAATGTTCAGAATTTGATTCAGTCTTATCTAGAGAACCGTCAACAAATGACTGCTATTACAAGAGTGAATAATAATACTCATTTAGAAGAAATGCATACTTCCAAGGCCCAGTATGTATCATATGGTGTCCCTCAGGGTAGCGTCCTTGGGCCACTTTTGTTTATAATATATATCAATGACTTACCAAAATGCACTATACACAATATGACATTATTCGCTGACGATAGTACCATAACCATACCTTGTAAAGACATTGATGATTATAACTCTGACATTAACGAATCACTGACATCGATAGTTTCATGGTTGAATAATAACAATTTAAAAATTAATTTATTAAAGACAAATATAATGCATTTTGGACAAAGGCACCAGAACCGATTAAATGTGAACCTGATGCATGACCAGGTGCAAATAGAAGAGTCTATGACTGCGCGGTTTCTGGGGTTGACATTAGATAGTAAGTTGAAATTTAAGGAACACATTGACATACTTTGTAAAAAAATTAGTAGCTTATCTTATGCTCTCTATAAACTTGCACCTATTGTTAACAAAGTAGCTTTACTGTCAGCATACCATGGTTTAGTGGAGTCAGTACTTCGATATGGTGTAATTTTTTGGGGTAATGCAACTAACTATGACATGGTCTTTAAAATGCAAAAGCGTTGCATCCGTGCCATGTTTGGTATTGAGAGCACTGACAGTTGTGGGCCATTTTTTAAAGAGCACAATATTGTGACACTCCCCGGCATATACATACTAGAGGTAGCACTGTTTACCAGGTATAACCCACACCTGTTTCCAAGATTAATGGACAAAGTCGTGCGTAATCGGCGCGATAATAACAGGCTATGTGTCCATCCTGCTAAGACTGCCCTATTACATAAAAGTGTAATATGCATGGCTCCATTAATCTACAACAAAATTCCCAAAAATATAAAAAATTTGAACAACAATCGTTTTAAGTGGGCGCTCAAAAGATTGTTGATTGAGAAGTGCTACTATAGTATTAAGGATTTTCTCGAAGACATGACTCTGTAGGATTGACTTTTGTTTGTAACTGGATGACTGATGTATAATGTAGATGTGATGACTTAAACTTAAATAATAATTTGTACACCACTCAATGGTAAAACATGTTGTGTCCAATCGAAGTTTAAGACCTATATAATAAGCACTTGACTATGTATATTATATGTACACATGTTTTTTGCAAATAAATATTATCTTATCTTATCTTATCTTATCTTATCATACAAATTGGGAATTATATCAGAATATTATCACATTCGAGATAAAGCTACAAAACCCAGTGGTGACAACATGTGATATAGATAGAGAGATAGAAAACTTTAACAGAGTCATACACACTGCAGCTTGTAAATCAACTAAACGACGGAAAAGAGTAGGCCCGGAACAAAATGAATACCCTAAATCAATTAAAGACAAAATAAAGGAACGGCGCAATCTCAGAAAAATCTGGCAACATACCAGATACCCCAGAGACAAAACAGCTTTCAATAGATGCTCTGAAGAACTTAAATGCATGACCAAGGAATTTATTAATTCAAATGTACAGTCGTATCTCTCTGGTCTGACTCCGACTGCAGATACAAACTATTCGCTCTGGAATGCCACAAGTAAAATCAAACGGCCAAATAATCACATCCCTCCAATCAAAAACTCTCATGCTAGATGGGCAAGATCAGACTCAGAAAAAGCGGCTGTCTTTTCAGATCATCTGGGTATAGTTTTTTCGCCTTTTCCTGAGGCAATCTCGGGACAGAGCGCAATGATTAAAGAAAATTTATCGAGTGCACTTCAAATGTGCCTACCACTTAAAAACACATATCCAGCCGAGATAGTCAAAGAAGTAACGAGTCTACAAGAGGGAAAATCACCAGGCTATGACTGCATAGATGCAACCCTTCTAAAGAAACTACCGAAAAAGGGTATTATGGCGCTCGTCAAGATATTTAACGCCTGCCTGCGCATGTCTTATTTCCCTGGACAATGGAAGATAGCTCAAATACTAATGTTTCTCAAACCTGGCAAAGTACCCCAAGATGTTTCTTCATATAGACCCATTAGCCTCCTGGCAGTAACAGGAAAACTCCTCGAAAAGGTTATATTAAACAGAATGAAAGAACACCTTGTAGATATCATACCGAGTCATCAGTTTGGTTTCAGAGAAAACCATGGCACAATCGAACAAGTGCATAGAATTGTCGATGTTATAAGTGGATCGCTTGAGAGGGGGGAGTTCTGCTCAGCAGTGTTCCTAGATATCAGCCAGGCGTTTGATAGGGTATGGCACGAGGGATTGCTTTACAAAATCAAGAAGTTGCTACCGCACTCCTTCTTTCTAATTCTAAAGTCATATCTAGACAAACGCTGCTTTGAAGTGAGAGTTGGAGATGATGTGTCAAATCTAAAAGAAATAAAGTCAGGAGTACCCCAGGGCAGCATACTTGGACCTACCCTCTATACTATCTACACATCTGATATCCCGATAATGGACGAAACCAAAGTGGCAACCTATGCTGACGACACAGCCCTATTGGCTACCCATCGTAATCCTGGCGCAGCATCAAGGCTGTTACAATTGCACTTGGATAGTCTTGAAGTATGGCTTAAAACTTGGAGGATAAAAGCTAACCAGGCCAAATCGGTACATGTAACCTTCACACTAAAAAAGGACAGCTGCCCACCAGTTATGCTGAACAAAGAAATAATTCCCCAAGCAGAGCACGCAAAATACCTGGGTATGCACCTTGATCGAAGGCTGACATGGCAAAAACATATTTGGACGAAGAGAAAGCAATTGGATACCAAATTGCGCAATATGTACTGGATTATTGGAAGAAATTCACAGCTAAATGCAAACAGCAAAATCACCGTTTACAAGGCCATTCTGAAGCCAATATGGACGTACGGTATCCAACTGTGGGGTACAGCCAGCAACAGCAATATAGACATACTGGAGAGATTCCAAACCCAGACACTGAGAGCTATACTTAACATCCCACAATATATTGCTAATAAATATATCTACAACAATACAAAGCTCGATACTGTTCGCCAAGAAATCACTAAACAAAGTGCAAAATATCAAAAAAGACTGATAAACCACAAAAATCAACTAGCCATGGAACTCAGTGGTGACGGCAGCACCAAGTTTAGAAGGCTGAAAAGAAATGACGTCCCAAGTCTTGTAGAAAGATTTACCTGCTCAGAGCGAGGAAGCTCTATGTAACAAGGACAAAAGGATGCGTTGTGTCAACCATACTAGTGGCTTATTGTGTAGACAGATCGCCACAATTGCAAAATAGACAAAAAAAAAAAAAAAATAATAATAATAAAAAAAAAAAAAAACAGTGTGTATACCCTTTTTTTACATGTGCAAAATCCCCACGGTTACCCACCGGAGCCGGTGGAAGAGGTTATGTCGGACTCAAATCGACCAAAACTCACGCCGCCTGTGGGTCGTTTTTGGTTGCCGAAGGTGAGGATAACAGGCATATCCCTCGCACCCCGGCCGACCCAGGGCCATCTTTTTCGATCTGGCCCTCTCCTCGGGTGTGGGGACCACAGTGACCCCGACTCGTCCCCGGGAATGGGGAGGCGCGTGAGGCGAGGCGCCGCCGCGGCCTGCTTCTGCCAGGGTGACAGGCGGCTCCACCCGTAGCCCCCAGGCCTGACATTCTTTACCCTTTAGATACTTTGACACTTACAATATCTACATATATACATATATACCTACGTATGTTAAGTAGACAAGACACTAGACTATTTAATTAAACAATCACATAAATTTGGCAATTCGTGTGTCCAGTCTAAATATTTTTCATCATAATCCGTGTGCTGACTGAGAAACAATACAACTATCACCACTCAATCTCATCCGAAGGGTTTCGTAAAAGGCGACTAACGGAAATATAGGTTGCCTGGAAGAAATTCCGTAAAGCGATAAGGCCGCCCTTTGTACTGCTCTTGTCTTCTTATCATTCTGTATCATGAATATTGTAATTGGCGTACAATAAAATAATGCCGCGTGGTTCTCGACAGAATAGAATTTGGCCATCCCATGCGGTGTCGTACAAGGCGACTTAGGGATAGGACTGTTTAACACCAGACAGATATATACAGTCCAGACTCAGCTTTAGATGCATTGCTCGAGTCAAGAATAGTGCCCGCAAGACGGTAATAGGCTCACCCCCTATTACGTGGGACTGAATTCAATGATTGGTGAAATGTGGGTGTTAATCACCACTGCCTAACCCTCCAGGGATAAAGGCGTGATTATATGTATGTATGTAAATTATACAACAAATAAATAAAATAAAATAGACGATATCACTGTGGAAGAAGGAAAACTCGAAATAAAACAGTGTACCAACCCGTCTGATCAGCGTGGAAACAGTAGACCAAAGCCTGCCAACATTGGGAGAGGCTTATGTCCAGCACTGCATATGAAAGTAACTTTTTTATTTTGTACTAATACAAAATAAAAATGTTACTTTCATCTTCTAAGCGTTATTTCGAGCTGCATCCGAGGCTTTCAAAAACGTCTGGCATCAGCTTATTTTTCCTTTTTTTCAGGTTAATAAACCTAACTAAGTACGACTTTTATATCGAACGACTACGACTCATCTGCATAATTAAGTGTGTACATAATTCCAGTAGTAGATAACAGTTCCAGTACATGAATAAAGATGAGACCTCGCTTGACACCGTTTTACGGACTATTGTGATTTGTGCAGCCTCATCGTGGGTCTGCAGTATGGTACTGCACTACACGTACTGATACAATACATACCCGGCTTTTGAATAGGTGTCTATTCCCAAAATAGAAATATAGTAGACTGCCAAAATGTAGGTCTCGAGTGACGTTGTCGACAGATTTAGGTACTTACATTTTGCGACAGATTTGCAATTTAACATTTTTTGATGACAAAATAAAACTTTGCTGACAAGTTTTTTTGCGGAGTGAGAGTTGCAATGTTACTGTCGACCGCAATGGTCCTGAAGAACGTGTGTCATTGAGGAACACAAAACATTCTTTTAGGTAAGTAGGAGTATGGGGATGGTAGAGAATAGTTACCTACTGTTAAGCATTGAAATATTATGAGCATTCTGTTGAAGTCGAATTGGGAGCCACTTGAGCGAAACTGTGATACTATGTGTTCATATTGTGAAGAATGGTGGCGCGATTCTCATGCCACCTGAGCTAGTGGACTGTATTTTGCGGGGGTGAAGCTAAATGTTTCATATGACACTTTACACAACAAACAAGATAGGTGATCGGGTTGCCGCGGAGGTGGTTTAGGCATTGAATGCAACCCAAGAAATTAGGAGAGGATGCACTAACCTTTATGACGCCACGTGCTGTCCGAGCCGGTGCACCGGTCTTCTCTTCCTGGCTCAGGAGCTGCTGCCCACATCACTAAATCACTTGAGGGACACACGAGACGCACAATCCGATCGGTAAAGGTCTATGAAAGCGGTTAAAATCCAACAAACATTATTCATTTCTGAGAGTCGCGCGTGCCGCCGGCCATTGTTTATTCTAGTTCAAAGCGGGAGTGAAGATGCGTCTATTTTGACAATTGAGCGGGGCGAAAACTATTGCTATCTCACTTTAAAGGCAGTGCGGGAGGGAGATGGGTATAGGAGGCGTGTGTTGTGTCAAACAATTTTGAGACGATTTGAATTTACTACTATTGAGCGAAAAAATACAAATTCTACTACCGGCGCAACCATTCCCCCCGGCTTGAAGGGTTACCTTCAAAACGAAAAATGCGGAACAAATCTAAAGTCTAATCTAAATCTAGGTTTGGGAAATAACAACTAAAATAGAATCAGAATCAGAATCAGAATCATTTATTTCGCTAAACATGGGTACAAAATATGGTGTTAGTAGGTAATTGTGATGTTCAGGCCATGTTTTACCATTTTGGTGTGCAAAAAGTATTAGTCGACGGTTACTTATATTAAAAAAAGATAAAACTTATTCATATTATCATGCGAGACCAATCTGTTAATAAACTTTTATTTCGAACATATTCATAATTATTTAATCACCATCCAAACTTAGTCAATGTAATAAAATCGTGTCATAATACGAAAAGTAAATTACCGTTAGTCAATATAGAAAATAGAATCAAATGTCAAAATTTAGTTAATTGTTTAGATGTCAATTATAACAATAAATAAATTACCTATGCCAAGACAAGAATCATGCAATATTATTTTATTTTGTATGTTATTAAGAGTTTACTTTTGTATCATCAATATACTCATTAATCGTGTAGTACACTTTATCTATTAAAAATTCTCGAAGCCTATTTTTAAAAATAATGTTGGATTCTGCGGTTTTAACCTATATATATATATATAATATAAACCTAGATTTGAACTCGTGCCTACTGCTGGCTAGGCAGAGGGCAGAGGCGAACAACCGGGCGCAGATACGATCCGGTTGCGGTTTTAACCCGTACAGAATATGAATCTGCTACATAAATTTTGAAGGTGCTCAAGCTTATCTAGTCCCTCTTCAGTGAGATGAGGGTAGCTGACATCAGCATACTCAAGGAGAGGAAGGAGAAGTGATTCTGCAAGAGCAATTTTAGTTGCTGTTGAGAGGAAATTTCGCAGTCTGCACATGGAACCCGCTGACGCAAACAACTTTGGACTGACCTATCTTATTTGTGGGCCACAGGATAGTGTATTCTATCCGTATACCAAGATTTTGTAAAGCTCCAAAGATTATATCTGGACCCCCTTATCATGTTTCAAAATGTAGTACTCTGTATTGCAGTGCGCCTTTATTTGATGTCTTTCATTATCTATTAAGGGGTTCTACGACGGCAGCCCGGTTAATGGCAATAGGCTCGCCACCTATTACATTGGGACCTAAACATAAACTGGCGAAATGTGGGTGCTAGCACCTCTGCCAACCGATATAGGCGTGGGTTTATGTTATGTTATGTTATGTTACGACGGCAGTGGAGCTCAAATTCACAAAGCATAGATTTTGTTAAATGTTAAACCAATCCGCCTCTCGCTTTAGTCGCGAATTGGGGTCAACATTTAAGAAACTTTATAAGAAAAAAAAAAACATATATGTCGGTCACTATAATTACCAACCCTACCGTCCTCAAGGATGTCTAGTGACGCACTAACTAGCGGTACCGGTATTTCCGCAGTTCAACAGCTCCAAATTCACTAAAAGGCCCTAGGTCTTTTAATATTTTGTAAATACCTGTAGAACTTCCTTAATCTCATACCTACACGGTGTACTTACGAAGGTCAACTGATTGAGAATGCCTTTGGTCATTGACTTATTGATACATTTTGCTTAAAGGAGTAATAAAGAGTTTTCATACTAAAGGTAACAGTTCATTTTTGATTATATACTAGCTGATGCTTGTGGTTTCGCCCGCGTGGAATTTTGGTCGCGCTCCCGCAACCCACGGGAACCTATTTCACAGATAATAATAACCTACGTATTTTTACCAACTATAAAATCAACTATTCCTCTATTTCAGTTAGAGGCAGACTTTCTTCTCTAGGCTCTTCAGGTCATTCTTAAAGGACACGACGGTATACCCGTCCCAATTGAGCAGTTCGGCTGAGGAAGTACCTTCGCCCTACAGAATACCATGGCTATAATAGTCTCGTGTTGCCAGAGCCCACTTGAGGCTTTTCCTGATTGTGTCGTCTGCACTGACGGCACAGAAGAGGGTTCTTAGGCCACGTTAACCACTTCCCACCAAGTGGGTCGTTCGTGCTTGTCTGCCACCTAATTAATATAGTTAAAAAAGGTCCGGTCTGCCGTTAGGGGGCGTCATTGAATAAACAAACATCCAAACATCCTGGATCTAAACATGTTCAAGAAACTTTTACATAACGTGTATATTTTTTGGCAAAATCTCAGGAAAGGAAGGTCACCATTACAGACACCAACCACGTTACATGATACAATGGTGGCTACCAGCTTGACGTCCTCAAGATGCTTTTTCAAAGACACGTCAATTAGACTTCAGAAGGCAAAGAGGGTTACCATTACATACATATACCATGTTACAATAGTGACACTCAGCTTGACGGCCTCATCATATGCTTTTTATTTCCGCTTCTGGGAGTCAACTCCCAACTCTGTGACAACCGTGAGGAAAGCCTGCGCCAGAACCTCGTCAGGTGTTTAATAGATGCACCCAATAGCAGGTGACGAAGGTTTACTTGGGCCTGTAGGTGTTGAAAGGGCCGTGCTTTTTCTATCAGCACTTAATTATTTCGTTTCAATTCGTGGACAGTTGATCTATAATCCTTTGAGAATCTAAATCTAGTCTAACAGAATATGGATGACGTTACCTCTGTTAATAAAATCAAAATGCACCTATTATTCATAGATATAAGTGAAAGCCTGGGTGGCGTGCCGTTACTGGACGTGGCTGCTACGCTGGAGGCGCGGATTCGTTTCCCGCTTAGTGCAAATATTTGTATGCATGTTTATAGGTATTTGCATTGGTCTGGTCGTGCCTCAGGGAGCAGGTTAAGCCGTCGGTCTCGGTTGCCATAGCAACATCTATAGCTGTCGTTAAGGGTAGTTATAGTCCTAAAAATCTCAACAACTGGCTAGCTGCATAATTTTGATATCGCCTTTGGGTTGTGGAGATCAGCGGCAGTCGCTTCACGGAAAATATCGAAGTTCAGTCAAATCCGCATTTAGACTGATAAAGCGGACCCTAAAATCCGAGGTAAAAGCTTCGGATGCGACTAGGATTAACACACGGAGGAAGACGATAAAAGAAAGAAAGAGGGATATGCATTTATTTACAGGTAATACTTACATTGGTGGTTATCAGTGAAATACCTCAGTACATATTACTTATTAGATCTATGACTTGTGGCATCACTTCTTACAATTTTAGTTTCCAATTATCCACGGATTTTTGCAGCCCACTGTACATAGATAATGAGATAGAGGGAGCGACTGAAGAAACGACAAGAGACAGGAATATAGGAAAGAGAATAACATGTTGCGCTGGCCCCAAATAATAAGTATACCTGTAAAAGGGCAGGTAGACATACAGATATGGATACCTCAGGACATAAATCGTGAGACAAACGAGCCCCTGACGCGCGCGGCTTATCTTGTCATAATCTTGGACAGTAAAGGACTTATCCATGAACCTCGTGGAATGCGCTGGCATTCTCAGCCTCAGATTCTCTGACGATCTCAAGGCTCTAGAGTGTAATCCAAGGAATTCAAAGCATTCTTTTAGAATCTATGCTTGATGAAATTGCGTTCGTCCACCTAGTGCCAATAAATGCGTCATTCTGATCACATGTGTTTCAATTAAGGAAACCTCGTCACGGTACTCAGTAGCAGTCATCCCAGTAAAGATCATATATCATTTAAAAGGTGTTAGGTCTCTGACCGTACATCTTTTTGTCCAGCAGAACCCCGTCCTATCCTCAAAATACACTCAAGAAACGTGTACTGGCGCATACAGAGCACATTAAAGGTCCAAGATTTATGTCCCGAGCAATACGAGAAGACAACATAAATTGATTTCAGAATATCATGAAAACTATCCATTACTTAGTAATAAAACAAGGACGAGTGAAGGCTTCTCTCATTTATTATAATCACCATATAAATGAATTTAAAGTTAGAGTGAGACTGTATAATTTATTGTAATTTAAAAATAACTTTATTTACAGCCCGTCAAAGTAATTTGTTGTTTTGAAGTTCATTAAACTGCGTTGCAATCTTGTAGGCACAAGTGGAGGTAAATAAGTGTACTTTAATTAATTCAAGTTATTTAATTCATTGACTGTGTAGATGGGCTGGGGTGTGCGCGCGTCGACACCAAACCACTAAACTCAATCAAGCTCTGTATTTGACACCTACAAGACGCTGTTGAGCAGGTATTTCATTTATTATAAGTAATATTCTAAAAAAAATTAAAGTTAACAGTAAAAGTGTAAAAAATAAGAAATTAAATTGTGTGTATTATGTGTTGAACTGGATTATTTAAAACCAGTTTTTCAGTACTGAAGGAGTTGTTTCTGCACTGCTGGTTGTAGGTAGGTGTAAATTGCGTGTTTTACAATTTCCGTGTGATTGCGGCGTTTGCATACAGTGATTTGTAATAAAATATAATTGGTGGTAATATTGGGGTGATAATGGGGTGATATTGGAATGAAATGTGTTATGAAAATGTAGCAATTATAGACATAAATAATATTTATGCATGCATATGATCATTTTTGGATGTGAATTTCTTATCCACATTTAATAATTATATTCCCATCCTTCTTACTCTTCATCTTAATACCGGTCACATCCGAAGCTTTTACCTCAGATTCCGGTATCCGCTTTTTTTTTCTTTTTTTATACCTCTTAGGTGGCAGACAAGCGCACGGCCCACCTGATGGAAAGTGGTTACTTACTATGGACGTGTGTAACACTAGAGAAGCCATAATCACGCTGCCTACCCTGTAAGCAAAGAATTTCTGTGCCATCAGTGTAGAGGACAAAGCAGGACAAACCTTTAGTCATCCCACTGACAGCACAAATTTGACATTTTCTGTGAAGCGACTGCCACCTGACATTGGCGATATCGAAGTATTGCAGTGAGACCAATTGTTTGAATTTTAGGGCTCCGACTACGCGTAACGCGGGAATACTTACTTAATAAAAAAAATACACTCCGTATTTTTTTTATTAAGTTCATATCGTTACCTATTTTTATAAATATACTTTTATTAAAATTAATCCAATTAAAGACTTTCAAACGGCGCAAATATACCAATTTAACTGGTAATTATAATTTTGAGCCGTTTGGAGTCGAAACGTTGGGTCCGTGGGGTCCAAGCACGCGCGCGCTATTCAAAGAAATAGCGAAGCGACTAATCGACGCTTCCCGTGACCATAAGGCTGGCCTTTACCTCGCTCAAAGAATTGGCATCGCCATTCAGCGTGGTAATGCCGCCAGCCTCTTGGGCACGGTACCAGTAGAGATCGATGGGGAGGAATTTTTCGATGCCTAAAATTACAGTCTCCCTCTTTTTCTCTATCCTATTTTTGTAGCTAACTATACTAGCATAGTTTTATATAAATTTGTAAGTAATTGTATATCGTGAAACGGGTCTCCATTAACTTCGTTCCCTAATAATATATAGAGTCATATATATAATATATAGAATATATATAGAGTCAGCCGGGGTGCGATGGACTCTAGGCAACTATGCGTCGTGGCATCATCTGAGGACCATGTTCGTATTTAAACCGGGACCGACGGCTTAACGTTCTCTCCGAGGTACAGAAATACCTAGACAAATGCAAATAGATAATATTCATGCATACAAATATTTGCACAGACCGGGAATCGAACTAGCACCCCCCGCGTAGCAGTTGCTTTCACTACCATCGCCACGCCATAATGGTTGTCTTAATTATTCTTGTTCATGTCAATGGCAATATTTTTCATTCAAATTTTGGTGGAATTAGATGTAGGTATTCAACATATAATGCCATCTAAATTTAGTAGTTACCACTTGTTAAATAATAAATGTTAAGTTCAATTATTTGAACCTCGACTCAAATTAAATTATCTATCGATATATAAAAATACCCTTTTTATGTACATTTAGGTGACATCCCAGTCCCAAATATGGGGGAATTTGACCCCTGACTCAAATTGTTTTTTTTTTCCGGGGCCAGATGGTATTTTTTTATATTTATCAATTTTAGAATCATGTCAAGAAATAATATATGAATATTAAATACAATAAATTAAAATAACTATTTTACAACTTATAGCTAAATGAATTTAGTTATTGAATATAGCTACAAAAATAAACTAAACCTTAATATGTGCAATTCAGAAATAGTAGTGGGTTTCGGCCTAGACTACTCACACCACCGTAAAATCAATAACTGTAACTCCCTTAATTTTGCACACGCCCATAGGCCACGGTAACCGCTTTCCGTCAGGTGGGCCGTGTCCTTGTTTGCCACCTAAGTACAGTGTGGTATAAAAAACCACAACACCAACCCTAGCTGCGTGCAGAGTTCGGTAGGAATATAATAAAAATAAAATATGTGTGCTAGCACCTCTGCCTACCCCTTCGGGGATAAAGGCGTGAGTTTATGTTATGTTATGCTATGTAACAGACGGCTCAACCCGCGTAGATGTCGCTTATCGTTTAGAGTTATAAATTTATGCGCTGACTCGACACTTTTACATTACTTGAATCTCTATTATTTGACTATCTACTTACCTCTTTCCCCTTAACTACAGCCAAAAAGACGACATTATGTCAACTTCTTGGGTCCTCCTCTACCTTCTGGGTCAGCCGGGGTGCGAGGGATATGCCTGTTAACCTCACCTTCGACTAACGTTCGACTCACAGGCATCGTGTGTTTTAGTCGGTTCGAGTACGACATAACCTCTCCCTCCGGCTCCGGTGGTGGGGCTATCCATGGGGATTTTCCGCACGTAAAAAAAGTCTACCTAGAATATTTTTTTCGTGCGGAAATCCCTTCGTATACCTCCCCCGTCGGTCATAGCTGGCTGTTATGTTAGACGCAGACCGATTAAATCCGCACACCGTCTCGGGTCCTCAGATGATGCCACGACGCATATTTGCCTATAGTCAATCAATCCCTTGCACCCGGCTGACTCTAGGCCATAACTACGGTTTTAAGATGTCCCCCTCGGTTTTCATTGAACTAAGGTCATATAAAAAGTACTTATACATGTTATTTATTAGGGAACGAAGTAAATGGAGACCCGCTTCACGACCCCGTTGCTTTGTACAATATCACGATAAATTAATTAATTGGATTAATTTTAACAAAAATATATTTTAAAAAATAGGTAACGATAAGAATTGCCACTCCTTAATTTTTTTATTAAGTAGATATTCTCGAGATAAACATTAATTGTTGGCGCCATTAATGTGTTTAAAAATTAAATAATCATAATCGGAAGCCGTGGAAGTTGAAACACTTTCAGCTTTTATTCTGTAATTAATTCCGAATGATAAATGAATTGCAAAGCATCGAACTGTGCCTTTAAACAATACCTACCAACCTTAGTAATTGTATATTGGACAAAAGGCCGTTAACTAAAACGGTATTTTAAACCAATATTCAAATGTAAACAATATATAATACAATTCATTTAGACCGATGGTGACGAGGCGCATATATCGCATTTTATTGGACGCACGATTAGAATACAATTAAAATATTTTTTTGTTGTTGTAGTAGTATTGTGGCTGGTTTTTCGTTTTAAATTACTGCGAACAGTAAATAAACGAGTGTGTTAAGTACAATTGCTGACGTGGAGACTTGAGACACCTCAAGAATTAAAACGCGTCAAGATATAAGGGTATCCCCTATTTTATAAGTATTCCGCATTGTTTTTAATATTTTTTTCTAATTGCCAATGGTTTTAACAACTCTAAATAGGTATCAAACTGTCACTGTCAGTCCGATGCACGTTAGAGAGTCGCAGATTTTTTAAACACAATGCAATTTTAAAAAAAGAACTCTGGTCAATGGCAAATCTAGCCTAGTTTTTTAAAATCGAAACGTGAATTTTGGAATTTTGAAGAAAAAGGTCGTTTACATTTTATGGATCAACAGTGTCGATGAACAAACCAAGGCTAACCTAAACCTTGCCTTTATAATAAGCGAAAAGTTCACTTTCAAAATCACGATAACTTATATACAGTGTACTTCCCCATTTCATTGTAAACCTGTTGTAAACCAAAATAGCTTCCTTTTTGTTTCCTTGTGACGAAAGAATGCGCGTTAAGGATTCTATAGAGTGGAGGTAATTGTAGGCCAAATAAATAAATAAAATATTAGCGACTGAAATTTGTAATATTGCCTTTAACCCTTCCAACTAGGGTAAATGGCTTATGTTAGGAGTGGGTTCACGTCGAAAGTGTAATGCCAGGTTTCGAACCCGGGACCTCTCGATCGTATAAGGCTGACTCCTTAACCACTAAGCTAACGCTTTGTTCATAAATTACTATCTGTTGCCCGCAGCTCTATCCGTGTGAATTTCTGATCCCATTCCTCAATCTTTTCCTGGTTCAAGAAGTAGCCTATTCCAAATTACCTATAATTTTGTTATCTCTACTGTAAATTTCAGCCAAATGCGTTCAACCGTTATAGCGTGATTGAATAACAAACATCCAAACACTTCACAAAATTTTATATTTCTTTCGACAGACTATTTATAATACATATTAGTAGGAAGCAGAACTATCTGTTGCCCGCGGCTGTAATCGAGTGAAATTGTGACACCTCCTGACGGCACCTGACGGCTCCAAACCAAGCAGGCAAGCCTTACCCACATAATTAACACATGTGATTTCACCCGACATTGGGAGATAAGATCGCCCGATATTGGGAGATATCCGACATTGGGAGAAGAGGCCTGGGTCCAACTAATGGACCACGATTGGATAATTGATTGATTGATTGATTCCCTGAGTCTCTATTCATTCCCTACATAGTCTGATATCAAAAATTTCTTTCTAAACTCATGACATGCGATTAGAAAGACATTATGATAATATTAATATCATTTAGATAGATAGACACAAACATTGTATGTGTATCGTAACGTCTGATGATTAAAAAACGATTTACCATAAAATAATAAGAAAATATTATTATTTTATAGTCTTAGATTATTGATATGCTTATCTTATTCCATGTACTTATATTGAAGATGAAGTGTCTGTTTGTAACGTGTACATATTAATATCAAAGAAAACAAGGCAATTTTATTAATTCCGCGAACCCATAGTCGGCGAATTATTCCACTTAAATCACCTAGGTGATTTAAGTATGCCAAATAGTGAGCTTAAATCACGTAGGGGATTTAAGTATGCCAAACAGTGGGCTTAAATCACGTAGGTGATTTAAGTATGCTAAACAGTGAGCTTAAATCACGTAGGTGATTTAAATGGAATAATTCTAGTCGGCGTATTGTCGAGTAGAATGATGAATTTACGGGTTTGATACGTATTTTGACTTTTATCGTCAACGTAGGCCAATCCTATTTGGGAGAGTCATCATATATATTGGACCACTTTTGACTTGGACTCGAATATTTATTTTATAAAAGAACTTATAAATATTAATAGACATGTAAATTAAAGTTTAACATAACATAACATAACATAAACTCACGCCTATATCCCCGAAGGGGTAGGCAGAGGTGCTAGCACCCACATTTCGCCGGTTTATGTTTAGGTCCCAATGTAATAGGTGGCGAGCCTATTGCCATTAACCGGGCACTTATAAACCTGCGATAAATACACACATAACTTCGAAAAGCGTCGAAAAGTCATTGGTGTGTGCCATGGTAAAACCTGGGATCGAACCCGAGTCCTCGTATCAGCAGTCCATTACCCAAACCACTAGGCTACCGCAGATTTTTAAATTAAAGTTTAATATATTGATTATCATATATGACAAAAGAACAATGTCTTGCCTATACGCGAAGTTACATAAAATGTAGTTTTTGCGAAGTTCTGCCACCGGTACAATTTAGCAGACTAGTCTACATATAAAAAAAGCATTTTTCGGATCAGTACTGCGTGCGTTTAGTTTCCTACTAAGCCAGAAACAAAAATATTGCCTATATTTACACGGTCCCACGTAATTGGGGGCGAGCGGTTAAACAAATGCAACGACCTAACTTCAAAACATAGTCACACCACGCAAATGAATAAAAATCTAGACAAAATTTGTAGTTGTATAACGTAGACTCCGTACTTTCAGTTTATATCACGGGTTAGGTTAATTATGACCTTTCAAACCATTACGAAAATTAATAATAAATTCCACTGAAAACCAGCCAACTCGACTTCACCACGCCTGATGGTAAGCTAAAGGCAAAGTCTCAGGAAAGAGGGTCACCATCCAAGAGCTTGGCGGCCTCTTTTTCACGCTCCGCTTAAAGGCCCCGGGACTATAGGAAAAAGGATACACGTGTGCTGGTGCACCTGTCACTATTCAATTAACTGCTCCCCCATACACAATTCTCGTTCGATGTCAACTTAAAATAGTCGGTACTTGGAGGCAACACTAAAGCATAGTTTGGTGTCGCCAGTGTAGAAAAAAAGTGTCATTTAATAATAAATCTAGAGGTGGTACGATTTAATAGGCGGTACAATTTACTATAGACATTCCCCTACATTATATACTTAGGTACATTATTTGTTTTATTCTGCAAACGTATTAGCACTTGCCTATATGGGCTGTATCATTTCCCTTTCGTTATTATAGACATGAGTTGATATATATCGGACGCCGTCTGACCAAATTCTCAAAGGAGAGTTTACAATTGTACCTCGTCCGCAGGTGAGATGGGGCCGCAAAGATCTGGGTAGTACCCCGTATATATGCGCCCTTTTCCCTGTACCCTAGTGACGAAAACCATGTTAAAATATTTGTTCTGTTTTTTTTTCAGCGGCCAACGAAGCAGAGATGGGCACATTAATAGGGAACATGACAAATTACTATCACTATGTCAACGACGATTTAGCAGGTGATTGAAATTTATTTTATATTTTATTATTTACCTAGTTAATTAAACAATTGATATCAAAGGCAGAAGATCGGAAAAATGGCGGTAATAGCCTCGCTATCAGTGGGACCGAATATAAAATTTCACCCATATTTCGTTAAATACCTACAATTTTTTATTATTAGGCACATCAACAGATTATGTACATATATTACATTTCAAACTTAAATAACACGTTCTGTGGACTTATATCTAGTACATAACCCAATTATAGATATGCGCAGATATCGTAAGCCTAAGTACATAGCACTATATAAGAAAAAATAACATACTAAATAGTAATGATTTTAAAATTAATCTTACATTATCACCCGTATTTATATTACTTTGTGGCACTCGTGCTGCAGGTTTTCGCTCGGTCTGATGAAACCAACCGAAGCTGGATGTTTGTTTCTTTACAAGCGTTAATATTTAGTTATGTAAGTATGTAAAAAATAACCATAACATAACATAAACTCACGCCTATATCCCCGAGGTGCTAGCACCCACATTTCGCCAGCCTATTGCCATTAACCGGGCACTTATAAACATGCGATAAATACACACATAACACGTGTGTGCCATGCTCGTCTCAGCAGTCCATTACCCATACCACTAGGCTACCGCGGTATAATAAGAAGGTAACTAATTTACTTTTGGCGTGTCATCAATTTCCATTTGACACGTTAGTCCTTAGGTACATGCTGCAATCTCGGAAACCGTTGTAATGTTTTGCACGTGTTCTTTACAGATCCACGGACCAGAAACTTTTTGTTAGTTGGAAATCCGATACCAATTATCGTAATAATGTACGTGTACCATAGGTTTGTCAAGTCATGGGGCCCCGCCTACATGGCGAATCGCCAGCCATACAACCTCAAGAATGTCATCATAGCTTACAATATTGTACAGATACTTCTATCGGGATACCTCACAGCCCAAGTAAGTGACTTGCATTTATTAAATGTTACGAGTGTAAAAATCGCAAACGACCCACAGGCGGCGTGCGTTTTAGTCGGTTCGAGTCCGACATAACCTCCTCCACCGGCTCCGGTGGGGAGGTATCTGTAGGGATTTTGCGCACTTAAAAAAAAAGTGTAAAAATCGCCATTCATCATTCACTTTTAAATGTCAGTTATATGTATATGTACACGGTATTATATGATCACGGAACAAAAAATATGTTTTTTCTGTTCCGTGGTCATGGCTATCCACTGATTAGGATTTGAACTTGAGTCTCCCTAGACATGTGGCAATTCGTTGGCCGTCCTATTGTATAATAGAATGATTATGTAATCAGATGACCCGCGAGATCTCCAGATCTCACCCCTTTAGATTTTTTTCTGTGGGGATATGTAAAAAATCAAATTTACATTAAATTTTATGAGAATGTAAACGAGTTGAGAGTTGAAGTTCAGAATACGATTTATAACATTGACCACAAGACGTTATTAAAGGTTACCAGAAATGAATTCGTTAGAAGAATAAGTGTATCCAAGAAAATGGCACCCATTTCGAGCAATTAATTAGTTACATTTTTTTTAGTTAGTGTTAGTTTACAATTTTTTGTGTTTATTAATAATTAAAATAATTTAAGATTTCATTACTTTCCTTTCATTTAATGTATGAAGTTTGTTAGAGAGCTTTCATTCTTATAATTTTATTGACTCTAACGATCGATGCAATAAAAGTACAGAGTGTGCAACTTTTACAGATTTTAGTAAGTCCGATTACTGGATGCGGCAAGCGAATTAAAAAAAAAATCAATGAATGCAGTTTTCGTCTTTTTAAAAAAAAAATGTTTCTTTGAGTAACATTTTCTATTTACAGTATTAAGAGTACTTCCCCTTCAGATGGCATTACAAAATTCCATTCTGTATAAGGGCCATTCTGTATACGTATTAAACGTATTTTGACGTTTATATGATGTTGATGACAGTCGTCAACGTTTGACAATCCAATACATACATAGATTAATTAGTTCTATTCTAGTCTATTGCTATTTTCCCTTGTCTAGACTAGACACCAATCTAAACACCAATAGTATGTACCAAACACGTTAACTTGTTTAGGCTAAAAATTGCTCTTATTGACTAAACACACGCCGAAAATGGGATACTTTATATACCTACATGGAATCGACGGTTCATTCACGAGGTCAACATTTTACAACACTAATCGTAACGAGTTCAATAGTTCATTACATCAACATTTCGTTTCGTCAATAATTATTATATACTACTACATTAATTATAAACAGTTCCTGACATCAATATTCGTTATATTGGTATTGAATATTGATCATGTAAAATAGTTCTTTTAGTATTATTTTAATCTATACTAATATTATAAAGCTGCAGAGTTTGTTTGTTTGTTTGTTTGAACGCGCTAAACTCTAGAACTACTGGTCCGATTTGAATGATTCTTTCAGTGTTGGGTAGTCCATTTATCGAGGAAGGTTTTAGGCTATATATCATCACGCTACTACTTAAGGGAGCGGAGCATTGATAATAAATGTTAACAAATCCGGTAATTTTTCATACATATTTTGAAGACTAAAACATACGGGCTCAAAGGGATATGAAGCTTCAAAATATACCCCGGGCGAAGCTGGGGTGGGTCAGCTAGTTGTTTAATAATAATATTAAATAAACATAACATAACATTACGTGGCGTGAGGCCCAATGTAATAAGTGGCGAGCCTGTTGCCATTAACCGGGTACTTGTAAACCAGCGATAAATACACACATAACTTCGAAAAACATCGAGAAGTAATTGGTGTGTGCCATGGTAAAACCTGGGATCGAACCCGAGACCTCATCTCAGCAGTCTATAACCCATACCACTAGGCTACCGCGGTACACGCGGTACAGCCGTATTAAATAGTACGACTTATAACCTACCGATATTCGATATTGGAAAAAAGTGCCTATATTATACCTAACTACATGAATAAAATCACCTCATGTGTTATTAAGTGTTTACATGCAAAGCCAACTTAGTAACCGTTAAATTTTATTTAAATTTTAATGTTAATTAAAACCGCAGCTACTCACATTGTACAATGAACGAAAAATAAAATGATAAATAATTTGTACATATTCATAGTTACTTGTGTAGTTGTGCTATATAATTACGTGAAATAAATTAAACGTGCCTAGGTCCAGGGACCTAGGGTCTGGGTTAGGCCACAGTATTACTGTGGCACATGCCCCGGGCAGCAGTATTAGGGGGTGGCCAAGAACTAAGAACACCGCCTGGGACCCGACGGCATTCCAGGCCGAGCGTCTAGGGGAAGATGCTTTCGAGTCGTGACTGAGAGAGCCATTCAGCGGATGTTTGTAGCGGAGCCAGTTACTGCAATTGTGGAAGACGGGGGAAACTGGTCCCATTCGAAAGGAAGGTCGCTCACCGTTCGCTTATCGACCCATGATGTGGCTCGAAGACGTGTACAAACTCTTTGAAAGAGTTATAGCGAACCTCCCAATCGAGCACCTCTCCTCTATTAGCGGTGAAAGTGGCGCGGGAGCAGGGACGGGAACTCGTGAAGTTCCAGCTCCAACAGGACATCATGTTGGAGTGGAAGGAACGACTTGGGTGACCGAGAGCAGGGCACACCGTGTTATCGGCGGTAAGACCCATCCTGACGGACTGCTAGAGAGGTGACTTGCGGCAGACAGCGCTGAGGTGGGGCCTAAGAGAAGGACGCCAAACAAAACGCGGCTGAGCGCTTTGCTCACAGTGAAAGTGCGGAGCGCGAGTGAGAGCGCATGCGCTCCAATCACCGCCTTTTTCTGCTAGCAAGCAATTCTCGAGAGTATCTCCCGAACCACAGAGCTCGAGAGCCGATCAAGATAGGGTTGTGGTTCCCACATCCAAGGAGGCCATCTTGAAACCGGAGATGGTACTTGATCATCTTAGGGCCCTGGAGGTATTAATTGGCTAATATTACTTAAGGAGACATTCCTTTATTTTTAAAAAGAAACAAAATTGCATTCAAACATTTTCGTCGCAATTGTGTCGCGTGGGACTCGAACCAACTAAAATCCGTAAAATTTGAAACCCACTTAAAATTACGAATTTTGAATATCCAATCGTATCCAATTAGATCAGTTTATTTTTCAGAATTCAATAATCTTTTTCATCAGGTATAACACATTTTTAACCAATTTTTTAAGTGGCAATGCGAACTACTTAATCATTTTACACAACTGTTGGAATTCTACAAGATTACAAAAGCGCAAATTGCTAATCGTGAAAAGTGAATAGGAAACATCAATTAAATTTATTAAGTCAAGGTAAAGGATATGCAGGGCCGATTCGTGGCTGACACCGGTTTAGAACTTGTGTAATTTGAAGTTAGAAACCTTCGTGCGTATTGTTTATTTACGCGCTATGGTTTCCAACTTGAAATAGATTAGGTCAGGGTAGGTGAAAACTTAATCGATTAAATGAAGACCGTCAGGCCACGTCAGACTCTGATCCACTAAGACAAGTGGCAATTTGTTAGGCAGCGTATTATACGTACGTAAATATACTAATAGTATAGTTGGCTTTTTAGACATAATCGTGTTGGTTCCAAATCTCCCTAGAGAGTTTCTAGTAAAGTCCCCACAACTTTATTGAAGCAGCAATCATTTCATTGATCGTCATCATTATCAATATCATAACTTCATCATCATAGTCGCGTCGGTAACTTAGTGGGTGGAAAGGTCTCCGGTTTGAATCCTGGCCATTACACTGCCGACGTGAACCCATTCTTACACACAGCTTAGCTGGAGGGGTTAGTGGGAACATTAGTAATTACGGTTCTAATATTCTTTTTTTTTTTAAAAGAAATAGTTATCATCAACAATAATTCTAACTATAACATCTTCTTCTTCTTCTTAATTTATTTAAATGGCGCCTTGCATCGTAACTATAACATCAATATAATACAAAATGAGACTTAACACTGACAAGATTGTCTCCTAAATTGGTTTGTGTGTTGCCATCCAAGAAAAAAAGAAGAAGATAACTATGGTTAAAAGTGCCCGGTTAATGGTAATACGCTCACCACGTATTAGGTATTACATTGGGACCTAAACATAAACTGGCGAAATGTGGGTGCTAGCACCTCTGGCTACCCCTTCGGGGATATAGGCGTGAGTTTATTTTGTTATGTGATTACTATGTATGTCTTCTTCTTCCTCTTAACATTACTCCCAGTCGAACCCGAAGCCTTCGCTTCGGGGTCTGGGGTCTGGGGTCTGCTTTACCAGTTTTGGCTAGAAATATCGAAGTAGTATTCTATTCTTTTCTACAAGCGTACTCATACATTTAGAGGGGGATTACCCTATCGCTGCACCATTGTATAAGTAGGTACGAAATAAATATCTATTTTCTTCCTTTTGGAACAGAGAACCATACGTCTTTATTTTCAAAATACCCAATAGTGTTAGTTATTGTAACTCGTGCATATTTTAAGAATATATTGACCTCTATGTCGATATTAAATGTATCTATGCACTTTAATTTGACCGCACGCAAGTTGAACGGCCCGCCACACTCTAACAGCTAGTCACAATGCGGACAGGCGTTTACCTTCTGAATAAAATGCCCACCAGCCCCAGATATGTCTTGGCTACCCAGACTCTGGCTACCCAGTAATCTTTATAATATTTATTTATTTATTTCTTAAAGGTACGCTTACAGATTACTGTCATTGCGTGACTAAACATTTGGATACAATCAAATAAATTATAAGATCTAGACAGTATTACAAATATAGCATACACAACATGAAATTACATCTACATACACGCCATGCTCATACAAAATATACAACTAAAAACCTCTTTGAATAGGTTACAATAATAAAAAAAAACATAAAAACACAAGTATAAATAAAAATGCTGCTCGAATGTCAAAGGCATTGTACACGCACTATTTTTGATATGGTCTTCTTCTACTGGGAGAATCTACCATTGAATATATCCACGTCCTCAGCCCATAGAGCTTATATAGCATAGCTCATATAGAGGTAGATATTCTTCTTCGCAACTTGGCGGTGATCTGTGAAAGCCGAATCTGTCCGCCCAGCGTGATGTGATTTTTTATAGAAATTTTCTTCCTCCCAGCTCTGAAGAACCCAGTAGTTCTAGCTTGGTAGTTCTAGTTTTAGCTTGGTCCGTCCACCCACTTCGGGTTAAATTTGCATAATTTTTTCTACTTAGTTCTTCGTTCCAGAAATTTCTCACAGATATTTCTATCAGTCAAATTACATATTAAATACAAATTACATACCGCGGTAGCCTAGGGGTATGGGTAATGGACTGCTGAGACGAGGTCTCGGATTCGATCCCTGGTTTTACCATGGCACACACTTTTCGAAGTTATGTGTGTATTTATCGCAGGTTTATAAGTGCCCAGTTAATGGCAATAGCCTCGCCACCTATTACATTGGGACCTAATTGGGACCTAAATATAAACTGGCGAAATGTGGGTGCTAGCACCTCTGCCTACCCCTTCGGGGATATAGGCGTGAGTTTATGTTATGTTATATGTTAAATTTCTGTAAATTCTAATTATTTAGTCTTATTCTTGTCTATTTTAAGTATTCCTCACGTAAAAACCACACCATGACATGAAGTTGTGTACCTTACCATACCAAGATATCTTTAAGATTTCAAAAGTGGCTATCCGGCATTGCCAATTCAAGTCTCTGAAGTAGGGCTTTTGTTTATTATAAAAATGCTGGCCGTTATAACGAGGGGGCTTCGTGATAAGTATTAGGTTAGTTTTCTTTTGCTCTTACTAGTGAAGGACATGTTAAAGCAGCTGTCTCTTCAACTTGTTTTAAAGTATATATAACCACAAAACGTTGTTTGTTACAATACTTAGTAAATTAGGTCAAGTTGCACCAGTAGATACAATGTAAATTAGTAGGTGGTAGGTAACACGAACTCATTACGTTTCACCAACATTGCCCGTTATTTTCACGAAAAATATCTAGCTGTTGGTTCTCGGGATTTTTGGTTTCGTTTCTGCTAATTTTATGTCACAATAAAACTACTTTTATACCACTGACACAGTCAAAAATGATTTAAGTTCAATACATCTTTTTACTCACTCTACAAGAAGCAATTTGATTTTAGACTTTTAACGACATGAGGGTAGGGTCTAAAATTAAATGTCATTATTTGCGGTGTCTTTGGTATGACAGTGATTTTGTTATGACATAAACTTAGGAGAATCGGGGCCCAGGGTTTTCAAACAATTGCCGTAAACCTTCCTTCCTAAGCTTATGGTCGACGCTTTTCGTGACCATGGCTGGCCTCTTTTTAGGTTATAGAATAAATATTGCCATACAATGTGGCAATGCTGCCAGTCTTCTGGGAACGCTACAATAAGAGGCTTGCGATGAGGAGCAATTCTACAACGGATTTTAATTATTATTATTTTTCGGTATCAGTTGCATAATAGTTATTTTCGTTTTATTTTAATTGTTTACTATTGTTTGTATATGTTAACTTCAAAATATAATATGATTCCTATAGATATATAAGTAGGTATTTAGTCAAATTAACTTTTAAGTTCTTAATTTGTCTGACCTTTGCAGCTTTGTGATCAATAATTGAACTAAGCGCATAGAGGAAAGTTCAGTCAGTTGTCGTAAATTGCAATTGCAAATGCAATTATAATATTATGAATGCTCTCTAATTGAAATGTTGCATGTATAGACAATGCCAAATATTTGCACACCTTGAAGAGGTTGTAATACAGCCGACCTATACATTTAATGAAAATGTATCTTTTACTAACTTTCTGTAACCTGTATTATGCAAATAAATTATTTGATTTGATCGTTCGAACTAAAGGTGACTACTGACTTCCAAATATCAGAACAATCAGTCAACAGAATGAGGGGGGGGGACTAAGGCATTAAAATCATTTTGAGTATGTTCTTTGTTCGTCAAGATCGACCCAGGTCAACAAAAGTACCTACAAATTAATGTCATCCTAGGATTGGCTCTTGGCTCTTGCGTCACACGACACTAGGTAGGTCATTTATGAATGGTCGAAACATTTTTGTAGGTACTTATTAAATACTTTTACTATTTCCAGTGTCTGACGAGGCTATACCTAACAGGACACTACAGCATGTGGTGCCAGAAGATAGTATATGAGGACACGGAGCTCGAGCGAGTGGTCGTCAGCCGGGTGTGGCTCTACTATATGATTAAAATCGTCGACCTCATGGATACGGTAAGCTCATCCATGCCAATGTTAGTTACCTACTGTCTGTTACCATTTCGCGCCTAGAATGCTGAAGAGGTAGTTTCATCTACATCCTAGTGTTAATCCCGGTAGCATCCGAAGCTCTCACCTCGTAGTTTGAGGTCCTCTTTTCCCTTCTAACTGCGCGATTAGCTGAACTTTGACTTTTTCCGCGAGGCGACTGCTACCTGACCTCAGTGGCCTTCACAACGTATTGGAAGTATTGCAGTTAGATTAGTCAATTGATTTTTTAGGGCTTAACGACTGCCATAAATGATCGTATGGCAACCACGACGAATTAACGTGCTCTCTGAGGCACGGAAACATCTAGACTAAAGCAAACTGACATAATTCATGCATATATTCATGCATAATTCATGCATTTTTTATGAGGCCGTCAAGCTGAGTGTTACCATTGTCACACGGTATGTGTAAGTAATGGTGACCCTCTTTTCTGGGACCTTGCCTTCAGCTTACCATCAGGCAAGGCGAAGTCTAATTGACGTGTCCTATATAAAAAAATAAAAAAATATTGGCATTGAGTGGAAATCGTACCCGCGTTCGTTACCGCTACGCCAAAGAGGCAGTTATACTTATAACCTAAAAATGAAAACTGTTTAACAACAAAAACTCTTTTCTCATTATAACCGGCCACTCTTCTCGATGATAAGGACGATAAGATATGACTTGACCACAAAGTTCCTGCATAAACGATTAATTTTATCGTTAGCATCATTTAAATAGTTAACCACATTTGAAATACATTAACATTCCTTCGCATGTGGTGAATAAAGAAATAATGTTAGCAATAATAGATCTAATAGATTCCGACTGAGGTGATGATGAATTGGCGACCTTAAACACGCACATAATTATTGTACTTAAGTACCTACAATTTTAACTGCCTTCAATCCATAGCAATCCATACTAATATCTAATATTATAAATGCGAAAGTAGGTTACATCTGTCTGTCTGTATGTTAGGTTTTCACGCCTAATATTTATTTATTTAAACTTCATGCACAAATGTACACAGGCGGACTTAATGCCACAGACATTCTCTACCAGTCAACCCAATAGGTGGTGCAGAGAATAACAAGGTACGTGCATTATGAAAGGCAACTAGGTAAAATATATATTAATACATACATATATACATAAATATATAAATAAAATATACATACACATAATAATAATATATCTAACCATACATTGATAAATATAATATTCTGACATCGTTGACTGTATTTTGACCACTAATTTAGTATACACTTGCCATTGTTATTGATATGTAGTACATTTTCTATTGTATTTTAATCTATTTGACATGATTATTGATAAGATATTGACATTTCTGCTGTATTTTTGAATCCATTTGACATTACATTACATAATGATTATTGAACTGTTAGTGAAAATTGAAAGTAATTAATGCGCATCTTATGACTAAGCGTCTCCTCCTAATATTTGTACGCCGCTATATGGGACAAAACATGACTGGACTATATAAACTATTATTGACCTAAGTATTGCACAAATAAAACGATTCTATTCTATTCTAAACCGCTGAACCGACCGACCGAAGTATGGTATAGGGGTAGATTAGACCTTGAGAAAGTACATAGGCTGTTTTGTCGAAAAAAAAGCCTTGAGAAAGTACATCCACGCGGGAGGAGCCATGGGTAACACTTAGTGGAATATAATTGATGTTCACAGGTGTTATACCTACCGTGTATAGATACCTACTTATATGTTCTGATGATGTTGACGTTTTGTAAGTGCCAATATAATGGTCTTTACAGAATAAATGATTTTTGACTTTGACTTTGACTTTGTTCTTTCAGTTAGTCTCACTCTTTCTTTTCCTATACAAAACAACACTTGCAGGGCTTAGATGTCACCCGCATACGGTGTTCCTTCTACAGTCCCGGTTTCTTTACCCTGTTGTGTTCCCGGCGGTGAGTAGGGTAGCCAGAGCTCACTGGAGAGTTTTTGTGCTGTCAGTGGGAAGACCAAAGGCTTGTCCTTAGCACTGTCAAGGTCGGCAGCACGGATGTGACTCCACTGGTGTTACACACGTACCACGGTAACCACTTCCCATCAGGTGGGCCGTGTGCTTGTCTGCCACCTAAGTTGTATAAAAAAACCGGGGCATGAAAAATCATCTGTTAAGACCGCCATTTTAGCATCTGTAATGGCGGCCACTATTTTCTAGACTGCATCTAAGCTGCTGATGGTATGAGATCAGCCGTCGTGCTGTCAATTAAAATGAGATTTGATTTGACCTACAAGATTTTTCTTTAAATTTCTGCTTTTGCCCACAGGTGTTCTTCGTATTACGAAAGAAGTTCAACCAAGTATCATTCCTACACGTGTACCACCACCTCGGCATGTGTTTACTTGGCTTTATCGGCACTAAGTATGTGCCAGGTACGTATTTAAACAATACCTGTCAAACATAGATATGGATACCTACATAGAGATAGAGAGACCGTTTTTACATGCGGAAATCCCCACGAAATTCATGTTTCTCTCGTGGAGTCAGAGTAGGGGTTTTATTTTGAATTTCAATCGACTAAAACTGCGCGCCATCTCGGATCTTAATAACCAGGGTGTAAGAACACTCAATAAGGCACTTTCCTTACGTCCCTTTCACGCACGTCAGCGTCACGCACGATCTCTCTTTCTCTTTTTAATAATTTGATCGCAACCGTTAGGTATGCAGTTAATATTATAATAGGACTAAGTCCAATACTATAGTATTGAACTTAGTCCTATTATATAGCTCACTCACTATTAATTAATTAACTTTTAGAAATCTTAACGTCCTTTTAATTTTTTTAATTTATATATCATAGATAGAAGAATACATTATAACCATTTGTGCTGTCAGTGGGAAGACTAAAGGCTTGTCCTGCTTTGTCTTCTACACTGACGGTACAGAAACTCTGTACTTACAGAGTTGGCAGCGCGACTGTGACTCCTCTGGTGTTACAAACGTCCATAGGCCACGGTAACCACTTTCCATCAGGTGGGCCGTGTGCTTGTCTGCCACCTAAGTGGTATAAAAAAAAGAGAGAAAAAAAGAGCCGAAATAACTAATATTCCCTCTAACCCCTCCAGCTAACCAAAATTGCTTGTGTTAGAAGTGGGTTTTTTTTTTATATATATATAGGACTTCGGTAGTGTAATGACTAGGATACGAACCCGGGACCTTTCGATCGTAAGGCCGACTCCTTAACCGCTAAGCTAGCGACGCTTACTTAACCATTGTTACATACCCAATGTAGCATTAAAATTGAAGAATACTAAATATGCAGTCATGCGTATGCATACATTATAAGTCTTTAACATTTGCATTGCACAACATTAGGCAAAGGGGACTATCGTGCGTGCGTGGAGCAGTTAAAATTACCAGCAAAATGGTTAATAAAAATAACCCGCCTCCAAGGAAAAAACTAATCAAACATAACATCCTTTTCGAATTAATAATTGTTTACAAGTCCATGAATATCGAATGGCTTCTTGCAAGTCAATTAATCTGTAGATTCTTGTGAGATTGAAATTATTGTATCAATTTATTAGTGTGTATTGGAACGTACTTTTGTCACTTTTGACAGATTCTCATGTCATGTTCTCCCGCCTTTCTCTCTTGGTTAAATCTAATAAATAATATAAAAACTTTTACTACAAACTCTGCTTCGGCGCCTTACAAAAACCCCCTGGCGCACAATTCTACATATTCACATCCACTCATGACACGAGATCCGGTATAACAAATACCATCATCATCACCCTTGCATTCGCATTCAAAGGTATTCGAGAACCTCGGAGTCCTGGGGTCTTAAATGGAATTCTGTTTCTGTTCATGCTACCGAGATACAGAGAGTTCCAGAATTCGATTTCTAAATAATGTGTCTTATCAACAGGTGGTCACGGCGTGATGCTGGGCTTTATCAACTCGACGGTGCATGCTGTCATGTACAGCTACTATCTGATCTCCATCGTGCGGCCGCAGTGGGTGCGCCAATGGTGGAAGAAATACATCACGCAGCTTCAGATTGTAAGACTTAGTTTTAACCTACGTTTTTTCGTTCCTACTGATACACCCCAGTCGGTCAGCCAAGGGATGTTGGACTCCAACCGACTATAAACAGTACTTTATGTAAGGTGGACCAATAAAACAATTCCCTCGCAATATGGTTGACTACGGCTTCCAGACGAATCCTCAGACCAATTTTTTTTCATCAATGCTTTTTGTGCAAACCTTCCTACAGCCCCGGGTACCTCTCGATAAATACTTACTGGGAGTACAGTGACCTATAAACGCTTGCATTCTAACTAACACAACTTATTTTCGACTTTTTGGAGGGTTGTTTTTTGTGACGGGGGTTTTTAAATTTTTATTTATCACTTTTTAAATTGATCTACTCGTCAAGCTCTTTGATTTGATACCCATATTGTGAAATAGTTATGAAATAAAATGTAATTCAGCATTTTGTGGGGGCGGCCATCATGGATTTGAAATTTGTCATATTGTATGGTACCCATATTGAGGGAGTTGAGAAAAAATATGTACTCCGTCATTTTGTAGCGGCGGCCATCTTGGACCAATTTTTTTCAAACATAGCTAAGAACACTCCCGACTAATATACCTTTCAAATAAAAAAAACTAAATCCAAATCGGTTCATTCGTTCAGGAGCTTTGATACTACAGACAGACAGACACACACACACACACAGACACGGCAAACTTATAACACCCCGTCGTTTTTGCGTAGAGGGTTAAAAAAGACAGAAGGCAAGAAAAAAGTAACTGTAGTTCTATTCTACTCTCATAAACTAGATATGTAGATACACAACACAGCAAACTGTCATCTATCGGGTACGAGACCCGATCAATGTAAATATTTGTAGTACAAATGATAAATGATTTTTATTATGCTAATGCATACCTTTGCTCCACAGCTGCAGTTCCTGTTGCTAATCCTTCACTTCGGACACGTGCTTTTTGAGCCATCGTGCGAGTACCCAAAATGGGTCTCATTCATGTTCCTGCCACACAACATTTTCATTCTGTTTCTATTCTCTGACTTTTACATCAAAGAATACATTCTAAAGAAAAGTAAAAGTAAGACGAAATAGTTAAGTTATAAATATTATTAAGTAAGTTTGTACCCATAAATGTAGGGTCGGTAGACTAAACCACATATGTCAAAAAGTCATACTTTTCAGGAATAACAAATAACTAAAAAAAAAAATCATGATGGGTATTTAATTACATTTTATTTTATTTTTTTGGGTTTACAATACAATACTAACATGCAACATAAACTTCTGTAAATATAAAATTAAAAAAGTCGTTTTTTGGTGACTTTTGTAATTTTATTATGAACAGCTATCTTGTGCCTAAAATTATGACTTAAGGGGAATAAGAACAGTGCAGATGTATAAAAAAAACAAATGAAAACTTAATTCTAAATTTCTTAATTCTTAATTCTTTTGAATAAAGTAGGGACGTGTAAAGAATTTGTTAAAAATAAATTATTCATCATCTTCACTGTCTACAATATCGGGGTCAGTATTCCTCAAATCATTTGCAGTAGGCAAATCTCTATAAAAGCTGTAGAAAATATCAGGTATTAATGTGAATAAAGATATTAAATCGTCTTTTTTGTCCTTGGATATCGGTAAAGGCTGTAACGATATTATGGGAATGCTATCTGGTACAACAGAGCCTCTTCTTTTCAAGTTGAGTTTAAAAAAATCTGTTTCTTCTTCCAAGTCATTTTTGTAAGAAATAACTCCGTATTCGTTGTCATACCGCAGCCATCTTTTATCGAGCCACTTAAATTGTCGCCCATCTATATCTTTGTGTCGTAATACTAACGGACCCTTTAGCAATGAAGAGAAGTCAAAAAAATCTGTATTTTTCATTTCGAACACTTCAAATTTTTTGCTGCTTGATCTTATCAATTGCATCCAATCGTGCGGATGATAGATTTGCAGATCAGTTTTTTCTTTTTTTTTTCAATAATCCCGTGGTCGGTATCTACTTCTAAATGGCTGTGACCGGGAATCATAAATTTGTGATCAATAATGTCAATGTTTAATTTTTGCAGAGCCCAGGTAAACATTGCACTTACATGAGAGTTTCGGTTCTGGCCCCCACAAGTATCAGAATAGAATATAACATGCTTTGTGTTTTCTGGCAGATACGCTTGCATGTGCTTAAAAAGACAAGAGGCTATTTGATTAGCTCCTCTTGCAGCAACAGTTTCGTACCATATGTAGCAAACAGCTTTACCAGTTTTATTGTCGTGTACAGTTAAATTGTAGGTCCACAACTGACGTTTGTAAAAAGCTACAGACGAAGTTAGCGCTGGAGTAGGTAAACACTGCTGCAAATCAAAAGTGTATACTTGAACAGAATTATCATTTTTGCACATCTGTGTATCAATTTTCTTCCTGTTGTAAGCTTGATCAGCAGCAGCCTTGTGCTCATTATGTTGAGCAAGTAACTCAGCTTTGGTCTGGCTATCTTGACACAACTGAATTTGCATTTTATATCTATCACACGTATAACACGTATCGGCACGAGGTTTTTTGAATGATAACCCTAATTTATGGAACTCTTGGCTGTAAATTTTTATTGACGGGGGCCTATCTCGATTTTCACAGAATAAGTTGTACATTTTATTAATGGTTAGATGAGAAGGCAAACTTGACTTTCATAAGATGGAAATGACAAGATGTGTTCCTTTATTACTAGTCTATTTTCATCAGAGATTTTGTGCTTTGGTATGCTTTTACCTCGGTTGTCATCTAATTGAGTGCCGCCTAATGACGATCGTTTCTTCAGAGCAACAGATTTTATAAAATTATCGCTTTCACCTAAAGTCTTGAGTAAACATCCTCGACAGATAGGCTCACGCTTTCCGTGAATTGAAAAAAAATATTTGTAAGTCTTTGTCCGACATTTTTGACGCTCAGGATCTAGTGTTCGTTGCCTTTGAGTGGCTTTTTCTTGTATTTCCATTAATGAAGCTACATACGTGGATCTTTTGAGATATGTCCCCATATGCCAATACTCATCAAAAATAGCCTGCCTGTTGATTAATGATATGCGCTCCTTGCATTTCATTCGACACATTAGAAGGTCTTTCATTTTACGGCTAGCTATCACTTTTCCTTTCAATGTTTTATATGACTGACCTGCGTTTCGTTTCAGTTGTTTTTCTTGTTTCTTGACGCGGATACTTTTTTTTGGAGACATACAAATAGTTGATGTTATTGCGGAGCTTAGGGAAATGGCTTCGGGTACATCTTCGGTAGAAGAGTTGTTACTAGAACTAGAAACTGCCGCACTTTCAGAGAGTACATAGAGTGGGTCCTGGGCCGAGTCATCACTTGAATAGTCCATTGGTTGAGCAACATATGTATTACCAGTACATCCCGATGATGTGGAAGGCAATGGTTCATCTTGCATTGGTTGAGCAACATGTGTATTACCAGTACATCCCGATGATGTGGAAGGCATTGGTTCATCTTGCATTGGTTGAGCAACATATGTATTACCAGTACATCCTGATGATGTGGAAGGCACTGGTTCATCTTGCATTGGTATACTTCTAGTTTCTTGGTCATTCTGATCACCTAGAAAATAGCATACTTAGTATTTTGAACGAAATCGACATATGAACATAAGAATTACAATTTTTTTCCAAAGAAATAAAAAAAAACATTATGAAATGCAAATACAGTACTTTCTTTAATAAATATTTTAATTTGAAAAGTTCTCAGACTTACCTTGAGTAGATGAAGGTTTTAACACCATCTCGACTAATTTCTTTCCTCGGCGATTATCCATATTCAATTTTATTTGTCTACACTAAACCAAAGTTTTCAATGATCGTATCACTACTGAGTGAATTAGCGTTATACATCTCGAGCAACACATGCACTTCAATATTTTTAGTCAATAAATTATATTCTTAATGAAGTACCCTCAAGGTAGCAAAACGATAACGTCACCCACTTAACGTCCCTAATCACATAAGTCATTAGACATCGTCTTACTAAATACAAAAATGTTCGTGGACCTTTTGACATATGTTGACTTGTGTTATTTATAATATCGTAAGATTTGAAGAGAGCTATAAGGTTAAAAAGGTACACATTAGAGTTCATATTACTATGACCGACTATGACTTATGTGTTTTAGTCGATCGGTGTATTAATTTTATTGAATGTGATTGGAATTGTAAAAACAAAAAGCATTTTTTTGACTTATGTGGTTTAGTCTACCGACCCTACAAATAATATATGTATATTGTATATATTTTTGTAAAAATAGTATTATGAATAATAAAACACTATATAGTTGTAATTTTAGAAATCGTGTTTTTCTTGTACCTTATTTTATTATATTATACTTACAGTTTCATTAGTAGGGTAAGTAGGTATAGGTTAATGGGACTTAAATAAGTAGGTAGGACTTCCACACTTGAATTTATAAATTTAGATAACATAGCTTGCTTTTATATAATTTACTATATTTGTAGAGCTCGCATGGTAGGTTAGGCGCAAGCCACGCAAGTCGATTCGCTGAAAACATAATGGCAAGGAAGTTTCTGAAATTGTTGCAATTTCGATATAATAGATACAATACATAGTATTTTCTGAATATATACCATACCTACGCATCAAAACTCAGCGTTGCTCATACACGTTTTGTATAAAGATACGATCTAATAACCTCTGGGCTCCTCCTTTTTCGAAGTTGGTTTAAAAGGGGCACGTCTCCCCCACGGATGGATATCGTGCCGCGTATCCACCTTCACTATATTTTCCTGTACTACCTTTAGACCATGATCTCTAAGATTATTTTATATGGCGTACTAGTCTACTCTCTCTACAGAAAAAATACTCAGAGATTTACTCTGGCCGGGGACGGATCAATATCGGCGGAAGCAAGTGAGCATCGCATGCCCAAAAACTCTTTTGGCTTTTCAGCCTTTTTGGCACGTTATGGTGGTCATACATGGGGTGTTGCTGATCTAGTTCCATCTTGTCTCTCTTCATGGATGACGCCGCGTCTCTGGGAGGTGCTATGCCAGTTAGTGGATATAGCATCCATACCGAAGTATGAAACAACCTATTATTATTATACTAGGTATCGGGACTTCTCGCGAATTATATCTTGGAACTTACTATTTCTGCCGACGTTTCGGATGCGTTGCAGCACCCGTGGTCACGACTTGACCGCCGATTCACACAGCGAAAGTTTAAAAATAACCTATTATTATCCGGCAGGTTTCATTTAGTGCAACATTCACAAGCCCAGCATGTGTATAACGACCCCATACGGGACACCCTGTTGTTCAAATATGGGCATTGAGTACCTAATGTTTATAATTACCTACTTTAAAGGTCCACATATGCTTGATGTTTTAATAGAGTCTGGACTGGTGATTGGTAATGAATTAGCTATCAATAAAAACTGTGGTAATTGTTACTCATGAGAAAATGAGATTTACTTTGACTCTGTTTCATAGTAAGTAAAAGTTTTTTGCATGTATGAGAACAAACAAGGTTTCCGGGTCACACAACTTTACTATCATTGCGCTACTTAAACTTAATTAAAAAAATGAAAAAGAAAATCATGATTTCAGTTATTTTAGTATATAGCTTTGGTGTACAGTCAGTGTTGCAACTTAATTTTCTTGACTGTTTTAAAATAGATTCAATGACCCTTTAGTAGTCTGTGGCCATTTTATTAATCTGTGGTCAACATGTAATTACTTGATGTCAAAATATGTCAAAAACTTGTTTCACGAAAATATTAACACGATTTGCAATTTTAATCATTTAACGCATAGCTATAGCTTAATATTTAGAGTGAAAGTACGATTATGCAGTTTTTTCGCCATGTCTGAAGACAATAAGATGTCAAAACCTGGGGCAGCAGCATTAGCAAATATGAAACTTCTGAAACATGAGAGTACCATTTTCAAAGTTCCAAAAATTCCTAAACAGAAGAATTCAAATAAAACACAGGTGCTTGATGAAGATGTTTATGTGGAGGTAAGTTAAAGTAAGCTTTATTTAGACTTCAAGAATCTGTACAAATGAAAGTGTAACATATTGTAAATTATTTATTACTCATAAACAATGCAATTATTATTGTACACTTCATTAGTAATTGTTAAATTTTGGTGCTACTATTTTCAGGGTATAGCGAAGATCATTCAAAGAGACTTTTTTCCTGATTTAGCGAAATTAAATGCACAGAATGATTTTTTGGAGGCAACTGAAAACAAGGACTATGCTCGTCTTCGAGAACTTACAAGAAAATATAGCGGTAGTAGACCTCCTACGGAACCTTGTGAGTATATCATGTAATTTAGTAAATTTCAGAAAGCTTTCAATTAATAAAAGGCACAGTTACTTTGTACAAAATATACATGAAATTCAAAACAGTGTACTACTAAACTCACGAGGCCGTAATATAGCCCATGGAATTATTATATTGATGATCAATGCAATGATTATCTGGTATAAGGACAATTTGTAAATGTGAGTTAGTTTTGGCATAATAAACTTTGTGTGATCTTGTAAGTAGTTTACAAGATCACTTAAAGCTTCGACAAACAAAAATGTACCTGTCTCAGCGCAAAGGCTGTTACTCATGCTTGTATTGAGATAAGAGCAATTGTCTAGTTTTGAATTACTGTTTTTAAGTGCCAGTGATGTATCTATCTACTTCTACCTTTTAGTTTATTTGGCTACTATGAATTAATGTGAAAGCATCTCACCTTGAATTAATGTCAAAAACAAAACATTTAAAATTGCATAATAGACCTCTTAATGACAACCATGTTATTGGTACTAATTGTTTTCCTCTAATTTTTAGGAGTTAAAAGTAATATCTCTTCCATTTTGTCCTTTCCAGATAATTCGCCGGCCACATTTGATACTCCACATTCTGATAGACCATTTACTCCATCGGAATCTATTTTACAAGGAGAGTCAATGGACCCAGATGATAGTTCGAACTTACAATACAAAACCAAAGATATTACGGATAATCACTCATTAGGTATGTGGTTTTATCATTTTATTACATTGTAAAAATAATGTACCGCAGTATCCTAGTGGTATGGGTAATGGACTGCTCAGACTGGATCCCAGGTTTACCATGGCACACACCAATGACTTATCGATGCATTTCAAAGTTATGTGTGTATTTATCGCAGGTTTAAAGTGCCCGGTTAATGGCAATAGGCTCGCCACCTATTACATTGGGACCTAAACATAAACTGGCGAAATGTGGGTGCTAGCACCTCTGCCTACCCCTTCGGGGATATAGGCATGAGTATATGTTAATGTTATGTTATGTAAAAATTGCAGGCTCAAAACCATCCCCATAACAAAAGTATTGAACATATTTATTAATATTTCCTATGGTGACATAACTGAACTGAATGCTATTCCCTTTCCTTACAAAATATTATGAGCTGTTCCATCTCACAGTCCCTTACAACTGCTAATGTTCTCTCTATTTATAGCAAGTGCCTTCAGTACTGCCCTTTTATTCTGAAAAAAAAAATGTTCAAATAGGCAACGAAAGTTAGTAGGAGAGTTTGTCTTTTTAGGGTTCCATACCTCAAAAAGGAAAAAGACGGAACCCTTATATGATTACTTTATTGTCTGTCTGTCAATATCTTTTTCTCAGGAATGCATACAGGTATCAAGTTGAAATTCATACCGCATATAAACGTCTTGTAACTGTGTAAAAATCACACTTTTAAGTCAACACATTCAAAATATATTACGGTTTATGTACCTTAAGTTATGGAACCCTTGGTGCATAGAGTTAGAGAAATGACATAGACACTGTTTGATCACATTTACCGACATTTGTGTGGGTGGAACCGCAGGCAACAGCTAATTAAGAATTTTTTAAATATTTACAGATTCATTCCTCTCAAAGCACACAAGTGAAGATAACGCAAGCTATGATAAAGTCATCGCTTTGGAGGACAAGAAACGAGCGTCGAAGCTGGCTACACAGCTGCAGGCGGAGGTGACGTCAGCCGCTCTTGCCGACTCTGTGCTTGAACTACCCTCTATAGAGCAACAAGCAGATCAGACTAAGAGACCACACAATGTAAGAATGATTTTTTTTTTATTATTGTAGGCACTTACTTCTCACAGCATGTGCCTGCTCGTTCTGGAATACGCGCCTTAGACTCCGAAGATGTTAATTGGCCGTACCTTATATTCCATGTCATGGCAGCTGGACACGTGGCGCTACAAAGCGAAGAACTACATCATGTACGTGCCGGACGGCGCCGCGTCGCAGCGCCCGCCGCCCAAGCCCGAGCTCGTGCACCACAACACGAGGCTGCGGGCCGAGCCCTTCGACCACGCCAAGAATAAGGAAGCCATCTCGGCCATAGCCAGGAGCCAGGTACGTTTGGTGGTTTCAACTTTGTCATTGGGACAGGTTGGTGGTTTATTTGAGAATAGTTTTTAATTATTTTTTTAAATATTCTACAACATTCTACACAACGCTATCTAGACCCATGGTAAGCATAGTTTAACTAGCTTGTGTTATGGAATCTAGAATACGGATAAACATACTTAAATACTTTTTTTTATGGGTATTTGCATTGGTCTGGGTGTTTCTATGTATAGTAACCTGTACATTCTGGGTTTTATCTGCACTACTGCTTCTGCCGGGCTCCAGTATGGCTTTTGTGACATTTGTTATCCACGTAGTCAGGAAGTCGCTGTAAAACGTTGTCACAACGTCAATTTTCCTGCATTTTATCTGCGATGTCATGGATATGAAGCACGGTATGCTCTAATCATAATAGTGCAAGATCACAGTTAACCCTAAAATGACGTAGGTCTAGATATCGCTCTATAATCTTTCGTTACATAATGCTTTAATGATAATTTGCAGGACGCAAGCGTGTCGGGCAAGATCGGCGTGGACGGCGTGAGCATATCGACGGAGAAGGCGGGCGGCGAGTACGAGCTCGTGGGCACGCCCTCCCCGCGGCCCGGCGAGGGGCCCGACCGCTCGCCGCTCATGACGTGGGGCGAGATCGAGGGCACGCCCTTCCGCCTCGACGGCGGGGACACGCCGCTGCCTGCGTGAGTACCTCCGCATTACCTTCCAACCTCAGAACACATTCTTATATTCAAAGATTTGGTAAACGTCGATAACTGAATGGTACAGATTTTTTCTGGCTATTTACGTATCGCAACGACGTTTAAATCCTTAAGTGGGCTCATTTTACTCAAAGGAGACTATTTTCTTTTTTTTTTCAAGAAACGAAGATGCATTCAACAATTTTCAGAAACTTGCACACTTACACCCGGTAGTTGAACTGACTTAAATCCAAAAAATAACATCCAGTATTTAAATTAAATGAAAGGAAGCCCCTGAAAACTAACACTAAAATTTAATTTAACAAAATAAATTCATCAGACATCATATCAATTCAAAAAAATCCATATTTAAATTACTTGTCCCTTCTTTTCTTGTGGAGTGTTGAGAAAAGGGCGGGGGGATCAGGTTAGTTAAAAAGTTTCAATTAACGGGTTATAAGGTGACCCGATAAGGCAATTCTCTCGCTATCTTCGTTGCCCAGGGTGCGTTGCGGTGTACCGCGTAGAGATTCCTGACTAAATAGACCAAGCGAATCAATTTACTTGTACCTCATGTAGTTACCCAATATACCCAATATTCCAAACCGAAAACAAAGTTCAATAATTTAGTACTCATGTTAATAAATAAATGGCATCAAAGGTTTATTGCTAGTAAAGTATCTGATGACCCTTGAGGAGAAGTGCTGAGTCTGTAGGCATTGAAATTATAACTTTAGATTTTATAAGCTTGATGCCATAAAAATACAGGATCTTTTTTTTTCCATTTTTGTTGGTTCTAGTCACGTGTGAGAAAAGCGATTTTATCAAAAATATTAAAATGCGGTTTAGTTATACAACTACTTGAGCACCAAAATGCACAACTTTTTAACCAACGTACATATGTGATTTGATATGTGGTTTCTCAAGATATCGGTCATGTGGGAGAGGGCCAGATCGAAAGAGATGGCCCTGGGTCGGCCGGGGTGCGAGGGATATGCCTGTTAATATCACCTTCGGCAACCAAAAACGACCTACGGGGTCGTTTTTGGTTCGTCGTGCGTTTTAGTCGGTTCGAGTCCGACATAACCTCTCCCACCGGCTCCGGTGGTGGGGGTATCCGTGGGGATTTTTCACACGTTAAATATATATATATATATTAAATATATCAGTAATGTTCCGTGTACTATCTTTTTTATGTCTATAGTGTTGCCAGCGTTCACCCTGTATTGTATGACATTATTGGATGACATATTGCTACATTGGATGGCAGCAATTTTATTTGCAACACACATTGGCATTAGTTCATTATGTGTTCCTTCCCTATGTAACTGTGTGTAATTATTATTATTACTGTTCATGTTTAATTTTGTTGCTACGTGCAGCGTGGGCGCGGGGGCGGCGTACCGCATGCTGGAGGGCGGCGCGCGCGAGCGCATCGCGCTGCAGCTGGCCGAGCAGGCGGGCCGGCGCCGGCGCCCCGCCACGCCGCGGGCCGCGCCGCCCACCCCTACGTACGTATTTTTAATCTATACTTTAATATTGTGAAGTTGATGAGTTTGCTTCTTTGGTTGGTTGAACGCGCTTAACTAAGAACTAGTGATGCGAATTTTAAAAAAAATTGTGTTGAATAGGCCGTTTATCGCCGAGAGTTTTAGGTTATGGTATCATCACATATTGAATAAGACAATTTGTACTTTTCCACTGTTTTTTATTTTTCACCTGACCGGTTTCGGCTCACGGCGTTCTCAAAGGTTTGTATTGACAATAAAATACAGTGGAAAAGTACAAAGTATCTTATTCAATATGTGTAGCAAGTTCCACCAAGTGCCATCAATCAACCGTATTAACAGTGTATATCATCACGTTATTACTCAAGGGAGCGGAGTAGTGACCCTAAATGTCAACTTTTCCTGCTATTTCCATGAATTGTCTGAAGACTAAAGAAATACGGGTTCAATGGGATTATACGACGTTTCAAAATATGCCACGCGCGAAGTCTGAGTAGGTCAGCTACATCACTAGCGATTTGATTTGACTATTATAATTAGACATACTCACTCATATTTCTTACTATGAAAACTTCATAAATAGGTATTAATAATCAAGTAAAATATACTTTGAACTAGGTTTTAAATCAATTTAGTGGTATTAGGAGTTTCTTATCATCATTGTTATCGTTCAGTTTCAGATCAAACACAGAACGTCTGGCCAGCATGTCGCCAGCGGCAAGGAAATTAGCAGCAAAACATTTACTATCTCCCCGAATGAGGCTCACTCCCAACGATATGGGTATTTTATCACATGCAACACCGAAAAGAACGCCAACTCCAAAGCGACCTCTAGTTGCAACACCGAATGTCAGCAAATCAAGAACGCCGCGCTCCCATACGGCGAGTGACGTCAACACGCCTGCCACAGAGCATAACAACCTCACAGATAATCTATTACAGATCAATGTTGCCAAACGCACTCGATTAAAGGCAGCAGATTTCTTCCAATTATAATGTTTAATTATAAATAAAAAACATAGAATTAAATAATGTGTTTTTTCTCAATACATATATCAAAATACATTTTCCTATAAATAAATATATTACAAAAAGTCTAATTATAATTCCATGATTAATTTAATGTCATTAAATATTTTAACCAATCACATATGATGACTCAATTTTAGACGTAAACAAAAAGGTTGTGGCTCAGAATGTCAACTTCCCAAAATATCCCCTGGTACCAAAATATCAACTTTCCATAATGTCCCTTTCCCAGAATGTCCCCCATTCCTAGGCCTAGGATTTTTTTGTTTATTAAAGCAAGAAGAAATAGGGGCTCCGTCGACATAGCTCACATATCCTTTAAAAGAGCACTGTGAGTGTTTATTGAATAAAAAAGAGATATTTTGGGATGTGATGTGATGACAATGTCCCTTACATTATGAGAAGTTGACATTTTGGTACCAGGAGACATTTTGGGAAGTTGACATTCTGAGCCACAACGAAAATAAATATTATCAAATAAAATGTTATGGATATTAAGTCCAGCATAGTAAAGAAACTTACATATCTAGATTATACCGGCCGTGTAATCTAGATCTACATTCATGACAGTCGTTTTATGTTCATTTATGATATGTTTCAGTCGTTTTGCTTTCATTTATGATATGCCAATGTCAAAGTTAATGATAAACCCAACTTATTTAAACGCTGCACGCGCTGGTGAGTCTATAATCTGCAAATACCGATATGTGTTTAGGTATAATTATAAAAGTCAATAATAGTTAACAATAATGGTAAGCTTGTCCGCTGTTTCATGCGTGTTACGCGTGCGGTCGTAAGTCGTGCAAAACGTATTATTTGTGACCATTCCTTTATGTTTTAAGTACTTATTGTAGGCATTTTGTTCACAACGAAGTGACTATGTTTTTTTTGGTATACATATTCTTTGAACTTTTTGGACACGAAATTCGCTTCGTATGTTTTGCACGTAACAAGCGCCCGTTTGTTTATACGCACAAGGCAGCGGGCTGTCTTTATCAAATGAGTCAGTTATCAAAATAATTGCATTTAGTGTTTATACTTAATTACGAGCTCTATGCAGCGATTTCAATCAACCTGCACAATATATTGATTACTCATAAGCATTATAATTAAGGCCACCACCAATATTTGATGATTTCAATCACCAAAAGTCATCTCTATTGGGTAACATTATTAATAGTATGTATTCAATAATAAAAAAATACATTACACAGTTTTTTTTATAAAAAGAATTAAAAAAACTGGCAGTACTCTTGTATGATACCACACATGTTGCATTTTATAAATCGTATGTACTAAAAGACGTTCGAATAAAATTAGAGACGATAGATCAAAAAATTGTCGAAACGAATTTATTCTCCATACCTAAACTACCTAGGTACTACCAAATTAAACTTAGCGCTATCTTGAACCACGATTCTGGTTCTTTAGGTTTATTGTATTCCGAATTCGGCTTGGGTTGCGTGTTATCGATAGGGTCCTCCTCAAATATGTTAACGAACGACTCTTTGAAACCGAATCTAAAGAATGCTAGATAAGGGAAGTATCTCATTAAGAACAGGCTAAACTTGAAGTTTAGGTTGAAATACAATCGTCCGAGATATGTGCAGTAGAGCATAGTGTATAGATGGTAGAAGTACAACTTGTATTTTGATTTGAAAGTTAGCGCTTTGTAAGCCGGAGCCGTATCTATTGAGTCATAGTCTTTGTAGTACAGGAGGCGTGGTGGTATCTTTGGCAGTCCCTCGATTACCGTTGGTTGTACTAATTCTGTTGACTCTACGCCTGAGGACAAAGTGAAAACTAAATAACTATTTTTTTTTATCAAATCACAACGCACCTCGCATTTACACTGCAAAGTCTCAAAATGATCTTAATATGTACCAAGGTATTAAGAGCAAACCAAAATATTTAAAATTACCTAAATTGTATTATCGTCAGAATTAAAGGTGTTTACCTAATAAATAAAATATTAGAACAATCGGTCTACAGGAAAGTGGGAAAATCAAGGCATAAAGATTTTCTTTCTTCGTTCGTCGAGATAGATCTATGTATAGGTATAATTATGACTTAATGAGTGGATCAATTAATTCTGAAGGATTTCTTGAAAGCAAGGTTGCAAGTGGCCTACGAACCCTTCTATTTCTTTACAAAGGTACAGAATAATAATTATCTTGCATAATCTTACCTGTATCTATCGATTTTCCTTTCAAGCATTTCTTGAGCCTCAACTGTAACTTTATCCTGTCGTCCTCCGTGTAAATGTATCCAGGAATGTCGGTCATAGCCTTGACGGAGTACAGTAAGGCATCAGTATCGATAGTGGGGTTGATGCTCCACAAGCCGTCCAGCATCACTCGGGCCATGTGCTCGAAGTATTCCGGTACATTCTCCATACACGGGGTGTATACGCGGTCTAGAAGTACTTGCAATACTTCTCGTGTCTCGTGGATAGTCGGTCGGCAAATATTGTACCTTTAAAAATGAAAATCATATTTGCTTAATAATTGGTAGGTAGATTCACGACCTAATTACCATTTTGAAATAAAAGTATTAAGGGTGATCATGGTTGCCGAAAAGTAACCGAAACGTCGGGATCAGATTGCGATAGAATCCGTTTAAAAAATATTTTATTTCTGTGTAACATAAATGTAACTTCCGGCTAATTACCTACATTTGTTAAACATAGGTAATTGGATATGGAAGTGTAAATACTAAAACAGTAGGTACTTCAATATATATTCATATTGAACAAAAACTATTCGACCTTAACAGCAAGGAATGGTGTTCTAAAAATATATCGACGAGAAATCGGGAGCAAACACCTTTTAGAGGTCACCTCGCCAATTGCAACGACTTCGAATAATGCTGAATGTAGGGTCACGATAATTTACTGTGGCAGAGTGCACAGATATAATTTAAATTCAGAACATTCTATTTCCGAAAATGAAAGTAGAAAGAAAGAATATTGGTCGCTTTTTGATTAAAATATCGGGTACAAAAATGATAGTGGTATCATCAATGTATCAGATATTTTTACAATTAAGGTCAACAAAAAACCATTGTTTGAGGCGCACTATGATGAAACCTTGTGATATAAAATAGCTGTTTAAATCGAAAAGCCTTAATAACGTTTAAAAGGTACATCACGGTTTAAAAAACAAAAACAACAAATAAAAATATGACTCACTGGTCTTCCAATCCGAGCAGTTGTCCAATAGTTCTCCAGGTGTAATTGTACGCCTCCCAATCACCTTCTTTTAACTGTCGGATGCCCAATTTGTCAGGTCTTAGTATGGAGTAACCGACAAAGCCAAACTGTGTAAGCGCGACATCCCTCTGTGAGATCACTCCGATGCCCTTCAACTTGCTAGCCCGGCCAGTTTGTAAGTGGCGACTGCGCACTGCGTACAGCGACTTCCATGACCTGTTGGAAAGAATATCATAAGATTAAAGAAATAATAAATCTGCATAGGCATATTTATACCATCCATAGCCGTGTGGTACCAGGTGGTTCTAGGGCGGTGAATGAGCTCAAATACCCCAATCATAGATTATATCAAAAAGCACGCGCGCCAAGTCTTTTGTATTGATGTTTTGTAAGTGCCGATTTAATGGTCTGTGCAGAATAAATTATTTTTGACTTTTGAAATATTGTCACACACAAGTACGAGGCAGTGGTCAGATACAGAAAATAACATAACATAAACTTACGCCTATATCCCCGAAAGGGTAGGCAGAGGTGCTAGCACCCACATTACGCCAGTTTATGTTTAAGTCCCAATGTAATAGGTGGCGAGCCTATTGCCATTAACCGGGCACTTATAAACCTGCGATAAATAAACACATAACTTCGAAAAGCATCGAAAAGTCATTGGTGTGTGCCATGGTAAAACCTGGGATCAAATCCGAGACCTCGTCTCAGCAGTCCATTACCCATACCACTAGGCTACCGGATACAGAAAATATCAAAGAGTAATTAGGATACTACATGTATACGGTTTATATCGCCGACTTCTACTGTACACCAATACTACCAATACTTATGAGATAGTAGACAGATAAGGCAATACCAAAAAGTAAACTAGTATAGGACAGATACAGAAATATATGTACCTACTTATATTGTGTTATATTAACTCGAACTCGAATCTCGCTGAAAATGCTTACCCTAACGTTGTCATGCACGCTACCATATAGGTATTACTGGCATAATCAATTGCTCAATTGAAACGTCTACTTTTCCCGACCTTTGGAAGATTGCCACGGTTAGGCCCATACCAAAGACACCAAATCCCACTTCTGTTAAAGAACTACGGCCAATTAGTATCTTACCATGTCTTTCCAAGGTTATGGAGAAAATAGTGTGTAGACAGCTTAGTGAGCATTTGGAAAAATATAGTATTCTACCTGAGTTACAGTCGGGCTTTAGAAAGAGACGGAGCACAGCCATAGCTTTGATAGACGTCACTGACAATATTTTGGCTGCTCAGGACAGAGGGTGGTGCACGGTGTTGGTTCTGTTGGATTTTTCTCGTGCGTTTGATGGTATACATACAGGATTGCTATTATCTAAGCTTAGATATTATGGTGTAGATGATAGATCAGTTTCGTGGTTCCACAGCTATCTGAATGGACGCAAGCAAATGGTAGCACTTAAAACGAGCGATGGAAATGACATAGTTTCACCGCTTGCGTCGGTTAGTAGAGGAGTTCCCCAGGGCTCGATTCTTGGGCCTATTCTATTCAGTCTATACTGCGCGGATATAACTAACTGTCTTAAGAACTGTCAGTATCACATATATGCCGATGATGTACAGGTATACTTGTCATTTGACCCTGATGAACATCAAGCGGCCGTTACAAAGCTAAATGATGATCTCAGCCGTTTGACAACGTGGGCGGCAAACAACTGTTTGATATTGAACCCTCAAAAAACAAAATATATCCTGTTCGGTACCAAAAACAAGATCGGTCGGGTTCCCACTAGCCTAAACCTGAGTCTCAAGGGAGAGCCAATAGGTAGGGTTACTGCGGCTCGTAACTTGGGGTTATATGTTGATTCTAGCTTAAGATTTGAACAGCACATTGCACAGTCGGTTCAGAACTGCTTCTATCGCCTGAAGATTCTCTATAAAATGAGGGCCCACCTATCCGAGGAATTAAGGGTCCGTGTAACCGAGTCCCTTGTGCTGTCGAAATTAAATTACGTCGACGTAGTTTATGGCCCGCGCCTGTTGACCCGAACTGAGAGGTTGATACAGCGAGTTCAAAATGCCTGTGCTCGCTTTTGTTTCTCGATACCGGCAAGAGGTCATGTTACACCATATCTCAGTAAAAATTCTTTACTTAAAATGAAAACCAGAAGAAAAATGCATGTGGCATATCTCCTGTTCGGTGTTATCAGGTGCGGTGAGCCGCGCTATTTGTTTGAGAGGCTTGGCTGGGTTACCAGTAGAAGATTGTGTGCCAGAAGACAGTGCTCCCAGTAACTGTCAATACAAAAGCATCGATCTGAAACATTTAGGGGTAGTTTCCGTTATGCAGCCTCCAAAATATGGAATAATCTTCCACCACCGCTGCGTTCCACTAAAACGATCACCACATTTAGGAAACATTTACGATTGTTCCTCTTGGAAGCCCAGGGGAGGCTGGATAACGTGAACTCAAATGTTTCTTTGATTTGATTTGGTGGGTTCGGTGCGGGCATTTGCTTTTACTTTTACTTTAAAGTGTACAGGTTGTATGACTATCGCGCTATTGTTTTATTTTATTGTTTATATGTTTTATTTTATTGTTTATATGTCTTATTTTATTGTTTATATGTTTTATTTTATTGTTTTGTTTACGTATTTTATTTGGTCACTAAAATCTTCTACCGCCTGTTATCACAATATATGTTTGTTTTTAATATATTTACGGTATATTACTGTCTATCTTCATATTGTAATATAAGTACATAACTTCTACATACCCTCATGCATAATACTTTCTCACTCGACTTCGACGGTTCGGTGTCCGTGTGTCACTGGCAAATTAGGTTCCAGTTGAAAACCAGCGTCAGGTTTATACCTGGCACATGCTGAACTGGACACCTATTTGGTGTATCTGTGAGCCACTGTTTTACATGTATTTTTTTTTTAATATGTTGTTGGTTATTGTTATCTCCGTGACCACCTTACACCAAATAAATATTTCTTTCTTTCTTTCTTTCTTTCTTAACGCGGTAGCCTAGTGGTATGGGTAATGGACTGCTGAGACGAGGTCTCGGGTTCGATCTCAGCTTTTACCATGGCACACACCAATGACTTTTCGATGCTTTTCGAAGTTATGTGTGTATTTATCGCAGGTTTATCATTGCCCGGTTAATGGCAATAGGCTTGCCACCTATTACATTGGGACCTAAACATAAACTGGCGAAATGTGGGTGCTAGCACCTCTGCCTACCCCTTCGGGGATATAGGCGTGAGTTTATAAAAAGAAAAATATGTTTCAAACACAATATTAATAAAAGAAATAAGAAAAGGGAATAAATAAAACAAAGAAATACGTTTAAAAATTAAAACCCGACTACTCAAAAATCTAGTTTTTTACTGTATTTAAACTAGTTTTTTTGGTCACATCTCACTACAAAAACAAACAGTTGACATAACCTTGAAAAATCGCAGTTTTACCTGTTTTAAGTGTTTTAAAACTTAAATCAGCCAAACTGCAATTTATTATAAATAAATCGAATTGTTTTTATATGTTTAAGTTCATTACCTAGTTGTTTTTAAATTTAAATGTTATCACTCGCTAATAAGATGCGTAAAAGACATTTAAAATATGTAAGTTCCCCAGTTCAAAGTTACATCGTCTATGCCGAAGTATAAGTCAACACAAGCAATTTTTGTTTATTTTATTTTATTCTTCATTGTCGGTCACCTACTAAATAAATATTCCTTTTTTCTTATTGTTATTCAACTACTTATAATTTTTCAACTTGAAAATTCATAAGCCGGCGAAGGCTGTCAACTCTGGTTAGGAGGACAGACGTCAGTCGTAACCTTGAATGCTTTTGGTGTTGTTGTAATTCTATTTTTATATGCCTATTCCACAGTTATAGTATATTAACACAGTTATTTAAACATCTAATATAGCCCCATCTCAGATACTCTCCTTTTAACTAGAAAGTTTTAAATGCTCCTTTGGCAGGCTTCCACGGGGACATATGAGGTTCGAGACTGGTCTAATATGCATGGGTGTGGCTGTACCACCACGAGGCTCTGGCGCTGGGTTTCCTCTTAGGGTTAGAAGGACAGACGTGAGGCGTGTCCCGAAAAAGCAAACCTTGAGCTTCAAAGTGCAAAATTTGGACGCAACTAATAAATCGCTACGATGATGATGATGGGTCCAACACGTAGAGACCCTTTGACACTTTTAATTGAGGAGGAATGGAGACACCCCTGAAGACAAGCTTTCGCAACGCTGTAATGTAACGTGTAGTGATGCACTACCAACCAAACGTGCCAACAACTAGAAACTTAACTATCGCTGGTTATTTTCATAAGTCATAACCACGTAACAAATTAATATAATGAGTTCTGTAGTCATTCATAACAAAACACAATAAGTAGATATAGTTACGTAGTTATATGTAGGTACCTACTATTATAGGCGATAATTGTGTCATCGATACTTAGGTAGGTACATATTGACACTATTTATCAAATGAATATACACATAGTTATATCACAGTCGCATGTACATCGTACTAAATAAGTCACTCAGTACAAAATTCGCGTTATATTTTTACTTGATTTTTACTTTTCGATGCTTTTCGAAGTTATCTGTGTATTTATCGCAGGTTTATAAGTGCCCGGTTAATGGCAATAGGCTCGCCACCTATGACATTGGGACCTAAACATAAACTGGCGAAATGTGCGTGCTGCTAGCACCTCTACCTACCCCTTCGGGGATATAGGCGTGAGTTTATGTTATGTTTATGATTAACGTATTGCTCCAGACAGCGTTCAACAGAATTAATTCGACGGAGCACGCAGCATTAGATTCGCATCCAGAAGGTAATTTCTTTCAAAGTATTGCTCAAATGCAATTGAGCAGTCCAACTGGGGAAGTACCGCCGCCCTACAGAATACCGCGGCCATAATAAACTCGTGTTGTGTTCCGGGCGGTGAGTACGGTAGCCAGAGCTAACTGGAGAGTTTTTGTGCTGTCTGTGGGAAGACTAAAAGTTTGTCCTGCTTTATCTTTTACACTGACGGCACAACAAACTCTGTGCTTACAGGGTTGGCAGCGCGAGTGCGACTCCCTTGGTATTGCACACGTCCATAGACCACGGTAACCACTTTCCATCATGTGGGCCGTGTGCTTGTCTGTCAACCAAGTGGTATAAAAAAAAACATATTTGTGTAGAGATAGGTATATTTTTACGAGGTGTGTAGTATTGATCAAGCAAATTAGCGAACATATTTTATTTCGTAATTATTTATTCTGCGATTAGTGTGATTACGTACAGTCGAGCCGGCCGGTCGGTCTTTGAACCTACACCTACTAAAAACTTGTTTTAAAGTAGTAGGTGCCCAATATTGATTACACTCAAAACTGTTGGACAGGTTCGTTTATTTTGTACGTCAGCGGAGCCTGTTTCGTCATTTTTAGTATTGGTGACTGACACCCACCACACCCACTTGCGCCGGTCAGACTTATCAATGCTCCGTGTAGGTAAGTAGGTACCAAGCAGGTACTTAGCTACTACCACATAATAACAGTAAAATGAGTTAATAAGGATCCAAGAGTGAATAGGAAAAAAATGATCAGATTCATTTTGCAGTTATTTTCTTTGAAGTGAAACTATGGATTAATTCATTGTTTTCTCGTGGTCCCAGGATTTTGTCTGGATTATCTCATATTAAAACAAATATCTAATTAGTTACTTGAAATTTTGTAAATGAAATTATTGAAAAATAGAAGTAAATACCACTGTAATAGACATATATACTCACATGCTGCCAGGCTTCAACGGATGCTCGAACCATGATACGGTATGAAGGACCGTCGAGAGATATCTTCTATATGCTGTATATGATGAGGACGAGCGCCGGGAAGCCACCAGAATTCTCAGGATGGAAGGTATCGTGAAAACAGCCACTAGACCCAACAGCATCGAATTGGAGAACGCGAAGCTGTGTTCAGAGTAGAACTGACGACCTCTGGGAATAGATAATGTATAGGTTATACCACAGGGTTAGATAGTCCGGACCGGCGGCACATGCTGCTAGCCTCCCCTTTTCCGGGGATGTGGTGGGAAGTCTGTGATCCCCACACTCGAGAAGGGCCGGATCGAGAGAGATGGCCCTGGGTCGGCCGGGGTACGAGGGATATGCCTGTTCACCTCATATTCGGCAACCAACAACAACCCACAGTCGCCAGCTTGATCGCAAGTTGGTTCGAGGCCGATATAACCTCTCCCACCGGTTCGGCTCCGGCGCGTGGGTATCCGTGGGGATTTTTCGCACGTATCTAAATGAAAATGTACATTCAATGTAGCTCGTCTGTGAGAGTTTCTCAGTTTATTCATGTTTTGTCGTTCATAAGGGTCACGTTGAAAATAATATAATAAAAATATTATAGGACTAGAATGTCCTACATTATTTATTTTGTTACAAGATGTCTAGACCCAAAGTACATGTAGCTTAACTAACTTGTGTTGTGGATTCTAAAATGCGTCACCTCTAACCCTGCCTTCAAAAATGAAAAAGTTTGTAATGAAGTCTGGATCTATAAATGTACTTCACAGAGGGAAGACTTCGTTCACAGAGTTCGTTAGACTGTGGACTGATGACTGTGGTGTGGTTATTCAATTTCGTTCAAACGGCTGAACTGATCTTGCTTAAATTTATACTAGACTACCAAAGAACAAACAAGGTCAGTATACAAACAAGTTTTAGTCTGATGATTTATGGATTTTAGGATATAGGTCAGATCAGTATACAAATAAGTTTTAGTCCGGTGATTTACGGACCTTGAGACAAATTATAATTATGTTGCACATTTTGTATAATAATTAAAACTGATGCATCTGTGTATTTTTATCTATAAAAAATAGGGAAACATTAATTAACCAAGTTATTTAAAAAGTACCTACATTGTAAACTAAAATATTCTTTAATGCGTAATTTTGTTGCATTTAAATTTACATACCTACCAAAGAATGTGTTATGTTAAAGATAAAGATAAAGATAATTTTATTTGCGGAAACATGTGTAGGTACAGGTGGAAGTTTATAATATTACATTACAAGTTTCAACATGTTCTGTCAATGTAGACATACAAATTTTTTGATGCTCGTAAGCTGTTGTATCAGCTCGAAATACTGGTACATTGTTCCCCATTTATTTTAGAAAAACACAATTACAAATTAGTGCAAATTATCTGTTATCAGTCAAAGTAAATAGTTTTAATATATAATTAAATTATCACTAGTCAGAATTAATTAAATGTCAAGTGGTTAGTATAATTATAATGGTTGTCAGAATTTATGTTTTTTTTCCAAGTCTAAAATATATTGATGTCCAAACCCTAATTAAGCTGATTATCTGTATATTAAGTTAATGTCAAGTATGTATTTAAATTTATGTCAAGTCTTATATTATTCAAATTATATTCTGATCACTGACAAAATCTCTTACTGTATAGTAGCACTTCCGAACCAGTAGCGTTTTTATATTCTGCTTAAACATATCTATATTCATGTCCTTGTAAGTGTTAGGAATTTTATTATATAGCTTTGGTGCCATGCACAGTATACTATTCCCCATAAATGTTGTCTTTGCTCCACGCATGTACAATTTATGCTCATCACGGCGACTCCGCGTGGAGTTGTCGGACAGTCGGGGAAATAAATGTGGGTTACACTTAACAAATAGCACTGTTTCATAAATGTAAAGCGATGGTAACGTCAGAATGGCATGTTTAGTAAAATATGGTCTGCAGCTGTCAGTAACTTTTAGTCCAAACATAGCTCTGATGCAGCGCTTCTGCTGTTTGAATATTTGGTCTTTATTGGTTGAGTTACCCCAGAATATAATTCCGTACCTTAACAATGATGCAACAGATCCATGATACGCAGTTAGCAACGTTGCTGTATTTATAGTGGGAGACAGTTTAAAGAGTGCGTATGAACGACTACTGATTTTTTTACATAGTTGCTCCACATGAGCCTTCCAGTTAAGTCTACTGTCGATTGTTAAGCCCAGAAACTTAGTAGTGTCAACTTCGTGTAATACGTCACCTTCATATTGTATATGGAACAGATTTGTTTGTGGCGGTCTTTGACTGAAGTGCATTATATTAGTTTTATTTAAATTTATTTTTAAATTGTTATTCTTTAGCCACTGTATAACGTCGACTAATGAGTTATTTATATCAGCCTCGTAACAGCTGAAATCGTTTGAAGCTACCGTAATTGAACTATCATCTGCGAAAAGGGTCATGGGTTGATTTATTGCGTTAGGCATGTCATTAATATAGATATTGAACAGTAAGGGGCCAAGCACGCTACCCTGTGGCAGTCCATAGGTAACTGTACGTGCTCTGGATGCTGATGTTAGTTCGCGTTTTGAATTTATGTCAACTCTGGATATGGCCGTTATTTGCTTTCTATTTGTGAGATACGCTACTATCATTTCTAAGATATTACCTCTTATACCGTAGCATGCAAGCTTGTCCTCGAGTATGGAATGTTTGACGTGATCGAATGCCGCGGTCATATCACAATATATAGTGCATACGGGATTCCTTATATCCATATTTGGGATTGTTTTTTCTAAAAAATCGTATATAGCCATATTTATAGTTTTGTTCTTACGAAATCCTTTTTGTTCGTCACATATAATTTTGTTGGTCTCTAGGTAGCCATTCAGCTCCTTGTATATATATTTCTCAATTATTTTGGACAAGTATGACATCCACAATCTGTTGCTTGTCCGCTAGTTCATCCAAACAGACCATCAACGAGTCCGTTTTATTGATCAGGCCTGCAATATTTTGATGTAGTAGATGTAATGGCCTAGTAACGAAAAAATCTATCACTATTTGCAACTTGCAATTCACATTCATTGGTATTGCTGCTACACATAGGATTATTTACAATCGAGGGGTGTACATAATATCTAAGGTTCTCAAAAATGTTTTTCATGCCGGTATTATTAAGCGTGCCATTAAATTTTGAAAACATATCATAGTCGCAAGTCAGGTTTAGGTTAGAGTCAAATATAGTGGCATACCCATACATGCTTATGTCACGACATAAAAGTAGAAACATAAAAGTAGAAAAGCTATCAACCCGCCAGTTATACATGCCACTATAGTAGTCAAATTTGTATGTAGGTAGACAAAGTATAATATTTGTGTGTTTTATATCAGCGAGTTCATTTCTGATTCCAAGAACAATGTCAGCATAATTTTTACTCCTTCGGAAATCTTCTTGCCCAATCATAACCACGCAGAAGGTAATGACATATATCTATATCAGGAAAGGTATTCTGTGCAATTTTTAATACCCTATTCTCTTTATTGCTACTTATAATACACATTTTTCGTTTCACTGGGTTCTGTTTAGCGACGCCTACACCGCCGTCAGTTTGCAGTGGGATAATTTCATCTACGTTTCGTATACAAGTACACGTCGTTTGCCTTGGTGCTGTCATTATTGATGTGTCTACAGATATGTTTTCAGCTGGTTCCTTTGATGCTTCTTTTAATATTTCATTGTTTCTTGTTAACTTGGTAACTGTCATTTTTAGTTCAGTGTTCTCGTTCGATAGTTGATTTATTTCTTCGTTTGCTTTAATTAACTCTGCATTGAGTTTTTTTATTTGTTGTTTTAGGTCTTGTATCGCATCATTGTCATCATCGGATATGTCAGGTAAATTAATTGTGGTGCCATCTCGTATTGTATTGTCGGTACTACCTGCTTCGTCTGATTCCGACATTGATCGTGTTCGGTTTCTGCGTAGGGTGATATTCTCAAAGAAATTCATATTATTATAATAAAATTTGTCTTGTTAAAATTAGAATCACAAATAATCTCAAAAAGTACTGTGTGGAGCCAGGTATTTATATATTATATTATTAGGGATCGTAATTTTATTAATCTAGAGACTTTGTGAACCTACTTATACACACTTATATCCCGTCCAGTCGTGTTTTTTTCTTTTCTCGTCGGGTTCATGACAATTTTATGTTTATATTTAAAACTATTAGCCTATGCCCGTGGCTCCACACGCGTTGCTGTCTCTTTTCATTGACATTCACGCATCTGGAGCCATATCATATTGGTCATATCTCTGGTTCTTTCATCAAAGCAACCAATAATCCTTCGAGTCTACTGCTGAATATAATAATAAAACAAACTTGAAACTCAGATGATTATAATTATTATATTACTTCTTTTTATGAACACAAAATAAAAAATTTAATACATTATTCTGTGTAAATAGAGATAATAACATAATTTTACACATTTGGATGTTCCAGTTCATGTAAGGTCCATTATTTCAAATATTCGTTTTAAAATTATAATTAGCTAGATGTTAATTTCACGATTCCGAACCTAAAATTATTTTTTGGACAGCAAAGATTCCAAAATATACTTTTCTTAAACGTTTGCTCGTGATGGACGCAAAAAATACCTACCGAACGTATTATGAATTTTACTCAACCAATTGCAATAAAAAAATATGTACGGCAGATTTAAATTTTGACCAATACCTTTGCTATAAAAAAAACGGTTGAAAATCCGTTAAGAAGTTTTTGCTTCTATCATGAATAGACAAGAAATACAAAACACATTTTTTTGTTCAGAATCGTTAATTTATCATGACCCAAGATTTTTACATACCTACTTCCAACGTAAGTACAAACCATAGATAACTACAGCTAATTGACTGAATTTACACACATACATACATACATATAATCACGCCTTTATCCCCGGAGGGTTAGGCAGAGGTGAATTAACACCCACATTTCACCAATCATTGAATTCAGTCCCATGTAAGAGGGAGGGGTGAGCCCATTGCCGACTTCCGGGCACTATTAATTGTTGACTCGAGCAATGCATCTAAAGCTGAGTGTGGACTGTATATATCTGCCTGGTGTTAAACAGCCCTATCCCTTAGTCGCCTTGTACGACACCGCATGGGAAGTGATGGGGTGGCCCAAACTCTACTCTGCCGGGAACCACGCGGCTATATTAACAGTTAATTTACAATTTTATAATAGTATACAAAACTTGATGGAAATAAAGAACAATGTATGGTATGTATGTAGTACATGCACGCTATCCAACGGATAGGACTGCACCATTGAATAATTTTATTCTCTCTTTGTGTCCGTTAGTGTCAAAACAAGTTTTTAATTTTTTTTTAAGTTAACGAGTAAGGTGCAAGCAGGCCAGGCCAGGAGTAGGAGATGATGTACAAAGATACATTCTATCATCGCACCGTTCGTCATAAGCAGGGGATTATTCCTCACATTGCGACCTGAGACGATGCGCACTGTGCGGTATGGAAGAAAATTCATGACACGCACGCTCAAGCTGTGGAATGAACTCCCTGCTGCGGTTTTCTCAAACGCCTACAATATGGGGTTCATCAAAAGAGGCATTAGAAGGTTTCTTCGTCACTTTTTTTTATACCACTTAGGTGGCAGACAAGCACACGGCCCACCTGATGGAAAGTGGTTACCGTGGCCTATGGACGTTTATAACACCAGAGGAGTCACACTCGCGCTGCCAACCCTGTAATTACAGAGTATCTGTGTCGTCAGTGTAGAAGACAAAGCAGGACAAGCCTTTAGTCTTCCCACTGACAGCACAAATTCTCCAGTGAGCTCTGGCTACCCTACTCACAGCTGGGAACACAAAACACAACACGAATTTATTATGGCCACGGTATTCTGTAGGGTGGAGGTACTTCCCCAGTCGGACTGCTCAATTGGGCGGAAATACCGCCGTGTCCTTCTTCCTTAACATTCTTCAGGAAAGGGGCTTGTATAACCTAAAGATATCGGTCAAAATGGTTAGCGGTATGACCTCAAACAGTAAATATTGTGATATCTTAATATAAGCTTATAGAAATTATCCGGTACCGAAAATAAAGGTACCGTAATTGTTAACGATACCTAAATTTTTAAGGTGAAGGTTAAATAAAGGTATTTTGTGCATCTCTTTTGGCCTCGCCGTCTGCCGCTTCTCGAGTTTTATTCGATGGTGGAATGTGGTATGCGGTGTTAGGGCGCTTTCAAATTAGGCGGTTGGTGTCGGACTGCTGTAGTCCGGCTTACGGACTGGATATTTCACAAAATAATTAAGAAAAAACACAACATCATTGAAATGGGTAGGTGTATAGGAGTATATTATAGCATAGGTATATATAGGTGTTTTATATTTATATTATGTATTTTCTTCATTGGTCTCACAAAATTGACACACCAGTACGGGCGTACTACAAGCTCGTTCTAGACTAGGACTGCCATCTCCAAAAGGACTGCGCGTGAAAACCACGGACTTTGAAGCTATCACTACTAATATTAATTCAGTCCGGAGTGACAGCTCCGGACTGTTGAAGAAATATTCTTGCTAATAGTACTTTTCCCCTTCGGATATAAATGATACACTGGCCCGCCAGGACCCGCCTCGGCTACTCCCACGTTGGGCACTCGGTCAACGTGTGCTGCCCTGAGTCATTAGCATTACTCACATCACAGTGATGGCACTTGGATGTCAGCTCTTTCTACAACTCCACCTCAACCTTTCGATACCGATATAGGCAACCGCTTTATGCACCTTAGGCACCGCCTTCGCCAACTCCGACCATGGTCTGTTCCAAAGTGCATATAGCCCCCACAATTCGCGCAGGGGAAGCAGCGTCTCTACACTACTTGTCTCCGATGAGGCCAGTCTGGGTATGAAATACTATATTCCATACACTGATGTAAGGGTCGGCAGAGTACGCCTTTGGTTTGGGCGTGAATACGCGGAGGCTGTAGTTCTAAAACAGTCTGCATACTGCGCTTGGGTAAGGGCGCGCGTGACGTGAGGCGAACAACAGATAGGTACCTATATTATGTAAATACCTACCTATATTCATGCATACAAATATTTGCACAGAGCGGGGATCGAACCCACGCCTACCCGCGTTTACTATCGTCACGCCACAGGGACTGTCTATATTATATGTTGCTTTTGGAAATGAAGGAAGAAATTTGCTTTCGTAATAAGTTCGTGCGATCTGGCAACGTGGCACACGCGGCGAATAAGCGTCGAACGATGTCAGTTTTCGAATTTATCAGTACCGAAAAAAATAATTTCGGAACTGAATATAAAGGTAGACTAACCGTAAATCTAAACCGCTTTACCTTTAAATAAATACAATACCGAAATTTTATACCGCTAGCGTAAGCGTAACCCTTACCGTAACTGTTTACAAGCACAGTTCAGGGTCACTAGGGCGATTTTAGCGCCCCTGATGATGCATACTAGGTCAAGGTAACCACTTCCCATCAGGTGGGCCGTTCCTGTCTGCTGTGGTATAAAAAAAAGGATAGGAAAAAAGCCAAATACTTAAGTGAAAAAAAAATACTTGTCAAATTTCTTCTCATCGTAATCTTTGGGTAGTTCCATAACGAGTTCTTCTGGTTTGACATTGTCAATAGGCTTCTCCAGCGCTTCCGACGTCAGGATATTTTCCACAAATTCTTCCGCTAAAACAAACAATCTATATTATAAAAAAGACAGTTTGGTTTCAGGTAGGTAGAGTAGAATTTTGACCACACCATCTTTTCCCATGCGGTGTCGTACAAGACAACCAAGGGATAGATTTGGGCTGTAGGTATATTATATCTGTCTGTTTAACATCAGACAGATATAATTACAGCCCAGATTCAGCCTCACATGCATGGGTCGAGTCACGGAGGACAAAATATGATGCTCGAGTCAATGTGGGACCGAATGTAATGATTGATGAAATCTGGGTGTTAATTCACCTCTGCCTAACCCTTCAGGGATAAAGGCGTGATTATATGTACGTATGCTATTAGTTTAATGAATACCTATGATACTATTAAGTGCCTACTATATCTGTGCGAATCCTAACACTTTTTCTAAAATAACTTACTAAACTTAGGTAAGGTTACGACTTATTACACCAGCTATCTGCCAGTAAACAAAAACTGGAAAAAGAAAAGGAAGATGATATTAGCCGGAACAAACCTGATTCAGCCAAAAAATCAAAGACCGAACAAACATTTGATAGCAAGCGGTACCCATTTGCAAATCTATAACGAAAATAAGTTTTAAACTAAAACCCGACTACTGAAAAATCACGCTTTAAAAAGTATACAAGAAAATATCAAGGATAGTCGTGGTCGTATGCCACTTTTCCCTAGAATGTATTGATATGTTAGAGTATATTTTCTTGTTTAATACTTTTTAAAGCGTGAGTTTTCAGTAGTACCTAGGGTTTTAGTTTTAAACTTATTTTTTTATTATATTATTTTGGAGCAAACAACGGCTATAACTTATACATATTTGTAATGTGCCAATTAAGCCCTTTCAAATGATACCAAACACGACATATTTATCTTAAGTTTATTTTTAACACAGTAGGTACTTTATGACAGCTAGAGGACATTAGATTCAGTGATAAGTCATAGCCAGTCATAGTCATATAGCGTAAAACAAGCGGACGACCAAGACGCTTCTAATGATACCTCATTTGTCCAGTTCTAATAAGCAGTTCAGGAGATATGAGGAAACAGATGAACCTACATACATATATTCATACAAAGCCTGTCAAAATCATAACCCTCTTTTGGCTTCGCCGTAGTCGGGTAATTATGGGACCCGCCTGCTGTCAAACTTGTTACGGTCTTTTCCGTGGCAGTTGGGCTTTTTAATTTTTTATTCATTAATTTTCCCGTGGTGCCACCTGTACAACTTTTTGTTAAAAATATGCGTGAACAATGGTTTTGAACAATCACGATTGGTCGAACTTATCAGTGAGTTAGTAAACATTACAGGAAACAATATGCACTTCAATATCTACTTTCATAGCTGCCACATCCCACAGCCATTTTCACTCAATTTAAAATGACATTTTATAATCTAGTTTTGTGTTTACTTGTGACGCTTGCGTGCTGTACTGGTGATTGGGTAAGTACTATGTATATAAATATAGATTGTTTCGTAATTTAACCTGCGTAACATGGATGTCGATGCCCTTCAAAATCTTCGTCCAATCCAAGTCACAACCTTCATGACGAACGAAACTCTAACGCAGGGTTTCCTATCAAGGGTACTGACAAACGATAATCACTCCCATATAAGCCAAAAAAATCAAATTGTCATTGGGATGAGTGATGTCGGCATCGACTTTAAAAGTCCAAGCTTTGAATGCAACCGGGATTGGCGATCGAATGAAGGGAGACCCGTATATTCTATGCTAGTTTTGCTACCCACATATTTTGCCACTTTGTCAACTTGTCTAGTTAGGTTAGTTTGGTATTTTCTGGGCCTCATAATCGACTCAAGGTGGTAAATCGACGAACACCTCCGTGTGCTCTCCTCGGAGTCGTCGTCACTGCATTGCTTGCCTGCAGGCTTTTGCCAAACCTGGGTGGATCTGGCGTCGGCTGTCAACGGCTCTACACCGAGATAAGCCGGCCAATGGCGCTATATGGCCTGCAGCGAGACAAGTTTTACAGCGTTCGCATCCTTCTGCGAGGAAGGAGGCGGCGGAGCGGGACAGAGAGAGAGAGTTTCACTGACCCGATTCGTCGCCGTCGAACCGGGCGCCGTGCACGTGCATTCTTGCACCTCATGCCGCCCTAGCGTGGCCGCGGATGGATGGGTTGGGGTTAGCCCTCCACCCGCTGTAGAGCCTCCCGTGAAGGGGTGATGTCCTTGTGCGTCTGGACACCACTCGCTTGGGTGACACGTCGAGAGCGTAATGTTTCCGACGGTTCATTCACTAAGTCGCGGTCGTATGGCACACGGCAGGTTGTTTTAGTGAGGTGAGGGCCCCTGCGAAGCGCAGAAAGTACATATTTTCCTGCCTAAAGGATAAAAAAGGTTGGATTTCTCGTGAATGATCTCTGATCATCTCTGTAATGTACCATCTATTCTTTAGTTTTTTTATGTTAAACATATTTATCTAATTATTTATCTGCGTCTACCTACTCTGGTGTTCCCATACTAGTGACGTTTACGTTTGTAATGCAAAAACGTATCTAATACAAACAATCTTTGACAGGTTTCCGACTGGATGAGCCCACTGCAAAATGAATTGTAAGTTATTATAAAATTGTACAAAAAATGCACGTCATCGTTAGTTCAAAAAAGTCATCGTGTGCAAAAGTTCTAAAGACTTCTTCAACCCCGTAATAACCACCTATCTTTGTGAACGGTAATAAACACAAATCACGACTAAAATCATTTTTGCATTATTTCCGTAGCCGAGAGGAACCATTCCGCAGAACCAACAAAGATGATTTCAAACCGTTTGAACTAGCCCATAGTTACCAGGCGAAGAATAACTCCCCAGATAAGCCCGAACATATGAGAGCGGAGACCGACGACTTGTCTATTAAAAACCTCAAATTGAAACTGGAGAACACATTACAGAGTGCTAAGGAGTTGGCCGATTCCTTGCGAGTTCAAATACTCGAGCTGGTTAACCGCGAAACTATACTGAAAGATGCTATTACGAATGGCAGGTAAAGTTATTTATCCATTTTATACTTATTTTAGAAACGGAGGTAATACGGCACTTTTTTAAATATATAACATCGAACGAATCGACACCAAATCGAAAATTGACGTACGTAGTTTTAGAGTCTCAAGTCCACAGCAATGGACTTGAGCAATGTTGCTGTCAGCAATATGGCTAGAATCGAAAATCCAAATCGAATTCAAGACAAGACGCATTATAATTTGTTCTTTAAACTTCCGTTAGTTATCAATCTATCAATTATAATAATAGCATATCGCAGTCCACTGCTAGACATAAGCCTACTGTCACGCTGGTCAGACCGGCTGGTACCTACAGGGTTTTCTTTTGAGTTTTCCTTCTCTCGCATTGCCTGTAAGAGATTGCCACTGTGTCACAAGGCCGTTTATTTTTATACCCACAATATACTAACTAAATAATACACATTTTGTCCTTGGAGTGCACAATAAAAAGATTCTAATAGTATACTAAAATAATCGTTTGCGTATTTTCCGTCCGTCGCCCGTTACAACACCCTTCGGATGAGAAGGGGTGGTGATATTTGTATTCTTTCTCCGTCACCACACGGATATCGTTAATAAAATGTCTTAATATTCAGTTTTTTGCTAAAACCAAAACAAAACCCTAAAACAACTAAAATGATAAACGTAACAATTCGAAAGTCCATATCTATGACTAAAGGTGCGTCTACAGCTCAGCTTATTTTTCATAATAAGGGCCTTATTACAATAGCGGTTTCGGGGCGGAGCGAAGACGCCGCGGTTGCGTAGCGGAGACGTCACAGATTTGTGATGAGTTTACTGTATGCTGACAATACACTCAGTAACAAAATAAATTCCGACGAGGAAACACTATTGTTGGATTTGCTAATACGAAGACGGAGACGCAAACGTACGCATCGATGAATTTGGGAAGATCCATTATCAATTAATCGAATGGAAGAGAGCGATTGCTTTGTGTTATTTTGCAAACGAATAAACAAATCCATTTTGTTACTAGGTGTATTATCAGTATATGGTAAACTGACTACAAAAAAATTTCGTCGATCAGAATAGATAATAATGTAAAGTCTAATTGAGTAGGTTACCTTTACCTACAACAGGTTGTTTAACTTGTCAAGACAATCCAGTCAGACCATAGTCAGGCACACAATACTTTGGTAGGTACTCGGTTCCTACGCAAGTCTCTCTGATTTCTAGAGAGCATTTGTGGACTGAATACGAAGAGGAGGAACGAGTAAACATGATCTGGCACCTTCTCTGCCGGACCATGAAGCAGAAGCTGAAGCAAAGCCAGAGATGGCCCAGGGTCAGCCTGGGGTACTAGGAAAATGCCATATTGGTCTTAGTCAGCTCGAGTCCCACTGTTTAGCAGAAGGTTATACGTGGGGAGTTGCTTATGAATTTGGATATTTTCGGCATTAAAAGACACAGTGAATTGCCAAAATGTCCTTTCTCTCAGAAATAACACTAAATCCTCGGCATAATCACAGGTATGGAGTGTCTACGCTGACGGTATCGACAATGAACCAGGTGCCACGCTCGTATATCATCCGCGACAGCCATTGGACGCTGTGCAACGGCATGATTCAATTCCCCGTCCCTGGTCAAGGTACACAAACAAATCTCTTCAATGAACTGTTCAGCGAACCCCGATGCATCGGTAGAGAGGTAATTTTCAACAGTTTTCAAACAATTTAATTTTAAAGTCAATTTGTTATGTGAGTTATGCAGAAACGAGGTGGCAAAGCGGCGCGTCTGCTCTTCAAACTTTTTCAAACAAAATGCATGATAGCGACGTTTAGTAATTTTTCTTAAAGTACAAAGAAAAGACGTGGAGTAGATATGACAATTCGTGGCCTGCCCCCCTAGATAAATGGCAATTCGTTGTATATTGTAGAATAAAATGACGTCGTCAACGCATGTCATATGCGTTGACGACTGTCAAATGCGTCAAATCCCATACATTTGTCATTCTATTCTACAATACGCCAGCCAACGAATTTCCACTTGCCTAGGGTGAGGGTGTTCCGAGCCGCTAACAGGAGGTACGTGTAAGTAATGGTGACCCTCTTTTCTGGGACTTTGCCTTCAGCTTACCATCAGGCAAGGCGAAGTCTAATTGACGTGTTCTATATAAAAAAAAAAGATACTGAAGTGCCAGCAAAATGCTAGCCCGCGTGAGAGAGACGTCGCTTGCTGTTATTCTCTTCTACCTCTGCAAATTAAGCAATTTGATTTTGGCACAAGAAAAATATGCTTGTGATGAAACTGCAAAATTGATGTTAAGGTGCTATGAGATGGTCGAGAAAGATAGATCTGTTTTTAACCCACCATAACAATACAACAATCGTTTCAATCTGACAAAACGATCTGTCGCATGCGTTTGTAACCTATGACCTACCATGTAAATATATATCGGAATATGGTTGTACCTAATTATTATTCAAATCTTGTGGCACAGCCGAGCCGGGTGGGCCCGCCGCGCGCCGATTCAAATGACCGTACACAACCAAACGCATATGACCAACCGTCACAGATTGTCAACGCGACAGACCCTCAATTCTACTAAAGCAAAACTACTGTCGTAGCATATACTGCAACAAATAGCATGAAATAGACTTTATTTCTATATCGTTAAAGTAAAAAAAATAATGAAAAGAGTTTCATTATACTTTTTCATTCGCTCTGCAAAAATCCTTTGAATTTTTGACTTTATCTGCATTGCATTGGTCTAAACTTAAATGGATTTTAGCAGTGTCTGTGGTGTGACAATGGTTTTGCTTGGGCAGAATCAAGGTCCAGCTGGATCTCCTACATATATTACACTAGCTTTTGCGGTTCCACCAGCGTGGATATCGGTTATCGTGACCAAACATAGCCTACGTCCTTTCTCAAGGTCTAATCTACCCCTTTACCAAATATCATCACAATCGGTTCAGAGGTTTAGGCGTGAAAGCGTAACATACAGAAAGACAGAGTTACTTTCACATTTATTATATTAGTATAGATTTATTGACAAATAGGACCCCCTTCAAACATGCCACGTACTAATGGGTAGGTACACATACTACATAGCTGCACTCAGTCGCATCGTATGGATATACCCAGCTACAGTGTTGAATTAACTCTTGACTGTCAGATATTGTAGGTACAGTTACGTTTATGTAGATGTAAACAAATTAATGGCCAAATGATGTTCAGGTGGACGATGCGGTGGAGTGGGTCACTTTATCACGCAATATAGCTGAAAGATATTCGTTGAATCACGGCAACTAATAAGTTAATAGCCCATTATTATTCAAACAGCTAATCTTATCGTTAAATTAACAGGTGCCAACGATACAAGATCCTTGTGTGTTTAACTCCGTCATTAAGTACGAAGTTGTGCCGACTCACCGCGCACTGGAGTACGTCGAAGAAGATTTTCTTTGCCTCAAGCCAGCATTTAATAATACGTTGCAAAGATACATGAGTGTCACGAAACAAACCGTAAATGACACATGCAAAGAAGGTAACTTTACAAAGCTGTGTCTACGCTAGATGAGCCGAGTACGAACGGAGCCGTTTTAAGCATCGCCGTCGCTGTGCAGTGTCAAATGTGTTAATCACTGTCCTGGACTGTAGTTTTCCTCATTGTGTTCGTGGGCGGCTCTTATTATTATCTTCTCTTATCCGTAGTCAGCAATAACGTTAAAAGACCAAGTCGATGGCTATCCACAAATTAGGGTAAAGGCATATTCAGTCTACAAAATGAAAATTCCAGTGAACATCTTTTGTCCATGTTACCATGCTCCTCGAGCGATTCCCACGAGCGTACCGCGACGCTGATGCAGATACTTCATAAAAAAACGAAAATTAGCAGATGGAGGAGCACAGTTGAGCACGAGCCAAACTACCACCGAACTGTCATAAAAAGACTTCAAATGCACGAGGCATATTCTGTTGAGGCGGGTAATTCGGTCTGCTCCTCACGAATTCTTGCTCAGTTTGTGCACCGCTCGTGCTCTCTTCGTCTAACGTAGACGCAGCTTTAGACTTTAAGTACGTATGCAGCTGTGAGTCAAACAATAATTAGATAACTAACATAGGTATCTAACTAGGTATACAGTGCAGTAAGCTTATATGAAAGTGTTATCTCAATACTATCGCAATGTCGAAAGTGTCATAAGTCCTTTGTCCGCATTCACGATCACGGATTAGTACAACGCGTCGTTGTTATTGTGTAAGACAGCAACAGGACACTGTTGTGACCATGTTGTTGCTAATCATAGCCGACCTAGTCTAAAAACTAGTTAATCCGCCTCGGGGTAGCATATTTATATTAAAAGTTATAGTTATATCGTTAAGATAGTGGAACGCCTAGAATAGGCACGGAAAGCAGACAACAATTTTATACAGGTGTTGGGAAATCGTTCCTTTCTTTCGTGGCGAAATCCTCAAAATCAAAACAGGCGCTAATGACCATTAAAAAATGAGCTATTATTTTTTGATCGCGTTGTGAAACATTTGCACAAACACTCTGAATAATATATACCTACTATAATAATACTCGCGCCAACTACGACTTCGTCTGCGAGGATTTTAGAAGATAAAAACAGTATAGCTCACACCAAAGGTAATATACACAACGAACGGCGAAACTGATTGACCTTTGCGGAGTCACTGACCGCACCTATTCGTGTTCCGAATCTTTGCGGCAAAAAATACTTTAGGCAAGCCACAGAAGTTTTTGTGTATGTATCATGTAACCTATGTAAAGTGAGCAAACACATTCCAATCGACCAACTTGGAATGTGTTAAGGTAATGACGGGGACTGTATTATCGATCATAAAATTTTGCGCTTGGGTGATGACTATTGAGACTATTGAGAGGCTGTCTGAGAAACTAATGCATTGTTTTCCATGTATAGGAGGTGTCATCAGGAGCCTCGCTGAGCATAACATTGAATGCGGAATAAGAGTGCTGTCTGAATACAGTTTTTACCCATACAGAAGTTCTGCCGCCGCATCTTTGCCACTCGAATACTGTGCCGAGAAAGATGGCTCATGTAAGCTTATTGCAGCATGGCACATCTCTAATGTTACCATAGAGAATTTTGAATTTTTAAAGAACGAACATAATTTCAAGAAATATTTCATCAAAACTGGGCCTTATATTGAACATGATATGTAATTTTACAATTTTTTTTATTATAAAACAGTGGGAATTCTTAGATAAAAAATAAACTAATATATTTATATATATAATATATAACTAGACAGCTGACATTGTTTTTAATTTACCTACCTAAGTATGTGATAAGGTTTGGAGTGAAATACTTTAAGTCATTTGATACAGTCGGCTGTAAAGTAGTCTACAATTTTATTAAAAGTTCGTATTTTTTCGTTCGTTTCAAGTTATTTCATATAACTTCTAAATACCTGTACATCACTCTAGAGTTACCAACTGTACTTAACACGATCATGTGCATGTTATTCTTATTATATATGCAAACATAATGCTGAGCATTTTTTTAAAGAACTGTCCTGATTTCTAAAATCTTGACCTAAACTGATGCAGAGTTGATGCCTTTTATCGATGTTTTTAATTACTGCTTTAATTTTTAAAAAAAATGTTTAGATTTATTTGTTTTGTAAGTTAGCTTAGCTCCAGGAAGGATGTTTAAGATCAATCTACTAAAACTTAACACATTGTGAGCCAAGCAGAAAGCAGAAGCTTTAGAAGGGTCCGGAAAATTTAACCGGTTTGAGTGGAATTTAGTGTGTAAATAGGTAGTGCTAGTGCCCTACATGTGTAGTGGTAGTGTAGGTACCTACATGTATAGTAGTAGTGTAGGTACACTATCTACCTAAATGGGCTCATTTTTGTAGGAGGTAGGATTATATTATATTAGGTATTTCCGTCCAATTGAGCAGTCCGACTGGGGAAGTACCTCCGCCCTACAGTATACCACGGCCATAATAACCTCGTGTTGTGTTACCGGTGGTAGTAGGGTAGCCAGAGCTCACTGGAGGGTTTCTGTGCTGTCAGTGGAAAGACCGAAAGCTTGTCCTGCTTTGTCTTTTACACTGACGGCACAGAAACTCTCAATGCTTGCAGGATTCTCTTGGTTTCGTACGCGTCCATAGGCCACGGCGACCACTTTCCATCAGGTGAGCAGTGTACTTCTCTGCCACTTAAGTGGCATACAAAATTGGGCCTCGAAGGGTACTGATAACATAAATACTATATCGACTTCGACTCTCATTCTCATTTTGTTATAACATAATAGGCTTGTTATTATTAATGATAAGCGGAGTGTTTGTCTCACGATAAAAAAGGGGGGAAAGGACGGTCTACCTATGTAACCACTTACATGCTTAGATATGCTTTTGATAGGAAACTGGGAAAAGTCGGAGACCCTAATCTGGATTAGTGTAAAGTTAAATGCAAGTTTGTGGAGATGTCAGACTTGCAGGGCCACCCTTCGTCCAGCGCGGCAGCGGCGCCAACTCGTAAAAAGAGATGAAAGTGAGGTTTATGCTGTAAGTACCGGATAAACTATTCGTTTAAAAATGTTTTGATACAAATTACAAATTTTACAACTTTTATTCTGGAAACTTTTAGACGTAGATTCAAAAATCACAAAGTTGGCATTAGATACATTTTCTTTCAATCCATACATACCTAAAAACTCATAACATAAACTCACGCCTATATCGCCAGAAGTGCTTTTTTTTTTACGTGCGCTAAATCCCCACGGATACCTCCCCACCGGAGCCGGTGGAAGAGGTTATGTCGGACTCGAACCGACTAAAACGCACGCCGCCTGTGGGTCGTTTTGGTTGCCGAAGGTGTCGCACCCCGGCCGACCCAGGGCCATCTCTCACGATCTGGCCCTCTCCTCGGGTGTGTGGGGACTACAGAGTTCCCAACTCTTCCCCGGAAACGGGGAGGCGCGCAAGGCACAGGTGCTAGCACCCACATTTTGCCAGTTTATGTTTAGGTCCCAATGTAATAGGTAGCGAGCCTATTGCCATTAACCGGGCACTTATTAACCTGCGATAAATACACACATAACTTCGAATAGCATCGAAAAGTCATTGGTGTGTGCCATGATAAAACCTGGGATCGAACCCGAGACCTGGTCTCAGCAGTCCATTACCCATACCACTAGGTTACCGCGGTTATTCAATCCGATCATCATTTTTTGCATTGTTCAGTTGTCGATCAAAAAGGTACATACTAATTTACGAAAGCATAGGAAGAATTAATATTATATTATCTGTGGCATAGGCAAGGTAAACACATCCCAATAACGCGGGAATGCCAGTATAGGACACGCTGATAGCACGACGTACATAAAAATTACTTTGATAAGCTATATACCTACCTAAATAAATAAGGTACTGTTCAAATATTACGTAAGCACTTAAGGGAGGAGGGGGGTCTTTGCATTGTTTATTTTTGATGACATGGGGGTGGGGAGTCTAGATTATGTTTACGTAAGCAGTAGTTATTTGCTTTTTTCACACATAATATAGCAAAAACAAACATGAAAAGAAATGTCCATACAGGTAGGTACCTACCAATGTTTACGTAAGCATGTGGGGGGGGGGCACCTTTTGCTTACTTTTGCTGACAATACTTAAACGGCCCCTATAGCCTGTTCATTATAGGATGATTCGCGTGACAGCTGTTACCACAGATTAAAAAATACTTACTGCTGTTACCGAGTAAGAACAAGTGATGGGATCGATCTATTTCGATTGACGGCGTAGCGGTAGAACGTTCGACTGCTTGGTAGGAGGCGCGGATTCGATTCTTGTTCTGTGCAAATATTTGTATGCATGAATATGTATATTTGCATTGATCTGCGTGTTTCTATGTATGATATGTATGTATTTACAAATAAAAAAAAATGTATCTACGTATGATTATCCTCATTCTAGATTCCATAACACAAGCTATGCTTACCATGTGTATAGATAGCGTTGTGTGAAATGTTGTGGAATATTTATGGATTATTAGTTACTATAAATAAAACCATAAATATTTATTTATGTATTTATTGGCACTTAACCTATATAGGTATCATGCTATCATTATCCTCCTACTCGGAACGATCATCGTTAGTGCAATCTTGCAAATTAATTAATTAATTAATACTTGATCGCACATTGCATCAGACAAGGCAGGTGCTATCGAACAAATCGACATCGATACGCCACTTTTGTTTTTTTAAATATTTATGAGTTGGTGATTAAGATCTTTGAGCAAAATCTTTCAAATCATTGTATTACTCCGGTAGATGGGTGAATATTCCGGGTAAAAGCACTGCACATGCAATAAGACCGAGAAGTCAAAAGTCGAAATATACATAAATAATTATAAATACATATAAAAATAAAATTATTAGGTAACAGGTACTCGATTGTGTCAACACAGTTTGAATACTAGATTCTCCAATTGATAATCAAGTGACTACATCCCTATGATTTTGCACTTGTGACATAAATCTATGAACGTAATTATTTGGATTTACGTAAATGGAAATGTTTAGAAAACTTAATTTAGGTATCGTATTTTATCCATAAATCATTTATGCATTGTCGAGTAAATGCATAATATTTATGTAAGTTTCGATATTGTATTATTGTTAGTGAAAAAGCGAGATGGAATATGTTGTGATACGAGGTGTCAATGTAACGTCGTTTCAAAGTTGAAGCGTCGGATTTGTTTTAAGATGTCACGCGAATCATCCTATAATGAACTGACTAAAGGTATAAAGTAGGTACCTACATTACACGCGACTTATGGAACTCAAAACAATGCAACATGGTAAATATCCCGATTATTTTGATACTGATGTGAGTGACCATGATAGTTTAAATACCATATAACATAAACTCACGTTTATATCCCCGAAGGGGTAGGCAGAGGTGCTAGCACCCACATTTCGTCAGTTTATGTTTAGGTCCCAATGTGATAGGTGGCGAGCCTATTGCCATAAATAAATATAAATAACATTAACCGGGCACTTATAAACCTGCGATAAATACACACATTACTTCGAAAAGCATCGACAAGTCATTGGTGTGCGCCATGGTGAAACCTGGGATCAAACGCGAGACCTCGTCTCAGCAGTCCATTACCCATACGCATACCACTAGGCTACCGCGGTTATTTTAGTTTAAATACCTATACCTACCTACATTAATGTTATACATATATGATGCAATTAATACAGATATCAAGTTTCGATAAGTGCACATTACCAATGAGTCGTTAAACTGTGAAATTACGATGATACAGCATGAATTGATTAAGATATAGAAAAAAATGAATCGCTTCAGGCGGGATTCAATTTTTTCTATATCTTAATCAATTTGAATAGTTAACATACTTTAATGCTTTAAAATTTCATTCAAAAAGATACAGCATAAAGCCATCCGCAGATTCGAACGGGCCCGCAACGTGCGCATGATAATAAAACGGCCAATAGCAAAATATAATTATAGTTATCTTGATTATAACTGTACAAAAAAAGATATTATTACCTACCTAATGAAAACACTCTTAAGTCTAGTTGCAACTATTTTGTCTATCACTAATAATTTGAAAGTCAAAGAACCACCCGGTTCGCTGGCTACGTCTGCAGGCCGTCAAAAGTGGCTATGCCTTCGGTAAATAAACGACTCACGAAACGTCTCCTAAAACTAGACAGAACAAGTCTAAGAACATTAATGGGGACAATAACGGGCCACTGCCCCCTTCACAAGCACCTATACACTATTGGTGTTAAGGACAGTCCCCTTTGTAGGGGATGTTTTTAACATAATATAAACTCACGCCTAAATCCCCGAAGGGATAAGCAGAGGTGCTAGCACACACGTTTCGTCAGTTTATGTTTAGGTCCCAATGTAATAGGTGGCGAGCCTATTGCCATTAACCGGGCACTTATAAACCTGCGATAAATACACACATAGCTTCGAAAAGCATCGAAAAGTCATTGGTGTGTGCCATGGTAAAACCTGGGATCGAACCCGAGACCTCATCTCAACAGTCCATTACCCATACCACTAGGCTAACGCGGCTAATTAAAAAAAAAATGGCCAATTGCTTTAAAATACTTAATAGTTATTTAAAATGAATAATTTATTAATCATACAATTTGACCAGTGTTCATCTTTCGTTGGCCAGAGTCTATATTTTCTTACATTAATTTTTATTTTTAAATTACGAATATTGGCCTACAAATCCAGTAGTCAGCCGTCAGTTTAGTTGCAAAAAATAGCACCTTAACATCCTTGTGTTAGAGTTCAATTCATGTATGGTTATTTTAGTGCACGATCATGTGAAAAAACCACTGCACCACACCAAGTTACATGCGTGCCAATATGTATAATACATTAATGGATAAAATATATATAATACAGTTTTTTATGCTTAATATGTAAAAATAAGTGAGAGGCTGAGTACTACTGGGTAAACAAGCCACGGCTGACTAGTGGAGAAAGCGAGGCTGAGTACCTACTGGACAATTGTGCCACATTTTATATATGTTTCTAACATAATTTATAACATTTTGATGATGTCTTCGAGAAATCTAATAACTGACCTTTCAGATAAAATTTATTGCTTTTATGTATAGTGTTTACAGATTAAACTATTAATTATTGAAGTTGAAAAACTCCCTAAAAGACTGAATAGGTACTGGGTGTTTTACCCTACATCGAAAATGGGGGCTGGCCTGACGATATAACTGGACATTTTAGCCAAAATCTGTAAATGCAGTTTAGAATACCTTAAAAAGTTATTAATAGCCTCCAAGAACGTTTTCGCCCTTACAGACCCGTCTCAAAAATTCATCCTGTACATGTATGTAGGTACTGCGAAGTTTACAACAGCAACTTAAAATAATTTCACTAACTACTTACGACCTTTCGTTTATATTCTCTTGTCTGCATAACAACATAATAACGGTAATTTTGTAGGTATAGGACTTATGGGCCATAATTTAATCTACTTTCACATTGATTCATATAAAACAAGCTACTCACCGCTGAAATCCATTTCACTCGTATTTATAAATACCTCATTTGTGTGTATACTTTAATAAAATTATTCACGTCGAACTTTCACTCGTAATTATTATGATAGTTCACCAAACACCTCCTCCCTGTAGAGCAATCACAGAAATACTGAACCTACTGAACCATAGATTATTATATATAGTAGAGATTCTGAACCATAGATAATAAAACTTACTTACTTAGATAAATTGAAAGATTGAAATTGATGTGTGGGGCAAAATGAGAGTGAATTTTTGAACGAATGAGAATAGGTTTTATTAACAACAATTTAACTTAAATTATGATACACTATTTGAAGCGGGGACTTGCAACGTTATGAGAATAACGTTACACATTACTGTCTTAGCGGTATTTCATTTCGATTCCCAGATACCGGTTAACAAATTTTTCGTTCCAGTTTGTATTTCGGTATAAGACCTTAACATTTCTATTTCTTTTATCTATTTTTACTCTTAAAGGCAAATGGCAATATGTTAAACATTCAAAATTTAAGCCAAAATTTATGTAGTAGAAGAGCGGAGTCTCCTGACACAGGCTTTTTTTGCATAAAAGGAGGTTCCATTCATTATTTAAGTAAAAATGTATTTTTATATCAATAAAGTTTATTATTATTATTATTATTGTTTCTCGGTTCCCTGACTCTCGGGACAAAGAGTATATAAGACTCGGGACTATGGAGTCCCGAGCCTTTGGAAGGCGTGCGTCGGGCCGAAGCCAAGACTTCATGAGAGGCCCTTTTATGAGAATTTAATATGCTAGGAATACACATTATTATTATTATTTCATAAAGGTATTGAGTAATATCAGAAACCGGAACATTATTTTCCGTTATGCGACATTGTCAGCGATGTCAGCTGTCTATGTCACTTTATCGCGTATAATGGTGATCTCTTTCCTGAGACTTTGCCTTTAGCTTACCATCAGGCGAGGTGAAGTCAAATAGATTCGTGGTTGGTTTCGCTGACAGCTCAATCTTTCTAACATTATTTTGTCAAGTATAAACACTTTGTCAAAGAGGATTGGTATACACAATGTCTAAAAGTTCTTCATCTCTAAAGTGCAAACATCATAAAAAAATTGAGAAAACCATAGAGATGTATACCACAATATTCTACAATAATATGGTGGTTTTTTTTTTTGGAAAAAATATAAGCTAAAGCCCCTTAACAAAAAACTATGAAATTATAGTTTGACCAATGAAAGATGAACATTCATATTTTGTTCTGTCAGTGTCAGTTTTTTTTTTAATTTGTTCATAAGGGACACGTCAATTAGACTTCACCTCGCCTAATGGTAAGCTTAAGCGTAAGCTGCCTTACGTGTTCAATATTATAATGCCTTTAGGGTGCTGTTGGGGTTGCTATTGCAGCACGACATCGATGTTTACTGAGGCGAGAGTTTTTTTTTTTTTATAGGACACGTCAATTAGACTTCGCCTTGCCTGATGGTAAGCTGAGGGCAAAGTCCCAAAAAAGAGGGTCACCATTACTTACACATACCGTGTGACAATGGTGACAAAGTCAGGATAAGCCTTTGGTCTTCCCACTGACACCACAAAAACTCTCCAGTGAGCTCAGGCTACCCTACTCACCGTCGGGAACACAACACTAGGTTATTATAGACGTGTGACTTCAGGGTGGAGGTACTTCCCCAATCGGACTGCTCAAATAACTGCGCAGTACGACTCACCTATAATGAGGGATATCGCCAGACCAGTGGAGTGAAACCTTACATGGTCACTTTGATTAATTAACTTATATATTTATTGATTAATATTTTATTATGAATGTTTATTGGCTATTGCATCTAGTATTAATTTGTGATACTTAATTTATTAATGATTGAATTATTTAGTTTTGTGAATTAAGATTTTTGACTGACATAAATCGAATGCAATAATATAATATCGATTGATAATAATTTCCTCAGTTTATACTGTTGACCTTTTGTATGCTAACCAAAGATGTAAGGCGAATATTGTTACCAACTAATTGAGCCCTGTTGCCATCAATAAAATGAAATATCATTTAATTTAATTTAAAATATAGTTAGATAAATTATTACATACATAATTTAATGAAATACCCACTTACAGGTGAGTATTTCGTTAATAATATAATACAATTCTTTAATAGGAGCATGTTCCAAAGAGGTAGGATAATCCATCTATAAGCTATAAATACTGTGGTATTTTTTATATATTTATGGTAATACTTCTAGGTAGGATAATCCATCTCTAGGTAGGTAGGAGCAGAATATCGTTTCTTTTTATACGATAATATTTTAGTCTGCCGGACCGAAATAGTACATGTCATATCGCTTTATTTTTGTTTTTTTTTTAAATGTGATATTTAAAAAAAAAAACAAAAATAAAGCGATTAGTTGGCAGACAAGCACACGGCGCACCTGATGGGATGCAGTACACTCGCGCTGCAGACCCTGAAGAAACCTTCTGTCGCAAAGTTCCTTCACGAAATACAAACTCCTTCGAGGTACTACACCTCCTTGGTTACCTTCGCTGGTGGCCAGGCCCCTCTTCCCCACTGGGCACTATGGGCACGTGCCCAGGGCCCCGCGATCGAATGGGGCCCCCTAGTTCCTGCCAGATTACCAAATGATAACCGATATTTAGGTATTACCGAAAAACATTAATTTTGAAAAATCTGATGATAATGACTTACTACAATACCTACGCTTATTATATTAGCTTTAGTTTGCCGCATGCGGATAGCTATACTTTGTACAACATAGCTTGAAGTTTTTGACAGATGGGTCAGTGATGGGAAACAGAAAATATCTATTGGTGTAAAAAATGTGTTGGCTAAATATGTGGCTGTATGTATGTTTTAAACTATTCAAAATAAATAAATTCATTCGTCAATCAATTTTATTGCACTAGACATAAAAACATTGGGTAGGTACCATTGTTTTCAGTTTTTCTATTTAAATTTTACTACGAAGCAATAAAAACCACTTAAGACTTTCGGAAAATGCTTGAGTCCTTAACAGGTACTCTTATGTTGTGTGTCTATTCTTATGATTATTATCAATTTTTAATATTATTAAAATAAGAAAATATTGTTCGTCGTTGCAAAGTTATATCGATTTCAGATTTGACATCCGTCAAAAAGAAAGATCAAACTAATAAATAAACAGGGTATAAGTACCTACTCCACTCTCTCTCAAAAATTAGTTTTTCCGATATTAGTATATTTAGGTTAATTTATATACCTATATGTAAGTATAAGAATACAATTAAAAGAAAAATTATTAAATTAAAAAAAGAAGAATTATTTGATGCGGTGTGGTTTATGTCTTTAAGAAACCTATTCGAACGTCATTCGTAATACCAAAGACAAAAAAGGGGAATTCCCGACTCCCGATCGTCGTTTGACTTGACGAACGGGAATTCCCTTCAAGTATTTGTCTGCGATGTTGTGGCGTTTGTTTTGTTTGTAGTTGTTAGTTTGTTACTGACTGTGCTTGAGCTCTGACAAAAAAATAGTATTGTTTGATTAAATCGTCGTTTGTCTGTTTTGTGTTAGCGAATATTTTCGTTATAAAATTAATTAAATACTGAATTATAATATAAAATGTCGAAACGGTCATATCCTAGTGGATCTGAAAAAAGGAAAAAAGCTCTACATCAGAAAGAAGTAATTGAAAAGTTACCAAAATTAACATCATATTTTACTACTACTACTGGAGAAACTTCTGTAAGTAGCAATCAACTCATAAATGTTCCACATGATGACTCAGCTCAATTACAAATTGCGGGAATTTCTAAACCTTCATGTTCCAATTTTGAAAAAGAGATTGAATCAGAAAGCGACTATTCCTACGACGAAAGTGCAACGACTTCAGTAACTTCACTAAAACCGACAACTCCAACTGTGTCAATTGAACAGCAGTTTTCCAACACAGAAGAATTAATATCGCACGATCCCGCCGATTATTTTCACGAAAAGTTTGTTGAAATAAATCGCGAAATTTTAATTCGTAAGGGACCAGTATATTTTCAAAATAAAGATTCTGACTTTTCCGAGGCATCCAGAACCTACAAAGATGGTAATAAATTAGTGACGAGATATTTCAACAAAGCATTATTTATTCGCAAATTAAAGAACAATGAAAGCGTCGAAAGAAAATGGTTGCTGTATTCGCCTTCCAAATGCTCTGTATTTTGTTTTTCATGCTGCTTATTTAACCCAACTGATGTTAATCTTTGCTCTCGGAATGGATGTAATGATTGGAAGCATATTAATCACATAATTTTAACACATGAAAATAGCCCAGCGCATAAGCAATCTATGATGACTTATCTGGCACGAAGTAAAGCGGTTGGTAGAGTAGATATAGAGTTATTATCTCAACATCAAAAGGAAGTGGATTACTGGAGAAACGTACTTAAACGGATTGTAGCTGTTGTAAAATTTTTGGCATCGAGAGGGCTTCCATTTCGCGGCGACAATGAAATCCTAGGATCTCCAAACAATGGAAATTATTTGGGTTGTGTGGAATTATTGAGTGAATTTGATCCATTTCTTGCAGATCACTTAAAAAAATTTGGGAATCCTGGAAAGGGTAACATTTCTTATTTATCAGCAAATATCTGTAATGAGTTTATTGAAGTAATGGGAAAACAGGTTCTAAAAAAAATTATAAATGAAGTTAAATCAGCAAAATATTTTTCCATAAGCGTTGACAGTACGCCCGATCTGTCTCATATTGACCAGCTAACTTTCATCATTCGATACGTAAAAGACTGTGTTCCTGTTGAAAGGTTTTTGAAATTTATACCTATTAAAGAGCATAAATCTAAGTATTTAGCGGAGACCATCTTAAATTTTTTAGAGATACATGATATTCAAATAAAAGATTGCAGAGGACAAAGCTACGACAATGCTTCAAATATGTCGGGAAAGTATAGTGGTCTACAAACAAGAATCAAGGAAAAATGAGAATTTGCCACCTTTATACCATGTGCAGGACATTCACTAAACTTGGTAGGTGTCCATGCTGCTGGGTGTGTACCGGAGGCATCACAGTTTTTTGAAATAGTTCAGAAAGTGTACAACTTTTTTTCGGGCTCTACCCACAGATGGAATATATTAACAGAACATTTAGGTTCAAAAAAAGTTGTTAAGAGTCTTTCACAAACCAGATGGTCAGCCCGAGCTGATGCAGTAAGTGCTTTGCATGGGGGTTATAAAAGAATATTAGAAGCTTTAATCACCATCGCAAACGATACTGAAAAGGCACGAGAAACAAGAGACGAAGCCTTTAGTCTGTCTAGAAAAATGGGAAATCTAGAATTTATTATACTGACGGAAATCTGGAGCACCATATTGGAAAGAATAGACAAAACAAGTAATTATCTTCAGAAAGAAACAATAACACTGGACGTTGCAACCAATTTGTTGACTTCACTTTATGATTTTATTACTAACCTCAGGGATAAATTTGATAACTTCGAATCATCTGCCAAAGAAAATAATCCAGAATCTGACTACAAAGATCTATCTCAAAGAACAAGACGTAGAAGCTCACGGCTGATTTTTTTTGATGGCTCTGCGCCATCAGTCCAATTGAATGGAAAAGAGCGATTCAACGTAGAAACCTTTCTCCCAATAATCGATACCTTGAGTGTTCATCTAAAACAGCGACAAAGTTCACCGTCTGACCGTCTGACCGTCAGTCAACGTTTTAGTTTATTTTTTCACTTAAAAACTCTGAATTCCGAAGAGATACGACAAGGATGCAAAGAATTTTCTCAAATCTATCACGAAGATGTAAATGAAAAAGAGTTAGAAATAGAATGTCAACATTTAAAAGAATACTTAAAAAATGTTCAGAGTGAAAATGAAGCATCTAACAGTGTACAGGAAGTATATAATCTATTAAAGCAAAACAAAATTGAAGACACATTTCCTAACGTAGAAATTGCATTGAGAATATTTTTAAGTATGATGGTAACTAACTGCAGCGGAGAACGCTCCTTCTCCAAATTGAAACGAATAAAAAATGAATTAAGAAGTACAATGCTTCAAGAGAGATTAACTAGTTTGTCGCTGATGTCCATAGAATGTGATATTCTCAATACCATAGATTTTGAAGATGTGATTAACGATTTTGCTCATCTTAAATTTAGAAGGGTACCTTTGCAATCAACATAGAATTAATCTAAGGATTTTATGTTAAGCGAGTTACTTTTGTAGATTATTTTTTATATTTCCTATTTTTTTATAGTTAGTAACTTAATAAAAATAAATTTAGAACCTTGTTTGTCTTTCTTTATCTATTGTAACTAAATAGTGTTTTCTCAAGGTCCTAGGGGCCCCATGATCCTAATGTGCCCAGGGCCTCAAATAGTTTAAAGACGGCCCTGCTGGTGGCTAAATCTTTGTAACACTCCTCTTAGTATAAAAATAAACGGGATATTTACCATATTTTATTGTTTTGAGTTTCCTCCGTGATCATGGTGCTTGCAACAGCGCCGAAATATCGGAAACTCAAAACAATGAAACATGGTAAATAGCCCGTTTATTTTGATACTGATATGAGTGACCATGATAGTTTAAATAGTTATTTTCTTTACTGCCATATTCAAAAGCTGTTTCTTTTCTCATCTCTATTTCAAAGCAAGCAATGAAAGTTAATATATTATCCGCGCAAGCTAGTTTAATGCAAATAATTATGAATATAGAGATTTGTTACGGATTTACGTAACTATAACGCATACAACATCGCTCCGTAACCAACTGAGTATCCTAGATTAATTATTAGACAATGCTGGGTAATTCAGTTAATGCTGGGTATCGGCAGCACCCTCATACGGCACATGCGCCTTGAAAGCCCAATGTAAGGAACGATCGGAGAAAGTACGTTCGCCTTGAAGTTCCTGGGGGTCCCATTATGATGTTTGTACAACACAGTTTCAACTAGAAGTAAATCATTGTGTATCTGAGTTTGTGAATAACTTGCGCATGTCAAATATCTAAATGAGAGATAAAGGTAGTCAGCGGAGTCCATTCATTTGGAATCAACGGTTATTTTCCCTTTCCAGATGTGTCAATTATCCCTAAGTGAAGCTGAGCAACATCGCATGTCAGATATATCCGTAAAGATCAATATCACTTTCGCCAGTTGCATAGCCAGGCCCTCAAGAGAGTACCACTGCTCCTCACGGCACCTTCTAATGCCCCTCTTTAAGAACCCTAGGGGGAAGGGGGGCACATTGATTCACGGGGCACATTGGTACAGTATCTATATTTCAAAACCGATAAACGCTACACAGTCCGGCACATCACTAGAATGCTCAAGGACATTCACAAGAATGACAGTTGTGACACCGCTCGCCGCCAGTTTGCCGTTGGGCCTCAACGGTCACTAACGTGTTGGAAGTGGCGTGCGCCACTGCCTACAAAAAAAATACGTGAAATGTAATTGTGTCTCAGGAGGATACTCTTAGTTGTTTTTGGTATTATTTGTTACTAAAGGTAAGTAAATGTTGTTATTATTGTATTTTAAATTGTTTTTGATTGCAAGATTATTATATATTTGATGAAATTAATTGTTTGTGGAAACAGTCCTTTGGGGCACTTTGATACGGTAATGTGCGGGGTACAATGATACGTATCAATCTGCCCCTCTAGTGTATTAAAGTGCCCCGTCAAAAATTTGTTTAAGTATTTTATTTCAGAAAATGGTGCGCACGTACAAACCCAAAACTGATAGAAAAAATATCAATGAAGAAAACATTGAAGATGCAATACGTGAAGTATTGTCAAAGACTTTATCTATACGCAAAGCAGCTGACAAATATGGCATCAAAACTGCAACCCTACAACATCGCATAGAAAAAGCCAGAAAATCATTTGAAGCTACCAGAACATTATCTACAAATGAAGTATCCTCTTCATTACAAGCAGAATCTTCTTTATCACAAGCAGGTCCATCTTCACCACAAATAGCACCATCCATGGAGATGGCACAAATAGCATCATCTTCAGCACACACTACTACTGCAGCTTTATCATCACACACTGCTACAGCTACTTCATCAAACATCTATGGTTCCAAGTATACCGTTGCATAAGTTTTTTCAACCGAACAAGAAAAGGCATTGACTCAATATTTATTGAATTTCAGTAAAATGCACTACGGCCTTACATTGAAACAGCTTTTGACTTTGGCATACGAGTACGCAGCATCCTCACGGTGTAATTATCTAAAATCCTGGAAAGCGCTGGAAAAGATTGGGCAGCTGGCTTCAGAAAGTCAAACCCAGAATTGAGTCTACGAAAACCAGAAAACACAATTGCAGCAAGAAGCTTTGCTTTCAATAAAGCTGCTGTAGCTCAATTTCATGATAATTATGATAAACGCATAATGAGACAATACAATTTTACATCCGATCGAATAATAAACTTAGACGAAACAGGCATAAGCACAGTCCTTTCCATTCCTAAAGTTATTGCTGGAAGAAAACAAAGAGAAGTGGGACAAATAGTTTCTGCAGAACGACTATAATGATCGATAATTATAATGATTATATAATTAAGAAAATAACAGAGAATTAGTCTTGTTCTATGATGACAATATTGTTTTTTTTGTGATTATATTCCTTAATGTGGATGGTACCGTCGGAAGGGGAAGACCTAGGCGCACATACCTGGACCAAATCGAGGAAGTTTTAGAAAAGGAGCAGGTCAGCAGTACTCTAAACCGACGAGCATGCATGAAGAATGTAATGAGAGTGAATGAAGCGAGAGTAGTATGTCAGGATCGTAGCAAATGGAGATCCGTGATCTCTGCCTACCCCTATGGGAGACAGGCGTGATTTTATGTATGTATGTATATTCCTTAAGTAACTTAAGAGACTGATTATGGCTAATGTACACTCTTAATAAAAAGTATTTTGCGATCTCAATCAATAAAATTGTTTTATTTCTTAATTTTAAGCAATAATACAGTTTATATTGGGTTTTAAGTCAGTTTAAATTTGCATTTAATATGGATCTAAAATACGTATCAAACTGCCCCACCCCATGTATCAAAGTGCCCCACTGGTGGGGCAGAATGATACAAAAATGTTTTTTTCTTAAAATCAGTTTATCTCTATACGTCGCCAGTTTTTGCGGTTTTTGCGTAGCCAAAATATAAGCTGACATATCAGCCAATGCACACATCAAAACAAATATTTAAATATAATGCTTTATGGTCCTCAGAAAAGAGATTGAATTTTTGTGTATCAAAGTGCCCCCCCTCCCCCTATATTGTTGGCTCATTCGAAAACCGCAACAGGGGCAAACCGTTTTGAAAATTTCGCAGTGAACGGTAATATCGAAATTCTTATAACGTTATTCATTGCATAAAGGTCCAGTAACGTTATCACAATTTGGAACATTATCAAGTACGAAACGATATTTCTTTTCGTCCCTTATCGGAAGTTTACGCGAATATCGCTCATTATAATACTCAGTACTATTTTATTGTTTATACTGGGCCTAAATTCGTGATTTTCAGGATTCATAAATTAATCACGAACTAGCACTTGGTTAATATTTTTCAACACAATTAAGTGTATATTCGTAATTTTTATATATTGTAATCCGACATTCATTCATGCACATTCATGTTTTTATTTAATAAATTATGTACCTAGGTGTTAATTTTCACAATGGTCATTGGTCAAAACTTTACTGTCACTGTCAAAAATGTCAAATATGAAATGACGGTGCGCGCGATAATGTAAGTGAAATAGAAATCTAACCGGAATGATAACTAGATCTGCAGTCCAGTTCTATTTATTATATTCTCTTTGTTATTTAGAAATATGTAATTTATAATTGTTAGTTGAATTATTACATCATGAAATGCCACGTACCTGGACCCAATGTAAAAGGCAAGTGTACATTTATTGAAATGTTTACATTAATTTTCTTCTGTTACCATTTAACTAATTTTTTATTTATATTATTATCAGTTTTAGGAAGAACTGTTCATGCTCTAGCTAGATTTGGAGATGAACTTTACGTAGAATCTCTCACAGACTGCATACTTCTAAGAACTTTAAATGCAGCCGAATCAGCATATGCTATGGTAAAGTTCAATAAGAGTTTTTTTTCTTACTTCAATTATAACTATTATTCTACCGAAGACAATGAAGGCCTGAAATGTAAGATATCTATGAAGTCAGCACTGAATACGTTTAAATCTCCTATGCACATGGGCAAACAAGTAGAGAACTTGGAAATTAAATTAGATCCTGAATCCTGTAAGCTAATATTCCAGTTGAAATGTAAATATGGTATTGTCAAGACCCACTTTGTATCCATATTAGACTGTAAAGCAATGCAAGCAGTCTATACCAAAGATTCTGTGCCAAACAGGTAAATATCATAATATTAAGAGAAACATAAGCTTTTAATCTAACAGGTTTTGTCATACAATATGGCTATGTAAAGAATTACTTTGTCACCGCAACCCTGGCAGTGATTAGAATACCCAGAGCTCACTGGAGGGTTTCTGTGATGTCAGTGCTAAGACCAAAGGCTTGTCAAGATTGTGACTTCTACATCGATGGCACAGAAACTATGTTCGTACAGGGTCAGCAGCACAGGTGTGACTCCCCTAGTGTTGCACACCTTCATAGGCCATGGTAACAACTTTCCACTTTGGCCGTGTGCTTGTCTGCCACCCAAGTTGTATAAAGAAAAATAAAAAATTATCTACATACAAACTTTGTGTTGTGATTGATATTCCTACAACAAACATGTCTAAACTACTACAAAACTTTGCACTTTGAGTCTTGTTCATTGTCTCAGAGTTGATCATATTAATAAACTTGACTTGAAGACTAGGTCTGGAAGTCAAGGGTTCTTTGATAGTTGATACTGATTTGATATATCACATGCTAATGTGACTGATACCTTTTATGTAAATACTTTTACATAAAAATTCATTACAATCAATTTCACATGTGTTACCAGTAAACAACTACTTATACCATTCTAACATAGAGATAATTATTTACAGAATAACTTCATCTCAGAGAATATTGTCTGAGGCTCTCAATAACTTCCAAAGCTCAGATGATCAAGTTACACTAGAGGTGAGCCCTGAATCACTCATTCTTCGCAATTATATTGACTCCAGTGTTGATCTCACCAAGATTATCAGAACACAGATCACCCTAAAGCCAGCAGAATTTGATAGCTACACTATAGGAGCAGAAACTACAATCACATTCACATTGAAAGAATTTAGGGCTCTATTAGCATTTGCAGAAGCACTCAATTTACCTCTACAAGTACATTTTGAAACCACTGGAAGACCTGCAGTATTCATTGTGCACAATGGAACCACTTTTGAAGCCCATTTTGTATTAGCTACTACAAAGCCAGACAGTGCAACACAAGCAACCTCAACGCAGAATACAACTAGGGAAAAAAATAAACGAAAAGATGCTTCCAATACAGAAAATCCTGCTATAAAGAAACCTCATTTAGATGTTGATATATCTAAGTGTTTAGACGAAGATTCACATTTGTTCAATTTCGTAGACATTCCAGAAGATGTAGCTGGGAATAAAGAATTAAATGGTAGTGTAAATAATAGTGATAAAGTAGGCAAAGATAAGGATGATGTAGATTGGATGGACTGTGACAATATACCAGCTTCACCTACATCTAAAACAATGATCAAAGCTGTATTCAAGAGATGCTTTGAAAGTACATTTGATCCAAGAACCTACATAGGTGCGGTGTTAGCTGAAAACTCAGACAGTGACTGATGAATACTACATACCCACCCGCCTCAAACAGGAATATGTTTCAAAATACATATTTTAAGGTTTATAATAATTAAATAGTATTTATTGTTCAACATTTTCTTTTTAACCACGGCATTATCATACATTTTGTATAGCAGTTTACAAAATGCCCTCTCCCATGTTTAGTACAGCATCTTGTAGGAGTTGGTACCTATATGCTGCATGGATAGCCGCTTAGTAGTCGGAACCAACTTGTTACCATTATAGCAGGGGGAATCAATGCTACCGATCATGGATAAAGTGTTCCAAACCCACAAATGGCTCTGGTAGAAAATGTACATTGGACGACAATATATTTTGTGCTTTTTCTATTCAAATGTGTGAAAATCGCAAAACAGTTTCATTATTCTATTAAGAATTAATACTTGTCAACATTGGCATCATCTTTGTTTAATGCTGGAGTTTCAGTTTTGTCTAAATGATGAGTAATAAAAAAAAACTAATAATGTGCACCTTTTGCAAAGTGCTCATTTTGAGAATTACACCAAATGCTGCTTTTGTCCAGTGCTCATTTTGCAGAGTGCATTGAGGTTAAGTGGAGCCATTCATTCACCATTTTCTGAATGTTATGGAATACTATAAAATTACCTCACATGGTACAGGAGTGTATTAAATAGAAATTAAATAACAACTTCACTGCATTATGATTTTATAGCAAAAAATATACATACACAGGGAAAAGTATTATACACACGTCACAAATCAATGTTCAATGATATTAGAGCGAATATGAGGGGGTTTTCATTATCATTATATACCTAATATAATTTCCACATCCAAAATGGTAACAAAGCTTTTTCTAATTATACAAAAACATAATTGACAGTATTAAGAAATAATGTACAAATCAAAAATAAAAACGAGCATGTCCATTGACAATCTTGATCGTCGCCTTGAGCAATTCATCTGGTACTTTTGTTAGATCATGTTTAGCAAATTATACATCATATTGTAAGGTACGAGTATAAAAGCTTCCAGCCTGACAATCTGTTGCCTTATTCATATGTGCATATAGGGCAGGGTGGAATCGATACAATGATAAGTTTACAAAAGTTATATTTATTTCGTAAAAATTATAATTAATTATTAAATTTACTACTAAAATTAGCACTAGAATAAAATAGTTCTGGAAGTAACATTACAAAAAGTACCAATATGTCTCGCATTCAATTGGTAACTAACAATTTACACGCAAATACAGGTATGTAGCTGGTTTTACAATTTTTAACAATTTTGCTATGTCCTTAGTGTTGCATGTTTATATTTTATACAAAAGCGAGTTGCGACACATAATAAATAAATGATTATTTAAAATTACTTCAGGAAGATTTGGTTTCTATTATACAGAGATCAACTTGTAATCATTTCAGGATGTAAATAGAACAAATGCAGATTTGTTTTTATATAAAAAATTACCATAGATATTTCATTATTGTAACAATAGCTAGCTAACATGTCTTAAAAAGATGAAAAAGACCTTGGATTCTATTTTAATTTATTATTTATAAAATACGGCAGCGATACCATTTAATTACAATAAGTATTTATTTTAAATCAATTTCAATATTGTCTCTAGGTGCCCGGGTGGGGGGGCCCGCACTATGAGTCACGCCGCAGCCAGCTCTCAACAACGTCCTAACTGCATCACCAAACACTCACTATCCAACAAAATTAATGAAAAAGGGCACTGTAATTAGGAACAATCCTCTTGGCTCTTTCTCACACACTGTGCTACTTTCCTTTTAAACTCCGAATATGATTCTCTCCATTCTTTCTGTAAAAAGAAACAGAATGAGCACTCATCTACTACTGTCGGGCGCGTACGCGCAGATCTTGTTCGGGAGAAGAATCGATGCGTGCAGCAACCTAGTGTGAAATAACGATTCAATGTGGTGTGCTTTTGGTACAGTTGTGTCACATGGCCCTTTTCCAATGATAATATTTTGTGATCTAAATCCCCTCTCACTCCTAAAAACAATCTTCTTGACTTTTCCTAACACATCTCGCAACTTTCTTTTTGAAATCCGAATATCGCTCTCTCCATTCTTTCTGTGAATGCAAACAATAGAAAAGGTGAATGGTCATAATTACAGATGGACTATGCAACATTTATGCAGACTGAATTTCAAACATCAAAACTATTTGACAATCTACAATGAACATCAATTATTATAATAGAAGTTATACTACTGGTACACCAATACTCTTATTAAATAAACATAAAATGTACTTTAGTTATAGACTTTTAGTCCATAACTAAAGTATACTTGAAATTCATTACAGCTCTAAATAATTATAACAAAGAAAGCAAACAAAATAAACATTAAATTAAGTTACCTAATTACTATTAGATACACGATTAATTAATTCACTTTCAAAAAATAGATAAATAAATTATTACTTTTGATGAATCTAAGAATCGTAAATGTTGTTTGTTTACACACTGAACAATGCTGGTGATGACACTGGATTTTTTATGCATGTGTGCAAAGACAGTTTATTTGTATACTACTAGACTGAGAATGGAAAAGAAAGCAAAGGGTATATTTGTTACCGGGTATGAATAACAGTCACTAATAATGCTGTAGGCATATTTTAATCTAAATTAAGTTTTCCATGATTTCAATATCAAAGGCTTTAAATAAACTTTTGGATAGTGACACAAAAGTTACACATAAAATTGTCCTTGCACATATTTACAATTGTTCAGTTTAATTTTATTCTTACAAACTTAACATTCTTTATTTTATGATAAATACTGTATGTATTAGAAAACTCACATTTTTGTAGTTCCTAAATAGGAGCTGTGCAATAAAGTCATACACATTATTACTGAGTAATGGCAAACTTAATAATATCCTAACTCAATAAGAAAGACAAATCTATGTACATGCACCTTTAATCCATTACTGGCACTATCGTAATTACGATTTTTCAGCAGTCTAACCGGTATTATAGGTTATAAATGACAACAGGTTCACCCGCTAGGCGTGCCTTAACTTCGCGATCAATATCACCAGTTGTGTAAAACATCGCATATGGGGACGCATGATAGATCTGTAGAATTTAGTGCCATTTAGATCGCCATCCTGCACACGCCCAATCCACCCGTCCTGCCAGCGCGATATTTTTAGTATACGTGAGAAACTATGAAGGTTGCTATGTACGTGTAGGATGCTGTCCGATAAGACGTCTAATACCATGCTGAACAGACTAATCGAATCATCTACTGTCAGATCAGAGAAGCAATTGGCCTTCTGTAAGCGTTAGTGATGCACTAATCCTCGATTCGTAAGGAGATACGGTGGCTGCAATTGTTTATTCTGCTAGTTCCGCAATTCGATGAAGAAGAGCCTTTACCACGAGGTTCTCATTACGTATAACCCACGTCCAGGGTCATTAATAAAGTGGATCCTTGAACGCATCATGGTAGACGAGCTTTTGACTATACTACTTATCATACAGCGATTCCAAGTAGCCTGGTCTACATCTACAACTCTCTTAGTGACCGATTTTGTAGCATGGTAAGCGTCGCCTTCTCCAAATCTCTTCTGGACGCTTACTAGTTTTTACAGAGTATTTTCTTCACTTATCCTTAAATACTAAGTTGTTCCACTACCAAGTATCACTGCACACTTACCGTGGCCCTACCCTTAGACACGCCAAGCACCGCCTTGGCTGCTTCAAGAACTAAGGCCTGAATCTCATCCCAGAGTCTTGTTCAGGTACAGTTTCCGCAATAGCGCACTTATCATTGAGGTGAACTACTGGGGGGTGACATCTTCAAGCAGTTATCACCTGATTCGGCGGTAGCAATGATCAACGCGTTTGTCTTTCTTCACACAGTAGTCCATGAGAAGATGATGTTGTGCAGTGAGTAGAAACCTTGCAGTTTGACCACTTTTTCTATTCCATTTAGGTGGCAGAGAAGCAAATGGTCCACTGAAAGGTGGCCTACGGATATATGCAACACCAGGGGCGTCACAGTTACTGACACGTAACAGAAATGCAATGAGTTGGGAAATCTCTCGCTCATCACACTGCTCACAGTGATGGTGTAGTGCGCGAGCGCGTGGGCTGCTGCCGACTCCTTCTGTGAGCACATAATGCTCGAGAAGGGCGGGGGAGCGGGGTCGGAGGAGACTTAGATCTCTTCCGTCTCGCATTGTCCGCAATGCGCGTAGACGACTATGGCTTCGGAGGTCATTAAACGACCTCCGTCCTCCATGAGCGCAGACTTGGGGGTGAAAAGTGAAGACGTCTGTCACTATAGCAGAAGCAAGACGGCGCGATGCGCGCCCCTCCTTTTTCTGGAGAAAGTTGGTGACGCCGTAGTCCCACATCCGATGGGGCCTTCTATGGCCCTGGGCAAGGGCTCACCCCCGGCATCTGATGGCCTAAGACGGCCGCGCATTTTTGGTAGGTTCGAGTCCGACCGCTGGCTCCGGCAGGGGGGTAGCAGAGTGAATTTCCGCACATTAAATAAAAAGGGGCGTACTATCGTACTGCCGAACTATTAGGAACCTCCCAATACCCTTCTCTTACAACCCCATATTATAATCACTTGGAAAGAATGTTCATTCCGCAGCTTAAGTGTGTGCGGGATGAAGTTTCTTTCATTCTACTTTCTTGGTGTTGTCTCCTAATGAGTAGGAAGTTGTTACGTATGGCGTGTTTCTTGGCTCTATAGCTGACCAGGTTGTCTCTGCAACTATGGAATAGCTTGGAACACTTCATCAAGTTAGTTCCTCAACATCTCTTGGGCTTCACTAAAACAGGCCTAGTCTCTACGCGACATGCGAACTTTGGGCAGATGAGTAAGACTTTGCATTTAAAGTAGGGACAAGATAATAGGTCACTTTTGACAGATGTCAGTTTTATATTCATAGTGAGGTGACCTGCTTAAAAACATCGATTAAATGAATGAATCGATACAGACTTGAAACATATGTGAATTTTAAAAATGATCATGCGAATCCCTGTCCCATTATTATTTTTTCTTTCATAAATTAAAGGAGCAAAATAAGACAAGTACCTACGTAATTTAACAAAAAAATTGCTTTTATTCACTTGAACTATCGGAACTGCTATCTTCATCACTGCTGTCAGCACTCAGAGATATTATTAATTCATTTTCAATAATATTGTCTATTCTCACATCTCGTTCAAAATCTTGTAAAATTATTTTCTTTGTCTTCTCCACGACTTTTCGCCAGTCTTCTGTAGTGACTTCTGCACATGCAGTTTGTAGCAGAGTCATCATTTTAGCAGTACTGAAGGGTGGTTCAGTATTGTTCCGCGCTGCATGACCCTTTATTTGTGCCCAAATAAGCTCGATGGCGTTATACTGGCAATGGTAGGGAGGCAATCGAATAACTTCGTGTCCATGCTCTAGGGCTAGTTCATCGATTACATAGCTGAGCTTGGACGGCTTAGTTGCTTTTACCAGATTTAACAACTCAACTTTTAATAAAGTTGGACTTGCCTCCACACCATTTCTTACCAGCCACGAGACAATTTCTTGCTTTTTATTTGCTTGAGTTGGTGGTTTATCAACTTGTACAGAATGATACGGAGCATTGTACATTAAAATTTTCGATGGGTTTTCTAAGCTGACTAGCAGCTTCTCAAACCACTTTTTAAAAACATCAAAGTTCATTTCCTCATGGTAATCTGTTGTAGTTTTAGAGGCGAATGCGAGGAGGCAGTCTGGAATAAAACCTTGAGAAGCTGATCCCGCGTGACATATAATAAGTCGGGCTCCTTTTCCCGATGGAACTTTTGAGGTGGAGGCCGCTGTATCATCGGTCCATGTCCGCGCAACCGTATGGTTCGCATTCAACCATGTTTCGTCAATAAACACGACATTGTCCCAATCCGTAATTTTATTTACCTGACGTAAGAATGTTATTCTCTTCAAAATAATATCGTAGCGTTCTAGCAGGATTTACCGCTTGTCGGATTTTTTAAATCTAAAGCCAATCGATTTCAAAACCTTTGATAGAGACGATTTGCCTCCAAAAAATAAGCCTGCGCCTTTTAACGAACTCAATAGCTTTTCCCGTGTAGGATATTCTTTTCTCGAGTAATATCCATAAATGTGGTTGCGAATTGCAGCAGCATCAAAATTATCAACGTCAACAATTTTCTTGTCCCTCTTTCGTTTTTTCGGTGTACGTAAAGTATTATCTTCTGAGCCTGATGGTCCGTATTTCTCTTTCAGAATTTGAGTTACTGTCTTCTTCCCTATTCCCAATGCTTCGGCAACGCGTTCTCTCGGTGGTTTCAATGGTAAAAGAGGCCCATCGTTAACTGATTCACGTCCAAAATAATTGTACAATTTCAGCACTAGTTCGCGAGATTGACTGTTTAGAGTTTTCCCCCGTTTCGACATAGTAAGACTGTAATGTTTTTCTTGTTTAATAATCGTTAAGCAATCGGAGTCCAATTTATAGCCAGGTAAACGTAGTCAGTAAGATCAGTTCAATGAAAAAGCCGGATCAGAAGAAAATAACAGAGAGCACACCAAAAACGCACAGTCACTTCGCACAACAACAAAAGACTGCGTCATCATCATGTTATGGCGACATGACATGCGTCATCGACAGGCACTAGTGTTGCCAGCAACATCCACCTAAATTGCACCCAACATCAATGACCTTTCTATTTAGTTATTTTTTTGTATTTTTATAGTTAGTTAAAAGAATAATAAATATGTATAATTAGGTTTTATTATAATCACAACGTGGTTATAAATTTATGCTGATTTTTCTTCACAAGTAATCATTGCATTCGATTCAACTTACAATCCTATCAGCTTTCGATTTTTAGAGTAACATCCCTAGTGTTTAAAAAGAAAAAGGGTTGACTGACGCAACATTGCAACGACATTCAGTTCTTTAGATCAGAAATTGTTTATTATGTTTAGAATGGTTTATTAGTGAAAGCAAATCGTAAAATTACTCGTATCGGTCATTATTACAATAAATATGTAAACGTAATTGAAAAAAGTTAAGCAATTGTGCAGTTCTTATTTTATGCCCGCCGTTACAAGGTTACGTTGTTGAATTTTGATGAAATGTCAAAAGTGACCTATTATCTTGTCCCTACTTTAGTGTTAATTTGTGTAACTTTTATTTTAATATTTGTAACCATGTCAAACCTTCCGAGGTTTTCTTTTTGTTTATTAGTGGCAGTACAGGAATAAAGGTGCAATGTGTACAACATAATACTGACTTAACTTACTCTATTAGTTCTCTACAATTTAAAGTGATAGTACTATGAAAATATCAGTACTGCTAAAGCTTCTACTTGAGATGCAAAAAATGTCTAATGTAATAAAATGATGATTTTTCTAAATGTATTATTTTAATTTAACTTACCGCAGCGTCAACATTAGCAGGACTTTCGTCGTTTGGGTCTGCCAGCATAGAAATAACACTTATGAGAATGGTTTCCACTGTGTGAACTGGCAGCCACCTTTCTGACGCCTTCTCATAACCCCATTTGTCATCTCCAGGTTCATGAAGTATTGATATGCACACATCTCCATTCTTTTCAACTGAAATTTACAATTTATTTTATAATATTATTATTATTATATTATTTATAATATTATTTTATTTCGTTACAATCAATAAATCTATAAGTATATTATGACATTCCAGTAGCAGCCTCCATAGCTGATCATCTAGCATGCTGGTAAAAGTGAAAAAGGGCATATTGCTGAAACATGTGAAGGTGTGAACAAAACCCACATGGATAGTCACAGCTGATTTCACCTGTGACCCTCAAATGCTAGTTATGATTTAGTGGTAGGCCTGTCCTTTTACATGACTAATAGTCGTTGCTAGAGGGGCTTGTTCCTAGGTCAGTAGGTATACTAACATGTATCTATCTATCTATGTACCTTCTGTCCATAAGTTTGGCTTGAGCCTCAAAGATCTGAGAGAAATTCACTTTTAGGTGAACCCATAAAACTGGAACTGTGTTCTTCATTCATACAGAAATGATTTGATTATATAGAATTTATCTTGGTGTAGATATGGGTTGAATGTTCGGCTTTCACTTTCTGTATTACTTTAGTAAATGAGTGTTTGGAGTGATAGAAAAGGATAGAAGCATCAAGTGTGATTTGGTGCTACCAGACCCTAACCCTCTCTAGTATAGCAATAGCAAATACTTCATTATCTAAATTAGAAAGTGATAAGCATCATAAAATACAATGAGGATTTATTTCTATACTTATATATATACCTGTTTATATAATGTGTCATTTTAATTATTGGAAGTGACATTTACTTACTATTTGGATGCCATATTTCAGTAACAAATTTCATCCGGGGTGGCCTCAAAGGATATTCCTTAGGAAAGTGTAAATGTGCCTTAAAGAATCCACCCTCACTGAAAAATAAAGACTTACTTTTAATTTATTGAAATGCTCTAACAAAATAAAATTATATTCAATGAGGAACATCAAGTAATTATGCAAAGCAAAAATATTTACCAATGGGTAAAATAAAACAATATTATAGAATGCTTAGTCATGAGCTGGTTTGTAAAGTAAAAGTTATGAATTTACAGTAAATGAAATAACCATGTGTGGCTAAATTAACATAATACCGCTAAGTACTTACTACAATGTGTCTGGAGGACCAATGATGAGGACTTCCCACCTGTATATGTCATTGTCATCTATCAATCCAGCAGAAAACCCTTCCACTGGATTTTTGTTCAATTCTGTAAACAATTTAGAACAAATGGTACACTTCATAAATACAAGTACGTGTTGTATTTCATTAAAACATAGAAACTAAAGGAAACATGAAACTCTGCCAACTGTAACTTGTAAATATAATTTTGTAAATAGATAATTTACTTCTTTGACTTTGGCACAAACACCTGTCATCGCAGTAGATATTGATTTTGTAGCACCGTGCTCAATTTTCAGTACAGATACCAAAATTAACACATGTTTATTACAAAGTCATAGTGTCACATCATCCGAATCACAAAGATACTCAAAATTCGACCCGCTGAGGTCAATGATTGCTTGAAACTAGTCAAACAGTCGCAATGAGAGTAGTTGGCTCAAATTATATGGAAATTTGAAGAAAACACTTACCAGCTAGCTGCTTTTTTAATAAAAGCGAAGACTGTGGCTCTGACATTAATTACAATTGTGAAATTTACCCTGGCGACACGAAACAAATGATTTTTCCACAAAAGATGGCTGGCTGAGTTTTGAGCAGGTTGTGAAACATATGAGTTATTGCTTGTTTCCGGTAACGATGTTGCCACTTCATTTCACTTCATTTTTAATATTTTAGTAGAAAAACGACTTTGTAAGGAAACGTAAAATGTTATTATTCGTTGTTAATAATAAAAAATATTAATATATTATTTGTTGCATGTGTATTACCATTAGATAGAAGTTTTACTACATAACCTGAAGTTTTAGAGAAAAATGTTGAGCCATATAGAAGACTGTTTTGCTTGCCGTTCTACACATACAATCAATTATTTAACATTCAACATAATTCAGTTTGGTGACAAGACAACAAATGCAATCCAAATAAATTTCTCTAATATAATTTTATAGTAGAAAATAATAACTATTTCGTACTATTTTTAGTCTGTGGTATAATGTTACACTTTGACTTATTGGCAATATGGTAACCCTTATCGGAAACAGCTAACTCCATCTATAATTTTATGGTATCAACTGTACAGACAAACTACTATTTAAATTTGGCATACTAAAAATATTTTATATTTATAGCTTTAGTTATTCAGGTTATTCTTGCAAAGTTTATACTTTACTAACGCTACTATTTACAACGTATATAACTGAAGCTGGTATACAATAATGAGTACAGCGGGACATTGTTCAGCATTATTGAAAGTCAAGATTTATTTTTTGTATGTTTATTCACTTAACATATAAGTATTTAATTCTATCTTACACAAAGACGTATTATTGATCTTCCCTGATCTTCTTTTTCTTTGTCTGTTGTTCGGCGTGGCCGTTTATCTGCTGTTCCATTTTCCTTTTCTTTTTGTTCTTTTTTGGTTTTTTATCCTGTATATTATTATCTTTTACCTGTTTATTATTGTTTGTGTTACCTGAACACTTATATGATCCCACAATATCGAGCATCGCCTTAAAATCTAACTTAGTTTGAACTTTACAACTTTCGTGGAACATTTTCATTGTATTAATTAACTTTTTCAGAGTAGTTACGAAGTTAGCCTTTACTGTGAATTCTGTATCACTCTTTACAGAGTTTACTAAAGTACTTTCAAAGTTTTCTTCCAAAATTATTAAATCGCTAATAGATTTTTCAGAAGTTGGTTTACTTCTTTTCAATGCTCGATAAAAACCTGCCATTAACTCAAGTCCCTCATTACGACGGAACTGTCTCACATTATTATTAAATATGTTTTCAATGATTACAGGAATTAATTCATAGCTACCATTCCACTCCATTTGCAGAACATTATGGAAAAAAATTATTGGAAGCATGCAGTTACGATTTTGAAAGTAACTTTGTAGAGCCTCTTTTAAAATTGTTATAAGTGTTCCCTTTGCTTCAAGGGTTGATTTTGATTTTTTTGGTGACTTGGGCTGTTTAATCTTCTGGGAACAATGAATAATGAATGTTGCAAAGAATGTGATAATATCTCCAAGTGCTTGAAACAAGAAATGCGATCGTGCACCTTTATCTATGGTTGCTTTCATGTAATCACATAAGATTTCAATATTAACATCGTCTACTGAAGAAAATTTTCGTACTTTAGCAAGAACTTTTATAGTTTTCCTTACTCTATTTTCTAATTCACTGAACTGATTGTCTTGTATACAGAACTCTAAGCATCTAGTAAGAGGTGCGATCATTCCAAGACAAATATCCATAGATGGGTCTTTTTCTAAATAAATATCAATAAGATCAAGTACTCTAATTCGGAAATCAGACAGAGCCTTTTTATCTTTGCGATCTTTTTTGTTTTTCTTGCCTTTGCCTTGGCGGAATTGATTGAAAGCTTCAGCTAGTGCTTCATCGAGTTTCTGGCCTTCTTCTTCATTAATCATATCAACATCAATACTTTCAGTGTCAGATTCTAGTACAGCAGAACCTAGAGCTTTCTGTATAGCTAACCTCAACTGATCAGGTGTTTTTAAATCTTCTTCATCATCACCTTCCATTTGGCTGTCACTGTCGTCATCATCACTTTCCACATCACTCTCTTTACCATTCTCCTCTTCTCTATTTTCGTCATCTCCCTCTTCTTCATTTTCAGATTCTGAATCATCTTGTGTAAGAGGATTGGAATCATTCTCAGGATCCAGCACTGATACTATTTGTCCAATAGCTGAGGGAGTCAAGTATTCCCATAAAAGTCTAAATACACACTGTACAATAGATCTGAGGACACTTGACTCAGCTGATAATATTGACAGTAAAACTTCAACCAAGACTTCAATCCATTCTGGTTCACTTGAAAGGTCCCCATCTTTAACTAGTTTAGGTTTCTTTTTCTTTCCCTTTTTATAATGCTCATAACAGCTCTTGAGTTCTTTTATAGAACTTCTTGCAATTTTCACATGTACTGGTTCCGAGAATAGGAAAAGTCCAAGCTGGTACAGCAAAATCAAAAAAACATTATCAACTTTCGATTTTGTGTCATTCTTTTCAATACTTTGACAAACTTCCATCAGCATTTCCCAGCATTCTACATTTTCTTGAGGGAACTGTTTCTCTATTTTAGCTCGAACCTGTTCTTTTTCAAGAATACTGCAGATAAAATTGCACAGTGAGGACAGTACATTGACTAAATTGTCAACATTAGAGAATTTGGATGTGAAACAACGGTAGAAACAGGACTTGATTGAACCTGGAACGAAAGCAAAACAACAAATGAATTATGACAAACTGTATAACCTATTGTGGTGTGTTTTGTGAATCCATCACAATTTTCGGATCAAGTTAATCTTGGAAATGGTACACCTGCTGATGGATGGATCAAGCCACTGCCAGGTCCCATAAAGCACGCCAAATCAATAGAAACAATAAGTGAGCAGATCCCGACCTTTAAACTATGTTTTGGATGTAACACAGATCTAAGTCTGATGTAGTAAGTAGTTATTTACTATGAAAATATGTAAAAAAAGCTAATATTTACTTGATAACTCAGTGCTGATTGGTACTGTCTCGTCTCCACCAACTTTGAAAAATCCAAAACACATTAACAACTTCATGTATGTTAATTTAAACTCAGTTTCATCCTTCACAGATTCATGGCTCACCAAGTATGATAAAAGCTCTGCGGCTTTCACTCTTTCATTATTGTACCAATTTCTTTCAACATCTTCTTTTATAGATTTCTTAGACGTATTTAATAGGACACCCTTGAACAATTTAGCCATTTTTTTTACGCCATCTTTATTTAGGTCGGCGATTATGGATTTTACTATCGTTGTACCTGTTATTTCTGTGAAATTCATTTCTCCTGGATTGAATAGCAGTTTCTTTAGTATATCAACTCTAACACTATTGTCAACTTTCTCTGGTTTTAATGCTTTAGCTAAGACATTAAGAAGTTCCTTTTGTTTTTTAATCATTAACTTGTTGTCATCTTCATCGTCTCTCTTGCTTCTGATTTTGCTCGCTGTTTGAAGTCCTTTAAACCAATCCATGAACAGTTTGAAGAAATTTCTGCTTATTAAGTCGGGTAAACATTCAGTATTGTCATTTACATTGTTCAGTATGGTTGTTAATAAATTGATAGCAACCAATTCTCTGTTTCTATTATGTTTTACCAGTTGGCTATCTATACCAGATGTCCAAAACAGTTTTAAATGTGGAGAGTTTGCAATTTTTGTACCAATTTCCTTGTAGATGGGATGCCCAACCGAATTGAAATCAATTCCAGTCTGGAAGAAAAAGTAACTTTGATTTTACATATGCCATGAATTATACACATCAAATACATTGTAATAAACAGTCAGGTGCCTGTATGGGGCTCCATCAACATCTTCAAAGTCAAGGTCTAAACCAGCCTCATATGCAACCCACACAATGTCAAACAAGGCTCTAATACAGGCTCCTATCTCAGGGCTCTGAGGTCAGACTTATCTCTCGTAAAAGCTAAATTAAAACAAATATAAAAAAAAGTATGATAAAAAGTGCAAACATCAGGCTAAGATTGACCCAAGACTGGATAAAGGAGGACATAATATGATTGATCTTACCATTATCTTTTGACATACTGTGTGTATGTTATCTTCACAGAGGATTTCAGCAGAACCTATTAGTTTTCTAAGCTTCACTATTTCAGGGAACTTTACATTTATCACCATTAGGAAATAAAGGGAGTCCAGGCTATGTTCCTTGATATCTTTTTTAAATTCAGGTTTGATTAATGGCCAGATATCTGAACCAAATTTTTCAGCTTCCACCTGTAATGCCATAGATTTAGATATAATAAAAACAGTTGATCATGAATAATAATAATGAAAGTATTCTAGGACATTACAGCACTATCTAGATCTGACTTAGTATAGCTTGTAACAGTTATGAAAGATTCCTATAACTCAAGTCATACCGCATTCCTAATGGGTCACAACATTATGGTAAGTTTTTTTTTCAAAAGCTTCCATTTTCAAAATTTGTATGCTTCAACACTGGCTTGTAATATGGGTTACAGTTATAGATCTATACAAATTATATGAAATTGCAGTAGTTATTACAGATTTCTTTTGTAATATAATTGTTATAATGTTATTCATTAATTGGTTATTAACTCAAATTCAGTTTTTCATAATATAATCATTAAATACATTTTATTAATTAAATATTTAAATATATTGCATGTCAAATTTGCAATAATTCATGTGAATTTTAAATCAAGCAACAATTTATTATTTATTGTTGCAGATTAACCAATCAGTAAGTAGTGTAGTAGTATTATAGTGGTCTTTTATAGCTAAGTTCTCACAGTCCTTTTTGTACCTATTATTACCAAAAGTGAGTATAACCCAACCATTTCGTTATTATTTCAAGAAGACTACTCTAGACAGTAATAAAAATTCAATGTGACGTCTCAAAGAAAAGCTTTCTAGAACTAGTTTAAGAGGAGTTGATTTTTAAATATCAAGAAATACTTACCCCATTAATAGAATCAAGCAGTATGAGGTATGCAACAGTGCTCAGATAAGACTTCTTCTTGCTCCCTGCTAATAACAATTTTATAACTTCACTCTGCTCTTCATTTGTACATTTTATAAAGCGACCTGAACGTAATATTGCTCCACAAACTAGGATTTGGCCAAGAGCTACATCTCCGACTTCCTAAAACAGAAAATTAAAAAAAAGTTATTATACTTATACTGAGCTTTTTTTTTTATTTGCGCAAAATCCCAATCCCAATCCCCACCGGGGCAGGTGGAGAAGATTATGTCCGACTCGAACCGACTAAAACGCACGCCGCCTGTGGGTCGTTTTGGTTGCCGAAAGTGAGGTTGACAGGCATATCCCTCCCACCCCGGCCGACCCAGGGCCATCTCTCACGTCTGGCCCTCTTCTCGAGTGTGGGGACTACAGAGTCCTCGACTCGTCCCCGGAAACGGAGAGACGCGCGAGACGCTTTTGCTTCTGCCAGGGTGACAAACGGCTCCACTTGTCACCCCCAGGCCTGGGCTCATGGGGGGCGGAGGTCGTTCATCGACCTCTGACGCCCAAGTTGCCTTCATACGCGGTCAGCTTGGCTTAACTTATACTGAGCTAGTACATCTTGAATGAAGCAAATTATGAAAAAAAAACTTAGGTATAGACTTACGCTTTTAGAAGAACCATTGCTATGGAGTTCTTTTTTCACAAGTTCTAGTAATTGAGTCACAGATACTTGCTCAAATTTTGATAACAATGTGACCAAAGTAGCAAAGTATCCAGTTCTTATATCCGGCACATTCGCACCTAAACTCCTCACAAGCCTTTTAAGAACATACTTCAGTTCTTTTTCATTCTGTAACAAAAAATAACATTTTTATTAAGTGGTTTTAGGTAATAGTAGCATTCTCAACTTAAATTTTGCAAGTAGCAAACTAATTGAAGCTTTTGTTAAGTGAACTTTGCATTAATTTACTATTTTGATAACATAAAACAAAATCCTAACCTCACTACCCGTTAACTGTGATATTATTTTACTTCCTCCAACCAGTTTAGCATCATCTTCAGGAGCTTTAAGTAGATCAAAAGCATCTAAAACAGAAGAAGTCACTTTAGCTTCTGTTTGTGGCTTAATAGAAACAATTTCTTCTTTCATAATGCCGTATTATATCCGCCTAACAACAATTTAATTTATTCCCACATGGGCCGTAAAGCGCACATTTTTCTTTACAAATAATAATGACACGGACAGTGTGACACTTGACAATACAAGTGACCATAGACACAATGAGGAAGGTTTGGGAAGTAAGCTTTGGAAAAATTGGACTCGTGACTCGTGAGGAGTGCCACAGAGTAAGTAATATTCAATTCAATTTTTTTATATGACGAGTGATGTCGGTGACGAAGAAAGTAATATACTGCGTAGTTCTAGTATTGATTGATTAATCTCCTAACAAAAACAAATGTGTCGTTCCAGGTTTTCTTAAAAGCCCTCACTGAACTCCAGATAGATAGTTAGATTGATAGATAATTCTTTATTGTACACCAACAGATTTACAGTATGACAAGTAGGTAGCATATACAGTTCAATGTACAATGGGCGGCCTTAATGCTGAAGCGATTTCTTCCAGGCAACCTTGGGATGGACAGTAACGTTATAAAAATAAAAGATATGGTGTAGTTACCGACTAAACTTAAATAGATAGTGTATTTAATACACTATCTATTCAAAAGAAGGAGAGAAAAGTAAATAAAATAAAATTAATATACGGCTTTACACAAAAAATTATCAACAAAAATACTAGCATACAAATACATATACTTGTACTAAATTATTATATACGTAAAGTAGATAGTTCATACTAATACGAAGGGAAAATAGTGAGTGAGCACATAGTTGTGAGCTATTACCTACTGTGCACAACATGATAGGTAGTGGTTCTTGGCCATTAATTTAAATACATTTAGGGATTTAGCCCGTCTGATGTTCAGTGGCAACGCGTTTCATAAGCGCACCGCCCTGACAGTGAAAGACTTGTCAGCAAAGTCAGTAGAATGTATAGGCATACTCAGCCTCAAATTCTCGGACGACCTCAGGCATTTCGTATGTGTAATGGATAATTTGGATAATTTATAATTGATGGATAATTTATAAAGGATAATTTTTAAAGCTTTGACTGCCAGCTAATCAAATCAATTGACGGGTATAATCGAATTAAAAGTCAAAAACAATCAAGATTTCAATACTACAACTGAACAGTTTTTTTTTATATAACCTAGGTGACAGACAAGCACACGGCCCACCTGATGGAAAGTCGTTACCATGACCTATGAATGTGTGTAACACCAGTGGAGTCACATCCGTGCTGCCGACCCTGTAAGAACAGAGATTTTGTGAAGTCAGTGTAGAGAACAAAGCAGGACAAGCCTTTGGTCGTCCCACTGACAGCACAAAAACTCTCCAGTGAGCTCTGGATACCCTACTCACCGCCGGGAACATAACACGAAGTTATAATAACTTCAACCGTCTTGATCTTTTGTGTCTACAGTATAATTTCTTTATAATAAATAAATCAAAAATGTATCGCGGCATATATGATTCCGTTGTAAATTTAACAGCATCTGTACCCTGTTACCTACGTTTCGATCAATGTCGAATTCGTGCGGTAGGTTCTTCATTCACCCACACATTCTTGATATTTTTTTATGTTTTTGTTACACCATGTTCTGACCAATCCATACTAATATTATAAATGCGAACGTAACTCTATCATACCAATATACCAAAAATCGTTTATACTTAACAATAGAAATAGAATTAATTTGCTCATAAACATGGTCAGCCTAAGTATTGAACACCCAAAATGGTGCTTGAAGTTCCTGCGTTATTTATTTGATAATTAATTTTGACATTTAATGGAACCGAAATCGACTCTTTATAAATTAGCCGAATAATTATTATCTGACCAACGAAAAATAAAATGAAAAGGAACTCCTTTGTCCAGTTCAAATTGGGTTGTTGTCAAGCCCTACTAAATGGTCTATGGGCTTCCTGCTTGCGGTGCGAGAGTTTCGCGGGTGTAGTAACGTAACTTTCTTAGCCAGTGTTAGATTAGAAATTATTATAAAAAGAATATGGTTGTGGAAGCTGTCCCAAGGTGCCGGGCGAGGGGTATAGCAATCCAAATCGACTCAAGTGAGTGAGAAAATACAATTACTTATATAGAATGTTATCATGGTAAAATTGTTCGTCATGGCGTCGAACAGGATTGAGCTCACCGAGGCGCTTCCGTATGCTCACGAAGGCAATATTCCCCAGAATAATGTTCGTATTGTCCCGATCATTGATATTTTAGTGTGCTAGTTAACACTACGATAAGATTTTTAATTAGGAGGAAAATAATTGTATCAGCGAAGTATGTACCTGTCAAACCTGAATCCGAAATCATCCTAAGCCACAAGAGATAATCTCTTGACGATATAATGAGGTAATCTGGATCTAAGCATAAAATATCAGTAGTCATAAATTTAGTTTAATTATATACGGCCTAAATAATCCCAAACTGGAATTAGCAGAGTCACGGTCATTGACCTATACATTGTTTGACATATATATGTTCTAAAGGTTACTGTAATACACCCTTTCAAGAGACTTGGGCGTCATGATTTTTTTTTTATACCACTTAGTTGGCAGATAAGCACACGGCCCACCTGATAGGAAGCGGTTACCGTGGCCTATGGACGTATGCAACACCAGGGGTGTCACACCCACGCTGCCGAACATGAAGAAACCTTCTGATGCCCCTCTTGAAGAACCCCATATTGTAGGCGCTTGGGAAAACCGCAGTAGGGAGGTCATTCCACAGCTTGAGTGTGCGTGGGATGAAGTTTCTTTCATACCGCACAGTGCACTTTCACCGTATTATTGTTAAATATCATTAATCGTCAGGTAATCAAGATAAACCATTCAGACTACACCTAGCATACAATGTAATTATAGTCATATTAAACACTTAAATATATATTGTGTGGCCCATCAAGACAAGGTTTATTGTTACTGAATCATAGAAATAGTATTTATAGTTATTTCATTTCAGATTATCTGAAGTTAGTGTAGATTAAAGGATGGGCAGTTATAAGTCACATAGAAAACGCTTAAGTTAGTAAAGTGATAAATCTTATAACCGTCTCTTGGAGAGATGTAGTATGTTCTAAAGGTTACTGTAATACACCTTTTCAAGAGACTTGAGGGTCAGTAACTAACGAAGTGGTCCACGTCAGAGGACCTCCTCTTGGCGCCGGTGCCACTCGCGTCAGTAGAACAGACTGGGACAATGAGTGGTGCTCTCGACAAATGGGGAGAATTTGCCTGGGGTGAATCGGGCAGGGCTGGTCTGCGTAAACAATGGAGGTCCTTCAATAGACGACGTCAGCTCATGTATCACATGGGTGATACACTCTTTATATAAACCACTTTTAGAAAATTACCTGGGGCGAATCGGGCAGGGCTAGTCTGCGTGAACAATGGAGGTCATGCGATAGCCTTCGCCAGCATGAGTACCACATGGGTGGTACACTTGTTACATAAACCACAGTTATAAAGTAGATTAACAGAGTAAGCAGGGCTAGTCTGTGAGGACAATGGCGTTTACAGGACAGGGCTGACCTGTCCTGTAAACGTCAGGTATCACGAGAGAGTGAAGTGAAACACTTCTCAAATAAATCACAGGTAGAAAAGCATATTAATAGAGTAAGCCGGACTAGTTTTTGTGGATATATGATATCATGGGATAGACCTAGGCGATTCAGTAGAGTAGTCATAGGTATAAACTTGTTAAACAAGTCAAGTAAGGGATACCAATCGATAAGGGAAAACGGGTTGTTATTGTGTCAGTGTATTTGAGATAAGTAGGTAGTATGAACCTGATAAGCTAATTCAATTCAGTATAGTAGTAACTTAAAGCGGGAAATATACTAATTGGTTGCGCCGATGTAGAAGCTGTATTTCTTGACGCGGAAAACACACTCCTTCTATACCCAGCTCCCCTTCCGCACTAACCATAGAATAGTAGTAGATATAGCTTCCGTCCGCCATTTGTGATATAGACACTCAGTCTCGCTTTGAACTAGCCAGCGTAAAGACGGACGGACCGCGCTCGCGTCTCTCAGAAATGTATAATATTTGTTACATTTTTACCGCTTCATAGACCTTTACCGATCGGATTGTGCCTCTCGTGTGTTCCTCAAGCGATCTAGTGATGCTGACGGCAGCTCCTGAGCAAGGAAGAGAAGATCCGTGTACCGGCTGCGATGAAAACACGTGTGTCGTGAAGGTTAGTGCATCCTCTCCTAATTTCTCGGGCTGCATTCACTGCCTGGATCGAATCCGCGGCAGCCCGGCCACCTGTCTTGTTTTGTGTGTAAAGCGTCAATAGAACAGTTAGCTACTTCCCGCAATACAGTCCATTACCGCACGCTGCCAAGCGCCACCATTTTTGGTCCGGATCGAGCCGGATTCTTAGCCGTAGTTCGTATTTTGTTATTATTCTAATGGGAATGAGCGCACCGCACCTAAGTGCCTGGTTATTTTAGTAGAAAACCCCGCATCCAGACACTTAGGATTAGATTTGTTGTCCGTTCGCCGCTGGCTCGCATTGTACCTACCTAATACATAAATAGGTTAGGTATCATATCAACACTTAATCGTAGTTCGCAATTTTCGCATCGCACCTAAGTGCCTGGTTATTTTAGTAGAAAACCCCGCATCCAGACATTTAGGCTTAGATCTTAGGTATACTCAGACACCCTAGTGCATAGGCACAGTGTAATACCTAACGCATTTGGCTTTGTTTTGTTTTTTTCAATTACGTTGTTCTCGGCTCGCGTCGTATTTGCCTAGTACCTGCGTGGGTGGACACGTGGCTGTACCTACCTCGCTCGCATCTCATCCCAATTCATACGAAAGTATTTTAATTTGAATAGATATTACGCAATACTTAATCTCTGAAATAATAGTTGAACCTAGACAGCGACCATCGCGTAGGTACGACCTTGTTGCTATGCGCGTTAGTTCAAGCTTGCACTGGCAGTCATAAGTACCTACCTACCTACGGTTATCGCTCGCGCCGCCTCGCTGCTCTGTACCGCTAAGATTAAGTCATTTCATATTTGTTATTTACCGCACTTTAGTTTGAGATTTAATTGTAAACATGTCCCCAAAGGTTGATAAGACCGGTAAGGTTCAATTGAAACTTTTATACGCTAAAAAAGAAATGATTTACTCTCGCGTACAATCGATCTATGATAATGCACTTAAAACCTCTGATTTGGTCATCAGAGATTCGTTCTTGTGTTCTATAGAAAACTTAGATAGTCTACGCGCGGATTTCGAAACCTTAGTACATGACATCAACGTTTTAGAGTTGAATTTGAATCCCGATTACTCAGTGAGTTATCAGGCCTTGTCGTCGTTTGACGATTTGTATTGTCGTATCAAACGCGTCGCTAGGAGTTTGGAGAAACCGGCTGACCTACCCAACCCCACTCGCGACCGACCTAAGTTGCCACCAATTCAAATACCCGAATTTGATGGTAACATTCGCAATTGGTGTCTATTTATAGATAGTTTTGAGAATACAATAGATAAGAACGATTCGTTGACAGATCACGAAAAATTGCATTATCTCGTTGAAAAATTGACTGGTAAAGCTATAACCGTTTGCGCTGGAATTACGTTTAGTGCCGAGAATTATAATTTAATTTTAAATACTTTGAAAGCTAGGTATGAGGATAAAAGATCGGTAGCTAACGCCTATTTAGATCAGATGTTTGATTTGAAATCTATTGCGGCATGTAACGATCAAAACTTAGAGAAATTTCTAGATACTTTCGCGTCAGCTGTTCGCGCCGTAAAGAACCTAAAGATTGATGACCTCTGCGACTTCGTATTTTTGTATATGGGTTTAAGGAAATTAGATTCCGAAACCATTCGTTTGTTTGAGTCGGATCATCGCGGCAATAAAATTCCTAAGTTCGAAGACTTGGAAAGTTTTGTTCGCGAGCATATAAAAGTATTGCAGCGCTCTTCATCGAAACATGAAGGCGCGAAGATAGTTGTTGATTCTGCACGCAAAGTAGATGCGTCATCGAGGTCACCGAGGTCAACCCATACTTATGTTAATACCGCACCAGCACGTGTACAATCATCTGTTTGCTCTTTGTGTAGTACTCATCATTCGCAACTGTACAGGTGTCCTGGTTTTCTAAAGTTGTCGCCTAGTGATCGTTATAAATTTGTTCGCGCTAATAATTTTTGTTTTAATTGTCTCGGTACTAAACACCGCGTTGTTTTATGTAATAGTAGAAATAGTTGTCGCAAATGTCAAGCGAGACACCACACTTTGCTTCATTTTGAGAATAGTAATGCCGCATCCAATGTGAGCACGGTTGGCTCGTCGTGCGGTGACACACGGCAGCCTGCGCCGCAGCCGCAGCCCGCGCTCGCGCGCGCTCCGGCCCGCCCGGTGACCGCCGCGGATGACGTCACCTTGTGTTCGTTCTCCGCTAGTGCTGCACTCACTACTGTGTGTCTTGCGACCGCTCGCGTTGTTATTGTTGATGCATTGGGTAGGCCGCGCATTGTTCGAGCGCTGTTAGATGGCGCTTCGCAAAGTAATTTTATTACTCAAGATTGTTGTCGGCGTCTTGGTTTCAATGTTGATAAGCGTTCAACCCGCTCAGTGGTGAAGGGTTTTGGAAGCTTACAGTCAGCTGTTCGTGGCACCGTTAAAACAAGGTTTAGATCTCGTTTTAATAATAATATTTGGTTTGACATGGATTCGCTCGTTATAGATAGAATAGCTGAACAGTTGCCTACCGTCCCGGTTGACACGTCTTTATTAACGAAATTTAAAGACTTGCCTTTAGCAGATGAGACTTACGCTGTTCCTGGAGTCGTCGATATATTGATCGGCGCTTCGATTCTCCCGCACCTCCAGTTATCACGTAGGGTTCAAGGGGGACCGACGTACCCCGCTCCGCACGCACTGGAAACAGTTCTTGGTTTTGTTATAATTGGTTCCGCACCCGCTTCCATAGATAGTTTTAGTCACTCGACTGCTTCGTTCTGTTGCACCGTCGAGCCGCCACTGGAGTCTACCATCCGCAAGTTTTCACTCGGTGGCTCCCGTGTATCCGCTGAAAAACGCTTTCTTTGTTTGGAACGAAAGATGCAGGCGTCCCCAAAGTCGAAGCGGGCCTATGATGAGGTTGTTAACGAATATTTAGATAAAGGTTACATCTCACCTGCGCCTGCGGACACTGGCGGGACCCAGCCTTCGTACATTGTCCCGCACCGCGGAGTTATTGGAGAAGATAAGCTTACTACTAAAACTCCGTGTAGTTTTGGATGGCAGTGCTAAGACTAGCACTTCCGTGTCGCTTAATGACATAATTGTAAATTTTCGCATTAATATTAGTAATTTTTAGCTTTTAGGACTCAACAGTCGCTTTGTGTTGGGCCCACTCTTCGCCCCATCGTTGGGACACATTCGTCGCTAATGGAGTGGCAAAATTCAATCTGAATTGGCGCCACATAATCTCTTTCACGTTGCTGGCACCGACAACCCAGCCGATTGTCTCTCTCGTGGATTGCTTTCTTCGCAAATTTTGGATCACCCGTTGTGGTTTGGTGGACCGTCCTGGATTCATGCCGCGTTAGATGGGTGGCCAGTTAGTCAATTCAATCCCACTACGGTTTCCGAACCACCCGAGGAGAAGAAGCACTCGCTTGTTGTATCGGTCCCACGTGAAGAGACCCTTATTTTGTTGTTGGCTAATCGCGTCTCGTCTTGGTCGAGACTGTTGCGTTGTGTTGTTTGTTCGCCTCTGCCCGCTGCCTAGCCAGCAGTAGGCACGAGCTCCAATCTAGGTTTATATTTTAGTTGTTATTTCCCAAACCTAGATTTAGATTAGACTTTAGATTTGTTTCGCATTTGTCGTTTCGAAGGTAACCCTTCAAGCCGGGGGGAATGGTTGCGCCGATGTAGAAGCTGTATTTCTTGACGCGGAAAACACACTCCTTCTATACCCAGCTCCCCTTCCGCACTAACCATAGAATAGTAGTAGATATAGCTTCCGTCCGCCATTTGTGATATAGACACTCAGTCTCGCTTTGAACTAGCCAGCGTAAAGACGGACGGACCGCGCTCGCGTCTCTCAGAAATGTATAATATTTGTTACATTTTTACCGCTTCATAGACCTTTACCGATCGGATTGTGCCTCTCGTGTGTTCCTCAAGCGATCTAGTGATGCTGACGGCAGCTCCTGAGCAAGGAAGAGAAGATCCGTGTACCGGCTGCGATGAAAACACGTGTGTCGTGAAGGTTAGTGCATCCTCTCCTAATTTCTCGGGCTGCATTCACTGCCTGGATCGAATCCGCGGCAGCCCGGCCACCTGTCTTGTTTTGTGTGTAAAGCGTCAATAGAACAGTTAGCTACTTCCCGCAATACAGTCCATTACCGCACGCTGCCAAGCGCCACCACTAATAAATCATAACTAGCAAATTATAGACCGGAAACTCAACCATGTTCTACGCCTAAGGTTTATAGCATGGTGTTCTCTCTGGGTGTTTGTGGTATGGGTCACCCCATGTCACTTACCCCCAGAGAGGATAGGCTCTCCACGGAGACGCTGCCTACAGCCGTCTCCTTGTCTCATTTATCATTTTACATTCAACTAACCATGCATGCAAGGTGAATAAGAGGTCTGTGAGTTGCCCATAGCAGCCTCTGATGTTGAGGACAATGCAAGTTACGAAAATCAAGACCAACCACATGATAAGTGTCCTATCAATCCGCTTTTTGGTCATTCTTGAGAGACTAAGGTAAACAATCTAGAACGTCCCCACATTAAGGTCAATATGCGTGGCAAGTTTCTGGGTATAGCAGCCAGATTTTGCATTTCTGGGCAGAGCTAGTCTGCCCAGAAATGCAAAATCTTACTGGGGACTACACAGGCATCGCGGAGCGACCTCACTGTTCCGAGGACTACTGCCTCGCATTACAGTATTACGTGAGTGGCCGTTTCCTCGGCAGCGAAACAACCCCTGCTGTACAGGTGCTTGTTGAGGTGTTTGTAATATGTTTTATTTAAAAACTCAGTTTCTAAATAGTTTTCTGCTCAGAAAAGTATTTTTAAGACTAAAAACCGAAATTGAACCACTAGTCAGTCAGTTAGTTAGCCTAGTTTATTTATTTAATAGGAATGTGTTTTCATAAAAAAGTCACCATGAAATGGAACATAATCGTATATTTAGAATATAGATTATTTTATCATTTTAAAACTCATATTTGAAGCATAAATACACAACACGATACCATGGCATATTTTTTTCTTTCTCTTAACTAAAATGCGTATTATTCTAAAGAGAGGTCGGTCATAAACTATATTTTTTTGTTAGAGCGTCCACTTGAACGCTATGGGAACGATGGCTAAATCGAATTCTTGGGATATTCTATTTTTAAACACATGTATGCAAAAGACTGTTATGATGCTAATATTATTTACGTGAACGAGTGCAATATTACATATAACAATATATTGAGAATATAATCATAATTGATATGGAATAGTATCATGATAAAGATGGTGGATTTTGATTATAATTAAGGCGTCATGTTACGCCACACATATTTGTAGGTTCATGCGAGTTTGACTCCATGGAATGATTAATCTTCGGATTAATCTAATAATTGGCACAAAGCATTACAAAATTACATCACAATAGAATTCTATAAAAAAATAAATAAGAGCTCATCTTCACGACGAAAGCGCAAATACAGTATGTTTATACATACGTGCATGACCAGGGGGCCAATTCGCCTAATAAAATAGTGTTTGCATGGTGTGTCGTCGTAATAATTTTGCACTTTTCGTATTCTGCTAAAAATTTAAAGCGATGGCTTGTCGGTAGTCATCGTAGTTGTGGCTTCATAGTGGTCACTGACACAAATTAGGGGCAAGTCTGTTAATGAAATAGTGTTCCGGTGGTGTGATGACGCAATAATTTTGCTCTTTTTGTAGCTCATTTTGGTCAATGTTACAAATTGGTAGTCTACTAACTAATAGCGGCCCAATATCTTTGTAATAATTTGATAATTGGTATTCTACTAATTATTTGACAGCTGTTTCAACCGCTGCATATCGACCATTTCACATTTCTGAATTAATAGAGATGCCACTCTGCAGATGCACCTTTTTCGTGTGTGTTTTCGTGTTTAATATAGTTCGATTAGTGATGTATCTCTTGATTAATTGCCGCCACTTCTCATTTCAAGCGATATTAGTACGGATTTACTTTTAGTAGTATTCCCGTTGAGTTTAAACAATGTTTCCCTTCAAAACAATAAACATTACGCACGATGACAATTGCTAGAAGCAGCTCACGACGAAGATCATATCATCAACACAAATCTCCAAGGATTTGCTGCCGAACTCGTGCTATTCTTAGACACAGTAACATTTTCTATATACCGCCTGAAGAAGAATTTAGTAAAAGGTTTGTTTGAGCTCATAAACAGCCTTAACATTATTCCATCACAGCAAAGAAATGATGGAATATCTGTGATGAAGGTAAGATTTAAGAAATTAAATTAAAATATCAATCAATCAATTAGCCCCCCGCAGTCCACTGCTGGACATAGGCCTCTCCCAATTAAAAAAAATTAAAATATTATTAATGTGTAAATGTTCTAACAATCACTTAGAAGTTTTCTGATACCTACTTTTTATTTCAGCTTCTAATATTCCTGTCATTTATGCAGCAGGGTCTATCAAATCCCACACAGACCAGTGTCAAGGGCTGTGAGACAAGTCATGGAGGCATTAAACTATCTCTTCATATACTTACCTACTTTAATATGTTAAATTTCCATTGGAGCAGCAAGAAAGGATTGCATAAAGACCAAGTGAGTTGATTATTTACACATAATTCATATTCTATTGGTTCTAGATATTCATTATCTATTTATTATTATAAGAATTGCATAGTATAGGTGTTTATGGCGGTAAGACATACCTTAGCACTGGCCTATTATGACCACTGTTTTATCCTCACTAAACCTTCAGTGATTAATTTGAGTAGATTAATGTGAGTATTACCTGCATACCTGTACAAACTTCATAGTATTAACATAAGTTGTGTTTTGATAGTCTATCCGATACTCCAATTAAAGCACAGGATAACAACTTACATAATCATGGACATTGTAGTAATCTCACTATACCAAAAACTTTCTTGCAAGTGTACTTACTAACTTGATAGGTTTTATCATAATGAAGAGTACAGCAGCACATGAAATATGGACAACCAAAGTTATTATGTTTATATGAGACATATCATATTATAATCCTTTGTAGGACTGTCCTATTTTTTTTATTGATTATAAAAATAATTTAAGTCTGAATATTTGTTTCAGTTGAATGGACTATAGATATATTGGACAAGAATGAAGGCTAGGCCTAAACTAAGCTAATATTAACAAATTGTAGACACTGAGTAGAAAGTGAAGAGAGATGACACTAGTGTTGTTATGAAAATCCCATAAGAACAACAAAACCGTGCGAGAGAAGCTCAAGATAGTAGTCAGAAGTACAAATGGTTTGATTTCTTACAATAAGGATAAGCCCAATGAAGATGTACCTATGAGTGTGCATGCATGTGTATGCATGCATCTCATAAATGAAAGTATACCTGATGAAGAAGCGCTACCTTCAACACAAGAAAGTACTATGACTACAAATTCCATTATTAATAATGAATAAAAAAACATTACAATCATGCATGTATTTTTATTTTCCAATATATCTAAAATAGTTTGAAATTTAGGTATATTTTTCCCAAAAATCTTCAGCAGATGGTATCATTTTTTTTAACATGGTCGTCACATTTCAATCCAGTACTTGTGTAATACCTCTTAGTGCTCAGCTATACAAAAGAGGCCTTAGATTTGTGTACACCATACATTTGCACCATAATTTGAGCTTTAAAATTGTCTTGCAGTTGTCTGTCTTTTGTATAGTTTTTCATGGTTCTTTGGCTTATGGGGCATTCTAACTTAATGACAAGTCATTCGTAATTCTGTCAGAGATCACACCTATGATGGAAGATTATAAAATTAAACCAGTCTTCTTTATGCTAATTTTGGTTTAATCCAGTAACTCACAGTTGAAGTAACCAATGATTCATCGAAATGCTTAAAGAGACACTTTGCTAAACAAATGGCATATTTGCATCTACTTGCAGATGAACACTACACTTTGGCGATCTTAGTTAATGTTTCATCACTGGTAGCAGTCACAATGAACAACTTCTCCGTAATATTTGTGTTCGAGTGTTAGTATACATTTAACGTGGTGGTTCAACGTAAGCCTCACGTTAACTTACGTATGCCAACATTGCCAACAATTTCCACAACATTATAACATTAGGTAGATTTCTGATGTCTGTAATATGATAGCCCTCGGAAACTTTTATGGTTGAAGAAATTTAAAGATGGAGAATGAATTAAATCGTAAATAAAAAGATAGAGAATAGAGTTAGACAGTGAGCGAATAATTATTTCTTTCTGCGAATAAATTGTTTGTTTACACTTGGCTTTGCAATAAAGTAATATGCCATTGTCAATGTCAATAAACCTGTAATTTTTTTAAACGTAGCAAGTAAAATTTTTTTTTTTTTTTTAGCAGTAGCTAAGGTAAAAGCACCAATACTAACCCAATAGTGGACACTTTTAAATAAAAACCTCTATTTTAAGAAACTGACCTTTTTTTCACATAATTCTGACTTAAAAGACGCCTAATGGCATGTATAAGACATTTTCAAAACTCACAACACTGTCGTAAGTTTATTTTAAACAGTTGTTTCTTAAGATTTTTGATAAGGGCGAAATTTTATTTTCAATAATGATTATTACCAAATTTTGGAAACCTATCTTAAAAGTTATAGATATTTACTTTATTCCTATTCCAATTTTTTTTCGCGTAAATACATAAAAAATAAATAAAAATTTGTTTTTAATTTGTTAGCTTAAGAAGATCGTGAAAAACTGTTGAAAAACGTCAAATTCGAGTGTGATGTCATTATAAAAATGTGATATACATAAGTGCAAAAGATATAATAATATCTGACCTAAGACGAGTACTGCAACTCACGGCGACGGACTAGTGTCGTTGTTACAGAACACGTAATAAATGGTTAAAACTATTTTTTTATGAGGACACTCAAACGATCTTGCTCAATGATCTCAAACGTAAAAATCAGTGTTTACAGTTAGCACACCAAAATCTAAAGCTTATGGTTAATGAATCTGTTGTTCTTATTTTTAGGATAACTTTAATGTAACTAAATAAGTAAGAAATCAATTCAACCTGCAACCATGCAGAATAATAATTATAACTGACCAACACTGACTATAGCTTTTTACAAGGTTAACATTAGTACAGCACTTCTCGTAATCACTAGCTGTGGTACCTTTCTAGGCATAAATACTTACATTCCTAGATATTCAAGGTAATCGATATAAATATATCTCTTACAGCTCCCTAATGATATAAATAATTACGCACACACAAAATATACATACAGCTTAATAGACCCATAGAAACTTCGTACCCATTGTAAAAAGTAGTTTTTTTATAAATGTAAAAAGGGTGTAGATATGTAAAAGAATAAGTATTAACACTTAGGTGGCAAACAAGCACACGGTTCACCTAATGGAAAGTGGTTACCGTGGCCTATGGACGTGTAACCGAACCCTGAAGAAACAGCTTGAGTGTGCGTGGGATAAAGTTTCTTTCATACAGCACAGTGCGCACCGTCGCAGGTTGCAATGTGTGGCTATGAATTTCCTATCTATTGCGAGCAGTACCATGATAGAAGTAGTAGAACACACACAGCGAAGCAAAGTCCCTCCTAAGGCGGATAGGTTCCACATCACCTGCGAGTATGGGATTGTCGACCAGCCTCAATGCAAAGGCACTGAGTCGAAGGAGGCAAGCTGGTATGAAGGCACTCCAGCAAAAAGACGATAGCAGTACTCTATGTGGGGCCGGACCTGTGCTTTATAAAGAAGTTGCTGCCCTGCAGTGAAGTACTTCTTCGCTGTGTTGAGCTATGTTCTTTGATGCCAACTTAACCTTGTACTCCAAATGACTGCGGTACTGGACTTCGCTGGAGATATCGACATCAAGGATCCCGATACTCGAGGAAATGGTAACCGGTGTGCCCAGGAATTGCGGCCCTACAATGAATGAGGTTTTCTTAGCGGTGAATATACATAGGTCTTAGTGGGGTTGAATTGGACTAGGTTTAGTCGTCTCCAATCGGATACTCCAGAGAGTGTTCGTGATTGTCACCGACCTCAATCTCACCCTGACTCTCGATGGCTTGAGCCCATCGGTTTGTGAGATACACAAGAAGGTCACCAGTAGAGCGACGGTGATGAAAGTCGTACTGTCAGTCGCTCAGTAGATCGATCGATCCTTCAAGGTATCTCAGGAGCTGTGTATTGATAATACGCTCCATCACCTTCGAGAGAAGGGAGGTGATAGCGATAGGCCTGTAATTGGACGGATCTTGCCTGTCACCAGTCTTCCACGAGGCCGAGACTTGTCTCGCGGAGTAAGAGAGTGCGAAAAGGCATGCAAGTACAGAGCACAGCTCGGGGGCGCAGTGCTTAAGCACTATCGCCGGTATGCTATCTGGCCCACTCGACTTTCGAACATCTAGGGACTTAAATTCTCGCCGGACCACCCGTTGCGTGATTTTTACTTCGGTCATGGAAGCACCACAGGAAATAATAGGTGGCTCGCCATTCCCGTCATCATAGTCGAGTTTGACGTGAAGAGATAACCCAAGAGATCGGCTTTCTCCTTAGCGCCATGGGCCAGACTACAGCCGGGTTTTTGTAGCGGCGATGGAGGCAAGACTGGCAGAAGTTTTCCTTGGCAGCTTTGGCGAGCGACCAAAATGCACTACTGCCAGAAGTTACTCGCCAACTCTGTACTTCTGAAACTATTCCGTAAAAACTATTTAAAATCTTTTTAACCCCCGACGCAAAAACGACGGGGTGTTATAAGTTTGACATATCTCTTTGTATGTGTGTGTCTGTCTGTGGCATCGTAGCTCCTGAACATTTTTTTTGTTTGAAAGGTGTATTAGTCGGGAGTGTTCTTAACTATGTTTGAAAAAAAACCGGTCCCAAATGGCTGCCGCTACAAAATGACGGAGTACATATTTTTTCTCAACTCTCTCAATATGGGCACTTATCAAATAAAAGGGCTTGACACGTTTTGCTTCGTGCGAAATACAAACTAAAAATCGGCAACTTTTTTTGTTAAAATAAATTATTTACAATTCATATTTGAGTGAAATCCATTTACAACATAACTAGCTGACCCACCCCAGCTTCGCCCGGGGTATATTTTGAAGCTTCATATCCCTTTGAGCCCGTATGTTTTAGTCTTCAAAATATGTATGAAAAATTGCCGGATTTGTTAACATTTATTATCAATGCTCCGCTCCCTTAAGTAGTAGCGTGATGATATATAGCCTAAAATCTTCCTCAATAAATGGACTACCCAACACTGAAAGAATCATTCAAATCGGACCAGTAGTTCCAGAGATTAGCGCGTTCAAACAAACAAACAAACTCTGCAGCGTTACAATATTAGTATAGATATAAACTCACGCCTATATCCCTGAAGGGTTAGGCAGCGGTGCTAGCACCCACATTTTGCCAGTTTATGTTTAGGTCCCAATGTAATAGGTGGCCATTGGGACCCGGTTAATACCGGGCACTTATAATCTTGCGATAAAATGCGTGTACACATAACTTCGAAACCATCGAAAAGTCACGGTGTATGGTAAAACCTGGGATCGAACCCGAGACCTCGTCTCAGCAGTCCATTACCCACATCACTAGGCTACTGCGGTTTCACAAAGGGAATTAATTGGTTTTAACCTTAATGACACTTGCTTAACTAATAACTAATGACGACCTCCGTGGCGTAGCGGTAGAGCATTCGACTGCTATGGAGGGGGTGCGGGTTCGATTCCCGCTCAGTGCAAATATTTGTATAATATGTATTTATTTACAAAAAAAAAGTATCTAAGTATGTTTATCCGCATTCTAGATTCCATAACACAAGCTATTTAAGCTATGCTTACCATGGGTCTAGATAGCGTTGTGTAGAATGTCGTGGAATATTTATTTATTTAAAACGTGTCTTTTCGCGTTAATAGATGACGCTCATCACGAATATAAGAAAGAACAATTTTACATTTTTTGGCACCCATAGAGAACATGGCTTAAATCTGCTAGAAAATCAAACCAAAATACGTAGGTAGGCAATGGGCCTAAGTATTAAAGAAAACATCCATACATTTAACAATTAAATGATCACACCCGTTTAAATTAGCACCCTTAACAAAAATCTTAAGAAACAACACGACCGTGTTCACTAGCTCACATTAGTTGATGTCAACCGTCAGCAACTCAAAATTCAGTTGGAATAGTGTTACGAATTTTTGAACATGTATTATAGATGCCATTAGGCGTCTTTTAAGTCAATAGTCTGGTAAACCATGTGGTTCCTATCTTAAAATAACGGATTTATTTCAAAAGTATTCATATCCATTGGGTTAGTGTCCGCTATTGGTGCTTTTACCTTATATGCATGTTGAAATTTTGAATAATTGTCAATTGACACATTTAATTTCGCTAATATGGCAATATGGCTATTTTGGCCGTTTAGGTTGGCACCAATACGAATCAACGCCGCTGAGATAATAATACTCCAGTGAATTTAAGTTAGCAGACTACCGTTTTTTTGACAGCTATTATAGTATGTCAATCGTACCGCTGCGACTTGTACGTCAGGTATACCTGCGTACACATATCTTGGACTTGAGTCGTGAGACAAATAAAGCCTAGGCGCGTGCTGATAGTATTATAATAATCTATACTCGAGTTGTTTGGTGAATTTGAGCAAGTCCACCGTCGTAGCACGCCGTTCTTTTCTCAGAAGACGCCTAAGTATGAAACAAGTGATGCGTGTATAGAACACATTTTAGGTCCAAAATATATGTCTCGAAGTATACCTAACATAAAACAGCAATCTTGGCTTTGCTTATTATAGTTTGATTGAATCATAGATTAATTATATTAAAGAAGTTTGCATCGAATAAAGAGGAATGTATTAAAACGTTTAAAAGCTCATAGCTCTGCGAGACAAATTGCATCACAGGATTGTGAGGATAGTAGTAACCGTAACAACATTATTCCATCAGAGCAGAGAAATGATGGAAGTTCTGTGATGATGGAGTTATGAAAGAAATTAAATTAAAATGTCATCATGTAAAATGCTTTTAAATTTAAATTATCTAACCATCACTTTGACATTTTCTGATACCTACTTTTTATTTCAGCTTCTGATATTCCTGTTATTTATGGGACAGGGTCCTACCAAACATTATTAGGTCACAGTTCATTTCATAATCCACACAGACTGCAGTGTCAAAAGCTGTGAGACAAGTCACAGAGGCACTAAACCATCTATCCCTATACCTACCATAAATTTGTTAATTTCCCATCGGAGCACCAACCAAGGAATTCCAAGTCAGTTGGTTATTTACACATTACAAAAAACCGCGGTAGCCTAGTGGTACGGGTAATGGACTGCTGAGACGAGGTCTTGGGTTCAATCCCAGGTTTACCATGGCACACACCAATGACTTTTCGAAGCTTTTCGAAGTTATGTGTGTATTTATCGCAGGTTTATAAGTGCCCGGTTAATGGCAATAGGGTCGCCACCTATTACATTGGGACCTAAACATAAACCAACGAAATGTGGGTGCTAGCACCTCTGCCTACCTCTTCAGGGATATAGGCGTGAGTTTGTGTTATGTTATGTATGTAATTTTTCATATTCTATACTATATATATATATATATTAACTACTAATTATTATAAGAATTACATAATATAATGGAAGAAGCACTCTCATGTGCATATTTCCATGATGTTGATGATGAAGTACCTAAACACTGGTCTATTATCACTATTAGTTTGTCTGCAGTAATATTATAATAATATATTCTTACGACGAACAGTCGCTGTCGGACTATTCTTACTACAGATCTTCAATATCACCAATTATTTGTGGAGGTCAGATGGCAGTCACTTCATTGAAATTGTTAAAGTTTAGCCATATCTTAGTTACACTAGAAAGCCGACATCAATTGAGTTGGGAATAATTATATATTTATATATAGTAAGTAGGTATTTACATATTTTTTCAATACATATAACTTTATTAGTGACATTGTCCAGAAATCATTTGTATATCGTAGAACAGTTACAAATGAATTTTTAATCTTACTTTTATAATATCAGTTACCAAGGTAAATAGTATTTAAAAGTAAAAAACATAATGGCTGATGTATATTTTTATATTAGATATAGCTTAGTTAAATTAGTCAAAAATCAGTCTTGTATATTAGTCTTGGATACCTGAAAAAAAAGAAGGTATTATAGTTCATTTATATTTAGGTCTCTATTTAAACATAGGTACTAAGAATGTACAAAGAAAACTTATAATTTATTGTGTTAACATAATATTTCTTTCATTGTTTCTAGGTTCAAGATCATTTGAAAACAGAGGATGAGAGTTATTCATCACCTGCAGGAAAGCCAGGCGTTTGTTAAGCAAGCACTTGTTAATAAATAATGGACAGAGTGACAAATATTATAAATATAAAAAGTCTTTTTTGTTACTCATTTTTAATTTAATCAGAGGGGTTTAGTCTGATGAGACTGGTGCTTTTTCGTAACTTGGATCATGAATTCCTCTGCAATGCCCTTAAAGATACGGACTAACGGCTCCGACTGTCCCAATCTTATTATTTCCACCATATGTATACAATAATGCACAAATATCTTTTGTGTTTCTATATAACTCTATCCATTTTTCTATATTAGTCTATCGCACTCCACTGCTGTACATAGGCCTCTCCCAATGTTGAGAGGCTTTGGCCAACTATTTCCACGCTGGCCAGACAGGATGAAACAGGGTTTTATTTCGAGTTTTCCTTCTCTTGCAGTGATAGCGTGTGGGTTTTTTCCCGTTAGTCGCCTTTTGCGAGTCTTGCGACACTCTGCCGATGAGATGGGGTGGTGATACTTGTATTTATATTCAACTATATAACATCTTTTGTTTATGAAAATGCGTAGTAACATCTCAATAACATTCGAAATAATCTTAGATGAATCCAGATGAATCTAAGGAAATAACGCATATTACGTACGTCAATAATGTCATTAGTCAGTGTCACTGTTTTTTATAGTGGCAAGTATATACTTAATTTCATTTTTAAAGTGAATTATGGGTAAATTAAGTGGTCATTGCCATGTTTGTACATTTGTATCAACAAATACGTTTATAATGAGCTACTATAAGAAAGAAAATAAGAAAGCACGTGCATTTTGAATTTATTTCATGTGTCATTTTAATTTCACTGATGTGGCAATTTTTGGCTTTATAGTTTCGAACACCACACCGGTGTGAGACCACAGTAAAGACACTACGATGTGATTAATCAACTTGGCGCACAAAATTTTCTTTGTCAGTCAAAATCTCATATCTATGGTGTCGCTAAAATCTTGTACGTTAACATAAAATAGGCGAATTGGCCCCCAGCTGGTTAACTATTGGTTTACTATTTAATTACTGTATATTTGGTTTACTGTATTTTATATACTATTGTTTTGCATGATTGATATTCTGTAGAATATAATCATAATTGATTATATTGCATGAAGGCATGTTATATCTGAATGTAAACATGAGCTTAAAATTAACTTGCACTGAATTCCTTTGTTGACATTGTAAAAAAATCCTATGATAAAAAAAGGACCCAAGCGTCCCCGCTCCCGCGCGGAGTTCACACTGGTATAAAAGGAAATCGGCTGGTTTGCGGGACACAGAGTTTGGTTCGATTAGTAGAAGCGCACAGACCATGCAACGGTTTCATTAAATTATTCTAGCCGTATTACGCCAGTGTAATTTGTGAGAAAGTGGCAAAAGTTCGGTGTGCGGAAACTGTGTCGGAACAACGCGCTTTCTGAATTATTTCAGAAGGTTCCTAATTATTTATATACCTATTCCAATACACACAAATACCAAACATCCTTGAGACGTAGTGTTGATAAGTTCTTGTAGGTAAAAATTGCTTTAAATTTCGGGGCTGAGACTGGCCTTCGAAAGCGTCTCAATACCTTATCCTGGTCACCTAGGTTTCCGTGGTTTCGTTGTAGGAGAGTCTAAACGAAATCACTTCCCATTACCTTAGCTAGTTCACATTGTTGATTTACACAATTCACAACACACACATACACATAACTTCTAACTCACCTATTAAGGTTGGTAAGTCTTAATAGACCTAAGGTAAACACTAGGGCTCCTAGCTAGGTCTAGTTAGTTTTCTGTTGCTACAGACATAGATTGTAGGAATTCTATAAGAATTATAGGTGTGCACTGTACATTTAGTTTGAAGTGAATCTGTTACGTTATCTTTGTGTTGATATAATAACTGTTGGGGACACGTTATAATGCACAACTTGTATAGAGATTGAGTTGGGGTTTGTTATTTCCACATTTGAATGTAGCTGGAAAGAATTTGCAGTTGAATTATTAATGCGAAAGGCTTCATTTAGTGAGATCTTATTTAACAGCATACGTGCTAAAGTGAACTATTTATGTCCTATTAGAATTACATTAGTAATTCATATATTATACTAGATCTCATCATTTATACCATACTGAGGCCTAAAATAGTAAAGTCATACATTTATCACCAACTGTTAGGATTCAATTTTGTGGCTCCTGGATCATTTTGATACAGTATTAGAGCAACTCTGATTGAAGATATCAATAAAATTCCAATCAGAGCAGTTTGTAAAGTGTAGCGGTCCATAAACCTGCCAAAACCTATCAAATTAATTATATATTCATTAGTAAATGACAGTCATTACAGCCGTGAAGGCATAATATCTCTTTTCATTGTTGAAATAATATTATATCACATTCAATCATTATTCTAATTGTTTTGGCATCGTTCATGAGATTCGTGAGGCGTTAAAGGGCTACTACATTTTATACTGGAACCAGAAGCCGAAAACTGAAGGATTACAGTATACAGTGGAGTTTAGTGGAGGTTTTACAAACTGAATTAAATTAATTGTGACGAAGTGGAGGAGAGCTTGATCTTTTGATCAACGCTATCAGTTCTTCGGAATTGATCATAATCTCGCTCTTCGGGGCTGGAGATTCATAATCTCGCTCTTCGGGGCTTGAGATTCTTAGTCTCGCTCTTCGGGGCTTGAGACATTTAATTGATCCGGATCACATATCACAAATCATATATGATATCTTCGACATTAAGGCCTATATATAATATACAGCTGAAAAAAATGCCACAAAGTTCAAACTATCAAAGACCTATATTGAATCTAATTTATATCTCATTTGAATAAAATATAAATCCACAGTCTTATCATCATACTATTCATAACAGTTAAAAACTAAGTTAGAATAACGATTTAAACTGTAGTGTCAGGATTATTAAAGTAATGAATGATAGATATTGGGTCGGGTTTTAAAGATTAGGTAAATAGACGATCACAGCTATAAGTATCGTGGGATTACCCCGGTAGTTCCCATTACAACCACAATAATGTTTACCTTTAGTTAAGTAAGTAACCTAATGAGTATAGTTTCATGCAGTCTTTTTATGCACACCTAATAAAACAAATTAAAAATAAACCATTGTAGCAACTCCGTTATGTCGATGTATTATCGGTGTTGTAACCCGTTGATTTTTCAAATCTACCGCGGTTTTTTTGACCATCTTTCACTGGCCAGACTCTATGGTCCTTCAGCTTAAATTTCCTTTTTGTATCCTATTTATATTTTTGTAAATATTAGTTTATATCTTTCTACAGTATCAAAATGGATCATTGTAATATAAATACATTTTCTTTTTATGTTAAATATTCACATTTTATAAGCATTTAATGCAAGCAATATCTCGAATTTCTATCCTCTTTGGTCCCAAGATATTGTAAATGTTGCCATACGCTTTATTAAAAACTTAAATATTTATCTACGTTTCAATACGTTTTGGTAGAAGGAAAAAATATGCATTTATAAATTTATTTTTATTTTTGACGCTATGTATATGTTTATTATTTAATAATTATGAATTAATGCAGTGAAGTATTTATATTTACAACAATTTAAGTTCCTTTTTTATTTCAATATTAACGTTGCTTATAATTTCAAATTAATTACCAAATATACAGCGATCGCCATTTATTGTATTTCATATACTTATCTACTATTTTTTTTCATAATTATTAAGATTAGAGAAGAAAAAGACAATAAATTGAAAAAAAAAATTTTTTTCGTACTTGTCTGTAGTCTGTGTATCACTCTCTTCAATGTTGATAGTCGAAAAAATATATATTTCCGTAGCTTCCATAATTTGATGCGCGCGCCTTTAGTATTCCATGTTTCTAAACATGGCAGGTCGAAGTGGATACGATGATGTTAATCCCAGGTATTTATTGTAAATTACTGTAAAAATCAGTTTTAATTTCGTAGTACAGTGCGCGCTAAGATTTTTAGATTACGATTTCGTCTTATATTGTGGAATCCAGCTATTTGTTTCGAAAAATGATAATGTTTTGCCATCCGATAACATTGAATAAAAATAGGATTTATTCATAAGCTTATAAAGTTATTTCTAGTTGTTTGATATTATCTCTCCCTGGGACGAATCCATGATTACTTCATCTCATGTAGGAGTGTGTGTTTCGTATTTTATAGGTTATGAATTACCAATGGTTGTGGTGCTCGTTTCAGGGATTTCGGTGGCGGCAGAAGAACTGTTGGTGGCCGCCCCCTTCCCTCCGAGCCTCCGTATAAGGCTTATGTGGGGAATTTACCCTCCGGAACAATTCAAGGCGACATGAACAGGATTTTCCCTGTAAGTAAAGGTCTACCCTCTTAATACCTTGGTTTAACTGTTTTGGACATTAAAATAACACATGTAATTGATAACAGTGATGTCAGATTTATTGTGGTATTAACTGCACTTTAGATTTATATGTTATGTTGATTTCTTATGCTATTTTAATTGCATTTTATTGTTGTAATTTCTTCCTTACTGTTAATACAGTGAAAATTATTATTATTATTACATGTTGAACCCTGATATGCTGCAATAGAAAATACCATGCTCTTGTTTAAAATCTGTACAAAGACAAATCAGTAGCAATGATTTTAAATCACTAGTGTGCTAGTATTTTTAACTTTCATTTCAAAACTGTGCATAAATGTTAAATTAACTGATATAAATATTCATATCTGCAGCGTGATGGCTTGACAAAAATGTACAAACCTGTTGATACATGGTACTGTAAATGTCATTACATGTGCAGATATTCAAAAGAACCTCATTTAATTTATGCAGACATGAAGATTCAATGCTACTTAAATGAAACATTTAAATGTATTGCACAATAATGCATTGATTATGGATAGGGCCTGTACCTCTTTACTAAGATGTTGCCCTAAATCAGTACACCAATCATATGAAATATAGACCTCACTGTATCAACTTACTTAAAATCAGTTTGCTGAGCTACTATAAACAAACTCCTAGGTCTCATATCTCCTAAGGTCACCACTGTTGCTATGATAATTTAGTATCTCATGTTACCAAAAATTATTGTTATAAAAATGTTTTTTCTTTATTAGACCAACGCAACAAATGAATGTATGATGAGAACTCAACCTCATTACAGCTCTTTTCTACACTATGCAAGCACAAGAGCGAGCCACAAAGATGTTAGGAGACTGTAGAAGGAGCGTCTCACATATATATCTGTTACATTAAAATTAGATGTCTATTAACAATATTTTCTTTACAGAATCTAGCAATAAAAAATGTGCGGTTGGTAATGGACAGAGAGACCGACAAGTTTAAAGGATTTTGCTATGTGGAGTTTGAATACCTAGAAGATTTGGTTTCTGCAATTGAAATGAACGGGGTTCTTAATGTAGATGGTAACTTTATTAAAATTGATGTGGCTGAAGAGAAAAGAAATGACAGGTGAGTCTCTAATTAATAAAGATATAGTTTATCTGTGCTATTGTAAACCATATCAATTCATTAATATTTGTAAACATAAATGGAGTTCCGGACTTCACAAATAAGGTGTCAAAATTTATACATTCTATAACAGCAAAATAAACAGGAACTGCAAGTGCATTCAATAGTAACTGCAGACAGTTTAATAGAACTATGGCATACGGACATATAGCACTAAAATATCAAATGTGGTTTTTGCCAATGAATATTAAAATGAGCTGGATATTATACTGTCATAATGAGAAAAACCATTGACACAAGTTGTACTTTGTTCTCTTTGCACTTACTGATTAGTGCATGTCCTGTTGCAGTCATAACTTGCTTTGGGATAGGCAGTCTTGCTTATGTCTTGATCACACGCACTAGGTAGAGTGGCGAGAGACAAAGAGTGCTTTCGGCAGATTGCGATGCATGCACAAGGTACTTGACGCTATGTTCACACGTACCAAGCATTGACCGAGTGCACTGTCTATCTTTTTCACTGCGAGTGCGATCAAGGTATTAGTTGGGGTGTACAGGGCACTATCAAGAAACTTTGGGACCCAAGCCAACATCACCTGCTAGTTAATACACCTGCTAAACAATAGATGAAGCTTTGGCGCAAACTTGCCTCTTAGAATTGATCCGTCAAACAGCAGTCACTCCCGGAAAAGCTGATACATCAATCCGAAATAATTATCAGACCTTGGGCTCCAAAGTATAAACTTTAGAATTACGTGTGAAATTGCTGATAGAAATTTGCTGTTTCGAGTAAGCATTTTTAAGTGTCAGTCTTAGCTGTCTTTAATATTTGAAAGATAATTGGTTTTAGTAAAGATTGTGTACCTGTAACTTGTATAAATAATCTGGGCCGTAGATACTAACTATGTTTCTTTTTTCTATTTTAATTATTCAGCTAACTGTGCCTATCATACAACCGTTAATAAACTCACTAATTTTGGCTTTATGGAACACTGCAGACTAATTCACTAATGTGTTGTATTTAATTATAATAATAAATCAATTTGCAAAGGCATATAAGATGACATATTTTTTGAATTGGCTAGAACTATTTAGCATTGTCTAACAGTAGTGATGTAGGTTGGATAACTGTTTACTGTTTTTTGGTACTTTTGCGATCTTGTTACTAACTTCCAATAGATTTCGTTTAGACCAATACTACAGCTATGGAAGACAAAAAACATACATACGTGATTATATATCACGCTTTTATCCCCGGAGGGTTAGGCAGAGGTGAATTAACACCCACATTTCACCAATCTTTAAATTCGGTCCCACGTAATAGGGGGTGAGCCTATTGCCGTCGTCCGGACAGTATTTTTTGACTCATGCCAAACATCTGAGGCTGACTCTTGGCTGTATATATCTGTCCCTTAGTCGCCTTGTACGTCACCGCATGGGAAGAGATGGGGTGGTCCAAATAATACTCTGCCGAGAACCTAAGTAAAAATCTAAGTACTGTCCAGTTTACCACATTCGCGCACTGGGCGCCCGGGCAGGTTTCACGGTACAGTCATACAGTGCGATCGTAACGATTTCTCGTAGCGCGATACCACTCATAACAAGCAAGGAGGATAATCATACTGTTACTTACACTCCTATTCAACAGTGACACTAACTCACTTACCACCGTGTCCTATTTCTGGAAGGTAAACAGAAACAAGAGCCCACCATCTGCTTCTTCACAAACTACAAAATAATCAAATCACAATCTTGTACAATGGCAGTTGATAAATTGACTAACCATACCTACTCAACATCTAGTTATAATGTCTAGTCTAACATCCATGTCTAGTCTAACATCTAGTTACCATGTCTAGTCTGACATAGTAAGCCTATTATGAAACATACCCACATCTGAATTTCAGGCGGGTAATCAGTATCATGTATCCCGGCCCACTGCTTACGGTGTAATATTTACGACCTATGCGGAAATGCCGTTTCGTATCTTCCACTTAATTATAACTCTCACACATGTTATTATTTCTATCAAACGTAGCCTAGGCCCACTGAAAGAAATCCGAAGTAACTTAATGCTTGCTAAATATTTCCTTCATGTATCGTGCCCAATGCTTGCTAAATATTTCCTTCATGTATCGTGCGTCATGGATGTACATTTCACGATAGTCCACAGATTAGTAAATTCTTTATTCCTCTTAACAGAATATCTGTATCTTGTTCTTCGTCCTCTTTAGAACAGGCTGCTATGCTAACCATGTTCTGTTCAGTTCTGTTTTATAGCAGATTATTGTGGTTTGAGCAGTTACAATCATTATATAACACGTGCGAATTAACATTGCACCTGCCTCGAAAACATTCCTCCTCTCGCATCCCCGCACGAGGCCCCGCTCTCGTCCTTCGATACCAACAGCATCTGCAACACTGTGACCGTAACACGTTTGTCTTAGTTTGAGTTTCGTAGTAAGTGGTTATTGAATTTAATTTGCGATTTTTTATTATAACTTTTGGGAAGCCAGGTGCCATGTTTGCGCACGAGTTATACCAGTGCTGTGTTGTAGCACTGTTATAAAGACCCGTAAACATTATGATCTCTCAAACTGCGCAGAATACATTTTTAGGTCTCTGATAGAAGTGTGGGGCGCGACACCTGAGGCGCGCAAATTAACCAATCATAGACTATATTAAACCAATCACGGGCTCAAAAAGGCTCGCGTCGTTTGTTGACTAGTCTTTTATTAGTTTTTTGATTTGTCCGTCCGTATAGTACGTATGCGCGAAATTTCTGACGATGTACAGATATTCACCGGCGCTTATATCGGCGTTCAGCAAGATGTAGCATGCTATAATTTACAGAGGAGGTTTCGACCGCGGGCGGCGAGATGGTCGCGACGGCGGCGGTGGTCGTGTCGGTGGCGGCGGTGGCGGAGGTGGCGGCTTCAGACGAGAGGGCGGCGGAGGAGGCGGCGGGCGTGGTACGTACGACCACTTCGATGGGCTCGACCGCCGCGCGCCGCGCCATCCCGGTGGAGGGATTCCACATGGTAACACCATCCCCATTACTAACAATACATCAATACAAATGACGGAATTATTCATAGTTGCTGGTACGATCGAGTGAAGAAGCAAGTAATGTAATATGATTCTTTATTGGGTCAAATGTGGGAGTTTGTCGTGTGTGTTGTGGGACTAATAATTCTGGAATTTTTAAATATGTTCATTATAGGAAAGGTAGTAATAAATGGATTTCTGACTCATTTTTAACATGTGTGGTTTGGTATAATTGTGTCTAACCCCTCGTTTTCACCTAAGTATAAAACATGTATTTGATATACAGCAATATGTCACAGGCTTCAGTGTGAACGAAAAAGTATCTTAGACACAGACTCAATACATGTATAAAATAAATACTTATTTTGTTTTGACTGACTAGTCTTGTATAAGTTGTATCTAAGAAGTTAACAACTTGTTTCTTGGTGAAAACGAGGAGATATATTTTGATGTGTGCATACTAAAGTAATAAGTTAGTTTTCATAAAACAGTAGGTAAATTAATAAACGAAAATACTAGCATGAGATTGGGAGCCAGCATCTCATTCAGTTATGCTGCTAGTGTAATGGTCAGAATTCTAATCCGGAACTCATTTAGCCATATTTTTGTAGATAATTTCTGCTCGCGATTTATTTACGCGGCTCCATGATTTTTACATCTTGTTAAATATTTTTACTCTCGTCTGTACACATCTTATCAAAAATTTTAATATGTCGGCCATTTATTTATATTTTTTAATATTCACACATTTGTTGCAAAAGCTGCAAAAATATTTATACCTGAAGGCCAATTCTCTTAATAAAATCTGTTAAAAATAATCTCGAATTAATCTAAACCTTCCAAATGTCAAAAATTATATTCTTGTTCTTTGACATGACATCGTGATCGATTTTGACATTTGAGAGATTGATACTGAACTTTAAAAATTTCATCAAGAGAATTGGCCTTTGGTTTGAATGATCGCTAACAGGAGTTTAATGTGGTAAACATTAGTGCTTATTTAATTGTGGCAGAGGACGTAACTGGTGACGTCACTAACTTTCCCACTTACTCACGCTATAACCGCTAGCGTCATATTTTCGTGTTGTCACCTTGATTCATTGGGCACACTAATGGGAAAACCGGTCTAAACAAATGGACAAATCTTCTAAAGTAATTATGAATCTCTTAGCAATAACATATGCACTGTCACGCCTCTTTCCCAGTGGGGTAGGTAAAGAGCATCTTTCCACTTGCTTAAGCATCGTCTATTTTCTTAATCGTATTTATACATACCTACTTGACGGTTGCCGTTACTCTTAAACTTGCCTGTTCTAGTTCACGACGTGATCGATAGCCTCGTTTAGAAACCATCTAAGCATCCCTATCACCTATCTTGGTCATTACATCTTACTATACTATAACATCCCCTTATCACACTGTTCCTCACTTGGTTCATTGAAATTCCTGCAGTTTGCTCATTTCTGGAACTAGTAGTTTTAAGGGTGCTAATAGACCTGACCACAAGTTCATCAGCACCTTTAGAGTTCCAGAACTGGTTCCGTACAAGATTTTTAATTTTACTTGTACAGGGCTGATTCCGGGCCGGTTTTTTAATGCACATTCAATAAACTGTCGAAGGGTAATCTAAGCATATTTTTCTGATTTGTCAGTATTAAACTATTTTATATAAGTTATAATTTAGTACCGTACGGTGTTGACAGACCGTGAGAGAGGAGGCGGTGGCGGAGGTGCGGGCGGCGAGAGGTGGGGTGGCGACGGCGGCGGGCGGGGTGAGGGCGGGCGCGGCTCGCGCGGCGCGTCCGAGGAGCCCCGCGGCGGCGGCGGCGGCGGCGGCGCGGGCGGCGCGCAGGAGTGGGGCCGCATGGGCCGCTCGGGCGCCGCGCAGCCGCCGCAGCCCCGCGCACCGCGTCAGCGCAACTTCGAGGATATGCCTCCCACGCGCCCCGGTACGGCACCATCACGCTACCTACACCTATCATACACATACATACATTCATATATATATTATCACGCCTTTATCCCCGGAGCGTTAGGCGGAGGTGAATTAACACCCACATTTCACCAATCATTGAAATCAGTCCCACGTAATAGGGGGTGAGCCTATTGCCGACTTCTGGGCACTATTCTTGAACCGAACAATGCATCTAAAGCTGAGTCTGAACTGTATATATCTGTCTGGTGTTAAACAGCCCTATCCCTTAGTCGCCTTGTACAACACCGCATGGGAAGTGATGGGGTGGCCAAATTCTACTCTGCCGGGAACCACGCGGCTGTCATATATCATACACAATACATATATTGTTCACACTCGAAATCACGCAAAAACCGCGCCATGACGTGGAATGACGGATACCAGCCCGTGATACCATACCACGCTCTAAAATAGCGAGATAATTATGATGTTTATAATACGCCATTGACTTACACGATCTATGGAAGTAGTATTTCCGTCCAATTGAGCAGTCCGACCTCCGCCCCTCAAAATTCCGCGGCCATAATATCCTCATGTTGTGAGAGCTCACTGGAGAGATCTTGTATTGTCAGTGGGAAGACCATATGTTTATTCTGCTTTGTCGGGGTCGGCAGCGCGAGTGCGACTCCCCTGGTGTTGCACACATCCGTACGACTCTGTAACCACTTTTCATAAGGTGACCCGCATGCTGTTTAGAACAAACATATTATGTATGTTTGATGATAGCATACATTTATGTATTGATATTAAATTGACAACATCAAAAAGCTGAACGTCGTGCATGTTCGGTTAATAGCCTTTCGCATCTTAGCAATAGTCACGGCCGCATCCGAGACTCACACTTCGCACGGTAAATGGCCGGTTGATAGCCTTTCGCGATACCAAATTTTTGATTTTGTTTTCATAAGATCAGTATCGTCCACCATTTCAATTATTCCACTAATTAAATCAACATCCTGTATCATATGATAACAAGGCGGAAACAATGAACGCAGATAAAACGTGGAAACGGTTCTTTCTGTGATTATAACATTATTGATAACCCTCCATGTCTAGCTTAAGTGTACCCATACAGAACAAGTCTTATACTTTGTGGGAAACACCCCACGGTACTATCAATGCAGCAATAATGATGCAATAGATCAATATTTCCTTAAAAATAGGTACTTTCGGTGTCTATATAAACACTTTTGTTGAAAATGCTTCACAGTTTACTCGCTCGGACACCAATAGGTGTAAAGCCGAGCTTCCACTGCAAAGGAGCGGACTCCGCTTACATATTGAAAGTAAAAATCGATATAAGAAATTGGTCATAACTATTTGAGTATTCAGTGATACACAAACCTAGCCGGTGTGGTGTCTGCTACTCTGCAGAGTGGAAACTGGGCATAGAACTCGCACTAAACACACACACACACACACACACACACACACACACACACACCAAACTCTCTTTCACTGTTGCTCAAAGTGTGAGAGGGCGAGTGAATGAGTTGACTGACACCCGTTCCGTCGGCAGACCGCTCGGCGCCGGACACGTCGGGGCGGCCCAAGCTGAAGCTGGAGCCGCGCACGGTGAAGGAGCCCGTGAACTCACTGGCCTCCACGTCGCAGGCGCACTCGATATTCGGCGGCGCGCGGCCGCGGGAAGAGCGGCTCAAGGAGCTGTCAAACGAATAGCCGCGCCTCGCAGTCCGCTGAGTCCCCCGGTCCCGTGTGTATATGTATCGTCCCGAAGCCCGCTGCCGATTCCATATATGTGTGCCCTGATAGTTACGAGCAGTCTCTTCTTGAATACAGTGCATATAAAATTGTATATGAACTACAAGCGTTTTGTTAGGTTATATGAGGTTGTAAATCATTTTTATCGTATATTTTGTTAGCTTTATTATGTGTATCGAAAGATATATAGCTTCTTATTGTTTTGGCGCGGCTGCGGCTCGTTTTCGAGGCGCGGCCGCGCCTCTCGTGTCGCTTAATTAATCCGCAGTATTTAAATTGCTAGTATGTATTTGTTTGTCTCTTTATAAGATAAGAACCGGGCTTGTGTGTACATACGAAATCGGCTCGCATAATAATTAATTTTTCGAAATTAGACTTGGAAGAAAAATATTTTTGTTCCTCACTTTTGGGTTGTACATGTATTGAATACTGTAATGATTATTTTATTTTTACTATATAGCATTGTCGCAATGGAGGTTCGTTATCGATTCTCTGTTGTATTTGTTTTTTTTTTTTTCATTTATTAATTATTTAGTTTGTTAGGTCATGAAAATTAATCATTGAACGAGTAATTATGATACATAATTTAAGAGTTGAGATAATATGGTGATGTAATTACGGTGTCATTAATAAAATTAACTTCCACGTACTTGAATTTCTACTTTATTACATTTTGTGTAATGGCAAGTAACGTGGCAAAGAAATGAAAAAAAAAATCGCAAAATTGTAACAGAACCTAGAAAAATGAATAAAAAGTGAATCTTTGTAACCAAGGGTTTGTCTGAATACCTATTATGAAACATCCTTGTGTCCTTGACAGTGTCAGTGAGTGACCAATAACGAATCTGAATTAAATGTAGAATGTGTGACATAATAATTATAATCCCTTTTCCTTAGAATACCTTGAAGTAGATTTATGAAATAGCATTAGGCGTCAGTCGCGTCGATACGCCAAGAAGCCATTGCATATGATGGTGGCTGGCTATAACTTAATTTTCAATCAAATGTAGTGTCTATAAATTAATGAACAAGGATGACCCTTCGACTCGTTGCAAAGACGGGCATTGAGGCTGGTTGACAATCCCATACTCACAGGTAGAGTGGAACCTCTTAGCCTTAGGAGGGATTTGGCCTCACTGTGTGTGTTCTACCGCCTATACAATGGTTTGTGCTCTGATGAATTGTTTGACATGATGCCCGTAGCTACATTCTATCATCGCACCTCTCGCCATAGGCAGGGAATTCATCCCCACACATTGCGACCTGAGACGGTGCACACTGTGCGGTATGAAAGAAACTTCATCCCACGCACACTCAAGCTGTGGAATGACCTTCCTGCTGCGGTTTTCCCAAGCGCCTACAATATGGGGTTCTTCAAGAGGGGCATCAGAAGGTTTCTTCATGGTCGGCAGCGCGAGTGTGACACCCCTGGTGTTGCATACGTCCATAGGCCACGGTAACCGCTTCCCATCAGGTGGGCCGTGTGCTTGTCTGCCAACTAAGTGGTATAAAAAAAAAGTGGCGAAGTAATAAACGACCAATAAGTCAAACCAAAGGGAACTTTAGCTCAGAGTCTACTTACTGGGGAGTAAGTAGACTAAGCTAAAAGGTTTTTTTTATTTTCAAGTACTTTTATACCTGCAGAAATCCCATAAGAAGAGAGGTAAGAAAAAGAAAAAGGTAAATCCTGGAACCACACTCAGATGATGGAACTTCTTTATCATAAAACAAGTATATTTATTATATACTAGCTGTCCAGCTGCTCCACCCGCAAGGATGTCGGTTATTGCTACAGCCCGTCCTTTCTCAGGGTCAAATCTACCCGTATACCAAATTTCATTAAAGTGACTTAGGTGTGAAATCAAAACGGACACAGACAGTAACTTTCGAATTTATAATATTAGTATGGACGTGGATATTTTTGGATTCGATTTTATGGACATTATATTTATATATGAAATCTGCAACTGTGGTTGAGGCACCTGCTAAACAGACGAGATCTTAGTTTTCCTATCATTATTGGAGGCCTCCGATGGTAATTGCTCTTGCATGAGGTAAGCCATACCGATCGAGCAAACTCCATTCTCAAAAGTATGAACTTTACATGCAAGATGACAAGTTATAAAATCCAAGGGCTGGAATAATTAAATCACAAAATTAAGTAGCAATAAAAACAAAAACTATGTATAGATTGATTTTATTATATGTCAAGGTCTTCATCTGGGTCCTCCTCATCCCAGTCATCAACAGCATCTGGCTCATAGTACACTTTACTTTGTCCATCATGTATTTTACTCATGTATGGCAGTTTCAAGTTATATTTCTGAATCTTCTCTGTTTGGTCTACCTCAATTTTAAATGTGGACAAATTACTGGGCAATGATTTGTCTTGCTCCTCTTCCCTTTTCTCCTGTTTTAGAACTGGAGTTAATCTTAATGAAGACAGCTTTGCGTCATAAGATAAGGTTTCTTCAGTCCTGATTACTTTATTACCTTTCTTTATTGTAACTGATATTTTCATAGGATTTGTCTTACAGTATGAAATTATTACATTTACTAAATGATTTAATTGTGTCTGTAATTTAGATCCATGTAGAATACAGTCTTTATGCAATATTAGTATCAATCTGTTTATGTTTGGATTGATTTGTAACTTTCTTATAAAATTCAAGCATTTATTCCATCCCAAATTTAAAGCCATTTGATTAACAGAATCTATTACTATGGTACTTTTTTCGCTGCTATATATCTCTAACATATCCGTATTAAACTCTTCGTAGCAAATTACATTTGCATGGCTTCTCAAAACATTTTTCCAGAGGAAGCATGGTTGTTCATAGCAGAATAAGTTGATACGATTGTTGTCATTCAGCAAGAGTTCAAGAAGTAAGGGCAAAACATTTACGTTACTATCGTCTTCTATTAATATCAAAGGCGCAGACTTTATCCTAAATAACGTCATGCTTCACACGAAAGAGTTAACTTTTTTGAAAACCTGCAACCACAATTACTTACTTGATAAAAGAGTGAAATACTAAACTTAAAGACAGAATTGACAGATTAACCAACCAACAAACAGTATGTATGACTGAGCGGCGATGTCAATGTCATTTGTTCCGAGTTTGAGAGTTTGACTGCGGGACTTATTTTCTGGCGTTGACTCTAGATTCCTTTGCTAGATTCTAGAGTATGCACAAGTACCTATATATTAAGTTTATGGCATGCACATAGCATTCGTGCTACGGCAGCGGAGGAGCTCAAATCCACCAATCACAATCACATTAAAAAGTGTATTGCTAGGATGTTGATCAACACGCTCCAAGACTTTGGCTGTAGTATTTACTCCTTTAAGTTCTTAAGTTCAGCAGTTCAACTAAGAACAAGAATTATACATTTACGGAACAGAAGGATTACATTCGTATCTGAACAATTAAATAAATATCAGGTAAAATAAAAAGAATATACTGGCAACATTACATATTCCGACTGCCACGCCGCCGTGAGCCGTGACCATATTTACTATAGGGACTTCGGTATTTGGTTTCGTGGCGCGTACTCTAAGTACCTTCCTACTAAAAGTAGTTTTGTATTTTTAACATAATTAACTAATTCATTGTCTATGCTATATTTTACATAATCTGTCTATTGATACTCGTTTTTTCTGCCACAGATTAGTTAAATTTAAATCATTCACTTTGACATTACATTTACCTGCAATTGACTTTGACATTGTCCTAGGTACCTACTTATTTTTTTAAATATATTTCTTTTTCTTATGGCAACGCAATATTATTTATTATTCTTCTTCCATCGCAGGTGACCGATTTTTATAATTTATTTATTTTGATCGAATAGTTATAAGATAAAAATGCACTGTAGAATCCTGCCGAATTTTCAAGAATTGACTCGCCACCTGGTCTACGTACCAAAATATAAGCCTGCTAACAATGCTGATATTGAAGTTTTGAAAGATTTTGTTACTCAACATAAAAATATTCTCGTCTTGACTGGTGCCGGTATTTCTACAGAATCAGGTCTGATCTCTAAAGTAAAACAAAAAAATTACTTATTTGAAATAAAAATTAGAGACCCGTTGACACAATATCCCGTTGACGTAACTTTTTTCAGGCATACCGGACTATAGGTCCGAAGAAGTTGGGTTGTATGCCCGTAGCAATCATAAGCCTGTTCAATATCAACAGTTTGTGCAATATCCTAAAGTAAGACAACGATACTGGGCTCGAAATTTCATTGGATGGCCAAGATTTAGTTCAATACAACCCAATGGCACACACTTTGCAATTCGCGAATTGGAAAAGGTATGAACTAATCTTAAAATTAATATCCAGACTCTCCACTCAAACGGGCCATTCACTTTTCCTTAATTCATTATGATTTTTCATACTTGCTTGCAGGTACTCCCTCTCTCCTTGTAGTTCTCCTTAGAATGTTCTCTATCAGATACATAATGCTTAGGTTGAACTCTTACCCTCATAGAATAAAGAAACAATGTTTTGTTTTCAGTGTGGTAAAGTGACATCAATAATAACTCAAAATGTAGACCGTTTACATCACAAAGCGGGTTCTAAAAATGTTATAGAACTTCATGGGAGTGGATACATAGTCAAATGTCTGAAATGTCCTTATGAGGTAAACAGACATGATCTCCAGGTTGAAATGTTGAGGAACAATCCTGATTTGACTAGTGACATCTCCATGATAAGGCCAGATGGCGATGTTGAATTGTCTAAAGTAAGTAAATGTTTCATAATTATTTTTTTATTTGATTCAATTTCATAGTGACATGTCCTGGATGTGGTTCAGACCTGCCTTTGATAGGTAAACTGATGGGGAAACACAGGTAAAACTAATCTTAAAAGGCATGGAGGCACCCTCTCTGGTGCTTGTCTTAAGACTCTATAATCCTGTTTCTTACGTCAGACTGTCGGAGGTGCTTGTCAATCTTATTGTTGACATTTGCATTGTAAGTATGTAACAAAATTTATTGGTTCTCCTGGATGACAGTGCTGAATTTAAAAGAAGAGAAATTTATACTTTATTGTACACACATATATTACATTAATATAAAAAGATGAGATGTAATGTACAAAGGCGAGCTTAACTCAAAGTTGAGTTCTCTTCCAGCAAACCCGGGAGTGCACAGAGGAATTGCAATACGAGAGGCTAAGTCTAGTGCACAAACAATAAACGCATTTTCTTTCTTTCTTTCTTTATTTCACAAGTGTAAAATTAATATAAGAAGGTATAAAATGTGTATACCCCAGACAATGGGCACAAATATACACATACATACATACATACAAATACATATTATATATGTCTGCTATTGTTGAGAGAGAAAGTAATGTCTTATACGTCTCTTAAAAATATACAGAGAAGGACTATCGCATATGGAGTGAGGAAGAGAATTCCACAGTCGTACTGCAGAAACTGTGAAGGAATTGTCGTAGCAAGTCGAACTATGCGAGGGAGTTCGAAGTAAAAGAGAAGACGAAGTGCGACAGGGCTTACCCCCGGGGAACTCAAAATGCTCACAAAGATATGAAGAAGAATGAGGGTTGTGAAGAATAGAAAAGAGAAGGGAAAGAATGTGAACATTTCGACGCCGAATTGGTAACCATTTCAGTTGCCTTCGGAACTCCGAAACGTGGTCGTACTTCGTAGGCCGAAAATAAAACGAATACATAAATTTTGCAGTCGCTCAATCTTGTTCCAGAGTTCTTCAGTTGCATCCAGAAAGGTGACATCAGCATAGTCTAGGAGAGGAGGGAGAAGAGATTGAGCGAGACAGACTCTGGTTTTAAAAGGAAGGAAATTCTGAAGACGCCTAAGGGAGTGGAAAGTACCAAAAACTCTCCGGTTTACCTCGTTGATATGACTGGTCCATGACAAATTGCAATTGAAGAGAATCCCCAGGTTTTTGGCGACAGTGGAAAATGGTATCAGAGTATAGTTGTAAAAAACAGGAGTTAGAGAGGCATGGTCAAGATTACTGTAAATGTGTCTGCCACCTATAATGACTGCCTGAGATTTAGCAGGATTGACAAGCAGTCCGAACGATTTTGCCCAAGCACTAATGTTTTTAAGGTCATTATTGATGGCAGTAATGGCCCCACCCACATCATCAGACCTAAAATGACGATACAACTGCAAATCGTCTGCGTAGAGATGATAACTGGAAGAAATAACTTTGGTGATAGCATTAATAAAAATTGAGAAAAGTAGAGGAGAGAGGACAGCACCTTGCGGTACACCCGCAGTAAGGTTACACCAGTCAGAGGACGCCTCATCAGAGCGAACGCGCTGCGAGCGACCCCGAAGATAAGAGTTAAACCAAGCGATTACGGAGGACGATATATTTAATTTAGAAAGGATGCCCAATGATAAAGGATGGAATACGCACCGTGTTCTCAAGCACTTTGGAAAGAATCGGAAGGATTGAAATAGGCCTAAACTGGGATAATAAGGTTTTGGGCAAAGGAATGACTAGTGCTTTCTTCCAGGCCAAAGGAAAAGAGCTATGCTCAAGAGAAAAATTTACTATGTTGGTAATGGCTGGAAGGAGTTCATTTAGAATAGGCAGTAACATTTGCAGTTGAATACCATCATTAAATGTTTGATACATAAAAATAATCAGGTATAAAATGGTCACATATTCTAGTAGACCAATTTGGTATTCAGTTTTTGATGCACAGGGTTTTAATCTAAAGCGTCTTTTCTTATCAGTAGAGAAACAATGAGGACCTTTCTTTTTACACTGAAATGCACTACACAGTGTCATAATAAATAAGTAGCATATCTCCTCATTGCTACTTACTACTGACTGAATAGTGTTTATATGGAATTGTACACACATAACCACTCAACTATTTGTACATTAATCAAATGCTGTCATTAGCTGGGACTAGACAATTCTGTATTGAATGAGGTCCAAAGAGTAATACTGCCTCTGTGTACCATTATTATTAATTTCTTTTCAAAAACTCTAAATCTGGGTTTAGACCAAGATGTGACCATATTTAAATATTATATGCTTCAGTCATTTAAGTTTCAATATCATATTTTTTCTTTACAGGAACAAGAAGAAAAGTTTAAGTCACCTTTATGTCCAAAATGTGAAGGTCCTTTAAAACCTGACATTGTGTTCTTTGGTGACAATGTTCCCAAGACAAGAGTGGATCTAGTCAAAAGCCAAGTATCATCTAGTGATGCTGTGTTAGTTTTGGGATCTAGTTTGACAGTTTATTCAAGTTATAGAATTATTTTGCAAGCCCGAGATGAAAACAAGAAAGTAGCAATATTAAATATAGGACCAACTAGAGCAGATGACATGGTACATGTTAAAATATCTACAAAGTGTGGTGATATTTTACCAAAAGTGTGTAGTTCTGTAGCTATGGAAGAAAGATTTAATTGACATAAATAGTAACTGAATTTTATTTGTGATATTGTAGCTACCTCAGATCAGAATTGATTTATTGAAATGTTATATTTTTAATAAAGAAAAGCAAAGCAATAATGGCATTTCATTTTAATCATAGTATAAAAGAAGTAGGGATACAAAATTGGTTACAACTTCTAAAAAAAGTTATTTTGGTGTAATACTTGGAATAAACATGGTAAGTGAGGAAAATCTCTGGTCATTTTGTCCACGCTGTCATGAACACTTGTCCAAACATTAAGGATACTGAGATGGTATGAAACAATTTATATAGGGCTTATGGAATAACCAGTGATTTTTATAAATAAAGTGCTAAATATGAAAGTAATAATATTAACAAGGTGTGTAAAATCAACAATGAATGCCTGGTTGCAATAAACACAAAATTATATTATATGATTTTTTTTAACAGAATTTTTTATCAGTATCAAAATAATCGGGATATTTACCATGTTGCACTGTTTAGAGTTCCCGATATTTCGGCGCTGTTGCAAGCATCATGATCACGGAAGACTTGCGGAAGTGCTCGCAACAGCAGCGCCGAAATATCGGAAACTCGAAACAATGCAACATGGTAAATAGCCCCGATTATTTTGATACTGATGTGAGTGACCATGATAGAGACTTTTTATTCACTATTTATTTAATATCTCTGTAGTGCAGTCATATTTCTATAGCCTTTAAGAAAATTTCATGTGCTAATATAATATAGAAGGTCTGTCTATCAATCTAATATTAATTCATGCAAGGCCGAAATCTATTTCTATAGGAAATGAGCACACCAGACAATTTTATTCTAGACTTTACTTGAAACTAGGAATCTGTACATTTATTTAGTTTGTCTTATTTTAAGAATCAATTATCAAATATAAATTACTCTATTAGCAGCGAACAATGTTTAAGCAACTTTAAAATATCAACATGCATCTGATGTGCTTGAGATTTTAATATAAAAACATTTGCACTAACTATTCAATATCAATTTGTATAGGATCATAATATTAAATTTGACATTGCCTTTAAGATGTACATTTAGTCGATAAACTATTTATAATCTATGGATTATCTAATGTAGAAATTACGGCAGTGTTTAGGTAATCACATTTTATGAACCACTTTCGTCAAGCACAACGGCCAGTGTGGCCGATGTTTCATAATTTTATTTTATAAAGATATATTTGACAATGCTTATGGGGGTTATACATTCGCCGTCGATGCACAACTGTTCTTAGAACAATATTCCACTAAATAAATGCGTTTATTGCGACGATTCTAAATTTTATATGTTGTTTATATTTGCTTTTGTTAGCTACTTAGGGTCAGTTCATACTAGAGTCGAAGCACAGTAAAGCGATATGAGATATGAGTATCAAGTCCCAACCAGTGAACTTTTTCCCATATAGGTAATTTACTGAAATCAAAATTTTTATTACCGTAACTGTAAGTGGTCTTGTAAATAGAATAGAATTTGTAAAAGGAGGAATAAACATATATGTTTACTCAAACTGAACAAATCTTTGCTACCCATTACATAGTTTGTCATCATTTCAACAAGTAGTCTAGGTTTAAAAACGACATAAGTAGTAATTCTAACAATGAGTGGCTAACAGAAGCAAATATTTAGTAATTTCTAAGAGATATTTTAAAGTGATATATAAACGGTGAACAGCCATCCTGATTGTCTCATAGGGGTTATTTGTCTTAATCTATTCATTGCTTAACACATTATTGTGCACTAAATGTAATTACACCGATTTTTTTGTCTTTGATTTGTCTCCCTACTTGTTACAATGAATAAAAAATAACTTACTGTTTATGTCTAAGAAATGGTAATACGCTATCAGTACTGTCTGTATTTAATAGAAATGCCTGTTTCATAAATATTATTGGTTTAGCATTGAGTAACAAATGGATTCAATAACACTAGATCAATATTAAAATTACAAATTAATTGCTGAGAATTAAACCCAAACAGATTTGAGTTTTGGGATTCATTTTACACTAGACCCCTGATTTATTATTTAAAATTGCTCTTTGGGACTCTTGAATGGTTGATATGAAGTAGGACTAACAGCTCCTGGCAATTTAGCCACTAAAGATCAAAGGAAAATGGTCATTACAAAAAGTAGCCAGCCCGAATAATGTGTATTTTTAACCAATTTCAAAAAGAGCAAGGTGGCTATATATTCGATGTATAAAAGATCCATCGACGATGTATTTTCCACGATTTCTTCATCATTTTTGAACCAATTGTTACCAGTAGGTCTCTTACTTCGTCATCTGTTTCTACCATTTGTTAGAAATCCTGACCTCGTTAACTTGCGAGGTGAACATAGCGTCAGCAAATTAAACACATTGACTTAAATTAACACATTCAACTTACAATTCAACACCAGTCTTAATCACAATAAAATCATGTCCACGTTAAAATGTTTTGTCACTACCATAACATAATACTAGATGAGTTGCTCGTCATGTGTCAAGACTATTGTAAGCAACATTATAAGAAATAGTCTGCCTGTGGTTTCTTAGAGGGCACACCCCGGGACTCTTGAGGTGCCGCCTCAAATATCGTAAACTCACGTTGCAAATTTTCGTTCAGTTCTAGAATTGCAGCCACATTGCCACACCTGTAAATAAAAATACAATATTTTGTTAATAATTTCGAAATCGTATCGTAGTGGTCAAAATGGGTAAAAAAGGGCATGAAAAAGTAACTGAATGTGATGGCGAACTGTTGTCTCGACATATTCAGGCAAGTGAAAAACGAGGGTATTTGTGTGTCCTAATCAAAGCACACTTTGTAAATTCTGCAATATCAATCCCTGAAACTGATATCATATACTTAACCAGAATGCCTCGTCCAGTGCATTGGTATTGGGGCTAGTTCAACGAGTTTGGTTTGGATGAATAAAGTTATTCCGGTTAAGAGAACCCTCTGCTGGCACTACAGATTATTTCATGACGAGACTAGATAAATATTGAAAAAGTTTTAGTGTTAATATTATTACCTATAGGTCTCACTACTATGGATGCCCAAGACAGTGTAACATTCAGAAGTAAAAACCGGAAATCGGACCCCAGACTTCGAGGTGAAGATTTCGGATGCGACCGAGATTAACGCCAAGGATAATGATGATTTTATTACCTGTAGCAGTAGTTAGGTGCAGACCATACAGTAAGCACAGTCTCATTGAAATGCCATTTGTAGCCCTCCATGACGAGCTGGTGCGCGCGGCAGATCATGTCGATGTCGTTGGAGACATTGAACTGTGCTACCACATCTGAACCGAATAAATAGCCGGCGCCGCGGGGTGACACGCCCCAGCCCTGTGTATCTGTGTGGATTTTAGAAGTATTGTTTTAGTCATCATCAGTCAAAGTTTATATCTCGTGAAAGGTTGTAACTCCTTGATAAAGGGTCTTGTAAAGTCATATACTAGATGTAATTTTCTTGAATACTTTAGAATATGAATAAAAATATGTAAAATTACACTCCTTTCTCAAAAATTGTCGAAACGACATACTCTTGAAAAACGCAACTGAACTGGTGGATTTCAAAACTATGTAATGACTTGTGAAAAGAAGGAGCTTCAGTAAAAACAAGAGAAGTGATTCTTGTACAGGCTATAATTTATTCTTGGATTTAGAAAATGTACAGTGATGTCTAGAAAACATCACATTTTTACTAAAAAAAACAATAGGTACCTACCTAAACTAGATTCAAAATAAGTGTGTGAAACTGTTTATACTCAAGATTGATGGCACTTGGTGGAACTTGCTGCACATATTGAATAAAACACTTGTCAATCAATCAGCCCAATGTTGGGCGGCTTCGGCCTACTGTTTCCACACTGGGCAGACGGGTTGGTAAAGGGTTTTATTTCGAGTTGTCCTTCTCTGGCAGTGATATCGTCTGCGTATTTTCCACACTTCATATAATTTTGAACAATGGTAATTAGTTAATTACTTTATATTGCAATTGCCATTTATATTTCGATTGTGAAAATAGTTTATCAATTCAAACTACATCCATATTCGAATTAGGATATTCCTTAATGAAATGAATAACTATACTAGAAATGTTAAGATTATTAAATTTTCTCACACCTTCAGGGTCACTCCAGAGTAGATCACACATGGGTCCATCATGAGGCACTTCTTGTTTGCGGTCAATGGTTCTAATCTGGTCTAATGTTTGTATTGACGGGCTCAGACCGCCGTGCACACAGAATATTCTCCCGTCGATGATAGCCGACAGTGATAAGTAGTCGAATATTTCTGTGCAATACCTGGGATTATATTGATGTAGTTAATTTCAATGAAAAGATATACCTAGATAACCACCACCAATATAATTGACATGATTTTTTGCTTGGAGCCAAGTTAATCTAAAAGATGTTCAAGCTACTTATAGCTTGGACATTTTTTTTATACCACTCAGGCGGCAGACAAGCACACGGCCCACCTGATGGAAAGTGGTTATCGTGGCCTATGGACGTGTGTAACACATGAGTAGCTACATTCGCGCTGCCGACCCTGTAAGCACAGAGTTTCTGTGTCGTCAGTGTAGAGGACAAAGCAGGGCAAGCCTTTAGTCATCCCACTGACAGCACAAATTCTCCAGTGAGCTCTGGCTACCCTACTCACTACTGGGAACACAACACGAAGTTATTATAACCGCGGTATTCTGTAGGGCGGGAGGTACTTCCCCAGTCGGACTGCTCAATTGGGCGGAAATACCGCCGTGTCCTACCTCCTGGCGACATATTGTAAATGAAATTATTATAATTATATTGCTACTCTGTCGCATTGGCTTTGCCCGTAATGACATTGTATATATGAAATGAATAAATAATTAAATCTTTTAGATGAACTTGACTTCTTTCCTTCCTTACTTTTTAGCGTGAATTATATATAAAAGACATGATCAGCAAAATCGCATGTAGCTACACGATCACAGAGCAAAATCGATTGTTGTTTACACCTTTTCTGTATAATCCATGCCTTGGATCTGTATTCTACCTCTGATAAGTAAATGAAGGTAGATGTACAGAATACTTCCGATACACAACAAATAATATTCCAGGCATATGAGTCAACCCAATGTAGTTCACCCATGAACACAGTAATGAGGATAAACATGACATTAATTGAAAGATTGTAACTAAAATACTGTAGAAAGTGATTAGCAGAATGCGTATCTTCGCCTAGTCACATTGGAGTCATAATTAAATTATGATATCTATGGCCCAAGCACAAAAATTGATCAAACTCATAATGTAATTGTGTAGAAAGAGAGGAGCATTTAAGATAGGCTACTTGCCTACTGGGAACCTCATTCTCTCGATCCAAATTCTAACATTTTTCAGTCTTAAGGCACTTGAAATATGAATTACTCAGTATTTGGTACAATTTTGCATGCATCTTGGATTTTAAGCAGATGGAATGGTTATAGCGGTTTCATATTAAAATAACAATTGCTTACTTACAATTTCAGGGAACATTACTTTGTTGAAAGAATATGAGCTGAAATGCTTTTTAGTTTAGTACTCATTTTTATTATGATACAGGGGTCTTTTGGACTTACCTCCATACAGTGATAGATCCATATTTTCTAAGACATTCGTCATAGAAACCATAGACTTGTGTGATCTGTCTTGACTCATGATTACCTCTAATTAATGTGATGCGGTCTGGGTAACGCACCTACAATTTATAAATACTATATTTATGGTAAACATTTTGATATTCAATTGTGTTCCCATTTCATAAAGTTGACTGTCAATTTTGTATAATATTCTAACTGGACTTTTCTAGGTTATCCCTACCAGAACATGCAGGAAGCTTAGATAGATAATTCTTTATTGTATACAGTAGAACTTGTAGGTAGCATGCATACAGTTTAATGTACAATGGGCGGTCTTATTGCTGGAAGTGATTTCTTCCAGGCAACCTTGGGATGGACAGTGATGTAATAAAAGGAAAAGATTTGGTGTAGTAAACATATAAACAAGAAACAAGGTGTATTAAAAACAAAAAGAAAGAAAGATATACGAGAGAAGTTCAAAAATATACAATTTTAGCACATAAATAGAAGAGATTATGTATAGCTTTTTATATGTTCTTTCCCATTTTGATAAATAACCAAAAAAAATTAAAATGTTTCTGGAATTTCAGCCTGGATATTGATGTTGTTTAACCAGCAGGAAGATACCTACTAAGTTATAACAGCAGCGGCTTTCTATGCTTTACTTTTAGAACTTGCACAAATTCGTTACTATAAAAAGGCAAAAAGGTATGTTAATGTTATGTAATGCCCCTCTTTTCTGGGACTTTGCCTTCAGCTTACCATCAGGCAAGGCGAAGTCTAATTGACGTGTTCTATATAAAAAAAAAAAAAAAAATAAGGGAACCTAACATACCACTTTATTACATTAACTACTACTACTATTCTATATTTTACTAACTTGAGAAATTCTTGACTATAAGAATTTGCACTGTAAATTTGTAAGGTGACCAAGTTGACAATAACTTCTATTTGAAACAGAAATATAAGTAAAGTGATTTTAAAACAGATCTGTGGTAGATATATATCTCAATAACATATAAACATGCATCAGGGTATTATTTTTAAACAGGCAATATTCACTTTTTAATAGTAAGTAAGTAAGTAAATTCATTTATTGCACGAAACATGGTCAGGTATAAAGGTTAAATTCAGAGATTGATCTGAAACTGTACCTTCAAAGCCAGTAATAATAAGAATGTTTCTACAGAATAGAATCCTCTGTCCACAAAATCTCCCATGAATAAATAATTGGTCTCCGGAACATCTCCCCCAACTTTGAACAACTCCTTCAGATCATAGAATTGTCCATGAATATCTCCACACACCTGAAAAATTATTTATTGAATTATGATAATAGATGATTAGAATTTCAACATACTCTATCACTATACTGTACCCATTTGACAAATAAATTGACGTGTATGTTTATTTACAGTTAGGCAGGCATGAGATAGGTACACTATTTTTTTAAATATTCAATAAAACATAAGTTTTAAATTAAAAATATTGGCGAATAATATTTGATACTGTCTCAATAATAGGAAAACACGAATGGAATTACCGTAACAGGAGAATCTACCCGTTGAACATTGCTCTCTTCAACAAGTATTTCGCGGGCCTTGGCACAGAGCGCCTTAACCTCGGCTTCCATTATTATCTCGCATCTTTTAAGTTGCTCAATTTGACGATCAAGATCACTCGTGTCAGACATTTCGCTAAATTATTTGAGCACGCTATATCTGCGAAATAAAAAAGTCATGAATGTAAAACAAAATAGATTATGTGATTGATACATGCATTTGCAAAGTGACAAATAGTTAAACGAAATGCAATATGCGCGGAATAATTAAGGATATGTCTAATTAGAACTTACAAATGACTAATTATTTGCTTTCTTTGTCGTAATTTCTTATCTACAGCATATAATCGTAACAAACAATCACAATGCATCCGCCATTACAATGTTAAACCAGAGACTACTTAACGAATGACGAATGACGACAGACTACTATAGACTAGAAAAAAAAATACAAAATATACTAATTGTAGTGATGAGCTTATCTATCCATTTTAGTAAGGTACATTCAACGAAGATAATAGCAGATAAACGGTTAGGTTTATTTTGCAGTCTGTATACATATTGTATGAAAGTACAGGTCTCATTCATTTATTTCATTCAGTAATTTCATTCGTGATTGTTTACTGTATTTATTGATTTAGCGACAGTTGATTTTTTTCTTATTGTGTGAAATAGTGTTTTTGTGCGTATTCTGTGATTTAAGCAAAAATATGGGAAACATACAGACCGTCGGTCCGAATGAGGCGCTCATAGTTTCAGGTAAATTAGAAAAACAAGATATTTAATAATGAACAGTGATAAATTTTTCATGTTTTATGCAATTTATGTGAATTGTACCTATATTATGTGGTATATGAATGAAGGAGCAATAAAAATACATCAGAATTACGTTTTATTCATTGTAATGAATAATGTAGCTGATTCAACCTCAATGATAACGAAATAACCTTATCTAGTCATAGGTAAAATGACTGAATGCCTACTATCTGTGTTTATTTGAAGTACCTATGTGAGGTACAGGATTATACACAAACACGTAATTACTACATAAAAAAACGAATATACCTAATGTTCTAGCTTTTTATCTATTTTCTACTATTTTCCGTTGTATCGTGTCCACACCCAGAGTTAACTAGGAACTACATTTAGAAATTACTCATCGTTATTAACTTGATAAGTGAGATTACTATTGAAATAATTGGTAGGTATATAATTAATTCTCGGATGTTGCTTATCTTTGTTCAAATATTTGTTACGTTTCAAGAATACGATAGTTTCCTCAAAACAAACTTATCAAAATCAAGGTCGTTGTGCAATTTACATACATAAAGACCTATTATAATAAACGTGTAGCACTCTAGTAGCTACTTGTTATGAATGTATCTAATTCCTTCTTTTTGAATGTCTTCTTATAAGAACAAAATTCAAATGGGGTACACAACACACGGTACGTACTTAACTTTTATTGAAGTATCTATTGTATTCTGATAAATAGAATCGGGTACCCTACCGTGCGTGATACTTGAACGGCTGATAATTTGCTTAATTACATAACAGATGTCAAATAGGTACCAACAGTACAACTGTGGCTGAACAGTCATGAATAGTCAATTAAAGTTTAATTTGTTTTATAACACTGTATGTGGTTGGGGCATATGATAACATAGTTCGGTAGAGTAGTATTCGTTTTTTCGGGCCTAGAACACTGTTGCTAAATATTTATAGCTCATAGGTAGATACTACTCTTGTAAAAGAATACTGTCGATTTAGAGCGGTTTCGGAGAGGCCGGGCTGGGAATGTTGAATGTTTTAGATTTAGAATATTTTTTAGCCAGTGTATTCGATGGCACGGCAACGAACGAACGTGTTGTGTAATATTAGTAAACGAATCCCAACTAATCCTACGTGCAACTTAAAGTACAGAACTACGCACACTTTGAGCAAAGATTACAACGTGTAGTAAAAAATAAAAAAGATTTCTGTAAATTGAAGAAGCGTTCTTATTATAGCAAATTTTGGGTAAAAAAGAATTGATGTGATCGATCGACAGTGATGTTAGATCAAATGGGTATGGATCCTTCAAGGTTACGGTGTCGAATTTGCTATTATTTATTTGACATTGAACTGTCGTAAAATCTCCTAGAGGCCTTACAAAACAAATTTAGCTTAGATACTGGGGTAAAAACTGCGGGCATACTTGTGGGAGCGTGTGACGTATGTTGTTAAAATAGTCCTATCTGGATTGTCAAAGCATAAGTAAATAACAAGAATTTTTAACAAGAAAATTGAAAAAACTTAACACTATCACTTAATAAAATAATATAAGCATCCGAATTGAGAATTTTCTCTTTTCTAGAACTCGGTTAAAATATAATCTATCATCGCTGTGTGAAACGTATTGACGTATTAATTTACATCAGAGGTTTCGTAATATACCCAGCTCATTGTCCATTTTTCATTTATACACACATACATACATATAATCACGCCTTTATCCCCCGAGGTTTAGGCTGAGATGAATTAACACCGGGTGAGCCTATTGCCGTATTCCGGGCACTATTGTTGACTCCAGCCATGCATCTAATGCTGAGTCTGGGCTGGGCGGGCTTTTTCTGCTATGAACGACGCTTGATTTTATGTTGTAAGTTGTAATAAATTATATAGAAATATTACTGTATAGATCGCGATTTAATTACATTTACATTACCATAGGAAAGAGATGCAGCATCTATATTCTATTAGGGTTCACATATAGGTACCACAACATTACCTCTGTGCAGTCTTAGATCGATCTTGACTAGCAAAGTAATTCATTAGTTAATCAGGACAAATAATTAATTGTATATTCTACAAAAAGACATTTTTTTTAGCGCCAACAACCTCTTTCGATTGTATTCATAAATAATTACATTTAATGTTTATCATGCTTGACACGCACTGACAACTTTCATCCGTTTGTCACTATAATCCATTGTAAAGTTACCTCAAAGCGAGTAGGTATTTAGTGATAAGATCGCCCATTGTACATTATCTATGCTATGCTCTATCTGATAGAAATACAATTGATTTCGATATACTATATAAAAATTAAAAATTATTCGCTAATAAAGTGTTATCTCCATAATTAAACATTTGTTACAAGGTACTTAAATCGGATAATGACATCCATACAGTAGCATCATCACCGAACTATTACGTTTAATGCTTTATCAGCAGTCTTCAAAGAGCTGACTAACCAAATTATTTTATGAATCACTTGGCATAAGCATTAGTCAGCCATCTTTCTTGCAGGAAAAATAATGCACAAGTCACACCTCTAAGGTCGCAAATGTGTGCTTAAAAGGAAAATACCCTTTGACGTATAATACACGGTGGGAAGTTCACTGCATGTGATAGTGTCTGAAAGTAGGGTGGCAATGCCTACGTGATGTCTACGATTGAACGGAACATCCTTAAATATTATGCAGACCTGTTTGAATTTTGCTCTATATCCTGAATATTATCGAATCATTTGATAGCTAAGTTCAGGTTAGATGCCAGATTAGATAATTTTCACCATCAGTAGATATCGAATACGTGAATGATGTTAAGGCTACCCGCTTTTATCTCAAGAGTTTTTGAATGTCGAGAATAATTGCAAATACATTGAAAATTTTGATTGGTATATCTTAGAAACTATACGTGACGGAACCATTTTCTTACGTGATTGTTAAAAAAAAATTTCCTATCCGTGACGATGAAAGAATGCAAGTATCACCACCCCATCTCATTCGAAGGTTGTCGTAAGAGGCGTCCAACGTAAAAATAGGCAGACGATATCACTGCGAGAGAAGGAAAACTAGAAATAAAACACTGTACAAAACTCGTCTGGCCAGCGTGGAAACAGTAGGCCTTAGCCTCCCAACATTGGCAGGGGCCTAGTCCAGCAGTGGACTGCTATATTTTTATATTAATATTTTAAGGAGCATATGGTTTTTTATAATTTACGCCAAGTGGAATTACAGATGCCCTTTAATCTATAGGATGAGACTGGCATTGAGCACAACATAAAATATACGATTTTCCTTAGTCAAATATTTCACGATCTACGCACGGTATATCTAAGCAATGAATGTTTTGCTTGCCTGTGTTATAATTTTAATATTTTGCTGTCTTATACACACATCAACAAAGTCTAGGGAACAAGGACATTTCTAGTTTTTATTTAAAAACCCTTTCTTGTAATAGTTATTGTTTTATATCAATAGAAGGGTATTTTTATACCGTTTTTAATTTTAATTTTAATAAAAACATTTTCATACCAAATTTTTTTTTTTAAGAAAGAATTGAATAGTGCCAATATTGAGTATTACAACCTTCTATGATTAGGCACAAAAATAACGAGGTAGTAAGAAATACAGTAATTAACCGTACTTTAAACGTTTTTAATAATTTGTAGGACCTTCTAAAGCATTAGCAACAGCTCGATAACGGCGTGGCATACTTAGTATGAGATTGTCAATCATCGTCTGTGGAATATGGCTCCATACACTGCGAAGGTGTAAAAAAAGTTGTTCTTCAGTGTTCAGATTTTCCAAAGAATCACTGAAAGCTCTTCTCCCAAGCAAATCCCAGGCATGCTCTATGGGATTGAGGTCGGCAGACTGAGCAGGCCATTCCAACGTCGTCATATTGTGCTCGCTTAACGCATTGACCACTACCCTCGCGGTGTGTGACTGTGCATTATCTTGCATGAACATAAAATCTTGACCGAACTGCTGTCGATGAGGGATTACCATGGGGTGTATAACCTCCTGAATGTATTGGTTTGCATTCAAATTGCCCCGTATCCAAACGAGGTCGGTCCTTCCACCTAGGCGAATTCCAGCTCATACCATGATTGTTCCACCTTGGTAAGGATGAACTTCTTGCGGATTCTGGAGACGACTCCGACGTCCAGGAACTCGCCATATACGCACTCTTCTCGAATCAGGATGAAAACCGAAGCAAGATTCGTCGGAAAACAGAACCCGTGCCCATTGATGGTCGGTCCACTGTAAATGTGCGTTAGCCCAAAATAAGCGACGACCTCGATTTCCACGTCGAAGAGCTGGAACCCTAAGCGGTCTGCGAGCATAAAGATTGGCTTCGTGTAGTCTTCTTCTGACAGTTTGATCGCTAATAACCACTTGATGCTGAGACTGGAGGCCTGCGACCAACTGACGAGCAGTAATCGTGGGTTGCCGCCTTGCGGAATTTTGCAAGAAACGATCTTGTCGCGGGGTAGTAACCCTATTTCGTCCCCTGTGACGTTCGGCAACATCCCCTGTAGACCTGTAGCGTGCCCATAATCTGCAAATTACGCTTGGTTGGGTGTTGACAGCATCCGCTACGTCGCGTTGAGTTCGTCCAGCTTGCAGCATACCAACAGCCCTTAACATCTCTTCGCGACTTAAATGACGACGTGACATGATGACTACAGTCACAAAAATGCACAAACCATACGTGAAAGACGTATTATTGATAATAAACGTTATTTACAATCAAAAAAATAATTTTTATTTTGCCTCAGAGAAACTGCACAATCAAACACTTTTAAAAGATTTCCCTCAATATTCGAAAATCATTACTTATTTAAATTTATTTTTAAATTTCGAACAACTCTGTAATCTACTTTATTCTATTTTTATTTATTTGCTGCCAGTTATTTGCAAAACAAGATTTACACGAAAAAAAAAAATTGGGGTCATCTTGTTCCCTAGACTTTGTTGAGGTGTTTATATTAAGTATATGATCATGAACACTCCTTATGATATTTTTCCTGTTAAGAGAATATGGCAGTTTTTATCCTGTTATTTTGCACTAGCTGTTCGCGACACTGCGGGCTGCCGACCGATAAAAGTTTGTGTGGTGGCATAATTACTTCATTTATGCCACCACACCTATAATACTATTAACCTTTATTATTGTCCTATATATACAATATACATGTTTAAATAAGCTGACAGTTTAATATAAATATATCAAACGATTCCCGATGGAGAGAACTATCTACAAAATCGAAGCCATTCGATCTTGGTCGGACTCACGTGCTTCTTTCCGACAACGTGCCAAGTCAAAAGCCGGGTACACACCATTTTTTTATTGTTAATTATATAATATTATACATTCGGAACAGTAAATATATACATATTCATGGATACAAATGTAGGTATAACACAGCCTTCTAGATTGTAAAAGAAATGTATTGGATTTGACAGTCGTCAACGCATGTATTAAACGTAACCCACACATTAGTCATTTTATTCTACAATACGCCGGCCAACGATTTGCCACTTGTCTAGGGGGGCAGGTTTGGGGTATGGTTGCAGGTTCAAGTCCCGTCTTGAGCATTTCACTTTTTCCGATGTAAATCAATTTGAATAGTTAGCATACTACTTGTTTTAAACATACATATAATCACGCCTGTGAATCCCCGAAGGGGTAGGCAGATATGTATTAACACCCACATTTCGCCAACTATGATTTTCGGTTCCACATAATAGGGAGCGAGCCTATTGTCGTATAGCTGGCACTTATTCATGGGCTGTATGTTTAGATCAAATTTCATCAAAAAATATAACATAGCCGTTAGTTTATAATCGTCGATAACTTATTTGCAGTCGTTCCAAACCATGCAATGTCACTAGTATCACTGAATATTTAATGCCAAATGTGTAAACTATAATCGTGTAAATAAAAATATAAAATCCTGTCCGTACAAAACTTTAATACATGATTTGTTACAAGATTCTAATTAACTTATACATAGAATTACTCTAACTTATGAATTAACTAGTTAAATTTCTATTATCTTACAATGTCAACTTACAATTTTTTTGACTACGCTCATTCATTCACGGATTTATCGAATTTCTTAGTTTTCAAGTCCTAGTAATAAATAAACAAATAAATATACTTCGATATTCCACACAACGCTATTTAGACCCACAGTAAGCATAGCTTAACCAGCTTATAATATGGAACCTAGAACGAGGATAAAAATACTTAGATACCTTTTTTTTATTGTAAATACATTTTTGAAGAAGGTTGAGCATTTCTAATGATTGCAGCATTATCTTTCTTGGCAACCCCAAGTTCATAGATTGCTCCTTATTGGCGTATTTACATGGCGAGTTACATAATAAATAAATTGCTCTGTTGTAAGTAAATCCACATATTTATTATAAAAGGTGGGAAACGACTGTTTTCTCGTCCGAATTGAACAGTCAGACTGGGTAAGTACCTCCACCCTACAGAATACCGCGGCTATAATAACATCGTGTTGTGTTGCCGGCGGTATGTAGGGTAGCCAGATCACTGGAGAGTTTTTGTGCTGTCAGTGGTAAGACCAAAGGCATGCCCTACAGTGACGACACGGCAACTATTCTTACAGGGTCGGCAGCACGAGTGTGACTCCCATGGCGTTGCACACGTCCGTAGGCTACGGTAAACTCTTCCCATTGCGTGGACCGTGTGCTTTTCTGCCACCTAAGTTGTATAAAAAAATCTTTAATGTGCAAAACTAAGACAATTGGGTATATTTCTGTAGTTAAAATAAATGATTTAACTGAGCTTAATAAATTAAGAATGGTAAAAGAGCGGTAACGGTTGCGACGGTTCTTATTTTATCTTTTTTTATGGGACTCGTCAATTAGACTTCGCCTCACGTGAGAGTCAAGATACAAGATACATATACCGTGTTATAATGGTGACACTCAGCTTGACGGCTTCGTCATTGCTTTTTCAAGCCTCGCTTAGAGGACCCAACGTATAATAGTAAATTGTTTAACTGTTAAATATTATGACGTCGCAATAAATTATATCATATAAGTTTACTTATAACGTATGGTTTTAACGTTTAGTAAAAAGTAACTAATATGACTAGTCAGTCAAATACCCAACTAATAAATGCAACGAGGTCTCCTGAATAAACCTGACATTCCGATTACCATATTTATTTATTATTACCATCCCTATTGGAATATGATTTCAGAAGCGACTACTTCACGACTAGACTAGCGTGCTTTTAGTCCTTTGTCTATCATTATGAAGTTAAGTTTGGAAAGTAAATTAACATTAACAGCTTTCTTTTACAATATCACGAAAAGATTGTAAACTTTTCGTGATGTCTATTTTTACTCTTCCCGTGAGCTTTTTTCAGTATTTCTGTGTTACAAAAAGCTTAAGATATTAACAGTCTTTTAATATAATTTCCAGTCTCTCTTAATCATATCAGCGGCTTTTTCGCCTATCATAATAGCGGGGGCATTGGTGTGGGCTACAATTGTTCTCGGTATAACACTACTGTCTGCAACACGCAGGTTTTTTATACCATATACTCTTAATTCAGGGTCAACTATAGCCTCAGGGTCTGTGGATGGTCCCATCTTACAAGTTGCTATTTGATGATGGAGTGTTGCAGTCATTGTTCTTAAAGCACATTCCCAGTAACTGTCACTGTCAAATACATGTTCATTGCAGTTAGGAAACTTTTTTTTATACAATTTTGCTCCATATTTTCTGAACGGAGGAGTATCTACTAGTTTTATGATGTATCTTATAGCTGCTATCATTGTATCCACATCTTGTCTGTGTGTCAGGTAATTCCCATTTAGACTTGGTTGCTGGTAGGGATCTGTAGACTTCAGTTTCAAATAACCTTTCGATTTTGGATGTAACAGCATAAAAAGCACAGAAAAGCTTTCGATATTCTCCAATGGTTGATAAACATCTTTATAGAGCCAGTTCGTGAGGCGTAATCCTTTAGCTACGAGATTACCTTCATCAGATGCCATAGCAGCGCAGGCTCCCAACAGCTCTATATCCGGGTAGTCGCCAATTTCATTTGATACATTTGTTTTGATATATCCTATGGTCTCCACTCCAGCTAAAGATGACAAGGGCCCATCGCCATAATGATCGTATTGAATTACAGCTTCAATTGTACCTACTTTCTTTTCAATTAAAGTTAATCTCGATGTATTTAAAGTGAAAGCTAGACCGGGAAAAGAAATGTGATCATACAAAGTTTCACCTACTTTCAGGTCTTGTATCACAGGAATACCAAAAGATTGCAAATGTTGTTTAGGTCCTATTCCAGAGAGCATAAGTAGATGGGGTGATTCTATGGGACCTGCTGATAGTATAACTTCCTTGTTGGCTCTGATTTGGTACACTCGTTTGTTTTTATGAAATTCTACTCCGACAGCTGTTTTAGATTTAGGATCAATGATGACTTTAGTAGCCCTGCTTGTTGTCAGTATATGAAGATTTTTTCGTTTCTTATTCTTATGTAGAAATGCTTTGGCTGCGCTGGCCCGCTGTCCTCGAGTCATGGTGGCTTGAATATAGCTGAATCCAAAAGCATCTGGACTATTGTAGTCTACTCTGCGGTGTCCATACAATTTTGCTGCGTCCAAAAATGCTTTCGATAGCTTAGACCTGAAATAGACATTTAAAGAAAAACTTATTGTGTGATCAAAATCATGGACACGGTGAACCTAAACTTGGTTAATTATCCATAGGCGTGGTAATACATGCCAACTGGGCACTTAAATTACTATGACTGCCTACGCATACTCAGCATCACCTATGTGTACCAAATTTTACAAAATCTCAAAATCAAAGAGCATAATAGTCCACATCATTGCTTGCCCTTGTTTCAGAAGAAGGACAATTAGATTCGTGTATTATATTTGAAGGTTGGCCTCGACTATAGAATTTGTAATCTTATTGTCACCAGTTCTATGACTCTGCCGGAGTTGCTCACATGAGGTGATTTGGTCATGTGACATAAATCGCTGAATACTTAATTAGTCATATGTTTGACATGGGCATCAATCATCTTAACTATCCTTTTTAGCTCTCACCACTATATATAGTGTTTCATACCTCCCTGCACATATATATAACTGGTCTTCCTACTGAAATGCCATGAAAATTACTACTCCAGATTATATGGTGTCAAATTGACACCATATAATCTGGCTCTCTTTACTTTCATACCTGATGTCGCTCTGAAACTCTCGTTCATTCGCTACTAATTTGTATTAGTTTAATTTAAAACGTATACCTAAATGGCACATCTTCAACGTTTAGTTCCCCATCTCTACCATGCCAAGGTGAATTCTTGAGTCCTTTCAAATTAGCACGTTCAGATTTTATGTAGTACTGCGTAACTTCGTTGTAAGACCTGTAATGGGTATAAAAAATGTAAATATCGACCTATCTTAACAACATGTGTCATGTATTATCTTACACAAATTGTTAAATTGCGTAACATAATAATGTACAGTACGCTTGGGTACACGTACACTGGGTGCTATTAATATCTTTGAGGAAAAATCTATTGTGGTGGCGCGTGGGCCAACATGCGCGAGTGGACTGTATTGCGGAGAAGCAGATAACTGTTCTATTGACACTTTACACACAAAACAAGACAGGTGGCCGGGCTGCCGCGGATTCGATTCAGGCAGTGAATGCAGCCCGAGAAATTAGGAGAGGATGCACTAACCTTCACGACCCACGTGTTTTTCATCGCAGCCGGTACACGGATCTTCTCTTCCTTGCTCAGGAGCTGCCGTCAGCGTCACTAGATCCCTTGAGGAACACACGAGAGGCACCATCCGATCGGTAAAGGTCTATTAGGCGGTTAAAATACAACAAATATTATTCATTTCTGAGAGACGCGAGCGCGGCCGTCCTTACGCTGGCTAGTTCAAAGCGGGAGTGAGTGTCTATATTTCACAAATGGCGGACGGACGAACTACACTATGGTTAGTGCGGGCGGGGAGATGGGTATAGAAAGGGTGTGTTTCCATGTCAAAAAATACAGTTTCCACATCGGCGCAACCATTCCCCCCGGCTTGAAGGGTTACCTTCGAAACGAAAAATGTGGAACAAAACTAATGTCTAATCTAAATCTAGGTTTGCGAAATAACAACTAAAATATAAACATAGATTGGAACTCGTGCCTACTGCTGGCTAGGCAGAGGGCAGAGGCGAACAACCGGGCGCAGATACGATCCGGTTGCAGTTTTAACCCGTACAACACGAGTTATCCCGCGGGCATCGGGAAAAATTTCCTCTACTACTCCTAGAGGCCAATGTAAAGGAGGCGCATTCTCAGTCATAAGGACTACCACCGTACCTACAGTAATTGGGTTGGATGGAGTATTCCATTTTTGACGTGACTGCAGCGTGTGCAAATAATCGGTTCTCCAACGATTCCAAAACGATTGGACCATCTTATCTAAAAGAGCGTGACGAGTTAGGAGGTGCATTCTATCGTCATCAACATCTATTGCGGGCAAATATTTTAAAGGAGTCATATTTAAGAAGTGAGCTGGCGTCAGCGCTAACGGCTCTGACGGATCGCTAGATAGGGTCCGACACAGCGGACGCGTGTTCATCACCGCCTCTACTTGCGCGAGTACGGTACTCAACTCCTCGAACGAGAGAATCTGTTCGCCTATGACGCGAAACAGATGCGACTTAAGGCTTTTAATATTCGCTTCCCAATTACCACCAAAATGACTAGCTGCAGGCGTGTTAAAGTACCATTCAATGCGATTTTCGGCTAAGATGTGAGCGAATTCACTTTGGTAGTACTTAGACCGTAAGAATGTGTGCAATTCCGAAATACTACGTCGGGCCCCTACATAGTTTGTACCGTTGTCCGAATACATGCGCTTAACCGGACCCCGACGCGACAAAAAACGTTTAAAAGCGGACATAAAATTTGGCGTACTTAAATCACCGGTCAACTCTATATGAACCGCGCGAGTTGTCATACAAATGAACAAACAAACATAAGCTTTCGTGGAGCGAATGCCACGACCACGAGCAATGGTGACCTTGAAAGGCCCAGCAAAGTCTGTGCCGGTGTGTACGAAAGGTTTTGCGGATTGAACAACACGACAAGAGCGATGATCGGCCATTTCAGGCGCGATAAAACGCGGGCGGAGTTTAAAACAAGGTACACATCTGTGTACCCTAGCGCGAATCAAATTACGAGCGGAAATTATCCAGTATTTCTGTCTCAAAATAGACATTAACAAATCGGGACCAGCGTGACAATTCACTTTGTGATGATAATCTACTAACAAATCTAATACGTGGTCCTTACGCGGGAGAATTACTGGGTGCCTTTGTTCAAATCCTAAACCTGAATTTCTCAAACGACCACCTACTCGAATGAGTCCATCTTCCAAAAATGGTTTCAAGTGTCGGAAAGAACGACTACAAGGTTTGTTAAATTCTAAATTTTTAAATTCAGAAGCAAAATAACACTTCTGCAATTCGCGAAGTATGATCAATTCAGCCTTATCTAAATCAGCGGCGGTTATATGACCGCGTGTAGATAAAATTCTCAAAAATCGGCCTACATAAACAACACAACGCAACAGTCTCGACCAAGACGAGACGCGATTAGCCAACAACAAAATAAGGGTCTCTTCACGTGGGACCGATACAACAAGCGAGTGCTTCTTCTCCTCGGGTGGTTCGGAAACCGTAGTGGGATTGAATTGACTAACTGGCCACCCATCTAACGCGGCATGAATCCAGGACGGTCCACCAAACCACAACGGGTGATCCAAAATTTGCGAAGGAAGCAATCCACGAGAGAGACAATCGGCTGGGTTGTCGGTGCCAGCAACGTGAAAGAGATTATGTGGCGCCAATTCAGATTGAATTTTGCCACTCTATTAGCGACGAATGTGTCCCAACGATGGGGCGAAGAGTGGGCCCAACACAAAGCGACTGTTGAGTCCTAAAAGCTAAAATTCTACTAATATTAATGCGAAAATTTACAATTATGTCAAATAAATTACCTTAAAGATTCCGACCACAATACAAAATGTCATTAAGCGACACGGAAGTGCTAGTCTTAGCACTGCCATCCAAAACTACGCGGAGTTTTAGTAGTAAGCTTATCTTCTCTAATAACTCCGCGGTGCGGGATAATGTACGAAGGCTGGGTCCCGCCAGTGTCCGCAGGCGCAGGTGAGATGTAACCTTTATCTAAATATTCGTTAACAACCTCATCATAGGCCCGCTTCGACTTTGGGGACGCCTGCATCTTTCGTTCCAAACAAAGAAAGCGTTTTTCAGCGGATACACGGGAGCCACCGAGCGAAAACTTGCGGATGGTAGACTCCAGTGGCGGCTCGACGGTGCAACAGAACGAAGCAGTCGAGTGACTAAAACTATCCATAGAAGCGGGTGCGGAACCAATTATAACAAAACCAAGAACTGTTTCCAGTGCGTGCGGAGCGGGGTACGTCGGTCCCCCTTGAACCTTACGTGATAACTGGAGGTGCGGGAGAATCGAAGCGCCGATCAATATATCGACGACTCCAGGAACAGCGTAAGTCTCATCTGCTAAAGGCAAGTCTTTAAATTTCGTTAATAAAGACGTGTCAACCGGGACGGTAGGCAACTGTTCAGCTATTCTATCTATAACGAGCGAATCCATGTCAAACCAAATATTATTATTAAAACGAGATCTAAACCTTGTTTTAACGGTGCCACGAACAGCTGACTGTAAGCTTCCAAAACCCTTCACCACTGAGCGGGTTGAACGCTTATCAACATTGAAACCAAGACGTTGACAACAATCTTGAGTAATAAAATTACTTTGCGAAGCGCCATCTAATAGCGCTCGAACAAGGTGCGGTTTACCTAATGTATCAACAATAACAACGCGAGCGGTCGCGAGACACACAGTGGTGAGTGCAGCACTAGCGGAGAACGAACACAAGGTGACGTCATCCGCAGCGGTCACCGGGCGGGCCGGAGCGCGCGCGGGCGCGGGGTGCGGCTGCGGCGCAGGCTGCCGTGTGTCACCGCTCGACGGACCAATTGTGCTCACCTTGGATGCGGCATTACTATTTTCAAAATGAAGCAAAGTGTGGTGTCTCGCTTGACATTTGCGACAACCATTTCCACTATTACATAAACCCACGCGGTGTTTAGTACCGAGACAATTAAAACAAAGATTATTAGCGCGAACAAATTTATAACGATCACTAGGCGACAATTTTAGGAAACCAGGACACTTGTACAGTTGCGAGTGATGAGTACTACACAAAGAGCAAACAGGTGATTGTACACGTGCTGGTGCGGTATTAACATAAGTATGGGTTGACCTCAGTGACTTCGATGACGCATCTATTTTGCGTTCAGAAGTAACAACCTTCTTCGCGCCTTCATGTTTCGATGAAGAGCGTTGCAATACCTTTATATGCTCGCGAACAAAACTTTCTAAGTCTTCGAACTTAGGAATCTTACTGCCGCGATGATCCGACTCAAACAAACGAATGGTTTCGGAATCTAATTTCTTTAAACCCATATACAAAAATACGAAGTCGCAGAGGTCATCGATCTTCAAGTTCTTTACGGCGCGAACAGCTGACGCGAAAGTATCTAGAAATTTCTCTAAGTTTTGATCGTTACATGCCGTAATAGATTTCAAATCAGACATCTGATCTAAATAGGCGTTAGCTACCGATCTTTTATCCTCATACTTAGCTTTCAAAGTATTTAAAATTAAATTATAATTCCCGGCACTAAACGTAATTCCAGCGCAAGCGGTTATAGCTTTACCAGTCAATTTTTCAACGAGATAATGCAATTTTTCGTGATCTGTCAACGAATCGTTCTTATCTATTGTATTCTCAAAACTATCTATAAATCGACACCAATTGCGAATGTTACCATCAAACTCGGGTATTTGAATTGGTGGCAACTTAGGTCGGTCGCGAGTGGGGTTGGGTCGGTCAGACGGCTTCTCCAAACTCCTCGCGACGCGCTTGATACGACAATACAAATCGTCAAACGACGACAAGGCTTGATAACTCACTGAGTAATCGGGATCCAAATTCAACTCTAAAACGTTGATGTCATGCACTAAGGTTTCGAAATCCGCGCGTAGACTATCTAAGTTTTCTATAGAACACAAGAACGAATCTCTGATGACCAAATCAGAGGTTTTAAGTGCACTATCATAAATCGATTGTACGCGAGAGTAAATCATTTCTTTTTTAGCGTATAAAAGTTTCAATTGAACCTTACCGGTCTTATCAACCTTTGGGGACATGTTTACAATTAAATATGAAATGACTTAATCCTAGCGGTACAGAGCAGCGAGGCGGCGCGAGCGTTAACTATGTAGGTAGGTAGGTGCTTACAACTGTGAATGCACGCTTGAACAAACGCGCATAGCAACAAGGTCGCACCTGCGCGATGGTCGCTGTCTAGATTCAACTATTATTTCCGAGATTAAGTATTGCGTAATATCTATTCAAATTAAAATACTTTCGTATGAATTGGGATGAGATGCGAGCGAGGTAGGCACAGCCACGTGTCTACCCACGCAGGTACTAGGCAAATACGACGTGAGCCGAGAACAACGTAATTGAAAAAAACAAAACAAAGCCAAATGCGTTAGGTATTACACTGTGCCTATGCACTAGGGTGTCTGAGTATACCTAAGATCTAAGCCTAAATGTCTGGATGCGGGGTTTTCTACTAAAATAACCAGGCACTTAGGTGCGATGCGAAAATTGTGAACTACGATTAAGTGTTGATATGATACCTAACCTATTTATGTATTAGGTAGGTACAATGCGAGCCAGCGGCGAACGGACAACAAATTCTAAGCCTAAGTGTCTGGATGCGGGGTTTTCTACTAAAATAACCAGGCACTTAGGTGCGGTGCGCTCATTCCCATTAGAATAATAACAAAATACGAACTACGGCTAAGAATCCGGCTCGATCCGGACCAAAAATGGTGGCGCGTGGGCCAACATGCGCGAGTGGACTGTATTGCGGAGAAGCAGATAACTGTTCTATTGACACTTTACACACAAAACAAGACAGGTGGCCGGGCTGCCGCGGATTCGATTCAGGCAGTGAATGCAGCCCGAGAAATTAGGAGAGGATGCACTAACCTTCACGACCCACGTGTTTTTCATCGCAGCCGGTACACGGATCTTCTCTTCCTTGCTCAGGAGCTGCCGTCAGCGTCACTAGATCCCTTGAGGAACACACGAGAGGCACCATCCGATCGGTAAAGGTCTATTAGGCGGTTAAAATACAACAAATATTATTCATTTCTGAGAGACGCGAGCGCGGCCGTCCTTACGCTGGCTAGTTCAAAGCGGGAGTGAGTGTCTATATTTCACAAATGGCGGACGGACGAACTACACTATGGTTAGTGCGGGCGGGGAGATGGGTATAGAAAGGGTGTGTTTCCATGTCAAAAAATACAGTTTCCACATCGGCGCAACCATATTGTATCATCAAGAATCACCACTAAGGTTTATATTATATTATCTGTGCTAAGGTGCAACAGTTGAGATGAAATAGAGTGACATTAAATTTCACTTTGTTCATCCAGCTGCGCCAGGTAACTGGTCTCCCACCAGGGCAACAATGGGTACCTTTATAGGGGACGAATCCATAAGTTTTATCCCGGGGAAGGAATTTTAGGAGACCATGGTTTCGTTGCTGAATAAATCTCTACGAAGAGATACGTTCACGTCCGTGAGCAAGGATCTGTACTACATCATTTTGTAAGCGCCTAAACTTTTACTACATACAAAGTGCTAACGTAGCTTTCTTTACTGATTGCTATGAATTTTATTTTGTTTTTCATACTGGAATTATTCATTTAGGTTATGTAAGTATATTTATTATTAGACTACGTATCATACTTTAATATCTTTTTTACACTTAAACATTGCACTAGTATAGCCAATACTCATGTCTTACTTCCTCGAAAGAGTAAGCAGATGTACATATACCATATGAAAACATCTATGCTAATAACGACTTGACTATAAGGTTGAAGACTTTTATAATCTATCTTATGTATACCTAATATTATTACTGAATTAAATATTTGTCTTTTCTGTTTCAGGTACCTAAGTCATAAACAAACATAGCTGGTTCACATTTTCGTAAGATACTTTTTCTCAAAGATTACTAGTAATTTGGATACATATGGCTAATATTCTCGGCAAGCTAAATTACTTGTATTAATAGTGGGTGAACGTCAGTAGTAGACTTGGTGAGGGTCGTTAGTGTAAGTCCAACACTTTGCCATTACACCGCCACCGCATTATTGACATTTATTGAAATGATATACTCACCATCCATAGTTTCCATCGGCAGCTATCCTGTCCCAATCCTGCTGCATTCCTCGAGTGTAAATCATGTAGTTAACAACGCTCGAACCTCCTACTGCCTTGCCTCTAGGCCAGAAGCACTTGCCATCCACCATTCCTGAAAACATTAGTTTTTTACATGTTAGATTTAGTATACACTTATGTGGGATGAGTATAGAAACTAGGTTTAAAATGCTAACATTAAATTCTCAAAGTGTTGTTATCGGCAATAGATTTCTTTAATTTCACAGTAGTTTAAAGAATCTAGAACTGCAGCTAGTAAAACATCAATTTCAAGCACGAGTATATTGTCTTGTAGTGGCTCAACTACTACTGCTCTAAAGAGTTGGGAGACAAAGGAAAGGGTATACCTTGCCTGTAAACGCGCATGCCCGTGTTTTCTTGACATTGAGCTCAATCAGGTTCAGGTTGTCAATAAAAAAGAGAGACTAGCGGTATGGAAAGTAAGTAATGTACCAACCCATGCAAACCCCTGGCTGATACTCCATCGTGTAGGGCCACACATATTCAGTTTGTTGGAGCAGTGGCGCTAGTAACGGTACATCAGTTACTAGGGATTCGCCGAGTCCCGCTTCAATAAGTAGAACTGACGCTTTGCGACCTTCGCTGAGGCGAGACGCTAGGACACTACCTGCTGACCCTGCTCCAACAATTATAAAGTCGTACTCAGCTAGAGGACCTTTGAAATCTGTAATTAGACATGACAAATAATTACATCTTCTATCTAATATCTATATGAATACATACTCGTAATACATAATATCATACATAAATTACAGACTTTACCGTTGACTCGCTTCTTTAAGGTTGTCATATTTTTCTACTATTGTTTGTGTTTGGGGAGCCGTAATTTTTTATCAGACCCTGTCCTGAATGACATGTAGGGTGAGTGGGGGCAAGGGTGAAAGGTTTTTTGATGAGATGAGTAGTCTTGAATTTAACCCCTTGTAGAATAATAAATATTGACTCAAGCTAAAAATGTTAATGTTGTAATTTAAAAGCAAAGAGTATATACTTCTATGGTATTGTTACGTGCACGGGGTACAATTAAATGCCGTTTACTCAACGAAGAGATTTATTAGCTCACCACAAACTAGACAATTTAATCACTAGTACACACAGTACTCTTCAACAGTTCCAGTCGCTCAGTAGTTCACAATAGTCCACAGTCGTTGCTCAGGTCGCAGGTAGAATCTTCTTCGGTCGCTTAAGTTCGCTGTGTTCGTTATCGATCTCAAAGACTGAATGAATCGTGTCGCTATGCGAGCGTGTTTTTATACCTCTCAATTAGGAGGATCGAATTATCTAGAAAGCTCGCGAGCGACAAATACCTATTCTTTGATCTTGCCGCCGCCGCTGACCTTCGAGTACATTCTCGATATTTACCTATTGTTTATTTTTATTCAACAAAGTCTGTAGGTACTCGTAGGTAGGTTGTGACTGGTTGTGTGTAGAGTACCTCGTCACTAACAATGCGTTTTTATTTTTTGAAGATTTGATTATTAGTTTTCGAGATATCGACGGCTGTCGTAACATTACCCCCCTTTTAGTCATGCTCGTCCCGAGCATCATTTGTTCCATGATGACGCGTCAACCTATCCACATGGACGACCTTTGGTTTTCCCCTAACCCCCTTCCTGATGCGGTAGGTAATGTCATTGATTCTCATAATAACCGTATAGGGCCCTTCCCAGCGAGCTTGGAGTTTTTGGAGATTTCCCCTTCTTGCGTAGCGGATTATGAAACCATACCAGTGTTCCTTCTTCGAAACCGTTGGTGTTTGCATTTCTATCGTACCGGGTTTTCATCCTTTCACCTGTCTTCAAATTGGTTTTCCGTACTATTCTGTGCACCTCGTCCAGTCGGCTTCGAAGATCACTCACGTAATCCGTCACGGGCTTAGGACTATCAGGTGGCGTACCGGTTATTGCATCCACTGGTAGCCTAATCTCTCGACCAAAGTTCACTTTCGCTGGGGTGTGTCCCATGCTGTCATGTACCGCAGATCGATAGGACATCAAGAACAGTGGGATCTACAGGTCCCAATCTCTTTGGTGTTCATCGACAACTTTAGCCAAGTGATTTTCCAACGTCTGGTTAAACCTCTCGACCATTCCGTCTGACTGCGGATGCGCTGGAGTCGTGCGGGTCTTGTTCATTCCAAGGAGTTTGCACATTTCTTGAAATAGAGCAGACTCGAAGTTCCGTCCTTGGTCAGAGTGGATCTCCATAGGTGCGCCGTACCGGCAGACCACTTTCCTGAACCAGTTTCCTTGCCACAGTGACTGCTTCCTGGTTGGGTGTCGCAAATACTTCCGGCCACTTAGTGAAGTAATCTTGCACTACTATGATGTATTTGTTACCTTCTTCAGTCGTTGGAAAAGGTCCAGCAACATCAATCGCGATACGTTCCCATGGTGCTCCGACGTTATACAGTTTCAATTTTCCTTTGCTTCTTGTCGGCGGTCCTTTAACTGAAGCACATGCAGTGCATTTACGGCACCAATCCTTGACATCTTCGCGACAATGAAGCCAGTAAAACCGCTGTCGTACTTTAACTAGGGTTTTCTTGACTCCGAGATGCCCGCCAGAGACACCATCATGGCTGCGCCGTAAGAGAGTAGCCACCTTGCTTCGTGGTACCACTACTTGTAGGGTCACCTCTTTGCCGTCGCTGGATTCCCATTTCCTATACAGCACGTCGTTTATCAGAGTTAAGCTGTCCCACTGGGCCCAATAACTTTTGGTAGTGGAACTGTAAGCAGATATATCACTCCATTGGGGTTTGTTTCCAAGCTGCTTCCAGTGCAGTATAGGCTGCAGATCATCATCATCCTCTTGCGCCTGCTTCATACCACTTCCGGTCCATTCGTCATCAAGACCATTCACCTTTATGACTTTAGTCTTTTCGCGGGCCTCGTTCTTCTGACAATGCTTGTAATCTTTGGCACACGGCCTTCGTGACAAAGCATCAGCATTGCCGTGCCCTTTTCTACTTCGGTGTTCCATTCGATTGCGGTGTTCTTCAAAGTTCGGTGTCCCGGAGTCCGTGACCCTCTTCCGTTTTCTCGAAGGACACTCTAATTGATTTTTTTTTTTTTTTTTTTATTATTTATCAGAACCAAACATTAAATACATAGGATTACACAGTAATAGCATCAAAAAACCACTCAGGTTTATACCTGTGCTATTGAGTTGTCGGCACAATTCTACATATATATACGTACAACAAATTATACAATCGAATTTTACAAACCGAATACAATCCACCAAATTATCTAATTCTTAATAATATATCTATATAATAACAATCTATTTTACGCCTAGGAAATGTTCTTTGAGCTTTTTATGTACATAAGATATTTTGTTATTTTCTCGGATACAAGAGGGTAGGTCATTAAGAAGTCGCGGGACAATATAGCCAGTAGTGCGCTCGCCATATACATTATTCGCACGTTCTGTCATACACCGATTCTCGGAGACTGCCCGAGTGCGTACAGGATGTTCAATTGTTTTTCTAAGAGATTCATTAAAAAACTGTTCTTTTAATAAAGATAGATGTACTTGTGTATGTACAGGCAATGCTTTGCAATGTTTGAAGAGACCGGTTTCGTTGTCGTAGAATTGACTTTTTACTTTAGGTGACACAATAGTTTTTAAAATTTTGGTCTGTAGTTTATAAATGGTGTCTAGGTAGGACTTATAGGTACGACCATAGCTACTTAGGCCGTACTGTATGTAGGATTCAGCTAGTGCGTTGTATAACATTATTTTTACTTTGAACGGTATTCGGTTTCTTAATATTGTAATGTCCGCTAAAAATTGCCTCAATTTATTACAGACTTTTTCGATATGATGGCTCCAGTTAAATTTGTCATCAATTAGCAGTCCAAGGTAGGTCTGCTTTTTGACCGTATCTATAGGTGGACAGTAACAATTTGAACCACTGGTAGCATGCAGGCAGTCATGGTCGTGAGCTACAATACTTTGGACAGGTTGTTGTTTGATGTATGGTGATTTAATTACCAGCAGTTTTGTCTTGTTTGCATTAAGCACAAGGCCAGCATCATGACACCATCGTGCGAGAGCATTCATGTCTTGTTGCAATCGCTCGCATGCGGCTTGCGGATTTCTATCAGCAATCACAAGGCAAGTGTCGTCAGCGAACTGATAGCATGTGCTGTTGGTAATGCAGTTGCCCATGTCGTTGACGTAGGACAGGAAGTGCAGCGGTCCTAATACAGAGCCTTGAGCTGTGCCTTCCGTCACTGACATGCGTTCGCTACAGACATTATCAATTTTTACTGTGGAGGTTCGGTTATTTAGATAGTCCGTACACCAAGTCAGCAGAGGGCCTCGTATTCCACAGTCATTTAGTCTGTCAATTAGCTGGCGATGCACTAATGTATCAAACGCTCGCGAAAAGTCAATAAAGAGAGCAAGGACATGTTTTTTCTCGTTTAAATACTTGTTGACTTCATCAGTGAAGTCTGACAGTAGGGTTGTAGTGCTCTTGCCAGACTGGAAACCGAACTGGTATGGGTTGATAACGTTGTGTTTCCTGTAAAAAGCGTGAGTTTGCTCACAAATATATTTTTCAACAATTTTGTCAATCGATGAAAGCAGTGTTATTGGGCGATAATTTAGGTAGTCATTTTTTTGTCCGCGTTTATGAATTGGTCTTATGCACCCAACTTTTAGGTCATCCGGATATAGACCATTTTCAATACTTCGGTTAATTAAGTCAGCAATGGGGCCACTTATACTGCCACCTATCATTTTAATGTCCAAGACCCTGATGCCGTCTGCACCTGGAGCTTTCCTCGAGTTTAGCCTTTTAATTATTTTGTGAACATCGTCGGCTGAGGCTTTTTTAAACAAAATACTTGAGTTCAGCGGCTTGCGTGTAGTATTCGAGTCTGATAGTTTTATATAGCATTTGGGGATTATATCTTTTACTGTTCTATCAAAACTGTTCGCAAAGTTGTCGGCAATGTTTTTAGAGGAAACTCCCTGCGCGTCAAATGCCCTTAAGATAGCCGTGTCGATGGACAATGTCACTCTCCCTAGCATCTGATTAACAATTTGATATACCTTTTTGATGTTATAAAAATTATTATTAATGTATTGTATGTAATAATTGTTTCTTTTATTTTCTAGAACTTTATGGATTTTATTTCTAAGTTTATTATATTCTAATTTTATTTTTGAATTATTTAGATTTTTTTTCCATTTAGTAAACAGTTTATCTCTTTTATCACAGAGATGTGTAACATTGCCATCGAGCCACGGTAAGGCAAATTTTTGGGATTGATTGCGAAATATTTTTTTATCCGATTCGACCTTCTTTGCATTTTTGAAAGAATTATAAATAAAGCTTAAGATTCCGTTAGGTTCCACCATGTTTTTGGTCTTTGTCCATTCTACATCCCTAAGCTCCCTGTAAAAAATATTATAGTTAACAACATTATTTTTTGTAACATCCTGTACACACCCAGGAACCCACCGAGATTCATCAACGCAGGTAAATATAATACCGCGGTGATCCGCCAGTACGACGTCGAGCGCCGCCGCGAACAGGTTCAATGTGGGGAAACGTGCAAAAATATGATCTATACAAGATTTCGTAATTAGATGTTTTTTCGTTTCGATGCGGGTGTAGTCTGTTATTCTACACATTAATCCGTGTTCGCCGAGCACTTCCAAGTATTCATCCGTGTATGACGACATAGTTTTTAGATCAATGTTTGTATCACCAACAAGGAGAAGCTGCCGGTTCAATTCGAACCTAGTGATGTGACTACCCAGTTCTTTGACAAATAGGTTCTTATTAGTAGAAGGTGGCCTATAAACTGCACACACAACTACATCGCGATAGGAGTCTACTTTTAGTGTACCTGTAAGATTTTCAAAGGTTTTTGTCTTTTTTTCGATTACTGTAAACTTAAGATGGTTTCGTACGTAAATAATAATCACCTTTTTGTTTCGTTCTGAGTTGTGAGTACAGTCTATATCCGGGCAAGTTATACAAGTGAACAATTCTATACGAAACACCCACTTCTGTCAGGATTATAAGGTCAATTGGACATATACAATTATGAATAGTTTGTTGCAATTTAGTAAAGTTTCTTATAAGGGATCTAATATTGAAATGCAAACATGATAGGCTTATACTAGTTTTTGGTGGTAACTGTTTAAAGAAATGATTCGTAGAAATGCAATGAAATAATTCGTTTACTTTTAGGTCCATAATTGCAAGTTATTAGTTACGGTTAAAATGATATGACATAATACTATTTTATAAATCATTTTACATTGATATAGGTACATCTGTTTCTTTGTCTGACTTAGCCGGAGGTAACTGTTTTTTAATCTGTGCGATATCAGATAGTGTACGTATATAATATATTTTGCTGTTATTGGATTGTCGAGCACATATTTTTCCATATTTACACCACACGTATTCACAGAATTTGTTTAATAACTGAGTTTTAGCCTGATATAATAAATCTTTCTGAAACTTGGTTAGGGCTTCTCGTATATAAACACGGTCTTCAGCTTTTTCCTTAGGCGCGTTCGGCATAACTTGACCCACCGTGAGCCTACGTTTCTTACCGGCATCCACCCACTGCTGTTGCAGCACCTTCGATTTTAATTCAACGAGGATGGGCCCTGGTTTCTGTTTGGTACCTGGAAGTCGCCTCGCCGATTGGATTTCCTTATCCACTATAATCAGCTTCGATGCAACAGTGTCAACCACCTTTCCCATATCAGGAGAAGTTATTTCAGGCAGTCCAGCAACTTCTATGGTCGCAGATAGGGATTGTTGTTCAAAGTCCTTGAGTCCCTGCTCCAGGACGTTTACTCGCAGCTCTAGGTTTTTGTTTTTATTCAGTAGGTCATAATTTTTATTTTCAAGCTCCTTAATTTTGACGTCCTGATTTTTTATAGACTGCTCCATTGTAGTTAGTTGCTCAATGAGGAATTCGAGTGAGTTTTCAAGGCCTCGGATTTCCTCGCGAAAAGTCTTTTTAATCTCCCGACTGATATCTCGAACCAGTTCGCTTGCATTGATGACAGGTGTCTCAGCCATGTCTCCATCGGTCTCGTAGTCATTGTCTTCGTCTTCTTCGGGGATCACGAAGGAGGATCTGCGTGACATATTTTTCAAGCACTCTCCACAGCTCCACTCTATTCCGGGCGAGTTCTTGATGGCATTAAGCTGTTTATTAGACAGCTTTGAGCATACAGAGTCAGCATGGACCACCTTTTCACATCTACTGCACTCTAGACCAGGCACTTTCTTGGTAACCGATTTTTTGCATTTAACACACTTTTTATTCACCATGATTGGGACTGTAGGTAGGTAGATGTATATTTATTCGCATACTATGCGACTGTTCGTTTGTAAGTACAAATGACAACTCATTTCCCTTTCCTCTACAGGAATAACACGTTGGGACATAACGTGGCTTCCTCTTCTCTGCAACCACCTCCTTGACCTCCCTGACCTTATCTTGAGCAATAGGGATGGTTGGGGCCTCATATCGACCAGCCAGCGCCCGCCCCGCGGTCCTGGCAACATTTAGTTGTAACGGAACCTCTTGATCCACTTGGGTCCCGGAGTCCGTGACCCACCTCCATTTTCTCGAAGGACACTCTAATTGAATATGGCCCCTTCCTCTGCAGGAACAACACGTTGGGACATACCGTGGCTTCCTCTCCCCTGCAACCACCTCTTTGACCTCCCTGACCTTACTTAATACGGCAGTCTGCCGTACAGTTTCCACCTCGAGAGCATAAGCCAGTGCTTCTTTCAAGGTCTGATGGTGACGCAACTGTACACTAGCTTTCACTTCTGCGTCTCGTATACCGTTTAGGAAGGCCTCTAGTAAAATGGTCTCGATCATCAAGGGAGTTGATGAGTAGGCCCGACGAACGAGTCTTTCAACCTCCACAGCCCATTCCTGGAGGCTTTGACTAGATTTTTGTTTCTTCTCCCGAAGCTGCGCTCGGTAGGCATTCTCTAGGTGCTTGTCACCGTAACGTGTGTCTAAAGCTTCCATCAAATACCCCAGAGTCCTTCCATCAGGTGGCAGATTTTCCAGTATAATTAAGGCATCTCCTCGTAATGCAAGTGTCAAGGCCATAAATGACTCCTCGTTGCTCCAGGCTTTAGTTTTTGCCAATATCTCGAATTGGTACTTGAAGGCTGTCCAAGAGGAAGTTCCATCAAAGTGCGGTAGGTCGAACTTTGCTGATGATGGCGAGGTCACGGTAACAGGTCCACAAGTTTCCAGCCGGACGATCTTCTTTTCGAGAACTTGCAAGCGGTCGTCCATGGTCCCAGTCTTCAAAGCCATTTCATTACTCAATATTTGTAAGCCGTCTTCGAGGTTCCTCACTTTATCTCCTAGTGCATGGATGCCTGCATCGATTTTACTCATGACAGCTTCCTGGTTGGCCTGCATCTCTTGCCTGGAGGCCTGCATCTCTTGCCGGGAGGCCTGCATCTCTTGCCTGGAGGCCTGCATCTCTTGCCTGGAGGCCTGCATCATCTGCTCCATAGAAGCCTGCATCTCTTGCCTGGATGCCTGGATCTCTTGCCTGGAGGCCTGCATCATCTGCTGCATAGAAGCCAGCAGCGAGCATCATGTTGGTATCTGACGAGGTTCCATCTGGTGCTGCCGTAGTTCCCGCTGAGACAGCACCATCGGCCTGACTCCCTTCCTCTTCGAGGCTCCGTTGACGTGCGCCGTCCATTTCCACTTGACGTCTGGTCCGTGGAGTACGCCCTTCGTTTTCACGTGGTAATATCGGCATTCCGCTTCTGACACCAATTGTTACGTGCACGGGGTACAATTAAATGCCGTTTACTCAACGAAGAGATTTATTAGCTCACCACAAACTAGACAATTTAATCACTAGTACACACAGTACTCTTCAACAGTTCCAGTCGCTCAGTAGTTCACAATAGTCCACAGTCGTTGCTCAGGTCGCAGGTAGAATCTTCTTCGGTCGCTTAAGTTCGCTGTGTTCGTTATCGATCTCAAAGACTGAATGAATCGTGTCGCTATGCGAGCGTGTTTTTATACCTCTCAATTAGGAGGATCGAATTATCTAGAAAGCTCGCGAGCGACAAATACCTATTCTTTGATCTTGCCGCCGCCGCTGACCTTCGAGTACATTCTCGATATTTACCTATTGTTTATTTTTATTCAACAAAGTCTGTAGGTACTCGTAGGTAGGTTGTGACTTTTTGTTGACGATTCCAGATTTTTCTATGCTATTCGGTAGAGTACCTCGTCACTAACAATGCGTTTTTATTTCTTGAAGATTTGATTATTAGTTTTCGAGATATCGACGGCTGTCGTAACAGTATTAATAAAATCTTGCTAAGACTGCCCCAAAAAAAACGTGCTAAGAATTTGGTATGATGTACCTTTTGATCTTTCCGCTGTAAGATCGACATAGTTTCAAAAATCGTTCCAATGAATGTTAGACTGTCATGATGGTCATTACGAAAAAGCACATAAAATTTAAATAAACCTAAAATTTAAATAAATAAAAAAATAAATGATGATATCCCTATGTGGGCGCCACAATATTTTTGCCCGTGGCGCCCGTGGCGCCCGTGGCCCTATCGCCGGCACTGGGGTACGGAGGGTGTGGATGTCTTATTAGTATAAAATTAAATTCAAGATGTTCTGAACTACATTAAGTTCATTCGTAAGGTTTCGAGAGTGAGACATCGGAATTGCGTGTTAGAGGTCACGTGTTAACACCCCGGTCATAAAACTACCGACTTATGCAATACACTATTAATATCGATTATCGATAATAATATGGTATCCTTCCACAATATAAATAATATACAGTTGTGTATTTATAATAATCAAGCAGACTGTATATTTATCTGTATCTGGCACAAAGTCTATTGCGGTTTTTGTAAACTACGATCAAGTTCATTGGCATCGTTAACACTACATTTCGGTTCACGACTATTGCTTTATGAATAAAGCTAACAACGCCTACAGTTCACAAACATAGATAGTGTTAATAAAGATCGCTAGATCTTTATATATACATTAGATAGGGGGTCTCCTCGTATTGCAGAAGATTTGGACTTTTTTAATACCACTTAGGTGGCATAAAAGCACACGGACCACCTGATGGGAAGTGGTTACCGTGGCCTATGGACTTATGCAACACCAGAGGCGTTACACTCGTGCTGCCGATCCTGAAGAAACCTTCTAATGCCTTTTTTGAAGAACCCCATATTGCAGTCGCTTGGGAAAACCACAGCAGGGCGTTCATTCCACAGATGGAGCGTGAGTGGAATGAAGTTCCTTAAATATATATACCGCACAGTGCGCACCCTTTCCGGTTGCATCCTCATAGGATGTATTCTTTGCCTATGGCGAGCGGTGCAATGATAGAATGTAGCTAGGACTTGATTCTTCCTCAATATATTACATTAGTATAAAAACACAGTTAATTTAATTTATATGCGTTAAAGAAAACATTCGTATTTTTGAAAATGCGACTCACAATAGATAAGATAAGATAAGATAAGTACACTCTATTGCACATCAAACATAGAATACATACGGTGGATACGTAAGTACCTATTAGATAGTTGTATCTACAATCAGGGGTCTTATCGCGGTTTGCAATCTCTTCCAGGCAACCAGTATGTGGACTATATTGTCAGAAACAAGGCTAGTTTGCGGTGTACACTAAATTATAATTATTTAATATTTGTATCTAGTATCATATTTAGAAAACAGAAGTTAAGAAATTAATAATAATCCTTACTATCCTTACTAATATTATAAATGTGAAAGTAACTCTGTCTGTCTGTCTGTCTGTCTGTTACGCTTTCACGCCTAAACCACTGAACCGATTTTGCTGAAATTTGGTACAGGGGTAGATTAGATCTTGGGAAAGGACATAGGCTATGTTTTGTCGCGATAACCGACATCTACGCGGGCGGAGCCGCGGGCAAAAGCTAGTAATATAATAATTTCTTTATTTAAAGCGACATAGGCTCATTTAGGGTTAGTTACAATCTCTTCTTACTTTATCTATGTTAGTTAGGTACAATTAATTATATTAATAAACATTATTTAAATAATAATTAAAATTAAAATTGCAATCAATGTCAGTAATAAAATAAAATAAAATCTATCAAGTTGCATTACGTCCAAATGAATTAGCAATATAATAAACTAAAATTTTAATCAATAATTGTATTATAGTTTTTTGAAATACTAATAATAGTAAATAATTTAATTGTTTACTCAATTTCAATTTTAATTTTCACTTCATAGCCCCATTAACGAATTTTACCCAGTATGCCTGGATAGGGCATCGTACTTATCTATTAATGTCCTCAGAATAACACGATATACGTTTGCGCTTGATGGCATAGAAATCATCAGGATGTGCTTCGGCAAACATCGTCGATGCTCTACAGAAGCGCGGAAACCGCAACAGCACTCGGAAGACATTATTATATTGAACCCGCAGGGCACTATATGCCTTTTCCGTATAATTAACCAATAGGCTGCTCGTGTAAAAAGATTGACAGTATGCTTTAAATAATGTAAATTTGACCTCGGTCGATCAACGAGCAAACCTGCGTGCCAACATGTTACCCCTGACAGACAGCGCCCTGCGTTCACGTTCAATATCAGCATTATCGTTCAAGACGTCAGTTTAAAGTATTAAAAGATTATATTATTTCATGGAATAAATACCTACCCGTATATACTACATATACTACATACTATAGATACATAAAATATATGCCATATACAGTTATGGTTAACTAATTTAAATAAGGTTATTTTATGTTACCAGTAGTAGTGTACTAGAGAGTTTAATGTTCTAAAAGAACCCAGGAGTCTTAACTGTAGTTGAACATTTCGATTTGAAAATGAAAACGGTTAAGATGGCTCCTAATTTTAGGCAGCTAAGTTATTTATATGTACTGAAATGATTTGTAAAAATAATAATAATGTTTTAATAAAAAAAATATTAACACTTACCTTTAGGTAATTCGTATTTATCTCTCAAAAATGATAGTATATCTGGTGCATCAGGGCCCAAAGGCAGCATTTGAGTGTTTAACATCGCATCTAATACACGACTTTTTACCGCACCATCACTGAATCTTTTCTCCCTAATATTTTCACTGCAGTATCCTCTACAGACTGTTGGTTGAGCATAGTCCTCTTCTTCAACAGTAACTTCGTCATTATTATCAAAACTGGCACTTCTTAGAAATTGTAAACATATCATTAATAATATTATATTTTTCATGATTCTAGGATGCGAGTAGGACTGTTCTTGATCGTGAACGTGTTTATTCTGAGTTGCGCACGAGTTAGGCGGTTTGTATCAACTGGTTTAACTGTTACAGCAATTATATACTTTTTTACAAGAATTTGTTGGTTCTACTTATATTCATATACGGAAGTGTTATGATTTTTTGTGATGTTGTTCTGTTATGATTTTATTATGACTTTACAACAGGATTTCAGTTGTTTTTGAGAGGGTTAAGGAACCTGACTTAATCTATCAGTGTTAAATACTTTACTTAAGTTACGGATTCTATATTATGAGTTTAGCAGCATTCACGATAAATTTGTATTTACCTATGCTTTTTATAAACATTACAAACTAGCTTAAAAAACAATGTGTTTTCTTCGTCATTTTAGAGGCATTATCTGAAATCTTTTGGGCTTAGAGAAGTCTATCTAGGGTCCAATTCCTTAACGCCTTTCGCACCGTGAGGCCAATTGAGCAGCCCGATTGTGCGGTCTTCCCGGCGGTGAGTAGGATAGCCAGCGCTCACTGGAGAGTATTTGTGCTGTCAGTGGGAAGACCAAAGGCTTGTCCTGATTTTGTGTTCTGCACAGACGGTACAAAAAATCTCTGTTATTACAGGGTCGGCAGCACGAGTGGGACTCCCCTGGTGTTCATAAGTCCAGGCTACGGTGACCACTTTCCATCACGAGGGTCATATCCCTGTCTGACACCTAAGTGGTATAAAAACAACTTTTTTTTATCTTAATACTATATAACACATGATCTTATATGGAAATGAATTCATCCAACTGGTTTCAAACTGGCTTGTTTTAAACATCGTATTGTAAAAATAATAAACGGGAGGGACTGGTTAAATATTAAAAATGCAAAAAGCCTTGAACCCTGCTTCTACTATGCTAAGGCTACTAAATATTTAGAGCTTTTAATCTCATATTTTTCGATTTAAGACTATACTTAAGTATGCGTGTATGATATGCCGTATTGTAGTTATAATATCATGAATTATTAAGACTGCTTGCTAAACGAAGTTGTAGACACTTATTAAATCCCGTAAGTCTTCCGAAAAGTTGATTGCCCGGCTTGTTTCGTTCCTTTTTTGGGTTCATATAACGATAACCTGATTTCTGAATCTTGGTCGTCCATTTTAACGGGCGTGTTTTGTTTTTTATTTTTGTTTATCTCAGTATAGAAAGAATATTGATTTCCAATCTAGAACGATTGGAAATCGGCAATTAATCAATTTTCAGTTTTCATTACGGTTTAGGGTCATATATTTCTACGCAGTATGTGTCTCCATCGTAGGTAAAATCGTTAGCAGAATTTACACGGGGCTGAAAGGCCCTCGGTTTCTTGAGAACCCTATTTCACGAGGATTCCATTGTGTCTTTCTTGATTATATGCATAAACCGCGACAAAAATAGCTTGTAACTGAACTTAATCCCATAAAATATCATGGAAAGGTTAATGAACGGTGACCTGAATCTGATATAACGGTTGGTCTAGTGTATTATGGGTTGCTGTTTTGACGCACTGTTATTTATTATTTACTGTTATACCTACTTTTCAAATAAATTTATATTCTTAGGTTTAACTGTGCTATTAACTGTTCTATGATGGGCAGAATTCCATTGGTACATATATCAGAAAGTTAACTGGTAGAAATTAAAAACGTCGATATTTTTCTGGGGCGGTCAGACTAATTTGAATCAAAATTAATTTTATTTTTTTATACCACTTAGGTGGCAGACAAGCACACGGCCCACCTGCTTTAAAGTGGTTACCGTGACCTATGAATGTGTGCAACACCAGGGGAGTCACACCTGTGCTGCCGACCCTGTAAGAACATATTTTCTGTAGAGTGGAGGTATTACCTCGGTCGGACTGCTCAATTGGGACGGAAATACCGTCGTGTCCTAGCTCCTGTAATATATGGATTGATCTGACGATTGAGTTGAATTAAAAACAATGCAACTTGCAATCAGCCAAACGCCGATATTTTTAATAGGTACTTATAGCCTAGTAATTTTAAGCATACATTTCTTCGGAATCTAGGACTAATTGCGGCGCAAGGTTTCTTTTTTAAGGTTTCCATAGGTCCCCTTAAACATATATAAAGTTCCCCGTAGATCCCGTGTAAGCTACCCGCTTTCTCCCCTCAAGCGTCTCCCTAAATGTAGTTTTATCTCGGAAACTGTATAAGCTACAAGAAAGTTGCCAAGGTATAATATAAGAGATTATTACTAAATAACCTACGAATCTTCATTCATTTCAATGTGAGCTATAGTCTCTGTAATATACCTACGTACATTATTATTCTTACTTTTTTTTTAAAAAAAGTGCGTACTAAAATTATTCCAAACATTGCATTGGCATAACAAAATGTGTCCAAAATTTGTTTGGGTCGTGAAATTTTAGCAAAATCTTTTCGGCTAAACGGCAGGCTCCCAGCTCTTCCATGGGCCTCGGAGCGTGCCACCGGAGGGATACAGCATCATAGTGGAAAGCATTCCTATGAGCATCTAGCTCCAAATTAAATTTTTGAAGGTTGTACTCGACGGCTGATGGGACTTCGGGGAGCATATCCGAAATCTGGTATTCAAATTGCTATATTAATGGTGAAAGATGATGTGGGAGTCAGGAAGGAAGTGTCGATTGGTAGGTTATTTTGTTATAATTATATTATACTTCGACAACTTTCTTGTAGCTTACTCAGTTTCTGAGATAAATAGAAAAAACTACATTTAGGGAGACGTTTGATAGTTGAGAGGCGGGAGAGTACACGGGAAGTACGGGGAACTTTCCAGATATGTTCGATGTTAGGAACACTTAAAAAAATACCTGCCGCCGGAATCAGCCCTAGATTATTGTTTAATTTTACTGAGCTAACAATGACCAACTGCTGGTCCAACTTTTGGGGATACCCACAGACAAAACGAGAACCAATCCTGCTATAACTCGTTTTATTCCTAAACGTATGAAGATTCATTTGAGCCTACATCATTCTGCTATAAATCCATTAATTTTTATTCAAATTTAATACAAAGAATCGTTTTAGTCCATATTTTTTTACGGGACAGGGTTGCGTAGTGTGGGATACGAATTAATTTGTAAAAATGTATCATGGAAATAAACGAATTTTATTTCATTATTCATTAAATACTTGCAACGTCGACATATTTGTCAACGTCCAATAGTCTAAGATGCACCCGCGTTATATTATTTGGTGTATAAAAATTGATATAAAATACTTTTCATCCAATAAACGGATGGATGAAGGTCGTCGTTAATTGTATCCTCTAACACAAAGAACGCGCGTAAAATAATAGAAATCTCGAAATAAATCCAAACTAAAATGAGGTTTAACTGATTCACATTCTGCGAAAATACACTCAAAAACTGTCGGATTGAGTAACTGTAATTGACAGGTAAAACGAAAGAAACGAAGGGTTGACGAACCACTTGTACACATATATACATTTCTGTGGGTGCTGATCGCAAAAACTGATTGCGTTTCGCAGTATGAACATGGGCTACATACCATACTATATAATTAGTAAGGAGCACAGTATTTTTGATGTTGTGTTCATTACAAAAATTACAGCTGTCAAGTCATGTGATATTTATGTAGCAGAGTTTGTATGTACGTACTCGATAACACATTTTGGAAAAGTTGTTGTTGGGGACATACCATAGTCCCGTGCTGACCATGGTATGTCACAAAGAATCATCATCGATGATAGAAACACTATCACTATTTCTGTATTAATCTTGGAAATTGAGGCTACTTAATTCTTTCGCTGTATGATTTCAGTGTAAGTATGTAAATAACTCTATCTAATTCCGGCCTCTGCTGATCACCCATAAAGACCTGCAATAATTAGCGGACGGGACAGTATGTAGACGATATTAAATGTGTCAATGGATATTTTGCTCTGTTTCAATTAAAAGTAAGATTTAAATTTCAATGCTCTGAGATCAACCTCAGAGCTTCGCAGAGGATTTCTGTCCGCGGCATTGAAGAGGACGTTACAGAATACTGAGGTGGTAGGTATGTCTATCCGTGGCATGCGCTAATATGTGCGATACACTAGTATGCGCCGGGATTTCCCTCGCGAGTGTACGCTGCGGCTGAGGAAATCATCTTCGATTCTCTTCTCGCATCCATAAGGCGGCATTCCTAACTACACGAAGCATTCTCTTTACGTGTATAAACTATGTTATAATATTTCGAATAGCGCCTGCTATTGTAATGATTACAAAATAATACGAAGTAACTTGCTATTAAACTTGGCAGGCGCTAAATAAGTATATCGAAATATTTATTATTATTAACTTAGGTTATAGGTACGTAAAATCCTGTAAACGTTTTAAAAAAAAAGATGAATCAGTTTTTGGAGCTGGAAGACTCCCTCTAAAACAGTTAACTTGTTTCACTACAGCGAAAAAAATATATTCACTTCCTTCCGGTAACAAAAAAATATTTATTACACATAATACTTTTGTTTACATTTTATTCATAGCATTCTAAACACTCTGACCTTTTTATTTTGACTGTTGAAAACTATTTAATATATTAATGAATTTTTTGTAGTTCTTACTTGAAGCGTTAATATAATTAAAATTGTAAACAAAAAACAGAAACTTGTGAAACTTTAAGGACCTTGACTCTTCTGTGGGTGTCGTATAAAGCGAATAAAGGGTATGTAGTAGGTACTGGTCTACATTCGACAGTACACATAAAGGATGTTAAAAGTGCTGGGTGGTCGGCTATATAGGCTTGTCTTTTATTATATGGAACTGAAAAACATGCATATTTTTTTCAGTTCCATATAATAAGTACTAGCCACGCCTGTATATCTCGAAAGGATTACTACGTTTTTAGTATTTGTTATTTCAGCATTATTAAAAGCGCCAGGAGTCGTGATCACGTTGTTCAGCGAAGCGCTACGCAATAACTCTCTCAAAGTGTGTACACTTTATCGAGCAACACCACGCCAATTTAAGATCATACCATGAATAACATCAAACAGATAAAAGTATTTCGGCATTTTAATTTTTTTAATGTAACTACTATCTACTTATTTTATAATAGTGACTGAATCTTATTATTTAGTTTGTTCATTATTTAGTGAACCATGACCATTTTATCATATCAGCCGCCTTCTCCCCGATCATCATGGCTGGAGCGTTAGTATGGGCCGAAACAGTCCTTGGAATTATACTAGAGTCTACTACACGCAGTCTTTGCACACCGTGGACACGGAGTTCAGGGTCTACGATCGCTAGTGGATCGCCAACAGGACCCATGCGGCAAGTAGCTATTTGGTGATGCAATGTAGCAGTAAGCGTACGAACAGCACATTCCCAATATTCATCTGAGTCATACACCGTTCCGCGACACATTGGATAATCCGCCTTCACCATCTTAGCTCCAAAACGTTGAAAAGCTGGTGTTGCAGCTAAAGCTTGAATATGTCGAATCGATGCAACAAACGTTGCAACATCTTGTGGGTGAGTCAAATAGTTTCCAAACATTCGAGGATGACTAAAAGGATTACTGTCTTTTAGTTCCAATCGTCCAAATGATTTAGGATGGAGCAACATCGGGAATGCACTCCATGTATCCTTAGCTAATCTATCTACTTCTCCGAAAGCCAAGTTGAAAATATCCTCCCGAATTCGCATACCTCTTCGGACAGCTTTGCTGCCTCCTGCTCCATCAGAAGTAAACGAACCACCTATATCGATAAGTTCTATGTCAGGAATAGGGTCTGGGTCATCAGATACTGGCGTTTTAATATACCCGATGCCTTCAACACCACCAGGTGAAGAAATATCACTATCCCCACTTCGAAGCCATTGTATTACTTCGGGTAAATTTGTAAGTCTGTTTTCGTGAAAACTCACTCCCGTGGTGTTCAGTTCGAACACAGCTCCTGGGAAGCATATGTGATCGTAAAGTGTTTGCCCAACGGGCATGTCTAGTAACACAGGAATGCCTACTGATTGTAGATTTTCTTTAGGACCTATTCCAGAAAGCATAAGTAACTGTGGTGATGCAATTGGACCTGCTGAGAGAATAACTTCTCTACGTGCCCTTACAGTACGCTTCACTTTGTATCTGACGTAGTCCACACCGTAAGCCGTCATGCTTGTTGGGTTTATCAACACTTTAGTAGCTGTGCTTTCAGGTAGGATATGGAGATTGCGCCTCTTCTTGCGTTTGTGCAGAAAAGATTTAGCAGCACTGAACCTGCGTCCATTACTGGTTGTTGTCTGCACCTTACCGAAGCCTAATTCATATGGTGAATTGTAATCAACAGTTGGATGACCGAGGATTCTGCCGGCTTCCAGGAAAGCTTTTATTAATTTCGTTCTGAAAATAGAAAAACGGCAATATATACCATTTTCTGTAGAACCCTCGCGCTTCGTCTGCGTTAGTTTTTATCACATAAATGATAAGAAACAAAAGTAGTTAATGATTCACATCAAAAATAATAATAAAAATACATACGTTTTTGGTACAAATTCTACGGGGAGGACACCATCACGACTTCTATACGGGAGCTTTTCAATGCCTTCAAGGTGCTCTGCTTTTTCAGATTTCATATAGTATTTGAGAACTTCATTATATGACCTGCAAGCAAAAATTAGTTGGAAATTATTGCATCTAAATCTCACATTGCTCTTCGGTGAGAGTCTAAAATGAAACACGTAATTAAAGAACGTGCCCTTAGATACATCACAAAGTTATTTTGCATTGGATTTAATTCAGAGCACAGTCTAACGATCATTCGTTTCACTGTGTTCAGTAACGATAGTGACCGACGACCAAACTTCGATCTTGTTTCTTCTCGGTGCAGTTGAATAACGGACTGAATAGAAATAGTTTTCAGTGAGAATTTTTTTTGTCAGAGTCCAGTTAAATAAATATCTTTTATTCTGCAAAGAACATTAAATAGGCACTTACAAAACGTCAATACAAAAAGAAATATGAAAGACTAGCTGAGCAAATGGACCACCGGTTCGAAACGCGACCCCGACCTGAGAGGTTTTTTGGTCTATTTTCAAACATATGCTTAGTCTAAATACAAAAAATTACTTGAGTAGCATATTTGAGCGAACAGCTCATTTCCAAGCTTGTTGATCATCTAAGTATTCTTGCATTTTATAACAATAGACTTTCTGGCACAATTTACTTTTAACTACATTTTTAAATATACTCACAGGTAAATCCCTAATTTCATCGTTTTCACATGACTAAATTTAATTATTTATTTTTAGTCTACTTTACAATATCACTTACAACTGAACCATTGTATTCTTATGAGTTGATCAAATAGGCACGACTTATTTGGGTTCACGGGGTACGGCACACAAAGACAGATATACAGACTTCCTGTTTATTTACCTGTAACAATAGTACGTGTCTTATAGGAGACAATAAATGTATAATTACCATCCATAGTTGCCGTCAGCAGCTATTCTGTCCCAGTCGAGAGGCCTCCCGCGTGTGTAGATCATATAGTTGATCACGCTGGTACCCCCGACAGCCTTGCCCCGTGGCCAAAAACAGCGTCCGTTGAGCATGCCTAGAATTTGTGATGTTATGACATTGTACAGCCTTCGTTTATAATGCATTTTTATTGTCGAATTGATGTTATAGATATTACGGTCATTCGTTCGCGTGGACAATGGTTTTTAATTTTGAAGTCTTCTTAATACTTTTGCTAAAATAAAAGAACCTTAAATTACGCTTTATAATATCAGTTATCAAAAGCAAAAGTTTCTTCAAAATCAATTCAGTCAATTCAGTGATTACGCGAGCAAACAGACAGATATATAGACAGAGAGACAAAAATGTGTGACTTACTTTATATTACAAACACACACTACAATGCTATTTATTTTTCTATGTGTTATAAGTATTCTACATGCTTTATTTAAAAATATGTTATTTCAACATTACTAACCGATTCTACAATTTAACTTAGATAAAATTATCTGGAGGTTTCGTAATTCTGAATAAGCCAACTTACAAGCGAGATTGCAGTACATTATTGATCTAATACTATCGGTTATTATTTTTCTATAGAATATGGTGAGATGTGTTATAGGTAGTGGAGTTTCCAAGTAAATTGTAAATTGTTATGGCGCATAACCGTAAGAGAAAAAATATCGAAACATAACTTAAAAAAGTTTTCTTGTAAATACATACATAAAATTCCCGCCACGCCACAAGCTATAAGTTATGTAAACAAATGTTCCGGGATTCGCAACATTTTGGATAAAATAACAAGAAACAATTTTTTTATTATATATTTTATATCTTTGTACCTACCGACTATACCATTAATAATATTGGACTTTTTTTTGGTCGCTAATATATTTTAATGGTAGATACTATGATTTTTAAATCCTTTTAGTGGCATAATTCATACAATTATGCTATTAAAAGGCTATTATTTTCGTTAGAATTGGCAGACGGAACAGAGGGAGTTGGCAGGTGATAGAATTAGTTAGGTTACGAGTAAAGCTTTTACCTACAGTGTGACTTAATAACTAATAAATAGAAACCAATAAAATTAGAAACTTTATTTATTTATATTTATTTATTTATACTTTATTGTACACATACACAAAATTACATTTATACAGAAAAAAATAGAAGTAATGTACAAAGGCGAGCTTAACTCAAAATTGAGTTTTCTTCCAGCAAACCCGGGAATGCACAGAGGAATTGCAATACGAAAGGCAAATTATACTTAATCATAAGTTGCATATCTGTCTATTAATCGCCTTCAGATGATTCCGAGTATTCAACATCAATGTTATCATAAAAATTATCTTCTTCCTTGATTACATGTTCCACACAACGCTTCCATTTATCGACTGTAATTTGCTGCAGTCCTTGTTGGAGTAACGACTTTACTTCTTCAAATTTAAAATTTGTATTTTTGCGAGCAACTTTTACCTTTTACCTTAATATCGGCCCAAATAAGTTCAATAGGATTAAGTTCGCAATGATATGGTGGAAGCTTTAGGACTTCCACTTTATATTTTTCTGCGAACTCATCAACTGCATATCTTTTAAAATTATCTTTAAAGTTTTTGACTTTTAGTAGCAATTCGATCTTAATTTTATTTTCATTAAAATATGTTTTTTGATCGAAGCCATTTTTGTATATCTTCTTTTCTCAAGGCGTTAATGGTAGTTTTGTCGAGACGCCTCGAATGATATGGTGCATTGTCCATAACTAGCACCGCATTTTCTCCAAGTTTAGGCAATACATTTTCAAACCATTGTTCAAAATGTGTAGCGTCCAATGACTCGTGGTAATCTCATATCTTTTTGCATTCAAATATATTAGACAAGCACAAATAATTGTCCAGTGCGCCAGGATCGAATCCGTGACATCCAGTGTTGTAGATAAATTCACTAGCTAGCCACTATACTGGCGTCAATACAAATAACTACTAAAATACATAGGAATCCAAGAAAAACAAAACCAAAATGTAACAAAAACGAATTGAGTTAATACAAACCTTTTGATGTTTTTTGCGTGGCGAATTAATCTCTTTAATATGTTCCTGGTTCCATTATACGTAATAAGTTAATAACTAATATACATAATAATGAAATAATTTACAATAAAAATTACTATTTAATGCAAAAAAGAGCAGTCCACACACAAACTAACGTCAAGCGCATTCAAAGTCAAAGTCGAAGTTCTTTATTTGTTGAATATGGTACAAAAAATGATGTTTAAATTATACACATAGTGTCGGATCACATATTCTACAAAATTCGACATATTTTTAAGTTCAATTAAGTTACTAGGTACATATATTATCATGTCAGTTTATAGTAATAGATCATTCAAATTTGTGAATTCAGATACAAAATTTAATGTATGTTAATATTAAATGTCAATAAATTTATTCTACATATTTCATAAATTTAAATTATAAATTAAAGAAGAAAAAAAAATGTAATAGCACAAAAACATTACTAAATATCAAATACAACAATCCACACAATATGTCAGTTATATTAATATTCAAATTAAAATACACAGTTTATACATATAGTTAAATTACTCAAATAAATGTCAATTAATAAGTATTAAAAAATGTCAATCAAATACATGTCAATAAAAGTAAGTCAAATCAAATTATAGTGTTATCAATCAATAATAATAATGTTGTCAAATAAATTCTTATGTCACAAGTTATCATTTAAGAAATCTGAAACTTTATAGTATGCTCTCTGTAGTAAGAACTTTTTCAAAGCTATTTTAAATGCGTTGTCACTCATCTCCTTCCAATCCCTAGGCAATTTATTAAATACTAGCTGACCCACCCCAGCTTCGCCCGGGGTATATTTTGAAGCTTCAAATCCCTTTGAGCCCGTATGTTTTAGTCTTCAAAATATGTATGAAAAATTGGCGGATTTGTTAACATTTATTATGAATGCTCCGCTCCCTTAAGTAGTAGCGTGATGATATATAGCCTAAAACCTTCCTCGATAAATGGACTACCCAACACTGAAAGAATCATTCAAATCGGACCAGTAGTTCCAGAGATTAGCGCGTTCAAACAAACAAACAAACTCTGCAGCTTTATAATATTAGTATAGATTATAGGCGCCATACATATAATACTATTGCGCATAAGGGCTGTCTTTGCCTTGTGCAAACGAAACCTGCTATTTGCCCGCCTCTTTCGCGGAACCGCTGCTTCCAAGGTCGGAAACAGATGAGAATTACAACAAAATTGCTACTTCAAAAATATACATGCTTGGTAGTGTTAAGATTCTATATTCCTGGAAGTAAGTTCTGCAGCTATCAGTAGTTTTCAGTTTAAACATTGATCTAATGCATCTCTTTTGTGCCTTAAACACAACGTTTCTTTATTTGTTGAGTAACCCCAGAAAATAACTCCGTATCGTAACAGAGGTGCAGCCAAACCATGGTAGGCTATTATTAGGGCATCTTTATTAACAATGCTGGACAGCTTATGTAAGGCATAGGCAGAACTACAAATACACTCACAGAGCTGATCTATGTGTGATTTCCAGTTAACCTGTTCATCAATTGTTAACCCGAGAAACTTTGTCGTACTAACATTCTCAATAATATTATTCTGATATTCTATATCTATGCTATTAGTTACACGTTGGTTAAAATGCATAATTTTAGTTTTATTTAAGTTAGTTTTTAAATTATTAATGTCCAACCATTGAACAATAGATGTCAATGTGTTATTTATGTCGGTTTTATATTTAATTAAGTCATTATTATCATTAGAAATTGTCAAAGTATTGTCATCTGCAAATAATGTCATATGATGTCGGGTAGATTTCGGTAAGAATTTTCGAAACTAAAATTCGAAACACGAATGATCGCGTTGCATCGTACGTGATATGTCTACTTCAAAATAATGGACCAAATGTTTATGATCACGGAGTTGGACTTATTCCTGTACCATAAATCATTGAACGACAGCGCTTTCTATCTTTATAATATTACTCGACTAATTGGAATTGGTCGCTTTTTTCGTATTACCCAAAGAGTAATCAAGCTATAGTATTTGGTTAAATCATAGTATTGTCGCTAGTTAAAAAAGTTGTAGCTTCTCGTGGCGGGAACTTTACATATATTATTTATAAAAAAATACCCAAACCAATGCAAATATACATATCAATGCATTCAAATGCATATGTGCACAGTACAGTACGGGAATCGAACCTACGATTTCTGACATGGCAGTCGAAATCTCAACCGCTAAACCACAGAGGTTGTCAAGTCATCCATTCTTTACAGTTTTCCTGTGTTTTGTTAAAATGATGTACCTATATGAGCAGGTGAGGTAGGGAGGGAGTGAGCATATAACTAGCACCGTACCTGTGCACACTCCTGGCTGCTTCTCCATGTAGTACTGCCACGTGTAATCCGTAGCTTGAAAGTATGGTGCCAAGGCAGGAATGTCAGTAAATAGCATTTCAGGCTTGCCAGCTTCGAGCAGCAAAACGGTGACGTTCTTATCTTCACTCAGTCTGTTCGCGAGTACTGACCCGGCTGAGCCTGCTCCGACGATGACGTAATCGTATTCATCGTATGGTTCCTTGAGACCTAGAAAAAAAATTGAGTACCTTTGAAGGTAGTATACAAACCTACTGCCCACCTTGTACTCCTGATAGTACTCTGTCTATGTTGTATTCAACGAATAAAGACTTTGACTTTGACTTTGTAGTTCCGTCTGTTAACTAGATGATAATTTTTAGATTTCAAAATATTTTTTGAACAAGGTCATTTTTGTTATTTTTAAATTTTTAACTTCATTTTTATAATCTTTGGGTTTGGTATAATCTAGGTCAATCGATGATAGTAAAACCATGTGTTAGTGGATACATATAGGACAATCTACCACCTACCGATTTAAATGAAATTTTGTTAATTTTATGATCGTCTCGAAACACTGAACTATAATTAAAGCAAGAGCAAGGACATGTAAGAAATTGTTACTGATGTGCCGTTTTCTTCAACCAATGTTAAGCTATTTGTCCACTGAAGCGAAGAGGAGCGGAGCTGTGCCAAAATTAACCAGAAACACAGTCGGCAATTTTATTCCGCTTCGCATTACTTTCTCGCACTGCTCCACTACCTGGCTCCGTTCCAATGGACGGGCAGTTTTATACAGGTATTTAAACAAATGAATACTGCATTTGGTTTTATTAGCAATTTACAGTACCTACTCAGTTGCTTCAATATTTCTAAAAGGTTTGCCTTGGCTTCTTCAAAATCAGAACAGATGAAGAAAGATCTCCTCATTTGTCGTAATTTAAGGTATTTTTGAAGATGTTAAACTATTCAAGTGCTAGTTTAGTGAGACTACTATGCATAGGTCTTCTTCAGGTAACTCCGCAGTGTGTTCTCAATATGTGTTTTTTTTTCAAACTATGAAAAATAACCGTTCCATTTAGTGATCTAAGAGTAATTCAAAACGAAAACTAATAACAAACTGGTAAAGGGTAATCAAACGCAAAACAAAACAAAGATTCAAAATATTGATGCTGTGTCTGGTGCTGGCTTAATACCTAAAAAAAACCCGTAAATTCCTAAAAATTCTCTCGAAATATGTTAGGTAGATATAATATCCATAGTTTGGTCAAGTTCAACCAGCGAAAGTTGTAAGTCATGGTAATTTGACATTTACCTCTTAGTGTTTTATACATTTCTTATACGCTATACATTTTTCTTTTGCATATGTATCACTAGATTATTTGCAATAAATTGTTATTAATGTAGATACATTGCATAGTGGAAAAAAATAGAGAAAACTGATTTTTTGCATGAACCTTAGAGATAAATGTGTGCTCACACATGAAGGGTTCCGTACTATTATCTATACAATATTAGAGTCTTATGTCTAATGATCAGACATTACTATCTGTTGCCGTTGTCCTGATTGTTCTGCACTGAGGGCACTTAAAATCTCTGTTCTTACAGAGTCGGCAGCACGGATGTGACTCCATTGGTGTTACACACGTTCATAGGCCACGGTAACCACTTTCCATCAGGTGAGCCGTGTGCTTGTCTGCCACCTAAGTTGTATAAAAAAAATGTTAATATCCAGCAAATAAACTACAGGAAATCACGTTTGTTAGTAGTTGAAATTAAGTTAATTTAGCTCATATACACGTTTACTTATTTTTTTGTTAATTGTATAAGTACTTTTTCCTTTGTATTAGTACTGTTTTTTTTTTCACACCGGTGTTACTATTTGCATGCTGTGACACCTTAAAATGTTGTGCATTAAACTTTATATTATGGTGCATGTTTTAGATGTAAGTGTTAATGTAACAACTACTGGTTGTCCAAATAAATAAATAAATAAATAAATAAATAAATAAATAAATAAATAAATAAATAAATAAATAAATAAATAAATAAATAAATAAATAAATAAATAAATAAATAAATAAATAAATAAATAAATATAGACCCCCTTAAATATTTTATTTCTGTTTTTAGTATTTGTTGTGATAGCGGCTATAGAAACACATCATCTGTGAAAATCTCAGCTGTCTAGCTATCATGGTTCATTAGATAGAGCCTGGCGCAAGACAAAAAAAAACGTCTCCTATAAAAAAACATATAGCAATAAAAATCATGTCTGTTCTATGATAGCCTCTTGAAAAAAATATTTTATTCTGTTTTTAGTATTTGTTTGGTGAAAGACAAACGGATAGCAATAAAATAAGTTTGTTCCTTGTTGTGCCAACAGAAACACATCTTTGTGAAAATTTCAGCTTTCTAGCTATTACGGTTCATGAAACCTAGTGACAGACAGACAGATGAACAGACGGAAAGCGAAATCTCAGTAATAGGGTTACGTTTTTACTCGTTTCAACTAGTGCTATTACCGCAAGAGTTATTGGAAGAATGCTAAGGAAAATTTCGTATATTGTAACTAAACCTTAGGGAAGGAGTATTTCATAAAATCTGCATACACTTTCGCACTAGGTACCAATTTGACACCTTTTTGAACGGTAGTCATGTAATTTCGTGGTTTTTAAAGTTCCACATTTCAAGAGGAAAGCGGAATCCTTATGGGATCTTTCCGTTATACATCCACCCGTCAACGCTATTAAAAGGTATAGCCGTTTCATATTATACCTCATTATCTTAAAAAAAAAAAAACTCCAAACCTAGTAGATTTAGGATCTCTGCAGGTTCTCACGAAAAGTAAAAAAATAAATCGTAAGCAAAAAATCCAGTTTTCCTTGAATTTTTGAGAGTTTTTTTACCCGACTGCCATAAAGGGTTATGTTTTTTGCGTATATTGAATATATGTTTGTAATATTATTTTTACCTTATATCTTCCAAACTACGGGACGGATTTCTTCAATTAACATAACTTTAGATTCGTTTCGGTTACCCAAGTGTTCTTAGATAAGTGACGCGAAAATAAACCAACATTGCCGCTGTAAAATTATTACTCTTATTCATCATTTATTATTGATCATAGTATGTTTAGTAAAAAATAAAAATTAATTGTATACTTCAATATGTGTAGAAAATTAAAGGGAGGATTTAAAAATGGCATATCATACTCATAATGGTATATCAATCATACTGATGATAAATTATTAAAAATAAAAAAACACGACTGATGCTGAAAAGATCGATATAAGTTTGATAGCAGCCGGAACCCATTAATTTGCTTTCTGTTAACGATTGGCAAATGGATACCTGCCTGCGGCCTGCTATCAAGCTTGTTTCGATTTCGCTTCGCTTCGCTTCGCTTCGCTTTTCAGCATGAGCCGGTTTTTTATTATATTCTTCCCTAAACGATGTGCCCGTGTAGTTTGTTAAATAGTATTCAGGTTATTTATATTAAATACTTTAGTATATTTACTAGACCGAAGAATGACCAAACTTTTTTTATCGTTGGCTGACTATCTCACACGACGAGGAACCACGTTAGTCTAGAAGTAGCCTGTTTACTCGTAACTTGAAGATTCCCAAGTTGTAAATTTGCGGAAACACCGATCAGGCCAGGCAAGGTGAAATAATCGTTTATAGGATTCTTTGAATATTTATAACTATTGCTGATATATCTGCACGTGGAATCTCTTTATAGCGGTAAATAGCAATTTCCTGCAATAAACAGCATCCAATGTTCTTTGTCAAGTTGTAAGCCATTTCAGCGTAATCGGAGACGCGGTCTAGTCATGAAAAGGTCCGGACAGACAGAGTTATTTTCTCATTTAGGTATAAATAGGGGGGATGGATACTTACTCACTTTGAACAGTGTGTTTACTACGCGTACATTAAATTAATCAAAAATATTTGGTTTCTATATAAATTATCTACCCCTAATCACAAGAAGAGGCGTGAAACTTCAAAAAATGCCAGAAAATCATAAGAATCTATCTTCACCATTGACTAACTCCACACACAATCTTAGAGCAATTTAAAATAATAGCACCAATACAGGTCTGCATCAATTTCTAACCTAAAGTGATGGACTTCCATCATCAAAATATAATTACACTATTTAAGTACACTGCGGACGGACTTCCATACAGCGCTTGTATGCAAAGTGCTTCACTTTTGAATAAAGAAGCCCCAGTTGGGCCTGGTAGGTGTCGGTGCAACCATTTTATTCCCAGGCGAATCCGATCCGCTAGTAATAATATTATGTAAGCAAAGAATGGGGTTATTCCTGTTGGTCATATTCACTAAAACTTGACTAATCTGTTGCATGAAACGCAGAGCTGTTTATAAGCTCTGCGTTTCATACAAGACAATACAAGGACTTTAAAAACTTATCTAATGTACACACGACAAGATTAAAATATAATTATTAAATCTATCGATGTACGCAGGTTGTGAATAATTTAACCTCGCATTGACGGATTATATAAATTTATATAGATTTTACAAGGCAATCAAGACTTGCACATAAATTTATATTTGACACTTACCTCCCGGTAAAGGATATGAGTCTCTTAGAAAATCGAACAGATCTTCGGGTTTGCCCGCATATTCGGGAGCTGTTGCTTGCACTATCACATTTAACATACGATTCTCTCGATACTTGTTGAGTAGTCTCCCTTGTCGATCGCCCGTAATGGAACTATCGTTATAAATATAATTTTCTGATTCTTCACTGTCACTAAATATCTCTACAAACGATTCCTCACTATATGTTTTACCTATAGTCAAAATAGTTAGAATAGCGCATAATTTTAACATTTTAATGTATTGTCTTATAGCAGTGCGTTGCACTTAACTTGTAAATATTGCGAGGCGACCGCTTAACTGTATGAACGCCTGTGATATTCTGCGTGAGCGCAGATCTTTTAAGGCAGGTTATAGATGTGACACTTTATGCCCAAAATCAAGAAAGTAGTCAGCGAACCGATACTAATAAAATTGTCACAGTAAAAGTTGCAATTATAGTAGTATTCGTACATACCTGCGTCGTGTAACGTAAGTATTTATTATGGGATTATTTTTTAAATAACAATGAAATTTTTTTTTTCACATTTCCCAATGTAGATTATATGATTAGAGTTGACTTGGTCTATACAAGAGTTTCTATGTGAGAGACTGGTACCCAAATTAGGCAATATCCTGTGTCTCGGGCCACCAGTACACAAAACATCCTATCGAATGGATCCTACGTAAATTAAGAAATTCGAATACTAAGCTAAAAATAAAAGTCCTATTAACCCAATTACAGATCATCGATAAGTAGGTAATTTACGATGTCCCCTCCCCACTCTTCAGAGCACGCCACTGCCACTGCAGGACAATCTCAATATCCTAGGTATGGATGTTCGCTGCAACCTGAATAACAAAAACTACATCGAAAGCATCATCAAAACAGCCTCACGAAAACTCGGAGTCCTGAACAGAGTGAGACGATTTTTCACGCCGGAGCAGCGGTGTCTTCTATACAAGACACAAATTCGCTCCTGTGTGGAGTACTGCTCGCATCTCTGGGATGGTTCAGCAAAGTACTTACTAGATGCTCTCGACAGGTTGCAGCGACGTGCGGTCCGCATCATTGGGAATCCCGAGATCACGAACACCCTAGAACCTTTACAGCTGCGTAGAGATGTTGCGTCCATGGCAGTATTTTACCGTCTGTACCATGGGGAGTGTTCTGATGAGCTCTTCCAAGTTCCAATTAGTCCCACCCTCCCCTTTCCTACACAGGACAACGCGTGCAGGTCTTAGATGTCATCCGCACACGGTGCAAAACATCCGATCAAGAACCAAGCGGTTCGGAGACTCTTTCCTCTGTCGCACCATTAAGGCCTGGAATTCATTACCAGCTCACGTGTTTCCTTCTTCCTACAGTCCCGGGTCCTTTAAGCGGGGCGTGAAAAAGCATATGATAAGGCCGTCAAGCTCAGTGTCACCATTGTCACACGGTATGTGTAAGTAATGGTGACCCTCTTTTCTGGGACTTTGCCTTCAGCTTACCATCAGGCAAGGCGAAGTCCAATTGACGTGTCCTATATATAAAAAAAAAAAAAAAATGTCCACACAAATTGGTGAAGGGAAACGAGAATCCCACTTGCTACCATAAGCGCATGAGGCTGAGGGCGTGCGCTGCGATGCCTTGGTTTCCCGCGGGGTACCACCGTCTGTGGTTAGCTATATTCTGAACGCGACCCTGCTTATACCTTCCCAATCACCCCGCCTTCCCATCTACCCCACTGGCGCATTTTGGTGGATTTCAGCTGCCTTGGCTGGAAGAAGGAGCATGTCGGTGCCTACCATTACGGTATCCTGTAAAAGCACTCTTCAATGCCGCGGGCGATGTTGGAATATACTTCATACATCCTCTGCCTTCCCATTCGCTAGATTGCGGTAGATCGGGATACAAATAAGGGGCGCACTCTGTAGTCCCAACCGGCGCTGGCACGACGATGCTCTTTTGCTGGTCACAGTATCATGACGGATTTTCCCTTATCAGTCTTTTTTATTCCTTATCGTTCGCTGGTTTTTATATATCACTAGGTGGGATCGCTATCTTTGAATTCTTTCTAAATAGAAAAGTTTCATTCAAAGACCCGGACTGCTAATGGACAGAAACTCTAGTTCTAGCCCTTAAGGCTACTCGAACGAAAATATCTATAAAAATAATTCCACATGGAGCAATCGCCTTTGCTATCTGAGAAATCCGTTTAACGACAACGTCGATGTTGTTTGTCATTGACCATAATCCAGGCCAGTCGTAACCGTAAGACCGGCAACTTCAGAGCTGTATCAGAGCAAGCCTTTTAAATCACTTAACAAAATAACTCTATGAATAGCGTGTACCGTTATAAGAATTAAAAACATTCTATAATATAGCTGTGTAGGCATAAGCACGGTATAAGTTCGCTAACGTCCTACCATAGTATCACTCAAGGACATATAAAACTCTTTGCAATGGCATGCGGTATAAGAACAAGGCGAGCAAGAAAATTAGTCTTGGTTGTTTCTTGTCTTTGTGCTCTTGTTTGGATGGAAAAATAATAAATTGTGACTTAAGGAAGAACTAGTTGAATGACAGTTCATTATCAAATTGACTTAATTAAATATGTTCTATAATACTTAACTATCAATCGCAGGCAGATATATGTGGCTACTTTTTACATTATTCTATGAATCCATAATTAATCTATTCATAGGTGCCTGCAAGACTACCATGATGCGCAAATAAATGATTCAATTTTGGACAGGATTTCTTAAATGCTAGAATAGTTAGTGGGATAGAGATAAACAATTGAGTATAGCTTCATCTCTCGCCCCATGAACCACTGCCCAAAACTGAAGGGATTATGCGCGTCGTGGTATGTTTACTGTACTGTGACACTGACAGTTGTCTTTGACATTGTACCTTGTTTTAAATACAATGAACTCCTTATTTATTTTAGGAGGTAGATTGATTAGTATGCAAAGTGAGCAGTCAACCGTCAACGTAACATGAGAATGGTTTCTTATATATACTTTACTTCCATTTACCAAGTTCAACCGAGTGGGCTCTTGATGCTTGTGAGGATCATAATTATATAATGTACTAGAGGACGCTGCTCACTCTTTTTTTTTCAAAATCTTTAGTGAATGCTTACAATATAAGAGGCATCAACTTCCAAAATTTTAATCAGGACGAGCATAGCATTATTGTGATTATATTATGTATGTAATATACACAATATGTGATATATTTTTTTAATAATCGGGTAATCATATGGCAAAATTGTTTATATCTATATGAACAGTTAATAACTTGTGACGAAAATTAACAGAAATTTTGCACAGATTTTGGATGTATCAGGTATGCCCATCCTTGGACTCGGTAGTAGAGTAGAGTAACATTAAGCTCATTAAAAATGCTTATAATAAATGACTTTGAAGGTTGAGAAAGTTTTTAGGTTATTGTCTTTCTGGAATCTGTTCACATAATCTGATACTATGTCTAAAGATCACGATGCGGGTATTATCGCACATAAATTAATGTCTATAAATAGTCGTACTTATACGTAAGTAGATCCCTTATCTATGGTTATCCTGGAATGGAGTGAAGATTACTACAAGTTCGGAAAAATTATAAGATGTCCTTTCCCATAGGTACCGAGAAAATTAAAGCAAACGTTTTACCAATGTAATCCACTCTTTAAAAGTTTGAAACTGAGTTGGTTTTAATATAATTAACTTAATAATGCAGTGGCAAGATAAACTGTGGTACTAATTGACGTGGCAACGACTTTGCACCAGTTTCACATGACTTGACAATTTTATATCGTAACAATATCTCAAGTATGTAATCATGTTTGCCGTTAATCTTTCTGCTAAAGTTTAACTCAAGTACTTGTTATATTTTCCTCTCAAACGGTTAAGAAAATAAGTAACGACATATAAGAAGTTCACTGTCCCCTTTTGTCTTTCAAGTAACGTTGACTTACCTTATATAGAAGCTTGACTACCTAAGTATGTCTCTTGTGTACATCATTTTATAAGTACTCGAAATTTTAAGTGCAGTGGTTCATCGCCCCTTTACTTATGGCTACTTAAAAACCTGTGTCAGCAATCTCTCAGAAAAATTTCGTTGTTAGGTTTAACGTCTGGTTTCTTAAAAATAAGTTAGTTTTAACAAAAAAATTGCAGCGACTTCTAGAGCAGTAAAAGCTGGTCAAGTGCGAGTTAGACTCGCGCAGCGAAGGTTCCCTGCGAACTTGCAAGTTATTATTTGATTTCATGTATTTGCACGCGCGAACGACGCACGGCTTTTACATATTCGAGTCATAAGTTCTATAAAAACCTCATAACTTTCAAATTTCGAATATTGGACAGATACTTCGACTAGGACAGATTCTAAAATAGGTCACACACATTTAGGTACAGGGCGCTTTCCGAAAATAAAAAAAGCCGTTGAAGTGCGAGTCGGTTACTGGTGTTTCGGTGATTATCTGCGTCAGATCGGGAAGGAGCCAATGTCCGAGTGTCACCACAGTGATGCGTGCGAGATCTCGGGGCTGCACACGCTTACCGAGTGCCCGGCGTAGAAGACGTGAGACGGGAGCTAGTGGCGACCCTGGGAGTGAAAATTCTCTCGCTTGCCGTCTTGCTCACGGCTATGGTGCGCTGCGCGTAGGCGTGGGCTGCCGCCTCATACATCTGCGAACTAGTAATGCTCGTGAAGGAGGCGGCGGAGTGGGAACGGAGGAGACTCGCTAAACGCACAGCCCGCGACGAGCGAAGGCTACTCGGGTGTCGGAGGACGCAGAATGACCTCCGTCCCCCTTAAGCGCGGGTCTGGGGGTGACGGGTGGAGCCGCCTGTTAGTCTAGCAGAAGCAGGTCGCGGCGGCGGCATGAGTTACGCGCCTCCCCATGCCCGGGGATTGGACGAGGACTCCGTGGTCCCCACACCCGAAGAGGGCTGTTTCGAAAGAGATGGCTCTGGGTCGACCGGGTGAGCGATATGCCTCCGGCAACTTACGACCCCTAGGAGGAATGCGTCTTAGTCGGTTTAAGTCAGACGTAACCTCTCCCACCGGCTCTGGCAGGGGGATACCCTGCTGTGGAGATTTTACTTGCATAACAAGACAGCATTATGACGAGGGACGAGGTATGTGGTAGACTATGAGTCACATATCTTAACTCTGCGTTAACTTAGGCTCGTTGGCTACTCCACTCTTGACTCTATTGACTCGTAGATATGGAGAGTGAAACGTATTTTTGTTTAGGAAGTTCATTTCGTACGATTATTCTATCTCGAAGGTCAACTATTAAATACTCTATATACTTTCGACGGCAAAAATCTTGACAATGTACTCCAAGCTGCACAGATAGCATTTTTAGGTGAATTTTTTGATCAGTCACCTTCTTAGTTTGTTTAATTGATCATGTATCATGTGCGTGCGTGATTTTTTTTTCACTATGGCGAATTTTTTATTCAACATTTTTGCCAGTATCTGTATCTGCCTGCTTACAGTCATAGTTGCAAATTGCAACAGATAGCGCTACCTCAGTGTCAACCGTGTCGCTACTGTTGCAATATACTTGTTTGTTGGACTTTATGTGAATTCACAGACGAAGCAGATACTAAAAAGAGTTTTTTTTGGACATTATGAATATAACTGCTACTTTATTTCATAAGAGTTTAAACCTTAAACAGCATGTATTTTAAATTGAATATGTCAACATTCGGGCGTTCGTCGAACTTGTAAATATCGCGTTGCGGTATTACTTTTAGTTTTTTAACTAACTGGAATTTTCTCTATATAAAATCACAGAATCTTAAGTCCCTAAATGTTAAGGATTGGTCGCTCTTTTCCTGGTTGACAAATGAATCTGAAGAACAGCCCATCACTAGCCCATCAATTTGTAGATCACATTTGCATAATATGTAATTCTTGTGAATTTTTTTTTATGCCAATTATCTTATTTTAACACAAAGTACGCAAAGTATTTACAAAAGCCTGCCCATACTATTCCATAATGAATTTATATTGTTGGCTTAGCGCCTGACTAAAGTGTATAGCAATAAGTTAGTGGACGATAAAGCTTCTTTGTGAGCGAACGTTTATGGCAGGAATCACCAGTGATAGTAATTGCTATTAAAATATTGGCCGTTAATAGTTTAACTCAAATATGATAATTCCACGCCGCGCTTAGTTACACGAACTTACTTGAAGATGTTGATTACTAATGCTATCCAAAAAAGGTACCAAAACTTATATAAAACGCTAGTACCTGGTTTTCGATACATAAGGTTAGATTGTGTCTATTTTTTTATATACCTTAGGTTGCAGACAAGCACACGGTCCATTTGATGGAAAGTGGTTACCGTGACCTATGAACGTGTGTAATACCAGGGGAGTCACGCTCATGTTGCCGACTCTGAAAGAACTGATAGTTTATGTGCCGTTAGTGCAGAACACAAAATCAGGACAAACCTTGGTCTTCCCACTGACTCTCCAGTGAGGTCTGGCTACCCTACTCACCGCCAGGAACACAACACGAGGTTACGAGTGTTTGGCCGTGGTACGCTGTAGAGTGGAGGTCCTTCCCCAGTCGGACTGTTCATTAGGACGCAAATACCGTCGTGTCCTACCTCCTATATGTTATAATATAACCGTTATACTTATAATACTTGCTATACTTTTAATAGGTAGGGGGAAAACGTGGAAAATTTAATTATTTTTTCCCATTTGGTAATCAGACTCCTGAAAGGTCGCCATATGTGTCATTATCACCACTGTCTAATAAATAGAAGTAAAATACAACTATTTAATTATTTATTTACACAATGTTATCTAATTACAAACTATTTACGGTTTGTTTTTATTGTACTTAAAGCATTCACCAAATCCTAAAATTTTTACTCATACTTTTACACAGCTATACACAATAAATATTTTTATTTCTGTTGTCATTTAGAATACCACGTAGATTTAATCATGTCTGAAGCTTTCTCCCCAATCATTAGTGCTGGAGCATGCGTATGAGCTGTGATGGTTCTAGGTAAAATACTAGTATCAACTACTCTTAAACCACGCACTCCATAAACTCGCAATTCTGGATCCACAACAGCCAAAGGATCAGTATTCGGACCCATACGACATGTGGCTATCTGATGATGTTGTGTTGCTGTCAGAGTGCGAATTGCACATTCCCAATATTCGTCAGAATCAAAAGGCAGTGTACCGCAAAGTGGGTAATTTGCTCTATGAAGCGTAGCCCCAAACCGTTGAAAAGGTGGTGTCGAAACTAGTGCCTGAACATACCGTATGCCCGCTATCAATGTAGCTAAATCAAGGGGATGTGTCAAATAGTTTCCGTATATCCTTGGATGACTAAACGGATTTCTGTCTCTCAACTCAAGAAATCCAACTGATTTAGGATGTAACAACATAGGGAATACGCTGTATGCATCTCTATTATCAATTGATCCAAAAGCTTTTTCAAAAGTTTCATCTGTGATCATCATTCCTCGTCTTACAGCTTTACTTCCCGTGGGGCCGCCATCTGATAAAATTGATCCGCCCAGACTTATCAATTCTATATCTGGTATTTCATTTGAAGTATCAGCTAATGGAGTTTTGATATACCCGATACCCTCAACACCACCTGGACATGCAATGACATTGTCCCCAAACTGCAGATACTCTATTATATTCCTCAGATTTCCATCCCTGTTCTCGTTGAGTGATACATTAGTGACATTCAGTGGAAATACTAATCCAGGAAATGCTATATGATCGTAGAGAGTTTGACCTACTGGCAAATCTTCTATAACAGGGATACCATGACTTTGCAGATGTGTTTCTGGACCTATTCCTGATAACATGAGCAATTGAGGAGATGCTATAGGTCCCGCTGATAGTATTACTTCTCTGCGCGCCATCACTTTGCTCCTCAATCGATGTCTAACGTATTCTACTCCATAAGCATTTCTGGTATACTTATCGATAAGTACTCTGGTTACTGTAGCTAAAGGGAGTATATGTAAGTTTGGGCGTCTCTTGTTGGGCCGTAAGAATGCTTTAGCAGCGCTAACCCTTTTGCCACTTCTGACGGTAGTTTGCACATGTCCAAATCCAAGTTGTTCTGGAGCATTGTAATCCACTGTTGGGGTGCCTAGAATTCGGCCAGCTTCTAAAAATGCTTCTGCAAGTGGTGTCCTGAAATGTAAGGTATTGTATTTAATTTGTTAGAAATATATGTTCAGTTATATTGTACATATTTATATTGGGTGTAACGAACTCTATGGTGATTTATTCGATGGATTCTATAGAACATTTGGGTGTTTTCTTATTAGTCGCATTCTCTCCTACTGAACAACACACAGCAAGGCTGAGGTGTGACATCATACATAGTAATCAATTCCATCTAGGACCAAGCGGTTCGACTTCTTTTTTTTTCTTTCCCGCACATAAAGATTTGGAATTATTTACTAGCAAATTAATTTTCTTCTTCATAGAATTTCGGGACGTGAAAAACGTCTGTTGAGGTCGTCAAACTGAGACCCACCATTGTACCTTAATTGTTTTTTTTTTACAATTTAGGCGACAGACAAGCACTGAAATATTTCAGGATAAAATGTAATGCAGTATTTACGCAGTTACCTGTATTTTACGAATTCAATGTCCACTTCTCCTTTTGTTCCACGGTAAGGTGATCCTTCAAAACCATCTAAACGTGCACGCTCTGATTTTATGTAGTATTCGAGAACCTCTCTGTACGACCTGAAATAAAGGGGGTGTATTTAAAGTCTCTTGGTGGTTTGCGTACTTTGAACTCGATATAGCACCGTGTTAAAAATCAGCTTTTTGCACGGCTGTGCAAGCATGACAATGGAGGCCTTCATGCGTAATTGTATTAATAGAGCAGAGCATCTTCGCATATTATAATTATAATAATATTTTTATACCTATATTCAAGTCGTGGCCAAATCTATAACACAGTCTAGACTAGTATTAGATGTTTGATTCTTACTCGTAAATAATGCGAGAACCTGTTGTTGAAGCTAATTTATTGTTAGTTGTGCCTTATAGACATATAAGATATGTGTATATACCTAAAGGTATGTGTGTGAATCATGTGATTATAAATAATCACTTGATTCACACACACATCCACGAAGAGCTACTTCTATAACATTCATACAAGTTAGGTATTTAATAAATTTAAGATTTTAATGAGTATTACCAGCCGTAATTCCCAGCGTTGGCTATACTGTCCCATTCTTCAGGTCTGCCTCTGGTATAGATCATATAATTGATAGTACTGGTACCGCCTACTGACTTGCCTCTTGGCCAGTAACATCTTCCATTTTCCATTCCTGTAATGAAAGATAACTTGGACATCAGGTTCTGGTTTCGTATCAGTTATGTCTGATTTAGTATAGATTTTAAATACAGTCCTATCTTAAAGGATTTTTGTACCTAAACAAACCCCAGGTTGATGTTCCATATAATAGGGCCAAACGTATTCCGTCCTTTGAAAGTATGGTGCTATACTTGGAACATCTGTGAAGAAGTTCTCTGGTCTGCCAGCCTCTAGCACAAGAACCGTCACAGTAGGGTCCTCCGAAAGTCGGGACGCTAGCACGCAGCCGGCCGTACCCCCACCAACTATGATGTAATCATATTCTGCTAGGGGAACTTGTAAACCTGAAATTAAAAATTATGACTGCATGACCATTTAATTAATTGGTGATCAATGGCAGTAGAGGGTTTAAGAAAACGTGAAATACTTTTTTGTTTTCCAATACATATACACTTTTTGTGCCTTATGTTATTTATGTGGTTTGATGAGTAGAAAGCATAAACAAGAAATATAAACTATGTTATATTTTACGTGTACACATATATAGCTGAAGTTACCCAGGTTATACAAAAAAGGTAATATTTATAATCACTCACCCCACGGTAAAGGGTATCGATCTCTTAAAAAGTCGAACAAATCACCAGGATCCTTCGGAGTATAGTTTGGTGACACTGACTGCAGCAATAAATTAATGATTGGGTTCTGAATGTAGGAGGAGCCATGGTCACAAATGATTACGTTGTGACAAATCAGCATCAGGAGCGTGATGAAAGACCCTAACGTGTGTAAATTTCTTGAAACCATTCTGATGTAACTGGAAAGTAAAGACGAAAACTGGTTAATATGCAGTTTGCGATAAGATAACGATACATGTAATATTCTTGGCAATGGAACACACGACCACGAGAATAAGTGTACACCTTCAGATGTAAAGGTTCACATTCCGTATTCTTCTTTACTTATGTTTTCCTGAAAGTCGTCTTTAGCAGAACTTAGTTAGAGGACGGTAAATGCTCAGAGCTAATAAGGATGAGTTAAAAATTATAATACATTTACTTCGAATATAAAACTGTAGCTTGACCACAATTGACAACAATTTATGAATGTCCGATTATCCTTAATGCGTTCAATTAATCAAGTAAGATTAGGATCGCCATTATTTAGTAATCATAGAAGTGGTTTATATTTAGGTTGGGGCAAAAGTATTTTCGTATTTTTCAAACAAAGTTTAATATTTTATTAGTATAATTTTTTATTTATTAATGTATGTACGCGTTTTGATCTATGACTTGTTGCTATCTTGACCTATTGCTGTAGACATTTTGCCTTTATCCCCGAAGGGTTAGGCAGAGGTGAATTAACACCCACATTTCATAGTAATTGTATTCGGTCTCACGTAATAGGGGGTGGACCTATTGCCGTCTTCCGGGCACTATTGTTGACTGGAGCCATGCATCTGAGGCTGAGTCTGAGCTGTATATATCTGTCCGATGTTAAACAGCCCCATCCCTTGGTCGCCTTGTACGACACTGCATGGGAAGAGGTGTGGTGGCCCAAATTCTGCTCTGCCGGGAATCACGCGGCAGTTCGTAAATCTGATAGTTAGTTTTACACATTGTTCTTTTGAGGCTGACTTTATGGTTCCTAAAGAGTTCTAAAGTGACCAACACAGGTGGAAATCTGATCGAGCAAGGTCTGGGCTATACGGAAGATAGACCAACACATCCCACCCAGGCTCTCACAATTTTTACTGAGTGGTTATAGATGAGTACGATCTGGCAGGGTCATGATGGAACACCACACACTTCCTGTTCGCCAGCTCCGGTCGGTTTTCTTAATGGTTTATGTTAACCTCATCAGTTGCTGAAAGTAGAGGTCACAATCGATAGTTTTATCCAACCGAAAAAGCTGTAGCAATAGTGTAAGATTCCTTTTCAATCCTACCAAACACACAGCATCACCTTGTTTCAAGTTAGGCCAGGTTTTGCCACGGTCTGTGAGGCTTGTTCATGCTTTGATCACGATCTTTTTCGCATATTCGTATCGTAAGTGACCTATCTTTCATCACCCATAATCAACCATTTAAGAAATGGTTCGTTTCAATAAAAAATCGCATATGGATACATATTGCTTTAGGTTTCTCTCAGTGAAATCATGTGGTACCCAAATTTCAAGTCTTTTCTTGTACCCAGACTTTTGTAAATGACGTAAAACTGTTTTGTGATTATCAAACAGCTCTTCAGCAATATCGTAACTACTAATACGTCGATCTTGCTTCACTTTTTTAAAGATGACACTGATTTTTTCCGTGACAGGACGTCCAGAGTGAACCTCATCTTTAGCACAAAAATTTCCCCTTCGGCCACCATCGCAGCTGTGATACGTAACTAGTTGCGAGGGAAGAATTTTTTTAGGGTTGTGATGGAAGAATGTTTTCTCTTAATACACAACCAGTTGCAAATAAGTTCATATTTTTTCATTATACAACTTAGGTGGCAGTCAAGCACACGGCCCAGCTGATGGAAAGTGGTTACCGTGGCCTATGGACGTGTATATCACCAGAGGAGTCACACTCGCGCTGCCGACCCTGTAAGCACAGAGTTTCTGTGCCGTCAGTGTAGAAGACAAAGCAGGACAAGCCTTTAGTCTTCCCACTGACAGCACGAATTCTCCAGTGAGCTCTGGCTACCCTTCCATTATAGCAACTAAGTTTCACAACCAGTTGCTAAAAATATTTTTATTTTCTTGCTACGCAACCTTTATGGTGGTACATATATCATAGAAAAGCCAGAGCCGGCGGAGATGGTTATGTCGGACTTGGCCTGTGCTCATTAAGGACGGAGGTCGATCAGCGTACTCTGATGCCCGCAAGTCGCATTGCGGGCTGTGCGGGACGGGAGGGTCTCCTCCGGCCCCGCTCCACCGCCTCCTTCTCTAGCATTACTTCCTCGCAGAAGGCGGTGGTGGTAACCCACGCGCTCGCGCTTTGCACCATCACTGTGAGCAACGTTCTGAGTGAGAGTATTTCGTCCGTTGACAATGTAATTAAAAATAACCAGTTACATTTAGTACAGCCAAAAAGATTTGACTACTAAAAATACACTCAAAATACGAAAATACTCCATCGACCACAAACGTTTAATAGGTCTGGTTAGTCCGGCTCGAGGAATGAGACTTCTGATTTGATTGGGATGATACTATCGATGACCTTTAAAAACTCTTTCTTGCTAGTATTTATACGCTTAAACAATCCATCACTGATCTATGATTATAACTAGGGTTGACTAAATCTGCCGATGGTTTTTAGAGCTGTCGAAAACGAAAGACTCAGAACTTCTACCCCTAGTTGGATGAACGGGCTTCCTGAGTAAGGTAGTTGTGATATTCTGGACGCGAGAGGCGGTTAACCGGATCCTCGCACATTGGACGAGGCCTATGTCCAGTAGTGGGCTGTAATAAGCTAAATTGATTGATATATTATTCACATCTGTCGTAAGGAATTCAGGCCTTGTTATATTTTAACGAAGAAAGTTACATAATTTTAAGTGGTTTACCTTGAATGCTGCAATAAGCTAACCCACGTTATGTGTTTCTGTGAGGAAGTAAAAAGTGAACAGAAAAATAAAAAGTTAATCTAATCTTCTTACTTTGAAAGAGTACATGTTTTGAAATTGTTACCTATTGAACAATTGCTAACAGATCCGACCTGTGAACGGAACATTTATCTGTTGATATATGATACTTGTTGGAATTTGTTATACATTTAAATTTAGTCACTTGTGTTGTTCACAATAGATAGATAGATAATACTTTATTGTACACCAAAACATTTACAGCTGAGACAAGTAGGTAGCATGCATATACAATTTAATGTACAATGGGCGGCCTTATCGCTGAAAGCGATTTCTTCCAGGCAACCTTGGGATGGACAGTTAATTAAACCTGACCGGTTTCGCATCACGGTTTTTTTAAACGACATTTACTACACTAGATTGTTTGACATGTTTTAAATTATCTAATGTTCAGGAATTGCACTGGTGCACTAGTTTACAGCTGTTGTTAGTTGAATAAGTTATTGTTGATGTTGAGGGATCTGGTGTAAGGGCGCACATTGAGGGTGTCAGGAGGCACGCAATGTTTTGTGACAATAGTAATAACCGCGGGGATAAATCACAAGCATAGTTACAATATATTAGACACGTAGTAGGTGGCTCAGGAATCGGGTTAGGGCATGGTTTTTTTTGAAGAAAAACAAAAATAATAATAGAATTGACAAATAATGGTGCTCCTGATATCATTTTCATTTAATTCTGCCAAAATATTTAAAAATTGTTAAATTATACGCAATAGAAATACTTTAGAATAAAATGTATGGAAATAAAAAAAAATATTTAAAACGAATTGTTGTCGGATTATCGATTATCAAAACAACGTTTATTTTCTGCATATAATTTTATCTATGTTTATTTTATTATTGTGACAGTGGCATATCCTTAATTGATAATCATTAAAATGCATAATGGTTTCAAATAATGGTTTCAATCGTGACAGCAAATTGCACAGGTCAACTAGTTTTTTTTTTGTTTTTAAACTATAAGCACAATTGTATGAAATTTTAAAGCATTTAGTATGCTATCTATTCAAATCGATTAAGTTATAAAAAAAATTAAATCGGTTCATGCGGGTTTTCCCCTGTAAGGGAAATATCGCGGGTTCGAATCCCTCCCGAACCGATTAATTTTTTTCTATATCTTAATCGATATAAGCACAATGCTACCAAAATAGATACTCACTTTTAAGTCCAAGTAGAAACACCAACAACATCAACAAACACTGATTAGCACAAAATAAAAAGCGGTGCGTAAGCCTTGCAGCCGAGGTGCGTGCCTAGTAAGAGTAAGTTATGAATTGATACAAAAGTAGAATACAAAACTAGTTGGTCGGTCACTGTTACTGTGCAATCACCAAGAAAAGTACTAAACACGCCCAAATGTAGAAATTAATTAGTTAGTTAATAAATTAATTAGTTAATGTCAGTTTATACAGCTCAACATGTATTATGTGTATCTACTTAACCAACCTGTGTTATACAGCAATTTTAGAATTCAAAATTCATCTAGAGAGAGCATCGGTAGCCGGCGCGATGCCTGTGCGATGCCTGTGCTTGAGGTTTGTTCCCATCCATGATTTCATTCATTTGTCCTAAAATGAATGAAATCATGGATCTGAATTTCTGGTGCTACCACAAAAGGTACCTAATAATGAACGCAAATCACTGTTAACAAGTCTAACGAAATATTCTTAAATGGAAGGATACTTTTCTCTATATATGTACATTCATCTAAGATATCACAGTGGTTTTGCGTAATGTTTTGTAGATGGGGATGTGGGAAGAAAATAATTAACAACGTAATTATTAAGTGTCTTTCATATTTACCTACAATATGGGGTTCTTCAAGAGCGGCATCAGAAGGTTTCTTCGTGGTCGGCAGCGCGAGTGTAACACCCCTGGTGTAGCATACGTCCATAGGCCACGGTATCCACTTCCCATCAGGTGGGCCGTGTGCTTGTCTGCTACCTAAGTGGTATAAAAAATATCTGCCCATATGTAAAGCTAAATTTATTACAGTCACAACAAATAAACATTTTCTTTTTCAAAAAATTGAGTTGAAATTCAAATTATTTGAATAATCATTATATGACGATGACGTAGTGAAAAAAGCTAGCGATTTTTGGTCCTTTTATATATACGGCCAGTACGCGTTTACGAAAGTAAAGACATCAACGCGTTTCATGCTTCACTTGTTCATCAATAAGGATTTTTGAAGATTGGATTTAAGAAGTTCATTCATTTATAAGAAAATAGGTAATGAGAATAATTGTCAGTAGTATTCCTCGGCTTCGCCTCATTGACGCCATAAAATACTCTTTCACCACTTAGCTTAACTTAACTTAACTCTCGAAGCTTTCCAGATAAGTTAAATTGCTTGTGTTACATGTCGGTAGTTAGTACGAACTCAAGACCTCTCGACCGTAAGGCTGACTCTTTAACCACTAAGCTACCTACGCTTTCGACTACAAAGACTTCGATGCCGTAAAAAACTAATAGAAGAGTAGAAATACTAAAACTTTAAGGTCCTTATATTAGAACAACGGTGAGTTGTGTATCGACTCTCACAATGACATTAGAACTGTCATCTGTCAATAGGTGCTATCTGTCATAAACTTTAGTTATAAACTGAGATGCTGGACTGAGTATAATTCTACCCTCAAAATGTATAAAGGCTTAACTTCCCTAAGTTAGCTGGAGACGTACACGTTCACTACTAAAATGACGAAAGTCGTTCAAGTCGTTTAATCTACGTAGTTTAACTCATGTCGCATGCATTATTTTTGGAAACAGGTTTTATTGAGAGCAAATTGTATAATGTTTTCGCCATAGTAAACATTTCTTCACATAATCAGTACCAGAATAATGAATTTTACACGTGTCAAATTCTTTATTGCTAGAATAGATGTAGGCGTAGGTTACTTTATCAGTTTTTATTAAATATGATTTACAATGATAGTGTAAATGTGGACATATATGAATGTGAGATATGCTCCTTGCATAGTTTATAGGTATATTCATAAAAACAAGTGTCCTTGTGCCATGTCCCACTGCTCGTATATTTATGGATCGATCCTGACTCCGCCATTCCCCACATAGCCTAGGTGTTCACTTAATTGAAAATATGCTTTGATTGATTTACTTGGTGCAGGTTGCGTTAATCATCTTCACAGTTATAACTTTCGAATATCCGCTGCTGCTAGTAAACATATTATAATAATGTCAAAGTTGATGGCATTGGTAGGCGTTTGACTATTATATCGCCTGCTAAGTGAATGCAGAAGCAACGTACGGGCAGATACTGCTACATATGAAATTATTGCACAAATGACTGATATGAAAATTTAATGTAACCCATACTTTAGAATGTTTTACATAAGTAAATTATAATATAAATCTTCACTAATTTTGCTGTTTTGCATCATAAACAGCTTATTTTCATACTAAATAAGCGTACCGGTACTTCGCCTGTAGCATACTTCGAAACTCCGTAACACTTATAAGAAATATTTGCCCGTAGTTTTCTTTGGTTTTTAAATAATTTATGGAACGCCGCTGGATTTGTTGACATTTAAGATTACTGTTCCGCTCCCGTGAGTAGTACCGTAGTAGTAATGGATTTTTCAACATCGAGCCAGTAGTTTTATTTTATACCACTTGGTTAACAGACAAGAGGGACGGCCCACCTGATGGAAAGTGGTTACCGTCGCCTATGGACGTGTGCAACACCAAGGGAGTCGCACTCGCGCTGCCAACCCTGTAAACACAGAGTTTCTGTAACGTCAGTGTAAAAGATAAAGCAGTACAAGCTTTTGGTCTTTCCACTGACAGCATAAAAACTTTCCAGTGATTAGTTCCTGAGATTAGCGCGTTTAATGAACCAACAAACAAAACTCGACAGCTTTATAATATTAGCATAGAGTACTCATAAAAATCTAACTTTCACAAATACTAATTTGCAATTATATTAATAAAATCATAATGAGGAAAACATTAAATATTTATTATATATATATTACATACCGTCACCGCTTAAAATATGTGGCTTATTGACAAGTGCAATACCAGTGGTGTCACATTTGTGCTGCCGATCCTTCACAGTTCGATCGTTCGGTAGAACTTATAACCAACATCCGGAATATAAAATAATACTCCATCGGTAAAAGAGGATGAGCAGTGAAATATACAATTGTAAAACTCCACTGACGTGCTTCAGAGTAGATGAATGGAAAATAACTTAATTTATTTCAAACTCTACACGAACATAGATGCTCACTTTATTGACATTTTGAATCAAAAATACACAACGACTTTTCATTAGCGGTATTATTTAAGTTATTTCATTAATATTACACACATTTTTTTTTTAACGATGACTCTCATCTCATCTCTTGCAATGTATAATAAAATAACTGGAAAATAACTTCAATATTTGCACAGTAACGTAGAAGAAATTGGAGCGCATTAGTGAATTGTGTTATGGCTGTTTCCAAAACATAATCTTTGTATCAATATCATCATGCAATACAAATGTGTTAATAAATATAACTGTGTTAATGTGTCTTATACATATCTTGCGAGATAACATAATGGGATAGCGAGCATCAAGATTGATCTTGAGTCTTATAGTTGACATTGTGTGTGGAATTATACGTAACGTATTGTGTAATAATTGGAATAGAGCAGCATCTTCTTATGACATAACATAACATAAACTCACGCCTATATCCCCGAAGGGGTAGGCAGAGGTGCTAGCACCCACATTTCGCCAGTTTATGTTTAGGTCCCAATGTAATAGGTGGCGAGCCTATTGCCACTAACCAGGCACTTATAAACCTGTGATAAATACACACATAACTCCGAAAAGCATCGAAAGTCATTGGTGTGTGCCATGGTAAAACCTGGGATCGAACCCGAGACCTCGTCTCAGCAGTCCATTACCCATACCACTAGGCTATCGCGGTTATCTTCTTATGAATAAGAATTAAATCGATTTCAAAAATTATGAAATATTTAAAATCCTAAGAGACCTACAATGTCTTTTGAAGTTGATAAATGCCAGTGAACAGTTTTTGTTTCAATTAAAACTAGTAGTTTTCTACGTGAGCGTGTTTATTTTTTATTTGGTCCGTCAATTGATTACACCCCGCTAGATGGTAAAAAGCTGAGGTGCAGTCCAAAAAATACGGACCACCATTTCTGATATTATTGAACTTAAAATAGGGTAACTTAAAGTGTGGTACCTTGACGACCTTGATGGATGCATTTTACGTCCCGGTTGAAGAACCCGGGATAAAGTCCTGGGTTCTTCAAGCGGAGAAACACGTGCGCGGGCAGAACATTTATCGAGCGGCAAAGGAAAGAGGCCTCAAACCGTTTAGTAAGAGTCGGTATGGATTCCATCGTGTGTGCGTGGCACCACAGGCCAGCAGCTGTTCTGGGCACGAAAGGAGAGGGTAGAACACTCGCCGTGGTAGAGGCGATAGAATGCGGCCAGAGAGGCAACGGCTCTACGCTACTCCAAAGGTTCCAAGGTGTTAGTAACTTCAGGATCACCAATCCACCAAGGCAACCCCATTGCCACATTAAATCCCACCTTGGATATTAGATATTACTAGAAGAAGAGAACTTCGACAATCTAGTTGCACGCGCTGACCACCGCGGCTCGCCGTCGCGTTTTGAACTAGTGGCGTGCGATGCGACCCTCGGCACATGGTTCATTTTTATATTAGGTACCTATAGTTTTTTGAAATGATTTTCGAATATTTACCTGTACATATTTGTGAAGTAACTCCTGATCCATTCTGACGAATGCAAAAATAATTCTGTTTGGAGAACAATATATGTATAATATTTATGTGTATGTCGCAGCAAACAGGTTGAATTACCCAGTTCATTGGACGCCTAGGTCGTCCATTAAACGACGGTATGCAATCAAATTGCCGAATAACAACAATAGCCAAGTCGTTAAGCTTCAAATCGAGACATTGTTTGTATTCTTTGTTTTTGTTTTAATTCGCTGTGAATTAACTATTTTTCATTTAAGTAAGCGCCTAAATTCACAATTGGTTACCTAGCTTTATTATACGCAAAAGCTTCCATTATTTGATATATAACACCTAATGGTCGTTTAGAACAAATTTCTGTTGATAATGTTGCGCTTCGAAAATTATAAGGCGCACACCATTTCCTAAAATTACATTGTACATACTATATAGGTACTGTTTTTTAATTAAGAATGGACGTATAAGCATATAAAGTTGTAGGTTTGTAAAGGAGATATGTGACAAGTACAACTTCACGTTTGTCGAAGGACCGATGGACGTTGGAGCAAACGAGTCGTAAAGTGGAAACCGCGAAAAGGTAAATGGAAGTTATAGTAGTTAGTTAGTTACGCCAGGTAGCTAGATGGACCACCTGAAAATGGGGACTGGCACAGACAGGATGCGGAACTCAGAGGATCGGAAAAAATGACGGGCATTGGGAGAGGCCCATGTCCAGCAGTGGACTACAGTAGGCTAATTGATTGATTGACCTACAACTTCTAGATTTTATTAGGTTAGTAAAGATTTTCGTTACCGTTATAATGAAGACTATCACACAGGTAAATTATTTATCGGTTGTTTATAACCAAATTTATACTCATACGTATATTTCTAAAAAGAAAAAACAATCTGACTCAATCTTTGTCAAGTAATAATTTTCCTCAGTTCATAGCGCCTGCTGACGACACATTAGTTTATGTCGCATTGGTGATAGCGATATTGTTTCTTGACGGCGTTGGCGGTACCGTACTTATTTGCATGATTATTTCTTCAAACTATGGAAGTTTTACGTTGTAAGAGATATACGCAGTGGTTTATCAGGTAGGCCACGCTGCTCCTCTGTTTACCGGGCACGTATTCAGAATTCGAGCTTTCGGATCGAATTTCTTAACAAAATAGAACACCCCTAACAATTTTTGTGACTGTTTGTATTATACTGCTAGTGTACCTATTTTTTTTTAATATAAATAGAACACGTCAATTAGACTTCGCCTTGCCTGATGGTAAGCTGAAGGCTAAGTCTCAAAACTATTACACGACAAGGTAATTAATTAATAAAACCTTGTACGTTTCAAGAATGTATATTTATGTATTCATGAAGTATCTACGTATTTGTTAATTCATGGTGAACAATTAGTTGTCTGTGATATGAATACTATGAACGCCATTTGGAAAATACTACATAATAGAATTATGAAAACACTGAATTAAAAATAAACCTGCATGGTCTTAGGCCTGTATTCTAGAAGGACACTCAGTCTGAATCTTGAATTATCTGAGGGCAAATTGTATAGAAAATCTGTGAAATCTGTCAATCCGTCTATACAATCTGTCCTCAGATAAATTTATATTAGATCGTTTGAGTGTCATTCTAGATTACGGACCGTTAGAGTCGTATCATATTAAACTTCTTTGCATAAAAATATACAGCCTGGGCAGCTGCTAATCTCATTTCCGGCGATCTGTGACCCACATACGTGCGTATTAGTCGGTTCAAGTCCGACAAAACCAAGTCCACACGAATAGGCCTTAAAAATAAATTAAACTTAACTGGTCTCCTATTATGAGACGAATGTGTACCTACATAGGGACCGTTTCACAACTTTTATTCTGGGGGCCGAAGTTAAGAGGTAAATTCGTCTCTGAATTCTGTATTCAACTCTTTAGACATTATGTTAGATACAAACGAAGAAGTAGAGTGGGTAATTATCGAATATGTAGCCTGTATAGTTTTAACGCAGCAAACATGTTGTTTTGCTTTGCGTTGAAAAGCTACGCAAATTAGGGGATTTGGAATCAAAATCGGAAGTAGTTAAGGCACATTTCAGGTCACGCGCTAGTTAAGGATTGGGTCTTTGTGCGCATATACGCTAGGTGCAATAGGTTAATCGATCGATTGATATTATATTACACTGTGTGATTACATTGCAACAACTTGCCTATGTAGCTTCCACTATCATGAACAGTAATAGTTAGAAACCTGCTTGTGAAAATTAAACCAATAAAAAAAAGTGGCGCAAATAAAACACTGATAAAAGAGATATAATTTTGTTATTTGTTTTTATTTCTATAATTAATTTGTACGATTGTTACTCAATAAATAAATGATTCCACATTTTTTCTACAATACTAAGTAAAGCACAGTCAACAACGAAACACGTTGTAATATTATAGTTTAAGATTCAATTTGGTTGAATTTTAAATATTATCTAATCATTACAGATACTTTTCTAAACTTTCCTTACCCAAGGTAATGATTTTTTCAACAACTGCAACTGAATTTAGCATATTTTACTATAAAGTTACTAGTACGATTTTGCAAAAATATATTTGGAGGACTTTTTTATATAAACAGAATTTATATAAAAAGTCCTACAATATTACCAGAAACTACCAGAAACTAATTAATTAAACAATGTGACGCAAATGTTCTTTGTAAACAACGCACTACAAATGATGTACATTTACCTATATATTTCACCACCTTTTTATATAATTTCTGTCACCCATAGACCATATAACCCTTTCCGTTTTTATTTTACGTTATATATAATCACAAACTGTATTTTTTAATAATGAATCTTACATATTTTCTCCAGCGGCATAGAGTTCATAACAATAAATGCCTCTATTAAAACAATTGAATTGATATTACTCACTTTGACATTTACTAAGATATTTAACCACTATACATATTGTTCCACGCTATACACACATTATAAGTTATAATTACATCACAGATATGCCTTAAAGCCTAAAATTACTCGGGAAGCTATCATAACTTGCCCCAGTCTTGTTTGATCATGTCCGCACCCTTTTCAGCTATCATATAAACTGGAGCGTTCGTATGACAGGAAGTTATTTCAGGCATTATGCTAGCATCGATCACTCTGAGACGATCTATACCGTGCACTTTTAGCCGTGAGCTCACAACACTTGTAGGGTCATCTTTCTTTCCCATTTTGCAAGTACCACTTTGATGATAAATAGTAAACGTGAACATCTGAGCTTGGCAGGCGAAGTATGCATCACTGCCGAATGGTCCTTCCTTCAGACAATCCTCAATCGGTACATCGTATAGCTTGGCACCAATTTTTCGCATTGCGGGTTGCCTTGCAATCTCCACACTTACTTTTATACCTTCCACAATCTTTTGCAAATCTTCAGGATATTCAAAATAATTCGCTATTAATGTGGGATGCGCTTTCGGATTTTTATTTCGTAACATGACTCTACCTTTAGATTTAGGTCGCATTAACATAGGAAAAACCATGAAGACGTCAGATTTTCCTAGCGGTCCATACGTATCTAAGTAAATTTGATCATCAAAACCAAAATTTCGACGTAATAATGGATCAGAATTCAAACCACCAGATATGAACAGCAATTCCATGTCAGGCCATCCAGTAGAATTTAATTTATCTTTTAGGTCCATAAAAACTAACGCTTCGCATCCACCAGGAAGGGAAAGTGGACCTTTGTGCGTTCTCATCCATTGGAAAACTAAATCTAAATGGTTTAATATATATTCCGTGGATGGACTTGAATTTTGTTGATGAACAATAAACTGTACTCCACCGGCGGCGATATGGTCCATCAAGTTATAGCCCACTGGTAAATCTTTAACAACATTAATTCTCATTTGTTCTAAATGACTCTTTGGTCCGATACCAGATAACATTAATAATTGTGGTGAATTAATAGCGCCGGCTGATACAATAACTTCTTTTCTGGCCAATACTTTTATTTTCCTATTTTGCTTTTCTAATTCAATGCCGATCACTTTTGTGTTTGAATCATCCATTATTAGTTTAGTCACCATACTTCCTTTAGATAAATGAAGATTCCTTCTACGGTTCACTGGATGTAAATAAGCTCTGCTTGAGCTGTGACGTGTTCCATTTTTCATTGAAAGTTGAAGAAAAGATACTCCTGAAGTATTAGGTCCGTTATGATCTCCATATTTGAAACCATATTCTTGTGCTGCCTTTACCCATGCTTTACCTTTGTTTGTGCGGAAAGGAGCATATTCAACATTAAGATTGCCTCCATATCCATGGTAATCCGTGTTGTTGAACGAAGGTATGTTAAAATTTTCAATTTTCTTGAAATATGGGAGTACATTATCCCATCCCCAGCCTTCATTTCCCATATCCCTCCAGCCGTTATAGTCTTGTTCAGTGCCACGCGTGTATATCATGTAATTTAACACACTAGAGCCACCGACGACTTTACCACGCGGCCAATTACATTGTTGATTTTCAAATCCGGCACAATACTTATTGGAAGATTTTGTTTTGTATCCCCAGTTAGCAGAAGTGAACTGAAGATAATTAGCCACAATAGGAATGTCCATTACAAAATTTTCGTTTGATCCCGCTTCTACAAGCAGAACTTTCCATTCAGAAATTTCTGTGAGACGGTTCGCAAGGACACATCCTGCCGTACCCGCTCCTACAATAATGAAGTCGTATTCAGAAAGTAAGTTGGTTTGGTCTGGTGGTTCGTTGTCAAGTTGATTCGATCCTTCGTGCAAGAAGTTCATAAATGAGCCAACTGTGTTAGCTAACTGCGTGTCAGTTGGGAGTAGGAGGGCGAAGAACACCCATAATACCGCCACCAAGGTGGGGGTGCGGTGCTGGTGCCTCATCTGGAAGAAAAAAAAGCAAATATTGTAATCACACGACTCAATGTCCATTAAGTTATTATATAAGTCATGATCAAACGGAAGTTGACCATTACTCATAAACACGCCATCATAGTATACCTAAAAGAATCGAATGCCAAGGAAATTAGTGACTAAAACGATCAGGCTTTCCTAATAGAGTCTAGTATTTTGTATTTAATGCGAGTTTTATAAATTCAAAGTCTTTGGCGAGGTTGTCAACACGAATGGATAAACCAAGCGCTTGCGTGACTTCGCATTTTAAGTAACCAACTGACCGATAATAAGCCTTCACATTGTTCTTTGAATGCATTATTAGATGATGAGTTAAGTTTTCTAGCTGACTGATTTTGCGGCACATTACTAGTTTTTAACAACTCGAGAAGTTCTATAATGATGTTAGAATCAATTATATGAAATGGTATTGTATTGTCTGAAACATGGGGCCAGTGCAAGTTTCCCTGATTAAGATAGAAAGAAAGAACACAGAGCCTTGTACAAAATACGCCCATACGAACTGTTCCAATTCAAACTCTTGTCATTTCCAGTTGTAACGATTCTAAGAACTATATTTGAATTTCCCGAATAACTTTAACATTGTATAACAATACGAATGCAGTTATGTTAGTTTACCTACACTTCCAAATCAATTTGGCAATGTAACATTTCTTTGACACAAAATTTTTTCTTATTAATGAAATGTTATATTAATAAATTGGTTAACACAATGAATTGTCATAAAATACTGAAATAGTGACGTTAATATATATATAAATATATATCTGTATATACAATTAAGTATACAACAAAGTAAAATTACCTTGTGTTTAAAATATACTGCTTGCGTATTAATAAAATACGATAATATTGCAAATAAGTAGTCATCGTGACACAACAAGATGAATACACCTGAAGGGACTTTTATTAAAATAATATGCCCAAACTAATATCACAAACTCACAACTTACTGGTATTTACGATACAAACAAATGAATGTGATCTTGATGATTCGGCCGGTTTTGATGCCAATTGAATTATTAATTGTCAAAATCATTTAAAACTCATTTAGGAAGATAAATAGTGGAGAGATTTCTTTGACATAATTAATATTACGCAATATACTACAAAAATACAAAAATCCTGATCTCGCGAGACAATCTTTTGCGTGTGCGGACTTCCATTGACTGCGAAGACTGAACACTAATAATTGAAAGGGTCGTCCGAGTAGTAACGAAATTAAGTACATGAAATGGCATAATATAATCCTATCCTATCCTACACCCACTAATATTATAAGTATGACAGTTTGTGAAGATGTTTGGATCTTTGGATGTTTGTTTGTTATTCAATCACGCTCTAACGACTGAACAGATTTGGCTGAAATGTGGTACAGGAATGGATTACAGTAAATTGTTACAGTTGCGGTAACAGTATCAAAATTCCACGCGGGTGAATCCGCTGGCTAGTACTAATATGGAGGGAGTTGACACGTTGCGCCGACGCCATAAAATTCTGACACGGAAAGACAAGATGGTGATCAGCGAATTTCCCAAAAAAGAACGATAAAAATATAAAGCAAATAGTTAGGTACTAATTTCTGGAGGTAAAATGTACTTTAGACAAATAGTACGCACTGCTACTCGTACTAGTGGACGTCAAATGCTTAAACTGTCTAGAACCCTTTCGAAAACTGTCCGTTTGATACTCTATCTTGAACCTTGGCACTGAGGTAGTTGCTTGGTTATGTGCACCATAGTTTTTAGTCGGGAATAATACAGGTCCTGTTCCTTATAATCCCGGGAATAATATAATATTTTACGCGGGTGAAGTCTCAGGCTGCAGTTAGTTTTAAATATTTCGCGTGTTTATAATGTTTCCATAACGGAATCACATTGATCCATCAAGATTATTTTCATTCGAAAATATGTCATGTATACTTAACATGACACCTAATTTCCATTAAGATGTACTACGTTTTTTACAGTTTTACAAATGACACAAATTAGTTTGAATAACACTACTGCCATTGCAGGGTCGTTGGTCGTTTAAGTTACGTTGCGGCTTTGTAAGAAGTTAATAGTGTTTTCAAGAAGGCACTTAGAACACAAGTATTGCTGCCGTTATGTTCGTACTACTAACATTAATAATATAATTTATAGTCTTCTTAATATTTTCATATTTATGTAGGTATTTAAAATAAGTTCTTTTTCTTGGTTCCGCTCGTCACTTGGTGCATCAACTTCAACTGTACTTCTCCGGTCACATTCCACAGCGTCATGTTTACTTTCAAGCTTCTTCTGCCAAACCCGACATTCAATACATCACATAATAATGCATTTTACAATCATTAGAGTTCAATGACTTTGTGATGTTATTTTTATACAAATGAATAATCTTTAAAAAATTGGCCTTTGATCACGTAATACGTTTTGCGTTCATTACTCTTATTACTTTTTATTCCATTGAGTTATACCTATATCAGAAGTAATGGATAATAACAAATTGATACTAAGTGTCTATAATGCCTTCAATAGTTATTTTTTCTCGAAACGAGAAAAAGTAATGGTTACTATAATATTATAAAGCATAATCTTTACTAAACTTACTAATATTCTACGGTTTTGCTCGCGTCTGCATTATGGCCATACTATTCAGACTCAATAAGTTTCTTCTTTTCCAAATAAACACATACCTTTGGTGTTAACATGCCTGGTAGAGATGATTACCTTGTGCAAAGAAGCCGGCCAGGTATAATGCAACAAAACTGTACCAAATTGTATCTTTCTTAATTGTACATACAATAAAGCGAAATACACACATCAACAAAGTCTAGGGAACAAGGACATTTCTAGTGTTTATTTAAAAACCCTTTCTTGTAATAGTGAGTGTTTTATATCAATAGAAGGGTATTTTTATACCGTTTTTAATTTTAATTGTAATAAAAACATTTTCATACCAATTTTTTTTTTTTTTAATAAAGAATTGAATAGTGCCAATATTGAGTATTACAACCTTCTATGATTAGGCACAAAAATAACGAGGTAGTAAGAAATACAGTAATTAACCGTACTTTAAACGTTTTTAATAATCTGTAGGACCTCCTAAAGCATTAGCAACAGCTCGACAACGGCGTGGCATACTTAGAATGAGATTGTCAATCATCGTCTGTGGAATATGGCTCCATACACTGCGAAGGTGTAAAAAAAGTTGTTCTTCAGTGTTCAGATTTTCCAAAGAATCACTGAAAGCTCTTCTCCCAAGCAAATCCCAGGCATGCTCTATGGGATTGAGGTCGGCAGACTGAGCAGGCCATTCCAACGTCGTCATATTGTGCTCGCTTAACGCATTGACCACTACCCTCGCGGTGTGTGACCGTGCATTATCTTGCATGAACATAAAATCTTGACCGAACTGCTGTCGATGAGGGATTACCATGGGGTGTATAACCTCCTGAATGTATTGGTTTGCATTCAAATTGCCCCGTATCCAAACGAGGTCGGTCCTTCCACCAAGGCGAATTCCAGCCCATACCATGATTGTTCCCACCTTGGTAAGGATGAACTTCTTGCGGATTCTGAAGACGACTCCGACGTCCAGGAACTCGCCATATACGCACTCTTCCCGAATCAGGATGAAAACCGAAGCAAGATTTGTCGGAAAACAGAACCCGTGCCCATTGATGGTTGGTCCACTGTAAATGTGCGTTAGCCCACAATAAGCGACGACCTCGATTTCCACGTCGAAGAGCTGGAACCCTAAGCGGTCTGCGAGCATAAAGATTGGCTTCGTGTAGTCTTCTTCTGACAGTTTGATCGCTAATAACCACTTGATGCTGAGACTGGAGGCCTGCGACCAACTGACGAGCAGTAATCGTGGGTTGCCGCCTTGCGGAATTTTGCAAGAAACGATCTTGTCGCGGGGTAGTAACCCTATTTCGTCCCCTGTGACGTTCGGCAACATCCCCTGTAGACCTGTAGCGTGCCCATAATCTGCAAATTACGCTTGGTTGGGTGTTGACAGCATCCGCTACGTCGCGTTGAGTTCGTTCAGCTTGCAGCATACCAACAGCCCTTAACATCTCTTCGCGACTTAAATGACGACGTGACATGATGACTACAGTCACAAAAATGCACAAACCATACGTAAAAGACGTATTATTGATAATAAACGTTATTTACAATCAAAAAAATATATTTTTATTTTGCCTCAGAGAAACTGCACAATCAAACACTTTTAAAAGTTTTCCCTCCATATTCGAAAATCATTACTTATTTAAATTTATTTTTAAATTTCGAACAACTCTGTAATCTACTTTATTCTATTTTTATTTATTTGCTGCCAGTTATTTGCAAAACAAGATTTACACGAAAAAAAATAATTGGGGTCATCTTGTTCCCTAGACTTTGTTGAGGTGTTTATTATCATAATTATTACACTCGTAGTGATTATATCTTTCCATTTACTAGAATCCTGGTAGGTTTAACAATTATGATTTTAATAAGTTCTCATAAAATGCTAACTAACATAAACTCACGCCTATATCCCCGACGTGGTAGGCGGAGTACCCACATTTCGCCAGTTTATGTTTAGGTCCCAATGTAATAGGTGGCGAGTCTATTGCCATTAACCGGGCACTTATAAACCTGCGATAAATACACACATAACTTCGAAAAGCATCGAAAAGTCATTGGTGTGTGCCATGGTAAAACCTGGGGTCAAATCCGAGACCTCGTCTCAGCAGTCCATTACCCATACCACTAGGCTACCGCGGTTCCCTTTTCTTAGTACGTTGTTTATTTATTTTGAATTGACAATAAATATAAGTATTAGTAGCTGGCGGTATATTACAACCATATTTAGTCAGCAAGCTTTCTACTGAGCATATTCCTAGACTTGAGGTTGCTACTGAGAATTTAATAACTAGAAAAACCCAATGACGCTAGGTCCGATCGCAAGCAATCATACGCGAGAACTTAGGTCAACTGTACCAAATAATAATAATAGTATATTCATAAATATATATTTTTTCTAGATGTATTTAAAAAATGTAATTAATATGGTACTCAATACTCAATACATTTATTGCGTTCCATAATGTAGTTAATAGAGAAAATAATAATAAAATAGATAAATAAATGTTCTAGGATATTCTACACAGCGATATCTAGACCTAAAGCAAGTTAACTAGCTTAACTAGCTTGTGTTTATCTAGAATGCGGATAAACATACATAGATACATTGTTTTTTGTAAATACATACATATTATATATATAGACATCTAGACCAAAGCAAAATAGAAGAATACAATGTAAATGTATGTACTGAGCGCAAATCGAATTGGTACTTCTGACGTCGAAGTGAAACGTTCTAACCTCTCAACACAGAGGTCGTCCTATAATGATGGTTAATAAATGATTTAACTTACATGTGTCTACAGCAACCAGATCGAACAACATTTCTGACACTTGAGTGGTATCATGTCGCGTATTATATCATTATTATTATTACGTAAATAGTCTTATCAACAATATTTACCTTGAAATATGATTTAATAATTATTGTTAGTTGGTAAAAATTGTGTAATCATAGGTAAAATTATTGCTAAACAAATAGGTATAAGGTTGACATTGCAATTTTAGCTGATAAGTTAGCCTTCATTGTCATTATGGCTGTGTAATATTGTATCATGGACATATCTACTATCTACGATACTAGCATACATACTTGACCGAGGACCTCTACCTTAGAAATAATTTAAAATAAAGAGGTATTGGCCTAGAAAACCTTTTCGTATTGCAACGCAAACGCTAATATCTATTTCTTTCTTCCGGAGAAGCGGTTCTGACATAGTTCTACAGAGACGGGAGGGGTGCGTATTTTAGGTTCTATCTGATTAGCTGTTAGAGTTGACTCTGTTAAGTTTCGGTTTGCGGTGTTGCTAGGAAGAAATCTCCCACATTACTGCTACGTCGCATCGTGCCCCTTCCCACAGTTTCAATGTTTTACAGTTTACATGAGTTTGTTCTCTCGCAGTTTTAACCACTTGACTAGGACGGGAAGTACTACTAGTTATAAATAAGTGGTTGTACTTATGCGTATATTCTACGTAAGTAGAACTCAACAAGGGCTTTGTTTGTGTAAGACATCCTGATGCATTGCATGCAGGACCTCGTCTGTATTCGTGAGTAAACTAGCTGGGGATTCCCGAGGACGGTTTGAACACAACTGTATCCCTTTTTTTTTTTTTTTTTACGTGCGCAAAATCCCCACGGATACCTCCCCACCGGAGCCGGTGAAGGAGGTTATGTCGGACTCGAACCGACTAAAACGCACGCCGCCCGTGGGTCGCTTTGGTTGCCGAAGGTGAGGTTGACAGGCATATCCCTCGCACCCCGGCCGACCCAGGGCCATCTCTGACGATCTGGCCCTCTTCTCGGGTGTGGGGACTACAGAGTCCCCAAGTCGTCCCCGGAAACGGGGAGGCGCGCCACGCGCGCCACCGCCGCGGCCTGCTTCTGCCAGGGTGACAGGCGGCTCCACCTGTCACCCCCAGGCCGGCGCTCATGGGGGGCGGAGGTCGTTCATCGACCTCCGACGCCCGAGTTGCCTTCGTACGCGGGCAGCTTGACTTGCGATCCTTCGTCGCTCCCGCGGCCGCTCCCGCCCCGCCTCCTCCTTCACGAGCATTACTTGCTCGCAGAAGGAGGCGCCGGCCGCCCACGCATCCGCGCAGCGGACCATCGCTGCGAGCAAGGTGGAGAGCGTGAGAACTCTCACTCCCAGGGCCGCCACAAGCTCCCGCCTCGGCGTCTCCCACGCCGGACACTCGGTGAGCGTGTGCGGACCTGAGTCCTCGCTCGCGTCGCAGTGATGGCACTCGGACGTTGGCTCTTTCTCCATCCGACGCAGATACTTTCCGAAGCACCCGTGCTCGGTGATCATCTGCGTCAGACGGTACGAGAGGCTGCCGTGTGGCCTCTCTAGCCACTCCCCCATGATGGGTCTTACCGCCGCTACTACGGCGCGCCCTGCGCCTGGTCGCCCAAGTCGTAGCTCCCATTCCGCCACCATTTCCCTGTGGAGCCGGGATCTCACGGCCCGAATTTCTTCGGGCTCGGGATCGTGACCCCGCTCCCGCGCCGCCTTTCGGAACCGGTATAGCGCCGAAAGGGATCTCGCTTCCAGGATCCATGGTGGCGATCCGGCGAGGAGACTCGCCGCGTTGAAGGATATCGTGCGGTACCCCCTTATGATGCGGCACGCCAACCTCTGCTGCGGACGCTGCAGCAGGGGCATGTGCCGATCATTCAGGGTGTCCGCCCACACGGGACACCCGTACAGGGCCATGGACCGCACGACACCCGCGTAGAGTCTCCTGCAGGAGTCCTCCGGGCCCCTCAGGTTAGGCAGTAGCCACGCCAGAGCGTTGGCTGTGCCCACCAATTTGGGGCCTAGACTTCGGAAGTGCTTCCCGAAGTCCCACCGGCCGTCGAGCACGAGCCCCAGATATTTCATCTGGGACTTGATGCCGATGAGAGTGCCTCCCACTGTGAGACTGGAACCAGGTGGTGGCGTGCGCCGAGGTCCATGAAAGAACATGGCCTCGGATTTATGCAAAGCCACCTCAAGGCCCAGCCGCCGGATCCGTTCCACGACTCGAGCAACCGCGGTCGTGGCCCTCAGGATCGCTTCGCGGTATGTAGCCCCGCTCGCCGTCACTAGCGTGTCGTCCGCATAGCACGTGACGGCGGCGCCGTCCGCAAGCTCACCGCGAAGCACCCAGTCGTATCCAATGTTCCACAGTAGCGGCCCGAGAACCGATCCCTGTGGAACACCGCACGACATCTCACGCCGACCGACGCCGGTCGCACTTGGGTAGATGACGGCTCTCTCCGTCAGGTACGCCCCGACTATGCGGCGGAGGTAGAGAGGCACACCGTGGTACACGAGTGCCTCCCTGATGCAACTCCAGGGCAAGGTGTTGAACGCGTTGGAGATGTCCAAGGACACCGCCAACGTCACCTCACCCCGGGCGACCGCCTCCTCCGCCAAAGTCCTCACGCGCATGATGGCATCCACGGTGGACCGGCCCCCTACCAGAGAGGTGCTCGACGAGGCGCTTCGCAATAACTCTTTCAAAGAGCTTGCCCACCTCGTCGAGCAACACAATGGGCCGGTAGCCGGACGGTTCGTCCGCCGGGCGACCCTCCTTTCGGATGAGGACCAGTTTCCCCGTCTTCCACATCTTCGGAAACTGGCCCCGCTCCAAGCATGCGCTGAGGAACCCTCTCAACTGTATCCCTATATAAAGTTACAGCATTCCAATTATACATTACAAAAAATATAGAAATTCATGATTTTCAACCATTAAGAATTCATGATCATTAAGTATGTATATTTATGCTGAGTTTTCTTGAAACGAGGCACGCATACTGGTCATCTCATGGTCGATCTTCTTTGAAACGGATACAGACCATTTGGTATTCCTGTCAGGACGAAACTTATATTTTCCTTATGGGATCTTAGTAATTTCTGAATTTGCCTCATGGAACTTATTTAGAATTTTATTTAAATTGGTAATAATCGTTAAAGACACATGAAAATCAGAAAACTGCAATAAACCTACATGGGCCTTGGTAAAAAATAAATACTGTTGGGAAACTTCTGGATGCGTAATTGAAACCATAATAGTGTAAGTTCTAACCAAGGTTTGTTCTACTGATTTGGGTGAAGATGCAAACACCTGTGATTGTCACGATATGATGTCTCAAGTTTCTTAATAATTTATCTAGTCCACAGATTCAGCGTACTGCGTGTATAAGGACGCCTATAGACAACGATAATGGGATTATACCAGATATCTATTCTTTTGTAGTTAATTCCCGTGCTTCTATCTATAAAAAAAAAGAAAATTTTATATAACAATCGACTTTATTGACCTTGTAATGAATACTGATTACCAATAAGTAATAATTGGATAACTGCAGTTCCGTTTATTATTTTTTAGTCAATTGGCCAAGTTCATGGCCACTTGTTTTTTCATTTCAAAATTACGATTAAACTAATTACAGTGTCCCATTATATTTTTACCAATGTTTATAGTCAAGTTGTAAATGACACTAAAGACCATAAAGTGTGCAATTTTGATTGCCATGTAGTTGTTTTGAAGGCAATGGTTATCCGTACATGCCTAATGAACTTATTATGATATGAATAATGTTATAATAATGATGTTACCATTGTATTATAGGTTTTAGTCCCCAGAAAATGAAAATCTGTTGAACATCAAACAGATATATACAGATATAGAAAACTATAGTGCCCGGAATACGTCAATAGGCCCACCCTCTATTACGCGGGACCGAATACAATGATTGGTGAAATGTGGGTGTTAATTCACCTCTGCCTAACCCTCCGGAGAGATTATATGTACGTATGAAAATGCGTGGTTCGCAGCAGAGTAGAGTTTGGGCCACCCCATCTCTTCCCATATGGTGTCGTACAAGGCGATTAAGGAATAGGGCTGTTTGACATCAGACAGATATATACAGCCCAGATTCAGGCACAGATACATGGCTCGAGTCAACAATAGTGCCCGGAAGACGGCAACAGGCTCACCCCCTATTACGTAGAACCGAAAATATTGATTGGTGGAATGTGGCTGTTAATTCACCTCTGACTAACCCTTCAGGGATAAAGGTGTGATTATATGTATGTATGGTAATGAAATTACCCCTTTTTTATATTTTTTATTTAGTTTTCACAAGTTTAAATAAACAAATCTATAACAGAGCATTTTAAAATTCCTTTCGTTATTATTTTGTGCATTGGGTGTATAAGGCTCCTACTTTGTGACCAAGACTATTTTATAGGAGGTAGGACACGACGGTATTTCCGTCCAATTGAGCAGTCCGACTGGGGTACCTCCGCCCTACAGAATACCGTGGCTATAACTTCGGTTTGTGTTCCCAGCGGTGAATAAGGTAGCCAGAGCTCACTGAAGAGTTTGTGCTGTCAGTGGAAGACTAAAGGTTTATCCTGCTTTGTCTTCAACACTGACATAAAAACTCTCTGTACTTACATTGTCGGCAGCGCGATTGTTACTCCTATAGTGTTACACACGTCCATAAACCACAGTAGCCACTTTCCATCAGGTGGGCCGTATGCTTGTCTGCCACCTAAGTTCTATAAAAAAAACGAGCTAACTTCACCTGTAAGTCGGTACGGTAAACCTGCCGATTGATTGATGGACGCATAGACAATAGTCACTCCCTTAAAAGCAGTATAAGCGAAATTAAACATTCAAACATGACATTTTTAGACCTTAATGGCAATAGGCTCGCCATTGGGACCTAAACACAAACTAGCGAAATGTAGGTGCTAGCACCTATGCCTACCCCTTCGGGGATATAGGCGTAAGTTTATGTTATGTGATCTTTGTCTTTGCTTACAAGTTAACAAAAATGAACTCTTGAAGAAACTAGTCTTAAGACCTACCCGGTAGTAAATAGTGACCTAGGTATTTTCTTAAATGTGCATTTTATTTCTGTTTTACCAGTATTTACCTATAGCCACCAAATCGACTCCCTAAACCGGCAAATTTTCTACCGGCGAATTTATTTTTCCCTTTCAACCGGTTTTTATTCCGCATTTTACTGTTAAGGTAATCTGTACTAATATTACAAAGCTGAAGAATTTGTTTGGTTGTTCGACTTGAAAAATATTTTTATATTGAATAGTCACTTTATCGTGAAGGTTATAGGCTATAATAACAACACTACTATTGAAGGGAGCGGAGCAGTAATCATAAATAACAAGAAATCTGCCAGATTTCCATATTTTATTTGAAAATGATCGTATATGAGTTAAAGATTACGCTAATTGCTTTTCTAAGTATGCCACGGGCTGCTTGTTAAATAAAATTCTGGATTCTACCCGTATTGTATTCCTTTTTCAACCAGTACTAAAATAAATTCGAAGTAAACTACGAAAATGTAAAAATATGAAGGGTAAATGGCGGGTAAATGGACCAACTTTTCGAAAAAGCTTTTTTATAAGATCATAGCAGATTTAGGTCTTTCACCTATTTACAGAAGTAAATATATTTAATCATGGTTTTGAATAAACCCTGTTTTACGATGGTGGTGCTTGGTGGAATTTTATCCCGGTTACTGTATCAGATTCACCTGTCTGTATTATAAAATTTTCTACAGATAAAATATTTTTTGAAATCTTGAGTGGAAATTTAAATTTGTAAGAAAATTGACAAGGGCACCAATAGTTAAATATTTTTGGATATTATAGAAAACCGCAGTTAAATAATAATTAATTATATTGGGTTAATAATTTTTATCTATTTCTTTTCTCCTCCAATTGTTATCTTATTTTAATATTATTGCATATATTGAATTTTACACTTCCATATAAACTTTTATCTTATTTTATTTTAAAGTGACTTATATGTTATAGGTATTTTTATTTTTAATCATATTTTATTTGTATGTATTCCGTATAATTTCAAATAGTATAGTATATCCGAAATATAATGAGTTTTTATCTTGTTCGATTTCGTTTATTTTTATTATTATCTTATATTTTAGTTAGTTGATTAAAACATGCTAATAATTTTATTTTTCAAATTTGTACTTACTTTAAAAAAATCACAAAATTCCAATAAATTTGAAAATGGCACACGACACGAAACATGGGTTGCCACAACACGACGTGCGTTCTATTTAGCTTGCGTTACAGACTATACAAGCACAGCAATGGCGGAATGAAACGAGCACCTTGCGCTCACAGGATCGACGCTCCTTAGCGATCACTGGCACGCGCTGATATCCTATCTCTTATTTTATTTGCTTGAGGAAAGATGCCAGTAATACGTCACAGCGTCGCAGTGACCTTTTCTTCACGTTCAAGGACAGCGCGTGTGGTCGATGGCATGTGTTTGATACACTGAACAGAACCTTCGGAAAGTTAAGACTAGGCTGTTGATGTAATTTATAAGTCAATATAAATATTACAAAGAGGAAAGACCATACATGTTTATTTGTAATTAATTAACTCTGTAACTCATGAATCGAAAAATAGATCATAATTTCACCATAAGAAAGCTATTTTATTCAGAAGTATCATGGGCTGGTTTTCCCCGATATTCCGACAGGTCAGACTTAGGCGGGTGAAACCGCGTAATGTTAGTACTTACTAAATGGAAAATATTTGTTTAATGTGTAATATAGACAATGATTTATGTTCCAATATCTTTTATTGCTAGCTACATATTTAGGGTAACTAAATATATAATTGGCAAAAAAAAAAACAACAATGCTTTACAATTTAATTCATGACTTCCTCAATTTTAGGAACTTACTTAGATCGTATTTTTATAAACTAGCATAGAAACCTAAAATTTACTCTTCCTAATACTATGACAATAAATCTAAAAGAAAAAGTTTAGTATTAAAATGTATTGTGATTTTTAAGTAAATTATTAGTACATAAACACTGAGACGTCGAAATCACACTTGGGTGAGCACCTGTGCATTCGCAGTACTAGCCGTGTTAACTAGCGGCAAGAAGGTAAAAGAGGAGGGTACTGGAAATATGAAAACCCCACGATCCTTGGGTAAAAAGATATTTCAATACTAAAATTGATGACACCTGTGAGACGGGCACGTCACTACTTAAAGGTTCATTAACCAATATAATTTAACATTTTTTGCCTTTGTTGAATACAAAAAAAGACATTAAAATTATTTACCTTTTGATTTATGTTCATACAAGCTTCCACTTTGATGGTTAACAGAAAATGTAAGATGGAAAAAATCTTTAACCTCTAATTTACTACAAAATTAATTTTGTATTTTTAGGTGTGCATAATTTTGAATATAATTAAATAATTAAAAAAAAAACCTCTATCTCTTTAGTTTTTTTAGTTTTCAAAACGGTCATTAATTGGAAATTTTATGTTTGTTGCAGGTATGGTTATCGACAATTTTGGAAGTTAATAATGGTAAAGGGCTGGGTAACTTTGTCGCAAGCAACTTTTTAACTAACTTATTTATGCAATGAATATGCTGTTTATGCTCTTAAGATACATACTACTCAGCGCTATCCAGTTCAGCGTAACTTAACTGTAAGATTGGTATATTAATTATGTTTACAAGTTATTGATAGTACTTTACCATACTTACTATCTGTTACTGTATTGAGTCTCGTAATTATACAAATAAATTCTAGCTCAATGTAATGTCTGCATTATATCCTCTTTCCGGACTGAAATTTTAAAATATTACATAGAGAATCAGCTATCGTAAAACAACTAATGTAAAACATATTATATTTTTTTGTGAAAGCAAAAATAGGTTTAAGCCAAAATTGTTACTAAGCAAAACGAGTTTCAGTTACTCTAATAAATTAATTCCAAATTATTTACAAAAAAAAAAAATGTTTCATATTAAAATCCCACATAGCGATGGATAGAGAAACTGAAAATATTCTTGGGGTAGACTGAATACGTAAGGCCTATGTCCAAGAGTGAACTGTAAAAGACTAATTAATTACACGACTGGATATCGTAATGGCATCAATTATGTATGAAATGTTCATAGTTCATTCGAGGAACAAATACTTTACAATATTTAGGATTTTTTCCTATATCACTTTCACTTAAACATGTCATCTATTTTCTAAGAAACTTGATCAGAGTCAGACGCACATCGCATTGATGTTTACTCAGCGCACCTTGCGTTTAACTTTGCGTACAAGGCGATTAGAATTTGGTCTAATTTAGGGCGTTCTGACGATTTTTATTATAATACCTTTTTTTTTTTTGTTTATTTATCAGAACGAAACATTAAATACATAGGATTACATAGTAATAGCATCAAAAAACCACTCAGGTTTATACCTGTGCTATTGAGTTGTAGGCACAATTCTAAATATATATACATACAACAAATTATACAATCGAATTATACAAACCGAATACAATCCACCAAATTATCTATTTCTAAATAATATATCCATATAATAACAATCTATTTTACGCCTAGGAAACCTGATCGCACAAATATAGGTTGTTGGGTTAAATGATCTTATCTTTCAGAATTCGTGTACTAATTAATCTATATGATAGTGTAAGGCTATCAAATGAAATACTCCAACGATCTGCACGTAAGATGAATGAAAGACCCAACGTTTAGGTACCGTGAAGTTACTTCAGATTTCTTTCGTTAGGGTTTAGGTTATGCCACGTTCGGACCCTATTGCGGTATAAATGGGTTTCATGGTACAGCCGATAAAGTAGCAACTTAATATACAACTTTGTATGCTGCAACCGTATTTCCTTTATCAACTGTACCAACTACCCGAATCTTCGATATACACTAGTATTGAAAAAATGGGAAAGTAAAAAAAAACACATTCTGTTAACTTTTTAACTCATCACAATGAACGAGTATGATGTTGAGACAAAGCCTAGAATTTCATTTTTGTAACCCATTACTCGGTAGTGATGTGTGACCGTTTGATAACTTATCTCACTATATTATACAATATAATGGTAGATTGAATTTTCCGCTCTTACGTTGTTGTCTCGTATAATGTAATGTCTCAAAACAATTTTAGGGATCAATCATCAAGAAATTAAAGTGACCGTGACTCTGAGCATGACGCTGTTGAATAGTATGTAAGTATGATTAGCCGAGTCGCGTCACATGAAATAGGTATGTAATCTTAGTCTAATTATTGACATAATAACTAAGTCACGTGTCGCTTCATACAGTGGAGTCAGTGCACAAGTTAAGTCAAGTATAGTCACACACACTGTTAGCTAAAACGCAAGTACTGTCAAAATTATATTACGCAAACACTGTCTAGAAATTGCGACTATTGACTCACACTGATCGAGTCATACATAGAGTTCTGAAAGACCGGTTTTACTTATCGGTTCCGTTATTAAATCTGCGAAAAATTATTATTAATTAATTATAATTTCAACAATTTATAATAATTAAGTACTTACCATATATTTTACTTGCACTTGAAACACACATAACGTAAACGGCCGAAATGTCGACAGTGCCTCAGTACTCGTCATTTAAAAAAAAACGCTATTATTTTTTATTTCAACATTATGGTAAAATTCTTTAGTGGTCGTACATTTTCGATAGTATTTTGTATAATTTAAATATAATGAGATAGATAAGATAATGTTTATTGATTCTTATAGTATTTAGCTTACATTTAATTAATTATACACAGAACCATCGAATAATTTTTATATGATAATTCTTTTTCGGTTACAAGTATTTTCGTACTAGTAACCGAAAAAAAAGTTATTCTTTCGCACAAATCTGACGTTGAAGTTACTTGCAGTCATTGATAAAGCACATTTGCCCGTCTTTTTTTTATATTTGCCTTATCTTTCACTGGTACTCCCTTATTAGGGCTAGAGTTGGAATGGCTATTTCGATATCGAAGTGACTGAATCCACAGTTGACCAGTTGCAGCGGAATAGGATAAGGAACTAGGAACTGCACAAGGCATTGATCAACAGGTACGGGGTATCACTGTGAAATACAAAATGCAGTGCAAAACCCACCACTATTTAGAGAGTCGAGTGTGGAACACTTGGTTCTGCTAGGGATAATTTATAGGTTATATTAAACTTATATTGAGGTTATGAGATACCGATCAAAACGACTGCTGGAGTAATATGGCATCTAGTTTTGAGTCACCAGTGATGTGATTCATTCATTACTCGATGTCGTCGAGCTATTTGAAAGACGACTCATGCTATTTATAAATTATTAATTTATTAATAATTGATATTCATTAATAAATAAATTATTTTGGTGCGTTATACTTACTGTTTATACTGTTCATTGATGGCACTTGGTGGAATTGGTTATTACATACATATTGATAACTCACTTGTAGGTACTTTTCCACATTACTAAATACATTACTATAATGTGTGAATAACTATGTGAAAGTGAGTTATCAATATGCGTTATACTTACCTACTATTTTCCTCCTTTTACTTGCAAACCTCTTCCTTTCTTTGAAGTAGGTTAAAAATAAAATTGATTTTGTACTCTTTTTATTAATACAATTTTATAGTATATAAATACACGAGTCATCTGTAGGACAAGGTTTCTGTTGACTATAAATTGAGTCATGTTAGCGGGAGGGTAGATAAGGGAAAAACGGATAACAGGACAAAAGAATTAGCATTATCTTTATCCCTAATTTTAGTCTTCGATACTCATATAATGTTATCATTATGCATCAAGTATATATCAGGATATTAATCATAGGTGTAAAACAGGATACAATCCTTAGAAGCTTTATTATACTATTAAGGTGGCAAAAAAGGACATAGAGACAGACATAGTACATACCTTTTTATAAGTAACTGCATCTTTTTCAACTAAATGGAGAAAGTAACTTCACATTTCACGGCGACGAGGCCACCTGTTGCATGACGAGTAGCTAAAGCACGCCGGAGTTCTTCTGTTATACCCGGTGTCACCTGCAATAGGCTTCCGACAGCCACCTCGCTGTTGCGGTGAGAGCCACGTTAAGGTGAAATCCTTTGGACTACCCTACGGAAAGAAAGACAGGTGAGCATCAAAGGAGGTATTGCAAAACAGAGGCAAATGGCGGGCTTGCCTCTGTTTTTTAGTACCTCGAGAGATCATAGTTTATTAAAGTATATCATTTTGTTTTATAACCAATACTTTTCCTCACTAATTTATTTTTAGCAATCTTTTTATCCTCGTTGTGGTGAGAGAATAACAATATTGGTCGGCACTTATTAATGTAAGTTTCTGCTGATAAAAACTATATAATTAACATAATTCGTGAGTTCCGACTACTACCCACTGAGAAGTATTTTATAGTGACTAACTCATGGTTTTTACAGTTTATAATAAATTAGTCTATAATTTTATACGAATCGGCAAATTTGAATTTTATACTTTTATGGGTTATGAGAATTTATAATATTTAGTATCAAATTTTAGTATTTACTAAAACTATAGGTGTGATTAATGAAAAAACCCGACTAATTTTAGACCCTACAGGGAGCCTTAACCATCGAACACAGGTGCGTTTAGTGTGAAGTTCGATATTCACGTGTTCTTAACAAATTGTGTTCCTCATTTACAACCAAACCCTATAGCCCTTTCTTAAAATGTGCGTTGATGGTGCCGATTCTATTATGCACCTCTTTTCTCTTATACGCTCTCTAATCATTTTCAATCACTTAGCCTATCCCAGTCCACTGCTGAACATAGGTCTCTCCCAACATCGGGAGGCTTTGGCCTACGGTTTCCACGTTGGCCAGATTGGTTGGTAGAGGGTTTTATGCCGAGTTTTCCTTCTCTCGCAGTAATATCGTCTGCGTATTTTTATGTTAGTCCCCTCTTACGCCCCGGATGAGATGGGGTGGTGATACTTGTATTCTGTCTCCGAGCTTTTATGTTGTCTCTATTACTTTTATTTGGATTTCAGTCACACACTTTCTTTCTTTACGTAATTTACTTTGTATTTTATATAATGTTGATTCGTTAAAACAAAATTTAGCCACCATTATCATTTAATATAAGGAAAAGTTGCTAGTAGAGATAACAAACTGCAAAATTCCGGAAATACATTGGAATTCACAAAGAACTCTATCGACAACAAGGATATAAGTGACCGGTAGAGTACGACATTGCAGGTCTAAATATATCAGGTCAGATTTTAGTATAACCCTGAGTAAATTTTACAGTAAGGAACTATTAAAACGCTGTATAGTGTTAAAAACTTTATTTCGCAATGATATACCTGAATTAAATAAATAGTTTTGATCTGTAATACAAATAAGTAGGTATCTTTGTGTATTGCACCTGTGACCCAATTCTATTAGAAGTGTTGCCAACTGGTAAGATTAGACAATTCTCGCCGAGAACATTCCACCAAGGTGTATCTTTATAGGAGGTTCAGCTATGTGTTTGCACATTCCATTTCCTATCAGAAAATTCTAAATGTCTAAAAAACAAACGCCAAAATAATATGAATGACAAAAATAATATAAATAAATGTCAAAATAAATAAACATATTATGTCATTCGACTAGAATGTTTATATATTTATTTATGTACAGTTATTTTCGCAGTAGTATAGTTTTGGTTTGGATGAAGAATAAAAGATACCTACTTAAGTGAATTTTGAAATCACAATTAGGTATGTATTGTGACACATATACTTGGTTGTTTCATATGAAACTTCAAATGTGTCATCGCTTTTGAAACTTAATAGGTACCTACTACAGTAATGCAATTTTATTTTGACCTATTTTTATTGATGTTTTATGGTATTTGTTTTTTTAACAACTTATATTTATGAACTAGATTTCTTGTACTCATGTTTGTTTCTTGGCACTTTGGAAGCTAGAGAATTCAAATGGTGAATATAGTTAAGAGTTGATTTGTTTTGAAAAGTGGTACATACATACATACTTTTTTAATATTTATAGTTTAACGATATATAAATTTCTTTTAACATTTCTTAGTTCTAAAACAGTTTCGAATATGCATATTCGATACAACGATCGTACTATTTGTGCTTTATGAAAACTGCCTTACGAAATTAGTAATTAGCTTTGGTCATTTTAGTGTCCTAACAAGCAAGGTGAACGCTCTACAACTGATTGCTATTTAGGATTGTCTAAGCACTTAAGTGCCAAAAATCACAAGGCCACCTAGTTGACAGTGATGACCTCTCTGTTTACATAAAAGGGCAATTTGTATTTAAGTTTTCAATTATTACAAATTAACATTTAAAAATAACTTTTTTATTGAAATATAGATTTTTCTTTGTATGGATCGCGATCGACTACATACATACACGTTCTGATCTGAAAGAATATTGAGTAGGAAAGCTGCACATATTAGATTCTAGTATTATATTTATAAATGCTTAAATTTTTTTTTAAAAAAGTTGGAAAAATAAGCTGGTTTATTCAAAAAACTTACGTACACTTAACACAATTTTCTTTGCACAATTTTGTTATCTTTAATTGTTCCAGTGCAGTTAGAAAGTATTATCACTGGGTTAACCATACCGGTTTCTGTAATCGCATTCAATGCGGAATCAGCCGTTTAGTACTGCAGTACAAGGTCATTACCAGCGTTCATGACAGTAATACAATCACGTTTGTATAAAATTAACTCCGTTTTGTATTCCGAAACACGTTACGGACTTTATAACCTTTGAAACATGTATTAACCATGTACGAGTATATTTACGTTGACAAAATATTTTTTAAATTTTTTTTTTCTTTTGAAAGTCTAAATTCTTACCCGCGCTACTCCACAGTACTATTTTAGATATTTAATTACAGCCAGAAAAGTGTTAAAAATAAAATAAAAAGTTTGAAGTCGAACATTTCTGAATTGTGATGATTGAACGTTAGTGGAAGAAAAACAAAAACAGATTCACCAGACTTTCCGATGTCATAATTGATATTCAATTAGACGTCGATTACGGTGCCTGCCTATGTATTAAAACATGAGGTCTAATGATACATACAGTGGAATTATACTAACTCTATCCATTACTTAGTTGCGTTATTAAGCTTGAGGAAAAAATCTGTTTTGTTGCAGTCTTATCTGGAACTATTTACTACTTGTATTAGGAATTATTTTATAAATAAGATAATTTTTTTTTACACATGTCCAATCATTATCTATAATCATAGATTTTGTCAATAAGCTAATAAGTAAAATAACATCAAAAAATTGTGCTCCTATTTAATACATGCCACCGCTACATGGTGGATATACCACTTTTACGTACAAAATGTTTTAGCAACACGTTCATTGTACGTAAGTATACCTAAACAATTGAACTCTCTGCCTGAGTCCGTGTTTCTGAAAACTTACAATATAGAAATATTTCTAGGCTATAACTTTGAATATTCAAGTCTCAAGTGTAGAAGTTCCTTCCTGGCAAACGTATTTCATTGTAGACATCTTTACTTCTCAGAAGGTGAAATAGTGGTCAACCGTGGTCACATTAATAATAACAATGGTAATTATTGTTTGGTTGTTCCCAACGGTGGTGTTGTGTTCCCAGCGGTGAGTAGGGTAGCCAGAGCTCACTGGAGAATTTGTGCTGTCAGTGGGAAGACTAAAGGCTTGTCCTGCTTTGTCCTCTACATTGACGGCACAGAAACTCTGTGCTTACAGGGTCGGCAGCGCGAGTGTGGCTTCTCTCTGGTGTTACACACGTCCATAGGCCACGGTAACCACTTTCCATCAGGTGGGCCGTGTGCTTGTCTGCCACCTAAGTGGTATAAAAAAAAAAGACAAAACTTTGGTTTTGTAATATCTTGTAGTTGTGATCCATAATACCCACCGCGATGAATATATGATCATTTCAGTGTTCACCTGCAGGGTTAATACTATGCTTAGTATTAACCCTGCAGGTGAACTACTAGGTGTAGGCTGCGAAGATTTATGAAACAAACAGAATGTCGTTGGTTCATCCAAAAGTCGTGGGTCGCACTCAGTTGCGTAGACCTGTGTGCTACAGGTCTATGTCTACGCCGCGGTACCGATCTATACATATTATTATCATAGCTGCAAAATAGTTTTTAGAGTGGCGAGTAACAGTGTAGTCTGCGATCAATATTGTCTTCATTTTATAACGAAAAGTTAAACTATGATATAGGTAATGACCGTAGTTTCTACTTCTTTCCTATAATCAGTAGCATAACAATTTTCTCAAAACTACACACAACGGTATCTAGAGCCAAAGTAAGCATAGCTTAAATGGTGTTATCGGTTCAAGAGAGCAGGCAGACCAAGCTGCACTATTTTCATTTTTGCAAAAACATAGGTACATATTATAGAATGGAAACACCCTGAGTGTTTATACACAGGGTTTTATATATTCGTGCATACAACCCTAAATTTCTAACGTAGCAGCCGAACGCCTCACCACGCTTCGCTATAGAGGTCGTTGAACTCTTTTACTTAGAAATTTTTACTATGCTATTCATTTTTGGGGTCCTGAGACTCAAAAGACAAAAACGGAGCCCTTATAGGATCATTTCGTTGTCAGTCTGTCTGTCAAACCCTTTTTCTCGGGGATGTGTGGATGGATCAAGTCGAAATTTATACCAAACACTCTTACAGCTTTGAAAAAACCAAACTTCCTGGTCAACGAAATAAAAAGATATAGCCGTTTATATGACATAACTTTGTCCCACAATTGAGTTTTGTACGCACTTTCAGTGTGCGAGTCCGACTCGCACTTGACCGGTTTTTTATTATCATCTGACCTTTTATATACAGAAATCTGATTTAGTTTATTTTTATAGTATACAAAAGCTAATTTAATTTTTGTAAAAAGAGTATCTTCAAGAAATACAGCCCTATCTATATTGCAATGATAGCGTTCGATTATATTACTGTTTCGAGAAAATGTAAGAAAACCCTCATTAAGCGCACGAGAGATAATTTAACTAGGTACCTAACTCCTAACAATGTATCAACCTAGATTCTTCATCACAGGCCTTCATCATCAAAACAGTGCTGTTATTGTGTTAATTATTATCAATTGTTACGTGTTCCACGCATTGTTTCTTCGCCCTTCGGTATCATAATTGTGGCGAAACTGAAATTGAACTTAATATCTGATTTTAGTAACCAAATTGGCGGTAGAGGTCGCGGGTTCGATTTTCGTTCAGTAGTGCAAATATGTGTATGCATGATTCAAATAATCAAATAATCAATGTCATTTATTCAGTTTAGGCACACAAAGAGCACAAATGAACGTCAAAATTTTACAATTATGTCAAGAAATAATGTAAAAATATTAAATAATGTAATAATAAACCATCGGTAGGTTAGTTCTACTGGGAAGATACCGGCAAGAAACTTAGAGATTATTATATATATAGATACTCTTTATAGCACACCAAACGATGGACACATACAAAGGACAATGGTGTACAATGGGCGGCCTAATCGCGGTCTGCGATTTCTTCCAGACTAGAACCAGGGTAGTTTAAAGTGTACACCAAATTAGAAAACAAAAGTAAAGTTTATCAAGAAATCATGTATATTTCATGAAATAAATACCTACTTACATACACAAACATACCATACAAACATATGTACATACATGTATACATACATACAATCACGCCTTTATCCCCGAAGGGTTAGGCAGAGGTGAATTAGAACTCACATTTCACTAATCATTAAATTAGACCCCACATAGTCTATCTTCGGGGCACTATTGTTGACTCAAGCCTTGCATCTGAGACTCAGTCTAGGCTGAATATATCTGTCTGATGTTAAACCCTTAGTCGCCTTGTACGACACCGCATGGGAAGAAATTTAACCTTGACAACGTATGTATTCCCAATACTTAGAGGGAAACTATAATAACGACATATTAGGTTTCCTAGGCTGTGTGTGTGCCGGATAGGTACGTATGGAGACGCCGAAAACCACCCCTACTGGTCTGGCCTATAGGGCGAACGATCCTCCTGCAGGAGGCACCCCTGACGCGTGCGATTCGCACATTGAATCTCATAGCTGCGGAGATTGATCTATTCCATTGTGCTAAGAGTGAGTTCACAAGGGTGGCATTACATATAATCTGCTACGTTAAGTTAAATGTTATCAACATTTAATATACCTAAGTATTATATAGAATGTAAACACATAGTTGATAATTATAAGATAGCTACACTATTGCATTGGGGTAAAGCCTGTAATGATAGTTGTAATGAGAAATAAATAAATAAATTTTCAAACAACATGCAGGATACAAAATGAGTATCTTCATCCGCTTTCTAGAAGCTAATTTATATTTTGTTCGCTTTCTATTTGTACCAGAGACTACTTTGATATTTCACAATTAAATTTAATGGGAATAAAACATTATGTTCATGAATATCAAATAAGTTTTACAAAGTTCAGTCCAATTGATCCTGACCACAGCTTCTCTGGCTATAATTTATTGTCTCTATATAGGAATATGGTAATGAAGCATTAATTTGAGTTATCTTATTAGTCTTGACTAGAATAACGGCAATATAATTATTTCCTAGTTTACATTTTTTTAAACATTACATCGTTACGACTCGTTGATGACAGACTACTCACAGGTAGTGTGGAACCTCTTAGCCTTAGGAGGGATTTTGCCTCACTGTGTGTGTTCTACCGCCTATACAATGGTTTGTGCTCAGATGAATTGTTTTACATGATGCCCGTAGCTACATTCTATCATCGCACCTCTCGCCATAGGCAGGGAATTCATCCTCACACATTGCGACCTGAGACGGTGCGCACTGTGCGGTATGAAAGAAACTTCATCCCACGCACACTCAAGCTGTGGAATGACCTCACTGCTGCGGTTTTCCCAAGCGCCTACAATATGGGGTTCTTCAAGAGGGGCATCAGAAGGTTTCTTCATGGTCGGCAGCGCGAGTGTGACACCCCTGGTGTTGCATACGTCCATAGGCCACGGTAACCGCTTCCCATCAGGTGGGCCGTGTGCTTGTCTGCCAACTAAGTGGTATAAAAAAAAAAAAAGACGCGCAACTTTAGACCTATGACCTGATTAATAGTTATGAAATCAGTTGACATTGTTCTTTTTTTAGTGTGTTGAAATCCACTCGAATAATCCCCCACCGGGACCAACGGGGGTGGTAACGTCGGGCTCGAATTGACCGAAACCGCACGGCCATCTTGGGCCATCAATTACCGGAGCCAGCCGAGTTAGCCTCTAGGATAGGATAGGCTATCGCGGATAGGATATCTCTTGCGCAACTGGGAAAAAGTTTAGCTATCATTCTACAAGCTACCACAACAAATTTGCCCGTGTACCAATTGTTCTGTGTAGCCAAGTTTTCTATGATATAACTTGGATTCCATTCTTACCGTACTCTGTTACGAACACACATAATAAACGTGCTATCAGGCTGCTGGTCTGACTTTATCGCTGTTACGGTTAACTAGAGTTCGGCTTAACGCAGTAATACCTATTTGTGTTAATTGCCTATACCTAAAATTAAAAAAATGCATAAAACATAAAAGTGCATAAAAGGTAGGACACGGCGGTATTTCCGCCCAATTGACCCTATTGAATTCCGCCCTACAGAATACCGCGGTTATAATAACTTCATGTTGTGTTCCCAGCGATGAGTAGGATAGCCAGAGCTCACTGGACAATTTGTGCTGTCAGTGGGATGACTAAAGGCTTGTCCTGCTTTGTGCTCTACACTGACGGCACAGAAACTCTGTACTTACAGAGTTTCTGTGCCGTGTATAAAAAAAAACCTCATCTAAAGGAAACAATGTAATACAACAAGATGAACATGAACATCATAAAAGCGCACTTTGAATAAAAAGTGTTTTATTACATTGTTTTTAACTGATTCAGCTTAAGATAAAGGTAAATTAAGTGCGTAAATCTGGCTCCCACAAATAGGTTCATTAAAATTTTACTGTAAAATTTTACATACATATAATCACGCCTTTATCCCTGCAGGGTTAGGCAGAGGTGAATTGTCACCCACATTTCACCAATAATTGTATTCGGTCCCATGTAATAGGGAGCGAGCCTATTGCCGCATTCCGGGCACTATTGTTAACTCGAGCCATGCATTTGAGGCTGAGTCTGGGCTGTATATATCTGTCTGATGTTAAACAGCCTTATCCCTTAGTTGCCTTGTACGACACCGCATGGGAAGAGATGGGGTGGCCCTAATTCTACTCTGCCGGAAACCACGCGGCTAGAAAAATAGTCTGCTATTTTATTTCAATCAAAGAATAAATTTGAGTAGGTATTGTTCCTCTTAGATATATAGATCGTTTCACGTTGTTAGAAATATAGAAATTGAATAAAACGGGAATCATATGCAGCAGCAATACCTTTGTCAATATCACAGATCCCTCCCTACTCGCAAACATTATCATACGAATTATCGAGATTATGATCACCTTTGTCTGGCATTCTTCAACTGAAACTGAGTAATAAAACTCCTTGTAATTCATATATCGTCCTATTATTCAAAGATTTTATGGTTGCAGAATACTGACGATATTATTAGTAAATTTTTGTTGCGAAAAATCTTACTATTAAATATGTTTACCTCCATAAGAGGTGAGGTTGAAGTGCCATAATATCTTTCGTATAATTGAGCAATTATTAAAAAAAAATGTCTTATTGCTACTTGTATAAAAATGTTATAAGGTTACAAAAAAATCATTCCAATTTTTTTTTATATTTAGTAGATTTTAATATATCTAATTTTATATATATATTAACGGCGAAGTTCAATGACATGGATTGCTCAACATAATGATTAATGATAAATCTGTTTATCAAACTTGCATATTCTAGTTGTCTTTCAACAATATGACTCCACATGATATCGAAGAATGATTAGGACAGTGGGAGGGATAGATGCATGCACCTAGGTGAAGATGACTGAATAAAATAGGTATTTAAACTATCATGGTCACTCTCATCAGTATCAAATTAATCGGGATATTTATCATGTTTCGTTGTTTTGAGTTTCCGATATTTCGGCGCTGTTGCAAGCACCATGATCACGGAGGAAACTCAAAACAATGAAACATGGTAAACATCCCGATTATTTTGATACTGAGATGACTGAATAATTTCAAAAATCCTATAGGTAGAAACAAAAGACTACAGTTTACCTATTAAGTACCAGTTAATTACATAATTTTGTCAAAAAAAAAAATTCGGGTGGACCTATTTTCGCTAAAATCGTTTTTGAGACGGCGTTGTATGGAGGGTGACCATAGTGCGCCGGTTCGAATGTAGTCCGCGAGCGGTTAGACATTTTTGGTAGGTGTTTGAGGTAAATAAAATTTTATTAAAAATAAAGTCAAATATCGAATAAAAAACCATAATATTTACGACTATTTTTTTCAAGTTCTGCACCTGGCTTGCTATACTATATCTATATCACTTTACCAGACAGTGCCCAGTTGCATCACATTCTAGAATAATACACCAGATTTTCATACGAATAAATTTGAAGTTTATAAACGTTATTATTAATGTTCATTTTGCCTCAAACATGTACATAGAAGTGTCTAACAACGCTCGAACTAACATAACAACATAACTCACGCCTATATCCCCGAAGGGGTAGGCAGAGGTGCTAGCACCCACATTTCGCCAGTTTATGTTTAGGTCCCAATGTAATAGGTGGGCGAGCCTATTGCCATTAACCGGGAATTTATAAACCTGCGATAAATACACACATAACTTCGAAAAGTTTCGAAAAGTCCATGGTGTGTGCCATGGTAAAACCTAGGATCGAAGCCGAGACCTCGTCTCAGCAGTCCATTACCCATACCACCAGCCTATCCGAACCAGCGACCCACAGGCGGCTTGCGTTTTAGTCGTTTCTAGTTCGACATAACCTCCTCCACCGGCACCGGTGGGGAGGTATCCGTGGGGATTTTGCACACGTAAAAAAAAAAGGCTATCCGAACTGAAATCCTGCAAAAATTACACGCGTGGTTGCAGATTTCAATGTGCCATACCTTGCGTTTTTCCCGGCCATCATGCGCAGGGGCGCGTGTTGTCTGCTGCCACACCGTGCGTGATCTCGTCTTCAGTGTGTTGGACCCCGCGTGTTTTCTATATCAAAAGGGCTCCGTAGAGGCGACACGACACTATGCTACACCGCCCCCGCTGTGTGACGCGGGACCAGTATGAGAAAAAAATAACAAAAGATTAAAAATAAATATAACCCATACACAATGGGTCATATATATTTTTTATATTTCGAATCCGCAAAGGCTTTTGACCAATTTCAAGCCATTCTTGCCAAAGAACAACATAAACTTAATAATTTTTTTTATTAATACACGTTCACGGTATCAAATCAGGTTTTACCATAAACATTTATATTAAAAAACGTGTAACGCGTAAATATAAGTACCTAAGTACGGATGACGTAAATACAATTTGTTTTTGTTAATAGTACGGATTTACAGACAAAATATGTAACTACAGTGGTTTTTAATAACCCTCGTCTGTGCATAGATACCTCTGACAAAATCATAATGAGAAAAAAATTATACATTAAATATTTTTTCGATAATATTCTTGTTACATGTTCTTGGACTGATGCCACAGCGTGTGCCTAAATGTGATTTTTAGAATTTTCGTTTTTTTATCTGTTTGTCTGCTGGTCAAGATTGATGTATAAGTATCATTTGACTACCATTGACCAGTTTTGGTTAAAATTTTGCATGGATATTCTCCATTTTTATATACATAACGCTACCTCCAGATTATTGTATCACGATTATTGTATCACGATTATTGTATCACGCTATGGTTCAAAGTAGTATCTAAAACATGAAGTCGTGTGAATAATTAGGCTGAATCTCTAATTACGCTAAAGAAGATCAGCTCGAAAAAACATCGATTTATTCTGAACTTAACGTGAATTAACTCGCGGGCAATAGCTTGTTTATAATAAAGTTAACGCACGTGACTTTAAGTGTGATTTGAAAAGAAATAAGATTAATCTACAAAAGTTTGTGTGAGGTTATTAACCTTTCACCACAGTAGATATGCTTTATCATAAAACTTTTTGCGGCTCACTGACGTAAAATCACCTATAGTATACAGCAGAAAAATTCTACTATAGTTTTACAAATCGATTTTCGTTTCCACCTCTTTGGAAATTTAATCACATATTACAAACAATTTGAACTAAGTAGTTAATTTTGTAAGTACTTGAAAGTAATCAAATAAAATAAGTTTTTAAAAATGAGTAATATCATCAATATGAAAAATAATTTTACACCCTCTGTTATGTCTTTGACAAAGAAACTCAAATGGTATCTACGTATATCGCATGCATACACACAACAAATAAAATAAGTATGATCAAGTACTTACTGCAAATGTCAAAATGCAATAAAGTAGCTCCTTCAGAAAAATAACTTGCTCAAACCACCAAAATAAAAAAATCCAATGATACCAGGAAACCTAGTCTCGTACTCAACTTCTTTGTGGGCTCTATTAAAGTTTTTTTTAAATTTAAATTAAGGCATAATCGTTAATTTCCAATTAGATTTCTACTTTTGAAATTGATCCATCATTATTACTTTTGACGCTGAATCTACGAGGATGAATTGTGACAAGAGTCAACAATTCTTCCTCGTTAGTGATTAGAATACTAACAATTGACTAAAAGGACCTTGTCCCTGACTCTAAAAACGATCGATGATTAATATAAGAATAGACCACACAAGGGCCCTTTTGTCGCACATTGGAAGGTCAAGGGATTATGTTGAGGTTGAACCGACTAAAATATAAATGCGTTATTTGTCGAAGGCGTCCCTGTTCCTGTTTTTTTTAATACCACCATGATGACAGACAAGCACACAATACATAGACGTGTGCAACACCAGGGGAGTCACACTCGTGCTGCTTGTAAGACAAACAGAGAGCACCGTGTACAGTGCTAATTTGACCATGGAATTAAAATATTAATCCAAATTATTATCTGCAATTAACCGTTAACTGACAATTACAATTTGCAAATTACAATGACTTTTTAGCGTGACGTTTGGCGACACTATTTTCCGTACCAACGAACTCTGAGGGTTGTATTTCCTCTTGTATCGGGCAGATACGATATTCAATTATCCCAAAACTTAGATTACTTAACCTTGCTACGATATGTAGAATGGAATTCCTCGCGACTCTGCCTACATGATCACGTTCCCGCAATCCACAGGAACTTGTTGTCATGGAGCTGGACCGATAGAAACTCAAGGTGTATTCCTAATTATACCATACCTGTAGGTAAACTTATAGATATCAATTCAGCAGTTTTTGCGTAATTTAGTAAAAAACAAACTCCATCCATATTTCCTTTTGCAAGTAGCACAATACGAATGATTCTTTTGGTGTTCCCAATGTTTATTGGCAACGGTGACTGCGTACTATTGGGTAGATCGTACTACTGGTGCTTATTAGGATCGTGCCTAAGTGAGAAGTTATAAAGTTGATCGCACGAAATTTTAGCCTATCTTTTATAATGCGATGAATAGGTTGTAACTTATGGATTTATTATTTTACTTTAAGGTTACATTGCAGCTTACTATTTGTATACTAAATATTATTAGTGATGAGGATTTTTGTTGATGTTTTGTTTTGTTTTTGTCTTTGGTTACTTCCGACTAAGAAATTATATTAACAATCGGAAGTAGTAAAAATATCATTCTGACGCACAAGTTTATTAAAAATTCTCGCACACATATTATTAAAAGAGAAATGAGGAAAATAACAACTTGCTCAGAATTTCTGCAAGTTCAACCTAAGTGGAAACAATGTTTCAAAAATAGAGTTCAAGTTACTTCCGCTAAGTACTTCACTTATATATTATTTTTATTTTCACTTATAAATTGTCTAGTGAACTGTTACTATACTCCATTCGTAGGTACTTCACTAAATCTAGTAGCAACTCTTTATAAAAACACATATTATACAAATAAACTAGGCTACCTAACTGCCTAACTAATGGTCCAATTTCGATCTTTAGTCCTTAAAATGAGTTTCTAAACAGAAAAATATTAATAAACTGAGTTTTTTAATAACAAATAATAAAAAGATCCATCAAGATTGTTTACGTTTAGTTAAGTAACTAACCGAAAGGAGTATAGTGATAGTTGGGACAGTCAGCACATTGGATTTCACTCTAAATATGTTCCATTCAATTGCAGTCACTCCTCTGCCTTCTATATCCAGTCTACTCTTAACTCCCATTTTTACAAGCTTTTATTCAAGCTCTTATTCAATAGCAACGTTTGTAGGGTTCTGTCCGGCCACTCTGGTAGTTATATCAAAATACTGACAAGTACTTTAATGATTAACGTTCAACGCACGTATTTCTTACTTCTTTATCATTAACCTTTGAATCGAGCAGTAAATCATTTTATACATATTAAATAGCACTATGTTTATCCGTTTTGTCTAACCCTAGCTATACTTATTTTAAGTATATATTAATAAGCCTTATAATATTATTTTTTTGACTGATGCTCAAACCAATCAGTCTATTAGTGAGCTTCCCAAACATAAGCCAAACATTCCACATAAACGAAGCCTAAGCCATCTCTCCCGAGTTAGATGAGATTCAGCATCAATTCTGTAGATATATAACAGAATATCGCACAGAAAGTTTTGTAAAAACATTTTATAAACGGCTCAAATTATGCTCATAGCTTTGGCGTAAGTGCAAGCTGTATTGACAAAGTTTAATCGTAATCGGATAAACGACACGTATGCGCACAACAACATATAAGCAAACATTGGTTTTTATCTAAATATATTCTTGAACTAAACAAATGAGCGAGACCTGGCCCTTTGCCATCACCTCTACAGCTTATTAATTTAAGCATAATTAATATATCAGATAATGGCAACGCTAACCACATTGTATAATCTTGTCCCTTTCTTTCAATGACTCGAGGCTGGAATAATAATGTTATAGAGATGACGGTAGGCCCTGACCTGCGTCACAGATGTACTCGATATCAAGGTTCAACTGTCCATATGTATGTACTTGAGGATAATATAGGGAAGGCTCGTGGGAGCCGGGCAGACGGTTCATGTGCGTATGCACAGTGCATCACGTCCGCATACAGTTACGATCACGTATCAAGCTATCGAGAATAGTAATAGTTTTGTAACGTACGATAAAAGGTTATGTAAATGTGATTGGAATAATTACATACATGTATCTACTTGTGCTTGTGTCCCCATGGGATGGGCAAATTGAGGTGTATAAAATAACTAGTACATTCTTAGCACTATCTAATAAGCTTGTGTTGTGGGATCTAGAATGTGGATAAACAATACACTGAAAATTAACGCCCGATCCTCCGCCTTTCGCATTCAAGCTTATGCTGTGCCAAAGAGAATTGATTCAAAAAAGAAAGAAGACGTAATGAAAAAAAAGAAAGGATATGATTGAAAATTCCATCAACGAGCAATGACAAGCAAGTGTTCGTAAGTGACATTGCTTATATTGCGATTGTAGGTAACACTTGTAATTAGTACTGTAGTCCTTCATTAGAGTCGCTAGCGTCGACGATCAATACGTGACTGTATAATCTTTTATTAATCCTGCTACAGCCACTACTATACTTATTAATTCAAGGTTAGTGAATAATTAGCTCCAGTCTGTGGATTCAACTGTTACTCCATGTATAGTACACTTGCATTTAGATGATATTATTACTGCAGCAATTAAAATATCATTTTTATCATTAGATCTATAAGGGATCGTTAAAACATATTTATACGGAAGAATTCTATAGACTCTTGAGATACACTAGAAAACCATCGAAGCTTCTGGTGCCATGGTGTATATTCTTCTTTCTTGCATTATGGAGTTGGAGACTCAGCGTTTAATCTACTTACGTCCTAACAATGTTTTTTATTGATCGAGAAAATTTCACATGCTTGTACGAATGTTTTGAAATGTAATTTAGCTTAAGAATCTAATATCATTTTTGTAATACCATCTCAAATGTGAATAAGCCATACAGTTTCTAAATAAATAAAATAAAAATGTTTTACGCTGAATTATAAATACATCGCATCGTAAAAAAACGCTGGAACCCTTATAAAAAGGTAAGGAAACATCTCAATTATTATTTTTTCATTACATTTGGACCTTTTCTTAACATGAATAACAATTGAAACGCAATACTTGGTAATTTCTCGATTGGTTCTGAATTACCATAATTAGTGGGTAGTGGTAGGTAGTCAGTGCTTTTTTGTTTCATTCGTCCTAATAATAGCTACTTTGCGGTCATCGATAAAATACACAAGAATTTGTTTATCTATTTTTGTAACAAATGTTCGTGTTGTGGATTAGATGTTAGGGTGAAATGACGATAGAGTATTGTTGTATTGTCGTCAAGTTTCACATATCACATCATGCAGAATATATGATTGAGTGGCTAAAAGGATTGGGTAGCCGTTTTTTGTTCTTAAATGGAATGCGTCTCATCGGTGTCAAAGGCATACATTATTTATTATTGCCAGTCGGTATCGAGATTGTAAATAATTTATTAAATTATTTTAATTGATTTTGGACAATATAGTCCTAGTACAATAGTCGGAGACTACAATAATCGAGGCCGGATATAGTTCTGAGACATGGGATGTTCAGGTTTCTGCCAGGACGAGTCATCGGTTACAGCTGTACACGGTAGATTTTTGTACAACAGGTGTAGATGTAACTGTCGCCACATCATCCGCCGCAATACATGTTGTCTAAGAATATCAATCAATCAATCAATTAGCCCACCGCAGTCCACTGCTGGACATAGGCCTCTCCCAATGTGCGCCATTTTATCCGAGCCTCTGCCTTCCGAATCAAGTCTGTCCCAGCCACCTTTCTCAGGTCGTCCGTTCATCTGGCTAGAGGGCGTCCTACCTTCCGTTTACCTTCTCACGGTCTATAGTATGAATTGGATTAATTTCAGTCGAATAATAAAGTTTTGCACTATTGAACTTCCATGCCCTTTATGCATCATAAAAATATAATGTAGTTTGAAATATCACCTAGATTCGATCAGTCAAGTCCTTCAAAAGTAACACGGTCATTTTTAAACCAGTTTTAATTTAAACTTTTGACAGTACTATTCAGTGCTGTGAACATGAAATGACTTTACAAAATTAGTCTACTATCTAATTTAATTGAAAATTTAAAAAAAGTGCATGTTTGGGATGGCACTTTCAAATTTATGGTATGGCAAACAGAAATACTAGTATTTTTAAGTAGGATCGATTCCAACTATACGTATATGATGGGTTTTTACGATGCTAAGAACTGGGCATTTACCACAAACTTAAAACAATTTGTTGTTTTTATGTTTGCTTCTGGGTATTCATAATTTGTGTATTACACACAAAATCACTAAGTTGTTATTATACACCCCTTAATTTGTAGTTGCCTATAGTTTTTGCAGACTGTATTAATTGTCTATTGTACTTATGTTTTTTACTGAAATGCGGGAATGTACCTATACTCGCGTTGAATAAAAATTTGAGAGAGGATTCTACTACTATTATAAAACTTTGATTTTTCATTTAGTAATTAATTAATCACTGTATCGAATTTATTAAACCCTATAGTGATGATTTAAATAAAAGAAGAACCTATTTTGTTCAATGGTAACCCAATAGCGTATGTTTGCGAATACATCTATCTAGGTCAGATAGTCTCTCCTATGGATCAAACCACAAAAGAGATAAACTGACGCGTTGGGAATGCCTGGAAACGGTACTGGAGTCTTCAGGAAGTGATGAAATATAGGGAAATTAACATAAACATCAAATGGAAGTTCTTCAACTCCAGCATACTACCAGTTTTCCATGGTTTTGCTAGAAGTGGACAAAGCTGAAGTGGAAGCAATTATAATGCAGATGCGAGGAAGCTGTGCCACGGGATGGGATGGCATATCATCTCAAGTCTTAAAAAAATCACGTGACTCGCTTATCCCTCCCATAACACACATTTGCAATCTGGCAATAAGCACTGGTGTATTCCCCGATGCTCTAAAGAAGGCTATAATTCATCCAATTTACAAGGGCGGGGACAGAAACAGTGTTAACAATTATCGTCCAATTTCCATTCTTTCGGCAGTATCAAAAATTTTAGAAAAAATATTAAACAAAGCTCTTAAAAATTTCATGACTAAATATGATATACTAGCAAAGAATCAGTACGGCTTCCGGACAAACGTATCCACGGAGGACGCTGTGATCGACTTAACAAATACTGTAGTAAAAAATTTGGATAGCAACAACAGATGCTTGTGCATATTTTTGGACCTTTCCAAAGCATTTGATACTGTCTCTGTCCCTATCCTTCTTAATAAACTGGATAAACTGGGTATTCGAGGTACTGTTCATGGGCTGTTTGAGAATTATCTCACTAACCGTATGCAAAGAGTTAAAATGGGAAACCATCTGAGCGATGAGATAATGTCTACTTACGGCGTCCCTCAGGAAAGTATTCTAGGCCCTACATTGTTTCAGCTGTACATTAACGACCTCTGCACTATGGCTTTACCGTATTCTAGTATCTTTACATACGCAGATGACACGGCAATAGTTGTATGGGGTCCAAACTGGGCAACAGTGAAAGAGAGGGCGGAATACTCTTTGAAACAAGTTATGAGCTGGCTTTCTAAAAACTTGCTTACACTAAACTTAAGCAAAACAGTCTACGTCCCATTCTTTTTGTCTAAAATAAACTCACCCCCGCAAAATTTTTCAATAGTAGCCCACAATTGCCTCCAACCTAGTAACTGTACCTGTCAAGAAATATCGTGTGCGGCAAACGTAAAATATTTAGGTGTGCAGATTGACTGTAGTCTGAAATGGGACACTCAGGTAGAAGCAGTTAAATCAAGAGTTCGTAGATTAATATACCTCTTTAAAACCTTACGGAGCACTACCACAAATGACAGGCTGAGACTGATTTACCTCGCTTTATGCCAGTCTATTATACTATACTGTATCCCGGCTTGGGGTGGATCCGTTAAAACTCAAATGCTGGAACTGGAAAGGGCACAAAGAGCTGTGCTTAAGGTTATGTATAATAAACTGATAAAATATCCAACTTCACAGCTTTACGCTGAATGCGAAGTACTAACGGTCAGAAAGCTCTTCATCCTACAGTGCATACTAAGAGTTCATAAAAGCGTGCCTCCAATCCCCAGAATACGTAAAAAGCAACCCGTATGTCCCGTATTACGCTGTAGGACCTCTTTCGCCAGACGACAGTTCAAAAAACTGGGCTATAAACTGTACAACACCCTTAATATAAAAGAAAATATTGTAGAACTCAACCATCACGAACTGAAAAAGAAAGCAACGGATTGGCTACTCAAACTCAATCACGAAGACACTGAAACACTATTAAAATTCATTGAGCAAACACATAAACACACACTCCGACACACCTTCAAACACACACACACACACACATACACATACACACACACACACACACATACACATACACACACACACACACACACACACACATTCACACACACGCGACTAATATAATTGCACACCTATATGTACACTTACTTATACATAAACAATAATATCGATTAATATAGTCTAGTATAGGCCTCAGCCTAGTTTGGGATCCAGTTTCACGTACTTTTAAGTCTCAAAAATTTGAAATATTTTAGTAAATAAGAACAGTATCTGTAATTTTTTTTTGTGATAAATAAATATTATTATTATTATTATTATTATTAGTTCTCACTTATGGTAGCCAAACCTGGGCACTCACGAAAGCCAACATCAAAAAACTAGAAACTTGCCAAAATTCCATGGAAAGGAGTATGATGGGCAAAAAGCTATCTGATCGAATAAGAATAGAAAGTATAAAGAAACATACAAAAACAGATAATGTAACAACAACAATTCAAAAGTTAAAGTGGAGATGGTCAGGCCATACAATTAGAGGTAGGGAGAAGTGGTCAAAGGCAATAATGAACTGGTTCACGAGTTATAACAAGAGGAAAAGGGGTGCACGACATTAAAGCCGTAGCAGGTAGTACACGGATGAAGACGGCTGTGGACAGGGTGGAATGGAAAAGGTTGGAGGAGGCCGGTTGTCAATTGTGGCACACGGATAGAATCATAAGTACATATTGTAAAGCAGAGAAAATGTTAAATGTTACACTGTCTGAAAATAAAGGCTATTATTATTATAGTGATGATTTAAAAACTGGCATACCTACTATTTATCTCGCACTTAAACATACATACAGTGAGTCACGTCCCTATTCCTTTTATACCTATATACATTGACTATATTTTGTCTTCTAGACTGGCACTGACAAACAAACTGACATGGCCAAAAGCAAAATTAACTGCTTTGTCGAACCGGAGACACTCGCTTGTTCAAAGTCGGTTATGAAATGTGCCACGATACATTTTCGAGAACGTAATGTATGGAAGGAAACATTTTTCAAAATTTTCAAGAGATTGTGACAGGCATAATATAAATACCAGACACAAAAACAATCTTGTAGTCTGTGATAGTAGACTTCAAAAAATTTAAAATTCTTTCAACTGTAAACGCTTTTTTAACAAACTCCCTAATGAAATTAGAGATTTACCTGTGAGTAAATTTAAAAATGTAGTTAAAAGTAAATTGTGTCAGAAAGGCTATAATAAAATCCAAGAATACTTAGATGATAAATAAGCTTAGAAATGAGCTGTTCGCTCAACTATGCTACTCAAGTAAATTATTGTATTTGGACTAAGTAAGTGTTTGAAAATAGACAAAAAAAATGCTCGCTGAGTTTCTTACCGGAGTCTTCTCAAGTGAGGGCCGCGTTGCGACCCGGTGCCGGTGGTCCATTTGCTGGTCTTTCACGTCTTTTTATATTGACTTTTGTAAGTTCTGATTTAATGGTTTATACAGAATAAATAATTCTGTGACTTTGACTTTGGTCCTATAGGCAGGACCTGACAAACCAACTGACATAGATAGGTACAAACAAAAGCAAAATCAGCCACCTTGTTGAAACTGAAACTCTCGCTTGTTTTTCTCGCTCGATCAATTAATTATTATATTTTCATGGAACCCAACCACATATTCGTAGTTCAAGCCAATATCAGCTTTCCTCTAAGGATGGGAGGAGTCAAGTACCTGAACTAAATCATGTAGAAGCAAATTAGCGGACCCTGGTTTCCAAAGTGCAATTTTGGATGTACAACGTGATTGGTGCTTGGTGATCATGATTAGTTTATTATAACCTCACTAACACTACCGAGGTGTTTAAACATTAAATAAAGTTGCCAATTGAGTATATTTTTTCTCCGGGGCCTCTTAATAAAACAACACAACAATAAAAATATTATTTATATTTTTATATAAAACATGAAAATGAACATGGCCTCATTAAGGTAATGAACAAATTGTGGTGAAGATGATATAATATGGCAGAATTAACCAAATAAATAACAAACAACACTATCATAACATAAGTATAAGGTACAGAATTATACATTACTATATTACATATTTACATAACGTACATAAAATGTACATTTTTATAATTACCAGGTACGTTTATGTAGTTTTATTGAGTAGAAAGTCTTTTAAACTGTGTGTGGCAATATAGCATGAGGTGGACAATCCAAGCATAAAGCCGGCAGTTGAATTACGTTATATATTATATAGAAAAAAGTGTCTTGGACTGAAGCACAGCGTAGATTTATGTTATGAGTATGGCCATATTTGTTAATTTTAGTCGTTAGTGACCTTTGCAGTAAAATCGTTGCATATTCGCTGATGTCACTTAGATTATTTGATTTTAAAATAATTGATGGAAAGCCACTGTGTAACGTTTGAAACCCTGTATCTTTCAGCTTGTTATAAAATGATTTCGTTACCTGCCAATCAGAAAGAAAAACTGCGAAAATATTCAATAGGTTCATGTAGAACTTGTCTGTTATCTAATAATGAATTAAGAATCACCTTGTTTGCGTTGTCAGTTTTTTCTTCCAAACCCTCAAGGTTTGTACATGATTGATTGAAGTCCATTATCAATACTACAGTACATTAATGACTTTTATTAATTACACTTATTAACAACAGGCAAATATTACATTTTAACGTTTTTGTCTAAGTGAATAAAATAAAAAAAAACAATAGGGTTGGCAGCGCGAGTGTGACTCTCTCGCCCCATAACTTGTCTTGTAACTAAGAAGAACGATAAACGTAATTTAATGTCAATTTCAATATTCAGATTGAAACTTTCAGACAGACATTGCTGATGCCTCCTAAAATCCAACCACACGTCGTGATCGATCAACACGTGTTGTGGGGGAGAGGGGGAAGGTTGGACACACAGAAACAAATTAACTGGCGTGGCTAACGTGGGTCTGGTAGAAACTTGGCATTGACTTCTTGCTATTAATAATTTTATAAACATTTACTGAGTTGTTGACGGAAACATTGGAATCGTCATAGAACAAAATACAACAACAACATTTCCGATTTAAACTTTTAGATTGAAAAACGTTAGGCGCAGTTAGATATTACTTAATCACTATTAAATTGTAAATAATTCTAGAATATTTTGGTCTGACTAATGACGACCTTCCAAAAATATCAGATAGGTACATGAACAGTAACTTCAGGTAGTGGTATCCGTACATACGATTTAACTTTGAAACTAAATTCAACAGGAATTACATGTAAATTAGACATATGTCTTATTTAAAACAAAGTAACAATATTTAGTACAAACGGCATTGTTAACCTATAGTAACAGGTAGATTTTAGATCTAATCAGTTGTGGTCTTTAAATCTTTGGAACTTATTGTTTTAAAAGCTAATTTCACAACCATCAGGTAAAGTGACATGTAAGAGCATAATCAAACTGCGTACCACCCTTTCTTTGGACAGCAATCCATCTGAATGTCATTACATGATAGAAGTGAAAAGGCACTAGAATTTAACACTACTGGTAACTTAAAAGGTACATTACTTTGTTTATCACTGTCACCGTTTTTTACTCAACCAGTCCTGTTTTATAAGATCGGCCCCTTTCTCACCGATCATTATAACTGCTGCGTTTGTATTGCCACTCACTATAGTAGGCATTATACTAGCGTCAATCACTCTCAAACCCTCAACACCATAGACCCTTAATCTTGGATCTACAACCGCTTCGGGGTCCCACGACGGACCCATTTTGGCCGTACCAGACTGATGGTAAATTGTCATAGAAATAGTCCGCACTTGACACTCTATATATTCATCAGACATGAATTTAAACTGTTTACAATTTGGCAAAGGCTTCATGTACAGTCTAGAACCAAATTGTTTGAATGGGGATGCGTTGGCTACTTGTACAGCAATTTTGATTCCTTCTACAAGACGAGCCACGTCCAATGCGTCTTCATGGTAACGCGGATTCATTATTGGATAATGGAAGGGGTTAGAACTTCTTAATCTAACATAACCTCGTGTGTTAGGACGAAGTAGGAGAGGCATGATGGTCCACGCGTCTTTGTTTGCTATTGGTTTATAAACAGTGTTATATACCTCATCAGTTAGACCTAGAATTTTTCTCACAATTTGTCCATTATCAGAAGAAAATGATGCAGGTGCCATATGAAATTGAATATCAGGCCATAATCCAGAACGGTTAGCGTACTTTGTGTTAACAAAAGCGATACCTTCAAGACCACCAAGTGTTGTCATAGGACCTCTTTCGTTCACTACATAGTTCATAGTCACTGGGAATGCCTGAAATCTGTTTTGAACTATCGAAACTGGTTTATCAACCAAGAATGTTAGACCACCCACGCCGACGTGATCTTGTAAGTTTTCTCCGACTGGTAAATCTTTCAACAATTTAATTCCTACGTCCCTCAAGTGATCTTTTGGTCCAATCCCAGATAACATTAACAACTGAGGGCTGTTGATAGCTCCTGCAGATAAAATAACCTCTTTTCTAGCTAACACGGTTCTTTTAACGCCGTGTTTTATAAACTCTACTCCATACGCTTTCATGGTTACTGGATGGATGAGAATTCTCATTGCTTGCGAGTTTAAAGAAATGTCTAAATTTTTTCTCGTTCTTACTGGTCTCAGAAAAGCTTTTGCTGTGCTGCACCTTGAGCCTCGTCTTATTGTTCCTTGAGCGATCATGAAGCCAGTTTGAGTAGCGCCGTTGATATCTCTGTTTTCGTAACCAATTTCGACACCAGATTCTACAAAAGCTGCTACAAGAGGTGTTCTCCAAGGAGCTTCTTGAACAGTTAGGTAGCCTCCTATACCATGGTATTTGCTTCTAGCTAGGTAAGGATTTCGGTTGTCTTCAGATTTGATGAAGTACTTCAAGACGTCTTGGTAGCCCCAGCCAGGGTTACCCATCGACTCCCACTGCTCGTAATCGTATTTGTTGCCTCGCACATAGATCATATAGTTCAGCACGCTAGAACCGCCAAGCACCTGGAATTTTAAGTATATGATTTGATTAAACAAAAATTACAAATGTTAATTTAAAATATTAGCATTGTTATTTTTGCACCAAGGTATCGACTGTACTTTTCTACCTGTGATGAGTTGACGAATGAATAATAAAATAAAATAATACTTTGGTATCGAAATGTTTAACATATATTGTATGGAAAATCCTAAATTTTTATCGAATCAGAGTCGAAATATCGGATAATCAAAAAATACGAAGATCCCGATAACTCTAATAGTAAAATCAGTGCAAGTAGAGATCAACATCTAGTACATTTAATCGGTTTTACTAAAATCAGTGCATCTGTCCGTGACATGCTTCAATATCATAAAAGACTCAGTTATTCTCTAAACTACGTGATCTATTAAAAGTTGCAATATTTTTGAAACCATTTAAACTCCTGCACCATTCGTGACCAATGCACAGCGAGAGCATTTTATTGCTCTAGCAATTCTTGAGGTGCCATCAAAATAATTGCTGTTGTTATTTCTACAGGCACTCCAAAATACTTGGTCGTAACCTGTTACCGTAGCTCAACGTTGTGTCTCATATACCATAACCAAATCGCCTTGAGGGGTGTTTTAGGTTGTTATAAAACAAATTCCCTCTCGCATCTTCTTTAGATGCTTGCTTGAAAGTATAGAAAATTCAATGTGTTGGCACTTGAATGAACTTGTGTCACATTTCAAGTGAATACTGGATCTCCTAGTTTTCATGTACGTACCTGTTTTTTATGCCTATAACATCTACTTATTAGCAGTATAATTGGAAAGCGTCCGTTTAAATTAGAGACAAAGAACTTCAATACTAGTTATCACTCCCCGCACGACCTGCCTGCTTGAACAAAAGTAATCAGACATTCATGGTGACTTAGAATTCACAATATTTGTTTAAATTACAGGACTTATAATCCAGCTAATATTGAAAGCAGGATCCTTCAATATTACTTAGCTGGATATAAAAATAAAACTAAATGCTATGTTATACCTTTGTATAACATAGCATCGGTCAAGAATACCGGTACCTTTGTATGTTGCTACAAAGGTATGAAGCGGGTTAGATTAAGTAGCTCTTCTAACAAAAGACCTTGAAATTATTAAAAGTAGGAAAAAATATATCGGTTCAGGCGGGATTCATTTTCCCCATGTAAGGGAAAGATTGCGGGTTCGAATCCCGCCTGAACCGATTAAATTTTTCCTATCGTAATCGATTTGAATAGTTTGCTTACTAAATGCTTTAAAATTTAATTCAACAGAACTTCAATATTGGCAGTGAAAAGTGGAGGCCGTTCGGTTTCGATGTTTTCCGTGACGCGACCTTCACGGAAAACATCGAAGTACTTCGGGCCGTTTCGTGTTAGCCTGAGAGTCGATCCCAACGAAGTTGGGAAAAGGCTCTGTTGTTGTGTTCATATACTATGACCCATGTACTCAGACATGGATAATTTCATATGAACAGGTAAAAGGAATTCCAAGTCAGCTTGAATTTTATAATACCTTTCCCCTAGGCCAGCTGCATCTGTGCTTTTTGAAACCCAGGCATGCGTAGGACGTCGGTTCAGTCTTGTATTGCCAGTCTAACTTTGTTAGCTGCAGATACCCAGCTAATGAGGGCACGTCGGTGATTTCGTTCTCGTCAGGACCTGGAATATGCATGCATTTTGTATATTAATATTTAATTTTAAACAGGTTCAGATATTTCTTACAGTTTTTATATTGTAATAAACCATAAATCATTTGCAATTGTTCATTTTTTGCACACACATCATCCGTAGACTACTTTTTATTCACTTGAAACTAAAAAGTGGCAAGAAATTGACAGGGTACCAAAGATGTGGGCTATTGGGCTGTTTTTGAAGAAAAAAAATCTCTAGTTTGGCATTGTGTTATTTAAAATTTGGTTACGATAGAGGTTTTATTTATTTCTGTATGAATTATAATGTCGTTCTGTATCTCGATCTATATTGATCGATAAGTATAGAACGCTGAATGTCGAAGATGGATCCACCGGATTTCTGCTTAACCCCGGTGAAAGAGGTTTTCCAATTATAGCTGTAGACAATTTGATACAGTTATAAGTTAGATAGTTCGTTTATACATTGATTCACGTCGTATATTGCAAAATACTTGTTGTTAAAAAAGAAACAATATCATTTCATTCATTACAAACAAATCAAATGCCTACGCATATAAAAGCATAATAAAAAGTAATACAAACACAGCCAAGGCTTCTATTACTCTGATCGATTACACACTTCTCGCTGAGCAAAGTAATTTTCATATGCATATCATATAATATTCAATACACGGTTATGTCAGCGCAGTTACGAGTATAAATCAATAAATAGCTGTCACTCACCACTTTCTAATAGAAGTACGTTCCAACTTTTGATCTCGCTAAGGCGATTTGCCACCACAGCTCCTGCAGAGCCTCCACCGATCACAATGAAGTCATATTCTCTCTTCGCCTCCCTATCCAGTATCTTCGCTTCAGGGTCATATGAATTGTAATTGTGATATGTTAAAGCTCCAAGTAGCAGAGGAATTAACCAAAGGCCGGTAACACTAACAGTTTTAAGTGCAGTAGACGCTAAAAGAACGTGAATACCCATCTTCAGAATAGCTTCTTTCACGGTTCAAACTTGCTAGTATCACAGCATTTGTATACAACGTTTTGGTTCGTTTTAAGACTAGTTTGGTTTTCATTAGAACATGTATTGTGTTTGTGTTTGTCTGGTGGTTTGCTTCGACGCATGAGCGGTGTGTCGAGCGGGCGCGACGACACCATGTTATGTGGTATCACGTTGGCGTCTGGAGATTGAAGGGTCGTTTGGTTCGAGGATCTGAAATTCAAACAAAAATACTGGTTAATGGAAGTATGAGTTAATTGAGCGGTGTTGTGTAGGTACCTGAAACTAGAGAAGTACGAGTATATAATTTAATCCACGTGAATATGATTGATAGGCAAAGAAGATGCTATGATATTTGCACGAGAATACGATTCACTACAGTGTTATTCACATTTCTTTTTAGTAGTAGATATTATCAGATTATCCTAATAAGAAGTGGTTACCGCAGCTGTTACAGTCTACCAAGCTAGTAGCCAGACTCTGTGTTGCTACGAAAATCACCTGACAGAAAATAATTACTATCCATTTTAACTCAGAAATCCCTCTTAGGACCCCATGATCACACGCTAACATAAACTGAGGTATTACAGATATATTATATTTAAGTTGACCCTGGGACCAACGTGGTGTTTAATTGCTCCTTCATACGAAGCAGACATGGAGGTCATTACTATTTCCCCATTGCTTTATAAATAATGACTTCAAAATCAAAAGTTACTTGTTAAGACACTTTGTACTTTTCCACTAAATTTGATTTTTCATCTGACCGGCTTCTCACGGCGTTCTCATAAATTGGTAGTTAACAGGTTAACCGGTCAAGTGAAAAAATATAATATAGTGAATAAGTACTAAGTGTCTCATTCAATATGTGTAGCAGGTTACACCAAGCGCCGTCAATCGACAGCATTAGTCCAAAGATACCTAATTGACATTTTTCCTTTTTTCAGGTACGTTGCATCACGTAGTAAGGAGATGAATTAGAAAAGTCGTTTTTGCAAGTATAAACACTTATTTTTGTGTAGACTCCCCACATGCAGGTTTTGTAATGGCTTCGAGGTTACAAGAATTTCGACGAGAATCTTTGCGAAAGGGAAATCTCCTTTATTCCCTACTCAATTTGAGAGACAATAGTCCAGCAGGTTTAACACAATGCTATGCAAAAGTGACAAATATGTGACGAATATCTCGTGTCATAAACTTATACGCTAGTATATTATATTAAGTTTATGCCTCAGACAGACTCTATATTAATAAACAGTGTTGAGTCGTTAAATATCTTTGACTTATTAACATGCACTGTTCTCTAACGGTAATGCAAGAAAATATCACCGTGACGTAATAATACCAACTTAAAATCTAATATCGAGGGAAAGCTCAAGCAATTTAATCTTAAACTATACACACGTTGAAATGGTACACTGATAAACCAACAGAATGAAAGAGACAATACAGTTGGATTTATAGCGAAAGGAGAGAGACAGAGAGACTTATTACCTAGATATCCGGAAGATTATGATCTAATTTCTAGACGTTGTGTTCCTGAAGCTAACACACTGTTTCGCGATAGACGTCAAGACCTTTGCAGGTTTGCTATTTTTATGATTCACATATTTTTGTGATATTTTGATGTATTTTTTTTCTTAAGCTGTATGTTCAAACCAAGCTTGTAGAAACCACATTCGGTCCTTAGTTATCTTTAAGTTACCATCTCCGACAGACGACGTGGTCAAGGCAGCAATTCGTGGGTTTCCGTCTTTCTGTTAATATAATTTCATGTATATATGACGATATTCGAATGGATTTATTATAAATTATACAAGAATTTATTTTAGATATAGTTTGATAAACCTCTTATTTTAATAAACTGACTGTGACTTTTTTATATAATTCGTATTCTATATTCTGTGTGTCTTTAGGATATAGCTTAATTAACATAACACTTCTATTAAGTACAAGTAGGTTGTTTGCACTTACGTAATCACAATAGTTAATTATACACGTTGTTAAGTGGAAGTATATACACAAATGGATTTTCTCAGTTTGAAAGTGGCGCCAGTCAATAATTATAGCGTCTTGATGAAAATGTAGGTTTCAGATTTTGAATAGGTGTATATGATAATTATAGACATTAAAAGTATAAGTCGAAGGATTGTGGAGAGATTATACTCTACTTCATCTCTTCATAAAAGGTGCGTGTAGAAGAAAAGTCCATTTCGCGAAACGTCATATTCGTGAAGAGTCTACTATGCCAATCATCAACTTCACAAAATATTCTATTCGTAAATTATCTATATAATAGAAGATTTACTAGGTAGGAGGATAATGAATTTACTTTTTTCATCGGAGGTTTTGCCATATTATCTGGAGTAGGTTGAACTTGTCAGGAAAATACTACCCTCTCATTTCCCACCTTTAGGTCGCAGTGTTTCAGGAATTGTGGGAAGAATGACTACGACATCCTTATCTTCGGCGCCGGAATGGTATCATAGTATAGTATTAATATAAATAAGTGGACGTCTGTAGAAAACTATATTGATGGATATCAGTAACCAAGTTTTAAAAAAGAAAGGAAGATAGTATCTACATCAGTTCCATTATTGCGTCATTAGGTACTTATATTTACAGCTTATCACGGTCATTAGAAGGACCGTTTTGCGTTCGATTTAATACTCAATTAAGATAATCTCTTTGAAGTACTCACTTTTACTCGTACTGTTTAAACAGAAGTAAGATTATTTACTACTATTACTAACATACTATACTTTTATTAAAATATTCGGTGTCAAAGCTAATCTCACGAGACTTAAACGCATGCTTTCCTCCCGGGGTATGAGATCACAAAGAAGTAATGATGAAATTTGAATGTAGGTATCTAATAGAAACAGAATCGTATAACGGTGACATCGTTTATTCTATATAGTTTTTATAAAAGTTATTCTCAGAGCTATAAAACGTTCAATTATATTGTTCTCTATCGAAATTTTGTAGGTTACGTATATATAAATGTATCACGTGTAAGTAACAATTTTGTTGTGCGAGGCTTTAAGTGGCCGATCACGATTCTGAACAAAGCTCACATTAGGTACGCATAGTTGGTTATACAAACAGAGCATGATACATTTTTGTTGTTATATCATTTAGTAATCGATACGTAATCATTTATTTGTAATTCTTAACATTTGGGTGACGGATTTATTGCAGATACATTATGAAGTATTGATATACTTTTATTGATCGATAGTTCTAAAGCGTTATTTTTTTAGCCATAACATTTTTGATTTTTCGTTTATCTAATTTTATTAATAAGTGGCTTCTTCGGATTAATTAGAAAACTGACACGTTTATTGTAGCGCCACAATTCCTGGGCATACCGCTTGCCATTTCCTCGAGTATCGGGATCCTTGGTGTCGATATCTCCAGAGACGTCCAGTACCGCAGTTATTTGGAGGACAAGGTTAGGTTGGCATCAAAGAAATTTGGAGTGCTCAGTAAGGCGAAGGAGTACTTCACTACAGGGCAGCGATTCCTTCTTTATAAGGCACGGGTCCGACCCCACATACAGTACTGCTGCCACCTTTTTGCTGGAGTGCCTGCATACCAGCTCAACCCTTCAACTCGGTGCAAAGACGGTCGTTCTCTCAACCTTCGGAGGTACTTCGCCTCGCTGTGTGTGTTCTACCGCCTATACAATGGTTTATGCTCAGTTGAGTTGTTTGAAATGATGCTCACAGCTACATTCTAGCTCAGCTCATTCTATTCTATCATCGCGCTGCGAGGAATTCATCCTCACACATTGCGACCTGAAACGGTGCGCACTGTGCGGTACGAAAGAAACTTCATCCCACGCACACCCAAGCTGTGGTTTTCCCATGTGCCTACAATATGGTGTTCTTCAATAGAGGCATTAGGTTTCTTCACGGTGGGCAGCGTGAGTGTAACGCCCCTGGTGGCGCACACGTCCATACGCCACGGTAACCACTTCCCATCAGGTGGGCCGTGTGCTTGTCTGCCACCTTAATGGTATAAAAAAAAACCCCAATATTTGACTTGGTGTAAGACTCGGAAGTCATTATACAAGGGCTCCAGAGCTTGTATTAGAATGAATGGTACCTGCACTGACAGACATTTTAAAAAGTAAGATATATAGAGGGTCAGAGTTGTAAGAAGATAACTTAAGAAAGAAGGTAACAAGGTACATGTAGAAGCCGCAACATTGAGGCAGGTCGTGTTAGAAGTGAAGAATTATCCAAATATATGTATATTTAGGAGTTTGATAAATATTTATGTGTATAATTTACGCACGCTTATTTTTACACAGGCGGATAATTAATTATGCTGTGGACTACATTTATCAATATTTTCATTACTTAATGATATCCTTTCGAGTGATACACTTTGTGACTAGTAGGTAAAATTATTCGCTAAATTGTTCAAGATTTTTATCATCATGATCGTAGCGCCTTGGCTCAGTTTTTTCTTCTCCCTTTAGATTAAGAGGCTAACCTGTTAAATTATGACACTAAATCCCGATTTGTGATTAAAATTGACAGTAACGCTTGGTGACGCTAGTATTATAACTCGAAAGTGTAACGAAACTGTAAGCAGTTGGCAATCGGTTAACTCTGGTGTTACGAATCTATACGATTTGTATGCTTCAGTGTTTATTTAACTGCGATATTATCGAATAAGCGTTTTGAATTGACAGTTATATCACAAGCAAGACCCTTTCAAAGACAGACTTTTAAGTTATACTGTTAAGCCACTAAGCATATTTATAAGACCGAGGATGGACAGTGACCCTTACTGTGGTGCCAATATAGGTAGTCCGGTAAGGTACTTCTGAAAAAGAAGCGTAGCGTGATTGTATGTATGTAAGCTAGCAAAGTCGTTAAGGTAAGGACCATAATTTTAATGATCGGAAAATGTGTTATTAGATTTTCTGTTGCAAACAGTTTTCTATAAACAGTCAGGAAAACGTGTCTAGTTGATCAAATTGGGCTTTCCCACATAGGACAACACGTGCAGGGCTTAGATGTCATCCTCACACTGTACAGAATATATAAGCAAGAATAAAGCGGTTCGGAGACTTTTTTCTTTGCCGCACCACCAAGACCTGGAATTCATTACCAGCATATGTGTTTCCTACAGTCCCGGGGCCTTTAAGCGGGGCGTGAAAAAGCATCTGATGAGGCCGCCAAGCAGAGTGCCACCATTGTAACATTACTTAGTGTCTGTAATGGTGACCCTCTTTCCTGAGACTTTACCTTTAGCCTACAATCAGGCGAGGTGAAGTAAAGTTGGCATGTCCTATATAAAAAAAAATGATATGAGACCGAAAACAGTTGATTATATATGGTTATCAATACACCTCCTCTTCAGCGAAATGTGGCCATGAGACAATATATTTATATTTCTTGCATAAAAATATATCTACATTCCTATTCCAAAAAACTCGCACACGCGCGTGGATACGTTACTAAAACAGCGACATGAAACCGCTAATTCTAATAAGTAGGTACTCTATAGACCTACATTAAAAATACCTACATAACTATATATACCAAAAAACGTATTCGCATGGATACGTTTCTGAAAAACGTGACTAAAAACAGTGACATGAAACCACTAATTCAAATAAGTACGCTCAGAATCACACTCATCATCATTATAAAAAGTGACATTAACAAGAATTTTATAGCCCATTCAAAAACTTTTTATTACTATAACTACGTTTTTTTTTCAATAGCGGTTATCATAACTGTTATTTCTATAAAAAGCATTGCTAAAACATCGCTGAATTTAAGCACAACAGATTAGAATGATAGTGCATAGGCCTATATTTTGTTATGATTTAGGCTTTTTGGAATAAATAATAAAGGATTTCAGAAAGTGGTCGCCGTATCCACGAACAAGGCGGTGACTTCGGCACCAACTCTGCTTACCCGACTACGGCGAAGCCAAAGGAGGGTTATGATTTTGACAGGCTATGTATGTATGTACGTTCATCTGTTTCCTCATAGCTCCTCAACTACTTATTAGAACTGGACAAATAAGGTATCATTAGAAGCGTCTTGGTCGTTCGCTGGTTATTGGCTATATGACGTATCACTGAATCTAACGTAGCGGCCTCTAGCGGTCATAAAATACTGTCTTAAAAAATAAACTTGAGATAAATATACCATGTTTGGTATCATCTGAAAGGGCTTAATTAGTACATTACAAATCTGTATAAATTATATCGGTTTTGCTTACCCCAAAATAATATAAATAAAAAAATTAGTACAAAACGTGATTTATCAGTATTCGGATTTTACCGAATACTGATAAATCACGCTTTAAACAGTATAAAACAAGAAAATATCAAGGATAGCCGTGGTCGTATGCCACTTAGTCTAATTAAACAATACATTCTAAGAAAAAGTGCTACTGTGATACAGCGAGGCAAAGCTGTCAGTATCGTGGGCACCTTACGGGGTGCCTATGATACGGGGCGGGTTATTTGGCGTGACATTATCACGAACGCACTCTGTGTATTTCAATTTAAAGTTTTGATTGTAAATATTGGTATGATTCAAAAACTATTTAAATTAAAATATGTATTAAAATTTAGTAAAGAAGACCAGTTAACATTAATAATATAATAATAATAATAATTTATTTTCGTTAAAAATAAGTTACAGTTTAAATGTACAGTGATCGAAGTCACCTTTTAAGCAAAATTTGCCTGTGTCAGGTGACATCGCTCTTCCATATCTACTAGTTATTAATTAGAGTTACATGTAGTTGTAAACAAACTATCACAAATAAATGCAAACATGTACTATCTAGGCACATTTGGCAAAGATATCGATGAAAAAGTCACAAAAATAACCATCACATGAATTGAGAACCTAATTATTTTTGGAAGTAGGTAAAAAATACTTTTATACAGCCTAAATTACTACAGCGGTGTTACACACTACTCGTTAGCACTTTACAGCGTACGCGCAGATGTTACCAAGCGACTTTAACGCAACAGTGAAAGTAATTTCGGCGCGGCCTTCACCCAATGTGCTACTTATGTTGATCAGGTTATTACGCACTCCACATCATCTAAATGTACAAGAATATAACATTATGTTACCTAATTTATAATAATTATAAAGCATATTTGAAGCCGGCGAAAATACTGCTTCAATATACTTGTTATTGTTGTTAGATAATAAGAAACAAATTTACTAATGACCAATACATTACTATTAATATTAATTAATATCTTTGATTACTACTTGTTTATGGTCGCTCTTGCAAGGAATAAGATCGTATTCTTTTCCTGATTCGGAACTGCTGTTGCTACTGAAAATTATCTATCGGATAGGTTATAATACTTCTTAAAAGGATATCTAATAATACTTCTTGCAACCAGATAATCGAATCTTCCCTTTATGCACATTATGTAGAAGAATCGCACAGTAGCAACCTATTTTAATTCAATACAAGTTCAAGTAAAACTCTTTGTTATTGTTAAGTACAGTACAGTACAGTAAGAATGTAAGAGAATCTGCTAAAAAAAAAAATCGATTAGTTAATTTGATTTGTTAAAAGTGTAATCATCAATCACAATTTATTTTCAACTTGATACGATGGTCTCTTTAAAGTTAATAATTCAATTATCACCGTGTATAGACCGTACCAATTGTCAGAAACGTTGCATTGTATCACTCAGACATCAATGTCAAAAAATCAGGCCACGGCTTTACTTAATACCAACGTCCTACAATTTAGGAAATTGCAACTCATGTTTTGAAATCAGATTGGCAATACTACTGAAATTGTCTCTGTTACTACAATACTATCAAAGGTCAATTAACATGCAGCTTCTTCATCTCTCAGGTCACATTTCGCAAGCCTGTACTTACAAAGTACTCAGACGTAACAGATACCGTTGAGTAACTTTCTTCATATGTTACTGGTATTATGTGACAGACGAAAGTTCGAGAAACGGCCTTCACCCAATGCCACTGATCGCGACAGGTTTTGTTATATAACATTTGTTTATTTATTTCTGTTTCAGGACTGATATATAGATTTATATTTTAGGACGTTTTTATCTTAGTGATGAATAGTTACCATTATTTTAATGACCTTACCTTACCAGTACTTTGTATTTTTAGAATATGTGTCAGCATTATTAGCTGTAATAGGTGTATTAGATATTTTTAATTGAATAAATTTAACAATACATTATCCTAACAATCTCGTCATCATGAGAATCCCGTGCCTACTGGAAAATGATACAAAGGTAATAGGAATTTGGCTGTTCCAATAGTGGTATTTATTGGCTCATCATATTGCGTATTATATTAGTGGTTGACATAGAAGCCATTCCTCCATGCGAATTACATAGTAAGAATTTTCTTCTCTCTGAAACCCGCGACCGGGTCAGGTTATCTGGTCAGGTTCGGAATAATCGGTAGTTTCGTTCCATAATTGCATTAAATGAAAAGGTTTAGTAAATAAACGCCTCGTCCCGTAAATGGAACTGAGTCCGGAAAGGATCCATTCTTAAGAATTTTCCGAATAACTAATTCCTGCAATGAGCCTTTCTTAAAATGTCTCATTTTGGAGATGGCTTAAATTACTTGACTCTAGACCGTGAATATGATTGCTAGACTGAATAAAAATCTCTGTAAGTGTGGGTATTTCAGTTTTTATTAGTAATCTCGTTTTTTTTTTTTTTAGATTTTATATTTAAGTTTTAGGGGCCCCAAAGCTAAAAAAGAAGACATACATAGATCATAATGAAGGCTAATTATGAGTTCACCATTTACTTTGGAAATCTTTCCATGCATAGGTACAACATAAAAGGTATTAGTAGTAATATAAAATTTAGCTTTTATCTCGAATTCTATTTTTATTGTGCTCTTATTGTTATATAATCCCAATTCAATATGACGATATCAATGCTTTATTTTAGCTAGTAGTTACTTTTGTGGGTCTGGGTTACTAGATTTAATCAATTTTGTGTAATAAAATATTTATGTAATAGAATATCTATCTCTAACAAATTGAAAATATTTAATGGTCTGTTGAATGTAACAAACTGTTAAATATAGCAGTTATACGCTATCCCAATCAGGTATTAAATTATTTGAATTCATTATAGAAGGAATAGTCCGCGATGTGATATAATCGACTAATGCATTAGTGATGAATCACTTGTCTGTGGTCAATGCAGTTACTGCACTGTTGCAAGCAGTTATGTAAGAAGGCCGGAGTTTATGGAGGCGTAATATTTTATCGCAACGTAGGTAGGGATTCGCGGTCGTCGAACGTTCCATATTTAAATTATTATATCTAGTAGCACGGTCACGAACGCTATTAACCTCGTTACTGAATCAAATCGTTTAGCTTAATAAAGTTGCTTTAATACATATTCAAACATATGTCTTTAGGCCTATTCTAGAATGAAAATAACTTCGTGTTGTGTTCCCAGCGGTGAGTAGGGTAGCCAGAGCTCACTGGATAATTTGTGTTGTCAATGGGATGACTAAAGACTTGTCCGCTTTGTCCTCTACACTGACGGCACAGAAACTATGTACTTACAGGGTCGGCGGCGCGACTGTGACTCCTCTGGTGTTACAAACGTCCATAGGCCACGGTAACCACTTTCCATCAGGTGGGCCGTGTGCTTGTCTGCCACCTAAGTGGTATAAAAAAATGATATTAAGTAATTACTCTCAACTTAAAATTTGTTTTAAGGACAGATTGTATATATTAATAAACTTGTCAAGATGTTTTGAACGTTTCGATATTTACGTTCATAGAATCTTCACTCAAGTTTATTGATATTAACAAAATGGGTAAGTACCTACCGTTATTTAGACCGCCTTGATTTATTTTAATTTAATTATTGAATTTTTAAATATTATTGGCAGGGAAATCATCCTCACACATTGCGACCTGAGACGGTGCGCACTGTGCGGTATGAAAGAAACTTCATCCCACACACGCTCAAGCTGTGGAATGAACCCCTTGCTGCGGTTTTCCCAAGCGCCTACAATATAGGGTTCTTCAAAAGGGGGATAAGAAGGATTCTTCAGGGTTCTCAGCGCGAGTGTAAAGCCCGTGGTGTTACATACGTCCATAGGCCACGGTAACCACTTCCCATCAAGTGGTCAGTGTGCTTGTCAGCCACCTAAGTGGCCATGGAACCACCATGAAAAAATACATTGCCCTGTTCTTCAGTATTCGGGTTTCAAGTCGCCATCATCATCATTGTCACAGTTATAGTTCTTACCTTACCTTATAAATAATTATGGAAGCAGAAACATTTACACAGTTATGGATTTGGGGTTAGACATGTATAGTACAGTGCACGGAAGAAAGAAAGTCACCATTACAGACACTAAGTAATGTTATAATGGTGGCACTCAGCTTGGCGGCCCGATTAAAGGACCCGGGACTGTAGGAAGAATAAAACACTTGAGCTGGTAATGAATTCCAGGTTTGGTTGGTGCGGCAAAGAAAAGAGTCTCCGAACAGCTTTGTTCTTGCTCGTATATTTTGCACAGTGTGAGGGTGACATCTAAGCCCTGCACGTGTTGTCCTGTGTAGACTTCTTGTGGTCGGCTGTTACAGACCTTATTTCAACTCAGCAGAAGAACACATGCCTGCTAATATTATGCTGAGTCGAGGTCACATGTGGACTCCGGTGACATTAGCAGCGATTTGATTCGCTTTCCACAGGTGTTTTCTCTAGTTATTTGCACAACCTGTTGTAGAAAGAATTGTTCACGAGTCTTTTCTAGCCACTGTATTTTGTGTAAGTACCTAAATGTATTGTGACCGTTTATTTTGATGATCCCTTTATTTTGGCAAGTACTCTTCACCCTATGGAAAAATGGAAAAAACCTGCGACATTTTTTTTAATATAGAACACGCCAATTAGACTTCACTTTGCCTGATGGTAAGCTGAAGGCAAAGTCTCAGAAAAGAGGGTCACCATTACTTACACATACCATGTGACAATGGTGATACTCAGCTTGACGGCCTCATCATATGCTTTTTCACGCCCCGCTTAAAGGACCCGGGACTGTAGCAAGAACATATTAATCGTTACACTTCATTACCGTGTATTTTTATTCCTTTAACTGTTGCCATCAGAAGAGGCGTAAATTTATGTTTCTGTGCCATTTGCCCTGTTTTAACTAATTTGATATTGGTGTTAGTTGGACGTAGGCATCAATGTGTTTGTCCTATATTATTACTGGAATGAACAAAGACAGCAATGTAAGTAATTAGAATTTGCAAAGGAAGAAGAAATTGATTCTTATAGTGATCAATGATCTCTTCGATGTAGTTATGATGATAATGATGAGTACTGTATAAACACTATATATTTCTGCTACCTATTAAAAAACTAGCTCCACCGTTTTTGTGATGATGGTTTATTTTTATAGTTTTTTTTATACCACTTAGGTGGCAGACAAGCACACGACCCACCTGATGGAAAGTGGTTGCCGTGGGCTATGGACGTGTGTAACATCAGAAGAGCCACACTCGCGCTACCGACCCTGTAAGCACAGTTTCTGTGCCGTCAGTGTAGAAGGCAATGCAGGACAAGCCTTTAGTCTTCCCACTGACAGCACGAATTCTCCAGTGAGCTCTGACTACCCTAGTTATTATGGCCGTGGTATTCTGTGGGGCGGAGGTACTTCCCCATTCGGACTGCTCAGTTGGGCTGAAATACCGCCGTGTCCTACCTCCTAGTGTTTTAAGTATGTACAGTCAACGACAAAAGTAGCTTAACGAATTATATTTTATTGATCACTGTGGTTCCTAAATCTCGCACAAAATATTAAATATTATACTTAGTAACTTTGAACTCTGGGAATCATGAAACTACTTAAATATAAATTATTGATGCTGATATTCCAGTTTTAAAATAGGTCTGTAGATTTTGTGTTAATGTACATTTACTGTACATTTAACAGTAATATACATAAAGACTACAAAGAACTGCAAAATATGGATGTTTTTAGTTAATGTAATTTTTTGCATTTTGGTGCATCCATATTTGAATACTATGGTGTAGCCAGTTACATCATTATTCACAATTGTTTCCTTCTCCCATAAAGAAACCTTTTTTATAACTTTTGCTTGCTATTAAAACAAATATTAATATCACATTTCCATGTTTTATGTCTGATTTTAATTGCGGACATCAATATTTTTATGTCCGTTTAGAAGCGTAAGACTGTACGTGAAACATAAAATACTGAGGTATTTGCATTTTTTCGCCATGGTAATTTTTAAATACTGTTTTGCGTAGGGCTATTAGAAAACTAGTAATCATTCGTCGTCAATAGGCGTGGAAATTTTAAGTTCATATTTTCTTTTCGTGTTCTTAATTTAGAGAAACTGGATATCCTGTGTGGCATTCCTATGTTGTAGTTTAATTTATTAATGTGTAGTATACTTAACAATTTCGGGAATACATATTAGTTCTGTCTTTTTAGGTTACGTTTTTCTTCTCAATGTTTCTTCTCGTAAGTTGATTAAATTTTGGTTTTTAAGTGAGCGAGTACCGTCTGATCAATTGACAGGAAATCTTGAGCTTAGCCTTGTATGTATTGGTTACCCGCTAGCAGGTGAAGCTCGATTGTGTCCCAAAGGTATTGGTGGAATTTCATATTGTTTAAAAGATTTATTGTAATAAGACGATTGTCAACTTTATCTCTAATACTACGACCGCGTTTCAAAATTATTTGATACTTTACGGCGCTGAACCAATTTCAACACTAGGTAATGAGATTTATATAAGGCAAAAAAATTGGTTCTATTTGTAAAAGCGCTTGTAAAACCTAGGTTTGTGTGAAAGCAATAATCATATGGTTAAATTATTAAAGGGTTCCGCGTGATTGGTAAGCAAGCAAGCGCCACGAAGTGACAAAATGCAATTTATTATCCTAACAAAAAAATTCCTTATAAAAAGCCCAAAGTCGAAGTCAATAGTTCTTTTGTTAGTAGCGTATAACTTTATAAAGGTTATAGTCACTTTTTTGAAGTGGTTTTTTATTGTACATTTCTTATTTGATGGAACATTTTTTTATTACTTCCGCGCCAAGATTAATCAATAGTGGGGCAAAGTGGATTGTTAAAACAATGTATATCCACTTTGCACCACTTCGACGTTAAGGAGCATTACAATTGGTTTTTAGAGAGCTGGAGCCTCCGTCCCGTCTTTACTTTTTCCTCCAGCTACCGCTCTACATCTGTCGACGTGCCAATGATATCATTGATGCTTCTTACAATAGCTTAATAGCTTATTTAGTACTAGAAGAAATTTTCACACTACTTCACTACTTATTACCGAGTGGACAAAGGAAAGTTATGAAAAGAAGAAGTAGAAGTACGGACTCCGGGCTCCAAAGGGCAATCTTGTTTCCTTGTGGTGCGTTGCATTCTGCCCACTGCTGTACGGTAATGTCGTATGCTACATTACTGCCACGACCCTTAAAACTCATACTATAAGCACTATGTCAATCTATTTTGACGCTGGCAAGCTTGATGTTAGAGAGTAATTAGCCGATACAAACACGTGGTGGATGTACAGTTCTATGAATCTTGTGTCCGCATTGCGCAAGCGCATCACTGAATATGAGACGCTTATTCAACGCTTCCCAAGTGAACTATTACGTATTGCGTAATTTTTGTCATTTAACCTAAGAATGCATTGTTGTAGGAAGTCAACTTCACAAAACAAACAATAACAATTATTTTTTCTTTGTTTTTATACTACTAAGGTATCGCTTCCGTGGCGCAGAGGTTGTGCATGCAGCTGCTAGTACAAAGTCTGGGGTTTATTTACCGTTCGGGTAAACACTTTGCCGACCCAATTTGACGACAAAATTCTCACACCCAAATATTATTTTCCTACTATAGCGATATTTATCCAGCCGAATAGCGTCTGCACGAATAGCACGTAGCTTAATCCATGAGGGCACCTATGAATATTTATGGCAGGTGATATTCAAGAATAAAAATTTCAGCACATGCCCTAGATACCCCTTTCTGATGTTGTGTTGTTTTGGACGCAAAATGCGGATGCATTATACTTCCAAAAATAACGCGTTATTAAATTTTTGACGTAATTTGCGCCAGTAAATTTAATCGCAGCATATAAAATGCGATAAAAATTATATCGCACATTATGTAATGACGGATACTTATTAGTAGTAGGTAATTTAAATTACGAGCTTTTAACGGTTCAATGTCGTAAACCTGCATGCTGAGAGTGACTGTTCAAATGACTTCACTATCAAATTATTAAATGACAGTTATTTATCATGCGAAATTATAATGAAGGGGGCCTAATTCTGCTAATAATTTATAAAGATTCGATTTCGATCCGATTGACTGTCAAAATTAAATTAAATGTCAAACACGATCACGATTTCAAGGAAAAGAGGAGCAATACCCGCAAAAAAAATTACTCACTAATTTTGGCTGGATCTAATGTTTTTTAAAAACTATATTACTATTAGGTTGGAGAAAAAGTCTTTTCGGATTATAGTATATATGAACTTGTAATAAAATCTCTTTGGCTATGCGTCTGGCTGGTTTTGGTATCATTAAAAGTTAAAACTTTAAAAAACATAATTCCAAATTCAAATTAATAAAAATGTGTGATTTTCATTTGTTTTTCGTACTGTCAAGATTAGTGAAGCTAATAAAGATACATTTTAAAATTTTAATACAAAAAAAGGTCAAAATGCAACGCAAGCCGCGAATAAAATTTGCGATGTTTATGGATCTAGTGTAAATTTGGTTTAAATGATTTTTATGTCAAAGATACACGTCGCTCTGGTCGCCCTAATACGGTATTTTGGGTACCTCACGACCTCACTGAAAGAAACCTAATTAACCGTTTCTCATTTGTGATGTTTTATTACGACCTAATGAAATCGAACCATTTTTGAAGAAGCTGATAACTTGAAAAGTGGATCACGTACGACAAGAACGTGCGAGAAAGATCGTGGTCAAAGGCCGGTCAGGCTTCACAGACGAAACCTGGGTTATCTCGTAACAAGGTGATGCTGTGTGTGTGGTGGGATTGAAAGGGCATTATTCATTATGAGCTGTTACCACCAGGCAGGACCATCGATTCTTAACTCTACTGCGAACCACTGATGAGATTAAAGCAAAAGGTTGAGAGAAAGCGGCCGGAATTAATCAACAGAAGGGGTGTGGTTTTTCATCATGATAACGCTAGACCTCACACATCTTTAGCCACTTAGCTAAAATTAAAAGAGTTTGGCTGGAAGGTGTTAATGCATCCGCTGTATAGTCCTGACCTTGCACCTTCAGATTTCCACCTGTTTCGGTCTCTTCAGAATTCTTTAGGCAATGTCAGGTTAGGATCACGAGAGGACTGCCAAAACCACTTATCGCGGTATTTTGATCAGAAGTCCCAAAATTTCTACAGTAGTGGGATCATGTCCCTACCTACAAGATGACAAAAAGTTATCGAACAAAATTGTACCTACATACTTTAGTTAAATGTAAATAAACTGTATTAAAAAATGTTTTGAATTTTCTTAAAAAATGCGAAGAAACTTTTCCCCGTACCTATTATAATACAGTTTATTACATTTGGAAGTATCTATAAGGTGGGTCCGAAACTGAATTTTAATAATCGTCAAAGTTAACATAATTGGCCTTCTGATTTCAGATGTTCTGGCTTCGTAAACATCCGGGATTTTAAGAAGTGATTGTAAATAATAAGCAAAAAATATTGAAGAAGTAAGCTATGCACTGTGTTGCAAGATTAGTAATCTGCTTTGCATAATCGTGCGCCCGCGCTTCGTCTCAGGAAGACCGCACGTGCTTGCACACCGCCACGGTTATTAGTCTGCAGCAATACCTATTGAAAAACTTCGAAAGCTTAGTACACTCGGACATTTTAGTTGAGCAGCGTAAATACTAAAAGTGAAGCTAACAAAGCGAAATTACTGTTAAAATTGCAGTGTGTTGCAGTGAAAAATTTTCTAGTTTTCTCTGCTTTTTTGTTGCGGATCTTTGGTTAATATAGCAAAAAATGTTAAAATTTGCATAAGTGTAAATTCATATAATTGAATAGCAATGGTAATATTTGCTGACCCTTTCCAACATTGATTCAACAAAAAGCAAGTGAAAGCGTCGGTAGCCGGCCTTACGATCGAGAGGTCCTGGCCATTACACTAGCGATGTGAACCCACTTCTAACAATTTGGTTTAGCTGGAGGGGTTAAAGGGAATATTAGTAATTTGGATTCTAATATTGTAAAAATAATACGAGATTGTAGTTAAACCACTATCACATACATAGTCGTAATAGTTATAGCCCTATCATGCATACCTATAACATAACAAAACATTCGTTCCTTTCTAAAAAAGGAAGTGATTGCAACCTTCGATCTTGCAGTAGGTACTAGATATTTTTTCTAAGGACTGTCTTTATTAATATTAGTCCTTAGACAGGCCTGTATTCCAGAACATCGCTCAGTTGTCAATTCACTTTCACAACAGTTCAAATACAATCTGTCCTGAGCTACCCTAGACAATTTGATGACCGGTTCGGTTCGATTTGACGAATTTGACAGTCTTCAACGCATGTCATAAACGTCAAATCTCGTTCGTCATTCTATCCTACAATACGCCGGTCATCGAATTGCCCCTTATCTAGAGGAGCAGATCTAGGTATAAATCTAGATTCAGGACTGAGTATAGTTCTGGAATACAGGCCTAAAAGATTTCCTATTGTTTTAGGGTTATCTATGTACATATTTCATTTATATTCATGGCTTTTTTAATTTGCTAAAAATCCCCACGGATACCGGGCCGGTGGGAGAGGTTTTGTTGGACTCGAATTGACAAAACCCGCGGCGTCTGTGTGTCGTTGTTGGTTGCAGAAAGTGAGGTTGACAGACATATCCCTTACACTCCGGCCGACCCAAGGCCATATCTCTCGATCTAGCCTTCATCAGGTGTGGGAACCACGAAGTCCCCATCTCGTCCCCGGAAATGGAGAGGCGCGCAAAGAGCGCTGCCGCCGTGGCTACCTATTCATAGTTTGAAATCTAGCACCCGGGGCTCATAGCGAAGTGTATTTGCGGTTTGATTGCATGACCTCTAATTCCTCTAACCAAATAAACAATTTTTGCAACGATGCGGTTGCAGTTGTGTTTATTTTATTGACACCTCGGTGGCCGTTATTCACTGGCCTTGGCATGAATCGTTTTATCATGACCATAATGACAGTATCGATTTTCGTAAAGAACTTATAATAATAATGATTGTGCAATGCCATTATTTACAATTTTCACAGAGATGTGGTCGAGAATAGATGTATGAAGGAAAGACTCATGGAGAGATTTAGGGAAAACCTACGCCGGTGAGGCCACTATTGTAGATAAATCAATTTTTTTTTAAAGATTACTAGTAACCTTAAATACTAGTATTCCTACTAAGCCCTCCAGCTAGATCCGAACACAAGCAATTTAGCTTAGCTAGCTAAATATCTTGTTTTAAGATTGGGTTCACGTCGGTAGTGTAATGACCAAGACTGGAACACGTGACATCTTGATCGTAGGGCCAACTTCTTAACCACTAAGCTACAGACGCTTCGTTTTTCATCGAGATGTAAATTGTGTTTATACGGTGTATATTGTGTCTGTACGGTGAATTAATTTTTACGGTAAGGTGTCATCAATTATAATCATTCATCGGTTCTTCAATTACCTATTATGCAATGTTTCAAATCCAAAGCTAGTGAAAATTGAATTTCTAGTGGGTACAACAAAGATTGTCGGGTTTTTGGTGTTCGATCGATAACTATTGGCAATAGTTTTTTTACTATGTAGGCAGGCGTTTTTTAACATGAAGCGTTTAACTTTAGTTGTCTGTGAAGGTTGGCTATAGAAAACTAAGCGCCTTTCCGAAGAACATGCTATATTTATAGAATATCATATTTGACAATTAAAATGTCTCGATCTGTCAAAGACTGAATTTTGAACATCTTTTTATTAGGAACCTTTAGGTTGAAACGTCATGCAATTCAAAGGGATTTCTTATACCTGTACCATGATCGTGTTCTTTCGATTCTTGTTAATATTATGACATTTTATAGAACGCTGCAGTTTAAAAGTCAGCATATAAAAAGTGCCTACATATTATTCATCATTAAGTAGTGTCAAAATCTTTTCGACTTTTAAAATTATTCACCTTTCGTGATTACTTCCTATGCACATAGAAGCCCGTTGTTCTGTCTGTTCCACTGTTGTGTGTTTGTAATACACGTAATTGAATGTTGCGGATAGGTTTCACTTTCAACATTAGATGGTGTTTCACAAATTTTAAAAACACTTTTGTAATGTTTCTAAATTAAATATGTTTTGATGAAGAGATTAGTTGGTGTCTATACTATTATATAATAGTAAATTAGTTGTGTTTAGAGTATTCCCCCTAGAGAGGGACTGTTGCGGGTTCGTGTCCTATGTTGGGAATTGATTTTTTCGAATTTAAATACATAGTTTTTTTTGTTTTTTTTTTACGTGCGATAAATCCCCACGGATACCCCTACCACCGGAGCCGATGGGAGAGGTTATGTCGGACTCGAACCGACTAAAACGGACGACGCCTAGTTATCCAAAACTTGATAAATTATTGTTTTCGGTTGACTTACACCATTCATTTGGTACAAGTCAACATCCTGGTAGAATCCTCATTAATGATACTTGACTTCTATTTAAGTGCCCGGTTGACGTTAGCATACCTTTTCGAATAAAAAAGTAACTGGTAAAATGTAGATGTAATGCACTTATTTTGTAAACGATCAGACCTGAGTGGAATGTGTATCCTAATTGGTCACAAAACTGTTACACATTGCGAAACACGACTAATCCTAATTACGACTACAAAAAAAATCTTTTTAAAAACTTCCTGCAATATGTCTCACCATTTCACAATTTAGTGTTACACATTTGCAGCACCAACAACTTCCAAAAATGCCAAACATTTCGCAATACTAAGTTATATCACTCGTTCTAAATTACAAAGACACGTGGGCCACTAGTGCCTCAACTCACCTTCATTTCTGACGCTGTTCTTCCAAACTTGTGAGGGATAACTTCTACACAATCACGTGGTATAACGTCCAAACTGTTCACTTACTGGAGAGACGAGTCACTAACTGATTTGCACAAACGCAACTCGAAAGTAATACGTTGTATTATTATTGTGTATTATTCTCACAGCTCACTGTCGATGCACTTTAACCTTGATGGCTGTTCGAATCTATAATTATAAAAAGTGACAATAAGTAAGACAATGCCTTAGCTAGCGACGAACTTTAATATCACTAATAATCGATTTTTTACTATAGTTTAATTTTAAGTTTTAAACCTTTTCGAAAGTTGCAATATGATAATATAATGTAGGTATGATCGCGTATAGAATAAACAAACAGTATCATTTATTTATGTAGATAGATCAAATGTTGTAACAAATTATACGATTTGAACTTTATATAGCGCGTGAAATAACTAGTATGAATATTGTGAATAATGGATACACACGGCAATGAGAATGTGTACTCACAAACAATGTTACCCAAGTTATCTAATGCTACTGCGTAAATTTAACAATGAAAACCAGCTTTCAAGGAGTCCCAATTTTTTTGCATGCATTCCTGCTTGAATACTAAATATTATGCAAGTTTTAGTAGATTTTGAGTGTCCTTTTATTGAAACGTTTTAACTACCTTAAAAAAGAGGCTGGGGTGGACTAAGGAGGATTGAGAGCAATGACGTATATGGGGAGAGACATATATCTATTAATGAAGTGCGATAGGCAAAATTAATTGGTCTAACTACCCCGCACTCTGTAACGTGCTTTTTCTTCTCCTTATTCTTATAAGCATCTTGTAACAGCGTCTATAGTTTATCTTGTCCAGTATTATTCAGGTCTATTCACAATGAAAAATCTTTCGCCATCTGCTATCATAAGACAAGAAATGGAGCAAAAAACCGCAGTAATATTAATAGTTAATTTGTCAAACGTTAATTTGTTCAACATTTTAAAATCCATTTTAAAACTGTGTATATTAAATTCAATCATCAATATATGATGGTGGAATAGATTGATATTGCAACTAAAAGTATAGGTAGAAAAATATAGGTTAGAACTGGCACGATCTAATGAAATTTGAATAAACAGTCTTGTTGGCCGGCAGCTTACGTAGGAATTTAATGTTTAGCGGTTATGTAATAGAAAATACGGTTAATTGTTACAAATGGTTAGGCACTATTATTCGTAGCCAACTCGGGGAGAGAAGCAATTACCGTTGTTTTGACGTAATAGGTTAACGATCATTTGTTGTGACTAGGCACGCTAGTCTGGCAATTGATGCGCTATGTGACCGGTGGTCGAAACTTATA